>CM022394.1:92887907-94195946 GCA_011833715.1 Carcinoscorpius rotundicauda | reverse complement strand
CATTAGTATATTAATATAATGACAATAACATTTACATATGAATACAATAACAATAACATTAGTGTATGAATGTAATAACAGTATCATGAACGAACCTTGGGATCCAAAAATTTGTCAAATTGTGGACTAATGTAAAAAAGTAGTCCATCTACAGCGCCCTCTAACGTCACTCCACGAATAAAAAGTACGATTAGAATGACAAATGGAGTGACTGCTGACACCTCAATAATCTGCAAACAATGAACAAATAATAAAGTAAAACAGTCCGAAGATATGAAATAATTAATGCTAGAAACATTAAAAATTATTGGATTAAATAAAAGGTGATGTTTTCTTATGATTACTGCAATGGTGTTTTCTCTCATTAGGTGATGTTTTCTTATGATTTCTGTAATGGTGTTTTATGTAATTATGTGATGTTTCCTTATCATTACTGTAATGGTGTTTCATGTCATTAGGTGATGTTTCCTTATGGTTACTGTAATGGTGTTTCATGTCATTAGGTGATGTTTCCTTATGGTTACTGTAATGGTTTTTATGTCATGTCATTTGATCTTTCCTTGTGAGTATTGTAACACTGTTTTATGCAATCTTTCCTTTCTTTCCAAGTTTTATTTTAGTTTAAATCTCACCTTGCCACTTCTCAGTAGACCTTTCCAGATGACCAAATAAACCACAAACCAGGCAAGTAGCAAACATAAACTCAGTTCCATATTCTGACTTCCCAAGTCATGTAATCCCGAAGTAAGTTGTAATGTTCGACGCCTTCAAAAGAGCAATAAATACTGTTTTATTGAAATGTACTATTGAACCAATTTCAGTTCGGGTTTCATTATTTTTAATTTTTGAGTATTAAATGATAAAACTGTCTACTATGGTATTATAAGTACCTTTCAAGCCAATAATAGAAACAAGGAAGGTTATTTAAAAAACCAATTATACCTAGAAATATATGATCCTAAAATTTATCTTACTTGATTAACAATAACAAGGTTAACTGGGTCACAAGGTACATGGTGCACCATAAACTGGTACATAAGGTATCCATTATTATTACAGTCATTGTATAACAAACATTATAACAGAATTAAAATTAAACGGTTATTTTGAATTATCAATCTTATTTCTCAACCATGAGTCACAACAAATAATATAAGTTGTCATCACATTATTTTATCAGACAAAATACAGACACTGATGTCAAACTAGTCAGCAGGTATGTAAAATCATTTAAGGGTTAGAATTTGAGTGCTTACAAACGTAATATCTCAACTCCTACTGCCTTTCATAGGGCTGCAGCCATTTGTGAGAAAGCAGTTATGCTTAATATTCAGATACAACCTTTAAAGCATCCTAAAAATTCTAAATGTTAAAACTTCCAACCTCCACTCTTTTACTTGAAAAATGATATTAAACAAACTTTAATCAAATTTAAAATTAAACTTTTTATAGAAAGATGTTTGAATTCAAAATTTAACAACGATTTTACAAAGATTTATATTTTCTTTCATTTATATAAAAAACAACTTCTATTATTATTCATTTTAGCTGCTTACATATCTGCTAAAAGAAGTATCTTACATTCTCATACAAATTATCAAAAGTAATCAATTTTTTTATATTTTACCTTTAACTTTGTCATTGTTAAGCACAAAGATACACACTGAAATATCTGTTTCTTGCATTATAAGTCTGCAGACATACCGTTATGCCACTAGGAAGCCACCTTTACTTCTTTTTTTTACTCTTACAAGTATTTATTTCAATTGAAATTCTAATACAAATAGTTTTATTTAAAGATTCAGTAGTTTTGTTTTTAAAATCATTGTATAATTCATAAGAATAAGGAGTTTTCTTCTTCAAAATATTTTCCTCTTTTTATTAGTAGATTTACATTGTATAATTTTCCAAGATAGTTATTTTGACGTGTTTTTTTTAATTTCGCACAAAGCTACTCGAGGGCTATCTGTGCTAGCCGTCCCTAATTTAGCAGTGTAAGGCTAGAGGGAAGGCAACTAGTCATTACTACCCTCCGCCAACTCTTGGGCTACTCTTTTACCAACAAATAGTGCGATTGACCGATAAATTCTAACGCCTCCACGGCTGGGAGGGCGAGTGTGTTTAGCGCGACCCGCAGATTACGAGTCGCATGCCTTACGCGTTTGGCCATGCCGACGTGAGTAAATGAATGGTTGTTAATGGAATCTATTTCAATAGAATTGGTAAGATCTTTATCACTCTGAGATTTACCTAGATTGACACTTAAATGTGAAGGATTAGTTGTTTGTTCTATATACTCAAACCACATACATAATAAGTTAATAAATAAATTATATTATCAATTTACATAGTGGTATATCTTAAAATAAATGTTGAAAATCCATTGTGGCTGGACAAGTTAAACATTTTGGACAATCGACAATATATTTTTCATAAATTAAAGTATAAAATATAAATTACTGGTAAACATTTAACTGGACTAAAAACCAGTGTACAAATGTGGAAATTGAATAAATAATAACATTATGTTGATATAAAATAGTTATTTAATTGTACTCCCATTGTAATATATTTATGTACATATATATACATAGAAAACACTATTTTGAGAACACTAGATCCAAATACGACTTTCATTTATTGATCGAAAATAAAAGATTCATCTGAAAAATAAAAAATTAAACCTACTCCCAGTATTCGGTTACAGGTGATTTTGCTTCGGTGGCTGTAATATTCAGATTTGTGATATTGGTTCCCTCTTTCATACAGTGTTTGGTGTTCCACCAATTATCACACGATTCCCAAGGCAGTGGTGACGTCATTGAGGAAAAGAAGTAGAATATAGTCCAAGCTATTATCACCACGTGGTAGATGTTATAAAGACAAACGATGGTCATTGTAGCAAAGCCAATTCCTAATGAAAATATAGATTACATAATATAGGAACTATTGACACATTTGACACACAAGTGTGAGTTATATATATACGGAAAAGATGAAAAATACTAAGGCACTAGGGGTAAACAGCAATAACTACCTTTAAAGATAGGAACTAAATTCCAGATCCCGATACCACCAACGCTGAGGTACTGACCAATGGCCACTTCCATGAAGAATAGAGGAACAGCACACAAGAGTAAACAGACGAGGTAGGGAAACAAAAATGCCCCTAAGTAACAAATAACAACATATAATCCATTAGAACCATCGATTTAACATTTAGTAAGGTAAAGGTTTCATGTATATTATGTTGGATTAAACCACAAGACACATACCTCCACCATTTTCATAACACAAGTATGGAAATCGCCATACGTTTCCAAGACCGACAGCGTAGTTTATAGAACTTAAAACAAAGTCCAGTTTTCCTTTCCATTCCCAACGTTCTGGTTCTTTCTCCTTATCTGGACTTGTTTCCGACTGGTTTATTTCTTCAGGTATTGTGATCACTACCGACTGGTTCATTTCATCAGGTATTGTGATCATTTCAACTCCATTTTCTACACTGACGGTTTTTGATGTTTCATTTTCAAGAGATATGTCATCCAATGATGTAACTTTAACACAAACAAATGCTGTAGAAAACAAAATACACTGTCAAGACATATATGTATATATAGTTGAAAAAGCATACAGTTATATACATGTATAGTTGAAGCGATGGAGAAATAAATACACCTCAGAAAACCAGTAAAATAAATTTGTTTAAATGTTCTGTTTCATTTAATCCATAAGACACAACTTCTATGTGCACCCACACCCTAAATTGTATCATTAAAAACCATTTTCATGTGCACATATACACAATAATTTATCTAGGGAGACATCAATTCCGTACAATCAAATACATTATGTAACTGTACATTGCAAGAGATGTCACTTATATATATTTACGTTTTATTCAAGTAGATCCATTTTTAAGTTTCGTATGTTAAAATTTTTATATTTTAAACTGCCACAATTTCTTCTTTGTTTATATCGTTTTGTAAATTTCTTAAACAAACTTTCAAGCATAAAAAACCGAGAAATGAAATTCAAAAAGATAATATTACATCTGACAATATATTTAACAAAATAATTCCAACATTGCATGGTCGTTGTTATCCTTATGTACATTTATTAAACCAGGATTGGTCAGAAATTAGGATTTCTCTTCGTTCTGCACTTTATTGGTTGATTTTCTGTTCACCCTTTGATTTTATAAAGCAGTAAGTAAAAACCATGAACAGTAGAGTAGAAAGATGTTTTCTGTTGTTTGTTGTTCTGTTGCTGTGTGAAGTTCATGTTCCGTGCTTCGAACGTCCACTCTTTTCCTGAGTTAGTTAATACAGTAGTCCTGATATATTCTTAAGTGATATTTGAAAGTGAAAAAACTCTGCCCCGTAGAAATTTTTATTTCCTTGACGTCATGACAGGTCTGTTAAAGGAAAGTTACCAAAACCTGAAGGTCGTTTTGTCGGTCAGTTCTGTTTGTGTCTCAATAAAACGTACATCACAAATCTCACTCTAGTTTCCTTATTTTTATAAACATCAGTCACTTAAAAAATTCTCAGTGTTAAATGAAAAAATTAGTTACTTACGATGCGGTGATTGCTTCTTCATTTTAAATAAGAATAGACACTCGCCTAAGATGTAATTTTCACCTTATACTGTCATAACAAAAAAAACAAAAAACATTTACTTATGATTTGATAGTACCTTTCATATGTTAGAATATCAATAGTTAGACGCTTAAGGTGTAGTGTTCACTTCCAACCGTTATAACAACAACAAAAAAAAACATTTACTTATGATTTGATTGTACCTTCCATATGTTAGAATATCAATAGGCAGTCGCTTAAGGTGTAATACTGACCTACAGCATGGCCGAGCGCGTTAAGGCGTGCGCTCGTAATCCGAGGGTCGCGCTAAACATGCTCGCCCTCCCAGCCGTGGGGGTGTATAATGTGACGGTCAATCCCACTTTTCGTTCGTAAAAGAGTAGCCCAAGAGTTGGCGGTGGGTGGTGATGACTAGCTGCCTTCCCTCTAGTCTTACACTGCTAAATTAGGGACGGCTAGAACAGATAACCCTCGAGTAGCTTTGTGCGAAATTCCAAAACAAACTGACCTATAGTTGATCAGAGAACAAAAGACAGTAATCTGAGAAGTGATATTGGCTATGTGTAGAGATGAAATATTCATTCATTGTTGTTGAGTTTATCAACAAGTGCGAATAATGAATGATGTGCAGTGATTTTTTTATTAAAAAAATGCGACGATTTGTCCTGATTTCTTTGACTATTACAATTTGAACAATTGTTAGTCAAGTATTACAACCATTTGTTTTAAAGGCGTGGTAATCTCACCTGGAAACCAATGCTATAGTTGTTTCTTACAATGGAAAATATGATATGAAAAACGAGAAAAAAAACGTCATAAAAGACACCGAATGTTGTGTTCTCTTTCTTCTCGTTTAAATAAAATTACCCAATTGCTTTTTTCTATGGTTTATTCTCGTATTGTAGGTGATGTTCACTATACTATCTTTGCCTGTTTGTTATTATACTTTAAGAGTAAAATATTTCCTCTATTATAAAACACTTACGAGAAAAACACAAACAACTATGAGGGCTGTTGAAATAAATCTGTGCATCTAAAAGCACAGAAACAAAAGTAAGCACTTCCGTATTCACATACCAATTTCCACATCTGCACGAGAATTTACGAAATAAGCACCTACTCGCACGACTACACTGGTAATGGAATATATAAAATAAGCACCTGTGCCGTCATTTAGAAATTTATGCACTTGCACGTGCGTGTACGAAGGCAAGTTCATGTGCGTTGATCTACCAATTTATCTGTATGTAAATGTGCTAAAATAAGTATTTCTTTAAACCTGCATGTACCAATTTACACATTAGTGTGCCCATTTACGAAAATAAACAATTGCACGCGCGTCTGTGCAAATAGTGCGATTAATCGTTACATTATTACGCCCCCACAGCTGGTAGGGCGAGTATGTTTGGTGCGACGAAGATTCGAACCCGAATACTTGATCATGCCGGGTCTTCGTTAGTTTAAACAATTTCGAAAATTAATAGAATATCGTGCGCATATACTTTCATAAACTCCTGGACGCATGTCCAAAAATAAGCGCCTGCGCGCTCATCTAAGAAGTACAACATCTGCGAGTATGTCTACCAATTTAATAACTTCTGGCAAAAGTAAAAAAAATATGAACCTTTGCGCGCATCTAAGATATTCAATACTTGATATGGCATTTATTAATTAATTAACTTCGTTAACATTTAACATAATAAGCATCGATGCGAGCTTTCACAGAATTAACACCTGCACGCTTAACTACAAAATTAACACTTGCGCGAGAATGTTGCAATTTACCCACCAGTCCTCGTATACAGGAAAATAAGCACATGCGCGCGCATTTTAATTTCGCACAAAGCTACTCGAGGGCTATTTGTGCAAGCCGTCCCTAATTTAGCAGTGTAAGGCTAGAGGGAAGGCAACTAGTCATTTCTACCCACCGCCATCTCTTGGGCTACTGTTTTACCAACGAATAGTGCGATTGACCGTTACATAATTACGCCCCCACAGCTGGGAGGGCGAGTATGTTTGGTGCGACGAAGATTCGAACCCGAATACCTGATCATGCCGGGTCTTCGTTAGTTTAAACAATTTCGAAAATTAATAGAATCTTATTTATTTCCTGAAATAATTTGTCTACGAATTGGAAACACATTATGGCCCATATTATTGATCAGGATTGATGAGAAAAACACTTTAATGTTTTAAATTTTAAACTTTTCCGAGGCTATAACATCACTTACTCGGTAGGACAGTGTTAAATATCAGGATTTGCAAAGCTAAAATAATGGGTTGGATTTCTCTCAGTGTACATCGCAAATAGCTCATGTGGCTTTGATTTAAAAAAAACATACATAAACACAATAGAACACCATCATCGGTTTTCACTAGATTTGATATATACTTTGGTTAAAATGGGAAACGTGTCATTTCAACGCAAGAGGTTATATTCTAAACATACATGCATATATATGTACATATGTACACAAACATGTATATAAAATTATTACTATTCTAAAATGAATAAATTAATCTTATTAATATGAATTTAATTATATTTTGAAATTATATTTTCAGAAGTAAACTCAGCACTCACAAATTAATCTAAACCTAACAAGATTTAGGCTTTACATTAATTTGGCCAATGGTGGTAATAACGAGTTTCATCACAAAACCTGAAAAATTAATTTTTTCTCACATAATATAATTAAAATATTATTCAAGTATTTGAAAATATAATAATGCTCTTACGTGTAAAATATTAAAATGATATTTATCAATATTTATCTTGCAAACTTCTTTTTCACTTTGAATCTCAGTACAAATGAGATGAAGGTTTCACTCGTAACTTAGTTTATTAACGGTTTTCCAGAATTTTTAATATTTTAGAATGAATATTCGCTCACGTGCCCACAACAATTTATCTGTGTGACGTAATCAAAACAGCTCAAGAGATCGCAAGACAAAAAGGAATGTGAGAAAGGGCTCAAATCAGATAAAACAAATGTCTATAACAAAAAGGTTTTTATTATTTCCAACTTTTAGGACGTCACAAAGTGTTGTCAGGCACTTTAAATTTATATCGCAAAAATGTTAAAATAATCCAAAAACCTCGAAGCAGTATGTACGTGAGTAAATTAACATTTTATATTCCAACCCTAAACGATTTAGGCAAAATATCTTTTTTCTATAACACGGTTTAATGCAGCATCATTGCTATAGTTATTTTTTGAATTAAGTGTGGACCGTATAAATCGTTTGTAAAATTCTATTTCAGTACTGTTATGTCATTATCATTTCAATATATTCCTGAAAAAATGTACATCTTGCTACTGGATATTATTTTCATTTGAAATGAATTTATCCTATCTTAATAGAGTAAACAGGCTTATCTTTATTTGCCTCTAGAGTTCCTCTTTTTGTAAATTAAATCAAATAATGGAGACTGCAAGGTAGGGGAAAGTATGAAAAACATCCCCAGCATCCCCTTCAGCTTTCAAACTTAAACCTTAAGAGTTTGACAAGTTGGAAGGAAACCAGCTCTTTCCTCTTTTCTGATAAATGAGGGGGCTTTTGATAAACATGTAGAGCAACTAAACAGAAAATGGATTGGTGGATAATCTAAATCACATGTTATTGAGAGAGTACCACTCTAGAAGAGCACAGTGGCAAACATCACTGAAACCAGGAAGATGCTCTTCTTTTGATCAAGGAAGTTTTGCAAGGTATTGCAATCTATTAATGAACAGCACAAAAGAAATATCTTGAAAACTAGAATTCTCCAATCAATTGAAGCATTAATAAAACAGTCTATAATACATAAAAACCCACAATTTGAAGTTGTATAGGCTTCTAATAAGTTTCATGAGTGAAGAATATTTTGAAATACAGTTCATTTTCTAAAGTATATTTGAAAAAGTGTGAACATTTATCAGTTTGAAAATGTTTATATAAAGTTAATGTGAATTTTAACCTGAAATTTTATACTAGAAAATAGTAATTAAGGTACTTTGTAAGTTTTCTGCATGAGAAACAGTCTTGATGAGGCTATAAAAAAGGTGAATGATAAACACGAGTGTCTGATGAAAAAGGTTGAAGAGCATTTGAGAGAAAATTTAAATGTATGTATGTAAAACATTTTTGTAGAATTGAATATTATCTGTGGAACATTTTCTAATTGTATATAATTTTATATATTAAGAAAGTGTTATTAAGGCATTTCGTTTAAACTTATTGAGATTTAATATTCCAATTTTGTTAACAGTTAAACCCATTCATTGAATAATTGTTTGATAATCATTCCAGTTGTATGATATAAATGAATGAAGGTTATTGAAATTTGTGGTAAAATCAACTTATCTGTATTTGTTTATTACCAGGTTCTCATGTGACATTGCAAGGAAAGCTGGAGGAATTAGTTGGAAAAAGAAAGAGAAAAGATAGTCATCAAAAATGGAAATTAAAGTTGTAAAGGTATTGTTATTTTTAAATTTTCTATAAAACCTCTTGTTCCACAACTTTGTGGTAACTGTGATTTACAATGTGTCTTTTTAAAAATAACAACAGTATAAAAAATGTTCTAGTACAATGAAACTATGCAAACTGTAGGGTTAGTCCTCATCCAACCTTTCTACCCTGAGTATATTATCAGCACTAGCTCACAAATAATACAGAATGTATCTGTTTATATTGTTAATAGGATATATTTAATGAATGATACACAACAAGTTTTGATTTTCAATATCCAAAATGATTCATGTATCATCTTTTATGCATTGGCAGTTCCAGGTCAGTTTTGATATTGATAGGATGCTCAACAAATTCTTGTTTTTATAAGTGTTTTATTTATGTTTTTGCAACTTTCCAGATGTTACTTCCTATGATTCATGAATTCCTTTAGAAATGTCTTTTCATATTTTGGAAAATTATAGCACAAAAAAGGAGTGAAAGAATATACTAAATTTTTTTGTTAAAAATCCAAAGATAGTTGTTTTTTTATCCGTTATTGTTGCAACGTTTTTATGTTACCACTAAATTACAGCCTCTGATATCCACAATATAACCAAAATTATGTTCAAAGTGGCATATAGTATCAATCAGTCAATGAAAGAATTTGTTTTACTCTTTCATATATGTTTTAAAAATGTGTCTTTATATTTTGCACATTAATATGAAACAAGGGAATGATGTCATCAAATTTTACTTTTGAAATATCTTGGATGGCTGAATTATTGATAGATATTTTATTTTAAAAGTTAGATAGACAATAAGGAAAATGGACTTTTGTTAAATTTTATGATGTTTGTTATTACATTACATTTCCATTTCCTTTGTCTTTCAGAACATTTATGATGATGCAATTTCACGAAAACATTTGGATTTTGCAGGTGAGGAGGTACCCCATCTTTTGGTATTTAAACACAGTCTGCAGGAAATTTTAAGAAGATGTGATGTTGGTGATAAGAAAGGTTTTTATGAAAACCAATAACATTTGTGTTGCAATGATGCTGTCAACAGTGAGGTATTATGTGTTTTGATTTCTAACATTCAACCATTTATTCAAGATTTTTTCGGACAGTACAACATTGGTTAGTCTTAATTGTGTACACTTAATTAAACAGTTCTAACTTGAAAGAATTTTCACATAATTTATCAAGATCTAAACACCAAATTACTAATTTAGAGAAGTCTTTTAGTTAGTGTTAATATTTCTACTTGATGCAAGTAAAGTTTCAATTTTGTACAATACACTTTTGTTTATTGTGTAGATTTGTCATCTAAAAACTAATTTATATATATGTATATAAAGTTTTAATTAAGTATTTGTGCATGAAATTTAAACAAAATGTATTTCTTGGTCTTGTAATAAATCAATATGCCTACCAAAATTGTAATCAGTCTACAATATTATTAACACCTGTGGTGTTAATGTAATAAATATCTTAAATATGTGGATGTGAAAATTATCTGATGCATGATTTTTAATATATTATAAGTTTTAAACTTAAAACACTAACATTGTATTGGAATAACATTAGTTTTTAATGGAGATTAACAATAGGGTTTAATATGGTACAAATAAAGTGTAAATATATTTTGAATAAAGAACACTTGTTTTCATAGGGCAGTTGTGGGAAGGTAGTTACTCTTAATTTTCTTGAATTTGAAATTAAACTACCCAAACATTTCTACATGTTAAAACTCCTAACATCCACCATTACAAAAAGTTATGAAATAGAACTAAACGAAACTACAGATCCTATCTTATAAGATCTTTAACCTTGCTCTCCCTATTAGCTGTAGGGGACTTGTATTGTGATGATCAATCTCACTATTTGTTTGTAAGAGAGTAACCCAAGACTTGGTGGTGGGTGGTGACGACTAGGTGTCTTTTGTTGTTTAATTAGGGATGACTAGTGCATATTTAGCAGGTGACTTTGCAAATAGTTGCACGAGAAAATAATATTGTAACTATATTTTTAGATCATTGAGAAGACCAGTTAAGATGCAAGGGTTTCCCCTGAATGGAAGAAGTATTAGGAACTGATGGACACACATTAAGGGGGAAGCTACAAAACCCATGCTTTTCACTTCAAAGATTCTGTGTTTTTCAGGATATATGCAATTAAAGAGTGAGTTTTATCAAATGATTAAGAGTGTACAATTATCAATTTTTTTGGTTCAATCAGTAAATAGGTTTTGTCTGTTATAACAGTTGTTATCAAAGTTTTTATAGCTATGAAACTTGAGACCAATGGTTCAAACTGGTGTATATATAAACTGAGACACCCGAAGTAGTTTCTTCTTTATTCTTTGTTTTGTGTGTGGGTTACAATATGGACATTATTAGACCCATTATTAGGCATAAGCCCACTACTGGTAGCAAGAAGTCAGTTTCATTGTTTTGAAGAAATTCATTCCATTATTTGTGTAAATTTATAGTAAAAATAAATAAAGTAAAAATAATAATCATTTAACAGACCTAACTAACAACAGTACAAGTTATGTAAATATAATAAATGTTATAAAGAACATGTTTATTTCTGTTTGATGTTTTTCCTTCTAATTTCTTCAATACTGAAGTAGAAATGAAAGTATCTGATTGCAGTCTTCATTGGTTGGCTCTTTTGAACAGGAGTAACAGGATAAAATTTGTAATCCATTAGAAGGTTTTTAGTGTAAATAAGAAATAAAATGGTCATACGTATATATGCTATTACTTTGGTACCTTGGGTAGAGAAGAAAGTTGCATCTTTGCTAATATCAGTTTTTGTATGTTTTATAATGTTGATTAATTTCTTTACAGTAAATAGGATAATTGTTTATGCAATTTTTCTGGATTTGTCTCTTACATTTACCTCCATAATTAATTATCTTTAGTTTTAGGCATTTCTTATTCCATTTGATGCTTTTTATCTTGCTCATGCAATGGTAGATAATCTTTTATGAGTCTGAACTTGGAAACTTTAAACATCAGTAACATTAAAATTCTCAAATTTAGTAGTTTACAAACTTTCTTTATGCAGCACAAACATTTATGTTTTTATACATTGTATTGGACTACATCATGTTTAACTATACCCAATACCAGCTTGATCAAATTATTAAAAATAGCATATGTATGTAAATTACAATTGTTGAAAATGTTTTTTCAATTCACATCAAGAGTATCATTTACTTTTTAAGCAAACAAAAGTTAAATGTTTCTTAAATACTAGACTATACATTTTTGTGTACATGTTGGTTATTTTTCAAATTAGTAAAAATCTACTTGAGAACTATTTGAATGAGCCATCCCTTATTTTGGAGTGACAAACTAGAGATAAAATCAGTGTCACTTAGCTCCAACTTTTGACCGTCTCTTACCATTGGAAAGGAGGTGAGTTTAGATGAATAAGTTTACATCACAGATGAATAACAAAATCCACAACTCCACCTTACCAATGAGATATATCAAAATCATTGTATGACATGACTCTAATTATAGAGATCATAGGTGTTTTGCAATAGTGCTTTGTATTTGAAGCTCTTCATATTTTGTATTTACAATAGAAAGAGAACTGATGCATTCATTATTATGGCATAGTGGAACTTTCAGTTGATATGCATTACATCTTTTGCAATTGTTATATTTCTTTATATCTGTTGATTTACAGTACAAGAAACCTGATTTCAAAGGGGTGGTGTTAGATGTTTGAATATATTATATTATATAAATATAAAATATATTCAAACATCTAACACTGCCCTGTACATTCCATCACTCAGTTACACAACCCCTTTCAAACTTATGGTCAGCATCCGGTCATTTACCTTCCTTTCTTTGTGAACCTAACCATGACCAAAGAAGATTGAAATGGTGTTCTCTCCTCTATGTAAAATATTTTCTCAACCCAAACGAGCCATTTTTACATATATTTTTCTCGACATCACTGAATACTATTTTAGATTTATTATTAACTTTTCATTTAGAAATGGTTCACAGGGTGAAAATTGGGGAACACATAGTTACCAGTTATCATTGCTGTATTAGGTTAAGCATTTTACTGAATATGAAAATAAGAAATAATAGTATTTAAGTTAAAATTTCAAAACACATTTTAAAGGGATACAACAAGAATTATCTGTTCTGAATAGAGCAGCTGAGCAAATGGGGGGGGGAATTTATAAACTTTTTTCCATACTCAAATATCTAATTCTTAAAGAAAGAAAAGAGTAACCACAGGTAAAAACACAGGTTGCCTTAGAAAGGATGTGAGAGATAAAATTCAAGAAAAGCATAAGAAATTTAAACTTGTGTAGAAAATCAAGAAAGTTAGTCAAACAGGAAATAAGGACATCCAAAAATTTTTGTGAAAAAATCAACTGAAAATGAATTATTAATAAGTAATTTAAAAGTACATTAGGAGTAAAACATATAAGGATGGAGATGGGTCTCTTGAGAATGACAAAAGAAGACTTGGATCTGATAATCATGAATTGCCCAGGTTATTATGTTTTTTTGTTTTTTTTTTAGTGTTTCAGAATAAAAACTTAATTGGTGTTCTTCATCTGAACAATTGATTGATAAAACTGAAGTTAAAGAACATAATTGCATAAATTCTGAGCTTGTTAAAATTGAGAAGTTTAGAGAACAATAAGGCTCATGGGCAAGATAATATTTCCCTCAGGGTTTTGAACAATTGTAGCCATTAGGTACTATTTTTTTTGTTAGTTCTTGACTAGTCAACAAGGATTAATGAATTCCAAATTACCTAATATCATTCATGTCTTCAAGGGAAGTGATAGCAGTTATACCAGTAGTTATAGGCTTATTAATCTCACTTAAATTGTGGAAAAAGTTTTTGAAAATCTGAAAGAAGATGCTTTTTGAAGTAATTTAACAAAGTTTAAAATTTTATTGAAAAGTCAACACTAGGGGGAAATATTGCCCTAGGAATCTTTTTAACATTCTTTGAAAAGGTCATTGCTTATGTAGATGAGGGTAAAAGTACAGATTTGTTATATCTGGATTCTTGAAAATCATATGACAAGGTGACACATAAAATGCTGGAAAAATTTCTTTGACTGTGAATAATAAGTTAATCGAGAAGAAGAGACGTCAGATATTAGAAATGGAGTATCTCAGGGCTCAGTCTTGGGATCTTTGCTTCTTTTTATTTACAAGAAGATACAAATGAAGGAACACAATAAATTACTTTTAATATTATAGATATACTGAAATGTGTTGCTGACTGTGAAGAGAATGCTACTGCTTTACAAATGGATTTATCATGTAGAGAGTTCTAGAACTAAATGGCAAATTGGCTTAAATTATAACAAATGTAAGATAATGCGTATGGTTTATCATAATTTAATCTATATGTACAAGTTGGATGATAATCACTTTTAACTATCATAAAAGAAGTGTTCTTAGTGAAATTGTTGATTGGTCCCTGAAACC
The DNA here is from genome assembly GCA_011833715.1 of Carcinoscorpius rotundicauda. Lineage (NCBI taxonomy): Eukaryota > Metazoa > Arthropoda > Merostomata > Xiphosura > Limulidae > Carcinoscorpius > Carcinoscorpius rotundicauda. The sequence continues at coordinate 94,181,414 of CM022394.1, read as the reverse complement.
AAAGCAGTGTGCTGTTGCTAGTGGTATAGAGGAAAGAGATTTTCAGGTTATGTCTTCAGAAATATTGAACACAAGTCTAGAGAAGATACAATTTCTTTATATAGGTTATGGTCAGGCTGCATTTAAAATATTTTGTTGAGTCTTGGCCTCATAAGAAAGACTTTGAATTGTTGGAAGAGATTCAGAAGTGGGTTATAAGTATGGTATCTGGGATGGTTGAGTTGTCTTATAAGAAGGGATAAAAACTATCTTATTGTTTTCACTTGAAAAAAGAGTTTTTTTTTCATATTTAACAGTTAAAGTACAAGAACTAGGGAACAAAATTAAATTTTGGCAGGGCAGGAGTCATCTTCAAAACGGTTTCTTAACACCAAACTTTTATTTCATTATATATTTATTGATTGAGTCAACTCATTAAACTAATCACAGAAACTTGGAATTTTATGAAAGCGCACAGAATTTGTCTCTTTATCAATTATGTTACACCATAAGTTACGTTTCATTTCCTTTGGTATTTCCCTTGCAAAATTTGTATTTGGCAAAGTTTAATGTAAAACTGGTTTCACTGCTAAATTAGGGACGTTTAGCCATCGTGTAGCTTTGCGCGAAATTAAAAACAAGCAAACAGATGTGCCTGAATCCGTTAAAACAGAATATAATACATGAAGACAACAAGGTAGAACTGGTGTTTATTAAAGACGGAAATTTATTTTATCATGTGATAAATACAGTTGTCGAGGATATTCTATTTCTTCATTTTGTAAATTCTGTTTTTAGGTAAATTAATAACATTCGAACAATCATTTAACAAAACAGACCAGTGAAAGATTCTGAAACCAGATAAAAGTGATGGAATAATAAACTAAACGAATCAGAGAGTTAAAGTACTAAGAGATAGACAGATAGTAGTAATAAGAAATTTTATTAAAGTTTTTAAACCCTATCATATCAAAATGTGATAGTTCATATCTTGTTAGAATTACATGATATAAAACAAAACGTATCATTTCCTGATAGGTATCAACATTACCGTTCATACATTAAAAACTATTTTCTTTTTCTTTAGAATGACGTTTTTAATTTCTGTGAGATGAAAGAAACTATTAGTGCAATACTTTATACTGTCTGTAAATTCATAATAAAGCTTATTACTTCAACACTTTTAATCCAAAATTGTAAGCCTTGAAATGTTTATATTTTGAAATTAATATATATACTTTGCACTTATTGAAAACATTGAACTTGTAATATACATGCATTTGTTTGTTGAATTTCGTGCAAAGCTTCATGAGGGCAGCTGATTATCACCACCCACCACTAACTCTTTAGTTATTCTTTTACCAATTAATACTGGGGTTATCCGTCACTTTACAATGCCCCAACGACTGAATGGGCGAATATGTTTGTGTGATGGGGATTTGAAGTCTTTATTTATATTCAATAACGAAAGATTGATGATTATGCTCGTTTATGTGGGTGCTAAGTTTTCTCCCTGTTTCTCTGACGTAGATTTATGTACTGTTAATTGTTGTTGTTGTTTTTAATTTCGCGCACAGCTACTCAATGGCTATCTGCGCTAGCCGTCCCTAATTTTGCAGTGTAAGACTAGAGGGAAAGCAGCTAGTCATCTCCACCGACAGCCAATTCTTGGACTACTCTTTTACCAACGAATAGTGGGATTGACCGTTACATTATAACGCCCCCACGGCTGGGAGGCGAGTATGTTTTGTGCGACCGGTATTTGAACCCGCGACCCTCGGATTACGAGTCAAACGCCTTATCACACTTGGCCATGCCGGGCCAAGATTTCAACAGATTTCAAATATACATTAATTCACTTAAAATGGCCCTAGATAATTATTATTGTTTTCACTGTACGCCTGATATTTAACTTCCTTTTCTGTTTCTAAGTGAAATATCTCTGTTACTATGCGCATAAAATATTCTTGTTTGAATGACGTCATGAACTGATGTAACATTGTTCAGTGAAAATCTTGATTGACAATAGTGACAAAGGTGTTGTTTGTTGGTTTTATTAATTTAATGCGAAGCTATACGAGGAGTATCTATGCTAGCAGTCACTGATTTAGCAGTGTAAGAGTAGAGGGAAGGCAGCTAGCCATCACCACCCACCGCCAACTGTTGGGCTATACTTTTACTTCACCGTCACAGTTCTTTAAGTTGGCCGATGTGGCCAACTTGGTGGGCCTATTCGAAGACACCAACCTGTGTGTCGTCCGTACCAAATTAATAAGAATCATTCTTTGCGCGAAATTCAAAACAAACTTCTACAAAACATCTCTACGTTTCAACTCCAAAATACATTTAAAACTCACACAGATCCAGATATGAATACAAACTTCTACAATAAAGTCACTAATTACATAGCAAATAATAAACATCAATAAAACCAATACTTCCAGTAAACATAACTGATACAAATACAAGTTCCAACACTGACAATGAAAGCACATTACTAACAAACGAAATATCCCTTCATGAAATACTAGAAGCAATAAAAAACACCAAAAACAAATCACCAGGAGAAGATGAAATACAAGCTATTCTCCTAAAAAAGAGCACTCCGAAATTGTTTGACCACCTAAATTCACTATTTAACTTATCGCTATCCTCAGGATATGTCCCAGTTTCTTGGAAGCTAGCAAATATTTTAATGTTCCATAAGGAAGGAAAACCAGCGAATAAACCAAATAGCTACCGACCAATCAGCCTGATCAGCTGTATTGGCAAAATTCTTGAAAGAATAATAAGTAATAGACTCTCCACATTCTTGGAGATAACATCAAAATTACCAGAAGAACAGAATGGATTCAGAAAATTTAGACAAACGACAGACCATTTAATAAGATTAACAGAAACCATAATAGATAGTTTCAACAAAAATGAATGTACAGTCGCTTGCTTCCTCGACACCGTTTGGCACGACGGTCTAAGGTTCCGAATGAATGAAATGGAACTACCGCGAGGAATTATTCGCTGGTTATCTAACTTTTTTGAAAACAGAAAATGTAGAGTAAACGTAGAAGGAACTTTTTCCGAATACTTTACTCCACAAGCTGGTGTCCCACATGGAGGGGTGGTTAGCCCTATACTCTTCATCACGTATGTAAACAAAATGCCACTGAAGGATCCAAATCATGGATTCTCATCACAGTTCGCAGATGATGTGGCAATCTGGAAAAGTGCTGCAACACCCATGATAGCAGCTACAAACATACAACCACAATTAAATAGAATTAGTGAATACTGTGAAAAATATAGAATTAAAATAAACACAGCAAAAACACAGCTCGTAGTCTTTACGAAATCGACAAAACACAAAAAACAACAGCCAGAAATATGTATGAATGGCACTCTACTCCAGATTGCCCAATCAGCAAAATTTTTAGGTCTGACCTGTGATTCAAAATTAACTTGGATCAATCATGTCAACGAAATTAAAAATAAAATCTGGCGAAGAACCAACTATGTAAAGAGTCTAACTGGTAAAAACAGTAGAGCATCTACAGATAACATATTGAAAATATACAAAACATATACTAGACCTGTAATAAACTATGCAGCTCCAGCATGGATAACTGTAAGTAATAAAACAATCAAAGCTAAACTACAAACAATCCAAAACGCACTTCTCACAACTGCATACAGAGTCCCGAGATCAATATCATCTAAATTCATTCATAAATACTCGAACATACCAACCATATCAGATAGACTCCTACATATTACAATTAGGTACTTTAATAAAAATTGGATGAAAAATGATTTACTATGCGAACTAGACAGGTACCTCATACATGATGAAGAAAATCCTAAATACCTCTCCCCAATTAACATATATTTTAAATATAAAGATAAATAAATTAAAGTAAAATATGTATGTATATAAAATTTAAATATTATATTTATAGTTTACATATTTATGTATTTAAAAAAAAAATTGCCACCAGCTAACTTAACCTACTGTGAATTATATAAACATTTAAAACAGAATAAGAGACTATAAATGGACATTGCCCTGAGAAGAACCTAACATACAAACAGGGAAAATAAGTTCAGGAAGGAAGAAGAGGTCAAAGAGAACCTGACCCTCCAGGGCAAAATACCCAAATACCATTGATCATCATCTACGTTTCATATTTCATCTCCTACCCTAAACTGCGCTAAAGTGAAAGATATCAGTATTAAATTTTTAAAAGTAGACCAAGTTTCACTGTAACGCCATCTTATGGTTTAGATAGGCAAGAGATTATTTAAATTCTACCAATACTGCACTTGGTGAAAAGACGATCACAGATATAAGACGGATACAGATTTCTGAGCAAATTAAGCGTATTTCTTTGAGGTTCGGTGTATGGAACAACCTCTATGTCAAGCAAGTCTAGGATGTGACGTTTGTAAAGAAATTATTTGAAGATATTTTTAAATGTCCAACCTGCGCTTAAGATAATGGATGCAACCACAAGTGTGATTTTAATGTCTTTAAACGCTGCAGACGACTTAATGCGGCATAACTCAAGTCACAAACATGTAATAAACAACTTTAGAAAGTTTTCATTACAGTGTAACTTATATTACAAAAATACTAAGTTTTAAGATATAGTACTCTATTTTAAAAACATAATTACAAAACAAGTGTACCTTAGAGACACTAATTTTTTTATATAATATTAGCAATATTTTAATATGACGGATGAGATCAATACATTTCAAGTTTAAAGTATCTCGATTAGTTGTAACAAACATATCAAATTAACTTTTAGTCATGAAGATTCGAGACAGATGATATATTACAAAGTTATTGAAACGCACTAGTGGCATTATGTTAACACAAAAAGTAAGAAAAACAATATAGTTTTGGTTAAATATGTCAGTAACTGGATAGATAACAATGTTTTATTGATCAAAATATTTATTTATACAGTAAGGTAACCTTTGTTTGAGGGTAATATTTGTCTAGAGCGTCGTCAGGCTCATGATAAGTATTTAATCCTACAAAATGTTTCATTAAGCTTACATTACCCTTAAAAAAAAATTACATGTATATGCTCTTCCCCGTAAAGAAGAAAGCTTGGGTTATCAATTTGTGAGCGAGAGAAAGTCTGTTATCGCACGAGCGATTTTCTAAATTTCGAGTAGCTTCATGAAGTCTGCGGTTAAAGAATAAATAAAACTACAAATGCAAATAGGACTTTAAAATACTGTTTACTTTTTAAACAGGATAGAAAGCAAATACGTTTAAGACACATGTTGAGACGATGGTCGTATATTTTGCCTTGATCAAATAAGTTAAATTGTTTTAGGTATATCACACGAAAATATTTCAAACTCGCCTAGAATGACAGATGTGATGACATACAGAAGTTTGATTTCCCATCACCTTTTGGTAAACGTTGAAAACTTTCAGGCTCAATCCTGGTTCGAGACTTTCAACTTACTGCAAAACCTCTCTGAGCAATTATGATATGATATGAAAGGATCAAAATATACGAAGATAAACACTCATACAAATTATCTTTAAATTTCTTGTTAATTTAAAAGTAGCTCCCAGTTTTAAAGAATATGTAAACTGTGTCAAACTTAAAATGTCAACGGTAGTGCTAAAAGAAAACTACCATTTAAACTTTTATTAACAGGATATCATTATTATTCAATGACTTATCTCAGTTAATGAATACGTAGTTAAATATTATCTTTAATGAACAACTTCCTGTAAACTATTATTTATATCTGAATTGTTTCGATTAATTTTATTTCATCAATAAAGTTTGAACTTAAATAGTTATTAAAATAAATATACGTCTCCAGTAGATGGCTGAGTATTACAAGAACACTTCCTCTAAAATCAGTAAAAAATATGTGGTTTCTTCGACAAGGAATTGAAGAAACCTTGAACAAAATGGCAGTAAATACTTCCCGTGAGAAGATAGCGTTAATGCTTCTGAAAGTTTGAAAAGGGTAATTTTCAACACTGAAGATGCAGATCAGTTTACTTCTTAGTAAGGGAGCCCGGCATGGCCTAGCGCGTTAAGGCGTGCGCTTCATAATCTGAGGGTCGCGGGTTCGCGCCAAACATGCTCCCCCTCCCAGCCGTGGGGGCGTTATAATGTGACAGTCAATCCCACTATTCGTTGGTAAAAGAGTAGCCCTAGAGTTGGCGGTTGTTAGTGATGAATAGCTGCTTTCCCTCTAGTCTTACACTGCTAAATTAGGGACGGCTAGCACAGATAACCCTCGAGTTGCTTTGTGCGAAATTCCAAAACAAACAAACATTCTTTGTTCGATACATAAAATTTTTCTCAACCCAAACCAGCCATTTTTACATATATATTTTTCTCTACAAGTAGGTTTTCTCGTCATCACTGATTAAAACCAAACACTTTTTAGTACATTTATGATCGATATTTAAATAAATAATTTATTACCTAATTTTAAAGATATATGATTTATATTGTGAAAATATATCTAAAAAAAAAATTACATGAAAAAAATCCCAAATTACATACAGGGTGTCCCGTAAGACCTTACCCATCCATATGTTATTATGTTATATTCAATTACGCATGTATTATAAATTTGTTTGTTTGTTTGTTTTTTTCAGAGAAATATGGCCGATGTAAGCCCATTTAAACTTGAAGAGCGTATTGTCACAAGTACGTGGGTACATGAGCGCAATAATATTGGTGACACCACACAGATACACTGGATACACAAGATATATGGATGGGTAGGGACTTACGGGCCACCGTGTATAATTAAATATCCTTATCAAAGGTCACTTAAGATTTAGGTAGGGTTTGCTTCTAATTTTTGACTACAGACCAGAGTGAGAGCAGCTAGCCAGAATCATCCGTTGTTACCAAATATTTGTCCGAATAACGAAATTAAGTGTCACTTTTATAAAGCAACAGAGCACAGACAGACTATTGTCAAGCAATAAGAAGTCCAACAATAAACCAAGAGTCTGAATTTTATACGTTTAAAAACATTTTATTTGTGTTATTGTTTATGAGAAACTAACTTCGGGATACATAAAATGAAAATGTGCGCCTGTTCTCTAGGATTGTTACAAACATGCTATTAACACTTTGAGACCATCGATACATTAATAGAGTAACAACGAAAACAAGTAGACCAAGAATATAGGTTCAACATTAAAGTGCAACTATGCACTGGTATCCGTTTGAGAGAATTTCAAAACAAACAAAGAAAAAAAGTCAAATTTCTTTTCCAGCACGACTAACACCTGGAGAGAACATTTTACAGTATTCAGTTGTGTGTTTCTGTTGCGAGGAGTTAATGTTAAGAACATAGTGTCTCTAGAAAGTTCTCTTGCCTTAGTGGTACAAAGATATGTCTGCGAATTTCCAACACAAGAAACCGGGTTTAGATACATGTTGTGGGCGGCCGAAAACAGCCCATTATGTAGCTGTGTGCTTTACTACAAGGAAACAAAAACTATAAATTTTCTTGTATGGAACAGAAATCTATTTTCCAAAAAAGAAATTAATAGTCACATGGTTCTTTTCCAGCTCTTCAAATATAACAAAATATATGAAAATAAAGTTGTCAGAGGTGGTTGAGGTATATGCTGTTCACTTACACTCAAGAAATTTATACATTTAAAATGTATCATATAGAAAACGTACATTAGTATACATTGACCCATGAAAAACAACTTAAAATACCGTAGATATAATTAGTTAGGGGCTATTGACATTTGTCAATTGTCCATGTTTAAAACACGTTATTCAATAGGTGCATTCTATCATTTTATACACTGCCTTGTGTTAAACATCAATTTAATTATTGTCTATAAAAAGCAAACAAACAAACAAAAACATTTCATTCCCATCACTGGTGGTTCAGTCAGTAGTAAGTATTCAGTCTCATGACATTAAAAACCAGGTTTCGATGCTCCTGGGATGCAGAACAGAAATATCCATTCTGTAGCTTTCATAACAACTGAAAAAACTCAATAACCTATATTTTATTAGTGGCTGATACACAAAACTTGGATTTCTTAGATCAATAGTATGTACATAAAACTGAAGATAGCTATTATCCAACTTTTAATAGTCTTGAGTACTGGGTGATATCCTTCTGTTTGTCATAACAGGAGAATAGTTAATTGCTTTCTCGTTAATACTTAAAATTTCTATTTTCACAAAAGAATGATGAATATCATTTACTTCTTGATGACTAGTTTACATCCTTTCTGTGTTTAATATTTAACGTCTTTTATGTCATTGACAGATGTACAATTCTATATTTTTCTAACTTTATATCCTACCTATAATTTTTTGGTATCTGTTATCCATCCATTTTTATTCTAAGGTATTCAATCATTAGCCTGAGGAAAGATAGCATTAAATCTTAGCTTGGTATTTGCAGATGTGATTTCTTCCTTCAAAAGCTGGTATTTATCTTCTCTAGATCATTAGTATCTTATCTTTCTCTGGTCACCAATACCCAGGGTTCCATAATAAATCACACATTTTAAATCTTATCTGTCAACCTTTTCAAATCATATAGATTTCCCGTAATTCAAAGGTCTTTATATATGTAGTTCTAATGAGAGATATATTAATTACTGGTTGATTTCAACCTCTTCTGATTTGTGGTGGATAGTATAGAAGGTTTAAGAACTATAATAATGGAATCATAATTGAGTTACACTAAATAAATTGTGGTGTGATTGACTAGGAACTAAGCTGAATGTAAATTCAGTTTTACAACATGTATAAAATGATACATTGTGGGAAATGTCAAATATTTTGTTGTAGTATGAAATACCACCTTCTGTTTCAATTAAAATTTATTATATTTGTAACAATGTATTATATTAAACATATTATATTTATAAATAAGACATTTTTAATTGCTCGTCATACTCACTCCCCACGATGAGTTTTGTTCAAACTAGGACCCTTTAGGCTGATTGAGATACAAGGAATACAGTAGTGGTTGGAACACTATTTACATAGTCCATCTGTTGTAACAGCAAGTGTAATAGTATTAATGCTTTTTACAAGCTGGTGAATCACTACTGAAATATTAGTATTATTTACTCTTCAAATTCTTGAAAATTCCTAAGGGAACAGATAAACAAGGTAGTGTAAAAATACAATAGGTCAAACATAACAGTTTAAGACAGTTATAACTATTTATAATCAACTTCTAAAAACCACTCACACCATACAGGGTGACCCGTAAGTTCCTACCCATCCATAAGTTATTATGTTATATTTAATTATGCATGTATTATAAATTTGTTTCTTTTTTTTCAAAAAAATATGGCCAATGTAAGCTCATTTACACTTGAAAATGTCTCACAGAACATGGCGTCGCATTGTATTATGCAGCAAGAATGAGGGACAGCACACAGATACACTGAATACATAAGATATGTTGATGGGTAGGGACTTATGGGCCACCCTGTATAATTGAAGTAGAGTTTTCGAAAATAATTTTTATGTTGTGTGTTAATACTTTGTGTTCTAAGCTGTCTATTTAAGATAAATAAAAAAATATTTAAAATACTAACAATGCCTGTGTATAAAAGAGGGTTAATTAGGTGTATTTGCCTTTGTAAATATAACTTTGTTTACAATTCATTTAATTTATCCAGGTGAAAAATATTCTAGCACCAGGATCAAAAGCAACTGAAAGGCAAATAAAAAAATAGAAGCAGCAATATTAAATCATCTGGAGAAATATCAAGTGGGTTTCTTTACTGATGTCAAAGGTTAGACAGATGATGGGATTAAAGAGGAGGGATCTTTGGACATGCTAGAACACTGTAATTTGATCTGTAATTTCATGATAGCGTCACAAATTACAATACATCAAGTAATAAAACAGCATTTACATAATACACTTAAATTCCTTGTTTTCATCATACTTCAGACTATCCAAGCAACAAAGGGTTTTCATTTCATAAATTACTGTTGACATCCTTGAATCTCTCTAATCATCATACTACACATGATGAGCATACAATGTGTAACAAACCACTTAATGGTTGATGAAAGACTTCTAGTACAACAACAAACCATATATGTAAATCTTGTCAATGACAATAAAGAAAACAAGAAAGACTGCCACTGCTATGTTTGAAATAATACAAAATGAAAGTTTTTTTATAGGTATGTCAGTTATTGAGATTAAGAGCTTAATAACTACATAGATTTAGCCAGATACATTTCTCCAAGTTAAAATATTTTTATTTGTTTAATAACTGTAACACCAAATGTCAGTTACTGTTACAATTGTTGCCTAGATATCTATTTTAAAGCAGTGTTCCACAGTTAAACAAATATTTAATGCTTAATATTTTGTTTTTTTACTGAAGGGTCTTGTAAGTGGTTCAATAGCTTAGAAGTAAAAAACATTTTCACATAAAGAAAAGTTATATATAATTCTACATATTAACTTAGGAAAACAACATAAAACATACTTGGTGAAGCTAGTGCTGTGAAACAGACTCTTTGGCAGTGAAAAACATAGACAGTTTTTCAAAACAGAAAAAAGAAACTACAGGATTAAAAGTACATAGATAAAAGCTCTCTTACTTCTCTTGAATCTTATTAAAATTACAAAAACAATTTTGAAAAGCAACTACAATCTGCTTCTGACTTGCATATAAACCTAAAACCTATACACTATCAGCTGAGGAAAAAGACCAAAAACATCACAATCAAATGCAAAGATTTTTCTATGTATATAGTCTACTGAAAGCAAAGATGGTTGTGGAGAATCTAAAAACACAAACAACAAACAATATATGTTCTTACAATCCTACTATACAGAATAACGCCAAAAATAAAATAGCTGAAAAACCAGAGGATGGAAAGTATTGGCTAAAATACCTTATATCATCAGAAAAGAAACCACATCAGAGCATTTGAACATGATGAGCAGCACATAAAAAGCTTGCCTAATGAGCAACTCTGTAGTTTTGTGAGGAAACAATTGGACAGGGTAACCACTATTATCTTCTCTTGTAGAGATTTTCCTTTTCAACGAGGCAAAAGTTGTTGTATCATAGCAGGTGTTCAGTACTTCAGGTTTAATCTGTAACCTAAGTCATGACAAACTAATACCAAATCTAATCTTTAAATGGCTATCTTTCTTGATAAAAATCAATAGATTTGATAGTCTTGTACAACAAAATTGGATAATTGTATAAAAGAACTGGAATTTTTTGAAATCTAAATAAACGACACTTTCACCAGTATTCAGCTGATATTATCTGGTTAAGTGATGTCATCTAACCATTGAAGAAATTATTTTATTAATTCTTTTTAATTTTAAAATAAAAAAATTGAATGTTACTGTATGAAACTTTACAACAATTTTTATTTGATTTAATTTAAAATTATACTTCTGGACATTTTCCCATACGTTACAACTAGACTTTGTCATGAAGCACAGCTTATCATTAACTAACACTATCCTATTATTGTATGATGTCAAGGTTCTCAATGGCTTTAAGAGAGTGGTTACCAAATAAATGTGACTATAGAAACCAGCTATACTAATATCCAAAATGTTTTAACCAAATTTCCAGTTTTGTGCAAGTTATGTATTTTTCACAAACAAAATACAGATTACTATTTTTGTTCCATTTTATGTTTATAATGCTTAAAGTTAACCTACAAAGCAATGTACAAAATTATGTAAAGGCCATGGAACCTTCAACTAGCAAATGAAATGTCTCTTTTCATTTAAAAGACTACTTGCTGGTACCAATGTTTATTGTTTGGTGGTCAAACAGAAAATCTAGAAGTATTTGCAGAAAGTCCACAATCAGAGTTGCTTCACAGTGTTTCAGTACTTATTGGTAATTCTGAGATGTAGTCATGTACACAATATAAAATTTATATGTAACATACTTGCTGTTGAAATGGTCTACCATTTACTGGCCTGGATCATGGTAACAACTTTTTTCTCACTAAATGGATGAAACAGTGGGTTCAGTTGCATCTTCTAAGTGCACAACCTATTTATAAAAAGAAAGTTAAAGAACAAAATAATCATTACTATAATTATTCAGTTTTTAGATATTATGTCACCAAATACCATAATAAAATATTGCATACATTAAGTAAACAATGCATAACAAACATGTATAGTAGTTTTACTTGTGGTTTCAGTTTTAACAACACTCTGGAAGTGGTAAGTGTGGGCTTTTTGGTAATGATATGGTCTAGACACAAATAGGGCTTACTTCTAATTAAATTTTAATAACAAAATACACAGTTATAGCTCCAATAATTAAAGCTGTACCCAATCACAGTTAAATTTTCTCAATAAAGAATTTCAAAGCATGTTTCATTAGTAAATGAACAAATGACTTGACACTATAACACAGTTTCAGTCAACCTGTATAAAAACTATTGTAAAATGAAGAAACGATTAGTGCATGAATAATATGTTCTCAAGGGGTGATAGTTTCTTTAAAAAAAAAAATTATTGTTTGTGATTAGCTGAAAAAAATGCCTTTAAAGATCAAAAGGCAGGTTGCTTTGTTTATAGGAAAAAGGTATGCAGCTGTGGAAATATGCAAATCAATTTTTTATTTAACGAATTACACTACAAAGTCAGATAATTACAAAATATTATTAAGTAAAGCTTGTTGGTATATAATGAGAATTAACAGGTAAGGTTGACTTTTGTTTTTGCAAAAAAGGTTTTAATAAATAATGTTTATATGTTCTATAAATGATTAGCTCAACCAAGTTACAATACAACAGTTTCAAACCTTATATCCTTATTTCTATTAAGGTGATTAATATGAAAAATGAAATAGAAATAAATGATTTAAATTTTTGCATTAGACTTAAAGTTATTGTTATTTGTAATGATACTTATTAAAGAGAAATAATATTAGTAAACAGTATACCTCTTTCTAAAGTTTGTCTTATAAATGTCAGTTGTTGGAATAATTATACACAGTAATAACTAAAACAGTTAATTTCAATATTATGAATATTTTTGAGGAATTCATTGTAAATACAATTCTTATTAATTATTGGAATAAATGAAAATAGTAATAATCAGAAACACCAATTTATTTCACCTTATTATTTCTCTGACATAACTAAATTAGTTTTTGAAACATGAGTCAAAGTAATCCCTACCTCTAGGTGATATCAATTTATTGCCTAGCTCTGATTAACTCAATATTAGTCTTAGCTATGCCATACCCCACTAGGACTGTTGTAAGTCTATGGATTTACAATGCTAAATTTAGGGGTTCATGACTTTATTATAAGAAAAACACACTTAGCTTTGCCATTTTCACAGCATACTAATTTAATGCAAAACTCTGTGCAGTAGCTACACATAGCGACAATTTTCTATCACTTGTTGCAATTATTCAGCTATCCAATTCACAACAGATAATTCTTGTCACAACTTTTAAAAATTTACTTATTTCAAATTTGTATTCCAAATATCTCTTCACATGCAGAAAAACATTAAACCTAATACAGTAATAATCACTTGCATACAGAGGTTCCCAAATATCCACCCTCTTTCATTTTAAAATTTGAAGCTAATAATAAATCTGAATTACCATTGTTTCCTGCAGGTTCCCTAACTAATTGATAAAGGAAGTCTTCTTGAACAAATTCCAAATATTATACTCTCTAATGATTTGACTCAGGCATTTCTCACTCTAAATGGCTGAAATTAAAAAAAACTCACAATCATAACTTCACAAATAACTGAAATCTTAATGTCATTGTAAAAGTTCTCACTAATTTCATTAATATCATTTGGTGGTCTGAAATAATTTCCCACTAAAAGTCTTTTCTCTTTACATCTACTAATAGAAACCAAAAATGGATTCAGTCTCCTTGTTGTTATCTTTTATATGATCAACTTCAACAGGATGTAACATATTTTACGTGTTAAGCCATTCCTCCCTTTTTGTAATAATTTTTTCTCACAAGAGTTATTTATAATTAACTATGCTTCAATTATTTCTATTATATCAAAATATTCCATTTCTTCCAGTGCTCTAAATTTATCTATTTTATTTATTTTATTTTTAGCATTGCAGAATAAACAATTAAGCTTACCATTATAACTGCTACTGTACTCATTTCCTTAACTAAACGTTTCTCTGGTTCTTATTCTTTTTGCATTTAGTTTTTCCTGGCCCCAATCACTGTCCAAGACCAGGTTAAAACTTCCATCACAGAAGAGTTTATATCCTCAATAAACAAGATGACCCCCATCCACTTCATGAAGCTTCTATCGACTAACTTGAAACCAAAAGTCCAAACACTCAATCTGTCACTTATCTTCTCTGACCCGTCTTTCCCTACATGCATCACAAAAACTGAATCTCTGCCAGCTCTCTTCACTTAATGCTCTGTCAATTATATCCTCCGTCTGTGATCTTGGGCAGAATAATCAGATTCTTTTGTTCCTTTATTATACACATACAGTGGTACCTCGGTTATCGAACTTATTCCGTTCCAGAAGGCTGTTCGAAAACGGAATCAATTTTTTTCCATAAGAAATACTGTAAATTAAATTAATCCGCTACCGACCTCCAAAAATTATGCATTATGAAGCATTTTAAGAAAAATATTGTTATTTATACCTGTATAATAATACTTACATGCATAAAGTCAACCAGAAAAACTATAAACACAATAAAAAACAATAAATGAAAATTTAACTGTACTTTACCTGTGCTGAGGTGAGTTGATGACATAAGTGAAAGGTGGTGAGGAACGTGGAGAGTAGGAAGGTTATTATTATTTGGAAGGGGAGTCACCTTTCATAAAAACGTCAGGTAACTCTCCTTCTGTGGTTCTTTCTCTTTTCTGTCTCTTTGTACCGCTACAACTTGCTTGAGACTCATGGACCTATTTCTCACTAAAAACTTTTTTTGATGAGGTTTGTTTCCGCCTGCATTTTAAAATGTTTCTGAAGTAAGATATGGCACTGTCATTGAAAAGGTTTATGCTGTGGTTTGCTACAGCTCTGTTAGGGTGAAAATTTTCCACAAAACTTTGTAACTCTCACCATTTTTCCACACATTTCCTTGATTAGTGAACTAGGAACATCTTATCTTCTCTTCTCCTCATCTGAAGTTGCCTTCTGTTGCTGCTCCTTCTGAAAACCTTGGAATTCTTCCGTGGTGAGATTAGTTGTTGTGGTCTTCCACCAACTCCTCCACATCATCACCACTCACATTCAAGCCAGTACACTTGCTGTTGATACGTGTTTATTCATTGAGAGCACATGTGCAGATAGAAGTTATTCCTAACTACAGGTGGCAGCACTTATCTCAATAATCTTAACACTCCCACTTAATTTTAAGTTTTACACAAACTTACAATTACTGTCATTCTGTTATTACAACTGTCACTTTATCTAGTTCATTTGTTCATTGGTGCCAGGCCAACATTATCTCTGAACCTTTCAAATGCATTTCTAACAAGTGGCTTTGTAAGAATGTCAGCAGTCATACTGTTTGGGGGACAATACTCCAGTTTTACTGATCCGTTCTGCACACATTGGCGAATGAAGTGGTAACGAATATCAATGTGTTTTGTTCTTGCATGACCCACTGGATTCTGTGCCATGGCGATTGTTCCTTGGTTATCTTCCATGATACGAACAGAGTCATCAACTTCGGAACCTATTTACTGCAGTAGTCTTCTCAACCATACTGTTTCCTATGCTGCAAGGCTCAAGGCTATATATTCTGCCTCTGAGGTGGACAGGGCCACCATGGATTGCTTTTTGTTTATTCAACTTACAGCTGCTCCTGCTTGAATGAAAATATTTTATGATGTGGACTTCCTATCATCCAGGTCTCCAGCAAAATCTACATCTGAGTAACCAGTAATGACGTCTCCTGGTACCTTTTCAAACTTAAGACTAAGATCAGCTGTTCCTTTCAAGCAATGTAGGATTCTCTTTGCTGCTATCAAATGTACTGTGTTGGGCTGAGCACAATATTTCGATATTGCTTCCACTGCATATATAATATCTGTTCTTGTTCACATTGGAGCATACAGAAGGCTGCTTACCAATGACTGGTACAAACTGCAGTCAACCTGCGTGCTAACACCATCATCCTTTTGCAGTTTCACTTTTAGATCTGATGGAGTTGCAACTGCCTTACACTCAGTCATTCCAAATTTCACCAGCATAGTTTGGTTATACTTCTCTGATTTAACCATTCACAGCCATTCTTTTCATCCTGAACAACAATGAGTCCAAGGATGTAATGGAGCTTTCTAAGGTCTTTCATGCGGAATTTTTCCTTCAATGCTTTCTTTATAGTGATTATTTCATGATCAGCAACCAATATAATGTCATCCACGTATACTGCAACTATTACTATATTTTTACCTTTCCGTGTGTAAACACAAGGATCTGCTGAACTCTGAACAAATTCCAGTTCCTTCATCTGTTCATGAAATGATTTGTTCCAACAGCGTGGTGACTGTTTTAATCCATACAGTGATTTTATTTAGTTCACACACAAGGTTTTCCTTCCCTAAAACAGCGTAGCCTTCCGGTTGTTCCGTGTATATCTCTTCATCCAGATTTCCATTCAGAAATGCAGTTATGACATCCATCTGGTAAACTTTCAAGTTGTTCTGCACAGCAAATGCAATCAAGGAGCGAATTGATGCATCGCGCACCACTGGGGAGAAGGTTTCCTCATAATCCAGACCATAATTCTGCGAGTAACCTTTGGCCACCAGCCTACTCTTGAACCTCTCCATATATTTCCATACTTAACTTTAAACAACCACTTACAACCTATAGGTTTTCTTTCAGGTGGTAATTCCACCAGATCCCAGGTGTCATTTTCTTGTAAAGACTCAAATTCCAGATCTGTGGCTGGCTTCCACTCCTTTGCATTGTCACTTGACATTGCTCCACTTAATGTGCTTGGCTCTAACACACTGCACAAGTTTGCAGTGTGACAAACTGATTCATTTGCTGCTGCCATATCAGCATACTCGTCATATCCATAGCGGATGAGGGGTTTCCTGTTTCTTGCTGGTCATTCAGCTTTATCTTTAGCTTTAACTTCTGTTTTTTGGTCCACTATCTGTTCACTTGATGAGATATGCTCATTTGTCGTAGGCTCTTGACAGAATTCTGTTTCATTAAAGATAACATCTCGCCGTATGAAAATATTCCTGGATTTTTCATCACACAGTCGACATCACTTGGTGCAGTTATCATATCCAATGAAACGTACTTTCATAGACTTCATGTCTAATTTCTGTCTTGACGCATCTGGCACATGTGCATATGCAAGACATTCAAACACTTTCTCTTGTTCTACATCTGGTTTCTTCCCATACCATCTCTCATATGGCGTACAACCATCTTTTATTGCCGATGTGGATATTCTTTTACCCACATACGCTGCAGTAGCTACAGCTTCAGCCCAGTACATTCTTGGTAATTTAGCATGTAACAGCATGCTTCTTGCTGATTCCACAAGAGTTCTGTTCCTTCTCTCAGCAACACCATTTTGTTCTGGACAATATGCTACTGACATCTCATAATGAATGCCTCTTTACTTCAAATATTGCTGTAACTCATTTGATGTATATTCTCCGCCATTATGTCTACACAGGGTTTTTATGCGCTGTCCAGATTCATTTGAGTACAACTTCTCAAATTCCTTGAATTTCTCAAAGATTTCTGACTTCTGTTTCAAGAAATACACTCTGCAGCATCTTGAGTAATCATCAATAAATGTAACAAAGTACTTGCTATCTCCAGTAGATGGAGTTTGCATAGGATCACAGACATCACTGTATACCAGTTGCAGTCTTCTCTCTGATCTGATTTCTCCCACTGACTTAAATGGCTTCCTGTGCATTTTACCTTCAGTGAATTCCTCACAGAAACTGGCTTCATCAGACTACTGAAATTTGATTCCACTTACATTTCCACTCCTGAGAAGCTTCTGTAACTGTGCAAGCCATTCATGCTGCTGTTTGAGGCTACTGAGGCATTCTCAATAATACTGGTCTTACAGTCCAGTTGGTATAGACCATCATCCTTTCTTGTATCCATGCCATGGAGTTGTCCTGATTTACCTCGGATGTAACAGCGGTTAACTCCAAACTGCACAATATTTCCTTTCTCAGTAGCAGCTCCAACTGAAATAGATTGTTAGCTAATTTTGGTACATGAAGGACACTTTGCACTGTGACATGCTTTGAAATACTAGCTTTAAATGTTATTTCTAGCTTACAGTTTCCAACTGCAAGAGCTTCAACAGTTCTTCCATCACCAATCCTAACTTGCTAAGGTGTGCTAAACTTGTGATAATTCGATAATATATTCCTCTGGTGTGTCATATGTCTAGACACACCAGAATCCACCAACCATTCCCCATTTCTTATTCCTTTATCCTGGTTTGTGACAAAGACAACACCATTGTTTCCATCAGTATAATCTTCCGCCACTTTAATAACCACATTCTTAGCTTTGTGGACCATTTCCTTCAGTGTTTGACAATTGCGTTTTACATATCCCTCTCTGCCACACTTGTAACACTTGAAGCTGTTACCCCTTTTCTTTGTTTCTTGTGTTTCATGTGGTTTGAAGTTGCAATGAATGGCTAATGCAGTTGATGATGTTTCATTCGATGTGGTCTTTTTCTTTTGTTCTTCATTAATCAGTGCCTTTTGCACAAATTCTAATGAGATATCAAAAATTTTTTTCCAGGATTGTTACAATTGTATCATAGCAAGCTGGCAGACGACCAACTAAGATAACAATCTGATCTTCTTCTGCTATTTCCGCCCCAGCCGCAGCAAGCTGATCCGCTAATTCCTTCATTTGTTTCTAATGTTCCTGGACCGTTATGCTTTCTTTCATCTCATATCGAAAATACTTCTTTTTCGGGAATGATTTACTGGCTAGTGTGTTCCTATCAAAGTGAGCACGCAGTACATTCCATTCTATGCTTCCTTAGGAGTTGTGCATGAGGTGACAAGATAGAGTTGTGCAGCTTGAATATTCAAAACAATTGTTGAAAATGTTCTTTTACTTTTCCTGTTAAAATTTGCCCTTGTTTGAACATTGGCTGTCTCTGCCAATACCTCTGTTTCAAACACTAGGCCCTATAGGCCTTTTTCCTCTCAATAAATGTTCCATTTGAAATTTCCACATGTCCCAATCATTTTCTCCCAACTTATCAGTTGGTATTTTATCTTCCATTGTCAAAATATTTCAACCACAACAGTATTATTCCTTTCTTTGATTTAGATCTATTTGTCTCTTTATATGACTTAAAAAATAGTGTCAATCAATATTTTACTTACAGTTTATCTGGGTATTTCACAATGACTTCCAGACAAAGGAAACGAATCACGTAGCACTTGTGATAAGCATCCATGTAAATCCTGTGCCATCCAACAAAAATTGTCCTCCAAAACTGTTCTACAGTAATCCTCAGTATCTCATGGATTATTTGTACTAACAATTTTAAAACAATTTCATCTATGTAAGCACTATTAGAGCATTCCTGGGCCCATAACCTGTTGATACGTGTTTATTCATTGAGAGCACATGCACAGAAAAAAATATTCCTAACTACAGGTGGCAGCACTTATCTCAATATTCTTAACACTTGCCTTGTGAGATAATTTCTTCGGCAACAGGCTCAGCCTCAAAGCCTTCAAAATCTCTATCTGCTACTGAGTCTGGCCACAATTTATTCCAGGCTGAGTTCATGGCCCTCAAAGACAGTTCCCTCCAAGCTTTGTCTATGATCCTCAAGCAATGGAGGATTTTAAAGTGATTTTTCCAGAACTCTCTGAGAGTTAACTGTGTCATAAGTCACTTCAAAGCACCTTTGAAACAGTGCTTTGGTGTAGAGTTTCTTAAAGTTCGATATTTCGTGCTGGTCTATCGACTGAATGAGGGGAGTCGTATTAGGGGGCGAGAGCTTAACTGTAATGAAACTGTACTCCTCCACCAACCCATCCTCTAAGCCTGGTTGGTGAGCAGGTACATTGTTCATCACAAGGAGGGCCTTGAATAGCAACTGTTCTTCTGTGAGGTACTTCTTTACACTTTGGAAAAACACTTCATAAAAAAATGTCTGGTTACCCATGCTTTACTATTAGCCCTCCACATGACATTTAGTTTACTTTTCAGGACATTATTTTTTTTTAAAACCCTCAGGTTCTCAGAATAGTACACAAGTGAAGGCTTAAGTCTTAAGTTCGCACTTGCTTTACTACATAACAATAGAGTTAGCCTGTCCTTCATTGGCTTGTGTCCTAGCAGTGACTTCTCCTCCTTGGCGATGTAGGTTTTCTTTGGGATTTTCTTCCAAAAGAGGCCTGTCTCATCACAGTTGAACACTTGTTGGGGAATTAAACCCTCAGCTTCTACCAAGCCCTTAAATTCCCTAACAAATTTATCAGCAGTGTCTTTGTTAGAACTAGCACCGTCCCCATGTCTCACCACACTATGTGTGCCACTTCTCTTCCTAAATTTTTCAAACCACCCCTACTAGCCTTAAAGGCTAGTTTCGAAACGCGGTAACTAGTGGCATAACTGCCAGACAAGCCGCTGTTCTACTGGAAGGCTAATAAAACATCGATAACTAACTATACAATATTAAACTCCTGATGAGATTAAAAAACAATGTTCAATACATTTCTTTATAAAGATTTAATTGTTGTTACAGAATAAACTTTCACGATATTTTATCTTCAATATTAAAATTCCTTCAACTTTTCAATGAACTGGCATACAAACTGTTACTATTTTTTCGCACTAAACCTCATTTATGACCAACTCAGTATTAAATGTTACAAATAAATGGTTTGAAAGAACTACTAAAGTGATGCCAAAAGAACAACTAAAAGAAGTGATGTGACAATAGATGTATAGCTTAGCATAAAGCAAAGATATATATATATAAATCTTAAATTTCCTTTGAGATAAAAATGACAGATTCAAATTACCGAAACAAACAAAATTCCATGTAAAAATGTGGGAGTAGATGACAAACTTGGCTGCATGTTAGTTTTTAATTTGGGCATCTTATCTTCCTTCTTTATACACAAGAATTAATTGGACGTGTATTATACGTGTATTTTTAAAAATTCAGTGTAAATAAGGGGTTAGTGTAGGATAAAAAACTGTTTAATTAAACCACTCATATAATATACGAAACAACGCTATACGTTGCTTTCTTGAGGTGATTTTCATGTGCTTTGTTTTAAAATTTACTGATTCTAGGTTCAGTTTTCTCCAAGATATAGTTGATTAATAAGTCATGAATCAAAAAACTTATTCGATATAACTTCTTTCATAATTGTCCGAGCTGCTTATAAATTTAAATTATTTTCGAGCATGTAACATTAATCATACGATTTCTTATTAGAAGACTGGTTAGAGATTTTGATGACTTAACATCCAAATACTGACATGAGCATTTAACTTTGACCTGTCGTTTGTACTTATAACAACAGGATGGGAGTACTTAAGGAAACTGAGAACTACATCATTTCTCTGGAAGGTAAATTAAGTAAAGCAGTTAAAATTGGTGTCCTCATTTGTCTTGAAAGTGTTCATGGTGTGTTTCGTGATTTTGTGGGAGATTTAAGTCAATATATAAGGTATTTATCGACCTCTAAAATGGATCAGGCTCACCTTGAGCCATTCTTTTCAGCTATTCGTGTTAAAGGTGGGTTCAACAACAGTTCATGGCTGCATACGAAAGACCACTTTTGCATCACGGTAGAGTAGCAGACTTGCATACTCTTAACAACACAAACATTTTTACTGTGTTACTTGATGTTGTAGCTGAATCTCCCACTGTCACTGCATCTTCAAATATTTCAGTCATCAAAAAATATGACCTTCTTTATTAAAAGTCAGTCATAAATGGGCATGATTATGCTAAGTACCAAATTTCATAAACTGCATTTTTACAAGGAGATAACAGTATTCTATATTGCAAAGTATAAAGTTTGTGGGGTCAGCAAAAAACTAGAAAGCTTGTGTTGTGTGTACACATTGTCTAATGAAGAAAGAAAAGCTTTTGTACTTATAAAGGACAGAGAGGCTTTAAAAATGTATCTTCAAGTGTTGTAAATATATGTAAGGAAACTGAAGAATGTGTTCATCATTTATTAAAGTCTGCATGTGATAACCTTTCATAACCAAATTGTATTTTGTATCTGATTTCATCTGATGTACTCTCCAATCTTTCAAATGGGAATCTGTTTCTAACACTTAATGACTGCATGTTTCATAATGTTATCAACAACAATTCATATCTCTGGTAAAAGTTATTTCTGAAATATTTGTTAAGATAATACTACACTATGTATGGAAATAGTTCAATGGTAAACTAACAGGAGAAACATAATTTAAAAATTGTCAGAATTTATTCTTTTTAAGCACCAGTAACAATACTTTTATTCTTGAGACACAAACTGTGAGAGTCTCCATAAATAAAAGTCATTTTTAGACCCATATTGTGTATGTTTGACTCATTATAATTAATCTTAAGCCAAGTGATGAAGAACAACTGATTATTATTAAATATTTCAATTTGTTAACAATTTGTCTTCTTATAAAACACATTTTTATCAGTATTTTATAATAATAATTTAAATTTTCACTTATGGACATGGATCTTTTCAAAGATTATAATAAAAACAAACACATTGTCTCATTATCAAATCATATGCCACATTCATTATGCTAAAGTAAATAAAACATTTACACACGAATTTGGAACACAACTATATACCCTGTTACAGCCCCAAAACAAGTAAAAAAGTGCTTGCTTTCATTCATGCCTGATAGTGATATATTCTGAGGACTTATACTGCTAGAAACTGAGTTTTGATAGATGGAGTGAGCAAAGCACAGATAGCCGTTTGTGTAGCTATGCAAATAATGATTAGGCAACAACTTTCTTTCACAAAATGAACATTTATCTCAGTTAAGGCCCATTTCATTGTATCATAAAAAACAAACAAACTTTATTCATCTATAATGACACAAAAACCAGGTTTTACATATGCTTATTAGTAAAAATACAATCACATGCCAAATGACCTACCACCACACTTTGTTGAAATGAATTATTATAGATTATTAGAAGATGTATAAACAAGAATTGTTTCTGATTGAAATGTATAATCAATATGAGGAAGAAAGGAAGTTTCACAGCAAAAAGAAAATAATGTCACTCTCAAACTGTATTTATGACTGTTGGCTTTGAATATTTGGAAATTATAAAATAAATTGTGTATTGTGGTGAAATTTACATTTTTTTAACATCAACAACTTCAAAAAACATTTCATTAGAAACCATTAATGTTGGAACTAAGTATCAAACGTATATAAAATGAACAGATTTGTGGCAATGATAATCCTCTCAGGGTAAGTGTTGCAACAGTATGACAGACGAAGAGAAGGAGTAAATAGAATTTCAACTTTCTCCTTATTTGAATGTCTCACCATTTCTTTTTTGTAAATGTTTAGATTTTAAAATTTATAAAACCATTGAATTAGAAACAAGATTCTAGAATCTGGGGCAAAAATAAAATCAAAATTAATTAATAAATCTAATGGAATCTTCCTGTGTATAAAATTTCAGCAACTTCAAGATATTTATTTGCCATATTTTATAAACAAAAATGGTTCCACATTAATATTGCTCATAAACGTTATCATTGTTTGACAAAACCCAGATACTTAAAAGCTATGTTTTTACTTGAATACACAGTTGTGTGCTTCACCAAAAATGTTTTCCAGTAACTTTAGAGTAAAGCTATAATAAAGATAAAAACAAGGCTTTGTGTAATATTCATACATATAGATGTATTGAAAATATTGATGAACAATGGCAGCAAAAATCAATATTTGACCAGTGTGTTTATAGCAACAAACATTAATTCTTGAAGTTTACAAAAGTATACATTTCATCTTCAGCAAACTATATTGAATAGTGTAAAATATTAGGTATAGAAGTTTATCAAGTTTAAAATTTTATAAATGAGCCCACAACTTGAAATAATAACATAGCTTTGCTACAATTACATATGGTCTGAAATTGTTACAATCTTTGCATTATCCTATCATTTCTGTTTGCTTTTATAAACTGATTCCATCTGTTTTATGTGTAACTTAATTTTTTTTAAATGTTTAAGTTTTATAAATTTTTACGTCTAATATTTTACCATCTTCAATATAGCTTGCTGAAAAATGATAAGCTACGTTACAGTGTTTACTACATTCAGCTTTTTATACACAGTAGTATTTGTTCATCATTAGAAGGAATTAATTTAATTCCCACAGCACGGAAAAATGAATTGTGTGAGAAAGCTGGACAAACAGAAACCAGTATGAGGACTTACGTTAATTGTTTCACTTTAAAACGAGTTCACATTGTACTGACATTTGTGAAATGGTAGGGTAATTGTATCTAATTGAAAGAGCGATCTATACTGAGACATCTCACTCTGTTGTATGTGTCTAACGGTAGAGGATGGTTCACCTTCTAGGCCAGCAGAAAACCACCAGCCTATTCTGAAATAAATGGTTATAGTCATCTATGTGGAACCCATTCAGCAGGATACATTCATGGTTAAACACTTCAGTGACTTGAAAGAAGAACAGGAGGTAGAGGTCATTAGTGTGTGTGTATGGATTGCAATCCTCGAGATATTTTACTGGTTGATCATGAAACCCTATTTTGAAAAGCAGACTATTCACTTTTATTTAATCATGATATAGCAGGTATTGGCATCCATCCCCTTCTGCTTAACACATGCTGTTCATTGGTAATACAGTCCCGAATTGGCCTATTTATAAAGAATATATCACGAAGTCACAGACCCGGCAGTAATCTTATGAAACATCCCATATGAAAGGTGAGCGTGCAAAGCCATGAATATAGCGTGTAAATTAACATGGCATACAATGTGGATTTGTGTATAAGAATACTTGCTCAGGCATCACTTGCCATGGAGTTGGATCCAATAGAAGTAATTTGAATCATTACTGGAAAAAGTAACACAGGACAACAGAGATTTGATAGGGGAAACAGAGGAATAAGGCAACTGGATTTAACAATGAACCAAATTAGTAAGGGTAAAGGAAGAAAGATCTTTAAAAGAAGGGAATTACCAAAAGATAAATAGATAGGTATTGAAACTCGTGAACATGCCATGCAGGCAATAACAATAAAGACAACATATCACACACAGACGTATGCCTGGATCAGGAGACGGTAGAGATGAAGTTAGTTGGTTGGCTGTCTTCATCACACAGCCGGTGAAAAATTAAAAATAAAAGTTACTAAAATACAAAAAAATGAATTATTTTAGAAAAAACATATGCCAATTTTCGAATTAAAGACTTAAATAGAATTAAAATGGCAAATAGTCCGCAAAAATTTTATAACACAACTGAGGTGGACAGTGTCACTATCGCTAATAACGCTGTCCAACGTAAGGGATGAACCCATAATAAAAATGTCTAAAATGATGTTGTCATTCACAGTCGTAATGACGGCATGACACTGAAATATGAGTTACGTGTGACCTGAATGTCACACAGATCAGTCCCAGATAAAAGCAAAAGACTGGATAAAAACCGTGATCAATGTGTCGACTAGCCAGGCAACCTTCTCCTTTCAATACACATGGAAGCAAGAGGGGCAAAGAAGGTTTGATCTAGAAAAGTTTGTTATCATGTTGCTTATTACAAGTCGTCTGTATATCCAGGCATAACTAGACCTTGAATACAGGACCATATTTCATGTATGAGTCAGGCATGACTGTGATATCACCAGAGCAGACAGACTTAGCTGTGATGCCACCGAGTTTATTCCTGTAGATATAAATGTGGCCTTGAATTCAGTAAAACTGTATAGAAGTAGATGATGGTGAGTATGATTAGCCAACTCTTGCTTGGAATGAGTGCAAAAATGGCAGTCGCCAAGAAACAAGTGAAAACACGCAACTCCAAAATATAAGATACAGAGAAATGGCTTCTAACATGCAACGAAAGATGTATGGTGCTAAAACCAAACCCAAAGATAGAGTGTGAAACTGTATGTTTCCCCACGATATAAAAACAAAGATATGGAATTGTGAAGAAAAACCTTGGAGGTGCCCAACTTAATCATCCAAATCTGAAGAGAGAAATCTCACTAAAATTTAAGCTAAGATTCCATGATGAAGCATGAACATGTTTTTAACACTAGACAAGCCCATGGTCATTTTGGAGGCCACAAACTAGCAGGAGAAGACGCCTTAAACCTCGCGAGAAAGATTCATTAACATCTTGTGTAAAATGATCATTGCACCACCTCTGAAGGACGCTAGCATAGAATAAGATCCTGAGGAGAACAAAAGGAAGCAGGGATGAGGAGTGAGAAAGGGATGATGAAACCTTCTGACAATACCCTGACAAACTTCTACAAGACCTGAACTCATCAAGTGAGCATCAGAGCTGTTGTTTGACGAATCATGCGACTTCCTGACAAACGATAAGTATGGCACCAGACGAAGAAGGAACAGACTAAGGCTAGGAAGGAGATGGTTAGAGGACAGGTATCGGTGCTATTCTTGGCTCTGTCTCAAACATGTGGGTCACCAAATGGTAAACGATGCATTATTGTTGGACTGAAGCAACCTTCAACTCCAAAGACTTAAAAATTATGTCACACATGCAAGGAGTTACAAACTGTGCCACATGAAGGTCTCACAGATAAGAAGTATGGAGATGGATCAACAAGCATATGACATAATGACCCAAGTGATCCTAACAACAAAGAAACCCCGTTTGGAGGGCCAGAGCCGAAGACAACAGGCAGGCCAATGTGGAAATAAGGAGTGAGAGGACTTTTCCAGAAAACTCCTTCATGTTCCTGTGAAAACTTCAAACAAGAGCTAGATCATTGAGATGTATTGCAACAAAGTCATCACAGTATGACAAAGACAGGAGTAGTGAATACCTGGTAGATAAATGGGAGATTTGTGATTTGCCACTCCCACCCTTGAACAGGCAGAAGTGAACCTAACCATTTTCTTGGTCCAGATATGAACAATCTATCCAACCTTAAGAGAGAGAGAGAAGGAAGTGATCCATCACACGTAAGGGTTGAGATCATTACCAAACTGAGAAGCCAAATACTCAACACAAACCCGATTATCAAGGGATAGGTGAAAAGTAAATGAGGCAAAATTGTATAAAAGATAAAGACTGGGACCACAAGAGGTAGGATGAAGAGACAAAACATCACACGAGAAATAAATTCCAAGAAACAGGTGAAAGTTGATCAGAAATCTCGGTAAGTGTGTGAGAAGGCATGTGAATCTTGGTTGGAGTGAGGAGAAATGATCAAAATCCCTTTCAGACAAATGTTGTCCCATATAATACTCAATTTTCCTATGAATGAATGCAAGTAAATAGCCTGCTTGGTCGCTCGCACCTGTGGCCTGGAGTATGGCATCATATGAATGAGAAGTATCCGAAGTAGTGACGTTAACTGTGCAATTCAGGCTTGAGATCGAACAAACATGTGAAATATTAAAACAGAGGTAAATAAATTCGTTCAAAATCAAAGTAGAAATTTCTTGAAATAAATTGTAAGTTACACAAACGTAAACCATTTCAACCAAAACTTGAAAAAATAGAAAAAAAGTCTAAACCTCAGCATCACAAAAAGTGATTGTTCGGTCGAGACACATAAGAGGGAGATACATTCGTCACGTGACGATGGTGTATTTCTATTGGTGGAAAGATGACGCTTTGTGATTTGTATGGAAGATATGTTGAAATCTTCAATTCCAATAGGTGGGTACAAAATGGTTGTGGCATGCGTTATTAATGGGAAAACTTAATCTTGTGAGGAAAGTCCCTTATTACAAAAGGCCCGGCATGGCCAAGCGTGTTAAGACGTTCGACTCGTAATCCGAGGTTCGCGGGTTCAAATCCCGGTCGCACCAAACATGCTCACCCTTTCAGCCGTGGGGGCGTTATAATGTTACGGTCAATCCAACTATTCGTTGATAAAAGAGTATCCCAAAAGTTGGCGGTGGGTGGTAATGACTAGCTGCCTTCCCTCTAGTCTTATACTGCTAAATTAGGGACAACTTACACAGATAACCCTCGTGCAACTTTGCACGAAATTCAAAACAAATAAACAAACCCTCATTACAATACTAAAATAAGTTTGAGATTTACAGGAAGTGTTTTACAGTATTTTCTCTATTCAACAACGTGATATTAATGTTTATGGAAGATAAAAACTTGTATCTAAACAGTGTGTGCTTTCTTACAGGAAAGCCACTTTGGGATGTATGCTGCGTCCGCTGAGGGAGATCGAACTGCGGATTTCAATGCTACAGATTCAAAAACCTACATTTTTTTCGTCAGGAGTGATTTAGTTAGAAACATCGTAAGAAATATCCTGTCTCTTATATCAATAATGTTACAAAAGTATTAATATTTACTTTGTCTCTTTCACATGTGTAGCGCAAAGGCATAATTTGTAATGATTTATGTTTCAAGTTAAAATGTGTAACCCCAAGGTGGTTCATAACTTTAATGGAGTAATTTAGAGGGTTGAATACAAGATTTTGTTTATTTTTCACAGTCTTGTGATTATATAACTGATAAGCTTCTCTTTGTTCTTATCACTGGTGTCTGAGCATTGAATTTACAGTTGCTCTTTTAATATATATAATTGAGCTAGAATTATTACTTCATAGTTGTGATATTAATGACTGCATTTCTTTACCAGTGTGCAAAACGTATTGTAAAAGAGGTTTATGTGAAAGATCCTAAGAAAAAATATACGAAGAAAAAAATTCGTTATGGGTAAGTTTTAAAATAATATGTACCTCAGTAGCTTTATTTCGTTTAAACTTAAAGAAAAGTATGGTAAATGGAATAGGGTAATTACACTTATTAATATTTGAATTCAGGTTTGAGGTTCTGTATTTGTGTTGGACAGAAGTGTGAATCCAAGGTACGAACCCTTGAAATTTTGTGGAAGGTTGCAAAAAAAGAATGATATTGTAATTTAAAGCCAAATTTGTACTCAGTAATAAAACTTTATTTTTCGAACACAGTACTAATCTATAATTAATCAATAGGTATTATTTAACCTTAACTATATCACTTCATTAATCAGTTACTTATTTTTCTAAACTTATGTGTTGACATTTTTTAAAATTCTTCTTGTAGGTTCATTAATATTTAAAAACTTTTCTGTTGAATGAATACATGACGTTAAGCTGATTATTTTGTAAATTTCGCATAACAAATTATTTCTCTCTTCTTCAAATGACTTTTCTCAGAGGACACAAAGTTCTGTATCATTATCCTGCTAAAATTAAAGTAATGGTTTATTAATGTCAAGCTACTCAAGTATGACACATTCTTTACAATTCTCCCAACTTTAACAATATTTCACTTTTGTCTTCTACATAAGAATAAAAAAAAAATTAAGCGATGTAAACATGTTAGTATGCATAAGAAATGTAAAGGTCCAAACTGAATGCTATGAGTTGATTTATTTTCTTATTATAATGACTTAATTATTGCCCTGGCATGGCCAAGCGTGTTAAGGCGTGCGACTCGTAATCTGAGGGTCGCGGGTTCGCATCCCCGTTGCCCCAAACATGCTCGCCCTTTCAGCCGTGGGGGCGTTATAATGTGACGGTCAATCCCACTATTCGTTGATAAAAAAAGTAGCCCAAGAGTTGGCGGTGGGTGGTGATGACTAGCTGCCTTCCCTCTAATCTTACTCTGCTAAATTAGGGACGGCTAGTACAGATAGCCCTCGAGTAGCTTTCTGCGAAATTCCAAAACAAACAAAGACTTAATTGTATTAAAACTGTAAATGTATGTATATCGCTTTTCACTGCAATTACTTTTTTCATAACATTATTACACTGTATGTGATCCAATGGATAAATACGATTTAATTTTTTTTAAAATTCAATTGTTTAACATTATAATCATTTTGCAATTTCTGATATATCAAGGAAAAAAATTAGTTACAAATGGGTATTTTGATTCATCTCATCCAAATACAGCTAGTACATTTTATACCAACAAAACTTTGTATTAAAAAATAACTAGCCTCAGTAAAAATAGTAGCATAGTTCATAAAGTATTATAAATTATTGGATATTTCGATATAAAGGGGTAAATTGGGAAACTCCGTTAAAAGTCATCATTACCATGTGAACTTTTAATGTTCTATATATATATATATATATATTTCATGATATATACATATTTTCTTTTAGTATCAATATTATTTTAAGCAGTTAAGTTAGGTTATTGAATTATTCATTAAGTTACACTCATTTCTTTCAGATATATTTCCTCATTACAACAAACGGGAAACCAGAGATCAAAATTCGTTTATCTCCGCTCTTTCGAGACTTTCTAGTGAATGCAGATAAACTATACACTGCTCCCTAACTTTAAAAGGTATGTTATAAATTACTATTATTTCACTAAGATATTTTCTTCTTCATTGATCCGAACATCCTAATAAACACAATATAGTTTTCACTATATTTTGTACAGTTCATCTAAGAGGTAGTTCTCTCTATATGTTAAGAAAAAAAGATTCCAGTGAAACAGAGTATTAATAACTTTTTATATTTACATGTGTAACTTTAATAAGATACAGTTTATTGTATAATAATAAGAGTTACTTTCCTGTTTGTTGTGTTTGCATAAATTTTTGCAACAGCAAATGCTTTAAATTCAAAAATAAATAAATGACATTTTTATGCCTGATGAAAAAATAATAATAATAAAACTGTTAGTTGTTTATGTAAATCCTTATAAAAGAAACCATTTATGCATATCTGAACACATTTTAACATGATAAAGAATATAACATCATTCCACATTTTTAGCACTTTCTCAGATGGATGAGTAAGAGAAACATAAACAAATCTATTAAAAATGTGAAACAAATATTTATTTTTTAAAATGTAAACAAAACACTTTAAATATTTTTTTAAATAATTCATGGAGAAATTTATTTCTTTAATGGTTTGAGAAAAGGAATTAGAAGAACCTTGTTGATTTTGTTTTTCTACTTTTGTGTGATTTTTATACCTGCTTAGAGTTCAACTTTTATTCCAAAATTAGGAGAATACTATAATGTATCGTAAAATTTTATACAACTAGGAATGGTTCAAGAAGTTATAGAAAGACTTGTAGCAATGCTGATATCTAGTGAATTTTATTTTATTTTTATGATTAAAGTGTATTAACATTTTTATCAGTAGAAATTTCAAACCTGGAGACATCTGCTGATGGAGGAATGTTTGAAATTAAATTTTTATAGATTTTTACAGAGTTCTTGTTAGATTTACAGACGTATAAAACTTAAACCGTTTTTTTTCAAGTGTTAAAAATGTCATCAATGTTCAGAATGGTTTAGTCGTATTTTAATTTAGCCTAACTTGTTGCCTTATTTTGTGGAAATCGTGTTGGTAAAAATTTGTAGTTTAACATGTAGAATTATTTACTCTTAATTTGTCAGCATATCATTAGAGTGCTCTACTCTGTAAGAATATATTAAACTTATAATATACAGACACTAATTTAATAAAATGGGTATAATGTAGAAAAAGCATATTTTCTGAACAAATATTTTTACTTTATACACAGAATCTGGCAGAGCAGTGACAACGAATGTCTAATGGATTTTGTATATTTATTTTCATATCTATGTTTCTATGTGTTTAATGTATATATATATATATATGTATGTATATTTATCTATATAAATATATGTAACGTATATTGTCAAATATGTTTTGCAAATGTCCCACCTATTTGTAGATTCTGTAATATAAGTATCAAAATTATGTGAATTGTGTATATAATAAATTTGTGTTGAAAAAGACAATTGTGTGTATCGGTTTCGTTGGCAAATATCATAAATGTAACACACATTCACACTCGATTAACTTTAAATTCAAATAATTTTTGAATATTTCAAACCGTGATACATAACATAATAAATCGGAGACTCGTCTGTGATGAAGTGTGATACGCAATATAATAAAACACATATTCAAAACTCGTCACAATGTCAAAAATTAAATATTCTCATACACGTGTTTAAATGACTTGCAAGAAGCAGTTTACAAAGTCAGCATCGCTCTAGCAAAAGTAGGTTTACAGAGTGTGTTCACCAGATTTCTCCATGAGCAGCAGCATACTGTGCACGCAATAAGCCAACAAAGAAAAAGAAAATATTTCATTAAAAAATTATCCACGAACAAAGCAAAACGAGTTAAGAACTATTT
Source organism: Carcinoscorpius rotundicauda (assembly GCA_011833715.1). Taxonomy (NCBI): domain Eukaryota; kingdom Metazoa; phylum Arthropoda; class Merostomata; order Xiphosura; family Limulidae; genus Carcinoscorpius; species Carcinoscorpius rotundicauda. The sequence continues at coordinate 94,149,042 of CM022394.1, read as the reverse complement.
TCTATTTAACTGAATATTTGTAACATTTATGAACTACAAGCACACAGCAATTTTCCATAATTCAGCTATGCAGGATTTGAAAATAATATTAATGTATTTCTGTCACGTAAGATTTGTGAATCGGGAAGAAAAGAAAAAAAACGAACTTAGATCAAATTATTATTTAGTTTAACAGAATTAACACATTTTTGTAATTACGTTTGTACCCAAAAATACAAACAATCTGAAGAAAAGGGTCAAAATTGGTGTAAAATATGCATCCTCATTCGTCATGAGTTTTTAATGAAATTATATCTTTTAGTCTCATAAACTGTTTTGTTATTGTTCTTTTATGTGTTGTATTTCAAACATCTCATTTCAATGACCAGTAGTAATCGGCCATCATGATGATGTTGCACATTCCTAGATAACTACTCTCTACTTCATAATGTCTTGATGAAACAGTCAAATTGCTTTACCATTTCCTTAGTCACTCTAATCTGGATCGCCCAGCGAGCGTCAAAGTAAATTTTTAGCTCAACTGTTTTTCAGCCGGATATGTCTTTTTGGTATTTGATTCACTTGGCAGGTACATATGAACGACTGAGAAAGACATAGCTCGTTTCCAATGCTGAGTAAAAATCAGCTACAGGAATGACTGGTTTCACTATATCCACAATGACCAAGTTCATCTTACGGGAAAGATAACGTTCGTATAAAGCCTGAGACATGATCTCTTTTATTCTTTGCCAAACACCACTTCACTTACCCTGAGCTGTAAAATTTCGTGTATCAATTGCACTTTATATTAGCTTCTCCTCGATACATGCATATGAACTTTCGACTGTCTTGAAACCAATAGCTTCTGTCAAGATATTTCAATGTCAAATCCTTTCCGTCTTACAAATCAGGCAAGTATACTCTACACACTGAGCTGAAGGTTAAATCAGCTATAAAGCACCGATAAGGTGTTTTGTTTTAATCTTGAACTACCTTTTCTTTTCTACCAAAATCACTTGTCTTCATTAACAGTTTAATCGAACTTTAACTTTTTCTAGAACATTAATCTTATAACTTCGGTTGACCTCGCTGTGAATCTAGAATTTCGACTGGTTTGCCGAAATTTATCACTCGCTTGGTGTACAAGATCAGCTAGTTCAGCTATAAGAAAAACACGCTCTGCCAAGATTCTGTTACAACACAAAGCGATCGAACGATTAACGCAAGACATCATACCAACATATCACTGCCAGATTTCGCTTTATAATTCAGAAAGAAAGATTTGTAAGGAATTTTCAACCATGGATCTTTCAACCAACAAAATATTCCAAAAATGTAATAATCGACCGGTTACAACATGACATTCTGCTTACATTTTACTGCATACCGCCTCTTCAAAACTCAGAAAGCAATAAGTGCCACCAACTTTCACTTTTTGCTTTTTTAATTAAATGATTATTTGAACTGCTGATCTACTAGTTTATCCTAGTCGTAATAATTAGGAACTTGGCAAATAAAACCTTGACCGATAATCAAAATTGGCAGACTTTTCTTCATCGGTTTTTCCTTGTCTGCCTCCCTAAAAAAAAACAATGTGTGCTTTCTTATAGCAAAGTCACATCGGGCTATCTGCTGAGTCTAGCGAGAGTAATCGAATCTCTGATTTTGGCGTTGTAAATCTATAGACTTACTGCTGTGTCAGCAGGGAGTTCAGGGAAGAAGATTATATATTACAGTACTACTATGATTTGAGACAACCACCTTATCCCGATACCTCGAATAACTAGTTGTGCAGGGGCCTATTGCTGATGTAGATTTTAAGTTCTTTGATATGTTCAAGGTAACTAATAATTCACTTCATCAGTCTGGTGATAGACAAAATAAAGTTTATTCCCAGTTAAAAGGATGGACCTGCTGAAAAAGAACAAACACCATAACTTCTGAGGAACCACCAGTAAAGCAACCATGAGAGGCTTTCCAGAAGAGACCCAGTATAGAAGTCCTTTCCAAGTCACAAACTGGTCCACATTGAAGCAGTCTTAATTTATTAAGAGACCCAGTATAGAAGTCCTTTCCAAGTCACAAACTGGTCCACATTGAAGCAGTCTTAATTTATTAAGTGTCATAACAATAAAAATGGCAGTCAAATGGACACAGGTCTGGACACATTAAAACCAGGTAAACATAAGTTGATGAAAATACCTTCCGTCAGTTATAAGGGTGTTCACAGGACAGGTAGCTGAAGCTAAGAACTTGGTGAAGGCCCAAGCAGATCTCATGGCATCCAGCCACCGATCAATATGGCATACTCAATAAAATATGTATCTCTGCTCAATGAGTAAAATGCAGTAATAAAAAGTGAGTTTAGAGAGGATCCGAACAATACATTGCAGATTATATTGGTTTAGGCACGTGACGTCGCTGTAGCCAATACAATTTGTCACAAAAAGGAAGAAAATCTGAAGACATACAGAAATGAAAATGTTAGGAGTCAAACAGATTATTTGTTAATTAGGAGAGAGAAAGTGACGAGATGGGAAGTTGCAGATTACTAAGTAATATTATGCAAAGTCTTAAGCTACACCACAGGCTTTTAGTGATAAATTACGAAGTGAAAGGGACAGGCAGAATAGTGGTTTAAACAGTGTATCATAAAAATAAAGTGGAGAAGTTTAAAGAAAGAAATGCATCAAAGGAGTTCTTACAAAGGATGGTGATGGTGTGCAGGCATATATAATGGGATAAAAATGTGAATGATACATGGGAATAGGTTGTCAAAATATATGTTAGACTTGGTGATCAAAGAGGGAAAATATTTCCAGAGTGGTGGAGTAAGTGCAGACTAATGTAAAAGAAAAGAAGTAATGTGAACCAGTGAAATCTGGATTGATACGTAGTATTGAAAAAAGAAATATATAAGGCTATATTACCAAACAGAGAACATATGCAAAGCTTTATGAGAAATTTGAAGGGAAGAATAGAGGAAGAAGAAAATTATGTGCAGATTAGCTAAAACAAGTGAAGGAAAACGAGGGATATGAATGGTGTGAATTTATTAAGGATAATAATGTCATTGTTATTGTAAAGATGATAGATACCAAAATTAAACGGAGATTGTACTTGAAATACTTATTGAATGAAGAGTGTAAATCGGAGAAATATGAAAGCCAGAGTCTGTGACACATATGAGGAAAGAGTTAGAGAAAAAGGGAAAGCAATCAACTTAGACGATACACACACACACATATATATATATATTCATTGCAGCATATAAGAAGCAACAAGAGCTAAACAGTTAGATGATGTGTAGGCTTTTCAGTATTGTATTTATAGAATGGAAAGGCAACAAAGGAATGTCTGCAGCAACTATCAATGTATCGTATTTTGTGTCACACAATAAAGATATAGGAGAGAATTACAGATCAGAGACTGAAAAAAGAGACAAAAAATTTTAGTTACATGTTTGTTAGATTAACAATAGATGTTATATTTCTATTGAGAAAATTGATAAAGGAGTGTGTGGAGGAAAGAAACGACTTGAGCAGGATATTCATCGACCTAGAGAAGGCTAATGACAGAGTGCCAAGAGAGATGATACTATGGTTGGCAAGAAAAAGGAATGTCCCACGAATGTATGTGAGCCTCATACATAACATATGGGAAGTAACAGAAGCATTTGGAAAAACTGTGATAGGAAACTAGGAGAAATTTCCACTGAAAGATAGAGTCTATCAGGGATCAAAATCACACTCTCCCTTTCATAACAGTGCTTGACAAAACATACAAAGACAAATACAATGATGTATATTATTTGCAGTACATTTTGTACTTTGTGGAGAAAACAAAAGTAAAGTAACGTGGAAATAGAATGGTGAATATAATGTCTATAGAAATATAGTCCGAATGTAAGTAGGAAAAACAGACCACTAGATAACGAAATCCAAAGAAAGGAAAAGATAGAGAGAATGGCAAGGTACTTCACTATGGCGAAGAGTGAAAGAAAGGGAGGACGTTTAAATATCTCAGAACAAATGTGTAACATATGGAATACTGAGAAAAGAGGTCAAGAAAAGTATAGATAAAGCATGGATGACATGAGGAGAAGTCGTTAGAATGACAGTGGCGTATTTACGTCGGGGCTAGAAGGGGCTCAGCCCCAGCGCCCATTGATAATTTTATTCTATGTAAAATTACATGGGTTGTAGGTTCCACAAGTATTATTCGCTTGTGGGCCTACACAATATTAAATCTGCCACTGAGAGTGATGTCTTACAGTCACATGTGAATAGAGACATAAAAAATTATCAGGCGATTAATGTTGGAGTTTAAGAAATGAGAAGCAGATGGTGAGGTGGGTGACAGGGGTATCAAAGAAAGAGGTTGAAGGTAACTACATTTTACAAAGAAGACAAGAGGAATATGTTGTTTAGGAGAATGAAGAATGTAAAAGGGAAAGGAAAACCGTAAAAGATAGTGATGAATATAATGCGAAACAATACGAGAGTGTGCCAAATCAACTTAGCTCTGAAACAGAACAGGAACCAATAGATGGCAAGGATAAAAAATTAGGTTCCGTGTAATTAGGAAAACTACTAAATAGGAGATAAAAGTATTTGGATCAGAATTAGTTATCTATATATTATTACGCGAACAATTTTCCGTTTGAACATCTTTTGTAAAGTTACGCCTTAGAATAATTTACAATTTAAGACATCTTATAGAAACGTTACAGAATAAACAAAGGAATTTATTATCATTTTCTTATTTTTTTTCACTATCTAATTTAAAAGAATCTACATAACAAAAGAATAAAGTTATAGAACTATATTTTGTTAATTTGGCGCGTCAATTTGTGATCGTGCAGAGTGTGCGAAAGCGAAATTTTCTCTTGAATTTTCCGCAAAGCCACACGAAGGATATCTGTATTAATTGTCCCTAATTTTGCAGTGTAAGACTAGAGTAAAGGCAGCTAATAATCACCACCCACCGCCAATTCTTGGAATATCAGTTTACCAACGAATAATGGGATTGACTGTAAACATTATAACGTCCACACAGCTGAAAGGGCGAGCATGTTTTGTGCGACGGGAACTTTCCTTTTACCACCTAGCCATCCCAGGCCGTTCAAGGTTAAGTCATATGGTTTACAAACACTAAAAATTGGGTTTAGAAACCTCTAAAGAGCATAGCACAAGTAAGTTATCATATTGTATTGAAACACGCAAACTTTTCCAGCTTTTGTTCTGCAGCTGATGATCGTATGTATGTGTGTAAATGTGTCTAATATGCTTAAATAGGTTTTCTTTGTCTAACTTTATTATGTATTGTATTTCCCGCATCAAACAGAGTTTCTCTTTTTCATGATTTTATCGAATGGTTGCATTAAAACTAAAGGGTTTATATTTGGTGTTTCACTTAAAATCAGCACCAGCATGGCGAAGTGGTTCGGGCTCTCGATTCGTAACGTGTAGGTTGCTAGTTTGCCTCCCATCTCGTCCTAACGTGTTTGTCATTTCATCTTTTGGGCCGTGGTAATGTGACGGTTAATCCCACTATTCGTTTAGTAACACCTCAAGAGATGGCAGTGGGTTGTCATGACTATCTTCCTTTCCTCTAATTTTACGCTCTTAAATTAGGGAAGGCGGGAGCACATAACCCTCATCTACGTTTGCGCAAGGTTCAAAAACAAACATTTTAAAGAAACCTTGTGGCATAACGGTGTGTCTGTAGACTGAAAACTCTAGAAACCCGGTTTCGATACCAGTGGTAAGCAAAGCACAGATTGTGTAGCTTTGTGCTTAACTGCAAACAAACTGTTCATTTTAAAATTTTAAGTAAATTCTGTGATTTGTGACATGAACGAGAATAAGTCTTTATTAAAGGCTTTTATGCTGCTGTAATAAGTTGTAAATCATTAATACTTTGGTTTTGAGCTTCTTTGCTAATTAATTCGTTACGAATTTTTAAAACTTACAGCCTTTACAGTAAGGAAGAATATTTTTGAAACAAGCACAACGTTTCGATAACTGGTACTGTGGTTTTGGATACTTGAGAATTATTTCGCCACTGTGTGTGTTTTTTGTATAGCAAAACCACGTAGAACTAGTTGCTCTCTCAACAGAGGGGAATCGAGCCCCTGAATTTAACGTTGTAAATTCGAAGATTTACCGCTATCCCAATGGGGAACCATTTCACCAGTGATCAAAACATTGTGGCTGTTTTAAGAACATTCTTCCTCACTGTAAAAGCTGTAACTTTTATTATTATAATTTTCGATCGTTATTTAAATAATTGTTTCGTTCATGTGTTATTGTTTTGAAATAAGCACAAAGCTATACAATCTGCGCTCTACCCACCACGGGTATTGAAACCCGGTTTTAGCGTTGTGAGTCTGCAGACGTGCCGCTGAGCCACTGGAGGTACCCGTTCGTGTGATATACCAGTGCTGTATGGAATAGATTAAATTTCAACACTCTCTTTGATTCTGTCGCAATTTTAGAAGTTATTGATTTTAAAACGCACGTCACGAGCCAATAAAATGGTTTTATTTATTTTTTTGGTGACGAAAAAAACCAACTCTCCATTGCGGCATTTGTTGAACTGTTTTGAAAATGTAATGTATTAAAGTTTTGACTGGTCATGAAGAATGCGTTTGGCATAGTATTTAGAGCGGCGACAAATCTCTATCGCCCAGATAAAAGCATTAAAGTATCAATATAAAGTGTTAGTTATGGGGAAACGAGTAAATTCAAGCGTTCTAAATGAACTTCGTGTATAAAATGTAGTCTTTGTGGATGATCTGGTGCTTTTTAATAATCAGAATAGAGAGTTACACTGTAAATGTAGGGGAAAGCAACCAATTGTAAGTGAAACACACATTGAACAAGGAAAAAACAATGATTTTGATAAGAATGAATTGAATTTCAATATTGTAGTGATGCTAATTAGTATAAGAATGATACTGATGATGTGATTGAATCTCCTGATCTGAATGATGTTGAGAAGTTCAGGATGACCTTAATGTAAGTACCACTCCTGTTTCATAGTAATGAAGTAAAGCTCCTAACTCATACTAACCTGTACTACCCCTTGGAATGATATAATATAGCCTCACTTAACAATGGCATGATAATAAACATGACAAATAATTCTAAATGTGTAACAGGACAATAGTTGTATCATACAACTTTTGTTTATGATAAAAGAATAGTACTTATTAAATACTTACATCTGAATGATAAAAGATACTGTAACAGAGAATGTTACACAGTAAAAGTAAATGAAGAAAAAGTAGTATAAACGTTTCTAATTAAAAAGCTACCAATGTTCATCATACATCTAGAATATTTGCTGCTGACCTACTACATACAAGAAAGTGTTAAAATATTTATGCACTGCCAAAATATTCTCTGAAAGAATTTTCTGACCATGACTTCATCAGTAACCTAAAACAGTAAAAACCACTACTTGTGTGAACCTCAACAGATACAATATTCACCATGAACTGTTCTTTGTCTTACAGATGTTTGAACCATCATGACACACAAGAATAGATAAATAAACTGAAAAAAATGTTAATATTGATATTTATGATACTGGTGAAAAGCTTCACAAACTTGTAATGATTAACATTGAATCTTTAATTGATTAACACTAGTTTATTGATAACACAACTCATTAACAAGTTGTAGGTAATTCTGTTATATCACTTATCATTGTGTTGCATTATTTATCACTGTCAGTTGTCTTCGTTTCTATCATACTTTTTAAATATTTCTTTAAATGACAACAAAATACTCTGAAGTAAACTTTAAAGAAACTTCTCATCTGCTATAGTATGGTAAAAATAATTAAACACTAATTATTTATGTGTTCATGATCAGTACTTCTGTAATTAATACTTCATATGACCATATTAAAGTAAGTAAGAGTGTGTGTAAGTTTGCTTTCCTTGATACCACACATTTTGGTATGAGGTATCAAGTGACGTTCATGACCTGAAATACTAAAGTAGACAGATGTGTTTAACCACTTAATATATTTGTGGTTAACATATACAATTTGTTCTAATATTTGTAATGTAAATGTACAGTTTTGCTGAATCTAAGAAAATATATAAACCTCCGAATTATATACCAAATGCTCATGATTTATGAATTTAAACAAAATTGTGCTTCATGTTTCAGAAACTTACAAATGTAATATAAAAATAATCCCTTATTTATTATTTGCTCACAGGTTAAATATTAATTTGTTTAACATCATTTCATAATAAAAGTAGTTATATTAAATATTTAAATGTTCAAATATCTGTTTTAAGTTTCAATGTTAGTTTATACACTACACCTTATGGATTGTTAGAAATTTATCGTTACATTAGATTACAGTTGTAACTGTTCTGTGGTGAAGAATATTCATAAGTTTATTCAGAATTTTTAAAACATAAGAAACATAATAAACCATTTTTAAAGTAAACACATAAAATACTTTTAACAATTCTTTAGATATTTCATAAAATTACAATTCTGGGTGTTAGGTTGACACACCCAGTGAATAATTATACTAAATGTTAAACTGATATTTAAACACATCTATTTCTTCTTTTGAAATGTGCAGCTGATTCTTTTGTTGAATTTATTATTTATAATACTGTGTGTTGAAAACCACTTTGTAACATAGCTAGTTACTAGGTTGTTTTATATGCTTTTTGTAAGAGCTAATCATCAGTCAGTGTTCATGCATATAAAAACAGTCGGTCTCAGAACCAGATATTAGGTCGCCTTGTTAAAAGAAATCTTCTTCATGTGTCAAATCTGCAGCAGACATCGACGACCATGGCATGCCAGACTTCTCTGTTATCAATCCTCCTTATCAACTCGATGTTGATCATTGAGTTCTTGGTGACAGTTATTGAGGCTGTCGATATATTTAGTTCTTTGACACCCTCTGCTTTTCCTCCCTTCTATTTTTCCACATAGCATCTGTTTCTCTATCCCCTTCTTCGTGCAGATGTGTCCTAGAAATTCCATTTGTCTCTTTCTTATAGTTAAAAGAAATAGTTTAGCGAAAAACATTATCTAATGTATCGAGTATCATACAAATAGATAGTATTTGTCTCACTCTATATATAAAACGTATTCTTCATGTCCATATAGTGATTTGTGCAGCAGTTGTTTAAAAAAAAATTTGACAATGACATTGAAGTCATGTTTATATAAGTGAATGAACAATACAGTCAAGTCACAAATAAAAATCAGTATGATTCACTAACTTCTAGTAATGTCAGTTTATGATGCATGTGAAAAATGTAACACAAAATTTAGAAATAACACAAAAGACCAATCTTATATTACATACCTCTCAAAAATAGTAAATTTTCCTTACATTGTTTCGTTCAGTAGAGGAATGCAGTCCACATATTGTCTTTGATATTGCTTGTTGTCACCGAATTACCTGAATAATGAAACTTAATAATTTAAAATACATTAAATACAAAATCAATGTTTTTGACAAAAGTATTACGAATGTTCTTATATTAAACTATGTTTTTGCAAGGCAGGATTAGAGTAAATTAATTTAAGAGACGGTTTTTCCCAGTTCTGTTTGCCATATTTTTGTGCACCAGCAATATCAAGCATGAAAGAAGTGAACGCATCCGCTAAAATGTGTGAAGCCTACGAGGTATATTTCGGCATGACTATCTGGGATCAAGACAAACCCTGGGCATCTCATTTTACCTGTGAGTACTGCAAAAGTCTCTAAAAGGTAAGACGGACAATTTTTGCTTGCTTGAATAATAAGATTTTATATTAGACAAATTTTAGACCTTTTAAAACTTAAACATCTTTTTTTTATTATTTCCAAAAATATCACAAAATATTTTATATGAACCTCTTACACATTAGTGTGGATGAAATAAATTTATTCTTCATAATAACAGTTTTATTTTGCTCTTTTGCAGGATGGTACAGAGGGAGAAAAAGAGAACCATGAAGTTCGCTATTTCAAGAATTTGGCGTGAACCCACTGACCACTCAAGCAATTGGTACTTCTGCATGGTGGATCCTTCCAAACTTCGGGGTGGCAAGAATGCATTTGCTATCATGTATCTGTACCTTCCATCATCGATCGCCCCAATACCACACTGCCCTGAGCTCCCTGTATCTACTCTGACAGAGAGAAAGCAGTTATTCTCAGAAGAGGAGGTAGACGTTTAAGAGGGGCAGCTGATGAGATAAACCCACACTACCCCAACCAAAGATACCTCAATGACTTGATCAGAGATCTTCAACAAACAAAGTCAAATGCCGAGACTATATCTGGGGGCTGATATGTGAAAGTAATTTACATAACAGTCGCAAATCTCGAAAAACTACTCACTTCTAAACATTATTGTATAACTTTAGAATAAATACATGTAAACCTTGATTCATATATTGTTTTATTCAGATCTTATGTGAATGAAAATGTGCAAATTTGCCAGTTTTTACATAAAAAATAGGTTACTTTCTAAATTTAATCATCCAGGTCACCAAAGCAAAGTTTGAAGGGAATAATGACCATTTTCTATACTTTTACGAAATGAGCAATAAAGAAATAATACATACTATACAGGAAAAAAAATTGTGTTATATAGTGATACAAAGAAGACAAGTTTTTATAGTAAAGAACGTTTTGGTATTTAAATCAACATTGAAAATCTAACAACGTATTTGAATCATAGAATTGATTGTAGTTACTTATTCATGTATCTCAGAACAGCTTTATAAAAGTGTTAATACCCATATCAGTTGTCCTGAGATACATTTTTATTTCAAATATTAATCCGCATCAATTTTTAAAATTATTTATATAAGGTTAAACAAAAACAATAGAAAGATGAATCAATATACAAAACAATGTAATATTTAATGTAAAATACTTACATTAACTTAGAAACATATGACGATCAAAAATATATAGAGACAAGTTTGGGTGTTTTTAACAGTGGAATTGTTTGACTTTATTAATAAAGTTTCTCCGATGTTCTTATCAGTTAGTATTAGGATCGTGTTTTAGTCCTGTGATGTTTTGTTCACACAAACTGTATTTATTTTTAGTCAGGTTTTCATGGACTTGGGAAGGAGTGTTTTGTTTGTTGTTCTTTCGACCTTGCTTTCAAGTTACGTTCTGTTTCACTTATGTAAAAGGGTGAGCAATTATTACAATGTATTTTTGTACTGTTTTATGTTTTTCAAGTACGTTTAATTTCTATTTCACGGATGTAAAACGAATCTAGGTGTTATGTTCAAGTTATATATATATATATATATATATATGCCAGTCTTTTCAAAATCTCTGATAGACAGGGGCGTAGATCCTGAGGGGATGGGGGACACATCCCCCTTCATTTTAGGTGGGGGTACGGTGCATACAATCATCTCCCCTTCAGTTTGGTCTGTTGAGTTGTTTTATTGCATCACAAGCCTACAAATTGTGTGTTTGTTCTTGTGATTCTCGTGTTCTTACCAATCGAATTACATAATTAGGCCTAGATGTAGGCTTTTTAAGTAACCAAAATGTACATCTTTAAAATAGGCGTGCTTCTAAGCTTTTTCGATCTAAGCGACAGTTTTCAAGTATGAGTCAGTAAATCTGAGTATACATGCAAGGCTTGCAAGCACTATCACATAATATACCTACGTCTTGTACTTAGTGTAAGATTAAGTAAAATTTTCATCACAACATATTGAACAGAGCATGAAATTCGAAAATATTACTCCCAAGCGTAAACTCCTGTGATTAAAATATGGCAGGCCATTTGTAGCTTGTAGCTGCATCAATGTTATGTGTATATTGTGCGGTTTTCCTGAGCCATTTGTTCTTATGCATGTCTAGGTGGTTTTAATGTCAAACGCGTTACTCTCCTTAGCTGCCGAAGTCGCTGACCATAATGTACGTTTAGCGTACAGTTAACGACAGGTTCGGGCCGCTCGGATTCAGACGCGCCCTACCTCGTCCCCCTCCACTCCATTTAGTCTGAACCTTGATTTTACAACAGGGCTCATCAGACCTGTGTTTGTGGCCCTCATTAATCCATGAAATTTTCAATTATCACCGCCCTCTAATAAAGTGCTGGTTCTTTATGGTAAAAGAACAATATATTCTCTTATCATAAATAGTAAAAGTATTGTATTTGCTTGTAAAATTAGAACGCAAAAGGCGCGATTTCAACGGCCTGTAGTCTCTACTCGAATTGTATTGCTAGTTTTTGTTTAGGTGTTTTTATCTAATAGACGTGCTTATAGACATTATATCACAACGTGTTTGCCTTTTGATGAGCTTTAACAGGAATATAATATATTTGTGATTATTCAAGTATTTTTGGAGAAACTTGCAATTACTTGTCTTGTAACTTGCACATATTATTGTCCCAGCGATGCCCAGGCGGACAGTCGGCCCGGTAGTCACTTTGAGGTTCGCGCATTCGACTTAAATACATTGTACAGTTCAGTCCTACCTGCATTGTGTTCTATCTTCGTTTGTTGTACATTAGAGTTTTTCAATAAAGACTGCATTTTAGCCTGTTGAGTCATCTGGGAAATAGATTCCAATTATGACAAGCAAGCGTCTAAAACTTTCCGATATTAGACAGTTGTGCAAGCCAGTTACTGGTACTACAAGTGACAATGCAGATGCAGATAATTCAACAACCTCAAGCAATGGAAAAGAAACTAGGCATTCAGAGGAAATACCATGACGAGTCTGTAAATGCTTGTTCAAATATTGCACATCATGAACCATTAAATAGTTGTGAAACAAGTTTCTGCAGTAATGAAAAATCTGACACTCCACAAATATAGTGTGAAGAGCCATATCATCCAAATGCACAACTAATACCACGACAGAAAGCAAAATCTCAAAATATCAACTTCCGCTAACATGAGTGGTGCGTACAGTAGATGCCAGGCAAAAATAAAAGAGAAGGAACTGTCAACTTTGTTTTTTCACTGCGGAGCACACAAGACTAATTTAATAATGCAACATGCAGTTGAAGCTTGTGAATGTGTTCGAGATTCTATCCAGTGGGTACATGAACTTGGTGTCTTGCTTCAGAGGTCAGGCAAATACAAGACAATCTTTAAAAATATTGTATCGTCAAATAGCCACAATGGTCCAGTTAAATACATCCGCCCACTGTGTCCAACACGCTGGTTGTGCCGCCTATCTGCAATTACATGTGCTAATGATCACTACAGTAACATTATTGATTCTTTGTCTGAATTAGCAAATAAAAAATCAGATGTAGCAGTGAAAGCACTAGGTATAATAGACAGATTTGACAAAGAAATGACAGTTTTACGATTGTTGATGGCTCAGCATCCATTAGCTGCATTAGAGGATATAAACCGTGAATTTCAAGAAAAATCGGCGACAGTATCTGGCATGATTGAAGCATCTAAATTACAGTGCGGGTATTGCGAACAGAGGAGAATTACAACAAGGTATTTGAACAAAATATTTGAAAAACAACAGTTTTTCAGTAGATATAAACTTATCAAGGGTAATTACTAATTTTATTAATATTTGAAAACATAATTCATGCAATGAAAGTTATTAGTAACTTTGTCAAGTATAATGGTAATTTTTTATACTGCGCAGTGTGCAGGAATAAATTCAGGTGGCAGTTAATTTGTGACACGTTTGTCTTTATTCTATTAATATTTTGAAAACTGTTCACAACATCTCACTTACACAAACCTACATGGAAACCTTGAAGTATCATGGCAACAAGATTACTCTGTGACTGCATGTTTACAGCTTTCAGGTTCACGTTATCAGAGATTACCAATTTGCAAATTTAACAGTCCACATAACTGGTTGCAAAAATCATCCCCCCATCGGGTGTAAAAAATCTACATCCCTGCTGATAGAAGTACACTAATATTTTCTAGACGCAAGTAATTTGTTTTTCTTTATGATAGAAATTTTTTTTCGTAAATATTAGGCAGGTAGCAGCACCATCCATGTACGGCGGCTCGAATTGATCCTCGAAATGATATTCCAAACATCTCCCACGTAGGTAATCAGAGCGTTAGTGTGTTTAAATTTATAATAGTTTTAATGCAATATCTGAGTCAGAGGTTATGAGAATGTTTTTAAATATCATAGCAAAGAGTTTAAATATATATATATGTAAAATCGGTTCGATTGGGTTGAGAAAATATTTTACGTAGAGGTGCGAACAACGTTTCGACTTTCTTCGGTCATCGTTAGGTTCACAAAGAAAGAAAGAGGTAACTGACCGGAAGCTGACCACATGTTTTCAAGGGGTTTTGTAACTGAAAGTGGGAATACAGAGGGCGGTGTTAGATGTTTGAATATATAATTTTATTATTTTTAAGGTAGGTTTCATGGTGTTCCTTTGTATTGGTATATTTTGGGTTTAAGTTGTTGTATAAGTAAGGCTTCTTCAATTTTGCGTTTATGTTTGTTTCTTTATTTAATATTTGAGTGTTTTCTATGATTGCGTTTATTTGACTTACAGTGTTCGAAAACGTGTGAAGGTGACTTTTTATGTTTGAATCTGGTTTGCATTTTTATATTGGCCTGGCGTGGCCTAGCGCATTAGGCGTGCGACTCGTAATCCGAGGGTCGCGGGTTCGATCCCGCTTCGCGCTAAACATGCTCGCCCTCCCAGCCGTGGGAGCGTATAATGTGACGGTCAATCCCACTATTCGTTGGTAAAAGAGTAGCCCAAGAGTTGGCGGTGGGTGGTGATGACTAACTGCCTTCCCTCCAGTCTTACACTGCCAAACTATGGACAGTTAGCACAGATAGCCCTCGAGTAGCTTTATGCGAAATTCCAAAACAAGCATTTTTATACTTGTCTCTCCAATATTGAAGTCGTGGCAGTTATCACATTTTATTTTATAAATAATGCTGGTGTGATGTTTTTTTCTGACGTACTGTACATGGCGCGCGACTTATTTTTATTTGTTTGTTGTTTCGCCTCCTGCGTTTGGAAGACCATTAAATACTTTTTGCGTTTGTTCGTCTCCAATAGCTAAAGACTTCAAAGAGATTATTATTTATTATGTAACTCAGTTGACTATATGTAAAGTTGATATCTTAGACCATGTATAATTCTATTGTTTTTCTATTATAACACTTGGAGCAAAGAACTAAACATACCCAAGGTAAAATAATGAATTAGTGGTTTGCTTTGAATTTCGCGCAAAACTACACAAGGGCTATTTGCGCAAGCCGTCCCTAATTTAGAAGTGAAAGACTACAGAGAAGGCAGCTAGTCATCACCACCCACCGTCAACTCTTGGGCTACTCTTTTCACCAACGAATAGTAAGATTGATTATTACTTTATAAAGACCCTACCGCTGAACGAGCAAGCACGTTTGGTGAGACGGGGATTCAAAATTCATTACTAAGATGAATTTCAAAACTGATAGCTTGGTCAGGTGGTTAGAGCTCTTAACTTGCAATCTGAGGTTCGTGGGTTTGAATCCCCGTCCCACCAAACATGCTCACCCTTTCAACCATGAGGACCGTTTAATATGACGGTTAAGGAATGGCACAAGAACTGACGATGTGTGGTGATGACAATATGCATCACCTCTGATATTTCACTGCCGCATTATATAAGGCTAGAGCAGTTAGCTCTAATGTATACTTGCGCGAAATTCAAACCAATGGTGATAGTACTTTTATGTATGATTTAAGAATTTATCACTGTTATTTCTAAAAGAAACATGAAAAAAAAAACAATTAACAAGTAATAGTACTATAACAAAAACAAGACCACCACAGTATGCAATTATTATAGAAGGCATTCCAGGTCATTATAACCAACCCCTGCTTGCCACTGAAGTAAAGAGATGCAAACCAAATGTTAACATAGTTAACATTAAGCGTTTGCCTAGAGGCGGAGTACTGGTGCAAGGGCACGATGTAGTCGACCTTAACCGACTACTGAAAGAATGGCCAACAGATGCCTTTAAACCAGCAAATATTAAAATCCACCTACCGGGAAGTAAGCCGCAACCAAAATCGATAGTGGTAAGAGGGGTTCATCAAACGATTGACCTGGATGTTATTAAACAAGCACTACAAGAACAGAACATACCACACAACAAAATAGAACGGATAATATAAAAAAAAACACAAACACCAACCAATTTAATACGAATTGACATTGATGACAGTTACAACACCCAAAATTTAATTAATAATGGAATATTGCTCTGGTATCAAAGATATCAAGTTGAGCAATTGAAAACACCGGCAATTGTTGTAACACAGTGTTACAACTGCCAAAGATATGGACATGTTTCAGCAGCCTGCTTAGCATCACCGAGGTGTTGCGGATGTGGCGGGGAACACCATATTAATCAATGTAAGAAAGAAAAAGAAACGCCCAAATGTTGTAACTGTGGTCAAACCCACACAGCCAATTATAAAGGATGCGAGAAATATAAACAAATAAAGCAACGCATTTTTCAAATCAGAACACCAACAGAACAAAATCAATCGAAAACAAGTAGTTTACCTAAAACAGACACACCAACAGAACAGAATCAACCAAAAACAAGCAGCCAACCTGAAACAAGCACATCAACAGAACATACTAAAACAACAAAAACCACATATGCAGAAATGGTAACAGGAAAAGAAACACATAAACAACAAGTACAGAAGACTAATACACAAAACAAGAACACATTAACACAAAAACCAAAAGAAAACAACACTACCATACAAGAAACCAATAGTAACACAACAGATAAAACAAGCCTGTTCTCAACAGTGTTTAAAAATGTAATAACAGAGTTTATAACAGAATACACCAAACCAAATCAAACAACTAATTTTATAGAACTACTGATCACAATTACGATAAAACACGTCACACCTCATATACCATACATAATAACTACACTAACAGGTTACATGCTCACAGCTCAATGTTCACAGTAGTGTATATCAACATCCAAGGTGCAATAGCTTCCAAGAAACATGAGATCGAAGATCTAATAGAAGAATTAAACCCCCAGATTATTATAATAAGTGAAACTTTAACATATAATAATAATAGATTTAAAATACCTTATTACTCAATAATTAGAAAAGACAGGAAAAATAAAAATGATGAAAACAGAGGCATTATGCTGCTTCATAAAGTAGATTTATCTGTAGAAGAAATAGAATTAAACAGTAACAATGAACATGTTACTGTAGATATCCTCCAATCAAATAATACTAAAATAACAGTAGCAGGAATTTACTGCTCACCCAATAAACAACTAGATACAACTTTACTAAATAACATCTTTTCCCACAATCTAAACACCATAGTCATAGGAGATTTAAATAGTAAAAATGTTTCATTTGGATGCCGAAGCTCTAACTCAAATGGTAGAAAATTAATAAAATTTATTGATGATAATAATATAGCTCTATTAAACGATACTACCCCAACACATACATCCTATTCTACTAACTCTAGTGACATACTAGATCTGTGTATGTGTACATATAATTTAAGCCAGAAATTAGTAAAATTTCAAGTGGGAAAAGATGTAGATAGTGATCATCTCCCAATTTTTTGCGTCTTCGATCTCACCTCCTATAAAAATATAACATATAGGAAAGAAAAATTTAATTACAGAAAAGCAAATTGGCAATGCTATAAACAAGAATTAGATAATCTATTACCAAATGAAATTATTAAAGAAGTTAAAACGCAAGTCGAAATGGACAACTATTGTCAAACAATCACGGATTGCCTTCAGAAAGCAGCCAAAGTAACAATACCAAAACAACACCACAAAACAACAATCAACACATGGAAACCAACCACAGAAATAATCAACCTAATAAAAAAGCGCAGACAACTAAGAAGACAGTACATGATTACAAGAAACAGAGAAATTAAAACACAAATAAACAACATTAGAAATCACATCAGAACTCAAATAAAACAACAAAAGCAAAATAAATGGGACAATTACTGTAATAAACTAAACGACATAACTGACCCGAAAAAATTCTGGTCACATCTTAAAAGATTCACAAGTGAAAACACAAACACAAAGAAATATCCTCCACTTGAACATAATAACACCATTGCACGTACAAATAAAGAAATAGCCGAAGCTTTCAAGGATCAACTCCAAAATACATTTAAAACTCACACAGATCCAGAAATGAATACACACTTCTACAATAAAGTCACTAATCACATAGCAAACAATAAACATCAATATGAACCAATATTTCCAGTAAACATAACTGATACAAATACAAGTTCCAACACTGACAATGAAAGCACATTACTAACAAACGAAATATCCCTACATGAAATACTAGAAGCAATAAAAAACACCAAAAACAAAGCGCCAGGAGAAGACGAAATACAAGCTATTCTCCTAAAAAACGGCACTCCGAAATTGTTTGACCATCTAAATTCTCTATTTAACTTATCGCTATCCTCAGGATATATCCCAGTTTCTTGGAAGCTAGCAAATATTTTAATGTTCCATAAGGAAGGAAAACCAGCGAATAAACCAAATAGCTATCGACCAATCAGTCTGACCAGTTGTGTAGGCAAAATTCTCGAAAGAATAATAAGTAATAGACTCTCCACATTCTTGGAGGTAACATCAAAATTACCAGAAGAACAGAATGGATTCAGAAAATTTAGACAAACGACAGATCATTTAATAAGATTAACCGAAACCATTATAGATAGTTTCAACAAAAAATAATGTACAGTCGCTTGTTTCCTCGATATCGAGAAAGCATTCGACAGCGTTTGGCACGATGGTCTAAGGTTCCGAATGAATGAAATGGAACTACCGCGAGGAATTATTCGCTGGTTATCTAACTTTCTGGAAAACAGAAAATGTAGAGTAAACGTAGAAGGAACTTTTTCCGAATACTTTACTCCACTAGCTGGTGTCCCGCAGGGAGGGGTGGTTAGCCCTATACTCTTCATCATGTATGTTAACAATATGCCATTGAAGGATCCAAATCATGGATTCTCATCACAGTTCGCAGATGATGTGGCAATCTGGAAAAGTGCTGCAACACCCACGATAGCAGCTACAAACATACAACCACAATTAAATAGAATTAGTGAATACTGTGAAAAATATAGAATTAAAATAAACACAGCAAAAACTCAGCTCGTACTCTTTACGAAATCGCCAAAACACAGAAAACAACAGTTAGAAATATATATGAATGGCACGCTGCTCCAGATTGCCCAATCAGCAAAATTTTTAGGGGTGACTTATGATTCAAAATTAACTTGGATTAATCATGTCAACGAAATTAAAAATAAAATTTGGCGAAGAACCAACTATGTTAGGAGTCTAACTGGTAAACACAGTGGAGCATCCACAGATAATATTTTGAAAATATACAAAACATATTTTAGACCAGTAATAGACTATGCAGCTCCAGCATGGGTAACTGTAAGTAATGTAACAATCAAAACCAAACTACAAAAAATACAAAATGCACTTCTCACAACAGCATACAGAGTTCCGAGAGCAACATCATCTAAATTCATCCATAATTACTCGAACATACCAATAATATCAGATAGACTCCTAAATATTACAATTAGGTATTTTAACAAAAATTGGAAGAAAAATGATTTGTTATGCGAACTAGATAGGTACCTTATACATGATGAAGATATTCCTAAATACCTCTCCCCAATTAACATATATATTAAATATAAAGAAAAAAATAAATAAATTAAATTAAAATATGTATGTATATAAATTTTAAATCTTGTATTTATAGTTTACATACTTATGTATTTTAAAATAATAATAAGATTTAAAAAAAAAATGCCACCAGCAAGCTTGACTACTGTGAATAAGAGACTATAAATGGACATTGCCCTGAAAAGGACCTAACATAACATCACGAGTTAAAGAAAATATGTTAAGGAAGGAGGAAGAGGTCAAAGTGAACCTGACCCTCCAGG
Source organism: Carcinoscorpius rotundicauda (assembly GCA_011833715.1). Taxonomy (NCBI): domain Eukaryota; kingdom Metazoa; phylum Arthropoda; class Merostomata; order Xiphosura; family Limulidae; genus Carcinoscorpius; species Carcinoscorpius rotundicauda. Next base: position 94,129,066 of record CM022394.1, on the reverse strand, counting down.
GCAAATACCTAAACACCATCGGAAGAAAAAAAAAATGTATGATTTCTATATCATTAGTGACTGAATAAGTTATAGTCACTGACAAATAAGTAGCTTGATGTATGTATAAATAGTGTGAGAAGCATGTTTAAAACTAATGGTTTATGTTTCATGATTAGTTTGAGTAAGGCCGCCATGGCCAGGGGGTTTGAGGCATTCGATTCATAATTTGAAAGTCACGGGTTCAAATCATAAAGAATATCGGTCCACTTATTTTGTGAAAATCTGCTAAAAATTTATTTTATTTTATGCAGCCTTAAATTTAGCAAAAGAACATTTTTCAAAAAGAGGTAAATGGAAATATCATAATTACATTTTCAACAACGAACTGAAAGTTTGGTAACGAAAAATTGTATATATTTCATATTTCTAGAATATTATATTTATTCGTGGTATGTGGAACATCCACACCTCGTATGTCAGGTATAAAATACTGTTTATTGTGGGTAGTATTAATTAATTTATTTTCTGAGTTTACAGTTCATGACTTTTTAGTGTTTTTTTCTAATAATAATAATGTTAAAAATAAATCGTTATTGGGAGTTGTATTTGTAAGTTACTGGTGTAGAGGTTATCAAATGTGCAATCCATTGATATCGAGGATATAGAGATTTCTAGAAGGTCCAAAGTGACAGGTACATAAATTATGGCAAAAAGACAGACAGAGAGCGGAAAGAAATCCAAGAGTAGATTTGAATAAAAATTAGTTTTGGTCAGAAAAAATCATAAAACATAAACTTAGCCATCAATTGAGTGGATTCCATAACGGTTGATATGTTAAAGTGAGATTAACAGTTTTCTGACATTTTACTTGAACAATTTATCTCGTCAAAGGGTGTTCTAAAATGATTGAACCTGCTCATGTGGACTTTGATAAATAGCAAACGATTATTTGAAAGTAGGCCACACACTTAACATGCAGTTTATAACACTACTACACCGGTGATTCAACCAAACTTAACATATAACTTATAACATTACTACGCCGGTGATTCTACCCATTTAACATACAGCTTATAATATTACTACGCAGGTGATTCTACCCATTTAACTTATAACTTATAACAATACAACGCAGGTGATTCTACCCATTTAACATACAGCTTATAACATTACTATGCAGGTGATTCAACCGATTTAACATACAGCTTATAACATTACTATGAAGGTAATTCTACCCATTTAACATCCAATATATAACATTACTATTAACGATGTTAATATTACTAACATTACATTTGAGTCACGTTTCGTTTTTGTAGTATTTTACCACTCTTCCACAAATATTCTTATACAAAACATTCCATGTTTTTTTTTATTTATTTAATTATGCAATAAAATAATGTACCTTTTTATTAGAATTGTTTTCACTCTTTGCATAGACCACATTATGTGTCTATAACTTTACACCATACTGATTTGTCGTGTTAAGTTATGTCTATTACTTTACAAGTAGCCTACATATTTAATTTATTTTACAAATATTGTGTTTTAGAATCCACAACGAAATGAGGTTTATATATTTGGTTTCAAGTTAACGATCAGAATGGGTTATCTGTACTACTTTATCGTTGAAATTCAAGCAAGTTGCGTAATGAGATATTCATCTGCTGTGTTTGATTATCGGATTTTGTGCAAAGTTACACAAATGGTCAACTGCGCTCATCGTCCCTAATTGTAAAATAATAAGTTAGGAGGATGACAGTTAGATAATATCATACACCCTCAACTCTTGGGTTATTTTTCTAACACCCATTAATGGGATTTGATCATAACTCTTATAACCCGACAGGAATACACAGAACGTGTTTTTTTATCACAGTAACAGGATGGGAACCTCGGAACCTAAACTCCATTACCCAACATACTAACACTATGCTGCATTCGGTTCTCTGCGCGGTGTTCATCGCAGGGATCGAACCTTGAGTTACAGTGTTATAAGTTCCCAGTTTTACCGCTGAGCCGGCCAGAGATAGGGAATAATGGACAATTTAACAAATAACTTAGTTAAATAATAATAACAAACACACGTCAACTGTATCACCGGATTTCCGTGACACGTGAAGTGAATGGTTAACTCATACAGTTAGTTACAAATAGTGTTCTTAATATATTAATTGAAATAACATCATACCGTTACAGAGAAATAAAACGAGGCCTAACGAAGGCTCAGCTGCTCCATTATCACCAGATGTTCTAAACAGTATTTCACTCGTGAAATAAGAACTTATTTTAGTCAATATTTTGATTTTTAAATCGTAAATTTAGTTCCTATTTAAAATGTATTTTGGAACAGGTTTCACAATAACGTCTCTCTTATTTTAGTGTCTAAAAACATGTTTGGTACCATTATCACTTACAGTTTACCTGGGAAAGAGAAAGAAACAAACAGGATACAGATGATGTTTAACTAATGCTTGTTATCAAGATTTTTGGAAAACGTTTTCTCAAATACTGCCTGAATGAAGAATTTAGAAGGAATGACAAGAAATACTTGTGTGCAATAGTCAGGAAAACACATGTACATATCACAGATGCACCTCCAACACTCCAGATATCTGGGATTTCTCTGAAGAACAACAGTTGGCACAAGTAAGAAAAGAAAATGGTACCGCTACATCGAAGAAGAGAGACTTGGGTGGCCTGCTCAGTTTGAAGTGCCTTTGTGAAGAGTATTTGTCCGATACAGCTAAGAAATCCCAATCCAAGAATAAGCCACTGATTAAGGCCACAAGATATAAGAGAAAATTCTTCTAACACACGTGTACCAACAGTGGAAACTATGACACTTATCCATCCAAAATTGAACAAAATCACTGAATGATGAACACCTTTAGCCTTACGAATAACTATATATACTAATGAGACAAGTATTGTAGATCCTTAGGCCATAAAAACACCAAATATACGGTATTTAGTTAAAACATCAATACGTTCTTCACTTTGGAGGAATTGGAGTGGTAACTTAGTCATTTATGTAATCCCAACAATAGTAAGGAGTAACAAAATACCTTCGAACCATCCACAAGGTTCCTTTAGAAAGATCCTTGTAAAAATGGTCATAAAGATTGGAAAACTGAAGACGATTACTGAAACATCTGCGATGGGAAGTAAATGGTAAGCATAAAAATCTTATAAACAAACCAAATGATCCAAATATTTCACGTAAAAACACCATCAGTCTCACATTACTAGGACCAAATGGTTCTTGTTTAGAGTATATTTCTGACGGTGAACTAAAGATAAAGATTCTAATGAAACAAAACAGGGTCTTTTGACTTGGATGTACATCCTATAAGTATCTGACAATAACAGCATTAAAAAACAATGTATCAGAAGATAATGTAAAAACCACTCTTTTGGAAAGTCTGAATTTCTTAATATTTTAAAATGTTATATTCATTTTCTTAGAAAAGAATTCTGGTTTGTCCACCTCAAACTCCAGTTTTGCATTAGAAGATTAGTCTTCCAAATGGATTTCTTCTTGCTGATGAAAGATCTTCACCTGGACTTCTTGGTAAAATTCGAACTGCAGAGGCATTTGAAACTGTTACCGCTTGTTATAAGATTATTTCACAAATATACTACAATTTCTATATAACAGACCAAATTCATGCTTAATATCATAGAGCCGTTAGTTTCAAGTCATAAGAATATAAATATAAACAAGTAGTTATCCTGAATAAATACATTTATACAGGTAGCTCTTGGAACACTGCAAATGGTTTAGAATTCATTTATTCGAATATCAAGAACTGATTAAAAGATGTAAGTGGTAGGATGTGGAAAGCAAGTATTGATATAACGCTTAGCGTAGAAACTACAGACGAAACGCATTAGGCATTCTCAAACAAAATGGTACTGTGTTGTGTGACACTGTTGAAAAATTACGTAATTCTAACATAAGTAAGTAAATCCACTATAGAAAATACAGACATTAAATTTTAAATTACGTTTACGGATTTGGTCTCTCTATTCTTGTGGTTATAAAACATCAAATTTCAGGAAAGAGCGGTGAATAAAGTAAAAGAGAATAATAATATCAGACAAAGGTTCGAACAACTGCGGGTAACATATCCAGTGAGGAGTGAATACAGTAACATATCCAGTGAGGAGTGAGTACAGTAACATATCCAGTGAGGAGTGAGTACAGTAACATATCCAGTCATGAGTGAATACAGTAACATATCCAGTGATGAGTGAATACAGTAACATATCCAGTGAGGAGTGAGTACAGTAACATATCCAGTGATGAGTGAATACAGTAACATATCCAGTGAGGAGTGAATACAGTAACATATCCAGTGAGGAGTGAGTATAGTAACATATCCAGTGAGGAGTGAGTACAGTAACATATCCAGTCATGAGTGAATACAGTAACATATCCAGTGATGAGTGAATACAGTAACATATCCAGTGAGGAGTGAATACAGTAACATATCCAGTGATGAGTGAATACAGTAACATATCCAGTGAGGAGTGAGTACAGTAACATATCCAGTGATGAGTGAATATAGTAACATATCCAGTGATGAGTGAATACAGTAACATATCCAGTGATGAGTGAATACAGTAACATATCCAGCGATGAGTGAATACAGTAACATATCCAGTGAGGAGTGAGTACAGTAACATATCCAGTGATGAGTGAATATAGTAACATATCCAGTGATGAGTGAATACAGTAACATATCCAGTGATGAGTGAATACAGTAACATATCCAGCGATGAGTGAATACAGTAACTTTTCCGAAATTCTAATAAATATATAATGAAACCTTTCATAGTGCAGAGCCGTAATCATAACTTATGAAAACCAATCCTTTCCGTTAGCGTCACGTGGTATATATATATATATATATCTTCCTTCTCACGCAAACATCTACATGTCTTCATATCTAAATGGATGTTCATTATATGTTCATAGAAAGTAATTTTCAGCTATAATAGAATATTGAGAAGATAATTATTTATCAGTACAAGCTGAGGTATTTGAATAGCTTTACCTATATATTAATGACAATATGATTATTATATCAATTTATCTAACCCTTTACTTTTTATTACAAAGAGAGTGGGATCAGTATAATATAAATTATGACGCATGAACTAAAAACCTGTAACCGTAAACACTAACTGCAGACTAAGAAAATGATTACTAGTTCGCTCCCCTTTCAGAAACTATTTCATTACATAAATACAACAGTAACATGTATTAAAGACAGTAGGATACAAGTGTAAGTGTCTTTACGTTATTATGTTTAGATATTTTTTAATAAAAATTACACAATAAATATGATTATCTTCTGTCCTACTCGTCTCTATTATAAAACTTTCTTGTTTTCAGTATTAAGGTAAAAAGATGCACGTGTCTTGCTCTCCCTTTGTCATTTTTATACTTCCAATAATTAGATGCATAAATACACTAATCCACAAGATACAGATAAATATAAATTTTCTTCACAAGTTGAAATTAATAATTTATGTGGATAAATGCTGATCATTAATGATGATTTATAAGCATATATTTTGATATAATCTCGTAACTTACATTACAATTGTTAACAGTTTCCAATACCACTGAAGTATAAAGTCTAACAAGAAGACCAGACGAAGAGCCCTCAAGATGATGTCTTTCAGATCAAACCCTGTTCAAAAGAGGAAGGAGGCTGTTTAGAAAACAAGTCTTGTAATATAAAACTAGAGTTTGAGATGGACGATAAAGGAGTCTCCTCTTAGAAATCAAATAGTGCATTCCAAAAAAATAAGAAATCAAGACATTTCAGAGGAGTGATATTTACTTTATATTCTGATATATGTTCTTCTTTGAATGTTGTTATTGTCATATACTTAAAGAATGTACAATTAGGTCAAAAAACCCTGTTCTGTTTCATTAGAATCTTTATCTTTAGTTTACCGTCAGGAATATACTCTAAACAAGAACCTTTTGGTTCAAGTAATGTGAGACTTATGGTGTTTTTACGTGGAATATTTGGATCATTTGGTTTGTTTATGAGGTTTTATGCTTACCATTTCCTTCCCATCGCAGATCTTTCAGTAATCGTCTTCAGTTTTCCACTCTTTATGACCATTTTTGCAAGGATCTTTTTAAAGGAGCCTTGTGGATGGTTCGAAGGTATTTTGTTACTCCTTACTATTGTTGGGATTACATAAATGACTAAGTTACCACTCCAATTACTCCAAAGTGAAGAACGTATTGATGTTTTAACTAAATACCGTATATTTGGTGTTTTTATGGCCTAAGGATCTACAATACTTGTCTCATTAGTATATATAGTTATTCGTAAGGTTAAAGTTGTTCATCATTCAGTGATTTTGTTCAATTTTGGATGGATAGGTGTCATAGTTTCTACTGTTGGTACACGTGTGTTAGAAGAATTTTCTCTTATATCTTGTGGCCTTAATCAGTGGCTTATTCTTGGATTGGGATTTCTTAGCTGTATCGGACAAATACTCTTCACAAAGGCACTTCAAACTGAGCAGGCCACCCAAGTCTCTCTTCTTCGATGTAGCGGTACAATTTTCTTTTCTTACTTGTGGCAGTTGCTGCTCTTCATAGAAATCCCAGATGTCTGGAGTGTTGGAAATGTATCTGTGATTTGTACATGTGTTTTCCTGACTATTGCACATACGTATTTCTTGTCACTCCCCCTAGATTATCTCACAAGGCAGTATTTTAGAAGTGGGCTCAAAACCTTGACCCAAGCCTTTTTATTTTTTGATCTACACTATAAGCTTTGCAAATTATAATCATTCTAAACATAGTTTTATACATTGAAATAACAAACAGTTATAACTAAATAAATTTATATTTTTCGCAATGGAGAGCCGAAATATGAACATCGCTAGGCTTTATGTGATAGTCATTTCACGAACAAAATGGTATTTGTAACGTCAACTGATAATGTCCCACTGACCGTGATGCACAGCCAATAAGACTCTGACCAACCTACAAAGAAAATAGATTTTGGTTTTGAATAGCATCTTGATGTTCATGTCTTAGCAAAATTCTTATTTGTAAATACTTATGACTCTATAGTTTTACATAGATATTTAAATTCCGATCATAACGTTTCAATATTCTCTTTTGATTTTGACTGTCTCATTATCTGAAGATATTGATGTTACAAGAGTATGTCATAATTATTTGCATACAGTTGTAACTTTTTAAAATGAAAATAACAGTGATTAAAGATCTGTTGGTTACAGAAATGATGCTATTACTTGTTAAAAACATCAGATGTTGAGTAACGTATTTCTGTTATGTAACTTGTTGATAGTTATTATTAATGATTACTTTACATATTTATGTCTTCACTCATTTTTTCATCTTCTTTAAATTTGTTTACTTTTAAACCATTTTTACATCATTTATGTAAAATGTTCTTAAGAGATTTAAATGATTTTCTAGTTAATTTGAGAACATTTGTTCCTAACGTCAGTAAATTACAGTAATGTTAACAGTGAAAACATGTTCAAATGGAGAAGTGAAAACATGTTAACTATCCCAGTAATTATCTTCACTAAAGTAATCAAACAACGTAACTAACAAACCATCTTCAGACTCGTTTGTGTCTATATCTGATGATAAAGAGCTTCACAAACCATGTTCTGAATGTCAGTTTATCTCTCAATAAACTTCACAAACCATGTTTTGAGTGTCAGTTTATCTATCAGCAAACTTCACAAACGATGTTCTGAATGTCAGTTTATCTATCAATAAACTTCACAAACCATGTTCTGAATGTCATTTTATCTATCAATAAACTTCGTAAACCATGTTCTGAGTATCATTTTATATATCAATAAACTTCACAAACCATGATCTGAATGTCAGTTATCTATCAATAAACTTCGTAAACCACTTTCTGAGTGTCGATTTATCTTTTAAAAAACTTCACAAACCATGATCTCAGTATCGGTTTATCTATCAATAAACTTCACAAACCATGATCTCGATATCGGTTTATCTATCAATAAACTTCACAAACCATGATCTGAATGTCAGTTTATTTATCAATAAACTTCATACACCATGTTCTGAATGTCAGTTTATCTATCAATAAACTTCACAAACCATGTTCTGATTGTTAGTTTATCTATCAATAAAGTTTGTAAAATAAATTTCTGAGTGTCGGTTTATCTATCAATAAACTTCACAAACCATGTTCTGAATGTCATTTTATCTATCAATAAACTTCGTAAACCATGTTCTGAGTATCATTTTATATATCAATAAACTTCACAAACCATGATCTGAATGTCAGTTATCTATCAATAAACTTCGTAAACCACTTTCTGAGTGTCGATTTATCTTTCAAAAAACTTCACAAACCATGATCTCAGTATCGGTTTATCTATCAATAAACTTCACAAACCATGATCTCGGTATCGGTTTATCTATCAATAAAATTCACAAACCATGATCTGAATGTCAGTTTATTTATCAATAAACTTCATAAACCATGTTCTGAATGTCAGTTTATCTATCAATAAACTTCACCAACCATGTTCTGAATGTTAGTTTATCTATCAATAAAGTTCGTAAAACCATGTTCTGATTATCGGTTTATCTCTGAATAATTAACTTCACAAACCATGCTCTGAGTGTCTGCTTATCTATTAATAAACTTCACAAACCATGTTCTGATTATCGGTTTATCTCTGAATAATTAACTTCACAAACCATGCTCTGAGTGTCTGCTTATCTATTAATAAACTTCACAAACCATGTTCTGAATAGAGTATCGGCTTATCTAACAATAACCTTCTCAGTTTAAATTAAAGTAAAATTGTATACATTTATTATGAAACTATTATCTCACTTATTTCTTCCCTAGATAATTTCCACCACTACTGTTTCTTTAATAATTTTAAACTTTACTGAAATAGTATCATAGATATGTCATCAGATAAGTGTTAAATTATTTAAAAACATTGAATAAACATAAACAACAATTATAAAGTAATAACATTGTTAACAAAACTTCTGGAACTCTTAAAATAAATATAAATAGAATGTTCGCATTGTTATTTAAAACAGATGCTTTAAATGTTAAGCCATGACAAAAAGTCATCAAAGAAAGTCTGACAGTTAAAACTGGGCGTCTCTGAAAATGATTCGCTCCAAATAATGTATTTTTTATGAAATAAAAATTATTTTTTTGGATATCTGAGTGTTTTTAAGAAGATTCTTAGAAAATTCGGCGTCATGTAAATCAAATACAAAATGCAATCGAAGCAGATGGAAGAACATTTAACAGCCTGTATATGTATTTTATTATTTGTTAATCTCTAGTTTATTTTTATTTCAGCTAGCAAGACATTATTCAATTTTACATTAATTAAAATCACAACTTTCCATTGGTTTGTGACTTTTCAGGTTCCTTGCTCAAAAATTGAGGTCTAGCATGGCCAGGTGGGTTAAGGCGTTCGACTTGTAATCTGAGAGTCGCGGATTCGAATCTCCATCGTACCAAACATGCTCGCCCTTTAAGCCGTCGGGGCGTTATAATGTGTCGGTCAATCACAATATTCGTTAGTAAAAGAGCAACCCAAAAGTGGGCGGTTGGTGGTTATAACAACTGCCCTCCCTCTAGTCTTACACTGCTAAATTAGGGACGGCTAACGCAGATAGCCCTTGAGTAGCTTTGCGCGAAATTCAAAAATAAATGCAGAGATGCCGAATATTTCAAATGACTGAGCGTAATGATTGTAGACAGACCCCTTTATCATTTGCGTCTACTAGGCCTGACCAATGTCTCTAAGTTGTTTATTATTATAATTATTATTAAATATTACTGCTATAGATTGCTCATTTATAACCGTGTTTTGTGTATTTAATAAATAAATTTTTAAAAATTATTTTGAAATTCTTTATCATATTCTGAATTTTTACTCATAAATTTCATCATCTGCATCGTTTTTGTCTTCGCCTCAGCCTTTTGTTCGTGAGATGTTGATTTTTTGTATGTCTGGAACAATCGTTTATCTCGCCATGCGCCACAGAAAAATCGATGATACAAACTGTACAAAACGCATGATGTCACTGACTTTTAATGCAATGAGTATATTTTACACTATACTCTTTCCTAAATTTTTGATTCACAGTTTGAGTCCTTTCAGATTTGCAAGAAACAAGACAATCTGGTGAACGAAACCTCTTTTTTTCCAACTTGTGAACGATTGCATTGGTGTTTCTATGCCGCTTAGAAAACAAGAAATACCCATCTAAGCCAGCGCTGATTAGATGACAAGCACTGATGACGTAACTATGGATTCTCTCACGTACCCAGTATGAGTACCGCACCGCACTCAAACTATTGGTAGACGTCGGAGATACAAATATTTTTTTATTATTTCAAGCACAAATATGATTATCGCAAGTAGCCATTTGGACTATGTCTTTTATTTATTATCAAAATTTATTTGTATCTAACTAGAAATTTTCCTTTCACCCCTTTCAAGCCCTGGGGGAAAAATTTATCATTTTATTGTATAGGCCGATATTTGTTTTGTTTGTTTTGTTTTGGAATTTCTAACAAAGCTACTCGAGTACTATCTGTACTAGCCGTCCCTAATTTAGTAGTGTAAGACTAGAGAGAAGGCAGCTAGTCATCACCATCCACCGCCAACTCTTGGGTTACTCTTTTTACCAACGAAAAGTGGGATTGACCGTCACATTATAATGCCCCCACGGCTGGGAGGGCGAGCATGTTTGGCGCGAACCCACGACCGTCAGATTACGAAGCGCACGCCTTTACGCGCTAGGCCATGCCGGGCCCATAGGCCGATATAATATATAATTATTATATAGTAATGTATACACTAAACTCGTAATGATTACGCTCAAATTGTAATGGTTGGCATCTCTGCAATTGCCTAGAAATTCTTGATGAAAGCAAATCACTTTTGGCTTTTGTTACAAAAGTTACCTCAAGGGTTGTGCAAAGAAGCTAACTAAATAAATAGTTTTAATATACATTTTCCAATCACAGTTTCAGATGTTTGTGTGGATCGGTAGAAAGACAATAGACACATCCAAACAGCAAAAAGTCCTGATTAAGGTGTTCTGGTCTTTAGAACCTTACCAGTTGACATAAGAATGAATATCGGTAAGTTCTCTCTTCCTAATTAAGTGCACAATTTTGGAATGAGAAGAAATAAATTCAAAAACCTGACATTTTGACAGCTTAATAAATACAAGTTTTATGGAATTATCTTTTGTCAGTTTGGAAATTGTATCAACGAAAACGTGACGTACACATTTTCTTTTGACTCTTAATTTTCACTCTTTTGATAATAAATATATTAGAAATTGTTCTACTAGTACGGCTAATAAGATATATTTTTCATCCCTACTATTAGCAAACCTGTATTACTATTACTTCAGAAAGAACTATACATCTTGTGAGAATTTAACGTTAAGCCTAATTAAAGCTAGGCCTATGGTGTAACTTCAAAGCGTAACTAGTAAAAAATCACTCGTCTTTAAAGTTTAACACAAACGTTAGCTTAAACAATAATTAATCAATCTGATAAAATGTTCTTATTTCAATTCATCAGTTTGCTCTAAATAAACAAATTAACTGTTAAACTATTTAATCTGTACTGAAAGCTTCACATACTTGCCAATCGACCCTAAAGTTGTTCTTGTGATCAACCAGACCTGAAGACAGAAGGTAAGAATTCTTTCTAAATACGCAGCCCAACGAGACGAACCATCTCAAATTGTGGCGCGGAAAATTTCGTTTAATTTATTACCGGAATCGAGCAGTGATAAATAACATTTGCTTGCCAAATGCTGCCCAGCTTTCGTGGATTATAAAACAACAAAAACGGTTATAGATCACAAAAGTTTCACAGTGACATCTTCAATTCGCTCGAATAAAGTATAGAGCCTTCGTCTCGTCTCATCCAATGAATACCACATCAAGTATAAAAAATATAAAAAAGTTTTCCATGCACAACAAAATACCGTCGCTGCTCCGTGGTATTTATTCTCAATACTAGTTTGAGTTTGGCTACGGTTCAGCGAATATCAAAATGTATAATTTTACTACAGTTGTTTAACTTGAAGTTTACTGATAAAGAATAAATTGATTTAATATTATACGTATTTGCCGTTTTGTACTGCATAATTACTGAATGTGACCAAATATATATCACAGTATAGATTTCTCTGCGAGTGAGTTTTCTCAACATCACAGCATAGATTTCTTTTTGACCTGGCCCAGCATAGACAAGCGTGTTAAAACGTGCGACTCGTAATCTGAGGGTCGCGGGTTCGCATCCCTATCGCTCCAAACATGCTCGCCCTCCTAGCCGTGGGGGCGTTATAATGTTCGATCAATCCCACAATTCGTTGGTAAAAGAGTAGCCCAAGAGTTGGCGAAGGGTGGTGATGACTAGCTGCCTTCCCTCTAGTCTTACACTGCTAAATTAGGAACGACTGGCACAGATAACCCTCGAGTAGCTTTGTGCAAAATTCAAAAACAAACTTTCTGACCTTCGTCCCAAATCGCTCAAACTTGAAGCTCCGCTAAGTTTGAGGTCCTGCCATCTTGTGGTTATGATTGAAAATATTAGTTTTGTGGAAATTAAAACCGACACAACTTCAAACTATTTCTGAGTATTTAGTTTTAATATTGGACATACATGCACACACACACATATATATATTACCATAATTACCTCTTTAGAATCATGAATCATTATAAAAGTGATGACCAACTAGTTATCAGCACCTGCCGCCAACTTCTGTTTTACTGAGACGTCTGAGTCAGGCGTGCCTGTTTAGCTTTTCTTGAATACAGGAAAACAAACAAATAAAATAATATTATGAATCCTCTCAAAAACATTTTTCGAATAAAATATCATTCAAATACTTTAAAAATATCAAGACTAAAAGTTAAAGGTGTCATTGTAGATAAAATCCAATAATAATTGTATTTATTTGAGATGAGGTTTATTTAATTATCAAATTAAATATAAGGGATTGTGCTTATTGTCTTCTGACAACGGAAATATTTTCACTTCACTGAGATAATTCAAAATATCTTGTGTCTAATAATCTAAAATTCCATATATCTTCTCTTAAAGTTAAGTTTATTTATATTAAAATAAATTATTTAATAAGGACATTTTATCCTCCCTCCCAACAGCTAAACAATAAACTTTGAATCTTATAGCGCTAAAATCTGATGTTTGATCCCTGCATTCGGCAAAGAACATCTATCACACTGCACGACTTTCTGGTTAACAACGAACAAGCCATTTTATGCCAGTGTTTTCAATACTTTAATGTCTATATCGAAAATACACCCATCCAAGAAAAACATAATTCTTGGGTTAGTTGGTTCTGAAATTACTGCTGTTCTCTGACCTTCTGACTATAGTATCTTATACACCTTATGCTAACGTAATAAGTGCACCAGTTTAATTAATTAAAACACATTTGGATTAAATCACTTCAGTAATTATTCCAAGAAATGTAGCTTACTTACGAAAAATAAAATTTTAATATAATACTGTAAAATCGTTTTAGAAAGTATAAATTACACATAAATGAAGCGTATGCAGATTGCTGGAATGTCGGCGTAAATTTGGTGAATCTTTCTATACATTTTATATGATGCATGCACACATAACTAAAGTATATGATGAACAGATAAATTATATCTTTATGCTCTATTAGTTCAGAATTTATATACAGGAATAACCTAAATCTTATAAGATCGTCAAATCTTGTCATATAAGGATTACGGCCGAGAGTGTCGTTAACCGCGAAAATACTCAACTGATGAAACAATGTATTCTATTTTTTATAAATAAAGATATAAGAAAAGTATATGTAATTAGCGATACACGACAGGTCAAATTCTTGTTTCTCTCTAAATACGTAGCATTATTATATACCTCGGTCGTCTGTGAAAAAGATATATTTTATTTATTACCGACTGTCAAAGTTTGCCAAATTATTTGTAGAAATTGCAATTTCATTTTTGACTGCATACTTTGTGTAATAAACTGTTATTTAGTTGTTTGAAAATTAAACAGTTTCAATTATTTGTTTTGTTTTGTTAAAACCTCGCGTATTTCGAAATTTGACTTAAATAATCTACTAAATTCTATACTTAGAGTATTACCTTTTCATTCTCAGACTAGAGATAATTAATTATCTTTAGATTTCTATATGACTGAAAACTTTTAAAGCACATACCTCGTCTTATCATGTATTGTATACATCTTTATTTTGCCTTCATCATTATACACAAACCTTTAACATGCACGTGACTGGTGTTCTGAAGTGTCTTCTACTCACACAATAATCGTGTATTTATAAAGCAATTTCAAGAATGTACATAACTGATGCTATTAAATTATTGCAAATTATTTAGCCAGACAAGTTGTTTGAAATACTAAAAATTGAATACAAAGTTCAATCTATCGTTCGATTTGCTACACGGCATTGAGTTTTACATTTCATGGAATTCCATCTCTCTAATGCCACATCTCTAAACTACCCTACAACCGATAGTTACCCTTTTTCTTCAAATTTTGTACATGTACAGGGCAATGTGTACCGCGAAGTTTTAGCTACCTCTTCTGTTCATTTTGTCAGTTTAACAGAGGGTAAAACAAACAACTGTAGTTTCCTGTTATTTAGTTTCCTGTTTAGAATCTGCAGCTCGATTTGGAGAAATTTCCTTGTTAATTTTCAAAAGTATTAAAATTTGTTTTTAACCAGTTCTTTAGATATTTTCTCCATTTTCTACATGTCCTTCAGGAGGTAAATTATATGCTCGCATTTCTTTTTCATTTTATCGTGTTAGCAGTTATCTCACACATTCAGTAAACCTTTCACATTGTAGTGTGTATGAATGTGTTGCTGTTTTTTTCACATCTGTAACTTCTGGCTATATCTTCTTTGTTACAAAATATTCCAAGTGCTAAAGTTGCCACACTTTTGACGAGGTTTGCAGACTAGTAATGTTTTTAGTGTTATATTACTCAATCTTCATCTGCCAGTTTTATTGCTGCGTAAACTATATCTCTAATATTGTAATTTGTTTGTTGGCTAGAGGATGGATGTTGTTAAGCTAGGCCTATTTATTTTTCTCAGGTAATTTACGAGAACGCCATCATATGTGACAGGTGGTTATTGCAATTGATACCTTCCAAAATGTACATCCAATATACAGTTTACATTTATTTCTACATGTTTACAGATTCTCACATCACATACTGCTTTTAGATGGCATTAAAATACATTATTTTTAAATAACTGACTTGCAAACTTTGCTCCATCGGATGCTACACAATCGCAAAGAAATAACAGAATCTAGTTTAATTTCCAAAAAGTTGCATCCAATCAAATATTTTGCATAGTGTAGAATTTTTTTAATTCATGAATTAATCTAACCTCGATATTTCATTTGTGTTCCGACTATTTCTGATCGTTACCTCGCAAATGGATTGCAGTGTAATAGTGCGCTGAATAATTCTGAAATATCAATTAAATGTCGATTTGCGTCAGTTTTATAATATTTGCCAACAAGATTGATACACAGTTTTCTTTCTTAAAATAACTATAATTTAATATTCAAACAACAATACAATTTATAATAACGATTATTACAAACAATAATTTATACAATTTTAAAATCTTACAGTCAAAATGGAGTCTGCTATCTGATCGAGAGCATCCTTGATATCCTATCGAGGGTTCACCTCCCTACCAGTGGCACAGCAGCATGTCTGTGGACTTGGTTTCGATACCCGTGGTGATTGGAAGGGCACAGAATGCCTATTGTGTAGCTTTGTTCTCAACTACAAACGAATATCTGATGTTAATAATGACGAAATTAAACAATTTGTAACGTTCGAAATCTACACACATTCCTCATAAATATCTGAAGTTTCCGATTAATAACCGTTAATCACAGTTATAGCTTCCGAGGTTTACAGCATACAAACTGTAGTAAACCTGCAATATCTACTGTTTCTTGGCGTTTGCGCGTTGGATACGTTTTATAAGCGTTAAATTTCTTTCTAGAAATTTCAGCTGGCCCAACAATATTGACGAAATGCTAGTGCTTTCGTAAAATATATATTGTTGATTCTCACTCTAAAAAAATTTCTACAAATTTCGTGAACAGGCAGAAATTTCACAATACACATTTAAGAATATTAGTTACATGCATTTCTAAATACATTTAACTTAAACAAATATTGATATTAAAATAAATATCTAATAGTAAATCGGTCGCAAGCCAAATATAAACCGTCAGAAGCTAATCTTGCACTGATCTTTGACAAAGAACTGGTCACATGCAAAGTGGAGTACCATATTAGAATATGACCACAAAATTGTTTTCTTTGTTGCAATATAAAACAAAATAAATGTATGTACAATTTATATAACATGTTATTACTCTCTAGTATTATAGATTTTATTCAGCTGACCACATTTCAATGGAGAACAAAACATGTCGCAGAATAATAAAACATCAACAGATCTCCACATTCTCCACTCTATAAGTCTATCAAAACTTAACTGATAAAACACATACATTTTAGAAATCAATATATAAAAATCGGTAAAAACATATACGTGTCCCCTTTTCCTTGTTTTACATTTTGAAGAGTTTCGTAACATTTAATAGCGAGTGACGTAGTTAAATTAAATTTACAATTATGTTACCTCAACACTAAATTAATACAAAACGTTTCAACTTAAAGTTCTGAGACTTTACTGTTGAATTGTAAAGTTTGTCTCATATCGCGAAAACAAAAATACATTTAGAAACATATAAAGGTATAACAATTACTAATAATTATCGTCACAGCACAGAAAATTACAATTACTTAAACGACAGTATAATATGAAACGAATCGTGTTGGCATCCCTAATTTATTTAAATTGTATATAAACATATTTCTGACAAAGGGGAAATTTCAGCAATGGAAGAAATGGTAAGAATAATAACATGAAAATGTCAGGTAACCTTTGTTAGCAATAAAATTAAAATATGTCAAGAACAATAAGCAATTGAACTGATCTGACTTCTTCTGTTGAGCATAATTTTGATATTATCTCTATTTTCAACTGTACGTTTCCGTAAGTACTTTACACAACAATGTTAAGCTTTTTTCTGTCCTAAAAATTGCAGCACACCTTACTATATAATTGCGCATACGTGCGACATTATTTCACTACCAGCAAATATTTTAACAGTGATTTTGTACAACAGTTTATCAAAAACTCATTAAGTTTTAAAAAAAGATGAAAGTTAAAGTGTAGAACAATATAATAAATTTATTTATTGAAAGCATTAAAAACGATAAAGCTTAGCCTAACTAAAGGAAAAAAAGTACACAAGTTATGGTACTAATTTCTCTATTTATTAAATATAGGCCCTTAATGAAAGTTTAATAATTCCCATGTTATTATTAATACTATATGTACGTTTGTTTGTTTTTAGAATTTCGCACTAAAACTACTCGAGGGCTATCTGTGCTAGCTGTCCATAATTTAGTAGTGTAAGATTAAAGGGAAGGCAGCTAGACATCACCACCCACCGCCAACTCTTGGGTTACTCTTTTACCAACGAATAGTGGGATTGACCGTCACATTATAACGCCCCCACGGCTAAAAGGGTGAACATGTTTGGCTCGACGAGGATGAGAAATGGCGACCCTCAGATTACAAGTCGCACGCCTTAACACGCTTGGCCATGCCGGGCCAATTCCTATATGTAACTAACAACGTCATACACCTGTAAACAGTTTTATAAATATAGCCTGCCTTCGCGTTACGGGCGTTCAGGTTATGGAATTTTGCCCCAACGGAAAGCATAAAGTGTGACCAATAAATTCTTACGAACTTTTGGGATAAAAATAATTAAATCCTATGTAAACATTATACAAACGTATATGACATTAGTTTCAATTAAATTATAGAAACTGGAATAATTTAACTATACAAATTTTATTTTTCAGAAATTCAAGTCCAGTCAAATAAATTCTCTCATTTCTGACATAAGATAATGTTATATGACGTTACAATACCTGCTGGTATCAAAATGAAATGATAAAAATGCTTCCTAGCACACTTCATTATCGATTAACACAGAAATACAAATGCAGGTCCATATATTTCGATATCACAATAACACATTAGATTTATCCTGTCAAAATCAACACTGATACAGTGTTCATTTGGTATATAGTGACCATTAACCTCTTTATATTTTCATCAGTTGTAGTATTCGATATCTCAATTTTATAATATAACGTTTCGTCTGTTCACGGTAAGGTTGATTCATTCGAGTTTAATTGTCAAGTTGTTTGGGGTTTCAAATTCGACTTTCGTTATCGGACATGCTAACTCCTGCTGGACACTATATTATAACCGTCAATCTCAGTTCCACTTAATAAATAACCCAAGAAACAGCGGTAAATAGTCTTAACTGTCTGCCTTCCCTCTCGTCTATCATTTCGAAATGAATAGCTGATGAAGATAGGCCCCGAATAGCTTTACGTGAAATTCCAATAACAAGAGAAGAAATTAATTGCAAAGATAAGCAGAAAATTGCGATCAGTTCTGTATCAAATAACAAAGAGACACTCGTTTCGTCCAGTTTACTTGAGCTATTTGTTTAGTCACAGTTAAGACTAGTAGATAACTGGTATTATAAGTTTAGACGAAATTTAAAATGATATACACAACATTTTTAATAGTGGCGACTACCAAATATCTATAATTTTGACCGACAAATACAATAATCCAGAGGGTAGGAAAGACTGATTCCAATGATTAATTCTTCCAATTTCTAACATATAGTTTGTGATACTCACAATAGTTTCACTTAACGTTCACTGATTATGTTACGATTCATCTTTTGATGCGTGTTTATTAGAGTGTCGTGCCCTCTCTCGGGTATATTCTTCATAACGACAAATTATGAATAATTTCATAATGTACTTGATATTATTTATTCTGTTTTTTATATGAATTATAACAGGGACATATACTATTAAACTGAGATTAACTAAATGTCGTGTGATATTTTAAGTTTGCATATAAGTAGATATAATTAGAAATTCTAATAAATATATAATGAAATTTTTCTTAGTTCAGAACGGTAATCAGCAGACCCACGAAGAGCAAAACTTCCCGTTAGTGTCACGTGGTACATATATAACTTCTCACTGACACAATCAACTACATATATCTTTTCACATGTTGTTGAATGTTTCTTATACGTTCACCGAAACTAATTCTCAGTTACGAGAAAATCTTCTGAAGAAAAGTATTTATCAATACAAGCTGAGGTATTTGAATAGCTTTACCTATATATTAATTGACAATATAATTATTGTATCAATTTAACTAACCCTTTACTTTTAGTTACAAAGAGAGTAAGAATGAGTATAATATAAATTATGACGCATGAACTAAAAATCTGTAACCGTGACGCTAACTGTAGACTAAGAAAATGATTACTAGTTCGATCCATTTCCAGAAATTATTTCATTACACAAACACAACACTGACAAGTATTAAAGACAGTAAGGTACAAGTGTAAATGTCTTTACATAATTTTTTTGTAAAAGTTATACATCACTTATGATAAGTCATCCGTTAATCGTCTATCCTACTCGACTTCATGACAAAATCAAAACTTCCTTGTTCTGGGTACTGATGCTGACTCATGTTAGGTGATAAGGAAGGAGAAAAGAAAAGGCTTAAAACTTTAACGCCAGCTGCTTTACTATAACATAACAAAAGGCTCATATGATTTCTTCTACAGCTATGGATCACGAAAATTCTTCCTTTGCATTTTTATACTTCCTATAGTTGGATGCACAAATACATTTATCCAGAATATAAATATAATTTTTCTTCATAAGTTAAAATTAATAATTTTATGTGGATAAATACTGATCCATTAATGATGATTTATAGGTATATATTTTGATATAATCTCGTTACTAATATTACAAATTGTTAACAGTTTAAAGTCTACCAAGAAAACCAGATGAAGAGCTCTCAAGATGATGTTTTTCACAGCAAACCCTGTTCAGAAAAGGAAGTAAGTTGTTTGGAAGACAAGTCCTCTGATGCAAGACTAGAGTTTGAAATAGACGATAAAGGAATATCCTCTCGAAAAATGAATAGCACATTCCAAAAGAATAAGAAATCCAGGTTTTTCAAAGGAGTGATATTTACTTTATCTTCCACTATATGTTTCTCTTTGAATGCTGTTATTGTCAGATACTTACAGACTATACATTCAGGTCAAAAGACCTTTTTCAATTTTCTTGGAATCTTTATCTTTAATTTACCGTCAGGAATATACTCTAAACAAAAACCTTTTGGTCCAAGTAATGTCAGATTTATGGTGTTTTTACGTGGAATATTTGGATCATTTGGTTTGTTTATGAGGTTTTATGCTTACCATTTCCTTCCCATCGCAGATGTTTCAGTAATCGTCTTCAGTATTCCAATCTTTGTGACCATTTTTGCCAAGATCTTTTTAAAGGAGCCTTGTGGATGGTTCGAAGGTATTTTGTTACTCTTTACTATTGTTGGGATTACATTAATGACTAAGTTACCACTCCAATTCCTCCAAAGTGAAGAACGTATTGATGTTTTAACTAAAGACCGTATATTTGGTATTTTAATGGCCTTAGGATCTACAATATTTGCTTCTCTAGTATATATAGTTCTTCGTAAGGTTAAAGGTGTTCATCATTCAGTGATTTTGTTCAATTTTGGATGGATAGGTGTCATAGTTTCTTCTGTTGGTACACTTGTATTTGGAGAATTTTCCCCCATCTCTTGTGGCTTTAATCAGTGGCTTATTATTGGATTGGGATTTCTTAGTTGTATCGGACAAATACTCTTCACAAAGGCACTTCAAACTGAGCAGGCCACCCTAGTCTCTCTTCTTCGAAGTGGTGGTACCATTTTCTTTTCTTACTTGTGGCAACTGTTGCTCTTCAGAGAAATTCCAGATGTCTGGAGTGTTGGAGGTGCATCTGTGATTTGTACATGTGTTTTTCTGACTATTGCACATAAGTATTTCTTGTCACTCCCTCCAGATTCTTCCATCAGGCAGTATTTTAGAAGTCGTTTGCCAAAACCTTGACCTAAAGAACTATTATTTGACCACTCTCTGAAGCCTTTATATAGTTTTATAAATTGAAATAACCTAGAATTATAACGAGGATAAGCTTTAAAGGAGAGGTATATTCATGATTTTAGTAACTAACATATGAACATTACACGGTTCTACATCTAAACTTGGTATTTATTTCACGAATTAATTGGTATTTGAAACGTCAGCTGATAATGTCTAACCAACCTATGAGGAAAAAAAATTTTAATTTTGAATAACATCTTCAAGTTCATATCTTACAAAATTTCTAATTTCAATATACTTACTTATATATTTGTGTATAGTCTCTCAGAAACTATAATGTTTTACAAAGAGATCAAAAGTCTGATATTAAGGTCTCTAAATTCTCTCTTGATTTTAAATATTTCATTATCTAAATATGTTGATGTTCCGAGAGTAAACTTCAGTTATTTACATTACGTTATAACTTTGTAAAACGAAAATGTCGTTGTTGTAATATTTGTTAGGTCGAGATATGACGCCATTATTGGTTAAATATTACACTAAAACCTGTCTAAGCCGCAAATTGCATAAGACGGAAACCTGTACAATCCGGAAATATCAAAATTTTGCGGCATTATCTTAAGATTTCTCTTATAAACGGCCCTCTATACGGTGAAATCTGCGTAACGCGGACGGAAAACTACTTTTCCCCTACCTAATCTATCAACAAGTAGAATTTGAACCTGAAAAAGGAGGAAAAAAATGTCTTTGATTAAATATTAAGGCCTGGCATGGCCGAGTGCGTTAAGGCGTGCACTCGTAATCCGAGGGTCGCAGGTTCGCGCCCGCGTCGCGCTAAACATGCTCGCCCTCCCAGCCGTGGGGGTGTATAATGTGACGGTCAATCTCACTATTCGTTGGTAAAAGAGTAGCCCAAAAGTTGGCGGTGGGTGGTGATGACTAGCTGTCTTCCCTCTAGTCTTACACTGCTACATTAGGGACGGCTAGCACAGTTAGTCCTCGAGTAGCTTTGTGCGAAATTCCAAAACAAATTGATTAAATATTAATTTCTTATCTAATTAATAATTCATTTAAATATAAATGAATTATTGTTTAATTTATAATTTGTTTAAATATTAATAAATTACCGGACATTTTGTTACAGTCAGTATCGGTTAAATGTATTCTGTTCTTTTTTCTGCCGTCATTATTCCGAAGGTCACTATTTGAAAGAATGATTGACTTTACTTTTGGTCGCATTTACTGATGGAAAACTAGAGAACCCATGAGTAATAGTTAAAAGTGAAAATCCGCGCTGTTTCAAAAATTTAAGGAAGAATCAACTTCCTGTGGAATAAAAAGTGAATAATAATGCATGGATGACAAGTGCTATATTCGAGGAATTTTTGAACAAATTAAACAAAAGAATGGAACAAGAAAACAGGAATATTCTACTTTTTCCGGATAATGCAACGTGTCACCCAAAAGTTCGACTTTCAAATGTTCGTTTAGTCTTTCTACCTCCATGTACAACATCAATTCTACAGTCCCTAGATAATGGAATTATACAGTGTATAAAATTGAAATACAGAAAATTGATGCTTCAGCATATTATTGCAAATATGGACGACTGTAAGAGAGCATTACCATGAAAACTGATGTGTTAGATGAAATTGCCTTTTTAATTTATTCAATCAAATGTATAATAAAGTGCTTTTGAAACTGTAGATTTATTCTTCATAATGGCGGAGATTGTGGATAAGTTTGTTTGTTATGACGATTCTAGTAAAATCCAAACTCTGATTGAGAAGACTGATGAGGATAATTCTGTGAACGTTGACAATAATGTTTTAACAGAAACTGATGAAATTGATTTAAAATCTATGCAAGATGATAACAGTTTGAGAGATTCAGAATATTAACAAAATGGAAAAGATAGTGAGGAAATAAAAATTCCCACTTCATCGCAAGTGTTAAGTGATATTAACGCTATTAAATTGTATGGAGAAATGAAAGGGGAAATTAACTTCATGAAAATGCTGTAGAAATTGGTGTTCTCTTTTAACCACATTAGAAGACCCATTACAAAAATGAAACAGTTGAAATTGGCCACTTTCATCAAATAAATTTTATTACGATTTTGTGTACTTAAGTATATCTTGCATGCCTGTATTGCTTTTATTAAAATAAATATAGCATAAACAGTATAATAAACAGTTATTCACGAATGTCTTACTTCTCTTGAGTCAAGCAAGTATAACGTTTCACTCAAATTTTACTCAGTCCCGTGCGATTCCGCCTTAGACAGGTTTCACTGTACCAGGTATCGCAAAACGTATTTCTGTTATGTAACTTCTTGATACAGTTATTACTAATGATTACTTTACATATTTATGTCTTCACTCATTTTTTCATCTTCTTTAAATTTGTTTACTTTTAAACCATTTTTACATCATTTATGTAAAATGTTCTTAAGAGATTTAAATGATTTTCTAGTTAATTTGAGAACATTTGTTCCTAACGTCAGTAAATTACAGTAATGTTAACAGTAAAAACATGTTCAAATGCAGAAGTGGAAACATGTTAAATATCCCAGTAATTATCTTCACTAAAGTAATCAAACAACCTAACTAACAAACCATCTTCAGAATCGTTTGTGTTATCTGATGGAGAAGAACTTCACAAACCATGATCTGAATGTCAGTTTATCTATCAATAAACTTCACAAACCATGTTCTGAATGTTATTTTATCTATCAATAAACTTCGTAAACCATGTTCTGAGTGTCATTTTATCTATCAATAAATTTCACAAACCATGTTTTGAGTGTCGATTTATCTGTCAATAAACATCACAAACAACATTCTGAGTGCCAGTTTATCTATCAATAAACTTCACAAACCATAATCTCAGGGTCAGTCTATCTATCAATAAGCATAACAAACCATGTTCTGAGTGTCGGTTTATCTATCAATAACCTTCATAAACCATGTTCTGAGTGTCATTTTAGCTATCAATAAACTTCACAAGCCACGTTCTGAGTTGAGTATTAGTTTATCTAACAACAAACTTCTTAGTTTCAATTTAAAAAAACAATTGTCTAAGTTTATTTAGAAACTCTTATCTTACTTCATTCCTATGCAGATAATTTCGGGCACCAGTTGTTCTTTATTGATTTTAAGTGTCGCCTGATAACAGTGTTAAAACATTTAAAAATATTCAGTTCAGTAAACGCTAAAACAACAATTCTATTATAATAACATTGATATCAAAGCTTCTAGAACTTGTAAAATAAATAAATTGGAATAATTATCAGTTTTGTATTAAAAATAAAAATAAAACAGGCGGTTTGTGTAAAAACCGATATCTAAACGTCATCACGGAAAAAGTTAGAAAATCAAAACGGGAAATATTTGAATACGATTTGTCCCAAAATATGTCCCCATGTATATTTATATTCCTTTAGTCAGAAACATGTCCTCACATTTATTTATATTCCTTTAGTCGGAATCATGTTCTCACTTTTATTTATATTCCTTCAGTCAGTATCATGGCCCCACGTGTAATTGTATTCCTTTAGTCAGAATCGTGCAAGTTAATTATTTAGACAACTATTATATCATCATTTATCAGACCTAAAAAAGTGTATTTCTAAAGTGTGCTTCATGGCACAAAACTTTTTGTAGTAAACATGTTGAAGATATATTAGATGGACTTTATGTCATCTGATTTTAAGTACAACAGCAATGAAATAAAAAGGTTCACAGTCTGGATATCCTATAATCCGTTTTTGATTGTTCAGTGAATGATGATAAAAAATAGCTACAAAATACGTTCTTGGAAGAATAAACAGCAACTGTTTGTCGGTATGATTAACCTACATGCGTGATATTTCAACTCATCTAACTTTTTATGATGTTATTAGACGTAGTGATTAATTAAATAGAGCCTCAGGTGAAGGCAATACATACAACAAAGTGCCTACTGTTTGTGAAAGTTATATTAGCCTGCGGGCTTAACAAGAGTAGATGTGGTGAGCGTGTGATCCATATTACGTCACAACCAACTTTTCGTGCCGCAGATCAGTACACATCCGCTCGTTCTTAGAAATCTTGGAAGTATTTATGCGATCTAAAGAAGTTTAGTTTCAGAAACTTGCAATATTACTCTGCATGTATCCTTTGCAGTTTTGACCTGATTGTTCGCTGGAAAGAGTGGAATTCTTTGATGAAACAGACTTAGTTGGCGAAACTGCAACAGCATTTGTGTTAAGAAAAGGAAAATGAAGCCAGTATTGTAAAGAAACGATACACTGCTCACAAGTCTCGGAATCCGAAACTTTCTCTAAAGGTAAGTTTACGTAGTGTATATATAGGACGTTCCTCTTGATACATATACATGTATTATGTAATTTCCATAAATAAGTTTAATTCGTATAAAATAGTCCTACAACTTTCATAAACTTAAGGACTCAAAAAGAAACATTTGATTCCTAGAGATAATTCTTTACTTTTGCTTTCTTTTAGCTATTTGTAATTCACGAAAAACAACTGAAGTTAAAACATTGAATGTTTTGTTTCTTTGAAGTCAGTATAAAGCTACACAATGGACTATCTGCTCTACACAGTCGTGTAAGACAAAATAGTCACAGCTAGTAAACCAGAACAAAGTAGTCACAAACAGTAAACCATGACAGTGTGAATCATAGTTTATAAAGCAGTTTTATTTTATCTCTAAGAATAATTTTACAATGCGTTATATTATCATCACAGAACCTCCCCTCCAGTGCTACGGCGGCATGTCTGCTGATATACAGTGCTAGAAACTTGTTTCGATACCCGTGATGGGCAGAACACAGAGCCCACTGTGTAGCGTTGTGTTTGTCGTCAAGCAGACTTCAAACATCATTCCACGAGATGTTACAGAGGAACTGCATGAGCCTTCTTAGTAGATACTATATGATTAAAACACGAACTGACGGCTAACAGCACCCACCACCAACAACTGACCTACACTAATCTATTGTTGTAATTTGACCATCACTTTTAGAACATACCCACGACAGCAAGGGGTGAACGTGATTTCATGGAAACGAAATACAAACCATAAATCCTCGGATTCATAGTTAAGCACGCTAACTTGTTTGTCAATGCATGAACAGACGTGGCATAGTAGTTAGAATGTCATCCTGCGGATTTAATGGTCCAAGGCTCAAAACATTGTTACTAAGCATGCTGTGAGTGCATTATAAAGGTGACAAACAAACCCATTACTTGACTGAATGAACCAAACAAAGACATTGTGGCTGCAAGTGCTACTGGATGCTCTCTGTGTGTGGTCAGTAGGTGTTATTTAACAAACGTTTAGCTCACGTCCACAGAAAATACTATTCAGGTTAAAAATTCCTTTTCTTGCCTAAACAAGTGGATTTATAAACACAATAATTTTGACTTCGTTATATGGGTTGAAATTTGGGTTTTTAATGAGTGCTAAGCTCAAAAGTTAAACCCGCCTTAATCATAATAACATACTATTTGCAAGCTTCCACTGTACATTTTTTTAAAATTTATTAATTATATCAAGAGACAAAGCGACTTAGAAGGTTATATGTTTGTGGATGTACTTGAAAATGCTACGAATAATGCAGAAGACTCAAATGTCATATGGTTACGGACCGGGTCATGTATTACGCGGGCAATGCTCTCCGAAGTCGATTTAATTTTCTCAGTAATGATACTCTTTGAAGTTCGTGCATAGCGCGTGAGTTAATTGGTGTGAATACATTATGATTATTTATACAGTTGATTGCTTAATATATCTTGTGATGTTCAATGTGTAACACATTGCACTATTTAGTCCTACAGCTTGTAATGCAGTTTAAGAATCTAGAACCCCCGCGGGGCTTTCTGATTAAAACTTGATCTTATCATATACGAAATGAAGCTGAGAAATAAACCAGTGGCGGGCTATTTTATATGCCTAGTTTGTTTTGTTGTTCTGTTAGTGTATTGGAAGAATAAACCAGCCAATGGCAAGGATAAGTGACGAACATGATCAAATAATTTCTAGAAACTTCGATGTTACAAGAGAACAAACCATATTTACACATTTCTATTGGGATGTCTACATATGTATAAATCACGTGGCTCTTCTAACTCTGCACGTTTGGCGATAACTGCAGTAAATATACAAACGTCTCCACCGTGAAGTTTATCCTAAAATCCATATTACCCAGTAGATTGAGGTAATATAGACAGAATCAACTCTGAAGTATATCCTAAATTCGATATACCGCGAAATACAGTTTCTATGAACCCTACAGTTTAGCCTAAGTTCTAAAATACAAGGTATACATTAAGTCAACTGTGGAGTTGATACATATTTCTTGTGTGACGGAGTATTGATTGGTGAAGTTCAGCAAATGTAGTTTTGCTCATGTCTGAGGGTTAACAGTGCACTCGTGTGGCACATAAGCCGGGATTGGACCCTAATATCTGAAATTTTAAAAAATGTTACAAGAGCTACCTAATATCTCACATACCATTGAAAACATTGATACGATAATTCTGAGATTTAACTTATGCTGTTGTTAGATTATTGCAAAAAAACAAAGTCTTCAATTGAGCTTTTATAATATGTCTCTTTTCATTTCTTGAGAACCATCGCTTCCACTCCAAAAGACAAAAATGGCACCATCATGTTTTTTCATTTCAATTTCCCATCGTTCTACGCTTCAAAGTTGTATGTTGATAGCCTTCTTGACGAGAATTGAATAAAAATGTTGTTTGTTTTTGAATTTCATACAAAGCTATTCGAGGGCTATCTGCGCTAGCCGTCCCTAATTTAGCAGTGTAAGACTAGAGAGAAGACAGCTAGTCATCACCACCCACCTCCAACTCTTGGGCTACTCTTTTACTAACGAATAGTGGAATTGACCGTCACATTATAACTCCCCCACGGCTGATATGACGAGCATGTTTGGCGCGACCGGGATGGGAACACGCGACCCTCAAATTACGAGTCGCACGCCTTAACACGCTTGGCCACGCTTTGAACTAATTGAAGGGATAAATTAACGGAAATACTCGATTAAAACCAGCTTTTATCTTTTACCCGGAAAGTAAGTTGAGAAGTGTCAGAGTTGGCAATGGAGTCGCTGTGGTTGTGATTCATTCGTGTACGTCATATCCTGTGACCTGAAAGTTCTGTGTGAATGATGTAGGAGTTAAAACATTTCAGAACTGAATGTATTCGGTAATTCACTAGTAGCGTAAGTAATAATAATAATAATAATAATAATACATTGTATTTGATGTGTTAATATTTTTTGAGCTGGAGGGCAGTGTCCGAATTTGTTTTCAGTATTAGCTATTTAATACAACAGATGTCGCTTCAGTTAATATCTCATCTCAAAAGTCATATTCGTCCACGGCAATCCGATTACACCTCGCAAGCGCTTTTATTTTAATGTTGTTGAAGGGTGGGGTGGGGATAAAACTGTGTACAGGAAGTTAGAGCTTTCATTTGAATTATTTTATTTCCAGAGGCTAATAAACGCTCACATTACAGAAAGGTTTGCCTCCTAGTGATAAAGCAGTATGTCTGCGGACTTGTACTGTAAGAAACCGGGTCCCAATATCCGTGGTGGACAGAGCACAGACTCTTTGTGTAACTTTGTGCTTAATAACAAACAATAACAGAAAGGTTTGTGTTTTATATAACACAGATAAAAAAACAACGAATACATATAGCGTAATATGTATGGCAAAGAATATATACACACACACACGCCCCCAGTGGCACAGCGAAATGACTGTAGACTCACACCGCTAAAATCCGGGTTTCGATGCCCGTAGTTGGCAGAGCACAAATAGTCCATTATGTAGCTTTGTGCTTTATTCAAAACAAACCAAGATAAACTCATATATATTTTTTATTTTGTAAAATATTGCGCAAAGCTATTCGAGGTTTATCTAATCTAGCCATCCCTAATTTTGAAGTAATATATTAGAGGGAAGGTACCCACCATCTACTCTTGTGCTACTTTTTACCAATGAAAAATTGAATTACCCACCACGTTATAACGCCTATATATCTGAAAGGGAAAGCATATTCGATGGAGAGACTCGAATCTGTACCCCATAAGTCATGATTCGAGTGCCCTTACCACCAGGAGCCGTGTATGTGTGTGTGTGCACATTTCTTTTTATAGAAATTCCTCAATATTTAATACAAAGCTTCTTTTCTTGTTTCTAGCGTTGTAATACCGCAGACATACTGTTGTGTTACTGGCGTGGGGCAACTACTCAGGTATACGTAAATGATAAACAAGAGACAGTCTTCAGAGCTAAAAGTATAATATATGGCTTAAACTACATTAACTGCAGTTAGTTTGTCTCAGATTTTTTAACTCCTTTAAATCCAAATCGAGAATTCCAATGATTATCCTGATTTCTAAAAATATGTGTACAATTGTTTGACTAATTATCTCTTCACAACAGTTGAGGAATAACAAATGAAGGAAGACTGGAAGCACTCAGCAAATTCCCGACGCTCTAAGATCATAATCGCTACTAAGCAAGAAAGAAAAGTAATTAAATTATTTCATAAATAAGCAGTAACACAATTTTAAAATCAGAAACGCCCTCTATAACTTTATGCTATTTAGTAAGATACTTGATAAGGGTTAGCTTCTTTGGAATTTTGAACAAAGATACACGAGGGGTTTCTGCGCTAGCTGTCCCTAATTTAGTAATTATAGACTCGAGAAAAGGCAGTTGGTTAACAACACCCACCGCCAACTCTAAAGCTACTTTTTATCAACGAATAGCGAGATTGATCGTCACATTATAACGACCCGCTACCAAACCACCCCAGTGACCAAGGTGATAGGAATTCGATTCCACAACTCGCAAATTGTAAGTTTATATTGAACTAGGTTTAAGAGAAAAATGAAGTTAAGATGGGGTTTCTCGTCTTTTATGAAATAATATGAAGTGTAGGACCAAAGAAAGTCAACAATACAACAAGCATACACTGTGGCACAGATGTGCTTAACTAGAAATGTCTCGCAGAAACAGTCTTTTGAAATCTCTTCGAGCGTGAAGGGTGTGGCTGTTTCTGTTGTTCCCCCTCCACTAACACCCCTATCATAAACAGTACGGCTGTTATTTTCTGTAAACATATTTTATTGTTGTATCTAAAGGCTACGCCCACTTCATCTGAATATAAAGGCATCGAAAAAAATATATAATAATACCAAATTAGGTTTTTAACTGTGTAACTTGTTGAAAAACCTTATTTTTCGATCTTCGTTAATTAACGTATAGAAACAAAGAATTTAACTAAAATCGCGCCACAAAGGTAAAAGTGTTTTACAATAGAACTTCATTAATAAAGAGGACGTGAAGCTCCCCTGGGTGTGTAGAATCCACACAAAGAGATAATTTTCATACCCTAATAACAGATGTGCGTACATAAAAACAAAATTACAATAATTTATGTAATTATCCGACCGGTAACGTCACCTAAATTTAACAGTATGTCCAAAGGGTTTGACATCCGCCATTTAAAAGTGTTATAGCACAAAATATTTAAAGCTATGGTACGTTGTTTGTTCAATTACTTTAATCAGGCCTCCAGTGGCACAGCGGAATGTCTGCAGACTCGCACTGCTAGAAATCGGGTTTCGATACATGTGGTGGGCAGAGCGCAGATAGCCAATTATATAGCTTTGTGCTTAATTGCAAATAAACAAGTACCTTATGAATAAGTGAAACTTTTTAAACCTATGTACGTGAACGATTAAAAAATACGCAAGTTACGAAGCAACAAAACGTATTATGGCTAGAAAGAATTCATTATAACAAATATTTCTAATACTAACTGCTCTGACTAGGTGGTTAAGACATTCGAGTCGTAATCTCATACACATATAAATTTAACTGTTAAGAGAAACTACTGTGAAGAAAAGCTCAAATATAAGAATAAATAATTAAAATAATGATAAATATCAATTATTATTATTTCATCTGCTTTCAGGCCTGGCATGGCCAGGTAGTTAAGGCACTAGACTCGTAATCTGAGGGTGGCGGGTTCGGTTCCTAATCCCACCAAACACGCTGGCCTTCTCAGCGGTGGGGGCGTTATAATGTAATGGTCAATCCCATTATTCGTTGATAAAAAAGTAGCCCAAGAGTTGGTGGTAATTACTAGCTGCCTTTTCTCTAGTCTTACACTGCAAAATTAGGGACGGCTAGCGCAGATAGCCCTCGTATAGCTTTGCGTAAAATTGAAACCAAATCAGACTAGCTACTCTTTGGGTTATCAATTAAAACACGATCGAACTTGTACAGTTCTATAATTTGTCAGCTATTCAGGTAAACGCAAATGAGTGTGGTTTATTTGTTTGAATTAAGCACAGTTATACAGTGGTTTATCTGTGTTCTTCCCACTACGAATATCGAAACCCGGTTTCTAGCGATGTGAGTCCACAGACATGCCACTGGGGGTCAGATAAGTATGGAGTAAACTGTTTAAAAGATTTTTTTCATCTTAGGAATTTCTGCCTTTCCTGTATAGTTTCAAAAAAAGAATAAGAAAAATCGCCATTCTTCACATACTATCAAAAAATTACGAAATGTGTAACAAATGAATATTAAGATATCGTATTTAACTGCTTGCAGTTTGAAGAGGGACACAGGCTGTCGTATCGATCAATTATTAATTATTCATAATAAAGTGTCTGCATTTTTAGGTTCCCTAAATGAATCAATTTTTAATACTGAAAATAACTTAGCAGAATTGTTTTAAATTTAGCACATGTATACAAGATTAAATATTCATCATTAAATCGTAACATCAATCAATATGGGACGTTTTCAATGCGCACTCCTTCCTCCAGGTGGCTCAGAGGTAAAATCTCAGTGCTTTAAGGGCAAAATATTTTGTGCTTGACAGAATTTTTTTCAATGTGTTGGTGTTCTATTGAAACTATAACCAAGTGTGGGCCTGGAATGGATAGTTTGCCTGGATTGTCAATCAGAGGGTTCAGGGTTTTAACCCAATGGTGCAATTATGGCCGTAGGGTGCGTTATAAGAATGATGGTCAAAACATATTCTTCAATTAGAGTTGTTTAACTAACTGGTTTCTCCGGTATTTATCACAATTCAGAATTTTGTAGCTAGCTCTTGTAAAATAAACCATCAGAACTTTCTCGAATTCTTACCGTAATAGCCCACACTTTTTCTACAAAGAATTGTCGTCGATAGTCAGTAAATAGCCACAAGACTGTACCAACGAGGTGTGTTAGATTTTTGATAATGTTTCAACGCACTCAACGAGAAATCCATGTTGATCTCAAGTAATACGAGCAGAGAACACAAACGTTCCTTTTTGGACGTCCCCTCTCTCCTCTCTCTCCCTTTTTGTTTAACTACTGTGAACTGTCAGTTTCGTGTTTCGATATCATTTAATTCGTTAGAAAAACAATTTTACGTCAACTTGAAAGTAAGTATGATCGATTGTTTGGAATTAAGCTTTGCCCACCAATGGTATCGAAACCCGGTTTCTAACGGTGCGAGTCCTCAAACATACCGCTGAGCACCAGGGAGCTTGAAAGCATCTACAAAGAGTGTGGTAGTTTACAGCTGTATTTTGTAAATATAATAATAGGTGTCGTACACAAACAGGAAAATTGATGTTCTAAACTTATGGGAAAATATGTGTTGTGTGCAAAAAGTATAAACGGTGTTGTGTATTGTTTGGGAAATAGGTGTTGTATGCAAATTGAAATGTAGGATTATTTTCCACGTCACTACAAACCTGTAATAAATCAAACATGTTTCACCTGTTTATACAAGTTCTGTTGAAATAAAATAAATTTTTAAACACGTGTACACAATTGAGTCCGTGACCTCGTGTGACTGTATCGCTAACAAGTGAAATGAAGCGAACAGTATTTTGTGTGACAAAGCCACTGTTTATCTAAATATATCATATTTTACCTTTTATTTATCACGTAATTCTAGTATGATTAGTTTAGCGGTGCGGTTCACGGAATGTGACGAGCAGCTAGAGGGAGCAGTTAATACACGTCGTGGTTTGTACACAGCACAAAATCCTCACGAGATCATGCGCTGAAGATAATTATCTGATGCCTAAACTTAAGTTCGTACCGTTAGCTGTTCAAGTAAACGAATTTTCTAGGTGTAGCTATACGAGACATTACAGTATTATAAAATATTCTTGAGAGCTGTCGAGGTAAATAAAATCACACCATTTAAATCATAAAATATTACCTATAACATTAAGTGCTCTAACTGGACTTCGGTCTCAATTGGAAACAGACTAGTTGACAGAAGGTTGGCCTTTGTGATTCATTCAACAATGGAACGGATTCGAGGTAAGCCATGCATTTAGTTTCCTGTAAAAGGTGGACAATGTACGTTCATTTGAATATATTTTGTGTCCATTGTACCCCCTCCAAAAAAAATAATTAAAACGTGTACAGAACGGTAAACTTTGTTATGGCTAATGAATAATTAAGTTGATAGAAAATCATAAATCGTAGTCATTAATTAATGTGTTTTGGGTATTGTGACAAATTCAGTACGTTTGTACAGTGAATTTCACAATCTGTTAAAAAAATACGGGAAAATCGGATTAACGTTGGCCGCCGATCGAACCAAGGTGTGAAAGGGGTAGTTATAATAAAAAAAAACACGTTTCTTCAAGTAGTTTTATCTACATATGTAGCTTGCATACATATATATCAAAAACTCTTAATACCCTTACTGACAAAGATGAGCCCCCCCAGTGGCACAGTGGCATGTCTGCGGACTTAAACACTAAAAACCGGGTTTCGATACTCGTGGTGGGCAGAGCACAGATAGCCCATTGAGTAGCTTTGTGCTTAATTCTAAACAAACAAACAAAAGACAAAGATGTTGTTATGTCATTATCATACACTTCCGCACAAGTACACCCAAATTTAGTTTTTCTCTGTCCAGTACTGTGAACGTTTCAGTAAAAGTTCAAAAATTCATTGATGAATACGAGGCCCAGAAGTATAGCCGGAAGTGACGTAATCTTAATTTAGTCCAACAGCGATGATTTCTTATCAGTATGTTGTATTTCTGAGATGTTTCTTTACAAGTTTTTCTTCTCTCACTTCCTTTTTCTTTAAGCAAATAACTAGTCGTTAAACTCTTAACATAAAAATCATCTAACAGTAACAAAACGCATGAGATTAAAAACAGATATTTCGTATTTTTAACAACACTCGGCATTCCACCCCCCAACACGCCTACACTAATGTGAAAATTCCGGATCTTGGGATTAAAGTTACATCTGTGGGTTTTAAAAGAGTCTGTAGTTTTCTCTCTCAACTCTCGGTGTGAGTCATTTAGTTGTTATCCCGCGTCGTTTGAGATCATAAACTATATATATATATATATATAGACTTTCAATATGGGAGTCTAGCTGTGTCGACACTTCATATGCGATGTTAATATGGGTTCGTGTTCATGATGAAAGTACATATTACACAGCAGATACTTTCGTACTCGTTACTTCTTCTGAATAGTTATAACGCTCAAAATCTGGATTCGATACTGGTGATGGGCACAGCGTAGACGGTCCATAGCTTGGCGTTGTGCTTAACAACCAAAAAACAAACTTATGGTGTGTTTACTCGTCTTATGCTGGCAAAACGTAATCTCTGTATAGGTAATTTATATGATATTACACCACAGTAACACTTATAACGCTTCAGAAGTCTTTCTTACCCTTGGCTACGGGTTTTGAGTAAGAAGGAAGAATAGCACAAATGCACCTTCTGTGTGGCGCGCCACCTGCCGACGACGCTTTACATTCAATAGTGGGGGTTATAATCTCTGTATTTTATATACGTTAGAAGTACTCGCGTCCCTTTCTAGAAGTACCCTCATGAGAAAAACATTTATCCTAATGAGAATTACAACTATCCTGATTAGGTGTAGAATTACCCTGATGAGAAGTATAATTGTCCCGTTGAGAAATACTCTTATCTAGATGAGATGCAAGATTTATCCATTTGCACTCTTATCTCTGGTATTCTAGTTCAGTCGATTCCCTACCTTGGATTTCGTTTGGTAACTAAAATAACACCGTCAAAAGATTCTACCGATTGAAGTTTTTGTTTAAACAGTCTGTGATAAAACTAACTGAGATATAAACACTTATCCATATATAATAAACGCATTTATAGTTTTGAAAAATCATTTCTAAATGTCTTCATTTTCACTCGAAACTAAAAGTTTGTAACATAAAATATTAAAATGATGCAGAATATCGTTATTTAATGGTTTGCAGACGAAGAAAATAACAGACCGGCTTACTTCGACGTGAAATATATATATAATTCTTGTAGCGAGGCCTATTAATAAAGTAATATGATAAGTCTCATAGTACTCTAAATACGCCATATGCATGTGTCTGTATACATAATTACATAATACACGAAAGAGTGCGAATGATTCATGTGTCTTGTTTTTTTTGGGGGAATACTTTCCCATCTTAAACGCTTTTTAATTAGAGGGGAGCACAACTCGATACAAGATCTCCATACCGACTATATCCGCACGCTAAAGTTCCGTGTGTGTGTGTGTGTGAATGGAACATCCTAGAAATTATGTAAAACCTGATAATTGTTAAAAAGTACGTTGTTGCTACAAGAATAAATTAAAATAATATATTCTGTACCTGAAAGCGTCGATAATAAATCATAACATTGCAGTATATACCCCGTTGACACGTATTATTACGTAATATCTTTGTTTATACCTGTCTAGTTCTAAACTCGTGTTACGTTCTGCTGGAATGAATTCCGCGTCTACAGAGAGCGAAATGATGCCGAACGCGCTTGTACGTGTGTAAGGAAGTGAGTATATTTCAAAATGCCTAATTTTCATTTGTAATGAAACTGTTTGAGTTTCAGAACTGTCGCTCTTGGACACCAGCATTTAGCAGCAAATTTATCGAGACTGATGACATAAATTCCTTTGTTTGGTTGAATCAAGGGGTGTTGGGTAATCGGCTGTGGTAATTCTATACTTGAGTAAGCGAGTTTAAAGTAAATAACTGGCTTAGTTCTGCGTGAAATATTGAATAATAAAATAGTGTTAGCTTTATACTTTTGAATGATAGGGTGTTAACGAAATGCGTTGTGCTAGGTTTAAGAATGAATGTTAAATCATTCCCGTTGTATAATGTTAAAGAAAAGAGATGGCGTTAGTTTTACAGTGTGACGTATAGATTACTTGATATTGCAATTCTTATGCATGAATAGCAAAGTATTAAAATAATCAACGGTATTAATTATAGGTACAAACGATGGAGTATTAATTAATAGTGTTAGTCCTAGGTGCCAATTTTTAAGTATTAACGTAAATAGTGGAATTAGTCCTAGGTATGGATGAGGAAGTACTAATTTAATTAGTGATGATTGACCTAGGTGTAAATGACGAAATCT
This sequence comes from Carcinoscorpius rotundicauda, assembly GCA_011833715.1. Classification (NCBI taxonomy): domain Eukaryota; kingdom Metazoa; phylum Arthropoda; class Merostomata; order Xiphosura; family Limulidae; genus Carcinoscorpius; species Carcinoscorpius rotundicauda. Next base: position 94,092,363 of record CM022394.1, on the reverse strand, counting down.
TATCTCAAGTAACAGTGTTAAACCGTTCCTGATTGTGAAGTGTTAAATGTTTTAGTTTTTTTTATATTTACGCGTTGATTTCGTATGCAGTTATGTACTTGAAGTAACATGCTACAAAATATATGGGGGATTAATCATGAAGATGGAGGGGAGGGAAATATGAACAGACGTATTTTTTCACAGAACTTGTTTGAAACACTGAAACCTAATAATGCAGTTAGTGTTAACAGCAATTTCTCCCAAGTGCCTGAGGCTTATAACTAAAAATCTGGCTTCGATGCACAAATACCCGATTCTGTGGCTTTGCGATTAAGAGCAAACAAAGTGAGTTTGAAAACGTTCAAAGTTGGCAGCCCTTGTCGCCTGATCACCTTTCCAGGTTAAGGTTAGGGACAACTTTGTTTTGGAGACCCCTTCTTTAATTTCAGGCAGAAACAATCGCATAACTTTCTGTTTTCTTTATTAATTTTTAAATTTAGCGATGAATGTATATATTTAATGAAACAGCAATGAAATATATCTGAAGTTTCATCAGCTTATATATGCTCTGGTGTAATTTATTACTTGTAGCCCTCGCTTCTTTTTAAGGCTCAATTATGTTCGCCCTAATAGTTGGTGTTTAAATCAGCTCATATAAATTTCTAGGCACAAAGAGACGAGTTGGTATATCTACCTCGTTCCCCAGGGTAAGGTGGGACCATTAGCAACATACAAGTTCTACTAGTGTTCGCTTGTTGCAATTAATCACATCAAAGGATATTTCTGCTGATACATCTATAACTGTCTCCGATATTTCCAAGTGTTTAGTCTCGTTGGTAACGATTAGGAGCTGCAAAAAATACAAAACTTAAAAAAAGTTGAAAAAAACACACACAATACACGACTGATTACGATTGCCTGAGTGTAATTAGATGTAATATTTTTTTCTCGTTATTCAACTACTCTGATACGCCTCGGTTGGCAACTGAATATAAAACGTGGATTAGACTGTCACCCTCTAGTGTGGACTTCAAGCGTGACTGCTGGACTTGTGGCGCGTGGCCGTGCGCGCGCACCTACACAGCAACCGAAAGTGTGTATACGTAGGAACGAGGTTGAGTTTGCAAGAGAATGAGTGTCGATGTAGAGGCAAAACGAAGGACAGAATTGATTTTTCAACCTGCCATTTCAACAATGAGCTAAAGAAGTGTGGTGTTTTGGTTCTTTCTGAGACCTGATTATCATAGACGCTCCAAATATGCTCCTAGGTAAGTGTGACTTTATTTACAAGGGATTTTTACGTGAATTTTACCAGTCTTCACACATCCGTTGAGAGTTATTTCTAATAAAATGATTCTCACAGGTGTGGAATATGTGTGATAAACGGCTTACCGTTATGGTTTGTTGTTAGCCAACCTTAACATTTTGAGAAGCAGCAAGTTCTTTTTATCTTCACCTGAAAAAGTAGTTTCATTACCGCCTGCTAGATGTTCGGAATGCGTGAAAGAACTAGGCTTTGTTTTTTGTAAAAGTTCGCTTGACTACACGTAAACATGTTTTATTTATTATTATTATTTGCAGTAGTTTTCTTCGCGTGTGAAATGTTAATTTACTTAATGTTTTCACAACCTTATCAATATCAAATGTTTAGTTGAAATCACGCAATAAGTGTATATGGTATAAAGGTAAAACAATCAAAACTCGAAATAAACTTAACACTTTTAAAACTCGTTGTTAATCTAGAGAGTATTTTTGTTATGAGGCTGGAATGTCTGTCGCACTTTGCGCTACCATCTTTAAGACCACTTTTATATTGTTTCAGTCGTGACGGAAAATTAAGTTATTCCAAAAAACGAATGCAGTAACACCACAAAACCAATAACAAAAATTAAAGCGTTCTGAAGCGGGATATACATTTTGGGAGTTATTGATTTTTTTCTCTACGATGTGTGTGTGTGTGTGTGTGTCTATATATATATTTTTAATTTCGCACAAATCTACTCGAGAACTGTTTACGCTACCCGTCCTTAACTTAGCGGTGATAGACTAGAGGAAAACCAGCTAGACATTACAACCAGCTTTGGGCCACCTTTTATCAACAAATAGTAGGATTAACCAAAACATTATGAAGCCTTTAACGGGTCTCCCGCTGGTACAACGGTTAGTCTTAGGATTTACAACGCTAAAATCAGGAGTTCGATTCCCCGCAGTGGACTCGGCAGATAATCCAATGTGGCTTTGTTGTAAGAAAACACACGCCTCTAACGATTGAGATGGCAAACTGCGGTTAGCGAAAAGAGCATATTCTTGTCTGTTTATGTAATTTTTCAGCAAGCTTCATTAAGTGTTTAAGAATGATTTCGATGATAGTATTCGGGTAATTCAAACACCACAGATTTTATATAAAGGATGTCTCAAAAGAAATTTGCTCTTGTTAATATTTTGTTGTATTTTTTTCAATTTATAAATAGTGTATTATAAAATTAACATTATTGAAATAAGTTAACATAATATACTAAATCACAGAAAAATTAAAAATTCAAGTTGTTACAAACATACGATTTACTGACTGAAATTGGGTTTCATAACCATACGTTTTATACTAGTGGTATCATACAACATTGGATAACATTAGTGTGTGTGTGTTAGTTGTTAAGGTTTTAATTATGATTGTTTGTTTTGAATTTCGTACAAACCTACATGAGGACTACATGACTTAGCTGTCCCTAATTTAGCACTGTAAGACAAGAGAGAAGGCAACTAGTTGTTTCCCACAACCACCAATTCTTGGGTTACTTTTTTACCAACGAATAATTGGATTGATTATCACTTTATAACCTTACTACGGCTGAAAGAGCGAGAATTTTTGGTGCGACGGGGGTTCGAACCTACGACCCTCAGATTGCGACTCGCACGCCTTAGTCCACCTGACCATGCTGGGTTGTTGTTTTTTTAAGGCTTGTAAGTTTTAATAAACTTTTACTTGTCTTCCACCATTAGCTATAATCAATCTAAGTTTGTGTCCAAAATTCTGAGAACACATCTTCCAACAGTTGTAGAAATGGACAAGACAACATTACAGATACAATGTTTACTTCCTCAATCATCCTTGGTTTGTTATGGTAGATTTTTGTTTTGCAAAAGTCACAAAGATTTAAAAAAAAATCCAAAGGGATTAAATAGGAGAAACTCTCTAGGAATTGTTATTATAATCAAAAATACGATTAATTCTTCAACAAAATCTATTCGTAAATAACAATGACATAATCTAAGTTAAACAATAAGAATTAGCTTTAAAAGAACCTATAAGTCTTCAAAAGATATTTTGTTGTTCAGTTTTCGTTTTGGGACACCCTGTATTTTGACCCTAAATTATTCACTGTAGACTGGTTGATACTTCATATTATTTCTGGGACGTGACAAATTTTGGTTGGGAAAGAACTCGTGTAAGCTATAAACTCTGAATGGATACCTAAATGTTCCTCTAACATTGAAACCTCTTTGTGGCACAGCGACATGTATGCGGACCCATATCGCTAGAAATAGAGTTTCGATACCCGTGGTGTAGAGAACGCAAATAGCTTGTGTAGCTTTGTGCATAATTCCAAACAAAGATTAAAGAACGTCAAAGACTCGTTATCAGAAAGAAACGTAACCTTTGTTTAGTCCTCAATATTTCATCACATACTATAGTTTATTGTAGTTTAAATAATAATAGGCTTATATAAATATGAGAGATTCCACACTCAGTGAGAGTTGCGAATGAAAATGATCGTTTTAAAATAAACTTCTATTCGAGATATTTGATGCAGCCAGCTAACAAGGTTGGTTTGGTGTTTTTATGACGCAAAGCAACTAGGCTATCTGCGTCAAACATCCGGTGAAAAGTTAAAGTAAAATTTATAAAAGGAAATTAAGGTAAAACAGAAAGTTTAATTTTTGAATTAAAAACATAAATAGCATTAAATACAATTTTTACATCTAGTTTACAGCAGTAAAACTACAGTAATACAAGTTGTAAAGGACTTTCTGTATCATAATTTTAATTATCATAACTTGTCAGGATGACTAACGGGCAAATTCAAACATCACCGTTAGTCACCTGAAGACCTGAAGTTCACCTTTCCAGCCCTGGTTTCGAGTTATTTGACGTTAAGGCCGTTTTCTAATTTCAAGTCGAACTAGATGTATTTTGATTCTTAAACGGGAATCGCATTAAAAAAAAGGTTATAATGTATAAATTTAAAAAATCAAATTACATTAAAAAGATTGATGGCCTTTAAAAAAACTAAAAACGTGTCTTAGGTGGACAGTGTCACCATCATCAATAACACTGTCTAACATTATGGACAAAACAAGGACTTTTTCAGTAAGTCTAGCCAGAGTTAAATGTGAGACTTCCTAGATTCTTAGTAGCACATGGTCGTCTTATGAAACTGGCTGTAACACTACACAACTTTAAACGCCTTTGAATGTAGTATTTTCAACCCGAATAACACTTTATGCAACTCTTGGGCTAAATAACCAGATTTGAGACTTGTTCCCCACCCTCACCAGGGTACAAGTATAATTGTCTTTAATTATAAACTCCTAACCACAAGGAAAGCAATAATTCAGTAGTAGGTGCTCAGTGAAACGAATAACGGGTCTAAATGTTACATTTGTAACACGCTCACAGAGGTAAGCGAGAAGCATGCTTAGCTTCTTGATTGCTCGAGACTGGAACCCTACAATCTGCTATATGGCACTCTAAACAGTTGGGCGTGGCGTGGTGGTTAGAGCACTCAGTCTGTTAGTGCGTGGGTTCATGATTCGCACTTCGAAACGTGGGTATGTTGTACGAATGGTGATCAAATCCCACTGTTTTGTCAGGTAAGAACTGCCTAAGAGGTGGCAACGGGTGCTGTTGACTAGCTGTATTCCACCTATCAGTTCAAAACACGAAGGACTATATTGAGATGTCCCCTTTTGTAGATGTGAAAATTCTAAAACTAATGGACAGGCTAACCACTATACATCCTTGAATATGATAAAAATGAAAGTATGTGAATATATTCCAGTGTATTTGTTTGTTTGCCTTGTAACTTAAACACAACGGGTTAAACAGTCAGGTCCAAGATCACTATATTTTCAGTCACAGCCATCTCTAATTTTGAAAGCCAACTAACTGCAACAAAATTGACTCGCACACTTATAACACACTCGCAGCTGAAATTGCAAAGCGTGTTTACTAGCGTTACGTCTCGAACGCAAGACCCTCGGATACTTAGCCCAGTGTGATAACCACTTTACATGTTCTTGGGTTTAACTTCCAGCTGTAATATTTCAATTAAGTAGAGAAAGTCTTGACCTAAGAATACACGAAAAAAAAATCATTTAAATTATGTAACTTTATTCCATTTAATTCACCAATTTGTTTCTTTGGTTTTCCAGAAGAAAGTTGCACAATGGAATATCTGTGCTGTGTCTACCACGAGTATAGAAACCCAGATTTTAGCATACCAACCTTCAGACTTACTACTGAGCCAATAGAATGTTTTTTTATGCTTTGTTGTTAAAACAAGTGCTTTAAAAAGCAAAAGGCTTCAATACTTAGGCCTAATATTTAAAAACTGCATTTTCATTGCTTCATTACTAATTTATATATTTTACGCAAAGTTAACGGTTTGTGTTTGTTATTCGTGCATTAGTTGGGAATCTGTAACAAACAAAATGATGGACCTACGAACAGTTCGATGCATAAAAAACTTATAAATAATGTTTAAAACGTCGACTGGGCTGGCATAGCCCAACTAGTAATTATGAGGCTAAGAATGTTGGTGTCACATTTCGGTGTTTACTGTTGTTTTTTTTATTAGAAACTGAAAGGATAACATTCAAGATTAACTTATTACGTATCTTTGAGTATAATCCATTATTTTTACTCATAAAATACGCTGCAAAACAGACCTTTAGTTTTGCTTGTAATGCTAAAGTTTTGGACTCGGTCTTTGCCGTTGCCACAGCACATATAGTCCATTGTACAGCAGACCTTCGTAACATGTCTTGTTAATTACAGGTTAACATACTTCTGTTGTTTTAACTGCTAAATATATGTTTTAAAATGAACTACTTCGTCTGTTGTTTGCACTTGAACTTTCGGTATGTGTGTTTTTTCTTATAGCAAAGCCACATTGGGCTGTCTGCTGAGTTCACTGAGGGTAATCGAACCTCTACTTTTAGCGTTGTAAATCCGTAGACTTGCCGCTGTACCAGCGAGGGACTTGGCCTTTCGATGGGATAGCGTTAAGTCTTCAGATTTCGACACTAAAATCTGGGGTTGGAGTTCCCCTCGATAGACATAAGATACCTTGATGTGGTTTTGCAATAGGAAAACGCACGCTCTTTGCGCTTGTTAACCTGAAATCGACCACCCCCGACAGGTCAGCGATAAGATTCCAAAGTTATAACACTAAAATCCCTGGTTCGATTCACTACCGTAATGTAGCCTTTTGCCGAAAATCCAATGACAATAAAATCACCCTCCTGTTAAAAATTGTATTGAAAGAAATTAACTTTCTAGCGCGAGACAAAATCTCCATCAAATGTATTGGAAGAAAGTAAACGTTCTTTTTTTATTCCAGAGGAAACAAGTTTATGTTAAGTAGAACTGTAAGAAATAATTAAAATAATAAATTTTAACGTACGATCACGTGTGACGTAATAGTGGACCTTCTGATTTCTAATTCTGACAACCCCTAGTTTGTATTCTGTTAGAGAGCAAAAAAAGAAATCGCGCTCCGTACTTTGGTGTTACGACAGTATTATAAGAGTGACAGGCACAACTCATTGTTATATTAGAGTAGCCCAAGAGTTTGCTATCGTTGCCACTGACAAGCTGCCCTCCTTCTAGTCTGTATCACTTAAACTATGAACGGTTAGCGTTGCTCGAATATCTGAAATAAAATACAGACTAGAATGGAAATAACTTAAGATTTGATTAATATTTTCCCACTAAATATGTAGGATTTCTCAGTTACTTAGCACCGTTTACGTTTTTTTTAAACGTGAAATATAACAGTTAAACAAGAAAAGTGTGTCTAAGTGGCTGAGAAATGTACGTAGTATTTTGGGAAAGTAACCTACCACCTTCTTTTTAACCCTTTGACTGCAGCGGTTTTAATCGCTCATGGAATTTTTACGAGCAGTACTCTGTATACAGTACATTCGCATTCAACTACCGTAGGCGTATCGTACCCTATATTGTGAATCAGCAAGTCAATACGTATTTTGATAATACACCAACGATGGATGATGTCAGCACAACGCCGTCTGTAAACGAATAAAATAATTAGTTTATTCGAAATTATATTTAACGCACAACAAAGGCATGTGATTCATTCAACATATGGTATTTATTTGTTTTCGAATTTCGTGCAAAGCTGCACAAGGGCGACCTGTGCTAGCCGACTAGAGGGAAGGCAGTCATCACCACCCGCCGCCAACTCTTGGACTACTCTTTTACCAAAAAATAATGTGACTGACAGTCACATTATAACTCACCCATGGCTGAAAGAGCGAGGATTTTTGTATGACGGGAATTTGAACCCGCAACCCTCAAAATACGAGAGGAGCGCCTTAACCACTGGCCATGCCGGCTAATGTATTAGCCACCCCTAATTTAGCAGTGATAGACTGGAGGGAAGGCAGCTAGTCAGCGACACCCATTCGCAACTATTGGGCTACTCTTTTACCAACGATTAATAGGATTCACAGGCACGTTATAATGTCTCTACGGCTAAAAAGAAAAATTTGCTCAAAAATGGGTTTCGATCCCATTGCAATTCGAACGCCCTAACTACCTGAGCCATACGAGATCTTATAAAGACCAGAGGAAGTCTTTACTATTGCTCTAAACGAGAAACCCGAATAGGCATGTTCAACGACGGGTTTCGATCCCAGGGATCACAAGTCCAGATCTACACAATAAATATTAGGCTATTCTAGAAATTTTATAACCTGCTGCGCGTGTCGAAGGTGAGCTTCACAGTTCAGCAGAATAACCGTTTTTGGTATTAACCTCAAATTCGTATTCTGAATTTGCATCTAAAATTTGCATTTTCTTAATTGTACAAAACATTTAACCTTTGTAAATAAAAATGGGTAAAAGTGCTGTGTGGATCGCAAGTCTCATTGAATGACGTCACATTTCTAATAGCGTTATTGACCAGTGAGATTTTAAAGAAAATATTCATTTCGATAAATCAGTACACAGCGGATTTTTTTTTCTTGTACGATTTATCCTAAATGTAAGTCATCTAGTTTAATCCTACTTGAATGAGAAATGCTAAATGGATACTTATTTTATTATACAAAAATTATTAGCTTATACAATGCTTCCTTTAAAGTTTAGTCTCATATTATGAAAATCAATATGGAATGGTTCTTATTGTACGAATGCATCAAGAGAGGGCAGTTGGTGGTGGTATGTAAAACTAATGATGTGAATTATTATTACTGTACGCCCGCGTGTGGTTATTATAAATTGTCTTATCCTAACTTCAAGTTAAGCCCGTGCTATACATTAGCTTATAAACCCAATTTAATTCGGACGTAAGGAGTAGGCGTGGTCATGTGTAGAGCCATCACAGATGAAAGGGATTATTACCCCCAGGACAAGCACATTGCTAAACCAAATAGAACAGATGATTGGTTGAGCGTGTTCTAAGAGACGTTATCCTCTGCATTGCTGTTTTTTTGTTTTGTATTTAAGTTTATTGGCAAAGTAAAAGGCCCTTAAACTCCTAACAGTCTCGGCGCGTTATACAGTAGTTAAAAAATCAGTATTGTATCGCAACACCAGCATGCAAGTAACTTTATAGAGCTGTTATTTTGTTTGTTTTTTTCTACAGGTCTGCTTACCCATAAAGAAACCTAATTCACGCATAACACTAGAAAGTCCTACCAGGTTATAAAGAAAATCCATTTTTATGACGATTGTGTCTCGAGTAGTGTACTTTATATTAAGAGAACTACATTTTAATCAGAGATTCGTTCAGGAGCAATGATTTATTTTGCGAAAGTTTGAACATGACACTCAAACTACCATGAGTGTTTCGTATATCTTTCACTGAATATATCAAGCCTAACCCTAAATTGATCTATTGCAAGCATCATCTGTTCTAGAAAGTATTAATTGTGGTATTCTACGCTTCATATTCATGTCATTAATCTTGTTTTTTTGAAAGAGAGACTGAAAAGTAAAACAGAATTTAGAGCAACGTATCCCTGGGGAAATAATATTTTAAAATGTAGATATTTCTTTGTAATCACTTCATCAAGTATCTTGTAATCGCAGGCCATCCATTAATGTAATTTAAACCTTGGGTGAGTTTCTAATTTGTAATTTATGTCGTTACTCTTTCTAAAATAACAAAGTGAGGAAGCGTATCTCATGACACCTATCTAAGTTACATTTATGGATTCACCAAATAGTACAGAGGGTTGTTACGGTGTATTAAAACGATTTTAAGTTAAAAAGTTATGTAACAACCATAACCACCGTGGGACGTTACCGAAAATCGATCGTTTTAAGGAAGAATAAATAGCAATTTTTCCAAAGCAAAATTTTTATACATTCGTATCACAAGAACTTGTATAGATAAGTGAAATACAATACGGTGATTTCCCTTTACTTAACGGCGTTTGGAAACACAGAAATATTAATGAACTTGGGATAACAGGACCCCTGAAAGAGAGGCCTGAAACAAGTCGTAATCCCGGCGTAGTAAGCAAAATGAGACAATCTAGATAAATGTAACAATCTAGAATCCACAGAAGCAAGGGTCATTTGTAAAAGTCGTCCATTTGCCTCAAGAAACAGTTTGCAACATAATCAAAAGAATATTTTTCTGGAAAAATTTAACAAGTTGCATGAACCCAAAAGTTATTTCTACCACATGCTCAGGAAAGGAAGACTAACTGTGGAGAACTTTATAAACGGTATGAAACTGGTGACAAATGATAATACGTTGCAAAACCTGACGAATCGTGTGTACCTGGTTAAATGGGAACCTTCTCTTGCTTTTTACCAGTCAGCAGATGAACACAGTTTCAAGAAGAAATACACGTCATGTCCCAAAACTTTTATGAAAAGTTTTATGACCATTGCTATATATTGCTTGATATCAGACTAATGTTTTGGTCTCTTTTCACTACATACAAATACCGATCTCTTTTAAGAAAACAGTGGCAAAATGGCAAGGGTTCACCAAGATAAGGCTTCCAATCATACCTCTCGTTTAAAAATCGTATACCTCCAGCAGCGGAAGAATAAATGATATTTCTGCCATTTCTTAAGAGAACATACTGGTCAAATCGCTGTTGCACTGCGAAACCGTCATATTAATACACCAGATTATCAGAGAAAGCAACTAAGAATGGGTGGCAGGTTTTGGAAATGAAAGCTTTAGACCCAAATCCTTTGCAGTAAAAACTACGCTGTAACACTATTTCCAAGATTTGTACTCATCAGATTAAGCATGTTTGGACGACATGGATTGTAACGACGTGAGTGTGCTCTAAAGTCGTTTTAATGTACCTTACTCAACCTATGGAAATTAATTCATGTAGGTAGTCTTAAATCTATGGTATTAAGTTTTGTAATCGGGTTATACATAGTGCTTTTATCTAATTGGTGTTCAGTTTTATTTGTGAAAGTTTTGTAAAAAAAACAGAATATTGAATAATAATGAGTGATAAATTGTGACGGCATGCAGTGGCGTAAGTATGCCTACCCATCCCGCGCAACAGTGGGAAGACTGAACCAAAAGGGGACCTGAATCAACCAGAATTATAACTACACTTACAGTGAAATAAACGTGGGGAGCTCAATTGTTTTTCTCATTTGGTTTGTTTTAAGTTTCGCACAAAGCTACATCTGTGCTAGCGTCCCTAATTTTGCAGTGTAAGACTAGAGGGAAGGCAGCTAGTCATCACCACCCACCGCCAACTGTTGGGCTACTGTTTTACCTCCCCACCGTCAACTCTCGGGCTACCCTTTTACCAACAAATAGTGGGATTGGCCGCATATTATAACGCCCCCACGACTGAAAATGACGGGAATTCGAACCCGCGACCATTAGATTACGAGTCGAGTGCCTTAGCCACCTGGCCATGCTGGGTCTGCTTGGTTAAAGTCATCCAAATTTAAGGTTAATAAAAATATGCATACTATTTTATTATCAGTAAACGATTTTATTCACATAAAATTTAATTCAACTATAGGAGAGATAAAAGTTGAAGAAAACTTCACAGGAGGCCTTTAATTTGAGGTAGAATTTCAGTTAATTAACTTTGGTTGTAATTATTCCAAACACTTAATTACATTAGGGTCCTGTTGTGTAATGTATAAAAGTTATACGTTGGTTATTTGTGGTACGACGGGGATTCGAACCCGCGATTCTCAGCTTAATTTTTAGGGTAGGCCCATGTATTGTAGTGACGTCACTAACGGTATAGTCACGTGTTATTCAAACTCCAAAAGTAATTCCTGCTATAGCGAGATTATTTAATATGACTTTAAACTTTAGTCTCATTTGCCTATACAAGTACTTCTATGTGTACTGATGTACTTTAAAGAATCGTGTTTAGTTCTCCGGTGGACCAGCAGTAAGTTCATGGATTCGCAGCGATAAACTTAAGGGTTCGATACAGATAGCCCACTCTGCAGCCTTGCTCTAATAAAACTGAGGAAACGACTACGACTCATATAATTCTTTTACGTGAATAGTTATAGATCCGGACTTCAATATTTATAGGTATTTTGTTTTGTGTGGTATCACCATACAAATTTAATTGGGTTTTTTCAGAATTTTATTTAAGCCGAAATATTAGAATTATCATTTTGTTTATGTGGAAATTGTGGGTTTTCAGTCAAATATATATCTAGAAATGCATGCAACCTGTACTGTTAAATTTGTATTGCGAAATTACCATTTATTCACTAAACTTGTATAAGATTCTTGAGTATAAGAATCAACAATGTACTGTGTGTGTGTATGTAAAATAGTGGTGGTTACCAGTACTGTTGCCAACTGTAATTTCGAAAAACTCTCCTAAAGTTTATAAACCGACAGACCAAGAGACCCTATATATTGTTGGTATGTTACAGACCCTGGAAGCTACAATTGCGATAAATGCTTGTTAATCAGGAATCTTCATATATTGCCCTCCAGTGGCTAAGCGGTATGTCTGCGGACTTACAACACTAAAATCCGGGTTTCGATTCCCGTGGTGGGCAGAGCACAGATAGCCCATTATGTAGCTTTGTGCTTAATTCAAAACAACAACAAGAAAATCTTCATATATTGACTAGGAACACTGATAGATTTTTAACATAACCCATATAACTTCAGATTAACGTCAGATGTTAGTATATTCATGAAGATATTATATAACTTCAGCTGTCAAAAAAACTCGCGTGTGATCAGCGAAGAGCTAAGTAGTTCCCCGTTAAATAAATTGTTCCAATACCAATTCGGAATTAAGTCGTTCGTCATGAACTTAAGTTACCAATGGAGTTCCAGATCGGATAGAAGGGTCAATACTATTTGTATTTTGTAAAACTGTTGTACATAAATCATTATTTGTAATAACTGTTATTATGAATTGTATTATTTATATATTATATATAATTGTATGTTAAAATATATTTGCATTAAGAAAGAAAACTATGTATATCGATCTTATTGGAACACGTCATAAATTTGATTATCTATACATTTAATTCACTTCTGAATAAAAATCTAACAGTTTTATGCTATTTGAAATCGTAATCTCCAATGGCATAACTTAAATGTATAAGTCGCTTTTCTTACCTACTGTTTCAAAATCACAAGCTCCTCGCTTTTCTTTTAGAATAATATAAAAATAGTAGCAAATATTATATTTATTAAACTTTGACCCAAGTAAACCATTGTGAACTTCAATCCTTTTGTAATTTATGATGGGCCAAATGAAGGTTATAATAGTCGAGTTTTGTTTCTCAAAACCATCGATAAAAGAAACTACATTTGTAACATACAACTTTATGACGTTTTTGTTTTACGCATTGTGTTTATTTTAGATCAAGAAATGCAACTCTAGGTATGTAAGACGTAATGAGTTTTGTGGCAGTGAGAAATATATTTGTTATTGCTTTACGAGCTAGTTGAGTATGCTTACTGCACTAATACTGTGTATAATTTTTCCATTCCCACAAATAACGTTTAAATATTATCAAACTTACGGAGCTCTTGGGATGTTGACAGTGAGAGAAAAACTAGTTAATAAAACAGTTTAATACGAATATTCTTTTAGTCATTACATGAATAGGTGTCACTAATGGTCTCATGTCCATGATGTTTCTTGTTTTTTTAGTTGTTGTTTTTAATATATTTGTATATGCTCTACATCTTACAAAAATTCCTGAGATGTGTATAGTGCCAAACGAATTGTCCACTGTAGCTCTCTGGGAGCTGTTATTGTACTTAACTACCCTTACCCTGTACATTTTGACACACTTTTCCGTTAGGTTTTGGTTTCTTTCGACAAAAGTGCAGACCACCAGAATCGAGTGTCCCAATTATTGATGTTATTCCTATGTAGACATGTAATGATCAATTAACAAGGCACAGAATACTCCTTTCACCATGATTACTCATTTATAAGGTATGCCACTATCAATGCTACAAGACACTGAACAAACTAGCCCTAAAAGTTATAGCAGTGACTTCAGGATGCACCAATGATTAAAAATAAACTATTGAAATTTTGGTGGTATGTATTTATATTTTTTGCTCAACTTAAACTCTACGATATGACACGTCGAATGTCGAAAAATTTAAAATATTTTGTATATTATTTCGTTACATTTACAGGAACGCTTCCTTCCCGGATGGCTGGGCGGGAAGCTTGAGGTCTTATAACACTAAAATCCGAGGCTCGATCCCAGTTGTACACACTGCACAGGCAACTCGTGCAAATTTGAGCTTAATAACAAACAAAAATCACAGAAACATGCTTGTTTGAAAGTTTGGCGTTACTAGAATAGAAAGTAGAAGCTAAATACTTTTCTCCAACGGGGAGGGAAGCAACTATTTTCAATTTTGATATGTATTTCAGCAGGAAATAAAGAATTACTTATACTTTTATTAAAATGAACATGTAATTATTATTTTAAAAATATTTCTGCATGGTGCAAATACATAGATACTAAGATTATTTTCTTATATCGAATATCTTGTGTGAAAATTATGTCAATATAGATTTGATTCTAGAAAGACTGTTGGAAAATATAATTTAATATTTTTAGTTGTTTTCTTTCAAAGACTCCATGGTTTGAAGATATCCATCATGAGAGGACTTATTTTATGGATCAGTTTTGTTTTAGTGTGTGAACCACTTAGGACAAAATTTAAAGGTCATTAATTGTCATACTAGAGCTCAATTCCTTTGACCCCCTGGCCATTTTAACGTGCGAAAATATGAAATTAATCCACTTTAAAGTCTTTAAAAAAGAGAATTTTCGCAAGGATTGTAAATGGTTTGTGAGTTAGTATCGCCTATTATTGCTCATATCAGTGAAAACATAATTTTAACATACAATGAAAAAAGTGTTACGTGAGTTGGTTGAAAAGCAGTAACTGCTCGTTATAGAATACACACATTTATCATGTGAGCCATTATTAATTAAACTTTGATTTAATGGTAAATAAGGTAAAAAAGCAAAATCTGAAAGGTTTAAATTTCGAATTCTTACAACAATTGTACTATTCTTCAGTTTTATCGTTGTTTATTTTAACATAAACTACTGTAAGTTACTCATAACTCAATTACATTTACAAAACTTCAGCAAAAATATCTAGCTGCTGTTGACGGTATTAAAAATAAACGCTTGATAATTTTTCTTAAACTATCTAAATCGTCCGTTAATTACTTAAGACTTTCAAATGTCTTAACAGTTCGTGCTGCTAGGATTAACAGAGAAACCCCTCCATCAAGGGGACTGTATTCTCTTCTCGTACTGTCTGTGATTATATTTGATAAAGTTATGTTATGTCATATTTATAGCATTTGACACATCTTTTTATTATAGTTAATAACTAATTATATGTTTAGAGTATCCACACCGTACATAAATCAAAGATTGTAAACAGTGGAAAGTTGAATAAAGGTTGTCTTCGTTTCTTTCTTTGTTTTTTTTTGTTTTTTTCGTTTCTCGTAGTTTCTGCTCTACGTTGCTGTAGTTACAGCTGTTTGTATTTTCAACATATTTTTTGTGTCTTTGTTATAACAGCTCATTCATATTTTTGGACTTTACAGGTAGATATAGAGGGTGTTTCATTCACTTTCTCCTGTACTAAATAACCCTTGTTATTAGTACACTGGAAAGAAAAATAAAGTAGGTCGAAGATTTAATAGGTTTTAAGTTCGTTCACCTCATCTATGGAAAACTTTCATACATGCACATGTTGATTGGTAGGTGAACAATTCGGTAATCAGTGAGATTAGGTAAATTCTGGAAAAAAATATTTAATCAGTAGACTTTGAGAATATGAATGAAACGGATAAATCATCAAGTTGAAGAAATGCTTATTGTTGCTGATCCATTTGGGAGTTAAACTATTTGACGAAAGTAAGTAATTTGAAATAATGACATTCAAAATAGTGTGTTACGCTGTTTGTAGAAAGTTCTGTGTATGAAAGCAAAACTGTCATTTTACGTAAGGTTTCAGAAAAGTTTCGTAAAAAATAAAATATGTTGATTGGTGACGCTAGATGGCACTAGAGACGAAATTTAAACAAGCGGTTAGAAAACATATCTGAGTACTTCCATCGCATTGATGTATGTAGCGTAAGCTCATCAGTATAGTGAGTTACAGACCGATTTGTCAACCAACGGCTGGTTTGATAAAATGGCGATATGATTTTAGTATGTGTCAGCACGAGTATCTTGCAGTTTGAGATATTGTTTGATTTTGTCGTAATAGATATTGTTAATGAAACTTTACGAAATATCTTATGTCGTAAACAACAGCCAGTCGCGATACTGATAGGACATTTAACAAAACCATAGAGCACTTTCACTTCGTTCTTCGGCGCCCGAACTTTCAAGTTCCAGGGTTCATTCGTGTTTGTTTTCACTTTAGTTTTAACGTAAGTTTATTTTCGAACTTTTGAAGACAACGACATTGTCCTATGTCAACATTATTTAACAGGACAGGAAGAACTAACGCCGCACTTTAGGGACAGACACTTTATAGGTACGGTTTAATTTTTTACTATCTTTTCAGATTCTTATGAAAGTAGATTAAAATTATAATATGTTTATATTATTACGATTATTTAATTATACTCCATATTTCATTACTATTATTATTTTCATTTAACAGATTGGATAAGTAAAACAAGTAAAAGATCTTTGTTTAGCTAACTTTATAGATCAGAACCGAAGGAATCAAATTAATGAAAATAATTCAGTATACCTAACTGAAGTACACAAGGAAGTTAAAATCCGGTATTGAATGGTTAACACCCATCAATATTTCGTGGGATTCATCATTTGGTAATCCATTAATACATTCAGTAATTTAACAAACTAATATTAACAATGCAAAGTACCATTAGTGAATAAGTGTAAAACTACTGGTTTTAATATTCGTTATTTTAAGTAGTATGACTAATAATATGATTGTCATTGACTAATAGTTTAAAAAAAATGATTGTTTCTAGGTCCTATCACTGATAAAACACCTTAAATGTTTAGTCGAAAAATTGCCAGTAATAGTATATAAACTGTTTTTAGTTTTATAAGAATCTTACTGTAAAAGCTGTAAATTGTAATAAAATTTACTTTATCAGTAAATAAACTAAATGAAACCTGGTTTAAGTTAGGACTAATTCATCAGAATTTCACATTATTTGTGAAGTGTTGTGTCAAGTAAATGACAAATGTTTAATTTGTTCTTTGTAGTTATATGGCTTTGCACCAGTAAATATTCAAAATTGTTTTCACTTTAAGTTGTTTAAAAAACACATTAATTCTGTGATTACAATTTAATAACTAAGTTTTTAAATAAACCTACCTGTCTAACCCAACAAACTGGTATATAACGGTAAGAAAAGTATTTTGTTTAACATATCCTGGGAATTTCATTATTTATTTTCCTATAAATGAAACCGTAGTAACAGAAGGGGATGGAAACAAAGTTGGTATGTTTACCTAGCATTGCTCAGTAACAAAGCTACAAGGAAGAGATGTTTTATAACACTTTTATATGTTATTATGGGGATCACAGACTGCTACATGATTAGCATCTAGTGCTCAGAAAATAGTATGGTTTGAATAACTTGGTTCTTCAGTCTTTTTAATGGGTTTGTGCACTTGGTTTCAATCAGGATTTTGATGAATTAAAAACTTCAGAGAGTTTCATTAAAAAAAAAAAATTAGCATTTGACGAATTTTGCTTTTATAATATTACTGTGACAAAGCTGTGTGTGTGTTTTTAAGAAATGTATGTTCACCACATTATTGAAAAATAAAATAAATGACTTAACGCAGATGTAATTATTGTAGTGATTTAAATATGTTAGACCAACCAAGCTTTTTATGTACTTCACAACAGTATTGTAGTTTTCATTAACTAATGATAAGGGTAGATAAGTTTGGTAAATATGAACTTTGAACTATGTGAGTTAGACTAAATTTGAATTATCTTTAATTTAAACTTAAGGTTGTTATTACTTCTATTTTGTTTTGCATGTTTTTTCTTTAATTGGATATTAATATCCTAAAGGAAAATAAGATTGCTGTATTGGGTATCTGAATGAGGGTGTGGATGAACACTGTTAATGTATTGTGTTTTTATACTTGTTTATTATATAGTCATTGATCTTATGACTATTTTTTTTAGCCTGTGCTTTCTGTTTGTTTATTCCCAGATTTAAAAGGAGAATCTTTTATACAAAAATCAGTATTTAAGATGGTTGTTTTAAAATGTACCAAAGTTAAATTATAAGTCAAGTTTGGAGATGTTGTAAGATTTCAAAAACTATATTGTATATACTTGTGCAGTAAACTCGGTTAATTATGTATGTATGACTGTCATGTAAGTCAATGACAATTATGATTAATCCTGATAATGTTGTCCATGTACTCAATATTGGTGTCTTTAATTATTACTGTGTTTATTTGAACAATCCAAGTGGTTAGGCTATTTTCATTAATTTTTTATTGATTCAAGGTATAAGATGAAATAATATTTATGTAAATCTTAAATACAAGAAACCAGTGGTGATTTATAGACAATAAGTATTCATAAATGGTACTGCTACCATTTATACACCAAACCATTTACTTAATAATTTACTATATAAAGAAGAAAACTTTAAGTCTTAACACATTCTACATATTTCAATTTTTTATTTCATTATTCTTTACAGTCCAAGTTCCCAGAGCATATTTCAGAAGGCAAACTGCTCTCATAAGACTTCCCAAGATTGCAAGTATAATTTCTGATACTTGGGTTGCTTTAAAACTTGTATACAAAATTAAAAGTATTCTGAGAAATAGTCAAGCAAAGCTTCTGACAGTTTAATATGTTGGATATTACTTCTTCTTTTGTACCCTGATATAAACAAGTGCAACTGCTCAATTGCTACATGTACACTTAGCTAGGAGTTTCTTAAAACCTAATAGCCATTCTGTTTAAGTATTCTAGTTGTCAATACTCAATGGCCATTTTACAAGGCCACAATCAAATATGATATTTTGAGTAAGGCATAACCAGTTTTGTTGTTGTTGAAAAACTAGCATTAACGTTTGTAATCATAAGCTTCTGGATTAAAATCCCAAATACTTAAGTTTTAATCATTACAAACAATTCATTCATTTTATATCCCAAATGTGCTACTTTACATAACTGAAGACTGAAATGATTTGTATTTATTCTTGGTCATTCACCAAGTCTTTTGGATTCTTTCCACAAAACACTGTAGCCTGTATAAGTACCGTTAATTTGTTGTTGTTTTTCACAGTATTCAAGTGTATTTGTAATCTGTTTCATAATGAAAAACATGAGCTGATTATACTTACTATCTTGATTATCAGTGTAATTTAATAGCACTGTGTAACAAAATTTTTTTCCTGTATAGTATGTAATATTTCTTAATTACTTATGTTGTAAAAGTACAGAAAATGGCCATTATTCCCTTCAAATTTTGCTTTTGTGACCTGTATAATGAAATTTAGAAATTAACCTATCTTCTATGTAAAAATGGGCAAATTTGCACATTTTCATTCACATAAGATCTGAATAAAAACAACATACGAATCAAGATTTACATATATTTTTACTAAAGTTATACAAAAATGAGCAAAAATGTTTAGAAGTGAGTAGTTTTTCGAGATTTGCGACTGTAATGTAAATGACTTTTGCATATCAGCCCCCAAATATAGTCTCCCATCATGTTTTCATTATAAACTCCCTGATCACAAAATCAAAGTTTTAAGAGAAAACTAGGTCTTTTCCATTTACTTTAGGCATAAGCAATTGGAAAATAATGCTTTCTTCTCAGGAACAAGAAGAAAAAGTAAAAATTGTTACACAGTGTTATCATTTAACCTTCACACTCATCAATTGATTACGTTCAGCTAACAAGTTTTACTCATGTGAGACTTGAATAGTTGGAATAGTTGAAAGTAGTAAGTATTTGGAAATGCTAGTTTCAGTTGATTATATTTAGGGCATTAAGTAACTGAATTTTAAATGATCAGTTACTTTATGTGACATCAGTTTTCAATACTGATATATTAAACTTTTAATATTTTGTTATTGTAGACTTCATACTGTTGCTTGTCTGAATATTAACTTCTAGGAAGAGTCCTGTTTGGGTAAAATAAAATAATAACCATTTAATCTCATTGTGGTTTACAGTTCAGTTTGAAATTTTTGTTTAGTACAAGGAAGTTGTTTGATGTAGTATTGTGGAAACCACAGTGTAGTTTTGTTTACTGTATAGGTAGAGACAAGTATAGAAAATGGATGTAATTACCAGTCATTAAAACAACACATTGTTTCAGCACATAGTGATCTGACAAGAATATGTGCTCAGGTTTCTTAAATCCTTGATGTATTTCACTCAGATTTTCAAGTTCACATGCAAATACTGCATCATTTTGATATACACATGCACTGACAGTTTGATTCACACACACAAAAGAAAAAAAAAGCCAGGGAAATGTATTAATCTTATTGTATGAATGCTTTGGAACCTTCAGTGCAGTCTTTACCAACATTACACATGGTTATATTCAGAGGTGGGTGTTAGGTATAGGTATATAATATACATTATAAATTGACTCGACCCACATAAGCAGTAGCTCAACTGGTGGATTTTATGCAGTTTCCTATTTGTGCAGACATCAATCACACAACTATCAATGAATTGAGGGAGTGGAAAAGGATTAATTTGCATATTAGTGGGTGTTCTGTTGATGAGTTATGTTTAATTAGTTCAGCCTTTATACATACACAGTTTTCAGTAAAGTCAGAAGAAACATGACTTTAATGGGATTATCAAAGAACTTGTTTGTAAGATAGTCAGTAATTGACTGGAGCTGTTACTTGTTACACTTTAAAGGTGAGTGGTAATCAGCTCAAGATGAAACGATAGCTATTTGTACATATTACGTAATTGTCACCCCCACTTGTTTTAAGGTGGTGAAAATTGACAACTTTTGCCAGTTTCAATTTAATGACCATCAGATTACATCAGTTTGTTTTTATCTTCTATCATAAAGTTACACACACACACACACACACACACACACACACACACACACACACACACACACACACACACACACACACACACACACGTTGAACAAATCCAAAATAGCAACTGATATTTTGTTATAATATGAATGCAAAGTGTAATTGTCATGCATGAGATGGGATGAATAAGTGTTGTTACTAACTATATCACACTGGTGATTTACATGTTCACCTTAACATGTCAAATCTTTACCCTTAGAATATGAAACACAAGTTTATTTTATCCACGGTACAGAAATTCTACCGAGAACCTGCATACCAGTAATGATGTTATAAACCAAACAGGTTACCTTGTGTGTGAATACTGATAATGTAAGCTTAAGAGCATGTTTATTTTTCCTCACATATTACTAAACATCATAAACAATTTAAAACTTGCTATAATTTGAAGTTGAACCAGACTTGTCATCTATAAATTGTACCAAATAGTCAGCATTTCACTGTGTCTTATTAGTTTACCATAAAATACCAAAGAAAACTGTTTTAGAATGTTAAAAGTTCATGGTTGCCTTGGACTTGATTCTTAGACCTTCCTTTTATACTAGTTTTTTCAGACAGATGGTCGTACCAATTCGACTACCATAATTCAGATTTCAAGCAGGTATTTCTTCACCCTGACTGTTACATAATTCTCAAACAAATGACAAAACCTACCAGCTTTTAGGAACCAAAACACAATGCAACACCTGGAAATACTATTGTATGTAAAATGCCAGTTCATGTGCTGTGCTAAGCATGTACATTATACACATTTGGCTCAGCTGTTGTTGATGTGCTACATTCTAAACCTTAGTTAAGCTCCAGTGTAACATACTCAAGTGAAATATGCCCTGACCAGAGCTTTGAACTTTATGTTTAGCTACATGTTTCAAGGTTATTACTGTTATTAAGTGAGTAACTGGCTAAAGTCCCATACAAGCAGCTGGTCATCTTGCCAATTGCAGAATTTTAAAAACAAAAAGTACGTGTGAGTATTTTGAATTTATTACTCAGTCTGATAGTATAACATATTGATGACTCATAGTGGAAAATCTCAAGAATATTTATTGAACTAGAACTATTTCAGAAGTGTTATGAGATTGAATTTAGTAGTTATATATTGTCACAGTTGACTGTGTTTTAGAAATGTAATAAAATACTCTCTTTATCTCCTTTTAAGTTCCTCTTCAGATTTATTTGAATTTACTTAGAGAACTCATAATAGTCCTGTCACGTATGGAACACTCGGTAATAGGCCTGTCATGACAGAAGAATTAATGCTAAGTCTGTCATGGTTGGAGAATATTATAAGACTGTTATGTTTGAAAGAGTCAAAATAAATCTACCATTGTAGAACATCATTGTTTTCCAATATAACAAAACAAATATCTTCTTGTCTTTTATATATATAGGAATTAGTTAACTTATTTCTAGAAGTTGCTTTTTGAACTAGTAGAGATGGTAAATGTTTGAAACATGGATGGTAGTCCAGAACAGAACGTGATAACAAGATAC
Source organism: Carcinoscorpius rotundicauda (assembly GCA_011833715.1). Classification (NCBI taxonomy): domain Eukaryota; kingdom Metazoa; phylum Arthropoda; class Merostomata; order Xiphosura; family Limulidae; genus Carcinoscorpius; species Carcinoscorpius rotundicauda. The sequence continues at coordinate 94,070,035 of CM022394.1, read as the reverse complement.
AACCATGTGATGTTGGTGGGAGTTTTAAGAGTAGGTGGATTGTATTAGCCACATGGCCTGATTCTAGAAACACTGTGTAAGAGAAGGGTTAGTTTTCATAAAGCCTTGTTCATATTGTGTATTCATGTGGTATATAAAAGTAGGTAAACTGAAATATATTGGATCAAACTGAACTGAATGCTAATCATTATTTTACTCATTTAAGTGGGATGATAGGTTTTTTCTTTTTTATATATGTATATAAGAAAATTATTTCATTATTTAAAATTTTCCAAATTAACAGGTGTTTTTTATGAGATATATTTGGTTAATTCCAAGGTGTTCTTAACTTTGTTCTGTGTTTCCATTTTAACTGGAGTTGTGATGAGCAATTTTCAGTTTTGTAATTAGTGGCAAGTAATGTGTGAGACACAGTTACTTAAAAGGGTATTAAGCATGATAGTTAAACAAAGACTCCAGTTAGATGAAAACATAAGTGCTTGTTTTTGTTTTCATTGGTAGCGCTAGCATCGACAGTTATGTGCATCTCCATACGCTTTGCTACTGTATAATAACTAATAAGACTGCAAAGTTTAATGAAATTAAATCTGTATGTTCAGAAAGGTAAACTGAAATATACAGTTATTGAATGAGAAGTAAAATAAGTTTTGATAAGATACACATTGTATGCTACAATGGGTATAATTAAAAATTCAGGCCTTCAATTTACTGATTGTTCATAGGTATATTATTTCTATGACATTACTGTTGGAACTTGTGTTTTCAGCCCATATGACATGCACTGAATATCTTTAAAACTTGTAGTATATTACAATTTAACCCTTACACATTGGTTGAAATACTTATCAATAAAACAAGGACAGTACTACATTAGTTTAAAAGTAATATGCCTCATTTATTCTTTTAATGCAAAATTCTTTATTAAATGTACATTGTTAACTTGTGAGTCGCATACACATAGATGTATGTCTGGATAATGTTCAAGAAATCCTAGGCCTGGTGATTTAAGGCACTTGATCTGCAATCTGAGGTCACAGGTTTGAGTCCTGTTCTTCAGTATGCTTGTACTTTCAGTTGTGGAGGTGTTATAATGTAACAGTCAATGTTGCTATTCATTGGTAGAGTAGTCCAAGAGTTATCAATAGGTGGTGTTGACCAGTTGCCTTTCCTGTAGTCTATTGCTTGTGAATTTGGTATAGGTTATGCAAATATCATTTAAAATGCTTTGAGGAAAATTTCAAAAATGGGACAGACATGAAGTTGTATGATTGTCATGATATACTAGTGCACTTTGTTTGTTAGTTGAGGTTGCTAAACTTGTCCCTGTTGTTTTGGAATTGCTACAAATTGTGTTTTCTTGTCCTACTGCAGGTAAAACAAATTGTCTTAGCTTAAAACTTGTCATAATAGAAAGGTTAAGATATCTTGCAGAAATAAAAGTAGACATAGCTGTACATACAAATTTTTGTATGATTTTTATCTGTATATGATATATAACAGTTTTTAAGCATGGCTTTTATATTTTACTTCTGTAAAAGAAAATCAAAAAATATATATATATCTATAAATACATGTAGAGACTTATTAAAATTACCTTCATATATTCATTATTAAATAAACACCTGGGTCTGGCATGACTAGGTGGTTAAGGAACTCCATACATAATCTGGGGGTCGTGGGATTGAATCCCCCTTGCACCAAACATGTTTGTCCTTCCAGCTGTGGGGGCACTATAAAGTGACCGTCAATCCCCATTATTTATGAGTAAAAGAGTAGCATAAGAGTTGGCAGTGGATGGTGATGACTAGCGGTCTTCCCTCTAGTCTTGTACTGCTAAATTAGGGACAGCTAGCTTAGTTAGTTTTCAAGTAGCTTTGTGTGAAATTCTAAATAAACAAACCAAAATACACGTTTATTATTTCTCCTTGTGATGATCCTGTAAATATCAAAACCTAGTGCATATGAGTAGGCATATTTATAAAAAAAATGACTTCTAGAAACATGGTATTATATTGTGAAGTGATTCTTTAATGTCTGTGAATCAAACAATAAAATATTGTAGAATAAATAGAAATCTAAGTCAGAATGGTATGAGATATATAATGAAATTAAATTATATCTAAATGAAAATTAAATGAATAAACAAAATCATGAGGAAGGACTTTGTTAGAAACAGCAAATCCCAACCTCTGATTAATTATATTAACTATAAAACACCCAAGCTATAAACCTAAACACCTTAACATGAAATGCCTTTAAAAATTTTTTCTAAATATGCTGAACATTTTTTTTGAAAAAAGGATTTTTGGGTACAAGCTACAACGTGGGATTATAAAATGTATCCTAAGTTTTGGAGGTGACTGCAGAAGTAGGACCCACATCTATATGTATTTAGATACACACGCACAGACAGAGAAAGAGATGGTGATTGGATAAGGTCTTGTTCTGCATGAACCATTTTTGTTTTCTATTTGCTAAGGTTAGATTGGTGAACTAGTATTCTTTATATTAAACTTTGTTTTATACTTTTGTTTCAATGTGTGAAGAAACGTTTAACAAATATAAGATGTTTTTACACACACACACACACACACACACACACACACACACACACACACACACACACACACCTGCTATGGATCATGTCTGTGTGTATGCTATTCTTATTTCATGATAGATTTGGAATGTATCCATACATCATTTGTGTATACTACAACTGTACTCTTTACTTCAAGATGCTAAATTAAAAATATTAGTTGTGTGATGAGGTAATTTTTTTTATGGTATAACATATTAAAGCATGAGTTTTATCTGCAGCATTAATCTACATAATGTATAATATGCATATAGACTGCTAGAAACTCAGTTTCTCAATAGGCATGTAGTTATATGACCTACAATAAAGTTGTACATATGTTAAAAACCATGTATGGTTAAATTATAGCTTTTTGTTTTTCTTTTAATAATAGTATAGAGAAACTGATAATTATAAAATACACTTAAGGATAATAACTTGGTGGTAAGTTATCAAACAATTGCTGTAATTGGAAATTATCTATTTGTGAGATAAGATGTACAAGTACTTGTGTTTCAGTTAACCTACATGTACATGGCTTGGGATGGACTGCTGTTACTGATATAAGGTTCACATAATCATTAGCATAGTGTTTACGAGTCAATTTAACATTCACTAGTTCAAGAGAAACAAAAGCTTGTATTGATTAAACAATATAACTGTGAAACATGGGAGATAGTTCTCACCATCAACTGATTAATGAGTTATATAATTTATAAAAGTTGATGTGAAGTCATTCTTGTCACATTCCATAATTTGTATAATTCGACTGCACTACAGAAGCTAACTTTATCTCTCACAAGCAGTACTAAAGAGCTATTATTTGATGAAACTACAGTGTACTATAGAGGGAGTAGTGAATTGAATATAAGATTAGGCCTATAACTTTCTTTTTTTTCATTGAATTTACAAGTTTTGGTGAAGGGGAAAAAATATGAGTTATAGAATGATTACTTCTACTTCAGAGAGATTGTTGAACTGAAAAACCAGTTTCATTTCATGAAAGGGTAACAACAACAAAAACTTACTGTGCTAAATATATGCTTTAATGGCTCTTGGTTGTCCATAATAAGACTAATATAGAAATAAAATGTCTAGTAAATGCAGCAGAAAGCACCAAAGTGACAGATGTTGAGAAATGTAGAACATCACTGAAACCCCAGTTTATTTCAGAGAGTGGAATACTCATTAAATTAAAAGCTTATATGAAACCACGTGTATTTATAGAAAATTTTCCAAAAGAGGTGGGAGTAGTTTCAAATTGTGAAATAAAAATATTTGCACACTAAATGAATAAAGAAATACATACATCTTTTACAGTCCCCCCCCTCCTGGAAAATGTAGAATGTAGAACCCCATATTTGTTTGACTGTTAATGCATCTTGTGTAAAACAATATTGCAATCTGTTACAGGTTATGCTAATTTTATCTCAAGGGATTTTCAGGAAGTAAATACACTTTGAATCTGCTATTATTATTTTCTTTGGAAGTTAGAGGTTTAAATAAAAATGTAACAAAACCAAAAGTTAAAAATTAAGTGGATTAAGACTGTTTAATTTAGTTATTTAACCTTGTTAATATCGACTGTAACCAGCAGCTTTTTGTTTACTTAAACTAATAGGAAATACACAGTAATAATCTATTCACGGTATGTAATTATTCAATGAAAATGTTTAAAATTACATATAAATTTGTGTGTGTGTGTGTGTGCATGCACACACATTCAAAATGTTTATCTTCAAAGAAAATGTATTAATAACCTAAAGACAAAGCTTCTCTTTAAATTTCATATATCTGATTTCCCTGTTTAGGGATCCAATATTGTATCACTAAGTGGTTTTGGGATTAAATTCATTGGCAAGCTTAATATTTGTTATTTTTTCTTCCAAGACTTAAACGGCAATATCGTAAATAATGTTATTAAATCTTGCATGTTCTATTCAGGGCAAGAGGTTTTAAATTGCTAATCATCTGAAACTTTACTTTGTTATGACCAACATTTCATCTCCTTATCTGTAATTAGCACTCTTGAGAAAGAAACAGATTTTTATGAATACATAAACATCCTGATTTCATTGTATTTACTGAATTCTAACTGCTTCCAGTGCATCTATTATTAGGAAGGAAATGCCTGGTTCTATACCAGTTTTACTGCTTTCAAGGTCAGTGTGTTATTTGAATACTGACAGCAAAAATGTGTGTGGGTTTATTATTGAAGAAAAAAACCAGGGCAGCTAGGCATGAAGTGGAGCTTAAGTGGAACATAATTACCTATGATGGCATTGGAAATTGGTTACAAGTCTGAAACACATACAGTGTTAGAATTTGAAAGAATTATTTATTTGCATATTAAACTACATTTGCATTGTTTCACTGCCAGATTGCTGTATTTTTATTGAAAATTTCTTAAACATTCTAAGTTTTGGCATATATTTAGTTTATTTTTTAGTGAAGTTTGTATTTAGAAAATTTACAAAAAATAAAATGTTTTATGAAATTAATTAATTTGGGTGTAAAATGTATCAACTTTAGTTAGATCAGAAGTCTTTACTGGGGTTGTATAATGAAGACAGTAAAGTTGTTTTTGTGTGTTGATATTTAACATTATGTAAAATACTTGCACATATCACATTTCTATGCTTGAGACAATCTGCATTTTTTCTTTCTCAAAACATGCCCAGTTTTGCCATGAAAAAGAAAGCTCAACCTTTCAAAAGTGCTTGGGTTATAAGGTTTATATTTTTTTTCAAGACTTCTTGAAATTTCCTACTTTTCTTACATCATGAACATGCACAGCTTGGATAAGGTATAATGTGGATATGTTTAACCAGGAAAATTATTTACAGACTCTGAATATTAGGAAAATAAGTTAGCTAACAAATGAATTTAGGGAAGATAAATATTTTTCTGTGATATATAGCTTCAGTATGATCACAATGAAATGTAATGTCAGAATACATTGGTATACATAATGAGTTTGAATGATGTTGAGTTTAAGTTTTTATTACTGTTTACTTTTTTTTTCTAGACATTAATTGTTCACTGTCAGTGAACAAACTGAGATCTTCACAATATAATGAAGAATATTCAAAAATCCAGTACAATGAAAAAAGAAAACACAGCTACCAGTTCTTCATCTAAAGGATCTAAAACACCCTCTTCTGGTGGAAGTCACGGCACTGGACGCTCAAGCGAAACTCCTAAAGCCATAGTAGAGAGGAGTGCAACAACAGGCTCTGTTGTTGGAAATCATAAAACTTCATCTTCTCAGAAACATAGTAATAAAACGCTTGCTGGTAGCCAAGACAGTTTGACATCTTCACAGGTTACTCACACCAAAAGAAAGATATCTGTTCCAGTGAAGTCTTCCAGTCAGGCTGTATTGGGGATTCAGAAAGGGAAGGGTGATACTGTTCCAATTAAGTCAGTTAACAAAGAAAATATCCAGGCACCCAATAGTGGACCATCAGAGCAGAAAAGTAGCAATAGAAGAATTTCTAGTGGGAACATGCGTCGGGCATTTAGCAAGGACAGCATTGATTCCAGTGGAAACAGAGAACGAGAAAAGGAGAACATTGGAGGGTCAAGATTGAAGAGTAAGAAATCTAGCATTGAAGTTACAGTGAGTCTACTAGAGAAAGAAAGAAATAAATTAAAACATCAGGTGTCAGAACTTGTGCGGAATGCTGAGGGGAAAAGGGCAGAAATAGCTGCATTAAAAATGGAAAATAAACGACTCAAGGTATATAAATATAGAAGACCTATGTTATTTTAACTTCTAGAAAGATAACATAAGATATTCTAAATATTATAGATTAATTTACCTCAACATATTTGTATTGCAGAAGCTAAAAAGTTTTTGATGCCATACAGAATATACAAGTTAATTTTAAACATTTTTTTATCTAGTGTTTACAATTTTTACTTTAAATTTTTTTACTAAAATGCAGATAAATGTATGATACAAAATGTTCTTTGTTTCTGATTAACTGTAAACAACAAAAAGAAAATACTAAATTTTTTAAAAATTATTTTATGTCTAAAGTTTTTTAATTTTTCTAATATTTTACTGTTGAAAAGGTTTTGAGTATCTCTATAAGGTTTATTACGTATGTAGAATTCCCATTCCAGATGTTGTGCTAATGTACATATAAGCATTTTATATTGTACATTTAAATAACTATGTATTCGGTCTAAGAGTAATGTAACTAAGAAGAGATATAAGACAACTGTAGTGAGTTACTAAATTAGGAGCAGTAGGTCTTATGAATAATAATGCATTAAATTAATTGGTGAATGAAATAAAATTTGATTTTTTTTTTCAAGGAAATTTTAGCAGTCAGATGTTGAAAAAATGATTATTTTAACCGTTAGATTGTATAATAAAATATCAGACTCAAGCTTTGATTTCCCTTTCTGTTGACTTAAATTTTTTTCATATTAATTTAAATATAATCAAGTATGATTGAAAACAAATTACTGCTACAGTCATTACAATGAGCTATAGCATGCATTTAGCTGTTACTCGTCTTATAACAGTTTATTTTAAAATGTTTTAAATCAAGTGTCATGTAGTTTTTAACATATTACTGTTAACCATAAAATTCTAATATTTTATTGTTAAGTCTGAAATCCTAATGTAATGTCATGTGCTCTCACACAGTTTATAAAGAAAATCTGAGAAATATTCATATACTTACAAGTGTAAGAAGTAGGGATTAATTCCTGGTTCATTTATCTATCGTTTCTAGTCTATGTAGTGTTACTAGGATAAAGTGTCACTTTAACACTCATTATATTCGGTAGCATCACAAGATCATATATACTTTTGTTAGCTATAACCGTAGTTCCTAGAGTGGCTGCTATTCATTAAACTTTTAAAAGTTAGGTTATCAAGCTTTTCTTCAGTGAAGCTAGGTTACAGCTGTCCCTAATTTATTTTAATATTCTTTGTTGAGCCACACTGTTAGATTCAACAAGAGTTGTAGATAACATGATTTCTTTAAACTGTTTCATCCATTAGGAACAAAATAAAGAATCTAGAGACCATCATCTGTACCAAGAAACAGAGGCACTTCAAGCAGAAAATAGATCTCTGAAGGAGCGCCTAGTGGAGATGGGTGCCCCTCTTGATCAGGTGACTTTATCAGATAGCGAGAAGGAACAGCTTCTTCTGAGGAGGTCGGTCTCTGGATCACTGGCCAGTTTAGAAGTTGAGAGTTTGAGAAAGGATGATGGCACTGTGGGCTTAGATCAGGTATATCCACCAAGAATGTCTACTAAACTACTATTGGAACTAGTACTTCGCTGTAATATGACAGAACCTTTTGTTGATTTTAGTGGTAAAGTATTTTATGCATAAATTATTCTAATAATCTAATTTTGTCATAGATATAGTAGATATCTTTAAACCTAATGTTTTTGTTAACTTGTGTTGAGTGAATTACTCTATTTCTTGAATAAAGTCAAAAGAAAAAAGAATGTAGTGTTAAATATTCTTATTATACATGAATGTATTGCATAAAAGATTAGAGTGAGAGAAGATTTTTCTGGAAACTTTTTACTGAAATTTTCTGTCATCTCTGATTATTTGTGTGTATACAAATCATTTTGACATCTTAAAGGGCGTGAAAAAAAATTCACTGATGGTATAACTTGGAAATTATCTTTTGTTGCAAGACTGAAGTCCCACCTTTGTCATGGAGAACTTATCCATTTTGTTTAAGTTTGGTCTGCCTAATATATGTGGAATTGTGCATGCAGTTGAACAGAGGTTTTTTTAGATCAACCGGTTTTCCTTCTTATTCTCAGAATTTTACTGTGATGATATGAAATGATAAGGATTAATTGTTGGTTGTATTTGTCAAGAATTTTCTTATTAATCCTTACAAGTGTCTTATTTTCACACAGCATATTGGTCTGGTAGATCAGTTCTTCATCTCCATATTTAACTTGGAGTTGCTTCATGCCAGATGTTTCTTTCACAGTTTCTTTAATATAACTGGCATGAAACATTAATTTATATTCATAAACAACTGAAGTACATTTGATATTGAAGCTTTTCAGACACGTGAAAACTCAAACAATAAGTCGGACACAATGCAGAGATTGGTAAAGAAGCGAGGTAGCAAACTGTTTTGAACAACTTCATAAATATTGATATCTTATTGTCTCTTTAAAATTTTGTTTAAACCGTTTATTGAAATGAATGTTTTATCAATGAATAGACAAACAGTTGTAGGATGACCTGTTGGCCACTGTCTGTATGGCTAACCTCCTCTGTTAATTATGTAAAATTATATTTTAAGGACTTCATGGATTTCAAAACTGATAAACTAGTGTTGTTGCTGTTTTTTTAAAGTTTCACTAAGCTGTCTCTTTATAATCACAACTTGCTTTCAGACAAGTCCAGTTCCAGGAGCCTCTGAAGAACAAGACACCCTCAAACCCAGAGGGGTATGTAGTCCTGATCAGGAGTCAGAACCTGGAGAGGCTTCTGGAGTTACCCTTCCTCCTGCAGGACGCCCTCTGGCTGAATGGGACAAAATGAGCAGTAGTAGCATCAGTGAGATGTCATTGTCTTGCTTGCAGGATCGTATCATGCAAATGGAAGAAACACACTACAGGTATCTCATAACCTGATGACTCCCAATCAGGAATCTCTAATTGTTTTATAATTGTAAGGTGGTTAACAAACACGCACCACAAAAATACAACATGATGATAAAAATATTTTACTTTTGTTTTTAATACTACTGTAAAAAAAAACATAAGAATTTAATGAAAACATTAGTGTGAATTAAAAGGCAATATATTAAAGCATTTGTATCATACTTGAGTGTTTTGTGGACATTTAAGAAAATAATGGCTTACTAGACTGAACACAATACATCTCCATGAAATCTTTTTATGTCTTTTAACCCATTTGTATTTTGAATTAAGACTTTCTTAATGTTATCACATATGGTATTGACATCACTTCCATTTTTATAATTTCAGTATCCAGCAAAAAAATAAAATAAGAAAAGAATAATTATAATTCCAAAGTATTATTAAAAGACCATAGAAAAGAAGTTTGAAGTACACATTAGTATTACGCTAACATTTTTTTTTATTGTTTTTGGTTTTAATACAGTTCAAGATAGGATGACCCAAATGGAGGCATGTATTAAGACAAACAGCTACAGAGGAAGAAATAGAATATTGTGTAACTGTTTTTCTTTTTTTATAATCAAGCCATATCGGGACATGTTCTTCTTTGTGTGACAGATACATATCCATCAAAATTTTCTGCTTAAATACAAAAGTTCTAGATACCCATATGTTGTGCTCTACCTGACAGACACATGTAATCTTGTTTATACTTGATTGCTCCCCATTTCTCTGTTACATAGCACCAGTGAAGAACTGCAAGCCACCCTGCAAGAATTGACTGACCTACAGGATCAGGTCACAGAACTGCAGCTGGAAAATGAACAAATGAGGAGCGAGAAGGCTGTTCTACTCGAGTCCTTGTGTTCCCAAACTGAGAAGCTTGAGGATTATCGAGAAGAAGTGGAACATTTCAAACCATTGCTTTTCAGGCTGTACGAGGAAGGTACAGAAACTGCTCAGAGTGCTTCAGAGAGAGAGGAGCACATTTTGGTACTTTTGAAGGTAATCCGCATTTGTTTAAGACCAAAAATTAAAGTTTTTTTTAAATATTTAAACCTTCACTTTTTATTTTTTTAAGTTTTTCTTCAGTTCTGTTTAGATTTTAAATTAGTTGTTTTGCTTATGAGAAACTTCATGACAGTATTTTGGTTTATTGTTGATTTATTGTAGTTTGTTTGTTGGTAAAAAGAAAACAGTTTTGCAGTATTGTTTTTTTCCTGTTTACTTGTTCTACATTACAAGTAACATTTAATTCAAATTTCGAGATATTTTTGCCACAGTTTGCAAATTCTGTGTAGCATCATTTGGAGAAATAAACATAAAGGTCTCTGTTTTGTTGGCCAAAGAAGAGAAATGAAATAGACTAGCAAGAACTAAGTGGTACTGCCTTTATTTATAATACTTGGAATGATATTTTGTAAAATAATATCTATTAAGTCTGAGTTTTATTAACTTTGTGATTATATTTCCAGAAAACTCATGCTCAAGTTGAAAGGTTGATGGCAGAAAAAGAGGACCTGACAACAGCTCTCCAAGCAGCCAAAGAGGAACAAAAAGAACATGAAAGAGAAAGAGAGATTCTTCATGACAAACTTCGACTACTTAGTTCTACAGTAGAGAGTGTGAGGTCTGACAAACAGCTTCTGGACTCGCAACTTTCAGAAAGTCTGGAGCACCTGGCAGCCAAGCAAATAGAAATCGACCAGCTTAAGCTGCAACTAGAAAGTCAGCAACAAAAGGTAAGAACATCTAGACACTTTGGTAACTGTCACATTCACCAGGATATATCCTATTTCTAGATTATCACTGTCATATGTCTTGCCTCATATAGTTCATCAGAGTAAATAATTTGGCTTTGTGACATTCAGGAGCCAAGAAGTAAATGTAATTCCATGTTCCGTTTATATTATATCCAGCTATATACAATTTGTTCATATTAAACTTTTAAAGGCATTTAAATTGCCCCAGTGAAGAATATACTTTCATTTACTTGTACTGTACAAATTAAAAACAGGTATTTTAATATGATTTCAGTAAGAGGTGTGTCTTCATACAAATAATTTATGTGGACTATCAACATATGTTTAAGTTGTTTTTTTTTATGCACAAGCTTTTGGTTTAGTTACCTAAGCCTTTTATGGGTGCAAGATGTTTGGTAAGCAACAGGATCTTATCAAACGATTCGATTTTTAAGTTTTCTGAGAATATTGAAAGCTTGTGCATTAATTAAAAAAACAAACAAAACATAGTGATAATCTATATAAATTACTTAATACAAACATGAGTACTCCTATTACAAACAGTAAAAGTTACTTAGTATATCATCACGACTGGCTTATTAGAAGGTACTTGTGAAATGATTCACCAGAAATTTACTTTTTGAAATAAGTAACTGAATCAAAAACCTGGGATAATAATAATAAAATTTGTTGAACCAGTAAGAGAAGTCATAGAATTTTCTTTCCAACTATAAATTTGTAAACGTTTAAGCAGTTGTAATTTCATTATTGTTGTTACATATCTGTTTAATAGAGCTGTAAAGACTAGTCAGGCTAAGGTGAGGCATTGTGAGACATGGTTTGTATAAAATGACTGAGATGATAGAAGCCAGAAGTGAACTAAAATGAGACGTTGCGAACCCCAGTTTGAGCAAGAGAACTGATATGATGGTTTTTTGAGTTTCTGTAAATCAAGAAAATTTAATACATATTTCCACCAATGGAAAATGTTAGAGGAAATATGAATTTACAAAGGTTCTGGAGATTTTTCTGTGTGGAATGATTTTTACTGCAAAGTTACTGTTTCAGAATCCAAAGCTGAAAGAATAAAGTTTGTGCGCTTTAAAACCAAAGTACTACAAACTTAGCCCTTTGTTTATTTTTTCTCCCAGTGCCCTTGAAGTTGTTCTGTATGCTGTTACAATGAACAAGATGTTTGTTATAGGCTTTGAGCTGAAATGACCTTGAAGTATGAAGAGAGGGAAAACATGCTAAGCTATGGTTATATGTTGAAGAATTAAGAGGACAGTACACAGGTTAACTTTGCTGCCATAGAACTCGATACTGTTTTTATTATAGAAGTGTTACATAAGAGATGCTTAATGTTTCATTTCTTTTCTTTCTTTTTTTTATATTTTTAAGTTCTTTAACGTGTTTGCTAAAATAGGCATCTGACCCATTAAAAGCAAATGAACTAAAGTATAAAATTAAATGACAACTGAAAAATGTGCAAACCTGTACAACAATATACATTGTATTGTTATTACATAAAAATGCCCAAATGACATAGGCACATACCACAATTAAATTAACATCCTCATGACTTTGTAATTGTCAAGAGAGTGCTATGTTGCTTCTTAGAAACATCAGCTAAACACAAAAGTGTGGCTAAACTGTTTAGTAAAAAGTAATCTTGGAAACATAATTACTGTTCCTGATATTTTTATTTGAGACCAGTCACTGGTTTTTGCCAGTGGGAAAGTTTAACAGTGTTTTAAAATATATAGTTGATATAAAAATCTTCAGTAATAAAGAATTCTACTCATTAATTTCGATGGGAGATTAGGCCTTGCTTAACGCTAGATAACTCATTTGATAGTAGAATAGGGGTTTCTGGTTATCCCAGAATTGTGGAACTCATGGAATGAATAACTTAAGTTTTTATCATTTTAAACTTAATGCATTTGTGTCCATGCAAATGAAAAGTTCAATATTTAATTTCTAGTATACTGAGGTAATATTCTACTTTTGAATAAAATATGTTCCCAGAGCATAATTTGTCATCATGAGTAACATTTATAAATTCAACCTTTTCAAGTGTCTTCACATGTAAGATTATATTTAAATTTTATACCTGTCTTGTGACATTATCATTTAAAGTGTACTATTTGACTGAACGGGACGTCTGAGGACTTGTATCACTAAATTTCAGGCTTTGATACCCATGATGGCTACTATGTGTACATAATTCATTATATGTGCAACTTTGTACTTACCAACAATCAAACAAAGTATTTAGAAATATAAAAAATATGGGACTGCTTAATATTTTCTATTGCATGTTGTAGCTTAGTGACTCAACAGTAAGTTTAAGGACCTGTAATGCTTGAGTTTTGAGGTTCAACCTCTATGACAGGCAGGGAACAGATAACCATACGTGCAACTGTGGGCTTCAACAAAACAAAAACCAATTTTTATATAGTATTATCTATCAAAGTTTGACTGCAGTATGATTCTCCATGCAACGAAAACAAATTAGTGTGTGAAGGAGAAAATATTTTACTGAGAAAATGACTATTACAATATGTATTCCATCTTCATACAACTAGTTTCCATGTGTCTTAGTTCAGGTACATGAGTATCCCAAAAATTAATTAGTTTAAGTACAAAAAGGAACAACATTACCTTTTAATTTTGTACCTCCTTTCCCACTGGCACAGTAGTAAGTCTACAAACTTACAATGCTAAAATCAGGGGTTCATTTCCCCTGGGTGGACACAGTAGATAGCCTGATGTGGCTTTGCTATAAGAAAACACATGTACCTTTTGATTTTAACCAATGAGACAATGATAGACTGGTGGTGGGTTTCAGATTTAATTTATTCAAGAAAACTGTATTTGATTACTACAGAATCAGAAACATTTCTAACTAGTAAGTTTTAGTTTCTTGAAAGTACTTAGAATAAGGACATTATCTAAGTCTTGTTGGTTTTTCATTGTCTTTTTCATTTCACAATGGTTCTAGAACTATTAGTGGAATTTCTTGATAGAAGACATTGAAATATGTGTCACCAAACATGCTCGCTCTTTCAACCATGTTGCCATTATGATGTTATGGTCAATCTCACTTTTTATGGGTGAAAGAGTAGCCCAAGAGATTTGGTGATGATGACTAGTTGCATTCCCTGTAGTATTACACTGCTAAATTAGGGACGGCTAGCATAGATAGCCCTCATGTAGCGTTACATAAAATTTAAACAAAAGCAAAACAAACAGTATCAATAATTTTTAACATTATCATGTTACAGTAGAGGAATCACAAATATGAAATATTTTGTAGGAGAACTTGAATTATCGTATCTTCCAGATATTTAAAGTGTCATTTAAAAATCTTATATTGTGTTTTTCAACTGCTTTTATTAACATTCCTGCAATCTCAATGGGATTTCAGAAGGTTTTTAGGAATAGTTGTTACCAAACTTTAAAATATTCCAGTCCTGTAACCTAGCTTCTAATTCAGTTGCTCAAATAATTTCAGGAAATATGATAGACTTGCTTGTAACATGGTGTTTAGTAATTGTTCGTGTAAATGTTTATTTTAATCCATTTTATAGTGTATTCTAAATTTACTTAACAGTCAAGATAGACTCAGGTCAAAGTTAAATAGAATTTTAGATTTTGGGTTTTAGCTATTTGTATAGGCCAAAGGGCAAACTGATCCTCATCTTTAATTGCAGATGATAAACTAGACTTTTTATTGATTAAAAACTGTCCAACATGAATGGAGTAATTGTGGATATATATGAATATGAACCATGACTGAACATTACTTATTAACTCCTAAATGTTTTATACAGCATTGGAAATCTCAGTGTGCCCTTAAACTTTACTGTGAAACTGATTATTTCAGACTCCTTGTTATGTGCATTTCTGGAATACTTGGTAAATTTATCAGTGATACAGATATCATTTTTTAGATTATGATTCTTATGAGCATATTCTTAGCAAAACGTTTAGTATACATGCATAGCTATAAAAATAGATATTTCCTTTAAGTGTATTTTCATCTCATGTCAGAATTTGAACAACTTAGGTACAAGAGCTCCATCGTGAAAGAGATGCAAATGCCACCTCTGAGCTTGATGCCATGTTAAGGGAGGCAAGAAAAGATAAAGGAAAAGTAGAGGAGAAGGCAATGAAGTTACAAGAACAGTTAGCTCTGAGTCAGAGAGAAACAACCCGATTAAAGGAGCAACTGGGTCAGCTACAAGAAGAAACTATGGTAAGAAAGGTTTTCATAACTACACTTTTACCTGTTTTTATTGCTTTTGAAAGAGCTTAACTACCCTATCTGGCATATAATTCTGAGAATTTAGTCAGCATAACCAAAAATTTGAGTTGTTTTAATATCTGACAATATAAGCCAGTTAAAACTATAACTAAATGTAGTAACTTTAGCCACAACCTGGCCAATCAGTTTTATGGCTGGATGAGTAACTTGCAGTCATGTAGAGTAATGAGTTAATCATAATTATTTTCTAGTAATTTAAAACTGTAACTTAATTTATTAGTGTTGGGACTCTGGAAAATAATCAACTTTATAGCAATAACTGAATACACTAATTTCAGTATTTGATTATTCCAGTTATCCAAGCCTCTTGTGACAGTAACTGATTGATGAGTCAAAAGATTAATCAACTGTTAGAATCAACTTATTACTAAATTTGTAATCATGGGATCAAAAACATGCACTTCTTTTTCAAAATAATTTGAATTCTTTTTTCTTTTTTTTTTAATGGCTTGGGACTTTGTACTACTACTAAAGTATAGGTCAGAGTGTGAATATTAGGGCTTTAAGATACCGTTAAGGTAATTCACATCCACATCATCTCACATTTATCATAAATAAAATCCATGTGACATTTACTTGACCAACTTACTATATGATTTAAATCCTTTTGTAAAGTAGCAGCAGTTTTGTCACAGCCAGCAACACCAAATATCTTTATATCCTCAGCAAATATTAGATTATTTACTGTTTTTTCATCTGTGCCATTGATGTAATTCAAAAAGAGTAAAGAACCTTTGACTGAAGTCCATTTGTTACAAACTTCTGTTCTCTTCCATCCAACTAGCTAATTTATCCCTAACATTTGTAGAGAATTTTTTTCAAACTTTTTATGTGGCACCTTTTCAAATATTTTCTGAAAATCGAGATATATCAAATTTACACTCTTACCATCATTTATATAAGCAAAGAATGCCAAAAATTTGTAAGACACTATTTTCCCTTAGTGAAGAATTTTGATTATTTAATAATATTCTATATTTTGTTAAATGACTTTGCAAAGCATTTCCTATCAGACTTTTTAAAACTTTTCCCACAACAGATGTAAAACTAGTAAGTCTGTAATTACCGAGACAATTTTTTCATCACCTCTTGAAAAGAGGAGTTACATTAGCTAACTTCCAATCTGCCTACTGTTCAAAGACTAGTAAAAATTAGTAATAAGTGCCTCTCATATCCAATCTTTAACATCCTTCAAATTCCTTGGAGAAATATTATCTGGTCCAGAAACTTTATCATATTTTAAACTTCCCAATTTGTCTTAACCAGCTCAGAATTAAGGCAGCCATCTTGTTTGATCTCTTTTTCCATTTATCAACTGTTCAAGATGTGGAATACAGCTTAAGTCTTTATTATAAAAACCAGAGGAAAAGCACAATTCATTAAAAGAGCCATTTCATAAACATCGGATACAAGCCTTCTTTTATTGTTCCTCACAGGTCCTACCCAATTTGAACAATTTGTTAACCATTAATGAATTTTAAGAAATAGTTAATTTTTTTTACATTTTTAGCCAGTCTTTTGTGATGCATTTTTTTATGTCATAATTTGCTATACCACCAACTTTCTTGATATTATATAATATTCTTAGTCTCATGTCACATCATAGTTTAAATTTCTTAAATTTGTGATTCTTTCTGACATTATTTCTTGCACACTCTTTGAAACAACCTGTTTCTTTTATTTGTAGCTACCCTGTTCTTTCTACAAGAAAAATGTTTGCCTTGAATATTTAAAAAAAAATGTTTAAACATTTTACACATCTGATCAGTGTCTCCAAATAACTCGGCTGCCCAATTCACAACAGATAATTCTTGTTGCATTCCTTGTGTTATGTTGTGTTTGGTAAGGATTTAATGAATAGGGATATATTTATGGGAAATGGTCCAGAAATGTGCACCATTTTAGCTTAAATTTAGAAAAAATAGAAAACTACTATACTCAAATTTTAACAGTAAGAAAACAAGTGATGTACCTTAAGTGTAGATTTGTTGATAAATCATACTCTGTGAAAGTCATTACATCAAATACAGTTTTTCTTTATGTGCAAGCTTACATGACACATGAAAAGATCAACCACTCCAGTTTAAAAGAAATTGAATATTATTCCTCTATTATACCATAATGTTTATACATACATCATTGATTATCTTCAATTATTACTTACATGTTACACTTAATCCTGTTAGAAGCTTTTTTTGCAGATATTTTATTGTCAAACACTCAAACTTAATTCCACTTGTGATTTGTAAAGTTTTATTGTTCTAGCTGTTATACTAATCCACAAAAATTGTGTAACTGGCTACTCACTAAATAATTTTTCTGCTTTGTTTTTTGATATGTTTGTACCAAGATCATTGATAAATATTTTCTCAATTATAGACAAAACTCTTGAATGAAAAAGTCTTAGTTTTTAATAAATTTTTGGTAAAATAAGTGTAAACTTAAACCTAGTTTTGAGTAATGAAAAATAGTTTAGTAATGTTATTCAGGGTCAATGAGATATAACTTTGATCTTGTACATATAAATTTTGATTAAGCATGTAACAAAAATCTTTGTGAAAGTGTTCACATGGATGCTATTAAAGGTAGTAAAGAATAATGCCAAGAAGGAAGCATCTGACTTAAAGTACAAAGTAGAACAGTTGGAAGCTGATAAAGCAGCAGCCCAGAAATGGTATGATCAAGCAGAGTTGAAGTGCCAGCGCTACCTTGAGGATAAAAGAGAGTTAAAAACAACGATCAGTGAACTGCAGAAGTCCTTGAATGAAACCCAAAACCAGTTAGAAGAGATGAAGAAAATGATTGATGAAACTAAGCACAAACATGAAACAGAAGTATGTTTACTGTGTCTTTGTGAAATCTGGAAAATAGTTTTTCATAAAAAATTGTTTGTAGCAATTACAGAAATCAAGTTTTTTTAAGTAAGCATAGAGTAATTTTTCTCTAATAGAATTAATTTACATTTTTATTTCAAACTGTTTAGTATTTACCGCTGAAAAGAATTTTTTTTTATTTATTTGCAGCAGCTTTTACACTTCTGGTCTGTTTCATGCTTTGAAGCCACAAAATAATTTAATGTGTTTTAATATTTTTGAATTTGTTTTATCAACATTTGTATTATAATTTACTTGTGTTTCATATAATGCATTGAGTTATATTTTAATGTGTTGTTTCATAATGTTTTTTCTGGATCTTATTGTTTTTTTACTCCATTTTCAAAGAATGTGTGCATACGCATACAGGGTTGAGTATGTTTAAAAACTATTTTTAAAACCATCTTACTGTTACAGTCAATACTTCCATAACCTGTGATGTTTTACTGATGGTTCCAATTATCCATCTAGTTTATGAAGACATCTGCTTCCCATTGCAAATTCCAACAATTTCATTATATTAAAAAAACATAAGTGATGCATTTGACAACTTAAACAGAATATATTTATGTGAAATAGCATGGATACTCCTTTTACTCCATCTGTTTGAAATGCACAGCAGTTGAGGTTGAGTAATGACTAGAAACCTTATCTTGAACCTGTACCATGTTGGCTTTGTTTTTAAAAATCTTCCTTGTTTATATTGTGTACCATTTCATAAGATAGATGGATGGCTTTTGTTAATAACTTTTATGTTACTGGATTCTTATATATTACAAGAAGCTGTATTTTGCTTAACACAGCTAGGGATGACTTGTTACAGGTCTTTTTCTGGATAGTTTTGGTTACCAGAAATGATTCAAATTACCTTTAACTTTTTTCAACCAGATATCTTTGATTTTTTTTTTTTATTATTATTTCCCAGGGGGATTGTGAAACCTTGGCAGGGGAGTTGCGTAGCCTTGTTAGGAGTAGCTTGGGATAACATTAATTTTATTTCATCAATTACATTTTCAAGTTGTGAGTGCCAAAAGGTTGGGAACCCCTGATTTAGATGAAGTAATTTAAACAAATTTCATATGGCAGGTTGTACCTTTGGATAAGCCATGTTAGAGGGAGACCACTACCAACTACTGAAATTATTGGTGAGGTCAACTATGCCATAGTAGAAATAGTTGTAATGGCACCAGACTGCTATTGCTGTATGTGGCTGTACTCCAAGTTGAAATGAAAGAACCTAAATAACAAAGATATTAGCCCTTTAACTGCACAATTTATTTTTAGGCTGATTCCCAAAATGTGTCAGTTATCCACAGAGTATGAATTTGACCCTTGTTTTACATTTTTCAATATTGAAAAGTAGTATTCCTTGAAAAGTGGACTGGTTAGTGAGAAATAATGATTTAAACTAAAATTTGGGAAAATTAAAAGAAAAGTGGTCTTCAGTGAATGGCATAAACAGAAACAAAACTAAATCTATAAGAGCTCAAAATCATTACTGAATATAAAACAAATTATTCAGATAAATAGTGTTTTTGTACAAACTTTGTTTATGCCCCTTCAAGGTTGGCAGTTTTGTAATGAGGCATATAAACATCCAAGTTTCATGATGTAGAAACAGATTGCAACACATATGTAGGTTTGGCAGTAGTTTCAAGTAGAGGGGAATATTCATGTATATACACTGACTGCAAAATATATTTACTCCTAAGCTACCATAGTTTCCCTCCACTGTAATACAGTTTGGAAACCGTATGTAGCATATGAGCATAAGGTGATTAAATGTTATTTACATTTCAGATCACATGCTAACCATTAGCAAAACATGACAGGAAGTTATATTCTGTAAGAGTAGTCTTGCTTTGTTATTAATGTAATCTTGAAAGTTCTAGTTTTCTTTGAATTTTTTTGAAAATTGTCTTTGATAATAGTGAACTTTAAAAAAATATTTAACAATTTCAAGTTTTAAAAACTTTTAGTGAAATAAATGTTTCAATGAATAGACAGATGAATGGAAACGGTTCCAGGATGACCTGTTGACCACTGTCCGTGTGGCAAATGACTTCAAGACTGAAGCTCAACGAGACAGAGAGAGATTAGAGTCTGAGAACAAGATGTTAATAGAGAAGACGGCTAAATTAGAAGCTGAGATGCACAAGTTAAAGGTAGCAAGAAAACTGATGGCTTATTTAAAGGAAAACTGATTGAAAAAAAAGTAAAGTAACTAATATTGAATTGTGTTAATCAGTTCTTGTTGGACATAATTTTTTTTCTGGCTTAATCTTTACAATCTGAACATAACTTGCATTTGTCGTGAAGTAACGTAAGCCTATTACTAGCAATCAGGTCATTTCTAGTCTTAAACTTAAAACAGTGAATTCTTCATAGTATATCACATGTTTTTGAAGTTCATTGTTCAAAAATATCACTGTTCATTTATCACCAATATATTTCAAAGCTTGTCTCTACTCACAAGTCTGTTTGTAAACTGTAAAAAGTTGTCTTGACTCTTTTTCTTTCTCTAGTGAAAGTAAAAACTAGGTGGATATTATCAATCAAGAATGGTCTTGTTATTCTAAGATATGAAATTAACAGTAATGTAATATAAAGGTACAAGTCTTTGTAATGAACCTAGAAAAAAAAATACCATGTATTTCAACCTTTATTGTGACAGATACAGTTTACATTAAGTGGTGGAAAATTAAGCTTCATGAATTTCTATGTTGGAGAAAGTGCACTAATTGTTAAAGAGAACATAATATTCTCTGCGCCTTCTTCATTATATTTAATTTAAGTATTTTTGATAATTAAGAAAACGTGAATTAAGGATTCGTTTTCACGTGTATTTACTTTGTGTGCAAGGAAAGAAACTATTATAATCAAAATATTTAGCTGTATTAATTAACAATTCAGCACAAGTATGATTGTAGAACTCTGGTGTATTAATAGAGGAAAACCATTAGCTAATTAATGATTGTTAAATGTTCCCTTTTATTTGTGTGAGCTCATATGGATAAATTTTTTTGGAAGCTGCAAGTTCAAAACTGTGTGTAGGTATAAAAGTGTTAGTTAAAAACAAACCTAATACATCATGCTTATAAGATACTTTTATCTTGGTCACAACAAATGCAATACATAATGGTTTTACAGTAGTTTCTGTCTTATTCAAAACAGATGCAATACATCATTGGTTATGCAGTAGTTTTTGTCGTATTCAGAGCACATGCAATACATCATTGGTTATGCAGTAGTGTTATCTTTATATATTTAATTTCTGGTTTAGAGTTAGTTCCTGAAATGTGGATTTTGATATTGGGTGTATTAATGAAAGTACCATTTTCACAATTAATATCCTACAATTTAAAAATATTATAAACAGGTTTAGAAGTAATATTTGTACACATGTAATACAATTACTTATACTTTATTTAGTTACAACTAAAATATTCTTTATATTCTTAGACTAAGGAAATGGAACATTTGTCGCCCACTTCTCAGCAAATATCCAACTCAGTTCGAAGCATATCCAGTAACAGCAGTCTTCCCAGTACTGATCCATCTGTTATTAGCTCAGTGGAGAGAGACTTGGCTGTTACACGCCGTCAGTTAGGCTCCACTAAGTGGCAGGATTATCGCAATGGTCCACAACTTTCAGTTCGTAGTCTTATTGAATCTATTGAGAGTGCTACTAAGCAAGCTAAAGGTGAGGATTGATCCACTAATAACACTACGTAACACAAATTTTGTTCCTAGATAGTATGTGTTATTTCTTAATTGCTTATGTTATAAAAGCACAGAAAATGGCCATTATTTACTTCAAACTTTGCTTTTGTGATCTAGATAATGAAATTTAGAAATTAACCTATTTTTTATGTAAAAACAGGTAAATTTGCACATTTTCATTTGCATAATGGTCGAATAAAACAACATATGAATCAAGATTTACATGCATTTATATTAAAGATATACAAAAATGTTTAAAAGTGAGTAGTTTTTCAAGATTTGCAACTGTAATGTAAATCACTTTCACATATCAGCCCCCAAATATAGTCTCACATCATGTTTTCATTATACGCTCCTTGATAGCAGCATTCAAAGTTCAGTATATCTTGGTGGAAGCACTCACCTTACTCATCTGAGTGTGTGCTCCCATGTTCTCCTTGAATTTATCAAGATGAACAACACCAAGGATATGGACCTTTTGCCATAGTTTTTCACCAGGGCCTCAACCAGTTCCACATAATTTTTGGTCTTGTGATTGCCCAAGAAGCTCAGAACCACCGTGACAAAGCTGCCCCATGCTGTGTTTTTCCTTCCAACTGAGCTTCTTGAAGAATTCTGTGCACTTTAAGATCTTCATTGTTTGTGGTCTAATGAAGACATTAGCTTTGACCTTGTCCTCAGACAGCTCAGGAAAGAAATCTTGAAAGCACTTGAAGGCTACAGACTCCTTATCAAGAGCTGGGACAAATTGTTTCATAAGGCACAATTTTATGTGCAGTGGTTGGAACAAAACCTCCTGGAGGTTTACTAATGACTCACACTTGACATTGTTCCTCCCCACAGAGAACTCGGTTCGTTATGGTCAGTGCTTCCTCTTGTAGTGCACTGCAGTGTTATTATAAAGAATAAATTTATTTCATCCATGCCTAATGTTTAAGAGATTCATGCAAAATATTTTGTGATATTTTTTTTCTATAGTATTAAATTTAAAAAAAAATTAATATTAAAAGGTTTAAAATTTCTATAATATAAAATCTTAGTGTTTAAGCAAACGAAAATTTTCACTCTTACCATCTAGAGGTTTTTGCAGTGCTTGCAGGTAAAATTAGGTGCCCAAGATTTGTCTTGACCTCCCCGACAGGCATGCCAAAATATGCCTTGTAGACTTCACACATTTTAGCAGATGCTGTCACAGAGTACTTTTTGATATTGGCCACATACAGAGCAGAATGCATCTGGAGAATGCTTGTGGCTTTTTGATGCCATCTCTGATAAATTCAGACAGGTCTATGTTCACTTAGATAGCTAGAATTGTACCGAAGTGGTGAGCCCCTGCAAGTATATTACTATGGAATTTCTAGAAAATTCTAAAAGACTCTAGGAAGTTCTTGTAAGTTCTACAAAATTCCAGAAAGTTCTTGAAAATTCTCTATCATCTATTCAGCATTGAATCTACCTGACTGTAATGTTCTGGAAAATGGGTACATTTTCAAATTTCATTACCAAGGTAACAAAAGAAACGTTTGAAGAGAAAAATAGGTATATTTTCCATTTACTTTAGGCATAAGTAATTTGGAAATAACCTTAACATTTTGTTTTAAGCACTGTATATCAAGTGCTCTTTTATATAATTTGCTCTTAGCTGCATCAAGTATTATTTAATCCTAAACAAGTAGTAAGAAAAAAAATTGTTGCTAAATAAAAAAGCCATATAGGCTGGCTTCTAAAATTGTAAAAGTGAAGCAAATAAAATGTGGGTGGAAATGAACATATCACTTGATTCAGCTAATGGTCACGTAACTCACTAAATCATCTTGATTTTACATGGAGAATAAAATCCCTGTTAGAGTTCTCCACTTTGTCTGTTGAAAGCTTGGTTTTTAAATAAAAAATATTGTAAGCCATCTCGACTTAACATGGAAAATAATATTCCTACATTACTTGCTTTTGCACTTTCCGTATTGAAATCTTTTTTAAAATATATCAGTTTGTAAGGAATTTTTTTCTATGACAAAACATCAACCAAGTTTAACAAACTACACAAATAAAACACTTTTGTTGAATATTAGTGGTAAGTCTGTAATGTTGAAACAACACATACAGATGGAATATATTATTATTTGCATAAATTGTATTTAATTAGATATAAATTTGATCTCAACTGATAATATGGAAAAATAATGATACCTAGCCTAACAAAGGTAACAATGACACCGTGAGATGTTTGTGACTGGCAAATCTTAAAATGTTTGTTTTTTTTTAATGATTTATAAGTAAAGTGTTCACCACTTCATTCAGTAAAATAAACTATCAAAAGAAATACTGTAATAAATATCAAACAAGATGAGTTTGAATGGATATAAATAATCCAGCTTTTATGACCAATAAAAAGAAATCCTTTAAAATTTTAAAATGAAATAACTTATTTTTATGATGTGTTTTGACTTTTCAAAACAGTATCCCACCTCAAATTTTGGGAAATTCACACAGTAAACATGACAGAAATACTAAATCAATATGTATATTTTAAGTTTTGTGCAATTTTATTAAGTGTTTTCACTGCGAGAAGGAAGAGTTGTATGTTATTAATGAATCCTTTGAGTCCAGAAAGAAAGAAATTAAAAGTGAGAACATAATTATTGTTATTTATATAAAATGAAAGTCCACATGATAGTTATTAGGAACATGGGCACTGACATATCATTTAGGTTCTTATACTTAAAGCAATATCATTGGCTTGCAGCTTGTATGGAAAATAATTTTTGTTTTTCTTTATTATTCTGACATTTTGGTTAAGTAAATCATTTGTGTGATCTAATTTTTTATGGACAGCAAAGTGTTTTCGGCACAATACATATTTTATGTTACAAGTTTACTAAGGGCTAAAATTACTGTATATGAATGTTAACGTTTTCAGAACTATTACCTCCATGATTGATCGTGCCAAGTCTAAAGGCCAGGATTACTTTGATGCTCTATATTCCATTGTAAGAATAATTTATGAAAGTCAACCTTACCGTGTTTCTTAATAGATTTTCCAATATATGTAGATATTGGCTTCCATGGTCATGTTTGACCAGTAGCAAGGCTCAAAAATCCATTGAAACTTTATCTTGAGGATTTTTCAGTGAATTATTTAATATTTTTAGTTGAAGTTGCAAGTCATTGGTTGTTGTTGTTTTTAATGATTAATCAGAATTGACATTTTGTGGATAAGTTCAACATCTGTTGCCTCTGATTATAAATATCCATGTAAGTACATTTTGTACATTGTTTAAGAGGAACCTCTGCTTATAACTCAACTGTACCAATAATCTCTAAATGTATTTCTGGGGTCCAAAAAGTGTTTTCTGTTTGAATGAAAATATAAACGTTGTGTTAATCATAGCTTATGAAACTTTAGTTTTCTTTATTTTGTGTATAATAACAGGGTTTAGATTAGTTTGCAGCCAAAGAGACATAAATTTCATTGGATTGGTAAATTGGGATATTCAGCCAGATGTTGGTAGCATCTACTCAGTTTTAAGAAGGTAATGCTAATGTGCCGTTATCATTAATGTGCTTGTAACGATTTATTGAGATGTATTATTTGGCTTAAAATGATCTGCTTTTTAAGAGTAGGAAAAGATGTTTTTTGTTTCTTACCAAGGCTGTTATTAGCATTGCCTCTATAATGATAGCTAACCTGTTGGATAAACTGAAAACATGACTAAATGCTTGTATTTATTAGGTCCAGGGAGCAGCCGTAGTTCTTCTACCAGTAGTCTCAACAGCATTGCTTCTGATAGCAGGCTTCCAGTTAATTCGCTGATTATTGGAAACACTAGCGACATCTTTGTGAAAGTAAATGAAGTTTTAGGATCCCTAAGTATTGTTCAGCTTGTAACCATGGTGAAATTATATAGTAAACGTCTTTATTTAGATTGTATTAATTATTAATTAAATCACTTGAGGATCAAATATTAGTTTATTCAAACATTTTGGAGTCTTGTGAATGAAGTTAGTATTACAATATGCATTTCTTGTTCTTAGGAGTGGTGTAATTTGGCATTATGTAATATAAAGTTTCATTAGGTCAGTACCAAGTGTATAATTTTCTGCACAAAGTGATACATTATCTCAGTACGTAGTTACTAGAAAATTCATGGTTGATAATTGAAGGCTGTTAATGTTAAGTCTGTATTGTACATACTTTAAATGACAACTTTAGTAATAATACCTATTATTCAACCTGTTGAACTGGTGCCTGCAAGAATGTATTTAATACATTGCGAAAAGAAACAGAATTCATGGAACAAACAAGCTACTAATTTTTAATGGTAATCATTAGGTCAAGAGAAATCTGTAAGGAAATTACAAAGGTTTTCCATTAAAAAATAATTTTATTCTTATTGATGTACATGAAGAGAATTAACTCTATAAATACAGCAAATTACATGATGAATGTACTTGATTGAATTATAGCCTCAGTCTGTTTCTAAATGTGTTCCATTTTATATAGGAATTGTTTATCATTGGTCGAAATCAAGATTTTAAAATTATATAAATGGACAACTACATCATTGTCGCTGAAGAGAAGTTCAAGTGCTCTCTAGTGAGATTGGTGCTTTAGTATTTGCATGCTTTTCAGTGTGAGCCTGTATTCATCTCACGTTACTGTAAAGATGATTCATTGTATATAATGAAAGAAGAAGCTTCAAAACTATTACCATATTACTCATATTCATTGTTCATAAGTGATTAAAATCAGCACTACAAAATAATAATGAATTTAATTTGTCAAAAATTTTGTGAAGTCCTTTATCATTTCTGGTTGTATCAGTGAAGTCATAATGGATGTTGTCTGTGATATTAGCACCCACAAGCATTGGATATCCTATCAATTAGAC
Organism: Carcinoscorpius rotundicauda; assembly: GCA_011833715.1. Classification (NCBI taxonomy): domain Eukaryota; kingdom Metazoa; phylum Arthropoda; class Merostomata; order Xiphosura; family Limulidae; genus Carcinoscorpius; species Carcinoscorpius rotundicauda. The sequence goes on along the minus strand of CM022394.1, from coordinate 94,043,252 downwards.
GAAATCCAAAGGCAGATGAAAAACTAGTTAACAATCATGGAAATTCAATTAAGGATTTGGAGTTGAGTGTTTATATACCCACAATGTTTCAATTTCAACTGTCTTTTACTGTTTGCAACCAGTTTTGGGAAGGCAGTTACCATTAAAAATTCTAATAATATCAAAAGTAAAAATAAAATGAAACACCCTAAAAATATTTCTATTAAAAATTCCACCCAACCTTCCCCCTTAAAAATTCTAATAGTTTGTAACAGCAGAAGTAAAATTAAACCCACCATAATAATTCTTATGCAAGTAACTTCCTTCCCACTGGTGGCTGCAGGTGAATGAGTCAGTTATCACTTTCCTTAAAGTAGGGATGTGAAATTGTAATCCAGTGGGATTGTTGAGGATTAATAGCAAAAGAATGAACGGAAATGTTATCTAACATTGTCTTTTATGTAATGTTTGCTTTTTTTAATGGCTAATGATTCTAATGATGGATGTTTTGCTCTTCTATTAAGGACAAATAAACTTATAATCCACATCAGTTATCATAAGTAACAATATTTTTATATCAGAAAAACACTGCAGGTGTTATCCTGGTTTTAAATGTGTATTTCATCTACATTTAAGGTAAAACTCTTTTTTTAGTGAAATTGCACAACTTGGGATTACAAGTCAAGTTACTTGTAAAAATGGGGTGTTGTGTAATGAAGTAATACTTCTTTGTTGATATTTTATGTTAAGTTCTATATGGTTAATTATGTTGTAACCTTGTCATATTTAAAAAAACATAGTCTTAATGTTGTAATTCGTGATTATTCTTGTTTATTAAGTTCAGATGGTTAGAGGTCATTATCTTGATCCTTATAGCCACCTCTTCGATCAGTGGCATCAGATGCAACACTTATGTGTGATGGTAAGACTAACGGTCGTACAGGTAGGTTACAGAAGAGTTCTTTTGTGGAGGGAACACCTATCATCCCCACAGATTCTACAGGAAACATCTCGGGCAAAGTTTCAGGAGAAATGGATACTCCAAAGTCTAGCAACTCCCACCCTGTATCCATTCTGGCCAGTAAACTTGATCCCCTCAGGAGAAACAGTAGTTACAGGTATTTCTAGTGTCAAAATAGTAGGGTACGTGTGCACTATTTTGTATCTTTTGATTTCTTTCAACAGATGATAAATGTTTTATTTATGATATAATAAAATTAGTTCAGATCTATGCTTTTCTTTTAGTTCCAGTGAAAGGTTAATTTATCTTGCTTTGTGATAATCATAGCCTCAAATTGTCGAGGTATCCACTACATTACTTCATAACTTCAAAAATTAGGTATATTACTGACATATTAGTAAACTAGTTATAATAGTTTGTGGGAAAACAACAATAGAGTTTTGTATGCTTTGTTTTGAAATGTTGGAAACAGGCAGAAAAAACACATTATAGCAAAGGAAAACTGACTCAAAGCTTTTTAACAAAGCTATTTTTTGAGATGAGTGTTGAAATGTTGGAAACAGGCAGAAAAAACACATTATAGCAAAGGAAAACTGACTCAAAGCTTTTTAACAAAGCTATTTTTTGAGATGAGTGTTATAATGAAAACATACCAAACAAAATGTTTAAATAGAGCCATTTTTAGCTGAAATATCCAGTATTTTCATTAGACAGTGTCCAGTCGCTATCTTAAGCTCTGTGATGAAACATGATTTTTTTTTGATTTTTTTTTTAATGACAGGTTAATTCTTAAAAGGAAAAATTACCATATTTTGAAGATGTGTCTTAAAATTAAGTTGCAAGTTTTAAAACAAAATTTGTTGTTCCACTTTAATAGTTTATTTAATGTTGTAAATATTTTGGGAATACTTAGAAATTATTTCTTGTGAAAATAATGTTTAAAGTCATAACAGTTAAGTCATTTTTTTAAGTGTTATTTCTATTTTTACGTCAGTGATTTAGCAGAGAAAAAAGACCCACTGTCAGCTTTAGTAAGAGGAGGAGGTTCAAAGAGGAATGCACTCCTTAAATGGTGCCAAAACAAGACTTTAGGATACAAGGTAAACATACAAGCGTATAAATATTCCTGTTTGTGTGTTATCAAAATAAGACGTTATGATACAAGGTAAACATACAAGTGTATAAATATTCCTGTTTGTGTGTTGTCGAAATTTTCATTGTATGTACATTTGTTAATATATATTCACTAAATGCTACTTTGTAGTATTTTCTATAGTATATATAACAAAATACACATTTTAGAGTGCTGTTCATTAATGAATTGTAGAACCTGTCTTTTCTTATGTAAAGTGCAGCTTTCACAAAGTGTTTTAGAAATGATTGTTTTCCCAATTGCTCTAAACATACTACTAGACAAGCTTGAGGTGTGCAAACAGCTTTTACCATTTGACCTTTGAACTTGTGGATTCCTACTTGTTACAAGTAACTATATTTGAGTTAGTTTTTATTTATGGAGTTATGGTTCACTTACAGTAAGTTAATTCCCAAATGATAATGATTGAGTTAATCAGGTGATTATCAAATAGGGTTGACTTGAACAGAAGTGATTATAGCTAAATTTTTGTAAGATGGTTGTACAGTTATGGTTGAACTAGTCAGGTGATTACAATATGAATACTGTGGTGCAATTAGTCAGATGATTAACAAGTTATTACAGTTGATTTACAATCAGATAATTATACAGGTGTGGGTAAATTGAGAACATACAATCACACACAAATTATTAAAGATTTAGTTTGAAAGGAAATATTTTCATCTTTACAAATGGAAATTTCTAATTTTAAATTGTAAGCATTTGTTTTGCACAAAGTCATTGACTAATGAATTTTTTCTGCAAATATATCAACTAATTGTTCAATAAATAAAACAATCAGAAACATACTTTTTAATATTTTATTCAGTGAGTGGAACTAAACTAGGCTAAGTGTTAGATATGAATATTTCTGTGTGTATAGACACAGGAATAATTAATGTATAACATTCTAATAAAATATTGCAGCTGAGTTTCATACAGTTTCCCTTGCTCAAACAATATTAACATATTTTGCAGTAGTGCCTTTCTATGTAAAAATGTGAGTTTGGTCATTAGAGAAATGGTGTGAGAAATTTTGAAGTACAATGATAAAATCTTTAATAATAAAACCAGAAACTTTGAATTGTACTTGATGTCATTCTGATGTAGTATCTAAAAGAAGAATTAAAAAGATTTGTTTTACAGCTTGTATTCAGTACCATCTTGAATAGTTTCTAAGTAATTAGTGTATAAAAAGTTTGAAATGTACATAGTCAGAATGTTGTATCGTAAGATAGCACAAGTCATTTCCATTAGCAGCTGATACTGTACATCATGTCACACACAGCCTTGTACCTTTTGTGACACACAAGGAATGTGGTGTAGTCATCAAACAGAGTGTTTCCTCACTTCCGTTAACTTGCTTTACAACAGCTTTATTTGGTTTGCTGTGTCAGCTGTTTTTTAGCAGTTTAAATCACACCAAACAAAAATAACTTGTGTGTCTCTCCTTATGGCTCAATAATGCCTTTTGATTTACTTTTTTTCTGCTTAAAGTAAATAATACACTAACATCGTTTGTAATGCTTCTGTTGTTTACCTGAAAACAAATGGCACACAGTTACTGTGGGTCTTCCTCTCTTACAAACAGCTGTCATGGTTTGATCACTGTTTTTGTTTCTTCTTCTAGAACATTGACATCACCAATTTCAGTAGCAGCTGGAATGATGGCCTGGCTTTCTGTGCTATTCTACACACCTACCTACCAGACTTAATTCCTTATAATGAGCTGGATAATAAGGACAAAGTAGGTGTCTAATGAGTATTTAAATACATGTTTTCAAACTATAAAAATTGATACACAATTCTGATTAACAAGTCAGTCAAACTAGTTGTTTTAAAGGAATGGGTATTTGGAATTTAGTTTGAATGAAATACCTACATTACAGTAATAGTGCAATTAGTGACCACTAAACTGTCTTTAACAGCTATAGACATTCTGTAACAAATTTTACCTGTTCATGTAATGTAACCATTTAAATAGTTTGATCACAAGTAATTACTACCTCTATCCTGCCTAGTTAATTACAGTCACAGAACATTTACCGAGATATTAATTTATGAAGGAAAAAATATATATTGCAATTGATCTGTAAATAAAACTTTCAAGCTTTAGCATTAGTTGTATATCTTATTGTAACCTTACAAATAGTTATATATTTTATTTTAATGCTACTGCTGCAGACAAACAATTGTGGGTTTTACTGTAACATTACTGCTGCAGACAAACAGTTGTAGATTTATGTTTTTATTTGAATCTTACTAAAGGACGTAGTTTACTCTTCAGATTTTTTTAAATTATTGTTATAGGAACTCTAGTACCACTTGACTGAAAGTAGATACCGTTTGAGTTTGATTTGACAGCTGCAAGTCTAAGGGCCTATAATACTAAAAAAAAAAAAATTTTTATTTTGATGAATGTGGTGGGCAGAGCACAGATAACTAACTCACTTTGTATCTTTGTGCTAAATGAACAAATATACTGTGCCCTAGCATTAGAAATGTACAGAAACTAGTGTAACTTGACTGAAAGTATACATTGTATTCTAGTCAGAAATGTACAGAAACTAGTACAGTTTGAGATAATGTACTGTATTTTAGAGTCCAACATCCATGTCTGTTGATTTGACACACCTGTTTATGGTTTGTCTTACTGCATTGTGAAAACAAATAAGTGGATAAAATAATTGAAACTTCAGAAAACTTTCTACATCTTGCATAGTGTGTTTTGCACAGAAAAGGTTTTAGATGTAATATTTGTGTGAATTCATAGTTTTGAAATCTTAAACTTTCAATGTAATGTTTTTCAAGAATCAAAATGTCATATCTTTGTGTCTTGATACAGTTATGTAAAATGTTTGTATTTTATTGTAGGAGACAGTGAATTTTACCTGTGATTTTAATTCAAACAACACTGCATTCAGTTTGACTATGTCTATGACTACTGGCATTATTTTCTTTACTCATGCAAATAACACATAATGTTAGTACAGACCTTGTCAGCAAAACATGGATATGGTCAAGTTAATTATTTAACTAAGAACTCTAAGATCATAAAGCAAAAAACAAATCAAATTTAACTGTGACAAAAGTAATAAATAAACATCTGGGATTACATTAAGCCTTTTTCTTATTTCTATGTGAAGCCGTGCTAAAGTGGAAGTTAAAAAAAGTGGAAGAAAAGAAGCTTTTGTGCTTTTTTTTTTTTTTTTTAAATGAAGAGTTTTGTCTTTTTGAAGCTGCTGTATATGCAGTTACATTACATCACATTGTGACAACTTGTGTTGAGTAACCATCACTGTCATTGGCTGAAGTCAATAAAACTGTACATTTATCAAAGTTGCAATATTCCAATTAGGTCTGTTTTGTTGAAAACAATTTTTACTTTGTTTTTAGGGTGTCATGAGTGGCTTTGTGTTTTTGGAATCAATTCAGCAAATCCACAAACACTTAATGGTGGCATTGAAAGCACAGTGAAATAGATCCAAAGTCAAAACTCAGTTTTATAAATTCCATTTTTAAGCATGAAATTAAATAACAGTTTTTTCATTAAATAAATTTCCATTGTAAAGTTTTGATTTTTGTTTTTCCTTTAACATATGGCAAAACATTTACAAGTTTGTTTTCTATTGTTTTTGTTAATTTGATGGTATGTTTCTTTCTCTCATAGCTGGATGAACCCATCTACATCTGATAAACTCATTTAGATAAGTTTCAGATGTTGAAAGTGTACTGTTATTATTAATTTTTGTAGATAAAACTGGTTTTTATTATCATTATTTATTATTATACTTCTTGCTTATCAGAATTTTTGTGGTTTTTAACAAACTTTCCATTTGACTTAAATGGTTATGAATAAAATATTAAAGGAAACAAACAAACAGAAAAGAACCACATTATTCTCCTGTGTGTGTTTATCTTCCAACATGGATTTCAAAAAACCCAACAGTTTATCACTTTTTAAATTCCTGTTTCCTACCCATGCCATTTCAGTTTGAAGTATGTTAATTAAATTAAAATCATAAAATCATCATAATGAAAGTAAAATACTAAAAGTTGGATCAGAAAATAAAGGTACATTTGTAAAGGTACTTGTGCTGAACTTTGTTGGTCTGGCAGATTTTCTGCAATTTGACATTGCCACCTGTTTGGTTGTCCAAAGCTCATTGTACAGGTTACTGGTTAGACCACATTTGGAATATTGTTTTCTGTTTATGGCTCCTTATCTTAGGAAAGACACTAAATTGTTGGAAAGGGTTACTGGTGTCTGCAATGGAGAGGTTGGAAATCTCTCCCATTTATTTTCTCTGAAGAGATCTGGGAGGCTTGACTGAGATATTTTGAGAAAGGGGATTGATAATATTGATAATCTTTTTTCATAGTTAATAGTGAGAATAATAGAACATAGATATAAATATTCACGATGATGAGAAGCCCACTTTTAACCTGAAGGTGACCTAAGAGGGTCAAAATTTTGTTCTCTGCTTTATTAGTAAGTGTTAATACCTATAACTGAGATGCAAATATAAATATTGGCAGATTATAAGCCATTTTTATCTGAGACAATTTTATTTTTCAAACGGGGTGGTTGGTCCATGGAATGGGTGACCTTCAATTCTTGTAGAGGCTGTAAACTTGAGTGAGTTTAGAATAAAGCTCTTGATAAATGTATGAATGATAAAAGCTAGCTCATTTTTATGTATTTATTTAAATAATTTCATTTTGGCTTAGAGGATGGGATAGCTATTGATTTAAATATATACGTTTGTATTTTAAGATCAAGTTAACTAGCTAGAATGTGATGTCTTCATATTTCACATACTTAAAGATGTCCCTCACAGATAAGATTTAATAAGCAAAATGACAATGTTGATCATTGCATTTTCTGAGAAAGTAATTTTTGATTTTTATTCCTGTCTTATATTTAAAACAAATGTACCTTCTTTTTTCTTTTTTTCCTTTCTAAAGCAATGTGTCTGTGTGTGCACTTAAATATCTGGAAGTTAGTGTCTGTTAAAAGCTCGCATAATCTGAAAAGGCTATTATTTCTTGAACTTTGCCTAATAGAATTTACTGGTGGAAATAAACCTTATAAGGCAATATATTTCATTTACCTGTGTATAATGTATAGTGAAAATTAATAAGAAAATTAATTTATGCCTACAGGTAAGTTTGTTTATTAACTTTCAGATTACTTCTTAGTTTTCAGTTAACTTTTATTATTAATCTCATCCTTTATTTTACAGAAAAGAAATTTCACCATAGCTTTCAAGGCTGCCGAATCTGTGGGTATTTCTACAACACTGGTAGGTTGATCTCAAAGAACATTTTCCATTGTAATTTGGCTGAGATGTTGTCAAAGCTTAATTTGAAAGACTGTAGGCTTTAGTTTCCTGTCCTTCTTGACTGTCATAAATTTATACTGGGGATATTATAATGTAATATTACACAAGCATCAATCTAAAGATCTTGTTTCATTAGCATAAGGCTTCATTTACTATTTCTATAACTTAAAGTTTTCACATTGAGAACATTTCTGGAAGATCTGAACTATTCTATGCCCTTGTGCAAATTAATTGAAATGAATGGTCATTTTACAATATTTTTAGCATGTCAGCCAGTGTAGGCTTGCTGGACCCGTTGATTCCCTTTAATAGTCATTTTTTTACACAGACAGCATAATTAGCTGTGTTTTGCAGTACAATCGATCTATTTTTGGGATATATGATGAAATTTTGAGGAACATTGTGGCATTCTAAATTGCGTTAGAGGGGCAAGGAGACTAGTCAAAAAACAACTTCTTACCAGCTTAATGAAGAAAAAACGGAATCAATGGGGTCTGAAATACAAGAACTGGACGCAAAAAGAATGGAGGAAGGTGTTATTCACTGACAAGACTCCTTTCTTCGTACAGAGTCAAAGAAGTCTGCATGTTTGCAGATCTCCAGGTGAGAAACTTTGAGAATCTCCCATCAATCATTTTGTAAAACATTCATTGAAGAAGATGTTTTGAGGCTTTTTCAGCTACTGTGGCATCAGAGGCTTGCATATCATAGAAGGTATGATGCAAGGACCACAGTACATCGAAGTTTTGCAGAGAAGAGTCGTTCCAGAGTTGAAAAAGAGATTTCCAGATGGATCTGGCATTTTTTAAGCAAGATCTGGCTCCGCGCCAACTTGTGAAGAATTTTATTACTACCTTGCGAATAAAGGTGCTGGACTGTCCTGGAAACTCTCCTGATTTAAATCCTATTGAAAATCTTTGGGCGATTTGTAAAGAAGGACTTCGGGAGAAAAGATTACTTTGAAAGATGAGCTTATTGAGGTGTGGTACCGTGATCCAGAAATTAGTAAAGATTGCAGTCAACTCGTGGACTTGATGCCAAAGCAGATTAATGATCTTCTGAAAAATAAAGGCAGTCATGTCATATATTAATTTGTAAGTAATTTTTGGATTCTCAGAAATAAAATGCAAAAAATTGAAGAAATCATAATTTTTCATCTTGTTTCAATTAATTTGCACAAGGGTATGATTGGATTTGAATATTTTGTTCTATATACTTTTCATGTGTAAGAAAAAGTTTGTTTTTTTAAATTAAAATAATGCCAAATCATTTTCAACATGATTAAACTAATCTCAGGTTTCATAACTCAAATGAAATATATTTGCTTTCAAACCTACAAAGTTAAAAAGCAACTATGTGACAATTATCTTTTAATTTTTATTTGATTTAATTTTCTATTTTTATTATTATTATTAATGACCTTTGAAACTTGAATTTTTTATTAAGTTATTTGTATACTAGTTTAAACCTATAGTCTTATGACTGCATTATGAATAACCGAAACGTACATAATTTAGTGTGTATTAACCTAAAAAAACTGATATACTTGGGAAAATATATATTAATATAATACATTGAAAGAACTTTGAATCTTCTAAATGTTCTATAGATGTTTAAATTAAAATATATCTCATGCCTAAAACATTCTGAGTTCATAATTTATCTGCTTTAATAAAAGATGTTTACAACATTTATGGCCAGCACCAGAGTCTTGACAACGTAATTTTGGTTCCTTATTAAAGCTGTGCCTTAAGTTAAGAGGACTAACTCTTAAAGTTTCTGAGAAGAACTGGTGCTTGGGATAAAATAAAATTCAAAAAATTGACTTACGTGTAAAGAACAGATGGATTAAGTTCAGATTCCACTGAATGAATATTATTCTGAATGTGGATTGGATATGAAATACTAATATATCAACAGAGAATCCCATGAATTGGAAAACCCCAGTCAGTTACTTAAGTAGGTTATAATTAGTTGGTTTCTGCTGTTTAGATGAGTGTAACTAAGGTTTAAACGTAGCACAAAAGATACCTATACCTTCCAGAGCAGGAAACTATTTCTTCCAGATTTAATTTATTGTTGGTGGGTGAATGTTAACCTCAAATTTATTGAATATTACAGCAGGAGGCAATAAAATAAAAAGACTAGCCAATGAAAACAACAACTGTTTGAAATTTTGGAAGACATTAATTAATTATAAAAATCAGTTAACACATCTGATTCCTTCTACAAAATTAAAATTTCTAAAGTATATGTTAACTGCCATTATATTTGTTACTGAATTGTTCATTGTAGTGCTAACAGAAATATAATGCAGTTAAAAACTTGGTAATTTTTCCTAAAAACTGCTGGGGCCTGTTATGGGTTAGCACGTTAAGGCGTCCTCTTTGTAATCTGAGGGTTGCAGGTTTGCCCAAGAGTCGCGCCAAACCAGCCGTGGGGGCATTATAATGTGACGGTCATTCCCACTTTTCGTTGGTAAAAGAGTAGCCCAAAAGTTGGCAGTGAGTGGTGCTGACTAGCTGCCTTTCCTCTGGTCTTACACTGCTAAATTAAGGACGGCTAGCACAGATAGCCCTCGAGTAGCTTTGTGCAAAATTCCAAAACAAACAAACAAACCTAAAAACTGCAGCTAGTTTCAAGATTTATTTATACCTGCTAATTTACCACTAGAGGGTAGTAATAGTGATTGATTAAAATTGAAGAAACTGAATATCTTGTGTAGATTACTCACTATCCTTGATGCTGCACAGTTAAAAAAAAAAGTAGGCTGTTTTATCTCCTTACTGACATGATAAGACACGTTTATTTCCAAGAATAACTGATAAATAATTATGCACTGTTTAACAGTTCTTCTGTGTTACTCCATGAAAACTTCTTAGTTTGTAGTTCTTGGTAGTGCGTGTTGGTGTGACAGGTTTGTTTGATAATATTTGTCATTTAATTTCACGTTTCTGACATATTTTTTTTTCATTGCAGAACATTAATGAACTGATCTCATTAGAAAGACCTGATTGGCAGTCCATCATGGGATATGTTACATCTCTGTACAAGCACTTTGAAACCTAAAATTGTGAATTACTGAAAGCTGTGGGATGAGTCCTGATGAACATTGCTATAGGACTTCTTTCCAACAATAAACACTTACTTTGTTGGAGCTTCCCCCCTCAACTGGCATATGCATTCACCCACTGTTCAAAGTCCCTTTGTATAGATATATATATTTACTTATGATTGCTTATATTGTCGTGGTAATGGAAAGTTTTAAACGTATTAAGTGCCATTTTATTAAGATGTTTCTGAGAAAAAAGTGTTACTGTTGCTCTAAAAATTGATTTACTCTGTAAAAGTGGGAAAAGGACTGTGAAATCTGTTTGTGATATCTGTCAGCACAGTTTATCCAAGTATTGTGTGACTCCCTAACATGGGTAAATTATAATACCCAAGGTTCAGTTCCTTGGACAGTAGAATAGTGTCAAAATGGGTTTTTCTTATTTTAAACAGTTTATTATCACAAAATTTATATGTAAAAAAAATACTGATAATTATGATTGGACCATATAAGCATAATCTAGGCTAAACTCATAGAGTGGATGTTTGGAACCAAACTGCTGAAAAGTATAGGATTTGTGATAAGCTCCTGCAAGTAGTTAAAGCCCTCCAGTTAGAGAAATACCTACATTAACCATCCAGTACATGAGTGTGACCTGTAAATGTGGATCACAAATATGTCCAATAGTCAGAAAGTGGTTGGCCTTACAATGGTCATTAATGTTTAAATTGATTAATTTCCCAGCATCTTTAATCACAATACAGTTATTTCTGTTCAGTTCTATGGTTTAGATTGATTTCCCAGGACAAGTTGACCTGCAGTTAGACAAAAGAAGCAAAAAGAAAAGAGGGGTGACTGCTTGCTTTAGCTTACTTGTTACTCAAGAGTAAATCTCAAATGTTGTAGATTAAAACGTATAAGCAGGACATGAGTTCTGAGGAAGATGTGGCTGTTCAGAACTTTGGATTTTCTTTTAATATTTTTCCCAAGTTTGTGACGTGAGAAACTAGTAAGTTAAATCTAAAGAGGGGAAGTTATTATCATTGTGAACCAAAAATATATATGGTAGATTAAGACACAAATATTTATTTATGTCTCTAAAGGAAATTGATCATTCAAGAAATGTATTTGTTAATTATACGTTTTGGGTACATGATTGTCAGATGTAAGCTACAATAAATTATTTCAGTGTTTCCTAGTTTATAGTATATGTGCAAGTTTCCAGTACTTAGAAATATTGTACTAGCTGCTGTAGGCAAGCATACACATACTTAGGTGGAAGATTTACATCCATGAACTCTACGTGTCACTAGTGATGGTAGTTCCACATGGTTAATTTGTATTGTGATCAGTATTACATACCAGTATTATCAAAACAAGGTCGATGGACTTCACTAACTTACTGACTCATATTCAGTAGATAGAGAAACTGTGCGATAAGTTGTGCTAAATTACTTGTGAAAGCTGTGTACTAAATAAGTTTTTAAATGTGTTAAACAACTTGACTGTAGCAACAGTGGTTCACCGAAGCAATCCCTTGACTACAAGGGGTTTCTCTGATGCATGCTTTCAGGATTTTCTTCTCAGAACAACACCACTCACTTGATGTTTCATATTCTAAAACATCAAAGAAGCTGTACTATTCTGACGATAAATGAAGTAATGGCATTATTAGATACTTCTCAACAGCTTCGTTATTTGTGTTCTGACACGTCAATGAAATAGTGTTGTGGATTATTGTATGAAAATTTCCTTCTTTTTTTTTGAGAAACTGTTAATTTTGAAGTATGTAAATATTTAAATCCATAATAAAGCTTCCTAATTTGAATTTTAAAAAAATGGATCTTGCTTTAAGAAGTTTCAATTTATGTCTTCTATTTACAAAAGCACACTGGAAACCAAAAGAAAGTTGATTTTCCTTAAAACTTTTACCTCTGAGTAAAAGAAGTTAATGTTATTTGCACCATCTTATAAGTTTAGTGTTAGAATTTAAGCCTATATTCTTTTTCCATTTCAACCAGTTGCAGAATGTTCATCTCTTAAAAACTAAGAAGTGATGCATAATTGGGTAATTTCAAGTTTTTTACATTTTGCATTTCTTTGCGAGTTAGATGAGGATGAGTTGCACTTCATTGTTGTTAAGACCGTGATGAGAGTTAACTGGTATTTCAACTCTTGTTGTATTTTTATGTGTTTTAAAACGTTTCTTTTAAGTTAAGAGTGGAAAGAAGAAAGAGAAACAAAATATTTTGGAGTTGAGAAGCTCAATGTGATGGTGCTCAATGCCTAACGAAACAGCTGTGCACACCAAAATAAGTTGATTCAACCTCCTGCACTGAGATTGGTCATGTAGTCTTATCAAGTTGGCAATCTGTCAGATTAAACTACAGAAAAGAACTGTGTATTTTGAGCCATTAAGGAAGAGCGTTATCCATCACATTTTGCCTGATCATGTCCAATGTCTCGGGTCTATTTACTTCTATGACGAACAATACTCTTTTTTTGCTTCATAGATGCATGTAGTATTACAGGACCCATGTGAATGACAAGTACAGTTTGAGAGTTACCTTAAAAAAATAGCCCTCCCATCCCCACACACACTTTCTATGTGACTAACAGCTTTATGATATAGCCTCCATACATTGTGGAGGGTAGACCTAGAGAAGTATACAAAATGTAAACAGCGCTCAGGTATGGCGTCGAGAAAGAAAATGGATAAATGATGCTTTATGTTGTAAATCAAATGTTTTCCAAGGTTTGGAGCGGGGGGGGTAGACGGTTTGATAGTAAAGCTAGGAGGCAAAAACTAACCTTTACTTTCTAGATATGACAGTAAATATTTCAATCAACGTTTCGCCATTTCGGCTTTATGAAGGATAGTAGTACAGGGGCTGTCCTGTACTGCTATCCCTGAGGAAGTCCCAAGAAGGAATTGTTAATTATTATCTGGAAGTTAATTGTAATTTTACTAAATTTTATCGACATTCAGTGGGGAGACACCTAACGTTTGAGTCGCCCTGTAGTTGAGCACTGTTCGAATAATTTTTACCTTTCATTTGTTTCAAGTGCCATAAAACAAAAAATGGAAGAAGTCCTGAATGATAAATTGTTGAACTATGGTCATGTTGCAAAGTTGTGTAAACATGCGTTAAAGGGTGTAATTTTGTATATGTGAAAGAAAATAAAACATGGACATAAATTCTTCGTTTTATTGTCAGCGCGAAAGAACGTGACTAGTTAGACTTGTCTAGTAATCCTTTAAATTACAATGTTTTCTTTATGTATTTGTTTTGAAACATTCGATTGTTCCTAACTTTTTCTGGGCCTGGCATGGCTAAAGCCGTGGGGACATTATAATGTCACTGTCAATCCCACTTTCCGTTGGTAAAAGAGTAGCCCAAGAGTTGGCGGTGAGTGGTGATGACTAGCTGCCTTCCCTCTAGTCTTACACTGCTAAATTAAGGACGGCTAGCACAGATAGCCCTCGAGTAGTTTTAGTGCAAAATTCTAAAAAACTTTTTCTGTCCCCCGCAAGGACAGCGGTAAGTCTTCGTATTTACAACGCAAAAATCAGGGGTTCGATTTCCCTTTGTCGACACAGCATATAGCTTGATGTGAGGTTGCTATAAGAAGAAAAGTTTTGTAAACATCCTTAAGTCGAACGGTAGAGGTGTAAAATACATCTGAATTGCCACCCCCTGTCTCCAGTGGCTCAGCGGCACATCTTGAGTATTACAATGCCAAAATATGAGTTTCGATATCCATGATGGGTACAACATGGAGAGCCTTTGTGTACAGCAAAAAACAAAAACTGAAACGAAAAAACTTGACGAGTAGAAGAAAAGGATACTTGAAAATGATTGGTCTTTTAAGAAACTTGTTTTTGTCAGACTGCACACATGAGCGAGTCCATTTTTGTTTTCAATGATGTAGTAAATGTGTTTGTTAGTCGTGCTTAAATCACTGTTTAATTTGTGTGTGCGTGCGTGAAAGAGGGGCGTGGTTAAATATGTAAAAGACGTTGCAATTGTTTTGTTAATTATTTATGTCTACTAAAGAGAAATCGCTTCTCGGTCAATGTAAAAATTATTATGTGGCGGGATCTTAATAAAGAATGATTTGTTTGTCGTGTGTTTGATTAGTAATTTCTCACTTCATAAACCAGTTGACTAATCCAAGAAGAAATCGTGTGTGTATTTATTGTGTTTACTTGCAGAAGTATTCTCCACGTTGCATAGGATTAGGTTTAAACTATGATACACAAACCTGAGAACTTGTAACGGACACATCGTTAAGCTTATTAACAAACAAACTTGTTCCCCTGACGACTCGTATTTTACGTCTGTTCACGTGATCAGATATGAATGTTTTGTTTCACTTAAACTTTTTTTCAAAAATTAAGAAGGTTGATTACAGTTTTACGATGGCTTTTCCATTACTTTTATATATATATATAACTGTTTGGAACTGAACGCTGCCTATTGGCTACTGTACTGGATAGGGGTATGAGTTACGTTACCGCGCAAAAAAACCATCTCAGTTTAGTAATAAAATAGCCCAATATCGTGATTAGTAGATAATATGAAAAGCATAGTTAACGAAAGTAATTTTGAGAAGTCTTGGTCCTGGAAGAACTGGTCTCGTGTACTTCATAGTCACACGTTGTCACAAGAAGTACTGTAAGAGTAGGATGTGATTACAATAATCAGTTTTCATAGGAATAGTTAACATAGCAATAAATTGTTTATTTAATCCTTTAGATTTTGTATGGAATATTCTGTTTAAGAAAGATACCGCGAGACTATTATCCAAGCAACTTTATTTTTTAAATTCTTTTATGGAAAAGTTTTTGACTTCCCGATATTGTAAACGCTAAAAGAGTTGGTGCTAATGACTAGCTACCTTCGTTTTAATCTTGCACTGCTAAATTAGGGACGGCTAGCGCAGGTAGCCCTTAGTAGCTTTACGCAAAATGAAAAAAACTTTTTAATTGAAGTGAAATTTTGTGATACACTTTAGTGGCGAGTATAAACCTAATTGTTTGTCATTCTGTTTCGCAACAATAAACATCATATTAGAAAGATTATCGTTAAAAACTAGAGATATTCCTTAACGAACTCAGCATCTGTCAACACCAATTTAATGTCGAGGACTTGCCTCTTGTCATTAAACATTAAAACAACGGCTGTTAATCAGAAGGTTTGCGCATTGGTTCGATATCTTTACTTGTGAAAGTGTAACGAGAGTACAAAATATAAACTGGTGGAAAAGTATCTAGTAATAACATGAGACACAAGCTATAAATTATACGATAGTAATTAAACTGCCCCAGATGGTGAAGGTATTGGGTCTATGTGGATGTTATGAACTTCTAGGGTTAAGATACGTTAAGGTGTGATGAACACAACTTGATTATTTATGTACATCATATTTTTATATTGAATTCAGTAATTAAAAGTTTTGCTTAAGATTTTATATAAGAAAAGCTTATAATAGAAGTACGTTTGTTTCAATTTAAAAGGAGCTATTTTTGGACCATCTGTTGTTTTCTCTCCGAGGAATCAAACCCCGGATGTTAGCGTTGCAAGTAAGAGGACTTTATTTATAAAGAAGGGTTTGAGTAACGCAACTTCTTTGTAACAAGAAACTGTTGGCGTAAGTAAGAACACTTTTGTTTTTAAGCTTGTTTTTTCACCAGCTTATTTCAAAACATTAATTAGGCCTAGAAAAATGAAATTCCTGAAAGTTGAAGGCAGGCTTTATTCGGTGAAAGATAATTAGTGTGTCAAATTAATGTGTTTTTTTTTTTTTTTACAAGCGTGATACTGGCTCTGCGAAACATTGCCAAAGTACGTTTATTAGACTCACAAAAGTTTACTTTTGTTCTGCATTCTCCACCAGGTCTTCAAATATCGCAAATCGAGAAAGACTGAGTGTACAGATATAAACATAGCATGGGTTTGGAAAAGTGTGAGGCTTCACAACAACAAATTACGTGATTCAAGATTTAAAATAAAAAATTCATGTCACAAAAACTTGACTCTTTTTCAACTGAATTTTAAAATTAAATATTGTTTGTTACATATTCTCATGCTCCTTAGGGGGACACCTGGTGAAGTTTTAGTTTTGTTAGATTGGTAAATTAAAACAGTTCTGTTAAATAATTTAAAATAAGCGCATACTATTTAAAAATAATTTTAATTTTACACTTGACAGTTTACATGGTTATTTACTGACTGAATATTTCAAACCTTGATTCACAACTACGTTGCTCAATCGGTAATTTGACTATGTGGGCGGGTAGGTAGGTGGTGTGGCTTTATATAGTCAATTCATGAAGGGTTCTATTACTTATCCTTGTTGTATTGCTTTAGTTAATTAAAAAATTCCCCCCACCCCAAGCAGATCAGCGGAAAGTCTGAAGGCTTGTATTAGTAAAAACTAAGTTTTGATGATCGTAATGGGCACAGTACAGATAGCCCATATTTCAGCTTTGTGTTTAATAACAAACAAATTCGAGTACTTACAGTTGGTAATGTATTGAAACTTTTTAATTCAGTTTATTTTATAATATATCAACATCATGGTTTTGATTCTCTTACTCGATTATTCAACGGGCTCATAACACAAAAAATGGGTTTTGGTACCAGCGATGAACAGATTACAAACAATTCTTTGTGGAGCTGTGGGCGCAAAAACAAATGAAACTCTTTGAAAGCTGACCACTGGGAGTCGAGAAAGCGGTTTTCATTCTAGACATTGTCCAGAAGGATTACTTAAATGTCTTGACACTGGCGTAATATTTTCATATCACTAATATATTTTTCCACGAAGAGGCTGTCACTGTTTCTTTTGTGATTTCATAGGTTTTGTGTGTGTATGCGATTTCAATGACTTATGTTTTGGTGAGAGATGTTAATCTTACAAACAGCTTTATCGATAGTACAATCTACATATGCGTTAAAATTTTCTTTTTCATCAAAAGTGAAAATTAAAAACATATCAGTGACATAGAAGCCTAATGCTTTCTTTGATTGCTCGTACCTACAGTTAATAAAATTTGTACCTTAATCAGCAGAAGCCAAGAAAGATCTTACTAGTTAACAAACCTTATACAATAACTAACTGAAGCAAAAAGGTCTCACCACTTAACAAAGCTTCTTGAATAAACAATTGAAACCAAAAAGAACTAATCGGTGCTAAGAGTTTGTTTACGTACTTCACTTTGTAGTTGTGTTAGTTTTAACAGGACCACAGAAATAATAGTGAGGTAGTAATTTCTATTCTCCTACAATGATGGCTGTTTCTTCTCAGGCGCTATCTCATCTTATTAGAATTCAAAACCGTTTTGATTTCAAACCTTCGTCTTGAAAAACTTCCATATACAGTTTCTTTCTCTCCTTCATTAATACTGTCCTTTATAGTAAGTACTGCGGGCCTGACATGGCCTAGCGCGTTAAGGCGTACGCTTCGTAATCCGAAGATCGCGGGTTGGCGCCAAGCATGCTCGCCCTCCCAGCCGTGGGGGCGTTATATTGTGCGGTCAATCCAACTTTTCGTTGGTAAAAGAGTAGCCCAAGAGTTGGCGGTGGGTGGTGATGACTAGCTGCCTTCCCTCTAGTCTTACACTACTAAATTAGGGACGGCTAGCACAGATAGCCCTCCAGTTGCTTTGTGCGAAATAAAAAAAAAACAGTAAGTACTGGTTTTGTTTCTGAATTTCGCGCAAAGTTACACGAGGACTATCTGCGCTAATCGTCCCTAATTGAGCATTGTAATATTAGAGGCAGAGCAGCTAGTCATTACCACCCACTGCCAAATCTTGGATTACTCTTTTACCAATGAATAGTGGGATTCACCGTCGCATTATAAGGCCTCAAGGGTGTGACCCTCGAATTACTATAGTAAGTTGTACTTTTATTATTTTTAGTATACATTAAAAAGAGAGTGTGGAAAACAAAAAGGCGCGAATATATCTGGAATGTAACACCCCAAAAGCATTTCCAAAATCTTTCCGATTTTTAGAACTTTAAATGATAAAAGACAGATTTTAAAGAACAAAATAGTAATGTGTGAAAAATGATGTTGCAGAAGAAAGAAGACAGAAATGCTGCTACATTGGTAACAGAAGTACGGCTTCATCAGACACTAAAAGTAATGGTCAAACAGGATATAGCATTTATACTCTGAAGAAATTATTTAAAGAAATTTTGAGCCGGATACGAACTAAGTTAGCTCAAGGCTTGGATACTGAAAGCACGTGATTTTATTCTCGTTCGTACTAACATTATATCCGCCTCATTTCGGAACTTGGCCATTAGTCATTTAGGGAAAAAAAACTTCCAGCCGTTAAGGTTAGACTGGAAAAAAAATTAGTTCCTAAGTATTGTAATCATCAGGTTATTTTTTAGCAGTTTATACCCTAAAAATTCAAACCTCTTTAATAGGGCATATCAATGGAACTGGTCCCCCTTTCCAAAACCAAAATTATTATAAAACGGTCTCATAATCGCAGGTCATGTTACAAGTTAAAATTCATATTAAATCCTGCGATATTAATGTGCAGGTCAAGTATTGCAGTGTCTGTTTGGTCACATCACGTCTCGAATCCATCGGTCCACAGCCCTGGCAATTTAAACCCTAGACCACATTACACAGAGTTTACAGAAAATAAACATTATCATTGTTTCTACTCTTATTCAAAACATACAGGTAATAATTTGTTGATATACATTTAGTGGTTCTGAGATATAATAGTGAGTCATAAGTGACTCTTTTTGAGATAATGTAATCAGATGTTTTTCTGATGACTTTTGTTTGTTTCGGATATTTGTACCAGCCGACCTTAATTTTAAGCTAGTAGACAACAGGTAAAGGAGCTTGTTGACAGCACGAACCTTCAACTCTTTAGTTATTCAACTTGAATTGGATTTAACTGTCACTCTTATAGCATGCCATAGGTCTCAAAGGAAAGAGCGAACTTTTGCGGAAACAGTACGCAAACCATAAACCGGATTCATAGTTGGACACGTTTACCACTAGGTCACCCTTGGCTTGTTTGTCAGATCAAATTTGTCATTTTTGACAAGTAAAATAAGATAAAAAAGACCATGTTATCATACCCTATCTACCCTTTCTTCGCAGTTATCAGGCCAGTCCGGGTGATTAGGACCCACAACTTACAATCTAAAGGTTGCGTGTTCGAGTACCCGGCACATCGAACATGCTCGCCCTTTCAACCTTGAAGGCATTACAATGTTTCGATTAATCACACTATTCGTTGGCGGTGATGACTAGCTGCCTCTCCACTAGTCTTACACTGCTAAATTAAGGACAGCTAGCGTAAACAAACAAACGTACATTACATATTACGATTTCAAATTGCCGGACATTTTAATTCAAAAGTTAGTTGAATGTTAATACATTGCTGGCCAATGAACATAAAGAAAAAATATGCATTTTGCATTGTTAGACTCAATCACTTATTTGAATAGAGCTTCGAAAGATGATAATAAGAAAAGGGAAAATAAAAATATAAAACGTTTTTAGCATGTAATAGGGAAAATGAGAACAGTTTGAAATTAACATCAGTATTAGCTGGTCAAAAGTTTAAGACCATACTGAAATGAAGCGTTAATCGGTAAACACGTAACGAAATTTAGTCATTTGTGTTGAAGCATTAGCCTTGACAACACCTCCCACTGACATCTCCTGTGTTACATTGGGTAAAAACATGGCAAAGGCGAAAAGGTTGACAGAGTTTGAACGTGGCAGAACTGTCGAGCTGCAAAATTTAGTTCTCTCTCAACATGCCATCGCTAGTGAGATTGGGAGTAGTAAAACTGCTGTTGCAAATTTCTTAAAAAGGCCCTGAGGGATACGGAACGAGAATTTCAAGTGGTTGGTCTAAGAAAATTTCGCCAACATTGAGCAGGAGCTTTCGACGGATTGTCCGACAACACACCAGCCGATCGTCGAATCAGATTAAGGTTCTTACGGATGTAGAATGCAGCCCAAGAATAATAAGACCCTTAAGGCCCTTACGGATGAAGAATGCAGCTTAAGAACAAGACGGCACCTACGAGAGAAAGGCTTTGAAAACCGTAGACGTCTTCGTAGGCCACGCCTCCTTCCACACCACGAAACAGCTTGGTTAAACTTTGCTGAGAAGGCCCAAACATGTGACGTAGAAAAGTGGAAGGTTTTGTTCTCTGATGAGACAAAAATTTAACCTGGATGGTCAGATGGCTTCTAACGTTGCTGGCATGATAAGGGTTTTCCACCGGAAACATTTTCTACACTACATAGTGGAAGAGATTCGATCATGATCTAGGGTGCTTTACCCTTCCTTGGAAGCATGGAGCTTCAGTTTATACAGGAGTATCAAACAGCAGCTGGCTGCACTGGCATGTTGGAGAGAGCATTCTTATTCACTGAAGGCCCTCACTTGTGTGAAATGAATGGAACTTTCAGCAGGGTAATGCTGCAATCCACAATGCCCCCACGACAAAGGACTTTTTCATGGAGAATAACGTGATTCTTTTAGACAATCCAACGTATTGAACTGAACCCCATTTAAAATGTTTGGGGGTGGATGGGAAGGGAAGTCAATAGAAATGGACGTCAATTTCAAACAGTGCATGATCTACGTAAAGCCATCTTCACCGCTTGGAATAACATTCCAGTCAGCCCTCTGCAAACGTTTGTATCGACCATGTCAAAGCGAATTTGTGAAGTTATTCGCAATAACTGCTGTGCAACTCACTACTGAGACATCTTGTTGGGCATTTTGTACCATGTTTAGGACTTCTTTTTGGTATGGTCTTAAACTTTTGACCACTTAGTATTTAGGCTAATTTCATGATGTTCACATTTTCCCTATTAAATGCTAAAAATGTCTTATTTTTATTTTACCTTTTTTATTGTCATCTTTCAAAGCTCTACTCAAATAAGTGGTTAAGTCAAAGAAAAAATATGCATTTTGCGTTGTTAATGTTCATTGGCCTTAAGATTTTGACCAGCAGTGTATGTGTCACATTTATGATATTTGCCAACAAGACTGATACAAACAATTATCTTTCTTAGCACAAATATATATTAATATACAAACAACAATACAATTTATAATAATGTTTATTACAAGTACTTTTAAAAGTAGTGGTTTATATACAAGAATTTTACAAACAATACTTTGCCTACTATTTGGTCTGGAAATGAATGTTTTATGAAGCGTCCATGTCCACATGGAGCAAATTAATTCTGAGTTGATAAATAGGTACGCTTCGTTTGTCGGCTAGCTGGCTTGAAGTACACAAAAGTTTTTCACCGATGACAATATCTTATGCCTTCGTAGAAATTATAACGTCCAAAGTCAATTCACAGAAGTTATACGGTTTGTAATGTTCGAAATCTTTAAACATTCCAGGTCAAGTATCTGTAGTTTCCGATTAATAAGCATTTGTCATAATTATAGCTCCCAAGGCTTATAGTACAGTGACGGTAAAAACCAAACAATATTATATTACGGTCTCTTGATGCGTCAATTTATAATCTTTAGGCGAAATTCTCGAAAGTTCACTTGACAACAATGTAAGACATATATTGTTGATTCTTACACTCAAGAATTGTCTACAAATTTAGAGAATAAGTGGGACATACACATCACACAGAAACAAACGCAAATATTAAAATAAATGTATAACAGTAAATCTGTTACAATACATAGAACATTAATAAACACCAAACACCAGAATGTGAAACTAATGAATTCTTTATTCAAAATTGTTTATGATGTGTTAAGAATAAATACAAAATATTTAATAGTTATCTTGGTATTCTGTTAAATTGTTGTAGAATGTGTTTGATGGGGTATAAACAATAATAAAATCACTTATCTTCGTTTATTATAATGTTCTAAATAACTCCTTGTCTTTTCTCACTTTCTGACAATAATTGATGATACTCTTTGTGGTCTAAAAACAAAACTTTCTGTCTAACCTTTCTTATCAGTAGTTTTATGTCATAGTTCCTCGGTGGAGCAGCAGTGAGTTTTCGGATTTACAATGCTAAAATCAGGGTTTCGATTCCTCTCGGTGGACACAACAGATAGCCCAATGTAGTTTTACTGTAAGAAAACACACACTTTTGTCACGACTACAGTAAAAATAGTTTTACATCTGTAAATCTACGAATATTATAAGATCAACACTTCTCTATGAAAATAAAAAATATAAATGTTTTTATCTTAAGCTCCAGCGTAAAATCAAACTAAAAATATAAGGTTAGGTATTACATAATAACAGTTATAATTGTTTGTTTGTTTTTGAATTTCGCACAAAGCTACTCGAGGGCTATCTGTGCTAGCCGTCTCTAATTTAGCAGTGTAAGACTAGATGGAAGACAGCTAGTCATCACCACCCACCGCCAACCCTTAGGCTACTCTTTTACCAACGAATAGTGGGATTGACCATCACATTATAACGCCCCCATGACTGAAAGGGCGAGCATGTTTGGCGCGACGGGGATGCAAACCCGCGACCCTCAAATTACGAGTCGCACGCCTCAACACGCATGGCCATGCCGGGCCCAACAGTTATAAACAAAAAATAATAAGTTTAATATTCCATTATCAGTTATTAAAGAAAATTGAAAGTTTAAGATGTTACGTTTAAAAACGATCTTTATAATATTAAATACAGGGCGAGTCAAAAGTTATCGTCCCAAAGTGGTGTGTCTGCGGACTTGCACCGCTAAAAACTATGTTTCGATACCCGTTGTGAGCATAGCACAGATAGTCCACTGTGTAGCTTTGTGCTTTTTCTAAACAAACAAAAGTTCTGACTTCAACTTATTGTGAAACATACAAATAAAATATGCGAGATAAAGTTCAGGGACATTGAGAAACCATTTGTCACCTGACACGATGTAGTAGCATGAAGGTTGTCCAATTCTGTAACCCACCCTGTATTAAAGTGAACTATTTTCAATTTCAAAATTCATGCGAAACCAATAAGGCAAACAACGTTTCTGGCAAAATAACATTGTGCGTTACAACTTTTTTATTGGTGTATTTTATCTCAGACTGATAGTTTCAGATATAACATTTGTTTAACACTTACATCATGGCATCTTGTCAGGCAACAATACACTAAAATTCGTTAAATCAGTAGAATTTCACTGTTTCACACCACCGTCACAACAATGAAAAAACCAACAGTTTTTAAATCACCTTATATACGACCTGAAGTCATTGAATAAATAAATATTAGTGTTCGAATAATAAGTTTTTGAAGAAAAGAAAGTTTAGTACAGTGGTACCTCGGTTCTCGAACTTAATCCGTTCCAGAAGGCTGTTCGAAAACCAAATCAATTTTTCCCATAAGAAATACTGTAAATTAAATCAATCCGTTACAGACCTCCGCATTATGAAATATTTCAAGTAAAAATATTGCTTATTTATACCTGTATAATAATACTTACATGCATAAAGTCAACCACAAAACCTATAAACACAATAAAAGAAAAACAAATGAACATTTAACTGCACATTACCTGTGCTGAGGAGAACTGATCGCGAAAGTGAAAGGTGGTGAGAAACGTGGAGAGTAGAAGGGTTATTATTGTCTGGAAGGGGTGTCCCCTTCCATAAAAACGTCAGGTAACTCTCCTTTTGGAGTTCTTTCTTTTTTCTGTCTCTTTGCACCCCTACAATCTGCTTGAGACTAATTGGACCTATTTCTTACTAAAAACTTGTCTAATGAGATTTGTTTCTGCCTGGCACTCTCCCCATGTCTGATCACACTATGTATGCCACTTCACTTCCTAAATTTTTCAAACCACCCCTACTAGCCTTAAAGGCATCACTTGTATCAGCACTCGTTCCAAGGGTGTTTTTCAGGAGGTCCGCATGCAACTGCTTTGCTTTCTCACAAATGATGGTATCAGAAATGCTGTCACCAGCTAACTGTTTTTCGTTTACCCAAATCAACAACAGTTTTCCTACCTCTTTGATTGTTTGTAATCTTTGTTTCGTAAGCACTGTCACTCCTTTTGTAACATCGACTCCTTTGATGACCTCTTTACTTTTCAATATGGTGCAGACTGTAGACTTCGCCATACCAAACTGTGTAGCAAGGTCAGACACGCAAACACCACTCTCATACTTCGCTATGAGATCTTTTTTTTCACCTCTGTTGTACCTCTAAAAACTTTTCTTTTTGATTTGCTGCTTTCATTATCTTTCTTTGACCCCATGATGGCTTATTTAATCAGAATATTAAAAAAAAAACAACAGAAAAACGAGAACGTTCACAGCAGATTTTAGTGAGGGTGTGGACTGAGCGACAGATGCGGGTAAAATGATTAGGGCAAGCTTAGTGTGGGCCGAAAATGGTCGAAGGGTTATTCGGGTCATCAGTCGGGTTATTTCGGAGGTTCGGGTCACGACAGCTTGGTTCGGGAACCTAGTTTATGTTCGACAACCGAGACATTTTTTGAAACAATATGTTCGAAAACCGAATTGTTCGAGAAGGGAGTCGTTCGAGAACCGAAGTACCACTGTATTTTGAATTATCTATGAAAAAAGAAAATCAAAGATTTTGTTGGTTTCAATTAAATTCGTGGAGTTATATTTTGATTGAATTAATCCTGTAGTGTGATATCACATGACCTTCTCACAAACGTGAAATAACATTGCGCCATTTTGGCGGTAAAGCTAGAACTAAAGAAACGAAGATATTTGCTCGACAAAAAATTAAAAACTTTTTCTCATTTTTTTCGGCCATCTTTCCGTTTATACCTGCTTCGTCAGAGCTCTGGTAGTGCAGTAACTGTATTATTTCGTTTAAATATACATCATGTGATTGGTTGTTATGGCAACGGTATATATAAACATAAATTTTAGCAGACGCGACATCTATAGTAAGTTAAACACTACTTCATATTATTACCTGTAAAACAATTACCTTACTTTTAAATTAACTATTTTTCTTGTAAATTGTGTGCAATTAGCAAACGATAATTTAAGTGTCCCAGGTTTTTGTGTCAGAGAGGTTACACAAGCGATCCACACAATTCTAAGTGATATATACTATGTGTATAACACTTATTACAAGGCTGGTGCTATCTTCAGACATAATACAAATACTGGCCCTTTTCACTTTTATTTGCTTGGTATATTGCACTAAATATCTGTTGAATTAATTTTTTTTCTCTCAGTCTTAATTTAATATTCTTTGCACATGCAGTACAAACATACAGTAATAAATATGTCGCATATATATTTCTTTCGCTTCCGAAACTTTGCACTATATCGTTTTGCATATAGATAATGCTTCCTATCAAAATGGAATCACTGGTTCCGGGCGGAAGTTTGCTGTCAACGGTTTTGATAAACTCCAATCACACCCACCATCCGAGCAGCGAACAGTTTAATCAGCGGAAGGAAGTTGCCTTTAACAGTCTTTATTCTCTCATTACTTGAGCTTTATAGCTATTTCTGCCACGCTACAATGCGCAGCATCTGGCCCTAACCCTAATTAATAAGCCACGAAACGAACGTGAAGATTCATACCCTCATTACGGTGCTAGCTGGTGATGACGTATCGCATTCGCCTGCATCTGAGCCAAGCATCACCACCGAACTGACTAGTGCTTCTCTTTATTTATACTTTAAGCAGTGGCGCAGGCGCATGTGGGGAGCTAAAGCTAGTTCTTGGATTTTGGAAGACGTGTGGCAGATCAAGTTAAGATCATGTCATTATTACAAGCCTGAGACATCCCTCTTGCAGTCATGCTAGGGCTCAAATAGTTGAACAAGTTACCCAAGTGTATACCTCTGTGTCAATGTTCGAAAGCACTAGCAGACATCGGTTGTTTCCCCACTGAAAATACACAGCACATAGACTATTAGCGTCCGTATATCGTACTTTTATCACTACTGGCCACAAATACTTCGGAAGCGACTTATTTTATACGTTTTTCGAAAGGTGTTGTATTTGCAGGGTTTTGTCTGTTTTTCCTATAAACCGCAGAATACTTTCGTGGTTAGGAACTTCTACAATTTTTAACTCAAAACTACTAGCGTATGAGTTTTTTCTTGTTTTTTTGTGTGTGCGTGTATTACTTACCGATGTGGATGAGAAACAGCCGGGGTTGAAGCTACAGGAGAATGCGAGGGGAACAGTCCCGCTGCGCCAAGTGTTGCTACTACTGTCGAGCGAGCACCACTTTCCTTTTCTCGCACATTGGCCTGTGCGGGCTGGTAGTAGGCTATACAATCATGGGAGCCTTTACCTTCGAAGCTCTCGAGGCCTATAACGAACGCGCCAAACGAGAAGAAATGCGGACTGAACGGAAAGCGGTAGTGGAAGCCCTGTGGGACATTACGGCCGAAAGTAACGTGCTTCACGAAATCAATTGGACAGAGAGGGCAGCAGCCACCCTCAGAAACTTCGAGGTGACCCTTGTTCGAGCCGTCAGGAAAGAAGGTTATGACGGCAAAGATGAACCGCCTCTTCAATGGTCCTTTTCTGGTGCATTGTTGTACTCTATTATAGTCATCACAACTATCGGTAAGCTGTTTGTTTTAAAGCTCTATCCAGCTGCTTATATAAATATATAATAACTTGTTATTCTAGTAATAAGAACAAAAAGTATTCATTTAACGACGTGAAGTTACGTAGGAAGCGTTGGAGTCAATGAGGCAACATGTCGTTGGCAGCGAGAGAACCCAAATGATGAGTTAGGGCGGATAATCATAAAGTTATTTGTATTTTGCCTGTTATTCGTAATTAAGATTATTGTTTTTAATAAATTGTAATTATTACTGTTGAATTTACTCCTGGTAAAAGTTTTCACACGATTAATCTCCCAGCGAGCGGGAGCAAATATTAGCATATCCTAGAAATGTAACACAAATATAATTATCAGGCTTATCTGAAAAGTAAAAGATGGTGAACCTGTGTTCTCCCTCTTTCTCACACGTCGGGTTCGAATTGCCGTTATACCAAATGTGCTCGCCTTGTCAGCTGTGTGGACGTTATAGTTGGTAAAAAGTAGCCCAAGAGTTGGCGGTGGGTGGTGATGGCTAGCTGCTTTTCCTCGTGTAACTTTCGCGAAATTTAAACCAAACCAAACTCAGATGCACACACGTTTGTTTATATTTAATAAGCAGTAAAAATATAAACAATACTGCTGTTAAATATAAAGAGTACTTCTGTTAAAGTAAAGCGTATAGATGAGAAGCTGTAACAGCGAAAGTGTTTTCTAGAGAAAATTTTCTTATTACTTCGACCTTTACTGCAGTATTTTCAAAATTTAAATAACAGTATTAAGAAATGAAAATATGCCTCCCTGTTTACCAGCGGTATGTCTGCGGACTTCCAGCTCTAAAAACTGGGTTACGATTACCATGGTGGGCAGAGCACAGACAGCCCATTGTGTAGCATTGTGCTTAATTCAAAACAACAAATGAAATTATTAAACAGAATTTACATTGGCTTAATATTAGGCCTTTTTCACGTTTATCTTTTTGACAAGAAAACTGTAGAATAGTTAATTAATGTACCACTAGGTGTTTTCAGATATCTGTTTGAAAATAAAATAACATGAGTAAATGAATATTGAAAATTAGATATATATAAATAAAGTTGAAAATGAAAATGTGTTTGTTGGGTTTCGCGCAAAGATGCTCGAGTGCCAGTCGCGTTAACCTTTTTTCGTTTTGAAATGATGGAGTAGAGAGAAAAAAATCAACACCACTCACCGCCAACGTTTGGGCTGTCCTTTACTAACAAAAGGTTGGACTTGACAGTAACTTTATAACACCCTTCACCATGATCAGAAGTATGAGTAAGTGCAAATTTCATTCTCAGAACTCGCACGTTTCGAGTCTCGCACCTTAACCACATGCCAAGTTTGAATTCGCTTTTTTTGTGTGCGATTCCATAGACATGCCGCTGTGCCACTGGGGGACGCCTGGCTTAAGAAAGTGCGTGTGTTTTCTTACAGCAAAGCCACATTGGGTTATCTGCTGAGTCCACCGAGTGGAATTGAACCATTGATTTTAGCGTTGTAAATTTGTAGACTTACCATTCTACCAGCGGGAGACTTAAGAAAGTGAATAAGTAGTCTTTTCACGAGTTTTATTTTAAAAATAAAATTGTGATGGTATTAAAAATGTAAAATTTATATTTGACAAACAGATGAAGGAAGAGCTGATCTGTTTACTCTGTTTTTTGCCTGGATCCCTCTTTAAATAGAAACATGTAACTGTTTGGTGAATAAAAGTAAAATTTAATAAGTGATTAGTAAAAACCTTTTTGGAATTTTTTTTTCTGAGCGTTTTGTTTGGTTTTGGTTTGAATTTCGCACAAAACTACACGAGGGTTATCTGTGCTAGTCGTCCCTAATTTAGTAGTGTAAGACTAGAGAAAAGGCAGCTAGTCGGCACCACTCACCGCTTTTGGGCTACTCTTTTACCAACGAATAGAGCGATTGATCGAAGCATTATAATACCCCCACAACTGAAAGGGCGAGCATGTTTGATGTGACGGGGACCGTAGTTAAAGAGAGAGCTTTGTGTCTGGGTCCGTATATATGTGTGTCAGCGCGAGTATCTCGAACAATAATTAACCGATTTTTGTGATTTTTTTACATGAGATAGTATGTTCCGATAGAATGATCCTCCCCAAATCTGGTGTGTATCCGACGTTTAATTCTGGATTAATTTGAACATTTTTATAATGGAGATATAGGGCATTTTCTGTGTAAAAAGTGAGGGGATTAGGGCTTATTATTAGGCGTGCACTGAAACCAAGAATTCATAAATCTGTGGCATATGTTAGCTCTCTGATTGCTCTTGTTAAGTTGGAGTGATTGTGCAAAGTTAGACTAAATTGTTTCGTTCATCATGGTAAGAAAAGCATGTAGAACCAAAGTGTTTCTCTTTCTCGTTCTAAAAGCCAAACAAAAACTAATTAGTATTCAAAGGATTATAGTTGAACCAAACTTTCTGAATCTCGAAATTATGAATGCACTAAAAGATCGAAGAAACAGCGAAACAAAGTACATTTAATAAAAAAGCAAAACTTTATATTTTTGACAGTGAATTTGTTTTGGTCAGTTACGTTATCAAATGCATGAGATTTATATACAGCATTATACCACGTAGCCTCGAGGACGTACATTCGATACCTGATAATCGTATTTTCTAAAGCAAACTAAATTTTTATGCTTTAAAAATAAGCAAAGTGTGCGAGGTATTAATCCGAACCTATACTTACGTTTAGGACACTATGAATCTTTCAGTGATGTTAACTTATTCATAAAGATGGCTAATGTTTCTAAAACAGTCTGAGTTGAAGCAGTGAAACGAACGTTTTGTTTATGGATGGTAAGTGTGTGTGAGTTTCTAATAATAATGACGGACCGATGAGGCTTTCTTCGTCGTTTCGGGCCTAAACGTGTCGTCTGGAACATTTGCAGCATCGTAAAAAAATGGCATTTTATTTTATAAGTAACAAACCTGAAACTATTGGAGACTCCTAGAAGCCTTTAGAAAAGGTATAAAACAGGTTACACGATAATTCTCTCATTTGATTATTTTTAATACTAACAAACTAGTGGATTTAAGAGGTCAGAAGTAAATCAAATGTTACCTCTATGAAAACTTAACTTTAAACAAATGGTTCACTTTACCTTGTGTTATCGTTTTTTTGTTTTTCATAGCTACCTATCTCATGTGCGTAGCCTTTTTTTTGCAGTAAATAAATGCAGTAACAATTTTTAGAAGGTACATTTGAAATGTAAATAACTGTTTTTGCATTGTACTGAAATATATTCAAGGATATTGGGGTTCACATGTAATCCTCACAACACTTCTATTTATTGATGGGATATTGTTTTGTGATGATCTTCGTGTTATTTTATAAAAGAAGGTGAACCTGTTTTAATAATGTATATTGCATCATGATTTTGTTTTTTGACAATGGATCATCACGTCAGGATTACTTAAGCCTTATTATCATTACTGGATTCTTTGAAAGTAGGATCGCACGCTTATATATCACGTGATACTTTGTTTTTCTTTTTAAGAATGCTGGTACCCACAGCTTTCATTTTCTCAAAAGTTGAAAGTTGTTCCTATTGACTTCTCCCCAGAGGGGAAGCGGTAAGTTTAGCGATTTACAACGCTAAAGTCGGGGGTTCGATTCTCCATGGCAGAAAAAGTGCAAAGAGGTTATTGTGTAGTCGTTACTTAAACGTTTCAGTAAGCTCTTCTAGACGTTAACCACTTGTTTTTTCTATCTTAATGTGTGGTAGAGCAGAGAGCACCTATTAGGCTTAACTACTGACCATAACAAACTGGATTTTCAAAATTAACGGCATCTTATAAAACACATGAATAAAAAAGATTCAAGCGTTTTAGACTTAGTCATCCCTACTTTAAAACGGCTGGCTACATGAAACAACAGCAATCGACGTTTACGGTGGTTATTCCAAACCAAATAACCCTTCCCCCCATCCTTCCAAATGGCTCAGCAGAAAGTATGGGTGCCTATAACGCTAAAAATCTAGTTCCGATATCCGCAGCTGGCAGAGCAGAAATAGCTCATTGTGTAACTTTATGCTCAAAAACACACAAACAATAAACAACTAATAAGAAAGTCTACATATATATATTATGGGGACCATTTAAGAATTTTAAACAAATACTTTTACGCTCGTTTAGTTTATGACTTTTTCATTTTAATTCTGTAAACACGAAAATAAAATGAGAAACGTACTTAAGAATCTATAAATACATGTATATATGTAGGTTAGTTTGAGCTTTATAGTCAGAATTAATTTATTACAAACATATCACTCGAAATACATTCTAATTCGCGTGCGTAGAAAGGTTGTAATGAATTCCTTCTCTCTCTCTTTTTTTTTTTTTGACTTTGACAACATTTTATTAGCATCCCTTGCACCGCTAATGTAGATTTACTTCTAGTAGTTTTGCTTAAGTATCTGTTGAAGATGTGTGAATGAACAGATTGTTAACCCTTTTGTGTGGAAACATGATTCTGACATTTCTGTACAGAACAACCCTGTTTTGATAATCGGTTTGTATGCACTATTATTATTATTTTTTTTTTTTATTTTTTTTTGCAGAGGGACTTTGCTAAATTACCGTTTTATTAGCCCATACGTGATTACGTCAGTCACACGAAACGACACAGTTTCAGGGTTGATGGCCGGAAATTGTTCTAAAACTGAATAAAAAAAGATTAGGCTAATTTATGAGTGACTGGTAATGAAAAATTATGCGTACAGCACTTTTGTGAAAATTTACGGAATGTTGAGCTACGCAATGTTGACGTTATGTTGATAGAAAATAAATATAAAGGACATTTATGTTAAGCATCATCTTAAATAATTCACCTTTTGGACAACCCACACTTCTTGTAAACGGCAGACGAGAGTACTTACCACAAATCTGCGCTACAGACATGTAATGTAGTTCTGTGACTTTTCTAACAGTTCCAGGTCAGACGCCAAGTTGGCGAATGTTTGAAAGACAGGACAGAGAAGCGACATTTAAGAAATAAAAAAGGCATTTTTTTTTACTTCTCATTTAATAACTTTAATAATGGTTGACATTAAGTTCTTTGAAAACTTTTAAAATAATAATTCCGTTATCCTACTTATGCTGTTTGTTGTACGTTGATTTTATGATAATGGTATGTTTTGGCTTAGGATATCTTTTGATGTACCCTTGGCGAAAAACTATTTCTAAAAAAACAAACAAGAAAAAGAAATAAGAAAATTTCTCTACATTGCCACCACCACTGTAATCGATTTACTCTTTAAGAATAAACGCTAAAATTTATTTTTGGTATAATATTTTAATTTCCAAGATCAGTATATAGTTGCATACAGGTATAAATTTAAAGGTACTTAAGATGTCGCAATTAATTATATATGCTATGTTTTTAAGAGGTTGGGAAAATATGCAAAGTGTTTTAAACATATATATAATGAAAAACATGAAAGCACAACGGGAAGGTAAATAACGTTTGTTTGTTATGCAAATGGTTCTGTGTTCTTTATTCATTACATGTATCAAGTCCGATTTCTTTCAGCGTTCTTGACTTTCAGACGTGCCGCTGAGCTACTAGGGGGGTACGTAATATGAGGATATGTGTGTGTATTGATAATAATTCTTATATACCTACATCAACTACTCATAGTCACTAGTTTGATATGTCAACACTGGTACAGCGGTAAATCTATAGATTTACAACGCTAAAATCAGGGGGTTCGTTTCCCCTCGGCGGACTTGGCAAGTAGCCCGCTGTGGATTTTCTATAAAGAAAACAGACACGTGGTTTAATACAAATCATTTCGTAGTCTCCTTTTTATGGATCAAATTTCCACATTTTTAAAATTAATTTTCACCAGAAAAAAACAACAACAACGTTATTTCTACTGTGTGTCTGTTCGTCACTTTTTGAGGGCTTAATATATTTTGCAGCCCGACTTTTATTAGTCTTTTCCTACAGAATATTGAGCCACAAGATATAGTGTTATTTTGTCGAGAGGAGTGAGTGATGAATTAGACTTGACGTGACACACGTGATGAACAGCACAGCAGCAAGGCGCTTGACGACAGTCTCTGCTGATAGTGACTGAAAGTTTGAAAATACTACCGACGTTACTTGATGAATGCCAGCAGGTGTGCTCACATGTCTGCTAAGCTCGCTCGTCTTTCATTGGTGGAGCCTGTGGGTTATGTTACGTAATCATCTGAGGTATTTTTGTTCGAAACACAAATTTCTAAACCCAGAACCTGATTTTACTCATTTAAACTTTTATTTCATTAAAAATCTTGTTTCTAAAACCCCCAGAGACACCACCCCTACCCCAGTGGCATTAGTTTAAGTTCTCATTTTAATAACAATGTTTTATTTATTCCTAGTTTGTTTGTTTGTTTTTTTCTTTTTTACATAAATCAGTTCAAGTTCTTTGACACCTGGTGGTTTAGGAACACGATTTACAAACTGCGTGTCGCGAACTCCAATCACGTTTCCTAACATACTCGCTCTTTAAGAGGTTATAGCATGATAATGTGACGGTCAATCTCACTTTTTGGCTAAAAGAGTAGTCCGGTAATTGCAGGTGGGTGGCGTTGATTATCTTCCCTCTCGCTTATCACTTTTAAATTAGGGACAACTAGCGCAGATAGCTCTAGAAGTAGCTTTGTGCGAAATTCAGTAACAAAGAAACGGATTTCCTTTTATTGGGCCCCGGCATGGCCAGGTGGTTAAGGCATTCAACTCGTTATCTGAGGGTCGCGGGTTCGAATCTCCGCCACAACAAACATGCTCACCCTATCAGTTGTTGGGGCGTAGTAATTTTACGATCAATACCACTATTCGTTGGTAAAACAGCAGTCCAAGAGTTAGTAATGGGTGTTGATGACTGGCCGCCTCTCCTCTAGTCTCACACTACTAAATTAGGGACGGCTAGCACAGATAGCCCTCGAGTAGCTTTGCGCGAAATTAAAAACAAACCAAACCAAAACCTATTGAGGAGATATTTGAAATACCATTTCGAGAAAGAAACAATCCGAGCCATTTGCTAGTAGACAGTGCTGCCACCTACCTCATACAATAATATATTTTCCACGTAAGCCTAAATGGGTCATCAGAATTAATAAAAATCGAGAGTCATCCTACACCAGTGGCTTATAAGTTCACAAGGTTAACTGGTCTAAAATTAGAATGAATATTACGTTAATCTTTAACAGCTGAATCTTTTCAAAGTTAAAGCATTTGTAAGCCAGAAATAAACTAGCAAACACCTAACCACGTGTGATTTGTCCCTGAAAAAGTAACTTGTTAAATAAAGGATTAAAGAGTAGAAGAGGACGAAAGATTATTTCTCTTGAAACTCTTTGAGTGATTTATGTTTGTTTGTTTGTTTTGGAATTTCGCACAAAGCTACTCGAGGGCTATCTGTGCTAGCCGTCCCTAATTTAGCAGTGTAATACTAGAGGGAAGGCAGCTAGTCATCACCACCCACCGCCAACTCTTGAGCTACTCTTTTACCAACGAATAGTGGGATTGACCGTCACATTATTTGCCTCCACGGCTGGGAGGGCGAGCATGTTTAGCACGACGCGGGCGCGAACCCGCGACCCTCGGATTACGAGTCGCACGCCTTACGCGCTTGGCCATGCCGGGCCAATTTATGTTAAGATAGATGTTTATCCGTTATAACTGTTATGACTTGTACAAACCCCCTAGACCTCCCCCCATTTTGACCTCTATTTCCAGCCTAACTAAATTTTAAAATACCATTTTAATTGGTATTTTTGAATATCAAAATTAATGTTCTGGAAAATAAATATTACTGGTATGTACTAGTAAGTAAGGAAGTCTGACATTTCAGAAATTATTTTTGTTGAGTTGATAACTCAAATTGTTGTTTTTAATTATCAACCCAACAGTGGAAAGTGTAAACAATAGACACATGATAAAAGCTTATTATGTTATTTACTTGTGTAAACTTGGGGAAGAAGAATGTCAGGTATTCAACCAATTTGAGGTTTTTCGTTTGTTAAATTTTTCGTTTACTTTGTTACACTGTTTATATTTTTCTATAAAATTATCGAATCATGTAAGGCATGGTAATGCATACTCAAATAGTAAAAAAATGTCCAATTACAATCGTTTTATTTCCACTTTACTTATTGAATTTGCTCAGCAACATCTAAGCACTTCTATTGTCTACAGATGCTTGTTTGTTTCAAATTTCTCGCTAAGATACTCGATGGCTATCTGTGCTAGCAGTCTCTAAGTTTAAAATGATAAACTTGGGGAAAAGTAGTTACTCAACACCACCTATCGCCAAATCTTGGAAATATTTTACTAGCGAATAAAGGGATTGATCGTCGCATTATACTATAAAGCTGAGGATCCCGACCCGCGACCTTCAGATTGCGAGTCGAGGGTCCTAATCATTGGGTCAAAATTAAAGCAGCGAAATGGAATTGATTTATGTAAAAAGACTGAACTAGGTAGAAATACCAAGGTGTCCTTCCTACACAAGACTGATTGATGACACATAAGGTATTCGTATTTAAAAGGTGTTATTACATATTATATATATAGTAACACCTTAAAGACAGATTATATTTTAATGAAATGTTATAAAATAAACATTCAGCTTACGTATACTATTTACAGTCAATGTTTGATATTAGATGCAAGAAGTTTATATTGGAATGCACACTCAAAAATAATATCCAACATTTAGTAGGTTCTACTATTTTATGACTTCACTCAAGTATGGCCGCTACCAGTATTAACTGGTAATTATATTTGTGCAACGTAGTTTCCAAATGTCTCTGCAGGTCCGTAGGTTTTTCTTCTTCAGCTGATTCTATACATTATTATTCGGGTTATGAATTAGAACCGTGACTTTGGGCTGACATAATCTCGCTGGCTCCAGATATCTCCAGATTTGGAGGACTTCACGTTTAGGACCACTATTTAGCTGACGTTTCAAACGAGGCCTGGCATGGCCAGGTGGTTAAAGCCCTCGACTCGTAATCTGAGGGTTGCGGATTTGAATCCTCGTCACATCAAACATGCTCGCCCTTTCATCTGTGAGGGCTTTATAACGTGACGGTCAATCCCATTCGTTGATAAAAGAGTAGCCCAAGAGTTGGCGGTGGGTGGTGATGATTGGCTGCCTTCCTTCTAGTCTTACACTACAAAATTAAGGACGACTAGCGCAGATAGCTCTTGTGTAGCTTTGCGCGAAATGCAAACCAAACGAATTGTTCCAACCGAGGACCGAGTAAGCGACATGTTCACGAGGGACTGCATGACGATTTAGTTGTCGTGATGCTAGTCCATCTTTACGACCTTAAACTGTTTTCGAAAGTATCTCCCACTCCTGCAGCTTGACAAACACTCCACACTGGTTTCGAGAGTATACGTCACACCGGGTTCAAGAGTATCATTCGCTCCTGCAGTTGACAAACACCCTAACACCGCTATAAACCGATCACCACATTTTACAGGGTTTTTTTAGCTTTTATTTTAAATGTACCTATCTTTCTGTCGTCAAACCATTAGACAACGCGTATTTCTTTTTTCTCATTTTATGACATACATCTTTTGTATGAACAAGAACTTTCGTTGTAACAGTTTTATTGTTGGTCATATTTCCCTTTTCTTTTGAAGATCTTTTGAATCGGTTTGACGTCGAATTTCTTCAGATGACGTTATTATCCCGTTTTGATGTTTTTCTCGTACGCTCCTTTCTTCTTGTAACTATTACGTTTATCGGTGTCGAACTGTGTAGGAACTTATACAGTTAATTTTGATGATGTCATTACTTTATTGTCATTCACTTTGATTAACTTGCTTAAATAAAAGCGTTTATACGTCTAAAAGAAATATGAAAACTAACACTTGGAAGTGGATATAAAAATAATACCCGTTTATTTGTGCTCGGTATCTGATGTGCACTTATACTGTGATACTTTCAACAATGTTGGTAACTGTCTTAGTGGTTTGGTTTGGTTTGAATTTCGCGCAAAGCTACTCGTTAGGACAGCGGTTGAAAACACTGTTAATAGCATATCGAACTGATGACCAAGAATGAGTGGTTATGGAGGATTATTGTAGCTTGTCTGTCAATCATGAGTATAAATAACCATGATTGCTTGTATTTTTGTTTTATTACTTATTGAGTTCTCACGTTGTAATGATCTAAGAGTGTTAGCTCTTTTCACTTTTTCCTTTTTCTTGACGATAGATGGCACGGTAGTAGACAAACTGATAAATATTTAGTTTTTTGGTTTGTTTTTTTTATAATTTCGCGCAAAACTACTCGAGGGTTATCTGCGCTAGCCGTCCCCAATTTAGTAGTGTAAGACTAGAAAGAAAGCAGCTAGTCATCACCACCCACCGCCAACTCTTTGACTACTCTTATACCATCGAATAGTGGGATTGATCGTACTTTATAACACCCCCACGGTTGAAAGGGCAAGCATGTTTGGTGCGACCGGAATTCTAATCCACGACCCTTAGATTACGAGTCGAACGCCTTAACCCTGATAAGCATTAACAGGTGGTTTGTTCTATTCTGTTGACAGATTTGTGCTACAGACTTGGTTAGCTCTTATTTCGTAGTCATTTCATAATCAAACTTTTCATGTAACATTTTTAAAGCCGAGGCTTAGTGGCCTCTAGAACGGTAAGAAATTTTTTTTCAAGTCCAACTATCAGCTCATAGCTTCGATATCTAATGAACGATTTGAGATCTAATTACAGTTTTGAACTCAGGAGGTCTATTGGTGTACTTACCATTCCTATAGTATTATAGATTTACTTTAATATTGCCTAAAATGATTTCAATTTAAAGGTAGGGTCACAGAGACCCAGAAAAGTAACTAAACCAGATCAGGCGCATGCGCGCCCCGCCCCACGCTTTGTACTGTTGGCGCATAAAAGTGTCGCTAATAATAATGTACATGGACGGAATTCGAATCCACTCGCTGCAGATTGCGAGTAACCCGCTATAACCACCAGACTTTCCAGAGCTCTCTGAAATAATACATTCATATGGAGGTATGAGAGAATCTAATAAACTGTTACAATAACAATAATAGTAGAAGATAGTTCAATTCCATTAACACTCGAGTCACTTTTTATGAGCTCGACATTGCTGGGTGGCGAGGGCGCTTGACTCGTAATCTGAGGGTTGCGAATTCGAATTCCCGTCACACCAAACGTGCTCGCCCTTTCAGCTTGGGGGACCTCATAAAGTAACGGTTAGTCCCACAGTCCGATAATAAAAGAGTAACCCAACAGTTGGCGGTGAATAGTGATGACTAGCTTCCTTCCCTCTTGTTTTACTCTGCTAAATTAGGGATAGCTAGAGGATATAGCTAGCCGTCGTGTAGCTTTGCGCCAAATTAAAGAAACAATAACAACAAACAAACTCTATATGGCCAATACGCCATGAAAGCGATTTAACTTGCATGGTTCCCAAGCACAAAATGGAATTTTAATTCATACTTTGACTTTCTGACAAATAACTTAATTAATTCAATACATTTTTTTGGGGGGAAGGGTTGTACAAAAGTAGCATAATTTTATAGATTTGCATTGAAAATGAATAAAATACGATAATTAATACTTTTCGTCTTTTTTTGGGGGGGGGGTAAATTATGAAGTTAAATTTTTTAAGGTTTATTTCTGAATCGTGCAAAACATCAGTTTGACCTGTATTATATAAAGTGTACATTCGTCGATGTAGTTGTTACCGTTTGAAAAGTATAGGATAAAGCTGATTATGTATTTTTTAACTTTGCGCAAAGCTACACAAGGTCTATCTATGGTAGTCATCCCTAATTTAGCAGTGAAGGACCAGAGGGAAGGTAGCTAGTCATCACCATCTACTTTCAACTCTTGGGCTACTCTTTTACTAACGAATAGTGGATTTGATCGTCACATTATAACGCCCCACAGATGGAAGGGCGAGCATGTTTGATGTGACGGAGATTCGAACCCTTAGCCGTACGATTATGAGAGGAGTGCCTCAACCATCTGGCCGTGCCGGACCAGATTGTAATCATTAGTATAAGAAATAATTATAATATTAGCTACCAAGTGATAGATACGTTAGTTTTTTTTATTCGTGGAATTATTTACGATGTTTCTTGTTCTTTGTGTGGTTTTTGTGGTTTGTCAAAGTGTTTTTATTATGAATTGATCGTGTAGGATACACACTTAATCATGTATACAGAAACTTAAGACTTGTAAGCACGCATGCGCAGTAATTGTATATAAGAATTTTACTCTTCTTTTTTTTATCTTGGAGGTGACAGGAAAACACGAAAATCACACCTAATTTTTGTACATTAATATCGCAATGAATTATAAAACTTTAGAATTTTATTTAGCTGTGTTATAATTTTTACCTGTGTTGGTGCGTTTTAAACGAAAATAAGCGTTCCACAAATGTGTTAAGTTTATGTAAAAACACAAAGTAACGACTAATACTATTGGCTGAAATTCATCCATCCAGAGAAGTGGTAACATCATCAACGTATTGGCGTAAGAAATCCTTAAATAAAACAAAGTTAGAACTTCTACAGTGGTGGTTACTAAACGGTTCCTAAGGTGTTTCTTTAGTCATTATTCTTCACAAGTGTGTGAAACTTTAACCCTTCTGAAAGCGAAGCGCAAAGAATCAGATTTCAGTTTTAAAATCGAACTTTTCACGCTGTGGCATGAGATGTCCGAGTTTTATATGAATGAACTTTATGTTGATATACTAGCATGTTTTTTTTAAATAGTTTGAACTTTTAATTAATTTGAATGTATTGGTTTGTTTGTTGGGATAGTTTCAACTTTGGTTTATGTTGATTACTGGTTTGTTTGTTGGGATACTTTCAACTTTGGTTTATGTTGATTACTGGTTTGTTTGTTTGTTGGGATAGTTTCAACTTTGGTTTATGCTGACTTACTGGTTTGTTTGTTGGGATAGTTTCAACTTTGGTTTATGCTGACTTACTGGTTTGTTTGTTGGGATAGTTTCGACTTTGGTTTATGTTCATGTGTTGTTGTTTGTTTTTTTATTATGAGGGATTCAAACTATTTAAATATATAAAAGAGATGGAGTATCTCAGACAGACTATAATTAAATGCAATTTCTAAACATTTCGCTCCGTAGATGCAACAGTTACTGGAGTTAGAAGTAACAGTGTGAGTGTAGTCCAATAGTGGTGGTCCACCAGTTAAATCGTTTCTTTTATAAATAAAGCATGATGTGTAAATTTCGATGTCCATGAGAGGACAGTACTTGTAATTGGTAACACCGTAGCTAGACTTATGTGTTAAACCGAGAAATCAATAATGTCACATTCTAATTGGTTCCACCAGCACCACACTACACTACGGCAAAATCAACACACACATTACATTTCAATTTTTTTAATTAACACACAGTAATCCAAAACTTTATGTGTAACAAAAAGACGTCAAACCTATATCCAGTTTCAATAAAGCAAATTAATCAGAGGATTACGGGTTCGAATCCAACGACAGACACTTCAGCCAAAAATACCAAGTTCGTTAACATTTGTTTCTACCGATATATCAGTATTAACAATAATGTCAAGTTTGTTAACTGTTACCTCTACAGATATACCAGTAACAACAATATTATCAAATTTACCAACTGTTGTATCTACAGATATACCGGTAATAACAATATTATGATGTTTGTTCACTGTTGCTTCAACTGTAATACCAGTAACAACAATATTATGAAGTTTGTTAACTGTTGTTTCCACCGATATACCAGTAATAACAATATTACAAAGTTTGTTGCCTGTTGCTTCTACCGATATACCAGTGATAACAATATTATGAAGTTTGTCAACTGTTTCTTATACCGATATACCAGTAGTACAATATATGAAGTTTGTTAACCGTTGTTTGTACCGATATACCAGTAATTACAATATTACAAAGTCTGTTACTTGTTTCTTCCGATACACCAGCGATGACAAGGTATTATTAAGTTTGTTCATTGTTGTTTCTACCGATATACCAGGAATAAGAATATTATGACGTTTTTAAGTGTTTCTTCTACCGATATACCAGTGATAACAACATTATAATGTTTGTTAACCTTTGCTTCTACCGATATACCAATGATAACAGTATTATAATGTATGTTAACTTTTGCTTCAACCAATATACCAGTGATAACAATATTATAATGTTTGTTAACTTTTGCTTTTAACGATATACCAGAAATAACAATATTATAAAGTTTGTTAACTTTTTTCTTCTGATGTACCAGTAATAACAATATTATCAAGTTTGTAGTGTTGTTACTTCTGATATACCACTAATAAGAATATTATGAAGTTAAGTGTTTCGTTCATCGATATACCAGTAATAACAATATCATAAAGTTTGTTACCTGTTGTTTCTACCAATACACCTGTTGTAAAAATATTACAAAATTTTTAATCTTGTTTTTAACGATATACCAGTTGTATCAATATTACTAAGTTTGTTAATTATTGCTTCTACCGATATACCAGTAGTAACAAAATATTATGAAATTTGTTACCTGTTGTTTCTATTGTAATACCAGTAATAACAATATTAATAAATTTGTCAAATGTTTCTTCTTCCAATATACCAGTATAACAATGTTATCAAGGTTGTTAAATTTTGTTTCTTACGATATACCAGTAATTACAATATTATGAAGTTTGTCATTAGTTGTTTCTTTTGATATATCAGCGATAACAATATTATGAAGTTTATTACCTGTTGCTTCTCCAATATAACAGTAGTAACAATATTATGAAGAGTTTCAACTGTTGTTTCTTATGAGAAATCAGTAAAAACAATATTATGAAGTTTGTTTCCTGTTTTTTTCTGCCAATATACCAGAAATAACTGTATTATGAAGTTTTAACTGTTGTTTGTACTAATATAAAAGTAATAACAATATTATCAAGTTCGTTAACTATAGTTTCTATCGATATATCAGTAATAACAATATTATAAAGTTTCTTGACTGTGGCTTTTACCGATATAACAGTAGTAACAATATATGAATTTTGTTACCTGTTGTTTCCATCGGTATACCAGTTGTAAGAGTATATGAAGTTTTTTTATTGTCGTTTCAAGAGACATACTAGTAATAAAAATATAAAAACTGTTATTTCTACCAATATACCAGTGATAACAATATTATGAAGTTTACCAACTTTTCTTTCTACCGGTATACCAGTAGTAAAAATATATGAAGTTTCGTAGCTGTTGTTTCTACCGATATACCAGTTATATCATTATTGTGAAGTTTGTCAACTGTTGTTTATACCGAAATAGCAGTAAAAACAATATCGTGACGTTCGTTTACCGTATTGTTTACCGATATACAAGTAGTAAGAATATTATGAAGTTTGTTCACTATTGCTTTCACCGATATTCCAGTGTAAACAATATTATAAACTTTGTTAACTTTTGCTTCATCCGATATACCAGTGATAACAATGATATAAAGTTTATTAACTTTTGCTTTTAAGAATATACCAGTAATAACAATATTATGAAGTTGTTCACTGTTGTTTCAACTGTAATACAGTAATAAGAATATTATGAAGTTTGTTACCTGCTGTTTCTACAGATATACCAGTAGTTACAGTATATTAAGTTTGATACCTGTTGCTCTTAACAATATACCAGTAATAACTATATTATGAAGAGTTTCAACTGTTGTTTCTCACGATATATCAGTAATATCAATATTATGAAGTTTGGTACCTGTTGTTTCTACCAATATACCAGTAATAACAATATTATGAAGTTTGTTACCTGTTATTTCTACCGATATACCAGTAGTAAGAATATTATAAAGTTGTTGCCTGTTGTTTCTACCGATATTTCAGTAATAACAATATTATGAAATTTGTTACCTGTTGTTTCTTCCAATATACCTGTTGTAAAAATATTACAAAATTTTAATCTTGTTTTTAACGATATACCAGTTTTCCCAAAGTTTGTTAATTATTGCTTCTACCGATATACCAGTAGTAACAAAATATTATGAAGTTTGTAATATCAATGATAACAGTATTAATAAGTTTGTCAAATGTTTCTTCTTCCAATATACCAGTATAACAATGTTATCAAGTTTGTTAAATTTAGTTTCTTACGATATACCTGTAATTACAATAATACAAAGTTTATCACTTGTTGTTTCTTCCGATATACCAGTGATAACAATATTATGAAGTTTGTCATCAGTTGTTTCTTTCGATATATCAGTGATAATAATATTATGAAGTTTGTTATCTGTTGCTTCTACCAATATATCAGTAGTAACAATATTATGAAGCTTCTTAACTGTTGTTTTTTGCGATATACCAGTAATAACAATGTTTTAAAGTTTGTTAACTTTTGCTTTAACCGATATAGCAGTAATAACAAAATATGAAGTTTCTTACCTGTTGTTCCAACTGATATACCAGTAACAACAATACGGTGAAGTTTGTTAAACGTTGTTTCTTCCATTATGCCGGTAGTAACAGTATTATGAAGTTTGTCAACTGTTGCTTCCACCGATATACCAGTAGTAACGGTATATGAAGTTTTTTAATTGTTGTTTGAAGAGATATACTGGTAATAAAAATATATAAAATTTATTTCTTCCAATACACCAGTAATAACAATATTATGAAGTTTGTCAGTTGTTCCTTCTACCGATATACCGGTAGTCACAATATATGAAGTTTCTTAGCTGTTGTTTCTACCGATATACCAGTACTGACAATATTATGAAGTTTGTTTACAGTTGTTTCTTCCGATGTACCAGTAATAACAATAATATGAATTTTACTACCTGTTGTTTCCACTGATATACCAGTAAGAACAATATTATGAAGTTTGTTCACTGTATTTTCTACCGACATACAAGTATTTACAATGTTATAAAGTTTGTTAACTGTTGCTTTTACCGATATTGCAGTAGTAACAATATATGACGTTTGTTACCTGTTGCTACTTTCGATATACCAATTATAACAGTATGTGAAGTTTGTTACCTGTTGCTTCTACCAAAATTTTACAAAATTTTAATCTTGTTTTAACCGATATACCAGTTGTACCAATATTAATAAGTTTGTTAATTACTGCTTGTACCGATATTTCGGTAATAGCGATATTTTTCAGCTTGTATATTATTCGTTTCATGTTATTTGCTAATATCTTTAGTTTGTGGAACAGCGACAAATCTTTAAATTTACAATTCGATTTCCTCCAGGTAGACACAGCAGTAACCTAGTGTTTGTTTGGTATAAGATAAAAGCACAAAAACATGTGCTTTTTTCGTGAACTCGCAACAATTTTGTTTTTCTAGCCCTTCATTTATTTTGCAGCTAAATGTTTAAAACAAATATAAATAATGTGAATAATTACTGAATTTGTTATTTATTCTGTTATTCCAAGTTATTATTCTGGTTTATTTCTTCTCCTGTGTAATTTCTAAATAAAAAAAACTTCTAAA
Organism: Carcinoscorpius rotundicauda; assembly: GCA_011833715.1. NCBI lineage: Eukaryota > Metazoa > Arthropoda > Merostomata > Xiphosura > Limulidae > Carcinoscorpius > Carcinoscorpius rotundicauda. Next base: position 93,998,682 of record CM022394.1, on the reverse strand, counting down.
CCTAATAACGACGACATGAAACTTCTCGTTTGGTCCCTACAGCCAGAGGGACACATTGAAGGTTGCTAGGATTCTATTGATGACTGCGATTTTGTTGCTGTTGTTTTTTCTCGCGACCAGATGATATGCCAAATAAAGTTTTGTTGCCACCCAATCACACCTCACAGGTTTATTAAAACGGACTTGCTTGTATAATTTGTATCAACTAGCGATAAATTCACGAATTTGTAACCCTGAAATTCTAGAATCGATCCATCAGGGTAGATACAGCAGATAGTCCAGTATGACTTTGCTCTTGAATAAATAAACCATTATTGTTGTTTGTTTTTCGTAATATATCAAATAGAGTGAATAATTTACATTCACATTTTGTATTAGGTGTTATATCTACGTATTTTGAATTACCTTGTTTGATATGTTCTATATTATTACAGTGTGTTATGTTTTAATCTCCATATATATTTATGTCTTCAGTAAATACATTACACATATATGTATGAAATAGATATATCTGAGTTTTTACTGTCATATACTTATATATGTATATTAGTAAAAATAATTACATTTTGATGAAATTAAATCGTAAAATAAATAAAATCATAAGTTAGGACTGCGTTAAAAACTGCAAATCCGAACATCTGACTATTTATGTAATTTGTTATTTTAACTCAAAAACAAGCCGAAACAAAAAACGCTGCATCAACTAAAAATATCCGAGGGTACAAGTTACAATGTGGGATTAAAAATATCCCAGGGTACAAGTTACAATGTGGGATTAAAAATATCCCAGGGTACAAGTTACAACGTGGGATTAGAAATATCCCAGGGTACAAGTTACAATGTGGGATTAAAAATATCCCAGGGTACAAGTTACAATGTGGGATTAAAAATATCCCAGGGTACAAGTTACAATGTGGGATTAAAAATGTATTATTTTTATTTCAATTAATTCTTTACCTGGGAGAGCAGACACTTTCACAAAACTGTCTCCGGACGGTGAAGGGTGATACAGATGTGAGACGATGTTGGATTGAGCACCCCCATCCCGCTCTTCTAATTTATGTTTGTAATTCTATTCTTTATTTCTTGATGTGAGACTGGCGAATGGAGTTTAAGACTGATAAACAGTGTGTCTCCACCACTATGTCTTACCACTAAATAGCTTTTTTAGCTTTAATTTAGCAGTGTAAGACTATAAAGGAAAGGCAGCTAGTCATCACCACCCACCGCCAACTCTTGGGCTACACTTTTACCAACGAATAATGGGATTGTTCACCCGTACGGTTGAAAGAGCGAACATGGTTGGTATGATGAGGATTCGAACCCGCGACGGGACTTCATCCGTTGCTTTCGTCTCCTTCACTTATTATTTTATTCTTCCCGGAGTTTGCTTCTTAGTTGTAGTTTGACATCGAATTTTGAGAACACGTAGTTGAAAATGATTTTTTTCTCTCTCTCTCTTGTTTTATTCCTGTCCAGTAACCAACCATTTGGGCAACGCCATTAGCATTTTAGTCAAACAGTTAAGTTATTTCAAAATAGTTTTTACTTAGTATAGATCAGTACAACATTTAGAGGCCTACCATTATTGCCTAGTGGTTAGGATGCTTAACTCCCAACTTGCGGGTCGTGGGAACGAAGCCCAACTCCTTACATTCTCACCCTTTCAGCCATGGAGTCAATCCCACTATTTGTGTGTAAAGAATACTACAAGAGTTTAGTGGTGAGCGAAGTGGCTATTTCTCCTAGAGTATCACTTTCAAATTGAGCATGGCCAGGGGAAAAAATCCCACGTGCAGCTTTACGCGAAATTCAAAAACAAATAAACGTTTAAGGAAATTTATATTGTACAACAATTATTTCTTCCTTTATAATTCTATGACCTAAGACTAATCAGAGCAGTTCGATACTTCGTAATAAACGCCTTTGCAGCTTACAAGATGTGTTCCAGGTACTCTTAGGAGTGCTCAACTCGCAGTTCGAAGGTCGCGGGTTCGAATCCTCGTCACACCAAACATGCTCGCTGTTTCGGTCGTGAGAGCTTTTATTGTAACGATCAATCCCACTATTCGTTGGTAAAAGAGTAGCCCAAGAGTTGGTAGTGAGTCGTGATGACTAGCTGTCTTCCCTCTAATCTTACACACATAAATTAGGGACGACTAGTGCAGGTAGCCCTTCTGTATCTTTGCGCGAAATTCAAACAAACAAGCTTAACTACACATATTGAGAGTTTTTTTGTTCCTACGACCTTCCCAACGCCTTCTGACGGTGACTTTTTTTGAAAACAAAGATGAGTTGTGTGTCTGAAATATTCTTATAAGTGAATGACATAACGGTAAGTACGTATACACACATATCATACTATAATGGAACTCTTGCTTATGTGATACGGGAAGAACGTTTTTAATCACATGATATACAACTCTCAAGATTGCGAAATTCCCATCCTGTGTACATGTAGATTTGCAAGAAGGGTCACGATTATCCGGTTTCACCTCTGTTTCCCGTCACAGAGATCTTTATTTTTTCCATTCTCAGAGTACAGATATGACGTCATGAATACATTACAAGCAGATTTAATGCACTGGCGCCCCGGGTAATCTGCTACTGTGTGTGTGTGGGTATATGTGTGTGTATATATATATATCATTTATACTTTTATTTATATATATATGACATATTACTTCAAGACGTAAACAAAAATCTAGTAATTGTAGGAACCAGTACACAAATTATTATTACTATTTTCGTTTACGAAACGTTTAATAATGTCTGACATACCGTATTTTAATGTCTTTCAGACAGTACTAGTGAACGTTACCATCGCTTATTCTATTAGCGGTCAGAACCAAAGAGACGTTTCTTGGATTATTAACTACTTACGGTGTCCACAATTTTGAATGCAAAAAAGCACGCGATCTCAACATTATGTCAACACGCTAATAAGCCCGTCTAATGTAGCGCTTGTGCGTCACGAGAAACGTCACGCTGATTCCGCGGAACGTCCGTGTAAGAAAAGTCTTAACGACGGTAACGACAGGTTTGTGGCAGGTTTCAAATACGTGTAGCCATTCGTGTTTGAAATGTAAACATAAGTCTTGCAACAGCTTGGAGTACAGATGTGATGTGCTTCAACATGGATTATTCAGTTACTTCTGCTTCTGTTGTTCAGCACAAAGCTATACAATGGCTCATCTGTGCACCTCTCATCACGAGTATCAAAACCCAATTCTTAGCGTTCTCATTCTGCAGACTTCAACCTGAACCAAAGGGGACGTTTCATTTATATTGGGCAACAGAAGAAGAAAAACAGTAGGAACCCTATAGTCTGGGGTTGGAGACGTTGTGCTACCGGACATGCTTCGTAATTTCAGATGTGGATGCGTTATAAGAAGAACAGCCAATTCCACTGTTCGGTTATATTCAAGCGGCGGGTACTTACAGATCTCCTCCAGCCTACCAGTTAGTAAATTTAGTGACCAAGTCTGAGTGTCCTTGAGGTAAACTAACAAATAATGTCCTAAAATCTGGAGAAAACAAAACAAACTATAATGCAGAATTACATTTGTACTAGATTGTCAAAGAATGAAGAACATACTGAAAAGGCAGAGCAAAGATTAATTTTTAAAGTTTGGAGACACAAAGAAAAAATAGCAAAATGTATAAGTTAGTGACAAACGAAGCGACTGTCTCATAAGAAAAAAGGCTCCCCAGTGTCTCAGCGGTATGTCTGCGGACTTACACGCTAAAATCCGGGTTTCGATACCCGTGGTGGGCAGAGCACAGATAGCCCATTGTGTTGCTTTATGCTTAATTCAAAATAACAACATAAGAAAAAAGAAATTTATGTTTCATCTTAGTTTGAATTACATTACAAAAAGTATTTCGAGTGCAACAATATGGCCTATTAGAACATCCAGTTTTTAACCACCTTGTGTACTACTCCAGAGATTGGATGTACGATTTGTATTACCATTGGTCGACTTAACAAACAAACTGTCAGTATTGTGGATAGACGCTGTCTGTGTGATAGAACGTGTTTGTTGTTACTCGAAATAAACCAGCAATGTAAATCCTGCTGTGTACTTCCTATGGTATCGTGGAATATTTTTAGTGTCAACCAAAGTTTTTGAACATAATTTTTTTTTCTCTCATTCGCATCGTTATGAGTTACTTTTTGTCCGAACTACTGTCTAATACGTTTTCTAAAGTTTAAATCGAGAATAAATACTACCATTACGCCTCAACAGGCTAAATAAGTTATTTACTCCAAATCGGAGTGGGTTGACTTGATTTAACTTGCCCCTATTAATAAGGTAACAATTAAACGCTTCAAATAGATCAGACAACAATAGGCCTGGCCCATGCATTTCTGTTAGCTGTCTTCCACCTAGTTTATCAGTTCAAAATTGCGGATGGCTTTCAGCAAATAACCGCTATGTAGCATGGTGCAAAAATTATAAAAAGAAACAACTTTATTTATGTTTGGTGAAAAGAGGCCCAGGGTATGTGGATTACAACAACAGTCCTTTACCGTGTTAGAATGGATGAAAACAGACTTACATTACGTGGGTTACGGTAACTGAAATCATTTACCACATTAGAATAAATAAAAAGAGGAATACATTACGTGGGTTAAGAAAACTAAAGTCCTTTACTACACTAAAATAAATTAAATCAGGCCCATGTTATGTGGGTTACAACTAATGTCGCTTACCACATTAGAACAGATGAAAACAGGCCTTCGTTATGTGGGTTACGACAACTAGAATCCTTTTCCGTATCATAATAATTGAAAAAAGGAATCCATTACAGTATATCTGCTCCATCTCTATTTGCGATTAAAGCTATTCGAGGGTCATCTGCGCTGTCAAGAGGGTTTCATGTGGGAAATGCGTTTAAATTTCATCTGATTTTTCTCTTGCAAATCAATTTTTTAAGTGGCCCGGCATGGAAAGGTGGTTAAGGCGCTTGACTCGTAATCTGGGGGTCGCGAGTTCGAATTCTCGTCGCACCAAACATGCTCACCCTTTGAGTCGTGGGTGGCATTATAAGTGACGGTCAATCCTACTATTCGTTGGTAAAAGAGTAGCTCAAGAGTTACTGGTGAGTGGTAATGACTAGCTGCATTTCCTTTTGTCTTACATTGCTAAATTAGGAACGGCTAGCGCAGATAACCCTCGTTTAGCTTTGCGAGGAATTCAACAAACTATTTTTAGAAACGAAGGATGGTTAGACATCATTTTAACTCGAAATGATGTAAAAGTACCTTCACGTGGGAGCACCATTCGTTGTGTTCTTAATTCCACGAATTTGAGATTGTGTTCGTATAAATTCGGGTTGGAGTCACGACATAACTGCCCAGGTGTATGTGGAACAAACACCATTTCATTTAATTCTTTATTATTTAAAATGGAAGCAGGAAAATATATGTTTCCCTCCATCCACACTCCTTGATAGGGAATAAAGTTAAGGGTAGGTTTTCAGACTTACAGTGGTAAAATCTGAGGCTCGATTCTCCACGGTGAACAGAGCGCAGATAGCTAATTGTACGGTTTTGCGTTAAAACATATATACACTTACAAAACATATTATAAGTATGCAGATTAAAAGTAATTCATGTTTATAATTTATTATTTGTGGTATGAAAGTGATCTTGGTACGTTAGGTAGGGAAAGAACAAAATATCCTAAAACGTTAAGCCCCAATCTTTCATTTACACGAAAGACATATCCAAAATAATATCGTTATTCATATCTGTTGTATCTCTAAACTACTTTTAAATAGTTTGTGGGACATCTTCAAGCCCCACGATGGTTCGTGGTTAAGTTTGTGAATGGACGTAGCATAATGTGTAACTTTGCGCGTAAACCTAAAAATAAAGAAAATAGTATATAAATGTTTTGGTTATTCTACTGGATTTTGTATTATCACTCGCCGAGTGTTGTCTTTGAATTCATAAAGACCAAAAATCATCTAGTGGATAGGTCTTAACTTCGGGCCGCGACATGCCACTGCATGAAAACTTTTCATTTAAGATCAAGCTGCTTACTGGGTGCCTTCCTTCTAACGATCAATTCTAAATTAGGAATGGCTGTCTTATCATGAGTACATCTTACCTCGTTCTTTGGTCCATGTGTTTGTTTGTGTTGTGTAAGGCGTAGTTAGAGTTGGAAATACCGAAGTACCAATCCATAAATAAGCCAACAGAAGAGAAAGTAACAATTATCAACTTAAACTTTAGATTCAAGAAACAGAAGCTACTTGGAGGAGAAGCAAAAACAAACGAGTTTATCCGTGCAGAAGGTGGGTTGTGGTTTAAAGTCAGAGACGGATGTTGTTTGCTGTTGTTGCAAACTTGATATGCCACTGAAATTTAATATGTTGAGGTGATTTTAAAGCAAACGTATTTCTAACCTAGTCCGTCCCCATCTCCACCCGTTGACTGAACGATAATTCAGTGGGCTTCTCATGCTAAAAATCAGGTTTCGATACTAGCGGTGGGAAGAGCTGATAATTCGTTTAAATATTCTTTCATACAAGATTGATTTCGTCAGTCTTTTTCATAGCCATGTTAACAATTCGATGCGTGAATACGAGATGCAGCTAATGATATATGTATGTGTTTGTGTGAATGTATATATATATACATATATACACGAGTCTTAGAAACTTGCATGTGTAAGTATATGTTGCGTAAGGGACATTAGAAAGCGACCAAATTTCGAGGAAGTTGGGCACGGTTTGCACGGTTTTGTTCAATAATTTTTCAAGTACTTTTCATACTATTTGTGTAACTATGGAGACCTTAAAACCTCTGTTTTTATCGTTGTTGTTTTTGGTTTTTTTTGTAAAATTTGATTCGTATTTCAAGGTAAAGGAATTCATTTAAGCTTTCGTAGGTCTTTTCAACATCTGCTGCCGACTGACATTCCTTGCAGGGAACCGGACTCAAGTTGTCGCACGCATTGTTGCACATCTGACGAGCTTATTGACTGCTTGCACGCGCACTCGGCTTTTCGCCTGGATAAGCATCGTTTGTTTTATAGAAATAGAGAGAGAGAGAATCGTTGATGATGTACTGCAAACAGCAGGACACTGGGACAACGCTTTTAACCATCAACCTTGACAGTTATAGAGGTTTCTATTTTATTGTTGTTTTCTTCGTGTGGCCTGAACTACTATGTTTGACCTTTGCTTTATTTCACATTTGAAATACGCAATGTCTACCATGAGATTTAAAATATAACTTCAATGTAGTCAAATAATTTCTCGTTCACAGATAATTCTTAATATACACAAATCAAAGTATCAAATATTTATCACTCGCCTTTTCACAATTGGAGACAAAACGTTTTTTTCTTTTTCACTTAAAACGTTAAATAAGTATATACACACAAACTCGTGCATCTATACTTGTTGTTACAGTCCATGTAGCTACGCCCCATCATGTTCTAAGCGCAAACAACCATGCATCTTGAAAATACCCCTGCAGAAGGCTCCGTCCGAATGCTGTCATATCTAAAGCACAACCATCTTCTCTGCGTGCGTTCCATAATCCACACCACCATACGACGACGACGTTTTCCCACACCCGTTTCAATAGCCCTATTGCACAGATATCAATATGCGAGTTGATCATCACATCTTCGTACAGAATAGCATCGACAGCCGTTTCGTTCTTCAGCTACTTTGGGTATGCAATGAACAAACGATTTTGCGGAAATAAATTTGTGTGCACGTAACTTATGTTTATTTTACAAATATTATTATGTTGCATGGGGTACGTGGATGGCTTTTGTCAGTGATCTTCGTGTTCCTGGTATTCTCACCGTTTACAAGATGCTACTTTTTACTTATTTGCTGGAGAAAAATTGTGTCTCCTTCTACATGGTTTGTTTTGAATTTCGCGCAAATCTACACAAGGGCTATCTGCGCAAACCATCCCTAAGTTGGCAGTGTAAGACTAGAAGGAAGACAGCAAGTCATCACCATCCCCCGCTAACTCTTGGGCTACCCTTTTACCAACGAATAATGGGATTGAACGTCACATTATAATGCCCCATGGCTGAAAGGACAAATATGTTTGGTGTGACAGAGATTTGAACCCGCGGTCATCGAATTACAAGTCTAGTACCTTAACTTCCTGGCCATGCCGAATCTTTTGAATGGTTCAGGATTGTCAAACTGAAACATCCATATTCCTTTGTTTTCCATTCTCATTAAGTTCCAGGTACATACCCATGTTGGAAAACCTAAATCTACAAAGTGAACAAACCTTTATTTTCTGAGTATATGAATATTTTGGTTTGGAGACGGCCCTTACATACCCTCCCGTTCTACCGCTATTTTACATCGACTGTGGTTGTCACGTGATTTATAGATTTGAATAGTCATAATAAGTTTAATATAACTTATTCGTCTATTAACTAGCTCGTCAAAAGTTTAAGACTATACTGAAACGAAGCGTTAATTGTTCATAATAACTTGGCCGTGCCAGGCCCAGGTATAATGCAGAGTGACCAACATTCTAAATAACTATTGAGCCTTTAATTATCTCTTATTTCACGTGCGGAGTGCATATATACATATAGCAACAGATCTCGAACCATGGACTTTCGGATTCATAGACCTGTGCGCTAACTAGTAGCGGCATTCAATCTGGCTGCCCCCCAGTGGCTCAGCGGTATGTCTGCGGACTTACACGCTAAAATCCGGGTTTCGATACCCGTGGTGGGCAGAGCACAGATAGCCCATTGTGTAGCTTTGTGCTTAATTCAAAACAACAACATCAATCTGGATATTCGGTTAAGGATAATCGCTTGTAGCGGGAGGTTGACTTCCTTCTGTTCAACAGCTCATAGTGAGGCCCTCACATTTAAATCATCGTGTGCACAATATTTCATTTGCGCGAAACAAACAAACTGTTTCGCATGCGATAAAAATATTTTTTTTTGATGGTTTTTACGGTAATATATTTTATATCCCGTTCAAAGACAACAAGCCAAGTTTCCAGTCACTTTGTTTTTTTTATGTCCCTCTGAGTTTGTTTCATCCCTGAACCTCGTGTTGTCTGACTTGTTGAAGTATTTAGGGTTTGATTTCAGGAACAGTGTGTATACGTGTGTGTGGCTGTTATCCTTCAAACTTCTGACAGAGAGCGCTTAAGTCACCATCTGAAGGTCGCAGGTTCAAATCTCTCGTCCCAGCCGTGGGAACGGTGTAAGGTAACGGTCAGTCCCACTGTTCTGAAAAATGCCTCGTTATTTTAAAATAACGCATACATAGAGATATGCCATAGATATTGATGTTGCACGAAAATTGTGCCCAAATTGGGCACCCGGCATGGCCAGGTGTGTTAAGGCGTTCGACTCGTAATCTGAGGGTCACATTGCGGGTTTGTTTCGTAAACAGGATTGAACCTATAAATTATTAAAGACTAGGTAATCCCTGCCTGTTCCGGAGACAAGTATCCATAAGCCTATCTTCCACACAGTTAGTGTTAAAACAATCAACACTTTTATGTTGGTTGAATAGAGTGCAGATCATACGTAACTTAGTGTATGAGAAGAGGTGTACAGGTACATACACGAACATATGCAATAGCTGAATGTTTTTTACATACTATTAACAAACAAATATATACATATATATGTATATGTATACTTTACTTTCGTGCATTGTATTTCATATGTTTCTCAATCACTTTGAACATTTCTATTCATTTGGCGTTAATGAAAAAATACACATACGTATATATAAATATATATATAAGAGTGATTACAATTATAGAAATGGGTATCGAACACTACCCATTACTCATCTCTGGCGAGTTTGTTTTCTTTCTTTTTTTAATTTCGCACAAAGCTACTCGAGAGCTATCTGTGCTAGCCGTCCCTAATTTAGTGGTGTAAGACTAGAGGGAAGGCAACTAGTCATCACCACCCACCGCCAACTCTTGGGCTACTCTTTTACCAATGAATAGTGGGATTGACCGTCACATTATAACGCTCCCACGTCTGAAAGGGCGAGTATGTTTGGCACGACAGAGATGCGAACTCGCGAACCTCAGATTACGAGTCGCACGCCTTAACACGCTTGACCACGCCGGGCCCTCTGGCGAGCTAAGCGTGCCGCAGCCGAATATTAAAATCAGGCCACTGTTGAGCTTCACATATACGCTGTACATGTTAAGTACACAACTAGTATAACTATCCGATATTAAGAAAAAATTTCTATCTGTCTTGGAATGCATTTCCTCCTAAACCAGTTGACTTATACATACCAAATTTGGCATACTAACTTATTGGTTAAAATGTAAACCTCGTTATTATTCAGTTCCCTCCTATATTGAAAAACAAAAATAATTTATAGAATAACCCCTATATTTTCTGCAGTAGTTGTTGGAGATAGTCAAGTGTGAATAAAACTCCCACTACATGAAAATCCTACAAGTCAATTACTGTAAATCATATTTTCCGTACTTTGGCTTGTGTTCCATAATAACCAATATATATTGTAATAAATTACCTAGGTGCAATGCGGAGAATCAAGATATTGTTGCTGTTTGAGTTTCATGCTCTTTTTTGATTCATACCATTTGACTTCCATTTGACTTTAGTGTTAGAATAAGCAATCAAACCTGAAATATTTAATAATTAAAACTTTTAGGATATTTTTTACTCCCTGATGTAAAATACTTTTATCAATAGAAGAAAAATATTATTAAATCTAATGAATTAAGTGTAAGAAATGCACACAGTAGGAATCTTGACCACATCTCTTTTGTGAAATGGCTGCTTTGAACAAGAACTGACGGAACTACAAATTTTCTAGACTCGACTGCCACACCTTTCCACTTCTGATCAACCCCCAATGTCTCCAGGGATTTATATAGCTAAAAACCGGGTTTTGATACCCGTGTGGACCGAGCACAGACAGCTGTTGTGTTGCTTTGTGCTTAATTACAAACAAACTTCCGATCTACTTCCCCTGTCTTACAACAAGTATCTCGTATAAAAAGCGCTACCAAAAATTTCCACAAGATTTTGCTTATTTTTAGCCAATCTCTTCATATTTTCCTCGTTTTTAGGAGAAAAGACATATAGGAGTACAGTCTCCTTAAAATAACATAAACAACTTTTAAGGTAATACAATTACGGTGTAATTATGTACTAACAATTCACTTTTTACTTGTAGACTTTAACCAGATTTGTCAGGCATTCAGGGCAGAGCTGGGTATGCAATTTGCCTCTAAAACAATTAGTCAAAATGCACATCTACTTCGTTAAAATGTGCAGTTAATTAACATCAAATCAAATACAAAACTTCACCTAACTCCACAAGTGTTAAATTATGAAAGGTGATATAGATTATCTAGCCGTTAACAAATCTGATACATAAACTTTTTTCCTTTATTTTTTGCACGAATTAAGTAGTTTGTTTATCCGTTTTGTATGTCTTATCTCTTTCTCTTATCTGAGATATATTTTCGTTTCTGAAACAATGGCCAGTTGCGTCTAGTAGAAATATATTCTCGGTTAAATTTAGCCTAACGTCTGCTAAAGCCAACAATGAGTTATTTCCATGCCTCACTCAGAACCTGGGTGCGCCCTCTTTATCTTTCGGCGCATCACTGTCACTTACGTGAGTTATATTACAGCTACTAATGTTTCTACACGTGCCTCGCTTGAACAAAAACAGCACTGTTGTTCGCTCTGCTTCGAGTTGTGCAGTGGCTGAGAGTGTATTGTTCTATCAGCATCAATTGCGGATAGAAGAATCCAGACAAAGTGCTACCGTTTTTAGCTCCTGAGTTACTGATCTGAGAAAAATAAAACGTTTGCATTTTTTCCCCTGCATTATTACCACTTATTAATGCTGCCTTTTTATTACCAGTTTTGTGTGTGTTTATGTAATTAACTTACTTTTCATAGTTCATTAAAATTATCACGAAACCTGTCAATTGTTCGATTATTCTCGAAAAAAAAGTGTTTAAGATTATGAACTTTTTTCTTAAATCACAGTTTGTAATAAGAAATAAATTATCTGTTTGTTTTTTCTCTCACAAAGCGGCGTTTGGAAAAACAACACTATTCATGTCTGAGTGCTAGTCACAGCAGAAATTTAATCTCAAGCGCTAACGAAATTAATTAAACGTTGAATATCCCTCGTGAAATGCGAGAACGTGCTGTTTCGTATAAAATTTTAAACGTAATACGCTCTAAGTCAGAGAAACCAGATATAAAATGTTAAATGTAGTAATTAGTCAGTACGTGAATGTAAACATAATTCGTTGACTGTTTTAATAACTGTTAGAAAAGTAGGAAAATATTAATTGAAAAGTAGCCGTTCTTTCTGGCCTATCACTTGAACGTTACCATTTTCCATAGGGATCCTACATAACGAGCTATTATTAGTTACACTTTCATGTGCGCATGCGCCAAAATAATGTAAATCGTGGCTGTATTTCTACTAACTCCTGGCAGTCCGTGAAGGAAGTAATGAGCTCAAACATAATTAGAAGTAGGAAAGGAACAGTTAAATTAAACAGTAATCTGTCATTTCATTAAGCAGATATGTTTGCCCTTTTTTGTTTGTCTGTTTTTCAGTGTTTTCTAAAGAAGAAATATTCTGTTTGTTAAAGTATACACAACCTTCAATACAAACATAATGATCTGCTTATTGTAGCATACACAACGTTTTCTTTGTTGTAGCCTACACAACGTTTTCTTTTGAGGCCTAGTTTGGAATTGATAGACTAGAAAGAAGCCAGCTATTCAACCGCACACTGTTACCTCTTGTCTCATCAAATGCACGAAATCTTGTGTGTTTATATGATTCGTAGGATCATTTTATTTACATCTAACGGTCATTATTTGACTTATGGTTCTTCAGAACGGTAGGAATGTAAATATCCAATGCATAGAGCTCTAACTGTATGTGTTTGTGTGTGTGTGAATGGGAGTACATAAAGAATACTGACGTTTACTGATCAGGCGCCGAGTAACGTACCTGAACATTGTTCGAATACTCTTGAGTTGTATTGAGGCGGCATGAAGGAGTGATTGGCGTGAGAGTTATTGCCGTTGGTTAATTAGTGCAACAGGAATTTCTTATTGGTTAAGAGTCAGCTGAAGATTTATAATTGGCTGGTTGTGATTCTATTTTGATTCGAATTTTCATTTTTACTGGTGGAGAGGCGACGGAAGAAGGAGAGGTTAGAGCGGGATCGTCTTTATTAACTTGGTGTAGGGACGAAGGTGCGATCCACCACAAGGGGAGCTAACGAATCGAAGTAGAAGTTCCGGAATAGAGGGGCGGAAAGGGACGGAGGCGCTGGAGATTGCTAACTATGGAAGTTTTGGTGAGTTCAGAAGGCGGCTGAGTTTAGAGTAGGTCTCGGTTTGGGTGGTTACAGTTGTAGGGTCTGAGTCTAGATGGCCTAAGTCTCTAAGCAAAAACCGAATGAACCGAGGACGGTACATGATTGAACAGAGGGAATGACGTTCACTTTTATAATGTCTCAGCGAACCCAAAGCATGAAGCAGAGATTTTACGTCAAAGAGCCTCGAGCAGAGAACCCTTGTATTTACAATTCGCGTAAGTTAACCATTACTTAACACACGACTTCCTACATCATTCAATTTATAAAATATAAATAACGTTCTGTACACTGTTGTATTTGTTGAAGTATGTACAGTGTTGTGTTTGTTGAAGTATTACAGTTTTGTGTTTATTGAAATATGTATAATGTTGTATTTGTTGAAGTTTGTACAGTGTTGTATTTGTTGAGGTACGTCCACCGTTGTGTTCGTTGAAGTATGTACACCGTTGTGTTTGTTGAAGTATTAGACCGTTGTATTTGTTGAAGTACGTACATTGTTGTATTTGTTGGATGACGTACACCGTTGTATTTATACAAGTACGTACAGCCATGTGAAAAATAGCCCTAATAGCTAGTGTTACTCCCTTTGGCTGAAAAAAGTGTAGTGAGACACTTCTTGTAACCATCTTCCAGTCTCTGACATCGGTCTGAAGAAATTTTGCCCCACTCCTCAATGCAGAATTCTATCAGCTGTGAGATGTTTGAGGGATTTGTTGCATGCACAGCCCGTTTCAAGTCACCCTACAGCATCTCAATGAGATTAAGATCTAGGCTTTGACTCGACCATTCCAGGATTCTTCATTTCTTAGTTTTCAGCCAGTCCTTTGTGGATTTACTGGTATGTTTTGGGTCATTGTCGTGTTGCAGGGTCCGGTTCCGCTTCAGTTTTAATTTTCTTACAGATGACCTCACATGATCCTCAAGTACCCTCTGATACACAGTAGAATTCATGGTGGATTCTATTATTGTGAACTGTCCAGGTCCTGCTGCAGCAAAGCAGCCCCAAACCATGACACTTCAACCTCCATGCTTCACAGTTGGTATGTGGTTCTTTTCCTGGAATGCTGTATTTAGTTTATGCCAAACATGTTCTCTGTTCTGGTGTCTAAATAATTCAGTTTTGGACTTATCTGTCCAAAGAACATTATTCCACAAGTCCTGGCAAACTTCAGTCTAGCCTTGATGATTTTCTTAAAGAGCAAAGGTTTCCTCCTTACACACCTCCCATGCAAGTTAAACTTGTGGAGTCTCTTTCTGACTGTAGAGGCATGCACTTTCACATCAGCAGAAGCCAGAGCCTGATGTAGGTCACGTGTAGACATGTTAGAGTGTTTGGAGACCTCTTTTAGCATCTTGCAGGTTACTCTCGAGGTAAACTTGCTTGGACGACCAGACCTGAGTGTGTTGGCAGTTGTTTTGAAAGCCCCCCACTTGTTGACTATTTTCCGGACAGTGGAATGGCTGATTTCAAAATATTTTGGGATCTTTTTTACATCCCTTACCAGACTCTTAAGCTGCTACAATTTACTTTATGAAGGCCTCAGACAGCTCTTTTGCTCTCACCATGGTGCTCACTCTCACTTCAACAGTCAGGAGCACACCAAACTAAATGTCTGAGTATGAAGAATGTTATATTGCACCCCGCTAGTACAGTGGTATGTCTACGGATTTACAAAGCTAAAAGCAAGGATTCGATTCCCCTCAGTGGGCTCAGCAGATAGACCGATGTGGCTTTGCTGTAAGAAAAACACACACACACAATGTTATATTTGTTGGAGTATGTACTATGTTATATTTGTTGAGGTATTACACTGTTTTGTTTATTTATATATTTACACCGTTGTGTTTATTGCATATTTTGTGAATTTTCGATCAAACCCGAGACTTGAATCCTTAGACAATGAACTACATAAACAGGAATAAGAAATATAAAGCTTCTTCATACGGCATTTGAGTTAAAGAAGGAAAACTTACTCTTTATTTAGCGGTTTTCGTCCATACATAAATAATTATCTTTTCTGATGGTTTTTTATAAGGTGGTTAATATTAATAATTTTTATACTTTGTTAAATTTTTACTGTTCTTGTTCGGTTCAAAATCCCATCCTTTTTAAGCTCGGTACAAATTAGATGATTGTTAAGAGTGGGCTCGTTTGCAGGATTGGAAACATCTTTAAAACGCAAAAGCAATCCGGTCTTTGTACTTCACAATGTGTACTCATATCTTTTGAGAAACTTCAGAATACGTTCCCAGTTAAAAGTAGAAGTCGCGTAGTTTTATAAATTTCTTTGCCCTACGTGTGAGGGCGCCTACATCGGTTCCACAACAAGAAGACAGTCAAATTTTTAAACACATGCTCAAGAAATGCAACATTTTAGTATCTAAAAATATGTTTCAAACCACTGGAAGTGGAGAGAACGAGATGGTGTTAAGAACCAAAGAAACTTTACTACTACCGAAAAGTAAATCTGCTCAAAATAGCCAACAAGTCCTGTACTTTTATTAGTGATAAAAGGCAGTGGTTCACACTTCTTTTTTTTGTGGTGATCCATTTCTAAACGTGCATATTTTTGCTTCCAACTCTACACTACGTCCCGTCTAATCTATTTATATGTACATGTCGTGTTCTCATGTTAATTGTTGTTACTATATTACTTAATATATATATAGTAGTATTATTTGTACAGTAGTTTTTAAAACTTTATTATTGTGCAATTTGAACTTTTGAACACAATTTGGATGCTTCAATATGCAGACCGAATCTCCGCCCTAAGCCCCACGGATATAAGAAACCACTGTCTGATAGTAACAAAATTTGTTAAACCTCTTATTAATCGTAAGTGAGAATATTTCATTTTATTATCCGCTGACAGTATAATAGTAAAGTGTACTATTAGTGTGATCATAAAACTTTTTTTAAGGAACACACAGACTAATATAGTATCGTCCGCAAACTGTTTACAAGTTATATCCTTTTATAAAACGAGACAATAACAACAACAAAAGTTAACGAATTTTGTTCGGTTAAGTTTCCTTTATGATTTTGCTGATTT
Source organism: Carcinoscorpius rotundicauda (assembly GCA_011833715.1). NCBI lineage: Eukaryota > Metazoa > Arthropoda > Merostomata > Xiphosura > Limulidae > Carcinoscorpius > Carcinoscorpius rotundicauda. The sequence goes on along the minus strand of CM022394.1, from coordinate 93,982,242 downwards.
TATAATTTATTCCTAACGCTGGTCTGTAGAGTGTTGTCGATTTGTTTTGGGTTTCGAGTAAAGCTCCACGAGGGCTACCTGCTCCAGCAGTCCCTAATTTAGCAGTGAAAGACTAGAAGGAAGGCAGTTAACCATCGCCAGCTTTTAATCGAATAGTAAGATTAACTATCTTATTATAAGGCCCCCACGAGCATGTTTGGTGGAACGAGGAGTCGAACCTACGATCCTCAGTTTAAGAGCCAAGCGTGCAAATCATCTAGCCATACCAGACCAGTACTGTCGGTGCCACTCTGCAGTTAGTGAACCATCTAATTATGTGAAGTAATAAAAAAGTATTGCGTAGCTACAAACAGTGTTTTATTTGTCAGAAAACTGTTGTTTGACAAGAAGCTAAATAACAAGTTTTATAATCGCTTTGTTGTGGTGACCAACAAACCCTGATTCCTGTGATATGAAAATCTAACTAGAGTTATAGCTTAATAAGACAATAACTTTTATTTACATTATGGTGAAAATGTGTTGGTTATCACTGTGGCAGCTTTAACGAGGTATTTCCTATTCACATATTGTAATTTAGGTTAAGCGAAGTTGGCGTCATAAAAGCACGTTCTACTTGACGGATTTTAGAAGACTTTCAAAGACGAGACCGTCTGTCTGTTCAGTAAAAGCTAAACACGGGACTCTGTGCTCGTGCTAAATTTTAATTTCTCCCATGAGATTTACCTCTAACCCTTCCACTAGACTGAAACCAAACCAGATTTCGTGTATTCTCAGAACGGACGTGATCATCACTGCGTCATCAACATGGATAAACCTCGACAGAAAAACAACAACTGTACCAACATCGTCAAGGATTATATAGATAGAAATGTGTATGAATGCTGGAGATAAAAGTCTCCGGCAGCAACGTGAAATATGTGAGTGAGGACAGCGAGATCGTATTGGAAACTCACTTCCGTAATGCGGTATTCATCTTGCTAGCTTCAACAGCGATGTCGAGTGGGCTATATGGAGGGCACTTCACGTTTAAATCAGTCACTCTATTTACCGACGACTGTGATCAAAAGCTGTACATGAAGTATTGAGTACAGAGAGGTAAACCTTCTACTAGTTCTGTTCATTAAAGGTCAAGATAATTCTGTATGTCCTTCTAGTAAGGTCAGCGAGTTTGACCTAACATGAAAGGTCCCCCTGGGAACTAAGCCTTTCTACTCCACCCGACATACAAACTGTTTTTACTAGTTAGTATAGTCAAGAAGTTTAATTCAACGTGACAGGTTTAATGTATTATTACGTTTCGAATAAGGACGAGGGTACAGCTTGAATTTTGTGCAAATGAGGGCACACTTCTTGAAAAAACCACACACTGTTATGCGGATTTTCAAAATGAGTATAAATTCGTGGGTACGAAAAAAATGACACCACCATCAAACCAAGGATTTTACCGATATTAGCCCTCAAGTTTAACGGGAAACCTTTGTAAGTTAATTATCAGCCTATGAAACGGGCAGAGTCGAAATAGGGAAAAATAACTTCATTCAAGAAAGTTGGTTAATTGTTCATAATAACAGTTATAACATGTAGTAATAACAGTTATAAAATATAGTAATAATAGTTGTAACATGTAGTAATAACAGTTATAACATGTTGTAATAATAGTTGTAACATGTAGAAATAATAGTTGTAACATGTATTAATAACAGTTATAACATGTTGTAATAATAGTTGTAACATGTAGTAATAATAGTTATAACATGTAGCAATAGCAGTTATAAAATATAGTAATAATAGTTGTAACGTGTTGTAATAAGAGTTATAACATGTAATAATAACAGTTATAAAATATAGTAATAATAGTTGTAACATGTTGTAATAATAATTATAACATGTAGTAATAACAGTTATAAAATATAGTAATAATAATTGTAACATGTTGTAATAATAGTTATAACGGGTAATAATAATAATAGTTATAATGTAATAATAATAGTTGTAACATGTAGTAATAATAGTTATAAATTATAGTTCTGCAGCGCTAAAGGTTACGTCGTGAGGCTGTCGCGTTCAAAACACACTACTCCACACTGTTGACTCTCCATAATCCATCCAATGAACGAAGGCTACGGTTTTCCCATACCTATTTCAACAGTCTAATCACAGAGAAATCAATAGCCACTGTTTGCGGTGACTAAACGACATGTATTCATATGAACTAGCATAAACACCTGATTCATTCTTCTCTACTTAAGGTATGCGGTGACTGAACTGATATCCCGTGAAAGAGACTTGTGTATCTTTTCCAAACTCAGATGTTTCTTGAATGTGTTGCCTGAGACGTGCGGGCCGCTTTTTCCATTAACTTTTATGTCGGTGGGTTTTCACTCCCAACGAAACAACCAACTTTGCTCACCACAGATGGGGTATTGATACAGTTAATAATCCTGCTTCTCCAAATTGATTCAGTTATTCTAAACCTCAATCTGAACCATCAATGTGATCTAAGTATTTGAACAGTTTGCTTTGGAAAAGGATGTTACACACACACACAAAATAATCACTTTTTGGTGACATGACGCTATCTACGTAATGACAAGCAACAACAAAACGTTCTGATACGATCCATTCCATGTCACATAACATGCGACTTTTGCATTTAAAATACTCAACCTTTTGTAAGACGTTTAATAACACAAAATACAACATCTCTCCATATGTTTCTTTTAATAATTTTAATGCTTCACGCCTAAACCGACATTAATTATGGAACGTAATAAGGATTGTTTTGTTTGTTTTTGAAATTCGCGCAAAACTACACGAGGACTATCTGCACTAGCCGTTTCTAATTTAGCTGTGTAAGACTAGAGGGAAGGCAGCTAGTCATCACCACCCACCGTCAGCTCTTGGGCTTTTCCTTTACCGACGAATAGTAGGATTGACCATCACATTATAACGCTCCCACGGCTGAGAGGGCGAGCATGTTTGGTGTAACGGGGATTTGAACCCGTGACCCTCAGATTACGAGTCGAACATCTTGACTCACCTGGTCATGTCGGGTCACGTAATAAGGAACGTACACTATGTATGTTATATATTGGCATAATAAAAGCAAAGTTGTCTGATCTCTTGGCGACGCAGGTTATCGTAAAGAAGAAAAAATAGTGTGCATTAGTATTTCAACCACACTACATTCTCCATACTCATTTATGTGGATAAAAAAATTGTGTTAAAATATTTCAAGGCCAATTTCAACTTCGTATGACAAGTATAATTAATTATACATCACTTCAGCGTAGATTAATATTGTTTTTTTTTACACGGCGTTATCAACAAAATACTAGTTGTACTTAAAAACTCAGCACATGACCTCATCCGTCTTAAAACTAAATTTACAACTCAGCTATTTAGCCTAAATGACATCATTGCGAGATAACTAAATATATACAGATCTAATTCTGTTACACAACTGCTGTTTATGTTGGCATTTCCCTTTGTTCTACTTTAGATTGAGATTCTAAATTTGTCAAGTTGTTAGGGACAAAAATATCCTTCCATTTAAAAAGAAGCAGTCCCAGGTAAGGAAGGAGAGGTGGAATTTTGCAGCAAAGCCTGTGGTAAAATCAAACTTTACAAGATCGTCTCAGTTTTTCTGTGATTAATCTTAAACATGACAAACAGTAACCTAGAACTTTTTGCTCGTATCAGATATTGTTTGTCGTAAACTTTCTTTGCCCATCACGGGTATCGAAACTCGATTTTTAGCAACGTAAGCCTGTAGAGTTGCTGCTGAGTCACTGTGAGATGGCATTGTTTGTGAACACATGGTGGTTCGAGTTTCTGCCAGAGATTTACGACAGTAGATGTACAGTAGTAGAACGTGTGTACTACGAGTAGGGCGTGGCAAGCCAACTGAGTATAACACGTGAAAAATGTATTACATTCAAAATACGTTTGGTATCTGAAAGCATTTGTTTCACTTTCTCTGTTCCTGTGTTTAATTAAAAGGTTCAACTTACGTAATATCATATAGAGAAACAAAGTTTTAAATGTCTCATACTAATTGTAGTTTTTAATTTGCTGTTTGGTTTTATTTCTCACACTCAAGATGAGAACCAGTGATATGTATTACCAAAGTGAAGAGACGTTAAAATTCATTTTTTTTCTTTTCAAATTCTCTCTTTTTTTTTTTTTTTTCATTTATGTTGTCCATTGCTATTCTATAAGTTTTTTCAGGCTTTAGCGACGTAGTAAACCTATTGAAATCGTCGTTAATTACAATACATACCACAAATGATACACCGTTAACGTTCGAGCTACCTTAACCTTCCCCCAATGGCACAGCCGCATGTCTGTGGGTTTTTGCTGCTTCAGATGGGCTTTCGATACCTGTGGTGGGCATAGCATTGTTAACCTTTTGTGTAGCTTACTCGCGGAAATCAATGTATTAAACGTTGCTTATTAACTGGTCAAGAGAGATGACGAATAAATTGATTTCAAAAGTTTTCTTCTCCATCAATACAAGTTTATTTTCTTAAAGAAACATTTTTTCTGTTTTCTACGTTATTAATAATGACTGAGATGAGTAAAATAGACAATTTATATCATACAGTCTGTGTCATGCTCATAAAAAAACATCTGAAATCGTTTCAACATTCAGTATTTCAATATTCAATACACGAATGATAGCTTCCAAGTTTGGGAGATTTATAACACGAAACCAGAAGAAATGAAATTAATAGTTACAGTGATGTTAGAGTACAAAACAGCTTTTCCTTGCCCACTGTGTTTCTGGATATGAACCTGTAGATGAATCGTTATTCTGCTTCCAGATCCAGAAGTTGCCGCTACCTTGTTCAAGTAACCGAACAACGAACTCTGAGTAAACTTTATGAGAAGTTTCACAGTTATGGCAGGAACTGGTGAGAACCTGAGTCTTCCATACCGACAGTCACTGATGAAAAACAGACATCCACACTGACAGTCACTGATGAAGAACATACACACAAAACTTCTGACAGTCATTGATGAAGAACAGACGCATAATATTTCCATGCTGACAGTTACTTTTGAAGGACAGATAATAGTTCTATACTGACAGTCACTGATGAAAAACAGACATAAAGTAGTTTCACACTAACAGTCATTGATGAAGAACAGATACAATATTTTCATGCTAATAGTTACTTATGGAAAGCAGACGCATAATAGTTCCATACTGACAGTCACCGATGAAAAACACACATAATAGTTCCATACTAGCAGTCACCGATATAGAAAACACACACAATACTTCTACCGACAGTCACTGATGAAGAGCAGACACATAATATTTCCATACTGACAGTCACTGATGAATAATACGCATAATATTTTCATGCTAATAGTTACTTATAAAGAACAGACAGATAATAGTTCCACACTGACAGTTACTGATGAACAACATACACACAAAACTTCTGACAGTCATTGATGAAGAACAGACGCATAATATTTCCATGCTGACAGTTACTTTTGAAGGACAGATAATAGTTCTATACTGACAGTCATTGATAAAGAGCAGACACATAATAGTTCCATACTAACAGTCACCGATGTAGAACACACACATAATACTTCTACTGACAGTCACTGATGAAAAACACAAATAATAGTTCCACACTGACAGTCACCGATGTAGAACACACACATAATGCTTCTACTTACAGTCACTGATGAAGAACAGACACATAATAGTTCCATAATAAGAGTCACCGATGTAAAACACACGTGTAATACTTTTACTGACAGTCGCTGATGAAGAACAGACACGTCATATTTCCATACTGACAGTCACTCATTAAAAACACAATAGTTCCATACTAACAGCCACTGATGGAGAACAGACACATAACCTACAGTCATTGACGAACAACACACACATAACAGTTCCATACTAACAGTCAAACAGTCACCGATGTAGAACATACACACAATACTTCTACTGACAATCACTGATGAAGAACAGACATATAATAGGTCCATACTGACAGTCACTGATGAAGAATATGCATAATACTTCCATACTGACAATCATTGAAGAACAGACACGTGACAGTTCCATACCGACGGTCACCGATGAAGAAAAGACACATGATAGCTCCATAGTGACAGGAATTGATGAAGAATAAACACATAATACATTCATACTGACAGTCACTCATGAAGAGCAGCACATGAGACCTACAAATATGAAGATACATCGAAACTGAAAACTAAACGTTACGACGTACATTGGTAAGATTATAGCTACACTAAATTATAACATCTGTTCATTCCTCTAAAATATCATTCGTCCACATTGTAGAGAGGCATTTGAGACATGATGCGTAGTAGATTGTTTCTATAGATTTTCAACTCTTAATTTGACAGTCTATGTCTAGAAAGGAAAAGTCTGTAACTCGAAACAAACTGTTTATTATGATACTGACGAAACAAGTGGAGCAGAGTTTATTTGAACTAACAGGAAACACGACTCGATATTCTGAGTGAAAAATATTGCAGCTGCTATTTGGGGGGGAGGTCACTGACTGTATATTTGCTCGTGGTGATCTCATGATAACAGGTTCGCTGTCACTTCACCGCCTGTATCATACACATGTTTGAACGAGCTAATTAGCAATGCTGAGCCGTAGTATTCAGCGATCAACTACAATTGTAGGGAGACTCGATAGAGAGAGGTAGTACTCTTAAGAACCTTGCCAAGAACAGCAGATGTCACACCACAACGGATAATTAGAAGAAACCTTACCAGTACTAATTGAAGAATCAGTGCCTTAATTTATGTTACAGTTGCTTTTGGTATTCTTTTACTATACCGAAAAAAATAGTTTAAAACAACAAAAACGAATTAACCACAAGTATGAGTTGGCTTAGGTTATGGTGCTTTAAATCTCTTGATAAAATAGCAGTGGAATAGTAGCCTCCTTTTATTTATTTTTATTGTGCTAGTTTTGTTTGAAAAATATAAAAAAGCAATCTCTTAATAGTAACACCTACTCCTGGTCTCTAAATATTTGACTACACTGTTATTTATCGTCTGTAAGCTGTCGACAACTTTCGGAAGTAATAAAGACTGGTAAGTCATATAGAAATGCTTTATTACTGTTGAATGAATGCAAATTAATTAAGCAATTAGAAACAAAAGACAAAAAAACAAGTTTTATGATGCTAAAGAGTTTGTATGTTTTGAAATTTTGGGCAAAGCTACACGAGGGCTATCTGCGCTAAAGGCCCCTAAGTTAGCAATATAAGATTAGAGTAAAGGCAACAACCAGTCATTACTACCTACCGCCACGAATAACCCACGAATATCGAGACTGATCGTCTTATTATAATGATCGTCGCTACGACTGCAAGAGCAAACACCTTTGGTATAAGCGACCATTAGATAACAAATAAGGCGCTCTATCCACCTGACCATGAGGGGCCGTATGCCGAAAAGGTGAAAATACTGGGTGAAATATTCGGATCCAAATAACTATTTGGGCTGAAATTTATTTGTTCCCGATTGAATTAATTAACGGTTGAATTGTTCCATAAATAAGAGCGAAATTAGATTAAACATAGCCATTCGATGTACAAAAGTAATGCTTATATTTGGTTTGTTTTGAATTTCCCACAAAGCTACAAGAGGGTTATCTGTGCTAGCCGTCCCTAATTTAGCAGTGTAAGAATAGAGGGAAGATAACTAGTCATCACCACCCACCACCAATTCTTTGGCTACTCTTTTATCAACGATTAGTTGGATTGACCATCACATTATAACTCTCCCACAGCTGAAAGGACGAGCATGTTTAGTGTGACGAGGTTTCGATTCCATGACCTTGTACCAGCGGGGAACATTTCCGGAAACCTCACACGTACGCTTAGGTCCATGTGATTTGAGAATTTCAAAAAAAGAAAAAAAAGGAAAAAGCGTCCTTTTCAAGTTAACCGTCTGAAATAAAATAACTAAAAATTCTTCCAAGTTTTTCCAATTAATCAAATAAGCCCTTACATAAGACTGTCATCGCTTCACGCATTGACCGTTGAAAATAAACCAATCTGTACTCTTGTTTTGTTTGTTTGTTTTGGAATTTCGCACAAAGCTACTCGAGGGTTATCTGTGCTAGCCGTCCCTAATTTAGCAGTGTAAGACTGGAGGGAAAGCAGTTAGTCATCACCACCCACCGCCAACTCTTGGGCTACTCTTTTACCAACGAATAGTGGGATAGACCGTCACATTATACACCCGCACGGCTGGGAAGGCGAGCATGTTTAGCGCGACGCGGGCGCGAACCCGCGACCCTCGGATTACGAGTCGCACGCCTTACGCGCTCGGCCATGCCGGGCCCAATCTGTACTCAAGACGTACTTATGTTATTTTATAAGATAAGAAGCTATAACTGTAACACATGATGTTAAGAAATTATGTTGAAAGAATAAACAAGAACACACAATGAGTTATAACAAGGCTAAACACAGTGTTTGAGAAATTTCTCGAATAAGGTTTATAAATCGTGTGATCACTGCGCCTACTTTTTCGGCCCGACATGGCCAGGTGGTTGAGGCACTCAACTCGTAATCCGAAGAACGTGGGTTCGAATCCCCGTCACACCAAACATGCTTTCCCTTTCACCTGTGTGGACGTTATAATGTGATGGTACATCCCACTATCCGTTGGTAAAAAGAGTAGCTCGTGAGTCAGCGGTAGGTGGTGATGACTAGCTGCCTTCCCTGTGGTCTTACATTGCTAAATTAGGAACGGCTAGCACAGATAGCGCTCGTGTAGCTTTGCGCGAAATTCAAACCAAACCCTTACATGCCATAAAGTTATATTGTTTGTATAACATCATAAAATTTGCTATATCTCTTTCTATGAAACAAACATGTTGTGTCTCCTATATAACACAAAGTCATATTCCTAGTATAATGCCATTAAATGTGTTACATCCCTTCATATGAAACAAAGTTGTTGTGTTCAGTGTTCCCTCTAAGCTGCGCGGCCACACAACTACCAATCAAACGCCGCGCACATCCTTAGTAATAATAAGGAGTATCAACATGTTGACGCCCTTGATGGCCCTGTTGTGTTTCCCGAATAGTATAGAGTTATATGAGTAGTGAATATTTCCTTAAAAATTTAATATCGTGTTTCATTTCTCGTTGATTCTTCATCACAGAATGTTCCAACCCTGGTTTCTTCTCGTTTTTCGCAGGTTATGGCAACATCGCTCCAAAGACTCCATGGGGAAAGCTCGTGACCCTTCTCTACGCCATTGTTGGCATTCCGCTGATGTTGTTATGCCTGTCCAACATCGGAGACGCCATGGCTCACTCCTTCAAGTTTATCTACTGGAAAGTGTGTTGCTACCTCTGCATCAAACCACAGAAGAAATCCCGGAGATCACGGTCATCCTTCCGACATGCTAGTCGTTATTCGGCTGGTTGTAGCCCTCCTCTGGACTTCAACAAAGCCACGCAGGAAACTCACCAAGATACATTGAGTCGGAGTAGTTATTGTACGGCTCCAGCTACTGTCATGTCTGACAGTGACTCCCGTAGCCCCACTTCTCCACTAAGCTCCCCTACTGTTCCTGCCTCCCCATCTTCTATAGCTCCTGGTTCGCCTCAGTACTTAGGCCCTAAAATTTACAGCTCTCCACAACGGACCCCATATGCCGATCATTTGAATGCCCAACGGATTCCCGTGATATCCAATAAGTATGTTCTTCAAAGTGGAGAAGACATCCCAATTGAACTCTCACACCCTTCTATGGGGCGTTTGGACCCTTCTTACCCGTACAGTCTGCCCCAGGGAAAGTTGCGTCGGCCTGACCAATGTAACTGGGGAAGCCGCCGCCAGGAGGATACGCTGGACCTAGAAGAGGAAGAGGAATCCGGATCAGAGGAGAGTGATGAAGAAGAAGTTAGTGTACCAATATGGCTGTGTTCTGCTATCGTTATTGGCTACATCTGCGGCGGTGCCTTTCTTTTCACCATCTGGGAGGACTGGAACTTTTTAGACAGCTCCTATTTTTGCTTCATAACTTTAACAACTATCGGATTTGGAGACTTGGTTCCTGGAACTGCAGTGCTGTCTGAAGACGCCCAACTAACCCTTGGCTTATGTGCTCTTTACTTACTCTTCGGCATGGCTCTTTTAGCAATGTCGTTCAACCTAGTTCAAGAAGAGTTCACCAAGTCTGTGAAGTGTATTGGTCGGAGGATTGGAATACTGTCAGACGACGAGGATGATAACTGAAGAACCACAAAGAGCTAGAAGACTACTATTGCATCCTAAAGGTACTCTAGCATCCTCCCGAGGTCTCACTCTAGTCTCAAGGTTTACTAAGAGCTTCAGTGACCATTAACACATAGTAAAAAGGGTGAAGCCTAAAATGCATGCGTAAGTATGTATGAGTATTAGAAGGATAAGAAAGTACGGCAGGGAAATATTGTCACATACTCAATTCGGACTCCCCTGATTTTGTACAGTGCAGCTGTCAGACAAGAAATACGTAAACCGTATGACTGTTGCTTCTACTCTTTACTTCCAACATGCAGGAGTGGAGACAACAGAAAAGTGACTTCTGTAACATAGTGACATGTCTAACGAAACAACTTTTAACAATCAGTACCACCACAGAATATGTTTCAGAATTCTGTTGTATTTTATATTCAAGTGTAGACTAGGAACAATCTGTAGGACAGTAATTGTAAATTTTATGATTCTATCTTGCTGTCATCTGGAAATATTTGTTAGGCTTTTAAAGGTATGTTTAAACTACTGGAAATTATAGCGATAAAGATATGTATATGGAATGTAGTGAACAGAGGTTTTTGTCCTCTTACCAACAATGTGATATTTCTAGTTAGATCCAAATAAATTTCGGGTAGTAATGAAATGATGAACTGCAATGTTACCAGAGGCATTATTATTTATAAATCATCTTTTCATATGAAACGTTTCAAGAAAAACCGTTAGTATTTCTGTGAAACTTGTTTTCAGTTATTATCATGAAAAGAATTCATTTCATTATTTAGTATTTCCACTGTTTCTCGTTCAAACGCTGTTTGTACTTGTATTACAGAAACGATTGAATTTGTCCTTATTGTTGAAACGAACTCGAAAGATTTTACTTAATCTTTGTTGAACCAAGTATTAATTATCATAATCCCAAATTACTTCCTATATTCTCGAAAGTTCTCAAACTTAATTATTTGAATACGTAAAGACGAGTTACTTAGTTTGGGTGTGTCCACCTGAAAGGCGTGGGGTGATAGACTTCAATTGAAGAGCTCTTATCCCAGCAACCTGAGATATCAATTATGTTTTTGAACAAGTGGCGTTTTTACACTTTAGTTTAAATATAAAAAGTACCTCCCGTCAGATGAACGTGTGGGGGTAGGTAATAGTAATGAGAAACGATCACGGAATCCACAAAGTTTTATATGAAAAACCTGGAATAAATTTGGATTTTTTATAATTAAAACAAACAAATAGACATCCTTGACATCGGTTTGATGGTCAATCAGAATAACAGAGAGCTGTATACATAACTTCAAGTAGCCAGTCGGCAGTACAGAAAATTATTGGCTTAGTTAATGTAACTAATAAGAACATTAAAAATAATCTGACTAAAAATTTACGTTGTTTTCAATGTATGTTAATAATATATAGATATGATCTTTCTTTCGCCGAATAATTTATCGAAATTTTGAATTATTTGAAACATAATATAATGTTAGGCCTTTCTTTCCAACAAGGCCCAACATGGCCAGGTGGTTAAAGCACACAGCTCGTATTCTGACGGCAGCGGGTTCAAATCCCCGTCATATCAAACATGCTCGCCCTTTCAGCTATGGGGACGTTATAATGTAACAGTCAATCCCACTATTCGTTGATAAAACATCCTTGACATCGGTTTGATGGTCAGTCAGAATAACAGAGAGTTATATACATGACTTAATATGGCCAGTCTGCAGTACAGAAAGTTATATGAGCAAGAGTTGGCAATGAATGGCGATGACTAGCTGCCTTCCCTCTAGTCTTACACTGCTAAAATAGATAGTTCTCGAGTACCTTTGCGCAAAATTCAAAACAAAGCAAACAAACTTTCTCACAAGTATAAACCATATGATCTGAGCATATATATTGTTAACCACAAAGCTGCAAACTTGAACATTTGTGTTTTTCTCACTGAAAGTATTGGAAGTCAATTTTCAGTATTATTAGTCCTCGTACTTACCTCTGAGTCAACAGGGTGCATATTTTAGAAAGAAATATTGTTGTTATGCATGTTTCTCATAAAAATGGAAGTTATTTAGTCAATTAATGCTTAGAAAATAGCTCTGACAGACGTAACCACAAATTTATGGCAATTCTTTGTACTTAAAAGGAGTCAAAATAGTAGAAATTAATTTAAATTATTTAAAATGAATGGGTTTGTTTGGAATTTCGCGTAAAGCTACACGAGGACTACCTGTCCATAATTTAGCAGTGTAAGACTAGAGGGAAGGCACCAAATCATCTCCACCCACCGCCAACTCTTGGGCTATTCTTTTACCAACGGATTGACTGTCACACATAACGTTCCCACGGCTGAAAGGGCAAGAATGTTTGGTGTAACGGGGATTGACCGTTACATTTTATAATGACCTCACGGCTGATAGGGCAAGCATGTTTCGTGTGACGGGCATTCGACCCTCGGATTACGAGTCGAGTTCCTTAACCACTTTGCCATGTCAAGCCTAAAATGAATTGTGTATTCTTGTTATCCAACAAACATTCATGAGTCAACCTAGTGAATCCTGGGAAAAATGACGTAAAGAAAAGACTTTCTTAAAGAACCTTAAACATTTGCAGATAATTATGGGATGTCCTATAAACATACGATTATTTACTAAAGAAGAAGTCCAGTCAGTTGTGATGAGTATCGTGTATTAATACGCTGAAAACTTTTAATTACAAAATAAAAAAGCAATGGGTTGGATCATCTACAGAGAGTGAAAGAAACTACTCACACAATGTGATTAAAAAAGTAAACACAAGAATCGTTTAACATCTTCCCGCTAGTAGCCTAGATATCTGTGAGTTCTTTAAAAACTATCACTTACATTATGCAAAAGAAGAAAATGTTGCCAGTAAACAAGGCCGGATTAAAGGTTTTATAGGTCCTAGGCTTTTCAACTTATAGAGACAGAACCTCTACGTGCAATACATTTATAGTCATAGCTTAAGCCCCCCTAATTCGCGTGAGGTCCTGGAGTTAAGCCTGGTAAGCCCATGCTTTAATCCGAGGCTCCCAGTAGGTATAACAAGTGAAATTAAGATGACCTGGTCAGTTATGACTATCTTGGTAAAACACACTTGTCCAAGAAAATCCCATCACTAGGATAAGCCACTGATCAAATTTACACGAAATCAAAGATGGTTTTCCAAAACAGAGAAGTCCTGATGTACTAACGAATATGTTCAGCCAGGTAGAGATTGATAACATGACTGAAGAATGGGCGGTTTTAGCTTCATGTGCTAGAACATACACGACGAGGAAAAACTGATGGGCTAAAATCTGAAAAAAAACACGCCAAAATACGTTCTGTTGTTATTGTTCCCTCAGCTCTTTTACCTAGTTATACAGAAGAGATAGCTAGCCGTTACACCTATAACTGTTAATAAGGTTTTAATAACAATGTAAACATTCCCTTTATATTTATTTTAAGTCTCAGAAACCTTGTAATCAATATTCTTACGTTCTCATTATTGTATTTGTGTTTATTCAACTGAATAGTTTCAAAAACTTTTCGGTAAAGTTTAAAATAATTCAAAAAACAGTCAGGAAGAATAACGTGAGATAAATTTCTAAATAAACTTAGACAATCGATGGTTTAAATTGAAAGTGAGAAATTTACTGATAAACTGACACTCAGAACGTAATTTCTGAAGTTCATTAACAGATAAAATGATACTCAAAACATGGTTTGTTAAGTTTATTGATTGATAAACTGACACTTAGTACATGGTTTGTGAAGTTTATTTATAGATTACTCTTGGGCTACTCTTTTACCAACAAATAGTTGGATTAACCATCACATTATAACGTCTCTACGGCGGAAAGAGTGAGTGTGTTCGGTGTGACGGGGATTCGAACCCTCGACCCTCTGATTACGAGTCGAGCGCCTTAACCATCTGGTTATGCCGAGCCATTGTTTGTGAAGTTTGTTGACAGATAAACCGACACTCAAAACATGGTTTGTGAAGTTTATTAACAGATAAACTGACACTCAGTACATGGTTTGTGAAGTTTATTGACAGATAAACTGACACTCAGAACTTGGTTTATGAAGCTCTTTACGATCAGATAAGAACACAAGCGATCCTGAAGATGGTTTGTTAGTTAGGTTGTTTGATTACTTCAGTAATGGGATATTTAACATGTTTTCACTTGTCCATTTTAACATATGTTCACTTTTAACATTACTATAATTTACTGACGTTAGGAATAAATGTTCTCAAATTAACTAGAAAATCATTTAAATCCCCTAAGAACGTTTTACATAAATGATGTAAAAATGGTTTAAAGTGAACGAATTTAATGAAATGGAAAAAATGAGTGAAGACATAAATATGTGAATTAATAATTATTAATAACTGTATCAACAAGTTACATTACAGAAATACGTTACTCAACATCTGATATTATTTAATAAGTAATGACGTTATACCTCTAGCCAACAAATATTTTAAATAGTTACAATTTTATGCAAGTAACTGGAGTTTACTCTAGCAACATCAATATCTTCAGATAATGAAATATTTAGAACCAACGGATCACATAGAAATGTTGAAATCAGACTTTTGATGTTTATGTAAAACAGTACAAAATCATGAATATACCTCTCATCTAAAGCTTATCTTCGTTATAATTCTAAATTATTTAAATTTATAAAACTATATAAAGGCTTCAGAGAGTGGTCAAGTAATAGTTCTTTAGGTCAAGGTTTTGGCAAACGACTTCTAAAATACTGCCTGATGGAAGAATCTGGAGGGAGTGACAAGAAATACTTGTGTGCAATAGTCAGGAAAACACATGTACAAATCACAGATGCACCTCTAACACTCCAGACATCTAGAATTTCTCTTAAGAGCAACAGTTGCCACAAGTAAGAAAAGAAAATAGTACCACTACTTCGAAGAAGAGAGACCAGGGTGGCCTGCTCAGTTTGAAGTGCCTTTGTGAAGAGTATTTGTCCGATACAACTGAGAAACCCCAATCCAATAATAAGCCACTGATTAAAACCACAAGAGATGGGAAAAAATTCTCCAAACACACGTGTACCAACAGTAGAAACTATGACACCTATCCATCCAAAATTGAATAAAATCACTGAATGATGAACACCTTTAGCCTTACGAATAACTATATATACTAGAGAAGCAAATATTGTAGATCCTAAGGCCATAAAAACACCAAAAATATGGTCTTTAGTTAAAACATCAATACGTTCTTCACTTTGGAAGAACTGAAGTGGTAACTTAGTCATTAATGTAATTCCAACAATAGTAAAGAGTAACAAAATACCTTCGAACCATCCACAAGGTTCCTTTAGAAAGATCCTTGCAAAAATGGTCATAAAGATTGGAAAACTGAAGACGATTACTGAAACATCTGCGATGGGAAGTAAATGATAAGCATAAAACCTCATAAACAAACCAAATAATCCAAATATTCCACGTAAAAACACCATAAGTCTCACATTACTTGGATCCAAGAAAAAGGAAAAGAGCTTTTTGTCCTGGATATATAGTCTGTAAATATCTCACAATTACAGCGTTCAAAGAGAAACATATGCCGGAAGTTAATGTAAAAACCACTCCTTTGAAACGTCTTGATTTCTTATTGTTTTGAAATGTACTTCTCGTTTTCTTAGAGGAGACTTCTTTCTCGTCCATCTCAAACTCCAGTTTTGCATCAGAGGACTTGTCTCCTAAACAGCTTCCTTCCTTTTCTTTACAGGGTTTCCTCTGAAGGACATCATCTTGAGGGCTCTTCTTGATAGACTTTGAACTACAAAGTGTAATACAAATTGTAATATTAGTAATATGTTTATGCCACAATTATATACCTATAAAACATCATTAACGGATCAGCATTTATCCACATAAAATTATTAATTTTAACCTATGAAGAAATATTATATTTATATTCTGGACAAGTGTATTTGTGCATCGAACTATTGGAAGTATAAAAATTCCAAGGAAGAATATTCATGGTCCAAAGCTGGAGAATAAGTCATATGAGCCTTTTGTTATGTTATAGTAAAGCAACTGGAGTTAATGTTTTAAGCCTTTTCTTCTCTTCTTCCTTATCACTTAACATGAGTCAGCATCAGTACCCAGAACAAGGAAGTTTTGATTTTGTCATGAAGTCGAGTTGGACAGACGATTGACGGATGACTAATCATAAATGATGTATAACTTTTACAAGTAAAACAAATGATGTAAAGACAATTACACTCGTACCTTACTGTCATTAATACTTGTTAGTGTTGTGTTTGTGTAATGAAATAATTTCTGAAAATGGAGCAAACTGGTAATCATTTCTCTAGTCTACAGTTAGCGTCAGGTTTCAGATTTTTAGTTAATACGTCATAATTTATATTATACTGATCTCACTCTCTTAGTAATTTAAAGTAAAGGGTTAGATAAATTGACACAATAATTATATTGTCAATTAATATATAGGTAAAGCTATTCAAATAACTCAGCTTGTATTGATAAATACGTCTCTTCAGAAGATTTTGTCGTGGCTTAGAATTAGCTTCTGTGAATGTATGAAAA
Organism: Carcinoscorpius rotundicauda; assembly: GCA_011833715.1. Lineage (NCBI taxonomy): Eukaryota > Metazoa > Arthropoda > Merostomata > Xiphosura > Limulidae > Carcinoscorpius > Carcinoscorpius rotundicauda. Next base: position 93,965,384 of record CM022394.1, on the reverse strand, counting down.
ACTACCATCAACATGTGAAGAGATGTATGTAGATGATTGTGTCATTGAAAAGTTATATATGTGTGTCACGTTACACTAACAGGAAGTATAGCTTTTCGTAACTATGAAATATTTCGTTATATATGTTATTAGAATTTCTTATTATATATACTTACATGAAAACTTAAAATATCATACAACCTTTAATTAAAAATTAATCATTGGAAATCAGTCTCTCCTAACCTCTGGATTATAGTACTTGCCGATCAAAATTCTAGATACCTGGTAGTTGCCACTATTTCAAATGTAGTCTATATCATTTTAATTTAGCTCATAATGCTTTTTACATACTAGCCCTAACTCAGTAACTGTGACTAAACAAATAACTTAAGTAAAGTATGGACGAAACGAGTGTATGACAAAGGAAGTGTCTTTGTTATTTGATACAGAACTAACAGCAATTTTCTGTTTATCTTCGCAATTAATTTGTTCGCTTGTTATTAGAATTTCGCCTGAAGCTACTATCTTCGCTAGCCGTTCTTCCTTTAGAAATCATAGACCAGACGAAAGGCAGCAAGTTTTTTCTTCTGTTGTTTCTTGGGTCATTTATTTTCTAAATCATGCAGGGCCGGATTAAGGGCAATTGACGCCCTAAGTACAGCACAACAATGGCGTCCCCCCTCGGCCCCTCCACTGCTTCACTGACAAGACATTAAGACTCAGTAAGTGCTGAAAGTGAAATAAAAGTTTGAAAATTTATAACCCTTCTCCAGTTTTCTTCCAGGCCAGACCCCGCAACTATATTGAGTAAAAACTTTTTGTTTTATGTATTTAACAGATTGGGCATTGATTAAAATCAAGCAATGACTGAGGCCTTTTACTTAGAAATAATGAGGGAGATCACTTATTAAATTAATGATAATTAAAGAAAATTATTTTTACTGTATATTTGTTTTCACTCTGAGTTAATTTTCACTTTGATGTTAACAAATTCACACTTTAATCTCAACAAAAATGAAAAGTTTACTCAAAAGCTTTTAATGCAAAAAAATCCTCACTTTGATGTCAACAATTTCCCACTTTGATCTTAAAACCCTGTTAGCAAATTATTTACTTATACCTTAATATTTATTTAAAATTTAAAAAGTTTTATTCTAAGTTTTTAACTGCAAAGTCTTTGATCATGTCTTCAAAGCTTATTTGGCGTAACAAATCTGATTCTATACTGAGCAGAAACAAGGCATCCACCCTGTCTTGTCGCATAGTTGTTCTGTTGGGATTTTTAATATGCTTGAATTGAGGAAATGAATGCTCAGCTGTGCAATTTGTGACCATTAATGTTAAAAATATACACAATGCAATGTCTACGTTTGGAAACGCATACTCAATTTTGTTTTCCGAAATTATTTTATAAAGTTCAGCATGACTGAATCTGATTTTTACAGATTTTGTTGCACTGAACTTATGGCGCACATATCAGTGAAACTACTGAAGCTCGATAGAGAGATTAGTGTCCAAGTCCTCTGGGTAAACATCAATTTTTATACTGTACTGAAAGTAGCTTTAAGTTTCAGCAGATGAAGTGACTTTTTTTGCCACATCACTTAGGAAAGAAAATTTGTTTGTTATTTCTTTGTACACCTCTCCTCTTCTTCTTAGCTTGGTTTCTAGTTTGTCAACAATTTTGTAGAAGGTAATGAATGAAATTTATCTCTAGCATTCAGAACTACTTCTTTTACATTTCCTGCATTAACTTCCTTCTTTCTGACACGTTTGCGAGTTTAAGCTGCATTGTAATCAACATTTGGGAGTATTTCCTTTAAAATTGCTTCAAATCTTTCAAAGTCGTTCCTTAAAGTGCGTAGTTATTCAGCTAATGACCCGTACAGATCTGCCCATGTTTATAAATTCACATCCTCATTTGGCAGAAATTGACTTACTTTATGAAACTTTTGCAAAATCTCACATGATCAACATAAAAACAAATTATAGCTCTTGCATCTTATTTGTAATATTGTTAACTTCTCTTCTAGTGTCTCCCTTTTGTGACTGGTTATCAACTAGACATTCTAAAGATTCCAAAATATCAAAGAAAGACTTTAAAATTGCTCTTGTTGCCATGGTATGTGCCTCCCATTTGGTATCAGAGAGGGATTTTAACACACTTTCAGTTACAAGACAAGTTTTAAGAATTTTCCACTGGCTGGTTGAGGCTGAAAAAAATGTATAGAGTAAATGCATTGCAGAGAAAATATTAACTGCCACTTGACAGCAGTCAACAGCACTTCAGCCTACCAGATTTTATGAATGGGCTGCTCATGGCACATATATGGCAAACTTAATTTCTTCCAAAATCTTTTCTTGAATCTCCTTATAACGCCCAGACATGTTAGCAGCATTGTCGTAAGACTGACCCCAACATTTTGAAAAATTAAGTTTGAAAACTACGTGTAAGTATTGCAATACCTGGTCTGCCATTTCCACACCGGTATGACTTTTCAGTTCCAGAAAGGTTAAGAAGCGTTCAATAGGCTGCCTATCTTTAAGTATCGAAGTACAACTCTTAACTGATCTATATGTGACAGATCGGGCGTCAACTGACAAGCTAAAATAACTAGAAAATTTTACTTCATCAACAATGAACATGTGGATATTCTGAGCCATTAGTTCAATGAGTTATTCACATGTAGTTTTGGACAAGTAAGAAGGTCCTTTTCCAGAATTTCCACATTTCGAAATGTGCCCTGCTAAAAATGGATTAAACTGACTTATGAGCCAAGCAGCCCTAAAAAATTCCCAATCTGCATTGAACCAAATTTTTCATCTGTTCCTCGAAATGCCAGGCCATGTTCAGCTAATGTACGAATAACAACTATTACAGGGCTCCAAGATATTTCCCAGTAATTGCACTCTTCTTTAATTTGTTTTTCCATTTCCTGTCGCAAGCCTAAACCTTGTCTGTGGAGTTAAGTATGTTAGCATAGAGTCTTGATAAGTTGTGTTTCTTTCATGGCGATCAATTACAAAGGTATTTCGCCAGTCACTGAATCCTTCTCTGTCAACAGAGGAAAATTTAGGGCAAAAAGTTTACAGACAAAGCAGTAAAGTGATCCTTTTGATGGTGAATATAATAACCACTCTCTCTTGTCTCGCTCATCACTGACTTTTACCCAGAAAAATGTTTTTGCAAACAGTATCTCGTTGGTTTGCCACTATTGAAAGTTCAACAAGATTTGCCAAATGGCCCATTGTGTTGACAGTCAGTGGGTCCACAAGCAATCCAATAAGCCACATCATCAACAGAGAAATCGAGCCACAACCATGGATCTTTGGCTTTAGTTGCTTCATCTTTTTTAGACTGAAGCATTTTACCATAGTCCAGTAGATTTTATTTTTCAACAGTTATTTCAACTTCTGATTATCTTGTAGAACAACTTGCATTAACATTAACACTAGGGATATCAGGAGAATTTACAGGCAAAGTGAGATCAATTGTGATACTTGTACCAGTTGAGCCAGCCTGTGACACCTCAACGTCATCATAATGCTCTGACCTTGAAGTGGACAACGTGGTACTTCTAGATGTAAAGCTGGGTTAAACTTGAATCTTGTCAGAGTCAGATGCACTACAAGTGACTTCTGATGGTGGAGATTGGTTTTGATTTGGAAGATCATGTTGTGTAAGTTGAGTGAAAAAATTAGCCAGCTGGCTAATTTCTTGGCCATGAAATCCAAAGCATTTTACTGGTTCTTTTTTGCCAGTTTTCTCTTTCGTTCACCAATTAACTGAGCACGTTTCATTTTGCAGTCTGAAAAATACAGAAACCAAAATATATAAAGAACACAAATTAATATGAATCATATATAATTATAATGATTAGAAAAACACTGAAATTCGTAAAGAAAAACGTTGGTAAGACAGTCAAACATACTAAAATTTCTAGGTCTACATTTAGACAAAGATTATCAGAAAGTTATCCTAGGACTTAGGTCCATCAACACATAAACATGAATTCATAAATACCTTTATTGATTTGCTGCATTCTCATTCGTTGAAAACCATTTGAGCCAGTTTCAATCCATTTTAGGAGAATTAGTTTTCAGTCATTGCAAGAGTGTCGTTAAGGTTGTTGTTATGGTAGCTTATGCAAGAAGTAATGTCAATGGTAACATGCAAATCCATTGTGAGCTAAAAGTATTCCTTAACAATCTGTGATCAACAACACTTACTGTAGTGGCCTATATACCTAGTGATACTTCTGCACTAGTACACATACGTAACATATAATCAATTGTAAACTGTACTACACATTTAACTACTAAATACTGGGTTAGACCTAGGCGAGAGTGCCTTAATCTTAATGAAATATCTGAAGAATGAGTTGTAACTTTCAACATTGAGCTCAGTTTTGACCTGGCGACTTTAGATGGGCCAACAATCCATGCATGAACAAAATAGGCAATGTCTGAAACTTCATTTGCATGCCTGGATGCGAAGGCAAATTCAAAACGACTGTCTTAAATTGGGAATAGTCCACTTCATTATTCCAAGCTACAGTAGCGTTTTCTGTGTACTTAAACTAAACTAGTTACAGTGTTTAGGCTTAACGTTATTGTCACTCATTTCTCAAGTAATAACACTAACGTTAGGCCTAATGCTAATACATTGCAACTGAAGCCACTGACGTTAAGCCGAGTACTCAGTACTAACCTTACTCACATGAACTCGTTCGACTCACGCACTCATTGATTTGTCGGTTCTTTACAGTATCTTTGTATGACCACGGTGCTACAGTACTGTACTACTACTAGTAATATAGTGTATACATAACATCGTTAAGAATTATGTTGTCGTACATATCGAAGTCTTACGCTATTTGACCTAAAAGGTTGAATTATTGCCTTTAGACAGCTCCAATCAGTCAGTTGTTTTCCCAGGTTTTCAGAATTGTACCAGAACACATACTGATCTGAATTTATAGTCGCAAAATAGTTGAATTACACCAAAATGTTTGTCGTCGTTTTCTCTGTGTTTCTGTATCCGATTGTTCGTTCGTCTCGTAAAAAAAAACATTACCAGAGGGCCGGAACATTATGACGTTAGGAAAGGCTCAAGGAAGAAGTAAGGAGAATATAATTGTAATCTCCATTCATGTGTCTGAAAATAGTGTACTTGACAAAATGTTGTTGGCTATTTATGAATGGGGATAAATACAAGGATGCTCGGTCTTAAATCACATTTAATACCGAGCACCTTTGTATTTATCCCCTAAGTAAATCGTAGCTTCAGATCTGTTTATATTATTACATAATCACAAGGGAATACATACACGCCCAAACACTTATAGGTTACATGTAATCTCTGGACGGTGGCGTTGCTACAGTTGCATTTCTTTCTTAATTTTTTCTTGATATGATAAAGTTCAAAACATGTACTCACACACAAAGAAGGTTGTTTGTTTGTTTTTCTACAGCAAGTTCTATGAAGCCAAAAAAATATGGCTCAGAAAAGTTTCAGTGAGAAACACTTATAAAAACATTACAAAACACACATTAATTACACTCATGAATTTGTTCCTGGATAGTATGTGTTATTTCTGAATTGCTTATGTTGTAAAAGTACAGAAAATGGCTATCATTCCGTTCAAACTTTGCTTTTGTGACCTGTATAATGAAATTTAGAAAATAACCCATTTTCTGTTTAAAAACGGGCAAATTTTCACATTTTCATTTACATAAGGTCTGAATAAAACAACATATGAATCAAGATTTACATGTATTTATATTAAAGTTACACAAAAATGTTAAGAAGTGAGTAGTTTTTCGAGATTTGCGACTGTTATGTAAATCACTTTCACATATCGGCCCCAAATATAATCTCCCATCACGTTTTCATTATATATTCCTTGGTAGTGGTGTTATAAGTCCAGTATATCTTGCTGGAAGCACTCACTTTGCTCCTCTGAGTATGCTCCCATGTTCTTTCCGAATTTATCAAGATGGGTGTCAAGAATACGGACTTTCAGGGACATCCTGCAGTCCATTTTGCCGTCGTTTTTCATCTGAGCCTCAACCAGTTCCACATAATTTTTGGCCTTGTGATTGCCCAAGAAGCCCCGAACCACTGCGACAAAGCTACCCCAAGTTTTTTTACCCTTTCCTTCTGAGTTTCTTGGGGAATTCTGTACACTCCAGGATCTTTTTTATTTGTGGTCGAACGAAAACACCAGCTTTGACCTTTGCCTCAAACACATTTGGGAAGAAGTCTCAAAGGTACTTAAAGGCTGCAGACTCTTTATCAATAGCTGGAACAAATTGTTTCATGAGACTCAATTTTATATGCAGTGATGGGAACAACACCTTCTGGAGGTCCACTAATGGCTCACACTTGAAACTGTGCCTACCCACAGAGAACCCGGTCCGTTGTGGCCAGTGTTTCCTGTTGCGCTTTGCGGTGCTATTATGAAGAATAAATTTATTTCATCCACAACTAATGTGTAAGGGGCTCATGCAAAATATTTTGTGATATTTTTTCTATATTACTGAAAAGTAAAAACAAGACAGACATTTAAATTTTAAAAGGTTTAAAATTTGTATTTTAAATCTTACTATTCGAGCAAGCAAAAATTGTCCGTCTTACTTTTAGAGTTTTTTTGCAGTGCTCGTAGGTAAAATGAGGTGCCCAGGGTTTGTCTTGATCCTCAACAGACATGCCAAAATGTACCTTGTAGGCTTCACACACTTTAGAAGATGTTGTCACAGTACTTTTTTGCCCTTGTCTTGATAAATTGGCCACATACACAGCAGAATGCATCTGGAGAATGCTTGAAGCTTCTTGATTCCATCTCTAATAAAATTAGATAGGTCTATGTACTCACTTGGGCAGCTAGAATTAAACTGAAGTGGTGAGCTCCTGTGTATATATTACTATGGTAAGTTCTAGAAAATTATAAAGGTTTTTGAAATTTCTCGTAAGTTCTACAACATTCTAGAAACTCGGGAAAGTTCTTTATCAGCTACTCAACTCTGAATCTACCGGGAATGTTCTGGAAAATTGGTAAATTTGAAAATTTCATTACCTAGGTCACAAAACCAAAGTTTGGAGAGAAAAATAGTTTTTTTCAATTTACTTTAGACGTAAACAATTGGGAAATGACATTTTCTGCTCAGGAACAAAAAAAAGTAAAAATATTGTTACATAGTGTAATGCAACACTAACGTAAATAAAAGTAAAACAAACGATACAATAACCCAAATATAATACGAAAACAGAAGTCGATAGCACATAAGACTAGTCACGTCTCTGTACTCATCTGCCACCATTTTGTTTGACTTATGTTTCTGTGGTATTATACTATTATTTTTCTGTAGATGTGACTGAATAAAGCAGTAAAAGGTAACGCAAGATGGATCTACTGATTATAGCCACAACAGAATAAATGATTAAGAAAAACATTTCATCTTTAAGGTCAGACATTGTAATACACGATCATCTTTTATCTGAGGTTTTATCAACATTCTGTACTGTTCTTTACAGTAATCTTTCGCAAATAATTGACTTCTTACTTCAGATACAAAGTTTAGTAGTTTCTCGAAATTTTAGTCACTCACCGAGTTAAAAAAAACACAGAGTAAAGTCGAACACAGCAGATAAAGACAATTACAAAAAAATCGACTTGAGTGTGACAGTGAAAGAGCTAAGGGCATGATAGCTAGAGGAAAATCTTTATCATACTCCCCATCTCTCTAAGTACGTTCTTATGTTGGTCAATGGTTAATCCAGGGATGACTAAATAGAACTGGGATTGACGATCATAATATAGTGTCTCCCAAGGGTTAGCATGTTCCATAACGAGAGTCGAATTTGAGACCCCTAAAATCTCTTCAATTAAACTCGAATATCATTTTTACAGACTGACTTTGTTACCATTTGTTTTTGTGAATAGTACAGAAATGGACACCGGATATTGTGATTGAACAAAGTCTATGATACTATAGTCATCTATTACAAAGGGCAAATGTTTTTTTTTTATTTTTTATATTATGTGCATTCAAGACCTTTGATATTTATTGTAATGAGACAAAGTAACATACTTTATGAATGAACCTTACCGTGAAGTTGTTACATTATAAAATTAAGATATCAAAGATTCTAGAACTTATGAAAATATAAAAAAATATTAATGGTCACTACATACCAAATGATCTCTGAATTTATCAGTGTTGATTTCGACAGGATAAATCTAATGTGTTATTGTAATACCGAAATATAAGGACCTGCATTTGTATTTCTGTGTTAATCGATAATGAAGTGTGCTAGGAAGCATTTTTATCATTTCATTTTGATACCAGCAGGTATTGTAACGTCATATAACATTATCTTATGTCAGAAATGAGAGAATTTATTTGACTGGACTTGGATTTTTGAAAAATTAAACTTGTATAATTAAATTATTCTGGTTTCTATAATTTAATTGAAACTAATATTATAAAGGTTTAGATAATTTTACATAGATTTTTTTACAGTAATCAATTCGATGTACAGTTTGCGACAGACTGACATCTTGTCCAGAGGTAATTTATCACCATTTTCATTCGCGCTTGTGACTATGAAGTCGGAGATTAGGATTGATATTTTAATTACCGTTTCAACACAGGAAAGAATGATTTGAACATGTATAGTATACTATTGCCATCTGGTGATTAAGCTATAAGTTGTAGTGATTGTAACGCTGGACAAGTCATTTTATGTCAATTTTATGTTTAATTCTATTAGCTATTCTGTGTAGGCGTAATAAAAGTAAGAGTCAATCCTACTATTAATTTCAAAGAAACATATGAGAACCCTGTTGCTCGTGCGTGCTACTGACTGGTCAGTTAAAAATTAGAAACAGTTAAATCGTTGGGGTACGTGGTCTGGTCGCTGAGTTCACGTGCACATTGGAACCTGTCTAAGTTATATATATTTTGAATCTCAGAACAGCTGGTACGAATGTGTTCTGAGTACTCGAAATAATCTACAATCTAAATGTGTAAAATAAGAACCATATATTATGTAGTATGAGAGATCACAGAAGATGCATTCCATTAGTTTCTGCAAATGATACAAGGGGCTCCACATAGGCTGATATACAAGAAAATAATGGAAGAAACAAAAGATATAGTGGCGGTACCATAATGTAATGTTTGGAACAACAGGTCAGTATAATGATACATAACTTTGAGTACACAGTCACAGTGTGTCGACACTAACACATATCATCCACAACTCTTGCTATCAGTAGATTGGTTAGAGCGTTCTGGGTGATATGAAGTGCAGACGACTGTTTACGTTACTTTGTCATACTACAACTTGAACAGTGTGGAAGTAACATTGCTGTCGGCCCGGCATGGCCAAGCGTGGTAAGGCGTGCGACTCGTAATCTGAGGGTCACGGGTTCGCATCCTCGTGGCGCCAAACATGAGCGCCCTTTCAATACGCTAATGCTTTCCTAAAACATACTGGTCATACACTTGACTCGTATTTTGAGGGATGCGGGTTCGAATTCCTATCACACCAAATATGCTCACCCTTTCAGCCGTGTGGGCGTTATAATGTGACGGTCAATCCCACTATTCGTTGGTAAAAGAGTAGCCCAAGAGTTGGCGGTGGGTGGTGATGACTAGCTGCCTTCCCTCTAGTCTTACACTACTAAATTAGGGACAGATAGCCCTCGAGTAGCTTTGTGCGAAATTCAAAAACAAACAGACATCGGTGTCAAGTTTACGTGCACTCGGGCTTGCATCCCATATCCATATCCAATTTTTGCATGAAGACATTGCTCACGAAGACTAAGATACATCGGCCTCTTAACCACCATATCTGTTTACCACACAGAACCTTAAAAAATCGTTCTTATGGTGAACTTATAGCACCATTTAAAAATGATTTTTGGTCACGTTACCATTCCAAATGTATTAATTTGTTAACAGTTCTGTCGTTTTCACAAAATAATGGCTTTGTGGTCATTTGGTCAACACAGGTATTTCATCAAATTGTCTTCCAATTAGATCAAAACTGCAAAGGGTACAAACAAAACGAAGTTTAAATTTCTATAGCTAAACGTCTTCAGGTCAAATGAACACATGTAAAGTTTATAAAGAGAAGATGTTACCCTTCGGCATAAGAAGTCGACTGTGACGTCATATGGATCACATAGTCACCAAAAAAATTTTTTGCATCATACAATGTTTTCACACTTTCCTTCCAAATCATAGTCTGTTTTAAGGCTTTGATACACGTAAGTTTAGCCAGGGTGTGGGAATCGTACATTTGTTTAAGGACATTGCCATTGTCAACAAGTTCATCAAATTTCAGCTATAGCCAACTATTCATTATCACTATGGTGGAACTGACCAGTGTACTATCCAGTTTCACTCTGCTCCACACCAGACAATTAAAAATGTTAGTAATATTCATCTACTCGTCTAGACTAATATTAGTCTACAGTTGTAGACGTGAAATAAAGTGGAAACTTCACTCTACATCTATTGAAATTACATTTTAGGTTTGATTTTGTTGCTTCAGGTGAATGACTATTTTTAAGTCGAGAGGATCAAAATATACACTGATCAAGCAACAGTCCAGATCTCAATTCTATCAAAAACGTCTTAAAGATGTTGGATAACAAAATGCAAAGGAAGAAACTGAGAAGCACTTTGAAACTGCACGAAACCCAAATCATAAACTCAACTCTGCCTACGTTCAATCCATTGTACGTTTTATGCCAGGCGACTTTAAACAATTGTCATGACCAAACTGTGACACAACAAAATGTTAAAACGACAAGCATGCTCAGTGACCACTTTTTGTTAATTATATTAGCATTGTGATGTAGAAATAATATTTTAAATAACCTTAGAGAAACAGACATTTGTTGGTTTAAATTTAAATGTAAAGTTTTTTTTAATAGATAAACTGACATTCCTCATATTGCATCATAGATTCTACAAGACTAGATATGATCGTGTTGATCCTCCAGAAGATCCAGATAACCACTTCCGCGTCAAGTGGAACAAAACTAAAATAGAAACAAATAAAGTGAGTGTGATTGTTTGGACGAAATGTCAAGAGAGGAAGAGAACTGACAAATGTAAGTTTAAGGTCGTTCTCACCTATTAAGGTTATTTGTTTGTTACTAATCTACCTAACCTAATTATTTGATTAGATGCACCAAAGCTGACAAAATGGACGTCTGAAAATAATATTACTATACACAAAATACACATTGCATCAGTCACAAACAATTTTTCCATTATAATGAAAACTTTTGTTGAATTTTCCACGTACGATGAGGAGCCCTGCAGGATTTTCCAGTTAACCAAAAGGATCTTGTGAATTATGTTCCGTAAGATCCTATTCGAGATTATATATTTTGAGGTTATAAACTCTCACACTCATATGGATGATGTTTTATTGAGATGAAGAGTTTTATGATGATGCTCATTGTTTTTCCTTTTGGAATGTTTATACTTAATTAATGTCTCGTAAAAGACGTTTCTGTTAAAGTGAAGCCCCACAAAGTTTTGTGGATTATATCTGCTGTTACGTTGAAGACACATGTGTATTATATATATAAAAATGGATGGTGTGGATAGAGAAAGCACTAGTAGAGGAACGTACAACGTTTTGATCTTCTTCGGTTATCGTCAGGTTCGCAAAGAAAGAATGGGTTACTGACCGGTAGCTGACTACATGTTTGAAGGCGGTTATGTAATTCAGTGTGGGAATGTAGAGGAAGTGCTTAGATGTTGGATATATTTATTAATATAGGTATAAAGGTGTTTCTTTGTATTGGTTTTTTTTTAACTTGAGTTGTTGTATAAGTAAGGCTTCTTTAATTTTGCGTTTGTTTATATTTGTTTCTTTATTTAGTATTTGAGTGTTTTCTGTGGTTATGTTGTGTTTATTTGACTTGCAGTGTTCGAAAACGTGTGAAGGTGATTTTTTTATGTTCTTTGAATCTGGTTTCCATTTTTCTACTTGTTTCTCCAATGTAGAAGTCGTGGCAGTTATCATATTGTATTTTATAACTAACGTTGGTGTGGTGTTTGTCAGTGTAGTTTTTACAGTCTAGACCTTAGTTTTGTACCTGGTTTTTGAATAAATTTGGTATTAACTGAAATGTCATATTTTGTTGTTAGTTTTTACCAAATGTTGGTTATTTTTCTGCTGATGACGGGAATATATGGCATGCTACAGTATATGGTTTCGTGATTTTTTTTAAATCGTGGGGTATATTTACTTTTGTTAGTTGATTTTGCTTTTTTATCTCTATGTGTGCATATAATGTTTTCTACAGTTTGTGGAGGAAACTTATTGATATTGATGAAGTATTGCTTTATTTTGTCTAATTCGTCGTTAATTTTATCTGGTAAGCATAGTGTTATGGGTGTGTTTACTTGGTTTCTTAGTATGTTGAGTTTTTGTTTTGTTTCATGTGCTGAAACATATAGTCCAATGTGGGTGATTTTTCGGTGGATTTCTGATTGTGTGTCGATTCTTATAATTTTGAGGTTAAGAAATGATATTTGATTGCTTTCTTCCTGTTTACATGTGAAGTTAATGTTGGGATGTATAGTGTTAATGTGATTAAGAAAATTAAGAGTGTGTTCTGTAGATATGAATCCCGCAATCGTGTCGTCAACATATACTACTGGCAAAAATCTTAAGGCCAATGAGCATTTTGCGTTGTTAGACTCAACCACTTATATGAGCAGAGCTTTGAAAGATGAAAATAAGAAAACGGAAAATAAAAATAAAATACTATTTTAGCATTTAATAGGGAAAATGTAAACACTATGGAATTAGCCGAAATACTACCTCATCAAAATTTTAAGACCCTACCAAAAAGAAGTCCTAAACAGGGTTAGAAATGCCCAACAAGAAGTCTCAGTAGTTACTTGCACGACCGTCAGGGCAAATAACTTCAAAAATTCGCTTTGTCATGGTCGATATAAGCGTTTGCAGAAGGCTGTGTTATTCCAAGTGGGGAAGATAGCTTCACGAAGACCACGCACTGTTTGGAATTGATGTCCATTTCTAAAGACTGTTCTTGCCATCCATTCCAAACACTTTTAATGGGGTTCAGTTCCTGCGAACACGGAGGATGTTTGAAAACAATCGCGTATTCGCCAAGAAAAAGTCCTTTGTCCTACTGGCATTGTGGATTACAGCATTGTCCTGCTGAAAGATCCAATCATTTCCACACAAGCGAGAGCCTTCATTCAATAAGGATGCTCTCTCCAATATGTCAATGTAGCCAACTGCTGTTTGACGCCCCTATATAACGTGAAGCTCCATTGTTCCATGGAAGAATCCGCTTTCAGCGATTTAAACTCAGTAGATTTCGACACATAACACCAACACCATGTCAACAACTACATAAATACAAACAAAGCTTCATTCTCACCAGGATATCCCGGAGAGACACTAGAAGCATACTCAAATTCAATCAATAGAAAAATAACCATAACCGAACTAAAGATTGATATCAAAAACTTGAAGAACACTTCCCCTGGACATGACCAAATACCAAATATCATTCTCAAAAAAAGTTCCACTCTCCTACTACAACACCTCACAAACATCATGAACATTTCACTAGCGACAGGGTATTACCCTGGCACGTGGAAAAAAGCCATCATAACAACGATCCACAAGAAACAAACTAACAGAACAAATCCAGATAATTTCCGCCCAATCAGTCTGTTAAGCTGCCTTGGCAAACTGATGGAGAGAATTATCTCCAACCGTCTCCTACATTTTTGCGAATCAAACAACATACTTCCAGAATCTCAAAATGCCTCCAGAAAAAATAGACAAACAACAGATCACCTCACACAACTCACCGAATCAATCTACAAAGCTTACAACAACAATCAAGTAACCATCGGGGTATTCCTAGATGTCAAAAAAGCATTCGACAGCGTTTGGCACAATGCCATCATATACAAACTAAATCACCTACAAATAAATCCTACGATAGTCAAATGGATTTCAAATTTTTTAACCAACAGAACAGCACAAGTAAAAGTCAATAAAACTATATCCAAATTATTTAATATAACGGTGGGAGTGCCTCAAGGATCAGTCCTCTCTCCACTTCTATACATAATCTTCGTCAGTGACATACCTTTCCCAAATCTAACATACACACACAATTCACAATACGCAGATGACATCGCAATCTGGAGCACCTCCAGAAACCCAGTAATGGCCATGTCTCGCGTACAAGAATTACTAAACAAAGTATCAAAATGGAGCAACAAGTGGAGGGTCGTGTTAAATCCGACAAAAACACAAGCAATCACCTTCTATAGAAAACTAAAGAAGCAAAGAAAAAATCTAGAAAAAATAAAACTATCACTTGGAAACACATCCATTAACATGAGCAAAAACATCACATTCCTTGGCGTCACTTTCGACACAAAACTAACATGGAAAAAAACACATAAACAATATACACTCATCAATCAGAAAAAGGATTTCATATCTAAAGACTATAACTGGTAAACAATCGAAATGCGCACCGAACACCATCATACAAATATACAAGGCTTACATCCGTCCTCTAATAGAGTACGGATGTCAAGTAACATACAATATGTCAAACAACACACTCCAAAAAATCCAAGTGCAACAAAACAAAATATTAAAATCCGCATTCAGTTTACCATCTTTTACGCCAACAAGACAGAATAACAGAACTTTCTCTGAAATATTATCTAAAAGCAGAAAACAGAAACAAACTAACGGCATCACTATACAAATTATCAAGTGCACCAACGAAATTCATATCACCTTACAACATATTTCAAGAATCACAATCCACTCAAGAAAGAATCTAAATAAATAAAATATATGTTATTAACACGAATTCCTTTTTTTTTCAGGTACAGGGCACACGACAGGCAAAACTTTCGGCGCCTGTCGTGTGAAAGTGGGTTTTCTCGGGGCACTCCCGTTTCCCCCACTTCAAAATTTTCAGGCATTGGATTTCTAGATCCCAGCCTAGGCAACCTTTTTGCCAGACCCAGAATCGGGCCGTTTGATTTGATCTGAATTTGAATGAATTACATTCATGTTCACATCTGCCGAACTTTTTCCTTTCGGGACAGGTCCCGGCCTTTCTTTCCACTGCTGCCTTAGCCTCCACGCAAAAGAACATTTAGTGAGACTTTCCCCACCCAAAAAGTCAAGAATAATAACGATAATTAATTTATTAAAATAAAAAAACAAAACAAAAACACCACTTAATCTTAATAACAATCCACGAAAGGGGACGAAGAGGAACTACAAAGTTCCTGAACACCCCAGTTGGAGAGAGAACTCTTCTGATTTCTCTCTCTCTAAACTGAACCCCTGCCACGTTAGTTTAGTTTTAGTTTAGTTCCATGGAAGGAGAAAGCACCCCAGATCATGATGGAACCTCCTCCATTGTGTCGTGTAGAAAATGTCTCCGGTGGGATATCCTTATCGTGCCAGTAACGTTGGAAGCCATCTTGACTAACCAGGTTATTTTTTTCTCTTTTCTACGGCCCATATTTGGTGCTTCTCAGCAAAGTTTAACCGCGCTGTTTCGTGGTGTGGAAGGAGGCGTGGCCTTTGAAGACGTTTGCGGTTTTTAAAGCTTTTCTCTTGTAGATGTCGTCTTATTGTTCTTGAGCTCCATTCTGCGTCCGTAAGGGCTTTAATCTTGTTCGACGATTGGCTGATATGTTGCCGGAAAATCCGTCGAAACCTCCTGCTCAAAGCCAACGAAATTTTCTTGGGCCGAACACTTGAAATTCTCGTTCCGTATCCCTAAAAGTCTTATAAGAAATTTGCAACATCAGTTTTACTGCACCCAATCTTTCTAGCGATGGCACGTTAAAAGAGACCTTGCTTTTGCAATTCGACAACTCTGCCACGTTCAAACTCTGTCAACTTTTAAACCTTTGCCATGTTTTTACCTAATGTAACACAAAAAATGTCAGTGAAAAATGTTTACAACGCTAATGCTTGAAGACAAATGACTAAATTTCGTTTCGTGTTTACCGATTAACGCTTCGTTTCAGCATGGTTTTAAACTTTGACCAGCTAATACTGATGTTAATTTCAAACTGTTCACATTTTCTCTATTAAATGCTAAAAACGTTTTTTTTTCCCCTTTTCGTATTTTCATCTTTCGAAGCTTTACTCAAATAAGTAGTTAAGTCTAACAACGCAAAATGCACAATTTTCTTTATGTTTTTTGGCCTTAAGATTTTGGTCAGCAGTGAATCTGCACCAATGCAGTGGTGGATGTAATGCTATTTTAATTGCTTGTGTTTCAACTTGTTTCGTAAAAATATTGGCTAAAACTAGTGATACTGTAGTACCAATGCTTAGGCCATTTGTTTGTATATAGTTGTGGTTGTTGAATATGAAGTTTGTCTTCATCGTGATAAATTCTATGAGGGTTGCTAATTGGTTGCTGGGAATGTCTATTGATAGGTTAAGGTCTCTGATATAGAGTTCCAAGGCTATCTTGCAGGCTTTACTGGTTGAGACTTCTGTAAAGAGGGATATGACATCAAAACTAGCCATTAAGGGTTTATATTAAGGTGATTAAGGTTAGATTTGAAATTAAAGGAGTCTTTGATGAATGAGCTGGCTGATGTTACATATTTGGAGAATGCCCATGCTATGTATTTACCAAGATTGTAATTAAACGATTCATATGTGGACATTATTGATCATAGTGGGCAATCTGGTTTATGAGGTTTGGGGATGCCGTATATTCGTGATGTACGTGAGTCGGTCTTGCGTAGGTAGGAATAAAGTGCTTTTGAAATTGCGTTGGCTTTTTCATCTTTGTGTTTATTGGTTTAATTTTTTTGTGTCTATAGGATGTTTTTCATTTTTTGGGTGTATTTATTCGTGTTCATCATAACTATAGCGTTTCCTTTATCTGCTTTTAGAATTGTAATGTTTTTGTCTTGTTTTAGATTTTTAATGGAATTAATGTCTCTTTTTGTAAGGCTATTTTTTAGTTTTCTGTTTTGTGACATTATGTTGATGGTTTTGTGAGAAAGTACTCTGAAAAAATCGTTTGAATTGTTGTTTTTAAGTTTTTGAAAATATAAATTTTTAATTTTTTCTTGCAAGTTTGGCTGTTGGATGTCAAAAGAATTGTCGAAGTTGTCTTATTTCTGTTGGTTATTTTCTAGTTTACTAGTGTTTTATCTATCCATACCAGCTGTTTTAAAATTTATAATTTTCTCTACAAGTGGGTTTTTTCGTCATCGCAGACACATGTGGACAAATTTTACCAATAGAATAAAGACTCTAAGGTTCCTCAAAATGCCTTTTCCAGTTCTCTCATGACCAGATGTTCGCTGGTAACACTTTCAAGGTATAAAATGGTAATTTACTGACTTTACCAGCAAATTTCCCAAAATTAAAAATATACCACACAGGTAATCTAGAAGTCTCTTTAAAAAGTTTTACATAGATGATGCAAAAATAACTTAAAGGTCGACGAATTTAAAGAATAGGACAAAAGGGTTAAAGATATAACCCATAAGCAGGTAAATCAAGACATTATTGATAACTATGTAAACAAGTTATGAAAAAAATAGTATTCAAAACCTGATATCAGTTAAATACTAATGACGCCATCTATATATTTAAAAAGCCTGCAGTAAACAGAATGAACCATCAGAAGTGTGATATCAGAGCAACTAGGTTCAACATATTCGTGTGGTCTCTTTAGTGTCATGTTATCTTCTCACTGGAAGAAAAACCGATAAAAAAAAGACCTACATTACCTCCTATCTTGGAGTTCCTTTGAAGACACAGAAGGTCAGGAAGTTGATTAGTTTAAAATGACCTTGTTTTGGTTTCCGTATATTTTTTTATGCTCTGAAGATCAACATTATATGACTGTTCTCACAGGACACGCCTTGTTTGTTTGTTTTTTATCTTGTTTTGTTATTTTTAATTCAAGTGGGTTTCCCGTCATCACGAATAAATTACACTTTAGTAACCCATTTCTAGTTCTCATCACAATAGGTATCGTTCTTCATTCAGCTTCATAATATATATAGTACTTTAACAATTAGGGCCTGGCATGGCCTAGCGCGTTAAGTCGTGCGCTTCGTAATCTGAGGGTCGCGGGTTTGCGCCTGAGTCGTGCCAAACATGCTCGCCCTCCCAGCCGTGGGGGCGTTATAATGTTACGGTCAATCCCACTATTCGTTGGTAAAAGAGTAGCCCAAGAGTTGGCGGTGGGTGGTGATGACTAGCTGCCTTCCCTCTAGTCTTACACTGCTAAATTAGGGACGACTAGCACAGATAGCCCTCGAGTAGCTTTGTGCGAAATTCCAAAACAACCAACCAACCTTTAACAATGTCTGTCGCATCCCAGCCAATCAGACGAGACCTACTATTGGGATTTGGCGAAAGGGCTCATCGGCTTTGAATATACCAGATCAAGTGTGGTTCAGATATTATTGTACGTACATATTTTTTTTTTTACTTTCAGTCATAGGTTCATAGAATGCACTTATGAATAATTTTGCAATATTCACTAAAGCAACACATGAAACTTACAACAACTGCGGTTATATTACAGAAATCGTTTGAGTTCCATGTTTGCACAAGCCATGTTAAAGGATGTCTTCAAAATATTCAGAAACAATATCGGTAAAGTGAAAATGTAATACAAACAGCAAACACAAAAGGTAATAGTACTGACAAGTAGACCGATTAACTGCAGCAACGTATTTTATTTAACACGCGGAATACATTAAACTTTCTTGTTAATTAACCAATAAGCTATATGTAGTCAGCACGTGTACACAATCCCAATTTCTATCAATACAAGCACTAATGTTTATAGGAAACAGTGGATACAAGCCTTGTTACTGAGTCATTATAGGATGGGATGGGGGTTAAAACTAAAAACACATTTAATTTAAAAGTAGAGTGTGATGTGGTCATCTGTAAACATGAAAAAATAAAAGTAAAAGATATATATTGTATGCAAATTTCGGAAGGTATTAATTACAATAACTACATGTCAGGAACGATATTGCTGTAATGTTGCTCTTTAACGCTACTCATGAAAAACAAATAAACAAAGCTTAACGACATCCGCCCTCTAGCCAGCAAACAAATTACAATAGTAAAAATATAGTTTATACAGCAATAAAGTCGGTAAAATATTGACAGAGGAAGATTAAGTCACATAGCACTAAAACCTTTACTAGTCTGTAAACCTCGTCAAAAATCTAACGACTTGAGCATTTGGAATATTTTGTAACGAACAAGGAAAGTCCAGCAGTTACAAATGTGACAAAACACACACATTGCAATATGAAAGGTTTTTCTGAACGTGTGATATAACTACTAACACGATAAAATGAAAAAGAAAAGCGAGCAAATAACTTACCTCCTGAAGAACATGTAGAAAATGGAGAAAATATCTAAAGAGCTCATTAAAAACAGATTTTATTACCTCCTGAAAATAAACAAGGAACTTACTCCAAATCGAGCTGCAGATCAGAGCCAATACTATCGTTATTAAAAGGGAAGTACAGTTGTTTTTCTTTTACCATCTGTTAAACTGACAAAATGAAAAAAAGAGCTAGCTAAGATTTCGCGATGCTCTGGTTAGGCCTATTTCCCCATACAGTACGAAAACTAAAGAAAAAAATGCCCCCGAAATACTCTCGTCCCTAAGACGTGTCTCGAACGGTTACTTGCAAACTCTCTCTTTCTTAACCTGAAAATGACCTGGGAAGATCGAAACGTTCTTCTTTCTTTATCAATAAAAGTGTTAATACCCATACCAGCCATTCTGAGATACATTTTTATTTCAAGTGGGTTCTTCGTCATCAAAAATTAAAGAAAAAAAGGTAACTATCGGTGGCACGATAGTTTTTAGATGTGGTATTAGAGGCGTTAGACCAATAAATCTGCTCTTCTGACTTACAGAAAGTGACTGAAGAAAGATGGAATTCCATGAAATGTAAAACTCAGTGCCAAGTGGCAAATAATATGATAGATTGGATTCGCATTCGATTTTTTTGCAAATTAAACAGCTTGTCTGGCTAAATAATTCACAAGAATAAATTAGTAGCGTCAGTGATGTATGTTCTTGAAATTGCTTTATAAATACACAATTACTATGTGAGAAGAAGACACTTCAAAACACCAATCATGTATGAAGGTTTGTGTATAATGATGAAGGCAAAGCAAAGATGTATACAATATGTGATAGGTTTAGGTATGTGCTTCAAAAGTTTACAGTCATATATAAATCTAAAGATAATTAATTATCTCTAGTCTGAGAATGAAAAGATGATACTCTAATTATAGAATTAAGTTTATTCCACTTAAGTACAGTGTACAGTAAACGTTTAGAAGATCTTAAAAATAATATGATTTTGTCATTGGACTCTATCAATATCATGATACTGTGTAACTTATGTTTGTTTATAATGATAACATTATCAATACATTTTAATGGTGTGTGCACACATAATATAATATGTATCTAAATGTTTAATAATATTTAAGTTAACATTCCGACAATCTGTACTTATGTGTAATTTATACCTCTGAAACAATTTTAGTGTAATATATTAAAATTTTCAAAACCTTCAAAATTATATTTTTCGCAAGATGCATTTCTTGGAATTATTATTGAAATGATTTAATTTTTATGTGTTTTAATTAATTAAACTGGTGAACTTATTATGTTACTATGAAGTATATAAAATACTAAAGTCCAGAAGTTCATAGAACAGCAGTAATTTCTTTAATTTAACGTTCACTAAACATTCCAACTCCGTTTTTAAGTACTCTACGAAGTACTTTTTTCTGACTGGGTGTATTTTCGGTATAGACATTAAAGTATTCAAAACATTGGCACAAAATGACTTATTTATTGTTAACCAGAAAACTGCACAGTGTGATATATATTCTTTGCCGATTGCAGGGATCAAACATCACATTTTAGCATTATAAGCTATAAAGTTTATTGTTTAAATGTTGAGAGGTAGGATAAAATGTCCTTACTAAATAATTTATTTTAAATGTAAATAAACTTAATTTTAAGAGAAGACATATGGAATTTTAGATTATCAGACACAAGATATTTTGAATTATTTTAGTGAAGTTGTGAAAATATTGCCATTGTCAGAGGACAATGAACAATATCCTTTATATTTAATTTCATAATTGTAAAGGCATCACACATAAAGCCCTTCTCAAATAAAGACAATTGTTATTTGATTTACCTATAATGACACCTATAAATTTTAGTTTTGATATTTTTTAAGTATTTGAATGATATTTTATTCCAAATATGTTTTTGAGAGGATTCATTATATGGTTTTATTTGTTTGTATTCCAATATTCGAGGAAAGCTACGTAAGAACGTCTGAGCCAGGCGTGCCTGCTTTTAAACTGATAGATTAGAAGGAAGGCAACTAATCATCAGCACCTCCCGCCAACTTCTGTCTGATCGAATAGTAGAGTTTGATCATCACTTTTGTAATCCATCCACGGCCCTAAAGTGGTTATTTTGTATATATATATATTTCTGTGTGGTTATGTACACATATATGCAATGTTAAAAATAAATATCCTGAAATAATTTTAACGTCTCTAAATTTTGATTATTTTCACAAAATTAATCTTTATAATTCTTACCACAAGATGGCAGTAACATATGTAAATAAGGCGGAGCCTCGAGTTTGAGCGACGTGTAGCGAAGGACAGAAAGAAGTCTACACTGTAGCATATTTTTGCATATATTCAGTAATAATACATTACAAAATGACAAATACGTATAAGATTGAATAAAACTATCTATTCTTTATCAGTAAACCTCAAGTTAAGCAATTCTAGTAAAATTATAAATTTTAGCATTCGCCGAACCGTAGCCAAACATAAACTAGTATTGAGAATACCACGGAGCAGCGACGGCATTTTTTTATATGTCTGGAAAAGTTTTTTATTTTTTATACTTGATGTGGTATTCATCGGATGAGACGAGACGAAGGCTCTATACTTTATTCGAGCGAATTGAAGCTGTCACTGTGAAACTTTTGTGATCTATAACCGTTTTTGTTGTTTTATAATCCACGAAGGCTGAGCAGCATCTGGCAAGCAAATGTTATTTATCATTGCTCGATTCCGGTAATAAATTAAACGAAATTTTCCGCGCCACAATTTGAGATGGTTCGTCTTGTTGGGCTGCGTATTTAGAAAGAATTCTTACCTTCTGTCTTCAGGTCTGGTTGACCACAAGAACAACTTTAGGGTCGATTGGCAAGTATGTGAAGCTTTCAGTACAGATTAAATAGTTTAACAATTAATTTGTTTAT
The DNA here is from genome assembly GCA_011833715.1 of Carcinoscorpius rotundicauda. Lineage (NCBI taxonomy): Eukaryota > Metazoa > Arthropoda > Merostomata > Xiphosura > Limulidae > Carcinoscorpius > Carcinoscorpius rotundicauda. The sequence goes on along the minus strand of CM022394.1, from coordinate 93,943,004 downwards.
TTAGAGCAAACTGATGAATTGAAATAAGAAAATTTTACGAGAATGATTAATTATTGTGTAAGCAAACGTTTGTGTTAAACTTTAAAGACGAGTGATTTTTTACTAGTTACGCTTTGAAGTTACACCATAGGCCTAGCTTTAATTAGGCTTAACGTTAAATACTCACAAGATGTATAGTTCTTTCTGAAGTAATAGTAATGTAGTTTTGCTAATAGTAGGGATGAAAAATATATCTGATTAGCCGTACTAATAGAACAATATCTAATATATTTATTATCAAAATAATGAAAATTAAGAGTCAAAAGAAAATGTGTACATCAGATTTTCGTTGACAATTTCGAAACTGACAAAAGATAATTCCATGGAACTTGTATTTGCTTAAATCGTTACAAATTATAACTTAATGTGTAATAATCTGTGAATTGATTTAAATTTAAACTTGAAATAAATTAAAAGAAAAGTAGCTTTAGTAGGTCACATTTGTGGAGAATATTTGTCATACCTTTTCAGTTTGTTGCTAACTCTATTGATAAATTACAAGTATAATGTAATTAATAGCAAACTTGTGTTACATTGTACATTTGAATGGATAAGTTAGAAAATTACAGTCAAGGAAGTTTGATATTTCATTAAAGTAAATAGTATACTGTAAATTCTTACATTTAATCAGCAAAACCATTGGATTTTTTTAACTAAGAAAATTGTTATTAACAAATCAACATTTTTGTCCACTTGCTTATTTAATTTTTTTCTCAGATAATTTAAATTGGTAATATTTAATAAGTATGAGTTAAATGTATTTATCCTGTTTTATATTTGGATGTTATGCTATGTGTTGTTTAGCAGTCAAACAACATTTAAAATTATACCTACCTAATATTTTATTTTTAATCAATTCATAGAGAACAGACATTAGAAATTATTGCAAAACAAAATATGCCTTTTGTGCGAGAATATGTTAGCTAAGTAATTGTGAAAGGTACATTTTAATTTTGTGGAAAGCTATTTTTATACATTTAGTCTATCTAAAAAGAATTTTTTTTAGTGAGTACTGATCTTGATACATGAAAAATTTAGATAATTAGTGACTGATATTATTTACACATTATATTTTCTGTGCTAGTTATAATGCCTAAATTTTTTGGTCTGAGTAATTAATTTTGAAGATTTATAAAACAGTAATACCTTTTAAGAAAATTTTAATCTTTATGGATTTGGTTCTGATGAGAATACAACTTCCAGTAATAAATGTGAATGTATAACACTTATTTTATGGTTGTCTGTTATCCTGAATTATCATATACAGAGAAATTATTTGTTTCCTCTTAAATAATTTCCAAAGTTTCACTCTGCATTTGCTTCAAACATCATCTGTATGTAGTAGTAATATTAATTTGTTGATGCTGCAAGACAGGATGTTTTAAGCTCTTATTAGAAACAGACCCTCTTTATATGACAACTCTTATAAAACATTTCCAAATTCTCAAAATGTGTAAATTTATATATTTTGGTGTTGTAACTCGTTGTGTAAGACTGACAAGGTTCTGCTCATTGACCTTTTTATTACGAGTTGGGTGGAATCCACCTAGCCTGTAACCATGAAAGCATCAACGAGGGTGATTATGATTTTTGATGATATACCTGTATTTTTACAAGCAAACACTACAAGGCTTTTCTACACAAAATATCAGGTTTTTGAATTAGCTATTAAGATTTTTTAATTAAATGTTTTCTCATAAAAGTTTTTTCTTTCAGAATTTTTACTATCCAACATGCAGAATAATTTTGATTTTGAGATTAAAAATACTTTTATGCATTAAAACATTTTCAAATTTCACATCCAAGGTCGTTATAACCTTGACATAATTATCAAATATTAAATGTCAAATAATATATACACCATACTTATTATTACTAGGTTGGTTTAATTAAATGACTAACTTCATAACTTCAATAAAAAAGAAAATAATTGTATTTTTTCATTTTTAAATTACTACAAATTGTAAGAAAAATACAGATGCTTAATCTATAAAGCTTAAGTTTTATAATATGTATATGTATTTATTATTTTTATTAGATTGACCTTTGGGCTGTGACTGGCTAGCATTACTGAAATTCAATTGATGCAGTGCATGTAAACAAATTTTACTGTATCCAAGAGTATAAAGCTAGCCTTCAGTAAATGACCTGTCTTGGCTGTATTTTATAGGAATAATATTTCTTAAAATGAAGTCAAATTTTTTTTAACATGGGTTTGTATTATTATTATTATTTAAAATGTTTAAATTTCAATTATTTTTCTTAAAATATAAAACAGTAAATAAAGAATTATAGAAAATAATTACTTCTGTAGTTTGAAACTTTAAACTTGTTTGCTGCTTGCTATAGGTTACTAAGCTTCATCAAAATTTCCATATGAAGGATGTGAAACAAAATAACTTTTTTTTCCAGTTTTTTATATATAAATTTTGAAATAACTAGAAATCATTAATTTGTATGTTAGTACATTGGATTCTACTGTAGTATACTAAACTTGGTAACTAAGCTATATTTGGGTCTAAAAATATTAAATTTTGAATTTGCTATATTTTCATTTTACCTTTTTGAATCCAAACTTTAGAAGAATGGGCTTGGCACTGAATATTTATGTTGAGAAAGCCACCAAGGAGATGTTTTAAGCTTTTGATTGGACAGAAAGAGGTAAATGTATGTGAGTGGTTTCAAAAATGGGAAGAAGCCAGTGTGTTTTATTCAATATATAAGTGATATCTCAGTAAATAGAAAAGATTTAACAGGTTTTTATTTGGCAATCTAGCTTGTCAATATTGGTAATTTCAATTTCTAGTTTGTACAAAACCGTAGACTTTTTACTTGGACATCACAAACATCTAACCTAAACCAATACTGCATTCAACACACCATGTTACACACAAAATTTACATTTGTTTTGTTTTTTTATATTTACTTTTAAATTAATAAATAAATTATTATATAATACTAACATTTGAATTATAATCTAGAATTTTATACCAAACTTGTTGACATACATTTATGAAATAGTAGTTAAATAAAATTTTGAAGGCAAGTCCACAAATGCAATGATATGGTCTTTGATCTGTAACTATAGGTAAGCCCATAGAGATAGGGTTCTAAAAGAATTGGCTTTTCTGACTTTCTGAAAAATAAAAATTTTAAAACATAAATCTCTAAAAAGCTGTACAAATGTTTTGTACAAATAATGAACAAAAGACACAGAACTGTCCAAGAAGTTGTCTTAAGTTGGAGATATAAATAATAACTAGCGAAACAACTTGGAACAGTTTCTTAAGAAACTCCAGTAGTCATTATTCTATCAGAAAAATGTTCATTTTTTCTACATTTAAATTTCTGTGTTATTTATTTTTCTTAACTTTTCAACTAATGTCATGAGCATGCTAATTTAATAATAATTGTCTGACTTGATACATTGTGAAAGGTTTTTGAGAATTCAAGTTAAGTAGTGTAACAAGATGGGAGTTATCTTTTTGGGACTTAAATCTTGATAGTTACAATATCAGGAAGGATGTACTCATTCAAAACAAAATCTTAGCTAGAGACTTCTAAGAGTTTAATAATGTAAGAAAACCTTTCTAAAACATTATATAAGAATCAGTCATTTACTTTTCTTAAAAGTCTTATTTGTAATTGTTTCCATGTCTATGACCTAGTGCTTTCTGATGTAGTTATCTGTAGGATATCAGAGTAACTGATATTTGATCTTATGAGTAGATGTATGATTATTAAGTTTGATATTTCTAAGAAGAAAAATTTCTGTAGAATTAAATTTTTTTGAAACTTTTGAGTTCTTTTATATACATTTGTCAAACCATTTATACTGTGTTTGCAAATGCTAATATACATGTTCTATATATTTTGATACACAAGTTAACCTCCTAGTTGATGCCTTTTTGGGAATTAATTTATAATAGGAACATTTTACTATAGGACTCTTAAATTAGCAAGTTTTTTTGTATTAGTGCAAGTGTGTAGTTTATATCTTCTATATTTTGCTGGGGAACTTAGATTTGAGTCATCTTTCTTTGAAAATCCATAAATGATGTGATGATTAAAAGTATTAGACTTTTTTGTTAAATTGTTCTCTAACGTAGTGATGTATTGTTAGAAGTTTTTGTTACTTCATTGACCATGTGAGTAACTCTACTTGTGAGCTAATGTCATATGTACCTCTTAGTCATTTACTAATCTGCTAATCTTTTTCTATGATTTTTGTCATGTAAAAACACTTTTCAACAATATGTAAAACTAGACTAAAATTGTGGATAAAATATGATTTCCTGACAAGTATGAAGTAGGTAAACCTGTTGTAACAATGGATTTGATCAAGAAATAAGGAGTCTTTTTTTTTTTTTTTTTGTAGCTGATAGTTTGACTGAAGTTTAAGCTGCCTCAAAAATAAACAGTTTGGATATATTTAAAGGCCAATGATAACAATTTTTATTCAGACAAAAAATGAAAAAAAGTATATGACTGCTTAAACAAGTGGATGATTGCCTTAACTGGATCAATAAGTAGTCCATGGACTTTGTTTCCATAATGTGGATCTTTATTAGACTAATCATAATAAAAATTGTAAATTCAAAATGTAAACTTGCTGTCTTTGTCCAGTTAGCAGCATCACCTTGTGTCTTCACAGCATTAATTAGCAGTATATTGTATTATTGTTGTAGTCAGCCAGTAAAGGATATTTCGATGCCAACCTAATTTGGACACATCCCACAGTACTGAAATATTCTTGTGGGTAGAAAAGACATTACCTTCTAAGAGAATAAAGAAATGAAGCTAATAGAATAAAAAAACCTGCTCTCTCAACTTCTCATGGCTACCATAACAGTGTGAAAACTATAATTTTTTTTAAAAGAAATTCAGTGCCACTGTAAAAGGTGGAAAACATACAAATTGCCTGCATATCAGACTCCTTATTTTTTCTCTCAGACCAACATTTAACTTTAAAATCATTTTTAAACTTGCAATATGATTCAGGAGCATGTTAACTTTACCTAATTCTTAAAAAAGATGCACATCACATGGGTAGCACAAACTGTGTAACACAGAAAAAGCACTTAACAGCTACACATAGACAAAAATACATTAATAAAGTACCAAAGAAAGGGGCTTTTGATGTTAAAAGCATATGATGATAAAAACAAAACTTCTTTAAACTTGGGTATTCTAACACACCATGCAGACATGTGAAAATTCTTCAATATAGATAAGAGTCAAGATTTCACGTAATATTTAAAAACAAAAAATGTCCTTTACCATTAACCTATTAAACTACAATATACAATGAAACAATATGAAATTAAACTATTTAACAATGAAAATAAAACTTCTTACCACTGAGATATGTACATAAAATATTTTACAATGTATAACCCAAAAAAGCAAACTAAACTCAACTAAAAGTCACGCCATAACCAAAATAACTATCAACATGTTTATAGACTAGAATGTTTCATTAAAGTATGTTAATGCATGCACTGAAGGACAAAACAGAGGAATAAACAGAAATAAGTTTCAATATCTAAATGTAGGGGAGTGGCATTGAAGTTTTGTGGTGATTGAGTTTGAGTGGGCATCACCTTAACTGTCCATTGTCAATGGAACTTCATCTTGGTGCATCTGTCTTTTTTGCTAACTGAGTGATGGAGAGCTGATCATTAGTTGGACTGTCTTGGCTGGTATCTGTCAGCCATTATGTTTTTTTATACTGTCAGTCTTACCAACAAACAGAATTGGGCTTGGGGAAACTGCTGACAAGTTCAACAAGTGAATTCCTGTGGTCAAAAGTTCATCTATGGGTTTTAATGCATATTTAAGCTCACAAACAAAATACTTGTCAAGTAACATTTAAAAGGCTTAATGTGTACTCATGCACATTTTTGCCCAAAGAATGTGCCCAAGGTATTTTGATATACTGATCCAGGAACTTTTATGGGTTTCCATTTGATTTATATGTTGCTCTGTTCCCACTTCTGTCCCCAACAATCATTTGGCACACTCTTGCGAACCTCATTCTCCTATCTGATTTTCATACACACAGCATCCACTTACAACAGGGAGAAATATAGGTTGACTTCTTGGGTCTTGTTCAGTTGAGGTGGCTTAAGATAGGTGGAGCTGATTTTAACACTAATCTTTCACCATGACAGAAAAACATGTAGGTTCAAGAAGTCTTGACAGATCTGCATTTGTAAAGTCCTAAAATTATGCAGGTTTTAATCACTTTATATTGATCCTTCACAAACACTCCCCTTTGCAACTTCCATTTACATATAAGGTAATAGGTATGGGGCAGATTATGAGGTTTCACTACATGTATGGTATCTTATACTCCCAATGTCACACTCAGAGCCACCATTTTTGTACTTAAAAAACTTTTATTTTGCAATGAAAAGTGTTAAGAAAATATTTGGTTGATTGTTGTTTTTTTTGTGTTATTAAAAATATTCTAATCCACTTCACTAGGGTTATTTGTATCATAATCAAATACTGAGTATGTGTTTATATGCTATGGTATTTAAACCACTGTCTGTGAAGCTCTTTCACTACTTGTGTTCAACCCCTTCAGTAGTATTTCATCTCAATCGAGCTGAAAGATTTTTTATACTATGTTGCAAGAGAAAAATATCTAAGCACACTGCTAGAACCACCAGCTGAAACAGTGTTCTTAAAAACTATTGAGTTTATCTCTGCCATGAAAATTTCATCTGCCAAACATTTTATTACTGGTATTCGAAAAAATAACATTTACACTGCATTCTCCATCTGGGTCAATTATTACAGCTAACCTGATGACATTCATCATATTATTATTATCACCAATATTATACACTTTGTCTCTATGGCATTACTTAGAATTGTTGTACTTGTCAGGGAAAACTGTACTTCTGTGCAGTTCATGGTGAATAGATCATAGTGTATGTCAATTGATAGCTTGAGAAAGCAACGAAGTTCACTCTCTTTCAGTCATGAAGTTATTGGCCTAAAGACCTTTCCAAGATTTGTTCCCTTGCATTCCATATATTTCCAACTCACTGAAGTTATCTAAGATATTTTCCAGTACCTCTATACAAATAGACATATTCTAGAATTTAATGTTACTAGTAAACTTTGCTGATTTATTAGATATGTTCGTTATCAGTTTCATTTATGTGAGTGATAAAAAGCAAAGACCAAAACACTGACTCTTGAGATATCCTACTACAGGATGTTCGGACAGTCACTGTGCACTTGTATATTTATTAACAGACATGTTTCAGTATAGAATACAGGAGGTGGACATGAATGTTTATAATTGTCAATGTTGAAAGTGACCCCTGTTGGCATCAATACAGTCCTGGATCCTTCTTATTTTGTTTTTAAACACCTCTATCAGTTGCTGGCTTGAAATAGACTGAATACAATGTGATTACAAAACTCCACAGTGACTTTCCAAAGACACTGTAGTAACATATAAAATGTATATCTTGTGATAAAAGGCATAGTAACATGGCCAAGTGGTTATGGTGCTAAACTTGTAATCTGAGAGTCAAAGGTTTGAAATCCCATCACACTGAGGTACACTTGCTGGTTTCAACCATGTGGACATTATAAGGTTCTGGCCACTCCCTATATTCCTTGACAAAAGAGTATCCCAAGAGATAGCAGTAAGTGGTTATGACTAGCTGCTTTTGTGTAACTTTACAAGAAATTCAATACAAACAAACATCACGGTGAAAATACAAAATCATGTATCCTTAATTCTTTCAAAAGATGGACTTTTATTAATAAAAAGTAAACTTCCTAATTTACTCTTGATGAAGAAGGTCCACATTTCCAAAAGCATTTAGGTTGTAGGGTTTTGTATTTTGTTCTTAATGCATCCAGAATGTAAAACTCAAGAATATGGGTATTAACACTTTTACTTCCAGGTCAAAACATTATACTCAGCCTTATTAGTAAAAGTGTTTAATACCTGTACCAGCTGTCGTGAGATACATTTTTAACCAACTTGTTTCTTTTACCTTTATTGTTTCTGAAACTATAAAATGCTACATGCTGATTTTCTTTCCTAACCATATTAGATTAAATTAGATTATTATAAAATCTAATATGTGAAATTTTAATGTTATACACACAAAAAATATGTGAAAGTTTCTGTACTGCTCTTAGCAGGAAATTGTTTTCTTGTTCTTTTTAAAAGCTTTCTATAAAGTATCCATACATTGCATTATGTAACAGAATTTTTACTTTTTCTTGTTCCTGGACAGAAAGCATTATTTCCCAATTGCTTATGCCTAAAATAAATGGAAAATAACTATTTTCTCTTCAAACTTTGCTTTTGTGATCTCATAGCATATAATGAAAACATGATGGGAGACTATATTTGGGGCCTGATATGTAAAAGTTATTTACATTGCAGTTGCAAATATCAAAAAACTACTTATTTCTAAATATTTTTGTTCATTTTGTATAACTTTAGTATAAATACATGTAAATCTTGATTCATATGTTACTTTATTCAGACCTTATGTAAATAAAAATGTGTAAATTTACCCGTTTTTACATTTAAAATAGGTTATTTCCAAAATTTCATTATCCAGGTCACAAAAGCAAAGTTTGAAGGGAATAATGACCATTTTCTGTACTTCTACAACATAAGCAATTAAGAAATAACCCATACTATCCAGAAACAAAATTTATGTTACATAGTGTTATTGGACCAACTACTTTATTGAATAGTTTTAACAACAGTTACTGTTCCATCTTGTGGGATACTCATGTCCAAAATTTTTCATACTTTTCAGTAATGATATGTATAAGATATTTTCTGTAATATGAAGGTACTGGAAATAGTAATGTTGCATTCCCAACAAACAAATGCAGTTGCAAACATTTCTCTAGAAATTAGATGTAGATGATCAGTCAGTAATCGTCAGCTTACAAATCAGTTACGTTTTGCTAATCAAGAATGATCAGCCATCGCCATGAGACTACTCATTATGTTTTCAGTTGTTTTTATTTTCTTTAAAGATATTTTAATTATCCTATGGTATGATTGGTATCATCAGATACAGTGTAGGAATGAATTACTTTTTTAATCATAAATTGCTGTATCTATAAATGTATTGTATTATACAGCATAGTACGTGATATGATGGATGTCATTTTGTGGGTTTCTCCTCAAGTTCTTAGATTTTATGTAATAGGTCTAGTAAAGGTTCTTGTTACAGTGTGGTGGATAATATAAAATTCAGTGAAAACAAATTCATGCTAACCTTAGACACTTAGAGACAGCTTAGTATTTACTGTTTTGTAAGAAAGCCTGTGATGATACTAAGCTACCTGTTTGCAAAAATTAAAAAAATATTCATAAGGTGTAAATTGAGTTATTATAGAAATCAAAGTAATAAGATCGAATGTTTAAATTTAGAAGTGTTTGAATTTTTCCAGCATCAGTGTTAAATTGACTTTTATAAGTATCAATGTATGCATAGTATATAAAATCCAAGTGATGGCTGGTTATGCACGGTTTCTTCAAATTTTGTAAGTTAAATGAATATAATTCCACTTTTTTTTCCAAAATATTTTGTCTTTATTGTCTGTTTCTATTTTAACGGAAATTAATTGCTAACAGAGACACAAATTTCTCCTAACTTTTATAACTTTTTCTGCTATATTAACACCTTTAAAGGAGTGTGTTCCAAGAATCAGATCAAGCGTGGTGTGATGTGAGTGGCACCACATCATGATGTTGAGCTAAATAGTATCCATGTAGGAAAACTGGGAATATGCCCTTGATTGAAGATGCAGAATTATATTCCAAACATCTGTGATAAAAAGAAATGTAAAAAAAAATTACCATAAATCTATGCTTGGGAAATATTACAAAAAAATTTTTGTAATGTGATAGCCAATCCCACTCTATTAAAAACAGACTAAAGATAATTATCTCTAGGAAGAGAATGACTTTTGGTCAGAAGAAGAACAGGTGTGCATGTTAATCACATGATCGTCATATATTTTAATCTTTTATCTAAAGGCATCGGTATGAAACTTGTTTATGGGAAAGAAAATTTTGAATTTTTTTTGTTTAGTTATTTTGTGCATTGCCAATTTCATATGCAATAGTTTTGTTTTCCAGTAATATTTGGTGAGCTTTTTTGTTTGTATAATTATAGATGTTTAAGTTAAAAGTTGTTCATACAGAAAGAATACAGTAATGGACATGCTTGTATTTTAAGGTACAGGCTCGAAGCTGTGCAAACAAGTACTTGCTAAGAAATCAATAGATCAAAAACTTATTAAAGCTCGGTGCACACTTTAGTGTTTAAGCAGGATGTGACGACAATCCATCTTTTGTTTTCCTTTCTGTTCTTCCTATCCATAGAGAGCTAGAGATAATTAAACAGGATTCCTGTTGTTTAAGTAGATTAAATAAATAATGTTGTATAATGTTTTGCTGTTACATGTCTAACAGTTTGTCACAAACTGTTAAGTGAGAAAGTTGAACAGCCAACATTTTTTGAGTGAATAAAAAATACTTGCTTAGCATGTTAAAGTAAGTCACTTACAAAGTAAAGTTTGTTTGTAGCTTGTAGTAAAGAAGAATCATATTGTTAGATCTTCACTTTAATTTAGACTTTCATGGTTAACATAGAACAACAGTCATCACTGTGGCTAGTCACTGGCATTAATAAAGACTAGGAAAAAAAGACAGTTACATGAACAGGTAAAAAAAGTTGTATTTTATGAATGGTATACAATGAAAAGTTCCAGAATAAGCATTTTACTTTTTATTAGTAAACTGTATTAATAACAGCTTTATTATTAATTCATTTAGTTCACATGGTTTGAATAATTATTTTAGATTTGGCTTAGCTGTTATTGATACTGTTATTCAAAACACTTTTCTCACTTTTTTACCTGTTCGTGTTTTCTGGTTGACTTTTTTCTCATATTCTTCAGTAGTTATGTAACCAACAGCCAGTAGACTATATCTTTGCATTGCATTCGTGAATGACAGTATTTGCAGTGATGTTGACCGAATTATTAATGTAAAATATTTTGATAGTTGAAATAATTTAAGGTAGTAGTAATTATACTTTTAATATAATAATAATATTTATATTAATATTAATAATTTTTAATTATAATATTTTTGATTATTTATTTATTTTTAGGATTTGACACCAGTTAGTTAAGATTAACAATCATGGATTTATCACAAATAATGAGAAATATAAATGGAATTATTTTTGGTTACTTGAATAATTGGAATAATGAAGTAGTAGTAGTAAGTGGAAACACTGATTTCAGTTTGTTAAATTAATTAGTTTAATCATAATTTTAACTAACTAATTAATTTAGATGTTCCTAAGTAATAATTATACTGATTGGTCAAGCTAATTGGACACCCTTACTCAGTACAGGGTAAACAAATACAAGTTTGTGTACTATGAACAACCTGAAGTGTGGTTGTACAAACCCAGCAGATTAATCTAAGTTAACTTTTATATTCCTAAATTAACTTGAAATGAATTAAAATATTATTATTACCTAATTTTTTAATTTTAATGTGAGATAGAGAGAGCTGTGAATTTTAATGGTGATGTTAAAATTAGTTTTATTAGATAGGTCTAGGTACCAAGAAAGTCTATAGGACGTGACATAATTATCTACAGTATTAAAAAATACATTATGTAGATGCACAACAAACAAGATAGTTTTGTAGAATATAGAATTTGTATCAAAAGTCATAGTTGATCAGCCAGTGTGTTTTCATGAAGTATTTGGATCAGAGTTGGGGTTTATAATGTTGCTTGTTGAGTTACTTTGTGTAACAAACTTTATTTTACATTAACTAATGTCATTTGTAATATTGGCCTACTATAACATACAACAGTGTAAAGTGTTTAAACCTCAATATTTGTTTTAATTAAATATAATTTTTGAAGATTAAGAAGTTGTGTATCAAGCTCAATATTTCTTTCATTTTGTCATACTTCCAAATCTTAATGTCTTGACAGTCAGCAAACAGGTGTAAAAGCTTATTTATCATATGTACTTGTTACTATATAGCAAAAGAACAAATACGCTTAAGCTTGAATTAATATTAACAATTTAAATCAAAATTGCATAATTCAAAATAAATAGATCCCAATTGTTTACATGTGGAGATAAAATTTTCAGTGTTGTATTTTGTGATTTTTTATAGCTGTTTTTGCATTTTGTTACCACTGCTACACCCCTTTTTCATGGATCTTCACCAAATCTCTTGGTGTTAATACTTGTAAATTTGCAGTTTCGTATTTTACATTTTTCACTTTATTTTCTGCAACTACATGTAAGAGAAGCTACAATTGTTAAGATAACCTTTCATTAGTCATAAATTTACATGTTAGTCTTGGGAATGAGTTTTACAGCTAGTATGTATCCAGAGACAAATCAGTTAGTATAAATTATGTGAAATATACTTACTGAATAGACAAAGCTATAGAGAAGTGGTATACTTACATATAACACAGAATTAACTGTCTGAGTCTCATATCAAAAAATAAAAATAAGTTCTGAATTAACTATGTTTACTGCCTAGTCAAAGCATTAATTTCAAAACCTAATTAAACAATTATTAATGCATGTTAGTAAGTTTAATTGTGAAATGTAGATTAAAATTTAAAATTTTTCATATTATGCAATTTTAATTTCTTAATTCTAAAATCAAATGTATTCTTGATGATGGCTTCTTTGTGTCACATGGCTCAACTCGCCTAAGAGTTTCTTTTATCAAATTCTCTCATTTTCCTTATAACTGTCAGATTGACTGAAACAATCAGAAACTTAAACTGTATGTATGGACAAGCCAGGATATGAAATTTAATTTTCAAACTTTATGGGATATAAATAAATTTGTAACACCCAATGTAGTGTTTCTGCTTGTTACAACTTTTTAAATGAAATTAACTATATGACATTATCTTATCTGTATAGACATTTTTTAACTGACAGGAAAGTTTTCTCCTAAAAGAATATAGATATTTTTTTCTTGGCAACTTTAAATATTCTAAATTGTATATCTGGAAGTTCCAATAATATTTTTATTTAATTTAAAGAACTAACTACAAAATCAGGCCTAACTCTGTTATGTTTTGCTATTGTAAAGATAACTCATCACTTTGTTTACTGGTGACAGTTATAACTTGTAGCAAATTAAATTTCGCTGTGATTATTATATTTGACTAGAAGGTCAGAACTGAAATTGGCACTAAGTAACAACAATAAGACCATAGATTTACAGAAAATAATTGTGATAAACTTGATAATTGAAATTTTGGAGATAAGATCTACGTGAAACAAAATAAATTATGCAAAGAAAGAAGGAAAAAAAAGGTATTGTTCTTTGTTGATTTTTAATGTTTCATTTCACTGTTAGTTCATTGTGATTGGTTTCACTGCTGTTAGTGTTTGGTTAGACAAAATAACAGCTAACGTTTTACCAGAAAAACTTTTGATATTAATTTAGGAGACTGTAAAAGTTATGGAACTAAAATATAAAACTGTAAAATGAAAAGAACTTTTAACATGAAAATTTTCTTGTACATAAGTGTCACACTGACAGTAAATTCTTAGAAGTAAAAATAATTTATCAAAAAATTGTTGTTTATTAATATACAAGATATTTGTAACATTTATTGAAAAGCTTGCTCAAATTTCACAAAAATACATACGGTAAATTAAGAATTATCGTGAACATTTCTTCTCTAGTACTGCATTGTTCTCGGCCTGGCATTGCTAGGTGGTTAAGGTACTTGACTCATAATTTAAGAATCACGAGTTTGAATCCCCATCACACCAAACATGCCTGCCCTTTTAGCCATGGGGCATTATAATGTTATGGTCAGTCCCACTATTTGTTGGTAAAAGAGTGACCTAAGAGCGGTGGTGTGTGGTGATGACAAACTGCCCTCTCTCTAGTCTTACACTGCTAAATTAGGGACAGCTAGTGCAGAAAGTCCCATCTTTACTTGAGTTTTCTGAGTAATATTTGTTTGTCTGACTAAATGTACCTTCTTTCTTTCTCTTTTCTCATTGTTTGTGTGTTTGTTACAGTAAGTAGTTTTGATGTAATTAAACCATGCTAGATGTGTATAAGTGATCCTGGAGTAATATTAACTGTCCAGTTTTTGAAAGACTATAGTGGTGAGAAACAGATTAATTATGGCTGTGTAGTTTTATCATGTCTGATTTAATATATTTAAAAGACTTTTTTTTTAGATGTAAAGATTCTTTGTTTTAATGCCAAACATTTTGTTACAAATTGTACATTTGTGATGTTGTATAGTAGCATAATATATGAATGGCAAGGGGTATTTGATATTGTAAGGCTATTTTGCATACTACCTACCACAAGAAAAAAGTAAATTCACTATTATACTTTCCTGGAAGTCATCAAATTCCCCAATTAACTTTTTGTAATATACCAAGCTCCACCACTGTCAGTGGCAACATATTCTGTAAATCAACAAATCACCCTGCTAAAAACTATTTCAGCCTAGATGCCATTTTAAACACCTGTTCTCTCGTCATATTACCTTCACAATATGGCATGAAGGAATTGGAGGCCTTGGTTTCATTCTTTTGAGTAATTTTATAAACTTGAGCAAGATTCCTCCTTATCCTTCTTTTCTCAAGATAAAATAAAGGTATTTTAATCTATTCCTGTAGTATAACCTTCCATTCCCAGAAGCCATATTAGAAGACCTCTATACTTCTAGACATTTCCCAGTAAGTTAGCATTCCTTCTTAGCTAAGAAGACCCATGCATTGTTGACTCTTTCCAGTGAGGCATAACTATTGATATTTCTCCATTAAATAATTTTGCAAAGGTTTTTTTTTTTTTTTTCAGACTTTCCAAAAATATATTCCTTTATAGAAAACTAATAGCCTCTGATTTGCAGGGCAATTATTATTACTCATTTAAAACATAGGAGGAATATGAGGAAAGTTCCAATCATCAGGTGTATGACAATTATCTGCTAACATACTCTAAAACTGGTAAAACTTTATCTAGCTCTAATGTTTTATGTTTTTACTCTTGCAGTTTTTCTACTTCTAAAGTATTAATGGATTAATATCAGTGAGATTCAGGATAGTATTCAATGTTTTCCATATAATGCTTGGTGAGAAATATTACTAGTATCTTCTTTCTTCTTAAAAAGAAGCAAAAAAAAAAATTTAAAGTTCAGCCTTCTTGTAGTCTTACAAAAACAACAAAAACCTTGCTATATCATCTTTTAAGGCTCAAACTCCCATTTTAACTTTTTTCATTCCTTAAACATGCATGAAAGAACCTTGCTTTTAGTTTTACATTGTTCATCAAATTTGTTTGACTTCCTAGTTTATTTTTTATTTAAATTTCTAGCTTTCCTATAATAATGCCAAATTTCTATCTTGTTTGTCAGTTTAAACTTCTTAAACTTGTAATATTTATCATGTTTTATACTTTGTCTTTGATAAACTTAGTTTCCTTAAAGGATATATATGTTTAAAACTTCTTAAACCTGTTCCACATTGCTGTTTAACTCATTTCCTTCTTCACTACTGGTAAACTATGTCTAATGACCTCATAACTGAATTTAAACTTTTATTTCTTTTCATATCCACATGTAGCAAAGCTTCAAATCTTGTTGTGGAACAGCCATTCTTCCCTAAATGTTCAGGCACTTTTAATTTGCAAAAGTTCATTTTAATTATTAACAGTAAGTCTAAAATAGCATTCATTTTGGTTGTCTCTACGACACTTTGGAATAGAAAAACCATCCTGAATTACTCAAAGAAACTTGTTCCCTACATACAGTACCAAATACTGTCTAAAATAATAATTTTCCCATAATTAATGAGTTATTAAGTCTATTATTAATGAGCCTGATCTGATTATATAGTGGCCAAAAGATCTGTTCTTGGTACTCTGGATGAGATAAATTTGATCTCTTGTTCTTTGTTTAAATCCTTTGTTATTGACCAGAATCAGTAGATATACCATCCATTCCAAATTGATGTCAATTGCTGTGCTGGGGAAGTCTTTCAACTTTAGGTATTAAACTTGAGTGTGTTGAGTAAGTGCTTTGAGACTTGTGTATTCTGTTAATGTTTAAAAGTTTAGTATGGAAAATTTAAAAGTTTTAGGGAGACATCTGGTTAGCAAGGTTTGATATTTAAGAAAGCAATTGTTTTGAAAACATATAAAACATATTACAAGTTATGATACAAAGCTAGATTTTTGACCCATAGTGTCCTCTGTAGATCTCCAGGATAACTAGATTCTTTGGAAGACCACCAATCTTTCAGACTCTTGTTGTATGTACTAGATGTAAAAGATATGCACCTTACTTCAAGTTAAACAAATTGTGCTTTATTTCACTCTGTATACTGTACAATGCACACATTAGTAAATAATAAAATTTCTTTTTTCCAACAAAAAATTATTCAACTGTATTGATGTTTTGTGTAACTTGAAAATAATCTGTGACATTAATAGAGTTACTGTTAACTATTTGTTAATGTCTGTCATTTATTAGAACCAGGATTTGTATACTATTCTTATCGAAATAATCTTTCACGTTTGAGGAAAATCTTTCTGTTGATAAAATTATTTAGTGTTCATCATGCACATATGTGCAAATATTTTGATACTCTTGTGTATCGGGTAAAGACTGTCATTGTGACAATCAATTTTGAGTAGTTTCTTGGTTCAGGGTTGAACCAAAGCCCTTGCACTCTTACATGAGTACATTAATGGCTGAACTAAATGATTAATCTACTAGTAAGACAGTTTGTTTAACATCTGAAACCCACTACATCAAAGTTGAAAAGTTTTTATTGCTAAGTATTTGATATGCATTGCAAATTGGGGCACTGAATAATTTGACATTTGATTTATCTGATGAAGAGACTTTGTTATTATTGAATTGAAATATTAGTGAAGATAAGAAAAACTCTGGAAGTTTAGTCTCCTTCCGTAAACAAGACAGTGGCTGTAAATAGTAAAACATCTTTTAATAAAGTAAATAAATCTTTGAAAACAATCGAGCATCACTGATAGTGCAAATATTTGTGTTTCTGTTACTTTAACCCTTTCTAGAGGGGTCACAGGTCATAGTATCAAAGTTGACTTGCATTCAAAACTTTATTGAACTACTATTTCATGAATTTACATCAGTTAATTTGGTATTAAACTGTAGATTATAATTAAAACTAGAATAGTGTTCATTATTCGGTTTCTTAATTGAAAAGTAAGTATCAAAATACAAGGTTAAATGTCAATTTTTGTGTGTTGCATGGTATGTTCGTAATTTGTACAAAACTAAAACCACCAATATTGAAAGCTACGATATAAAATAAGTACCTTGTATCTTTTTAACTTGCTGTGATATTATGTACGTACTGAATATAACACAGTGAATGTTCACCTCTTTCCATTTTTGAAAAGGGTCCTTTATATAGATATGTCAATATCTGAATCAAAAGTATTGAAAGACCTCCAGTTGGTTTTATCTGCCATTTTAATGTAATATGAGGCCACCTCATTCTTTCAAACCAATATTTCAAGCAGGTAAGTTCTGTCTTTAGTCTGCTTGAAATATCATATTTTACTAGATCAAAATACATCTCATGGCTACTAAGCTTGATAAATTATAGTTAAATTCTGTGGTTAATATAATAATTTATTATTTTTTGGTTATTAAACTGTAGATGTGAAACCTGAAAAAATTTAATTTTGTACCTTCCACATGCAAAATTTTAAAAGGCTTAACAACCTGCATCAAGCCACAACCAAGTACAAAGGTCATAGCTAAAAGAGGTAGTTGTTTTCTTTACTTTAATATTTACTATTCTATATTTTAAGAAACATAAGTTTAATCACTTATTTTTGTATAGTAGTAATTTATATACACATGTAATAATTGAAATATGTTTTTTAAAAAATTCTAGTCTACTAAAATACAGTCAAGACAGGGTCACTTTATGAAGACTTAACTAAAGGTCAATTTTATATTATTGAATGCTGTAGCATAATTGCATGTGCCAGGTCATTATAACTTCTGTATCATTATTTAGGTACAGATGAAAAGTCAATATAGTAAAAATAATAAATAAATGTGTGTGTATGTGTAAAAGCATGTAAAGTTATGAGATTTAAGGTATTTAGTGTAAGCATTTGTATTTTCATGTTATATTCTGTTTTCATTCTAGAATGAAAGAATCATAATTTCATTATTTCTTAATTTTTTATGGTGGTTACAAGATTGGCCAATTTTACAAAGCCCATACAGAGATTTATTCATATGTATATATAAACATATAAGGTTACAATATTTAAGCTATTTAGTGAAAACATTTATATTTCCATGTTATATTCTGTTTTAATTTTAGAATAAAAGAAGCATAATTTATCTATTTCTTAATTTTTTTTATGGTGGCTACAAGATCAGTCAATTCTACAAATCACATACAGAGATTTATTAGTGAAAATAACCAATAAAATGTAAAGTTTCTTTCATAAGAAACATTTGATAATTATATGATTGTTATAAAGATTCTGCACATGAAATTTGAAAATTACTTTGCATATTAGATAGGCAATGTAAAAATAAAGGTACGAGAAAAATATTCCTTAATGAACCTTAAAACTTAATTTTAAAGAAATGATGTGAAAGCATTGTCATGCTTACTGATAACCTACCAAATTTTGTAGAATTGTATAATAATTTAAAATTTATTGCACAAAAAGTATAACAAGTGCAAAATGGTTGGGAGGTTAATCTCAGAGTCCAAGCCCATGCTGAAGGAATTAATAATCTAACATCAAAATGTGTTTCATTGTGTTGAGATAATTTATAACCTAAGTGAACCTTAGTCATTATGAAATATAAATGACTGGTGTTCTCACTTTGTCCCTGAAAAAGAAATGTTTGCCTTTTCAAACACTCAGACTATAGTGTTTTTAATCATTTTATGTCAAGATTTCTTGGAACCACATGTTTTTCTGACATCCTGAAAGTTGACTTGTTAATTTGAGCTAGTTCTGATTGCCACACTTATCAGATATTATCGAGGTTTTCCTGTTTAGTGGTCAAGGACTCTCTTTCTGCAACTTAACAAGACATTGTATATTATTTTGTGATTGAAGGTGGTACAACCTGATATGAAGTAGGAGTCCTAATAAGGTAGTTCATCAGTTTGTATAGTCTACAAACTGTTTATTGGGTTTACATTATTTTTGGACAGTTTAAGTTTCACACTTTTTGGCTACTTAAAAGTGATTTTTCTCTTGAGATGTGGGCTGGTTAAGTGGTTTACTATCAGTTTCTGGATCTCTGTAGGAGTTGACTGGTTATGGTGCATTTTAAAACTTCATCTGGAATCCCCACCCCCTATCTGAGTGGTCTCTCCAGCCACTGTTTTTGTATCTAAAATATCTTGCATTATAAATATATTAATTTCATTTTGGTTTCCATTGGCTTGCTGGCTGCATATACTCTGTTAAATTGTCATTTTACATTTTCTAGTGGCATGCCCAAAACAATTTTAAAACTGATTATAATTCTCTGATTTCATATGCATGAAGAATAAAACCATTTCCTCTATCAACTTTGTACTGATATTAGTACATTGAAATGGATGTAATTTGCTTGATTACTGGCCTGATAATGTGGTGGGTTGCAGCATAACATTGCATCATTTCACATTAACAGTATTTTAAATTTTGTTTTTACTTGAAGTAGCTTTAACTTCATGGTTTAAAAAATTAACATCTCTTTAGGATGAATATAAATTCTTTTTAATTCAACCCCGAATCAACCCTGCTTTGAAACAAAAATATTTTTTTCCTTAAACATTTTTCACCACAATCAAGTGCATTGTTTCCATAGTAGTACAGTCTCTATACAGTTATTGTTTGTCACCAAAAAGAAAGTTTATGTTAACTACTACAAACATTAGTTTGTACTAAACCAAAATCCCTATTTTCTCAAGAGTGATACCATGTATCTCATATGTAAGTGAGCTGGCATAACCTATAGTATTATGAATATAACCTAAGATTGGCAGTATTAATATTATTTAAAATAAATTACCAGAGGTCAACCCAGAGTCTTTTAAAAAATTCTGCTTTTAATGTTTATTTAATTCCTTGAGCTTTTAACAATGTCAAGTACTGCAAAATGATGTATTGAGAGATTATTTACTGTTGTTTTTTCATTGAATTAATAGATAATTTATTCAGTAAATTAAATGGCATTTATGTCCAAAATAAAAAAACAAGCAGTGTTTAGTTGTTTTTGTGGGTTTTTTTTTGTAAAAAGAAGCATATAGTTAAAACCATACAGGCTGTGAAGATATTAAAATAGAAGAATAGCTTGAACAGTGGTAAAGTTTTATGTTTTTATTTGGTGAAGGATGATGTTTTGAGCTAGCACTCATTATCAGATCATACAACTTACTAAGACAATCAAACTTCTAACCTTAACCTAGTAATACCTTTAACTGAAGATATGGCTTTTAATGAATTTTTTGTAGTTTTTTTTAAACTGGGAAAATATTGAACAGTACATTTAATTTGACATGTTTTTGCATCTTTGTCAGTACTACTGCCATGTGTATATAAGTATCTATTGACACATTTTTGTGTTGGTTTTTAACTTGCTGGAAAAAGTTAAAGCACCTGAAATTGATTTTCCCATTAGTTTAACAGTAAATAACAGTGAAAGGTATTAAATGAAATGAAAATGGATTTTGCTTTCTGATGCTCTGACACTTTAAAGTATAACGTTCTAAGAAGTGATGACTGTGTGATTCACACTTAAATATTTTTACTGCTACTTTTTACCATTACATGTAGGAGTAAAAAGGTTTTTTAATGAAGTGTTACAATATGTGTTGTGTATAAAGTGAGTCACAGACAGACTCTTAAGGAGGAAAGTTTATATCTCTATGACATGTGTGTGAAGTTATTATATTTTATAGATAAAAAAATAAAACATAGATAAATGAAAACATGCGTGAAAAAACAAAAAATTAAAACCTAGTTGCAAAAAAAAATTCCAACACCAGGTCGAAAGTCAAAAAGAGGGTACATAATATAATGATTCAGATTTTTTTGAAGTACACTGTCTTTGTAGTTTAACTTTTCTGATTTCACATGTTTAGAAAAAACAGAACAGATGAGGGTATTCTAGCTTGCAGTATCCCACATATTTTCCTGTCTGTAGTCTAAGGTGACAAGGTGGCTGCTCACAAAAATTTTAGTTAGAAAGATTGTAATTAGAATACTATAGCATTAACATGGAAGACAGCAAAACATAAATACCAAAATGTTAAGGTTCTACAATACTAAGCCTAACATTTTTATTATTAACATAGTTCCTATCCTCCACCTTTCTATGTTGGTGTATCTTCAGTGGTTCTAAAAATATCCATGCAATAGCAGCTTGTATACAGGAAAAGTGGTACAACTGCAATTAGTCCTCTGATATAAAGATGCCCAAAAAAGTGATTCTAATTATTTCACCTCCAATAAACGTTAACATTTTTTTTTGTAAATAATTTTGTCATTATTTTTAAATTTTTGTAACTTTATATATATGATGTTTGTATTAAGTATATTTTGCATATCATTATAGTATTATATTTTTTGTATGTCTACTGTATTACATGGTTGGGGTAAGATTCTGCCAGTAATCAAGATACTGTATGTTTTCTTTGATGTTCATTTAGATGCTAGAGAAACTCCATTTAAAATTATATATTTATTGTTTGGGATAAATGTAATTAGCCATGTTGAGACTTTAATTAGGCCAGATCAAAACAGGATGTTGTATTTACAGTAACCCAATCAAACTTAGAAGTTTTGATTTGATTTTTCTGAAGTTAAACAAAAGTTATTAGAAATTATGTAAGATTCTTAAAAACAATAATAATAATTGATCCCAGTTGTCAAAAATGAAATATTTTATAAATTGACAGTATAAAAAGTCAACTATTTCAGATATCTATCTCACCATGATAACTTTATTAATGTATTAGTGGAAGATAGTTGGGATATAATTGAATTATTTGGGTTATTGGTCTAATGATTCTGTTTTTATTGTGTGGTGTTTACCATGTGCCATTAATGCAATCAGGGCAGTATTCATAGTAAATAATCTGTGACTGTTGAAAAACATTGGTTTCTGCTTCATATTCAATGTGCACAAATTATATTCCACTACACCCATGCTTTGGTTAGATAGTATTATACATGGATAGCCAGATAATAAAATATAAACATGTGAGAGGAAAATACAAACATTATGAGAAAAGATATTGAGTTGAATGTGTAAAATACAGTCATGATATAAATATTTACATAAAATTATTCATTAGTATCACTATCTTATATCCATCACTTTTGCTTCATTTGAGTTTCCTGAAGTGGATATTTACTGATCAGTGAGATGTACACTATTATCTACAGCTTTCTATAATTTAATTACTGTTTCTTTTCCTATCATTGTTGTGGTGGCTTGGAAATCTCCACATTTCTGAACTTCTCTCTTCCTCCACCTTGCATGGACTTGTGCCTGTTTATGAATACCTAGTTTGGTGGGTTGTAGATTTGGATACCTTTCATCTTTTGGCACTTGTTCTTCTGCAGAGAATTTCTTAAAATGTGGGAAGTTAGATAGACCTGAACCACCTTTTGTTATGGCTTGTGGGCATCCTGTTTTGATTTGCTTAAACTGTTGTTTCTTATATAAATCAACAGGAAGGTACTTACTCCTGGGACCTTCTTTCTTGTGATCCAGTTTTGGACTCTTGACAGCAACTGTTTATTAGTCTTCCATGTTCTAGCAGCTTTGAATGTGGTGATGGGTCAGCTTTATTTCTTATCTGAATCTTCAGATAAAGTGGGCTTTACATCTTGTGTTTCTGTATGTTGTTCCTCTTTCAATAGTTTTTCTATCAATGTATTTGAGGTCTCCCCCTTCTCCAAGCTTCCACGTTTTTGGTCATCAGTCCTAAGCTTCCTTGCCCTTGTAGTATTTCATCTGAGTATGTAGTGGCCCACCATTGTTCTTTTTGGGTTCTTCTCAACATGCTGTATTTAATTAACACGCATCTCTTGCCAGGTTTTCATTGCCTATAAATGTTGCTGAGGCTTCTGTCTCTTCCATCTTTGAGGTCCCTGAGTACATCATATTTTGACATTCATCATCATGTGCAGCTTTTATCTGGTCCTTTGTACCCCATAGTGGCCCAGCAGTAAGTTTGTATACTTAATAATACTAAAAAACAAGTTTTGATTCTCATGGTAGGCATGGCATAGATCAGTTATTGTCTAACTTGTGTTTCATTATGAACTTTAAATAAAATTTAAACCATTCTGTAACAAATAGAAGAATGTATTATATAAATATAAAGAAATTTTACTAAAAATTTGTAACAACTATTTCTAGTTATACACTTAATAGGGCTACACAAGGTCTTAATGCCGGGGTTAAAGGAAGTTGTTTTACATTTAAAAACAAAATTATAGCGTAGGTAAAATCTAATGGAATACCCAGTGGTGTCATGTTTTCCCCGAATCCTTTGTTGAAAAGATTAAAATTTTTTAGAATTTAAAACAAGTAAAGGTTCAAGGAATTCATTGATGTTTTTACTAACTTAATACTGTTTAGACCTGTAACACTTATTCTATGTTAAGAAAAAGAAAAGTTTAAAATTCTGCACTTTTAAATCTCATTGGTATGTTTTGAACTTTTTTTTTAAAAAATCAGATGACCATTGGGTACTGCAGTGACTAACATTCTTTTTCATTACACTTAAACATTATGTAACATTTATCTGCAGGATTAACATGAATTTGGCAGTTGGACCATGGCATGACTATCCTTAATTACCAACTTAGAATGAATGCTAAGGGTCATGATGGTTACTGCTGAAAAATCCTTTATCACCAAATAGTGGAATCCAATATTTAAATAAAGAAAATTTATTCTTCTATTTTTGAGATCTAAAATAACAAAATGTGTGATTTATTGTGTGTTTTTTTACAGAGGTGTGTGCATGTTATGTAAAGTTGTATTCATGTAAGTTCATTGAAAGTGAGAGAAACCACATGATGGTTACTGCTGAAAAATCCTTTATCACCAAATAGTGGGATCCAATATTTAAATAAAGAAAATTTATTCTTCTATTTTTGAGATCTAAAATAACAAAATGTGTGATTTATTGTGTGTTTTTTTACAGAGGTGTGTGCATGTTATGTAAAGTTGTATTCATGTAAGTTCATTGAAAGTGAGAGAAACCATTGAATTTAAAATGATTAATATTAACCTTTTACGTGAAATAATGGGACCTTGTATACACATTTATAGAGCCTGTTACTGGGGTTTGAAAATAAGTCATGAAGAATTTTGTTTCAATAATTGTATAATATGTGTCAAAATGTGGTTTAGAATAGCAATGAAATGCTAACAGTGTCATATGAATAGAGACAATCTGAAAATGTGAGTACAATTGAAACTCAATTAAGAAAATAATTTTGAACTTTTTGGTTGCTGACATTTGTTTTCAATAAAAAGCTTTGATGGTGATGTTAGATGTATAATTACACTCATTCTTCTGTGTTCAGATGTTCTGTTGTATATAATATAGTACATGTGAGAAAATTGATTTGTAAAGCCAGGTTTTGAGATTTGCTAGTCAATTGTCTGTCCATATTATTTTGTTTTTCAGATTGTGATCTTGACCATGTTAGATACCTGGACATCACTAAACCACAATAGACACCCAAGACAAAACAATCTGAAGACTGGAAGGGCCACAGAACAAACCTGAAAAGCTATCATCCACATAGTATTGCCTCTAATTTCCAGTAGTTTAGGATTTCATGAACAACAACCCTCCAACTAGCACCATGCAGAACAGCACTTATCCCTGGGTGGCTCCAACATCCCTTAGCCACAAAAGCTGGCCTCCTGGATACCAGGCCAGTTTAACTGACCTCTTTCTTAAGAAAAACCCCCTTCATTTTGGAACAGGTATTTCACAGTTGGCTGCAGCATCAAGCTATATAGAGAAAATGTCCTCATTTAATGAGCACACTCAGAAGTGCCCCCACCCAGATGCTAAGGATAAACCATACCCATGTGAGGTTTGTCAGCAATACTTCTCATTATACAGTAGCCTGAAGTCTGATGGGGCTTGCAGTAGTAGCAGCTCCTGTAACATGTCTACTCACCCTAGTATCAGCCGACCACTGAGTGCCCCACCCGAGCGGAAACAGCTGCCACCAACATCACAGTCACCCACTTCAGCTGCTCAAAGTTCCAGCCATCCTCAGCAGTCTCCTCTTGCCCTTCTTCCACCTCCACCACCACCACTATCGTTACAAATGCCTGACAGATCGCAGGCTAACCATGTGGACTCGTCAGTGAACCAACAGCAACCTCGTCGGCCTCGGCCAGCACCAACCAAGCAGTTTTTGTGCCCTGTTTGTCATAAGTACTTCACCCAAAAAGGAAATCTAAAAACCCACATGATGATTCACACAGGAGAAAAACCTTACGCCTGCCAAGTGTGTGGTAAAAGGTTCACCCAGAAAGGCAATGTAGACACACACATGAAGATTCATACAGGAGAAAAGGAGTTCTCTTGTGAGACTTGTGGAAAGTGCTTCACCCAGAAAGGAAACCTGAAAACGCACATAAGGAGTGTGCACACAAAAGAAAAACCATTTGCATGTGGCGTTTGTGGGAAATGTTTTTCTCAGCGTGGAAATATGCATACTCATGTGAGAACCCATAACAAGGATGATCGTTTTCCTTGCACTATGTGTGGAAAGACATTTTCACAAAAAGGAAACTTAAAAACTCACATGCAACGTCATACAGGTCAGCTGCCTTCTCGTCGTTATGGTTCTCGTGGTGGTTCACGTTCCTGCTCCAGTGTATCCCGCCCAATAATCCAAGGCTCTCGTTCAAATGTAAATCAGTTCTCATCTTATTCAATTCATGGCTCTTCTCCTGCTCCATCAACTTCTGGATCTCCACAAACTCACTCTCCTTCTCTGAACCCAATTAATCTTGGTAAATCTTCTCAATCCCTAAATAACCCACCTAGGCCAACACAAAGCCCTTTTCAAAGTGTTGTCAAAACAACACAAGAATCACATTCCCAGTCAGTTCCTCCTCGCAGCCCTCCTCTTTCTCAGGTATCTGTGAACACTTCCTTAGGAGGGGTTCATAGAACTCCTTCATCCACGCAACCATCCTCTGTCTCTAGCCCATCATCTCCTGGCCTGTTGAGCCATCCAGCATCATCAGCATACCCCCACCAGCCATCTCCAACTCTTGCACCTCCTTCAGAATGTATGATCCACCCTGTGATGCACAGTCCTCCTGTCAACAATTCTCAGATGACTCATATTAAGAGCTCATCTCCATGTGGCACTCCTGGCCAGCTGCAGTTCTCTGAACAAGAGAGTCGGCCTTTCTACTCTGCTCCGCCCACCCCAGTTCCAGCTCCGCTGGCTCATTCCCCAAGATGGCTCCCTCATGGCTATCAGAGACACTACAGTAGCTTTCAGCCCCCATCATCTATGAGCTCCTATAGTCCGATCTCCCAACACCCAACTCCTCTTTCACGACTTGCTCTTCTCAGCTCAAATGCAATGGCTTATCATCATACCCTTGGAAGTCCTCTTTCAGAAGACAAACAGAACACCAACAATCTTGGGTTGTCAGGTCATCACATGTCAGATGATCATTTCCATTCATCAACAAGCCCTGACTTTTCTCAGTTGCTTGACTGAGTAAAATGACCAAACCGTGTTTGTAAGACAGACGCTGATGATCAGTGAATTTTTAAATTGGATATTGGCTGGAAACATTTGGTATTAGTCATATATTTGGGGGGGGGAGAACCCACAATTAGCATCTGATTTTAAAACTACTTAATATAAGTATCTTAGTGAGTTATGAATTGATATGCAAGATGACAGTTTGAAGTAATGAATATTTCTGATCCTAAATAAGTCACAAGTGGAGCAACAGAAGTTGTGTTTCATCTGTCACAAGCTACTCAAGGAGGTTGATGCATTCCCAAGTAAAAAATGTATACTACTACTACACAGTGTGCATTTATCATCAAAATAATGCCTCTTCCATGTGGAAATTTCTTTTCTCATCTATGAGGTTCACACAGAACTTAAGTGCAGCTTTGTTTTTTTTTCTAACACTTCATAAATTATGATGATGATAAAACTGTTAGCCACAACTTGTATCCATGTACAATGGCCTGATGTGAATTTGTTTGGTGTTTTATTGTTGGAAAAATCATTCAGGATGCAGGCATTGGTGCTTTTGTTTGAAATGTGATAACAAAACAAACCTTCAGCTTAAAAGTGGTGTGTTTGATAATATTCATATCTTCTAGTTACTGAAAGGTTATGTTCATTGCTAAAGGTTGGTGATTTTTGACACTTGTTTTGGAAACTGGTATAGGTGTTACTTATTTAATGACAGGTGCTGAATGTACATATGATAAAATTCATTGGTGTGTTTGTGGAACAAGTATTTGTATAATGTACTTATTACTTATCCACTTTTGATAAGTCTTTAATGGAATATGGCAGCTTGAAGATGAGATTTAAAAAAATCTCTAAGATTTTTTGTTTGAATTTTGAAAATCAAGTTTCTTTGAATAAATTTTAAGAACTTTTTTAAGTTTTTTTTTCTTGGTTTTGTTTTATATACTGGGTGAAATTTTGTTGCCCTTAAAATTATCATATCACATGTTATAAATTATTATTTTGTACATGTACAAGCACTTGTACCTCTAAAGAAAGGTACCAGTTTTACTGTTCATTTGTGTATATAGATATATATATACAGAATGTTATTATGATAGTTTTCACTGTTGGCTGCTCTTAAAGAAATTGGTGAATGAAATATTCTATAGGAAACTGTTGTGTTTGTGTGAAAGTGTTTCTGTTCTTTCAGAAATGAAGCTCAAATTTGTTGAAAAATGAAAAAAGGTTGCAGGCTCCTGAAGTCCATATTGCATGGTATAGTTCATCACTTGTCTCAAATACTGTACTTTGGTTTTGTAGGAAAACGTTTATAAAGAACTTCACTTCTGCTGTCTCGGTATTTTACTGGTAACTTTTAGCATTTTATTTGAAGTAGAAATGTTCATGTGTACTCAAAGGAATTGGTTATAGTATTTTTTAGAACAAATGTTTAATGTGTGTGTGGTAAATCAGCTAGGGTAAAGTCTTTTAATGAGTAGGCTCAGAAGTGGCCTAGTGGTTATGTGCAAAACTGTGAACCTGAGGGTCCATTGTTTGCCACAAAAAGAAACAACTCCTGTTATCCACCTTCAGGTATTAAATGTATTATGAAAGTTATTATCAAATCCTGCTGTGTGATTCTTAGAGAAGTCCAAGATTTGGTGGTGGACATTACTGGCCAGCAACCTTCCCTTTCAGCTATCAGCTCAAAACTAGGGGCAGAGTACTGCTTGTGTAGCTTTGCTTGAATATTAAAAAACAAACATACTCTCTTGTAGCCAACACTAAAAATAACAAAAATGTAATTGTAATATTTTCCTCACCATTTATCTGTTTCACTCTTGTAGTGGTATATTTTCTATAAAGTAAAAAGCAGTACACTTCCTTTGAAGTTATATTTGGATTAATTTAGCGGCTAATAAAACACTTCAACAATAATAATTAAAAAAATCAACTTGCATATGCACACACAAATTTACAGATGTTTCAAACTTTCCAACACATTTAGAATCTAGGATATTAGCCTAAGCAAGGTGTGGGAGGGTTTTTCACTACCTTGACCCAAGAAAATGTTAGATTTGTTTTTTAATTGAGCGGGAGTTATGTATTTCCGACAAAAATAAATTATGCACACTTTTCTTTGTGCAATTAACTGTTGACAATACTTTTAGGGTGAACCAGTCATGCAATTTTTTGTGTGCAATGTAGAATTATCCAGTGATGTAACTCTTCTGCAAAAACCATGTCAGTTTCTGAGAGCCTACTTGCAAGTACTTGTTTGAGGATTAGGAATCTTGGGGTCTTGGTGAAATTATGCTTGTATGTCGATATTAAATATAAACTGAAATGTAGCCTTTTTACAAGTGCAGCTTCACATTTTTAAGCCACTTTGGCTATCTTGCGGTGTAGGTGCAACATTATATATATGAAGGGTATGGGTGATACAGAAAGGATAAACATCTTAAAAAGATATTTATAAAAATACAACAAACTTTTTTGTTGTGTTTGTTACTTCACAGTTGCTGTCTTAAAACTTTTCTCAGAGTTTGTATCATTATAAGTACATGTAAACCTGCTGTTACTTGGTGAGCTAAAACAAAAGTTGTACATCATTTTATGCATGGATACGTAAATAATTAATTTAGGACAGTCATTAGTGAGGAAATATTTTGATTGTTTAACACACTGTTTTATTAACATTGTCCTACCATGTTTGAATTAGCTTTGTAATGCATACAACTGTAATTAGTCAAAGACTTGTGAATTATTGTTAGAACTCTTGCTTTTCCTGTTGCTTTTACATTTTTAAGCTTCTACCCACTTGCAAGTAGACTCTTAATACAGACATGAAATAATATTGCACTACAGTAGTTTAACTGCATCAAAACATTTTAAAAATATAAACTGTAAAATAAAGTGGGGTTTTAAATATAAACACATTCATTGTCTGTTATAAAGTTTTGAAATCAGTGCCTAGATCATGTATTGAAAGTTTGTGTGTATTGAGATGCAAAATTTAGTCAAATCAAGACTGTTTGAAATGGCTGTAAAACAACCGACATAGGTATAGCAAGTCTTAAGTGAGTTTTAGAACCCAAAGTGTTCTTTTCCACTGAATGGATATATTTATCTTTGATAATTCAAAGAGTTGTATTACTGGTACTAGATTGTTTTAACTTGGAGTTCAAACATACTTTCATGTTATTTTGTATGTAATCTTGTATGTAGTATTTGTAAGAAGGTTTGAGATTGTTTCCATAGTGTGTGTTTATATGTATTATAGAAGTAGTTTTAGCTTATACTTTATAATTAGTTTCTCAGTTAAGCAGGTTTTGTTAAAAATATATGGCTTCATGTGAATACTTTTGGCCATAAACATTGTAAATTATTGAAGTTTCACATATATTATCAGCTAACAAAACAGTTATCTCAATTTAAGAAGTGTTATTGGAATTATTTATATATTAAGATGCCTTGTATTTACTCGTAATTGTTCAAAATACAACTTGAACTTCAGTTATTTGCAATCGTAAATTACATGTAATTATTTTTAATTTAAAAAATCAAATTCCAATCTTATAAAGCACTTTTTATGTGACACTTATATTTGAAGTTAAATTTTCATTTAAGTTATTTCTAAAATAGAGGTTTACCAGTGGATGGATTAACTTACTAGAACTTCTGAATGCAATTTTCTATTGTTTATACAAGTTCTTGCTAAGTGGTGTTGAATCAGATGTTTCACTTAAGAACCCCACAGCTTCATTGCTGGGATCTTTCTCAAGAAATTGTACATAAATGCATGGCAGACACCTTAAAGGTAAATGCTTGTTTTATTAATACCTTTGATCATTAGGTGACTGATTTTTTGTAACTTTAGGTAATCACTAACAGAATTTACTTGTACTCTAGAATGAGAATCTCTTAGTGTTGGAAATTCTACTTGAAAGTTAGGTTAATCCTATTTGAGGAGTTGCCATCTGAAAGTTGTTAGTGTTAGTCCTAATATAAGATTTGAAATTATAGCTACTTATTATTAGGTTAGTGTTCCTGTTGAAAAATACTGTTTAATAGATGAAATTTTATACTTTGCAGTTTTGAAGACGTCAAAGGTGACATGATCGTCAGTGTTTTATAAATATAAGGCTTCTGGTAGATATTATTTTTGTAGTTTGATATTTCAGTCATAGAAAAGTCATTTGGGAAGTTTCTTAACCATAAAGATGATGTATTCAAAGGTGAAAAATGAAGTTTAGAAATCGTCATATTTCAGTTGTGTGTTGTATGAAAGCAGGTAAGTTTTAACAGTACTTAACACATGAAAATCTTAAAATCTAACACATCTTCATGATGTCTATTCATATTATCAGTCAAAATTTTAGTGCATTTGAAATTTATACTTAAAAGAAACTGAAATATTAGGACTGCAAAAAATGAGTGGTTTCTGATTTGGTCGTAATGACTGGATTATTTTGTTAAAAAAATTTTTTAACTTTTTTAAAATTCAGTATTCAGGTACCATTACAAAATGCTTATTGTTTATTCTATATTCATGGATGATTAAAATTTAAGAACTTTGTTTGGTGCAAAGGTTCTTGAAGGTTCACCATCAGTAAATATTCTTTGATTTTCATTTATAATCGTAAACGTTTTATTATTGGAGGTTTCAAAGTTGTGTTCCGATTTGCAAGCCCATTTCAGTGTCATTTGTCAGAGTTGGTGGCTCTATTAAAAGTGAAGTTCCAGATTACATTGTTTGGAGAGTTTCTTAAAATATTTCTGAAGTGTAATTTAAAAGGAAATCAGTAATCTGATCCTTAATTATTTGATGAAATATTTACAGTTCTTGATTGTATTAAACTCAAGAGTAATAACTGTCTGTATAAAAGATGAATGAAAGAATTTTTAAAAGTTCCAGTTGGTTTCACATGTGGTACAGAATTGATAAGGATACTCTATTGTGGCCACAGTCCATCATCAATAATATCTCATTATTGAAGTCTGATATATTCTTCTTGTTGGTTTTGTTTTCATTCATTTAGTAGGTTATTGATGTAGGAATTCTTAGGTGCATGTAGAATCAGTGCATTATGGACTAGCTGGAATATTTTTAATATTACTACTAGTGTTATGAAACTAGAGTAATAACCATAAGGTGCTGAATGGTTCCTCTAGCTCATGCTAAATTTTCACTCATTGATAGATGATACATTTTACTGTGGAAGTGGACAGCAGTAGGCTACTGATCTCACAGCTGGACACTACGTTTTGAAATTTATTACAGCTCCAGTTAAACAAAGAACTGAATACAAACAGAATTGTTTACATTTTTGTATTCATGTCTCCTTGTTTTAAAGGTCTGTTTTTTAGAGGTTTTACCATTAGTGTCTCATTTAAGATATTTAGTTTATAAATCGATCAATAACTTAAAAAGAATTCTAACGATTCGTGTAAAGAAAAGCTGGTATTTGCAAATCATGTTATTTCACAATTGCTTGTAAATGTCAATAGATGGCATTAGTCGTCAAAATTACCATAGTTTTTTTTAAAGCAATTATCGATCCTTTTAAATATAAAATACTACATTGCATGTAGTCAAGTTGTAGCACTAATGAGGCTGAAAACTCGTTTATACCGTCTTTTTTGCGCTGTTTGAAAAAAAACTATACTTAACATCGAACGTGGCATAAATTTTATCAGAAAACTAATTTAATTGCATTAATTTTGTTATAAAGTTACAGAAAATGTCAAATAACACAAGGGGGAGTATACTAGAAGTATAAGCTGCCAGCAGTGCAACAGCCTAACTGCAGGTAATGTATTATTATCCAGAAGATTGAGAATTTGCTCGCATTTACTGAGACACCTGGTGTTCATGCTTGAAATATTCTCTTAGTAGCATTGAAAAGAATCGGCACTTTTTGGGTTCAAATTCCGATTTCAAACCATGAATGACTATTTCCTGTATTTAGCAAAATGATTTATTATCACATCTCACTTTTTTTAAATCTCAAGCTAATTTGGTGCGTTAATTAAGTAGCAGATTTTATATATATATACACATAATAAATGTGTGTAGGTATGATAGCGGTGTTCCTGTTTCTATATTCTCCGTATGCATAAGCATATATTTTATTTTGTCATTTTAAGTGGTTCCTATTACAAGATGTAAAAAAAAAAATTATATAGTCACTTCTTTTTTACCAAGTGCTTTTGTGTTTGTTTTTCATTTACATTTAACATGGTAAAGCCATGAAAAAAATTGTGTTAATTTGCATTCTATGCAAGCTTACCACAGAACCGTGTTTATTTGTTTATTCACTTCCATTGAAGCACATAATGTTTAAAAACAAAGAACACATGATGTCATATTGTAGTAATTTTTGTATTTGTTAAATGAGGTGTCAGTTGCTAACTTGAATGTAATTAAGTGCATATGGACTACACTAGGAGGCACATTTAATAGATAAAACTTACTAGTGGTATAATATTATCAATGTTAAAAGAAGTAAGCTGATAAAGAATTAACGACATACTTGGTTGTATAAATAAGGTGTTTTAACTCTAATTTTGAAGATGAAGCTACTTTGGCTGCTGTGTTTACCTCTGTGATATTAGGTATCACAATCGTTGGTTACAAACCGATTCGATTCGTTCGTTTTTTGTGTTATGATTATGGTGTTTTGTGACGTATACAGTGTTCAGTAATCGCCTTTGTTTTCGTTCCTGTTCATGTTATTGGTTTCAGAAGTTGTTAATAACGTAAGTTCCTTTAAAATGTATACTGTATTACTTCGCCACAAATCCCTGTATATTGTTTTTCAAACCAAACAGTAGTTTTGTGGTTTAGCTTGTGTACTTTTGTCAGTTTTGTTATGGCGCATGCGTTAAACGTTTTATGCATAGCATATGTTTTTATTACTATTTTGGTGATGTTTTATTGTTTGTAATTTACCAGTCACAAAGGGATATTGGTTCTTAGAATTTTTGGTCTCAGTGTTGCCATTTTTAAACCTTATAATGTTACGAAAATATTTACATACAAGGTTTAACGCAAGTCGAATTGGAGAAGCTTGTAGTTATTTTATTCTTTTTTTTTTAAATATATGTTGATCTTTATTAGTCATTTATCTTAATTGTATAAAAAATTAAAACATAATTCCAAAGAAAATCTTAAGAAATCTGGCTTTTTTCACGTGGAAATGGAAAGTAACTATAACAGCAGAATAAAAACAAATCTTGTAAAAAATAAAAATATTTATACAATTGTTGAAATTAAAGCGTTGCCACTTAGACCACGAAAATCCTTTTAGTTTACGAAAAATATATTTAGCCATGTTTTACAGGCCATAACCACCAAGAATATTACTTTTATTATATTTCTTGCTTGCTGTACTTTTTTAACCTGGACTTGCTGACTTCCCACGCTTTGTAAAGAAATTAGATAATAAAGCTTTTGCTTTACCATATCTTGTGTTTTTATTATATTTTACCTTCCGTTAGTTCAGCAGCATTTCAGATCTTAACACTAACATTGGATTTCGATACCAGCGGTGGGCAGTGGATAAACTAGCTCGTGGTTCGTGAAACAAAGTGATCGACTGGGCATAGTCTTGTGGTTAACGTGCCCAAGGATTAGTTGTTTGCTTCCTTTTAAGTAACAGAAAACCCGTGCTTCGTACACTAGGGCCCCTCGCTGGGGCAGCAGTAAGTCTACAAATTTACAACGCTAACAGGGAATTGATCCCCCTCGGTGGATGCAGCAGATAGCCCAATGTAGCTTTGTTATAAGAAAACACGAACCGTACACTGGGTCTGTGTATACAGTGAAAGAGTAACAGTCAGACCTCACTATTCGCTCAGTATAGATATCCTTTCTCTAGTATACCGACTGAAAATTATTGACAGTTAATTGTAGACTTCAAAAGTTTCAAAACTGATATTATCGAATACAATTTGCGCCTACTTGAACCTGATTTTCCGAGTTGTTCTTGGATGAGACGTTTTAAATAATTAACAATGTATGATGTAAAAGAAGTTTTGTAGTATTAGTTATGTGTCATTGAGTAAATAAAAATTGGTGCAAAAGAAAATGCATTTCACCAAGTTAATCCAATTCGCGCTGTAAAACTTTTCTAAGCGATTTGCTAATAACACCTTGCGTTTTATCAGACTGAAAATTGTTGACCAATAGGCTTATCAGATATGATAGAACATTTACGTGGAACGATTATCACTAAAGAATTAGTCAATTTTTAGAAATCAGTCCCCTACTCCCAGAAGTACTGAATAGTTTCAAAAAGAGCAAGCAGTTGACCATCTCGCCAAATTCACAAACTCAGTAGTTAAGCATCTAAGCTGTTGCGCCGTAGGTGTTGTCCATGATGTTTCAAGAGATTTCGACCAAGTCTGTTACGAAGAATTCTTAATAGATGTAAACTGGAAAAATTTAAAACTGCTCATAATACATTTTAGATTTTGTGAATTACAAGTCTGTTAAAAGCAACGCTACTTATTCTTCCTGCTAAAGTACGTTGAGATATCCATCTTTATCTGTATCTTGTATGTCAGTTGTTTCGACTAACCCAGTGATGTCAGTTTGCAGATGACATTGCAGTATTGTATCACTTGAAACGTCCAGTTCAAGCAGCGAAACACAACATCAACTAAGTCAAACCTCAATGTTTAACCCTTACAAAACTGTTCATAATTTTTCATTAAAATAAACATAACAGACTTCCTCCTAGTGGATCATCTTTGAGTCTGGAGGGTTATAACACTAATAATTGGGTTTCGATACCCATGTTTGGTACAACATAAATACTTTAATGTGTAACTTTGCCCTTAACAAATAATCGAAGAAAGATATTTTAAAACCGTAATACAACAAAATGTAAGCTACATCTACTGAAATTACTAGGTTTTAACGTTGGGCAAATACGTTACTAACAGCGTAGTCATATCTTGACTCGATATCTTAAACGCTTTAAATATATTACTAGTCAGAACAAAACTCAATTTACGAAACGCTTGTACGTTCATCCATTGAATGCGATTATGTAATGTTAATAAACACGTAAGACCGAAACTTTTTCAAGCTACCAAAACTAAACAATTGGGTGAACTACCATGATATATTCATCAAAGAACTATACCAATTCTTTGGGAAGAAAAACGACTTTAAAAAACAAAGCATGTAAACGTGGTAATCGTTTCATCTACTAAATAAAAAGGCAGGTAATCCTTTCACCGTACGTCTTTTGTCATCAATGATGTAATTAGGAACGTTGATGGCAAAGAATCCTCTTCAATAAAATACTTTTTTCATCAGGAAACTGGTAGCAAAGAGTTCACTCACTATATGACATACGTAATCGACAATGCAGTCAAAGAACCTTGATAAGAAATAACCCTCGTACAAGTGTGTCATCAAGAAATCTGGGTGGCAGAAAATGTTATCACCGTAAATGACGTAAATCATCAATAGTAGCGTCATCAGAAACCGTGTTTGTTTGTTTTATTATGAGAACTGTGATTATCACGTTCTAGGTATAGTAGCAGTTAAAGAAGTAGGAAAGTAGTTATTCTGTAGTAGCATCCTCTAAGTGCACCTATAGCCCTAAGTGACTATTGCGGACAGTTGTATCAGCAAAGAAGGATGTGATCCACTGCTTGGGAGAAAAAAGGATGATCCAAATTAGGCAAAAGCCGTCTCTTAAAGCACCAACTCATGGAAATTCGACAAGAGACTCGTTGATCCTTAAAAACGCCTTCTACCAAGAGATTCGAATCAATCCATATGAAAGATTGCTTATTCTCCATTTTCTCTCCTTTCCCAAACACCTACTCTTTCCATATCCATTTTAAATTCCAAAAATCCAGTCGCTGTTTATTTTAATCAGTTACTGGTAGATGAAACGATACCCTTCTCCCTGGAAATTCTGGAGAAACCTTCCACGACAGTATTAGTGCACTTTTTTTTTTTATGACTGAAAAGCCTCGTCTGTACTGTACATAGTTGATGTGATGTGGTTGACATATCAGTATACACTTCTGTATATTCGTGCAGAAGTTATTAATAACTCTTCCTCAATGGTAAATTTGCAGACTTGAAGCGCTGGAAATTGGATACAACACCTCTGGTTATGGCAGTACAGATAGCCAATAAACTGTAAACGGACTTATTAATAACTAGCTGGCGTACCCGTCCCGTGGATGGGAGCTTTATAAATTCATTGTTAATGAAAGGTTATCTTAGGACGTGAAAATTTGCTCCCTTAATATGTAATTATAAAACAACGCCCATAAAAACTGCAAAACATTCAATGTGAAATCAAATAATCCATGAATCCAACAAATCTCCAAACTAGTTTGGATAGTGAATCATCCACACCCAACGAAGAAGTTGCATGAACAGACAACAAACAGTACTATTACATACAGAAAAATTCTTAAACTCTCTTATTAACTAAATCATTAAACTTGTTCTTGTGATTGCAACATTTAGTTTAAATTAAACTTGCATAAAAACTTTTGAAAGACTGTTTTTGATTATAGTCTTAGAGATTGCTTTTTGTTGTAGTTTTAGCCGAACCTGCACTATAAGTTTTTTTTACCATGACCACTTAAGGAATTTAACTTCGAGTTTTAACCCTATAAACCCATATTTTAATTATAATAGGAATAATTTCAAACTTAATGAATTAACAAGCATGATTTTCTACAAGTTTCAAAACTGTCGCAGCTTAAAAGCATGTTGAGCAAATACGATCTTTTCTTTTATTTCAGATTATTTATACTAACATGTATAACGGAGACATTGATTTCAAATAAAAAAAATTAATTTATAAATTCGGATTATTTCTCCTATATTATTTTAAATTTATTTTTAATGTTTTAATTTATTTGTTTGTTAGAGAAAGC
Organism: Carcinoscorpius rotundicauda; assembly: GCA_011833715.1. Taxonomy (NCBI): domain Eukaryota; kingdom Metazoa; phylum Arthropoda; class Merostomata; order Xiphosura; family Limulidae; genus Carcinoscorpius; species Carcinoscorpius rotundicauda. Next base: position 93,905,206 of record CM022394.1, on the reverse strand, counting down.
TGTTGACATGATGATGTCACAAGTAAATAGCAGAAATGCTAGAATGTTCGGTAATTATCGAGATATTCTGAAACGCTAGCTATAGAGAAACACTTAGTTTTTTAGTGATTGAGAGGTGTTAGTTATTAGCCATGAAATTGTCCGAGTATTTGTACGTTAAATTTCCTGATGCAAGTGAAAACATTAATTCTGAACTTCGTACGAGTGATAATATCGTGTGGTGTACAATAACGACGTAATAAATGAATATGTAATAGTTATTTGGTAAGAACTTCACATTGTTTTCATCCATTAATTTAAAAGAATTCGCCCAATGAAAGAACACGTTACAACAGTATATAGTGAAAGCAGTTATTCTTCATGGTGCTTTATTTCGTAAATTATACATTTTATTTCTGATATATACATATTTCCTGTTGGTAAATTTTAAGTGTTTTTCTTTTTGTGTGAATTTCACACAAAGGTCCACCAGGGCTATCGTTACGAGCCGCCCTAATTTAGCAGAGTAAGATTAAAGGGAAGGCAACTAGTCATCATCACCTACCGCCAATTTTTGGGATGCTCTGTTCCCAACAAATAGTGGGATTGACTGTACCTTATAATGTCCCCACGGCTGAAAGGGCAAGCACGTTTGGTGCGAGAGGTATTCGAACCAGCGACCCTCAGATTACCATACTAATCACCTGGCCATACCAGACTTCAGTTGTTAATTTTTTTTTCCTTTTTCTGTTACGTACATTTAAAAACAAGTGTTATATGTAATTAATAAGCTCACTTCTCGTGATGCTTGCCCAAATATTTATGCATATTAACCTCCTAATTTTTAGACACCACATTGAAATTTCGTTTTAGACAGTTCGATAATTTGCGAAATATGTATGTTTTTTATACTTTTAGCTACTTAACAGTGTATCAAAAAGATAGATCCTTCTTCGTCATGCCCCAGCATGGCCAGGTGGTTAAGGTACTCGACTTCTAATCTGAGGACCACGGGTTCGAAACTCCGTTACACAAAACATGCTCGCCCTTTCAGCCGTGTGGGCATTATAATGTGTCGACCAATCCTGCTATTCGTTGGTAAAAGAATAGCTCAAGGGTTAGCGGTGGGTAATGATGACTAATTACTTTCCCTCTAGTCTTATAGTGTTGAATTAAGAACGACTAGCACAAATGACCCTAGTGTAGCTTTGCGCTAAATTCAGAAACAAACAAACAAACAATCTTAGCCAGCGGAAAACGTTATTTTGTTATCGTGCTGTTACAATACTTACCGGAAAGTCATGGATACGTTCACGAGTTCAAGCTGCCGAAAATAAAACTGCTAACGTGGTAAAATAGCAGCAGGCTTATAAAATTATTTCTTGAAATTTAACTGCACTGAAACAATACATTTTATTTTAGCAACATTTAAACAAGTGTTGTTGATAAAACTAAAAAGAGTCTTTCATCTAAAGTGTCAAGATCGTTTAATGTTTGTAGTAAATTAAACACTGTGTGTTCTTCCTTGTTTTCATCTTCGTTATCTCCCTATTCTTCTCCCAGCCTGCGAATCACGTGATTGCAATACGTCACCGAACATGTTAAGCCTTTTAATCTTTCACGTTATAATAATATAAAGGTCAATCTCGCTATTTATTTGTGAGTATGTTGTTCAAGAATTTGGGATGGGTGGTATTAACTAGTTTAGGGAGGTTAGCACCGAGAGCACTCGAATAGTTTTGCGTTAAATTCAACAGAACACCAACAATCCGTATACTTTTGACTTTGTAGTCAGTAACCCTAATCTTCTGTTACAGAGTGAGGATGCCTTTATACGCTTACATGTGAAAGGAAACTGTAATACAAACAACATTTTTACGGGCCTTTAAAAATGGTGTAATGCCATTTTTTTCACTTAGTTTTTTTTACAACCCCCAGTGGCACAGAGGCTTGTCGGCCGACTCACACTACTAGAAACCGTGTTTCCGTGCCCGTGGTGAGCAAGTAAAGTTTTGTTTGTTTGTTTTGGAATTTCGCACAAAGCTACTCGAGGGCTATCTGTGCTAGCCGTCCCTAATTTAGTAGTGTAAGACTACAGGTACGGCAGCTGGTCATCACCACCCACCGCCAATTGTTGGGCTACTCCTTTACCAACGAATAGTGGGATTGAACGTCACATTACACACCCCCACGGCTAGGAGGGCTAGCATGTTTAGCGCTACGCGGGCTCGAACCCGCGACCCTCGGATTACGACTCGCACGCCTTACGCGCTCGGCCATGCCAGGCCAAGAGCAAGTACAGACATGTAGCTTTGTGTTTAATTCCAATCTCTTTTCTTTTTTTTAACTTTTTAGAGAATTTTTTTATCAACTAAACATAAAGGATGAGAATTATCAAATTCAGTTAATTGTGGTATAGTGTTGCATTTAATATAAATAAAAACTACTTTCATGTTGTAGTCTTTCAACTGTATTTGTTTTTTAACTTCGCGCAAAGCTACACGAGGGCTATCTACGCTAGCCGTCCCTAATTTAGCAGTGTAAGACTAGAGGGAAGGCAACTAGTCATCGACAACTCTTGGGCTACTCTTTTTTTTACCAATGAACAATGGGAGTGAGTGATCGTAACATTATAACGCCTCCTCGGCTGAAAGGGCGAGCATGTTTTGTGTGAGGAAGATTTGAACCTCGAATTACGAGACGAGTGCCTCAACCACCTGGCCATGCCGGGCCCTTTTGACTGTAATTGAAAAGCTTTCGATAGGATATTCATTTATTTGTTTTAGCACTGAAATATTCTTGAGGAATCGTTAATGGCGATACAAAATGCAAATAGACCATCGCGTGAAGAAAACAATAACATTTAAATAGAATTAAAACCAGCAAATAGTGATTTTAACTGACGTAAATCAGCAAGGTGCCCGAGCGAATTTCAGAGTTGATATTCACGTTTAAAGGAACTGTGAACTCATGAATTTGCTCTCTAACACTTTTAGTATGGAACTGCAAGGAGTTTGCTGTGATTGGATCAATAACTTATCAAGCACAACTGACAGATCTTGATTAACGGCTCAGATTTTTAACAAAAGCTTGAGTTTCTGCTCAGAAATGAATAAAGCTGGAAATTATTGATCTAACTATAAACTGAATGAAAGTAGATAAACGTTCTATTAATTTTTCTTTATTGATTTATTATATAGAAAAATATTCTTCAGAGTTCTTTCTCTCGCTTCTCTCCTCACCCTTAATAAACATGATCAGTTCTCACTGGGTTTTTTAATCATTTATTTTGATTTATGGCCTTATAAGCTCCCTAATTAACTTGTTCAATATTTCTTTTCTGGACGTAAGTTTTTTTTCTTATTTTTTGTCGTACTGCAGGTCTTAATAGTGCTTACGTTGTACATATATTATTGGTAAAATGTCGTACCGTGTAAAATGTATTCACATACTTGAAGTTAAAATACGATTTATGGTTACGAAAAATATCGTACTTTCAAATTAGTTTTTTCTTATCTTACTGTTACCAACACAAAGAGTTTAAATGGATAACAGAAACATTGCTTTGTATTCTAAAAGACACTCCGTAAAAATGTATACGAAACAATATTAAACAATAGAAGGATTGTTTGTTTGTTTTGGAATTTCGCACAATGTTACTCGAGGGCTATCTGTGCTAGCCGTCCCTAATTTAACAGTGTTAAGACTAGAGGGAAGGCAGCTAGTCATCACCACCCACCGCCAACTCTTGGGCTACTCTTTTACCAACGAATAGTGGGATTGACCGTCACATTATACACCCCCACGGATGGGAGGGCGAGCATGTTTAGCGCGACCCTCCGATTACGAGTCGCACGCCTTACGCGCTTGGCCATGCCAGGCCACACAATAGAAGGAAATACTGAAATGTTTTGGAAGAGTTTGTGGAACCAGGTGTGTTATTGTATAAATATTCATTTATAATTACCAAACTTCCTTTCCCCTACAATCGATAAACCTAGAACAAAAGAACCTAAATAAATTAAAGTTTCCACAGACAGGTAGTTCTATGAATATTAAACCATTCGGTAGCTAATTTATTAACTAAGATCACGCAGTTCAGAATTAGAGAAACGAAACCAGTACCGTACACTAACGATTCCTTTGATCACATAATCAATATTTTTTGAAAGCAATTAGTCTCCCTGCGCAATCAGTTGATCATTTTCGTGTGGTAAAACCTGTAACATTGGTTAATTCAAAGAACCTTTTGCAAAGTAATAACGGTGTATTGATTTATTTACCTAACAAAGCTATACCAGGCCTATCTGTGTTAAGTGTCCCTAATTTTCAGGCATCGAATTAGAATGAAAGCAGGTAGTCCAAACGCTCACCGCCTATTCTGCGGCTACCTTTTTTAACAGCAAATAATTAGATTGACCGTCGTTTGTAAACCCATCCACAAGTAAAATAGCGAGCATCTTCGGTGCCTGGGTTCGAACCCGCGACTCGCACATTGCAAGTTGAACGCCCTTAACTGCCAGATCAACAAATTTACTATTACATATTTATTTTAATATTGATGTCTGTTTCAGTTAAATATCTATTTAGAAATGTGCGTAATTTATACTATTAAATGAGTATAGCGAAATTCCCGCCTATTCATTAAATTTGAAGAAGATTATTTGTTTGTTTGAATTACACGCAATGGTACACAAGAGCTACCTGCGCTAAATTTTTAACAATGTAAAACTAGAGGGAAGACAGCTAGTCATCACCACCCATCGCCAACTCTTGGGCTACTCTTTTACCAACAAATAGTGAGACTGGCCGTAATATTATAACGTCTTCACAGCTGAAGGGACGAGGATGTTTGGTGTGACAGGAATTTGTACCCGCATCCCTCAAAATACGAGTCGAGTGCGTGACCACTATGTTTTAGGAAAGCATTGGTGTATTGTTGAGCCAACTGAAATTACTAGAACCTTGCATAACCTTTAGAAACCGACGTGCCAAGAAGAAGTATATATTGTTGGTTTGCTACAGTTGTTATGTTATAAACCTCAGGAGCTATAACTGTGATTTACGATCATTAATCTGGAAACTTCTGATATTTACAAGAAACGTTTATAAATTTTGAGCATTACAAACCGTGTAACTTCAGCAGACAAAAATCGGATAGCAGTACTTTTACAAGACATTAAATAACATCAGTGGTGAAAAACTCACGTATGATCAGCCAGTAGCAAGTTATCTTCCCGTTAAATGAATGGTACCAATATCATCTAAAGATTAATTCGCTCATCACGAACCATCGATAAGACATCAAGGAAGTTCCAAATGCAACAGACGATTCAATACTTGTTCTACGTTTGTAAAACTTTCGAATATATATACATATATTGTTTGTAATAATTATTTGTAAAAACTATTATTATAAATTGTATCATAGAAATCAGCTATCAGTTTCATGCATGTGTAACTGGAATACTACAACACTAGAAATCAACTATCAATCACACACACATGTAACTTGAACATTAAAACATTAGAAGTCAACTGTCAATTACATATACATGTAAACTGAACATTAGAATACCAGAAATCAACTATCAATCACTTATACACGTGACGTATAGGTTATGACATTAGAAACCAATTATGGATCATATAGACATGCAACTTCAAGATTAGAACTGTTGAAATCAACTGTGTATTACATATACATGTAAACTGAAGATTACAACACCAGAACTGAACTTTGGATCGCAAGTACATCTTACTTGAAGATTACAACACAATAAATCAACTATCAATCACATATGCATGTAACTTGAAGATTAAAAACTATAAATCAACTATGGATCATATAAACACGTAACTTCATGATAACAACACTAGAAATCAACTATTGATCGCATATACGTGTAACTTGAAGATTAGAACGCCACAAATCACATATACATGTAACTTATAGGTTAAATCACTAGAAACCAGCTGCTGATTATATAGACATGTAACTTGAAGATTCGAACGCCACAAATCACATATACATGTAACTTATAGGTTAAATCACTAGAAACCAGCTGCTGATTATATAGACATGTAACTTGAAGATTAGAACGCCACAAATCACATATACATGTAACTTATAGGTTAAATCACTAGAAACCAGCTGCTGATTATATAGACATGTAACTTGAAGATTACAACACAAGAAATCAACTATCAAACACACGTATACATGTAACCTGAAGATCAGAACACTAGAAATCAACTATCAATTACTTATACATGTGACTTGTATGTTATATAACTAAAAAACAACTATTGATCATACAGACATTTAACTTGAAGATTAGAATACTAAAAATCAACTATGTATCATATATACACGTAACTTGATGATTACAACCCTACAAATCAATTAACCCCCCAGTCTTTCTGCTTGTAACTTAAACATTAGATATCAACTACGGATTACGTATTCACTTATTTTGAAGATAAGAATAGAAGAAATCAATTACACTGGTTTACAAAAAAATATTTTTTATCTGAGGCAAGAATGTGAATAGGTGTTTTTTACTAATTTGGGTGTGCTGAATTCAAATTTATAAACAGTTTTGCTCTATCGCCTCTAGTTTTCTGGCTTTTAAATAGTCTCATTTTAGTATATACAGAGTATATACTGACTTATTTCAACAGTTGCAGCAGCTTATTACAGATAAAACAGGATAGATAAAGAACATTGGCGGAATAAATATAGTTGGATGACACAATGTACACAATTCATAGTACCGCAGACAGTTAGAAGTGTGTTTTCTTAGATGATCTGGTGTATTTTGTCTCCGGGATGTCACGCAAGAGCATCCAGCAGAAGTCTCCCATCATACTGAGGTTCCACTTGCCTTGGTAGTTGCTCTCCATCTTGGTGGAATCTTTCTCCGTGCTCATCACTCACTGCTCCAAGGTTTGGAGGGAAGAAGTTGAGGTGGAAATGGAGAAAATGAATTTTGAGTGACATTCGGCATCCCATATCCTCATAAGTCTTTAGCAACTTCTCAGTACAGGCTTGGTAATTTGGTACGCGTGTGTTACCAAGGAAGCCACTACAGACTGACTTAAATGCTTCCCATGCTCTCAGTTCCTTTAAGGTAAGAAGCTCCTCAAAATCACTATCCTTCAGCACTTCTCGGATTTGAGGTCCGACAAAAATGCCCTCTTTGAGCTTAGCAGCACTGAGACCTGGGAACACAGTAGACAAGTGTTGGAAGGCAGCACCATTTTTGTCCATGGCCTTCACGAAATTCTTCATCAAACCAAGCTTAATGTGAAGAGGAGGAAGAAGCACCTTCTTCGTGTCAACCAGAGGATTCTCCTTGACGCTGTGTTCGCCAGGTACGAAAGTGCTTCTAGACCCTCAGTCTTTCTGCTTGTAATGCTGGGATACAGCTCGACTACCCCAGAGACAGAGAAAGCAACAGTACTTTGTGAAGCCCGCTTGCATACCCATAAGAAGACCAATGACCTTGAGGTCCCCACACAGACTCCACTGGTACTGGTTGTACTTAACAGCTTCTAAAAGAAGCCTCATATTGTCATAGGACTCCTTTAGTAAAAAAACAAAGTAAAATTAAATCATATGTAAGGCAATAATAATTATGTGCATCGTTGGAAATTGTAATACAAATATATACCCAAAAGATTGTGTAACACAATTGTCGAGGGACACCAATCTCCTGCGCTGACTACCAGTGCACTACTGGCTGTTGATTGAGACGTGTTGGCTACGCTTAACTGCCAAAATCCGTCTTGATATATAGCTATATATATATATATAATGTAATGCTATCACTTATATTTATTGCATAATAACTAAAAAAGAAGACATAAGTCACACAATATTAAAAATTAACCCTGAATGCATATACGCCTTTATGTACAGTATGCATATCTAAAAAACTAGAGGTGATGAGTAAAAACGGATTTCAAATCTGAATTCAGCACCCCCAAATTAGGTTAAAACAGCTATTTTTGTGCTTGCCTCAATTTCTTTGTAAACCAGTGTTATCAATGATATATATACGTGTAAATTGAAGATTATCAAACCAGAAATAAATTATCAATCACATATACACGTAACTTCAATATTAGAACACTACAAGTCACCTATCAATCAAATATGCATGTAACCGGAAGGTTAGAATACTGTAAATCAACTATCAATATGTATGCATGTAACTTAAAGATTAGTAAACTTCAAATAAACTCTCAATTACATAAACACGTAACTTGAAATTACAACACTTTAAATCAACTACCAATCACACATACATGTAACTTGAAGTTTACAACACCACAAATCAACTATCAATCATATATATATATATAACATGAAAGATAGAACACGGGAAATTAACTGTCAATTACATATTCATATAACTTGAAGATTAAGACTTTACAAATCAACTATCAATGAGATATACATGTAAGTTGATTTTAGAATACAATAAATCAACAACCAATTACATATACGTGTTATTTGAATATTACAGCACTAGAAAATAATTATGAATTACATATACATTAAAACTGGAATAATACAAATCAACTATCAATCACATATGCACAAAACTTGAAGATTAGAACACTACAAGTAAACTAATAATCATGTCCACATGTAAAGTGAAGATTACAACACTACGAACCAATTACCAATTACATATACATGTAACTTGAGGATTACAACACGACAAATTAACTATCAATCATATATATGTGTAACATGAAGCTCAGAACACTAGAAATCAACTTGAATGTAACTTGAAAATTATAAATTTATAAATCAACCAGCAATGAGATATACGTGAAAGTTGAAGAATACAATACTATAAATCAACAATCAATAATTGTTTCTGATTGTAGAGGCATGCACTTTCACATCAACAGTAGCCAGAGTCTAATTGAGGTCCCGTGTAGACACGTTAGGGTGTTTGGAAACCTCTTTTACCCTTTTGCAGTCTGCTCTCGGGGTGAACTTGCTTGGACCTGGGCATATTGGCAGTTGTTTTGAAAGCCATCCACTTGTTGACTATTTTCCGGACAGAGGAATGGCTGATTTCAAATTTTTGGGGGATTTTCTTACATCCCTTACCAGACTTATAAGCTGCTACATTTTTTTTCTGACAGCTCTTTTGCTCTCACCATGGTGCTCACTCTCACTTCAACAGTCAGGAGCACAACAAACTAGATGTCTGAGGTTTAAATAGAGCAAGCCTCATTCAAAATAATTCTAATCATGTGCATCTGGTGTGATACACCTGTGTGGGAGTTGAGCCATTTTAAGTGGGAATAAATGTGGGTGTATCCTAACATTTTCCTCGGTTAGAATATGCATTTTTGTCGAATTACATTTAAAGAAGATCTTGAAAAGCTTTTCTTCAGTTTTAATTATTTAGTTATATTCCTATAATCTCTCAGTATTGTTGAAATTGAGATTAAATATCTATATATCCAAAAATGTTACAAAAATACACAGGCTTTCATAGGGTGTCCTAACTTTTTCACATGACTGTAGATGTGACTTGGCCCCCCAGTGGCTCAGCGGTATGTCTGCGGACTTACACGCTAAAATCCGAGTTTCGATACCCGTGGTGGGCAGAGCACAGATAGCCCATTGTGTAGCTTTGTGCTGAATTCAAAACAATAACAACAAAGATGTGACTTGAAGATTACTACACTAGAAATCAACAATGGATTGCATATGCATCTGACTTGAAGATTATAACAAAAAATCAACTATGTCATCACGTATAGACGTATCTTGAAAATTACAACACTACAAATCGACTCTCAATTGTATATAGACGTAGCTTGAAGTTTAGAACAATACAAATCAACTATCAATCACATGTAAATGTAACTTGAGGATTAAAATACTAGAAATCATCTAGCCATTTGATATACACGTAACGTCAATATTAGATCAGTACAAACCGAATATGTATTACATATACACGTAACCTGAAGTTACAACACTACAAATCAATTCCGAATTACATATACATATGGATTGAAGACTGGAACACAATAAAACAACTCTCAATTACATATATACCTAACTCAAAGATTATAACACAACTAATGAGCTATCAATTACATTTACACGTAGTTTGAAGATTAGAACACAACGAATAAACTATGGGTCATATATTCACCTAATTTGAAGATTGGAAATCTGTAAATCAACTGTCAATCGTATACAAACGTAACTTAAATATTGCAAATCAACTACGGATCACATTTACACGTAACTTGAAGATTGAAACACTAAAATTCAATTTTTAATTACATACGCATGTAACTTGAAGATTAGAAGAAAACGAATAAATTATGGGTCATATATACTCATAATTTCAAGATGACAACAATACAAATGAACTACCAATTTGTACATATATATGTAACTTGAAGATTAAAACACTACGAATCAACTATCAGTTCATACAGATGTAAGTTGAAGATTGGAACACAATAAATCAAGTATCAATTACATATACACATAACTTAAAGATTGGAACACTACAAATCTGCTGTCAATCACATATACATATAATTTGAAGATTAGAACACCAGAAATCAACTAACAATTACATATCCACGTAACTTCAAGAGTCCAACAATATATATCAACTGTCAATCACATGTACGTGTAACATGATGATTAGAACATTAGAAATCAACTAAGGATTACATGTATAACTGTCTTGAAGATGGGAACAGTAGAAATCAAGTGTAAACTCCATGTGCGTGTAACGTGAAGATTATAGCATTAAAAATCAATTATGGATTATATATACACGTATCTTTAAGGTAAGAACACTAAAAATCAACTATCCATTATATACACACGTAATATGAAGATTACAACACTGCAAATCAATTCTTGATCACTTATAGACGTAACTTGAAGATTAGAACATGACAAATCAGCTATCAATCACATATATATGTAACTTGGATATTAGAACACTAGGAATCAACTGTCAATTACGTATGCCTGTAACTTAAAGATTAAAACACTACAAATCAGCTATCAATCACAAATCTATGTAACCTGAAGATTAGGACTCAACCAACAAAATATGGGTCATATATACACGTAATCTGAATATTACAACACTACAAATGAATTATCAACCACACACATATGTAAGTTGAAGATTAGAACAGTATAAATTAACTATAAATCACATATACATGTAATTTGTAGATTAAAACGCTAGAAATCAACTATCCATGAAACATGGACGTAACTTGAAGATTACAACACTACAAATCAACTATGGATCACATATAAACGCAACTTGAAGATTACAACACTACAAATCAACTATGGATCACATATAAACGCAACTTGAAGATTACAACAGTACAAATGAACTATCAAATACATATACATGCAACTTATAGGTTAAAATACTAGAAACCAAATATGGACCATATATGCATGTAACGTGAAGATTAGAACACTAGAAGTCAACTGTGAATTACATATACATGTAAGTTGAAAATTATAACACCAGAAATCAACTGTTGATCGCATATAGATTTAACTTGAAGGTTACACTGCACAACAATTTTTTTTTAAAGTTTTGCTTCCTGAAAAGTTCTTGTCGATTGTGACAGGTACCTGGTGGGTATGCACAAATATAGTTTTGGTTTTGCTTCATCACGTAAGAACTCTAGAAGTAGACAGTTAACTGTTTACCGGCAATAACGTATTTAATTGTGTTTATTGTTTCTAATACACTATTAAGTTCAACATAATTAAAAGTGTTTTGCTGCTGATTTTTGTTTGTATTCAATGTCCAGTGCATCACGTTACAGTGTCCAACAGTAGTCAGGAGGCATTGACGGATTCCAGTTGTCCTGATATCGTTTTTCCATTGTAGCAAAACTGAAGATTTCAATGAAACTGTACGTAATGGGCAAATTTGGATGTGATTTTCGTGATCAGCAGCCATAAATCTATAAGGAACACCCAACAGTGTTCATGAAGCAAAAACTTTGTTGTGCATTGTAATAACACTAGAAACCAAGTATCAGTCAGTGATGTCGAGAAACCAACTTGTTGAGAAATTTATATGCAAAAACGGCTCGTTTGGATTGTTCGCTCTTATATGTAAAATATTTTTTCAACCAAAACGAGCCGTTTTTGCATATAAACCAAGTATCAGTTACATATGCTTGTACATGTAACTTGAAGATTACAAGACTAGAAATCAACTATCGGGGTGTTGAGAGAAAAAGAAATGCGACATGTATACATATTTATTTCTTAGACTTTCATCTTCAAATAAAGTTGGCCTATTTTAAGTAATATTTTAATAGATTCAAAAGTGTTTCTAGAAACGTGCGCTTTTTATTTTTAACTAATAAATTTTGTTGTTTATGTTAATTACGTATTGATCTAAAGATGGCATAGTTTATTGGAATTAACATCTGTTTTTATATTCGTACATTCAGAATTTTAAATTTACGTTTGTTTGTCCGATATATATATTATTGTGCCTTCCTCCTCTTCCCCAGATGGACAGCTGTAAGTCAGCATACTTATAATACTAAAAATCGAGTTTTGATACCCTTGACAGTTACAACATAATTATTTCGTCATGTAACTCTGTGCTTAATAAGAAACAAACAAAATATATGTACCCCAATTTTTCGGATAAAACATGTTTAGTGTTGAAGTTCGTTACAAATAAAAAGACTCTATACTCGACTTTTGTGCAGACTTTTTTCTTTTATTAATTTTACTAGAGTGGGAGGCAAGTTAACTTACAAGTGAAAACTTTGTTAGGCCTACATATTATACACTTTCTTCGGTGAGGGAGGCAAGATTATGGACATATAAAACTTTATTTGGCCTTCGAACTGTGTACCTTTTCAGTGGTGAAGGCATAGTGCACTTACTTGGCGCTTTCTAATGTAGTATGTACATGTCTTCTGCAAGCATAACATTTATCATACGTGTTGGCGTAGATACGGTATACTATTTTGCAGGTGCTGTTATGGTAAAACGTGTATTTAAACTAGATTCTTTTTTTTCGTTTTTTATGAAAACGTAAAGAAAATAAAAAAAGACGTTTTGTTAACTTTCTCTTATGACGGTACTGTGTTAAATTGAAAAAATATGAAAAGACGGTTTTTAGTATTTTTGTTTTTATTATGAATTGTGTTGGATAATTTTTTTTAACAAAATTGCTTTTAAGAAGCCAGAATCAGGGGGAACTGAAAATGATTAAAAACAAATAACAGGTATATACAATAAGGATACGTATAGCTAAAGTGTTAAAGGAATCTATACGCAATAGCATTTCGTTAGGTCGTGGTCAAATAAAGAATAGTATGTTTTGGTTATATGGAGAAATAATATGCGGCTTGACATGAAATTTGATCTCTCGTTTTAGAGATTAATAACAGATTAAAGATAGTACTGGATAACAGTAGAGCTAGTAGTCACTACTAAGTTATTTTAGAATATTTGGTAAAAATAAGGCAAAGTGTAATCTGTTTAGTTATAATGAATTAATTTATTTCTTCTTTAATGCCTGTTAAAAATTACATTCATCCTGACGCATGTTATAAGCCTAGTTTCATAAACGTTTCAACAGAAATTCCTTCATAATGGTTGATACCTTCGCCTAACTTACGTTGTTTCAATTGATAAACAAACACATATTTGTTTGTTTTTGAATTTCGCACAAACCTACTCGAGGGCTATCTGTGCTAGCCATCCCTAATTTAGCAGTGTAAGATAAGAGGGAAGGCAGTTAGTCATCACCACCCACCGCAAACTCTTGGGCTACTCTTTTACTAACGAATAGTGGGGTTAACCGTCACATAATAACGCCCCCACCGCTGAAAGGGCGAGCATGTTTGGCGCCACCCTCAGATTACGAGTCGCACGTCTTAACATGCTTGGCCATGCCAGACCGCGATAAACAAACCCATAATTCACTGAGTAACTGAACAGCACAGTGGAACTAAAACATTTATAGAATGATTCACTGAATTTTCATTTGTCAAATACCACAAAATTTCTAGATTATTAATTATCATGAACTTTCTATGTATTTTATGACTACTTTTATAAACTTTCCAAATCTGACTTCGTTATCCTAGTTAACAGCTCCCTCTGGCAAATTACTAAACTATAACATTGAAATTTGCAGTACTATGCAAAAGTGTCCTAACACTTTTGAAAAATTAAATTTCAGGTTCCGCTCAAATAATAATGGAAGGTAAATCACAGACGAAACATCAAACTTTTATTAATCTTCATACCTAGTGCGACAGAAACATGTTGAAAATCTTTGAGTTTAAGAAACTGTTAATATTTTGTGTTTCCTCCTTTTTGCTTTAACAAATGCACTCAGTCTTTAATCAAATTGCTCTCTGGGGTTTTACTCCAAATGTCTGTAATACAATCCCATAAAGGTTTTTCGAAAGTAACTTTTGATTTGTCAAGTTTTTTGATCTATCAAGTAGCAGATCTGCTTAATCAAAGTTATTACTTCCTTACACTCTGCAAGATTTGATTCTTATTCTTGGAAAGTTTCGGTTTTTTCCTCGTTTACCTCACTATTTATTTTATCCCATAGGTATGATATTTGAAAATTTTACACTGGAATTTATAGATCTCTGAGTTGTATTTACCTCAATTTTAACATGAAAAAGTAATGGAATTGCCTGTAATCTTGGCTTATAATGTCGATAGTCCACATTGATCAATAGTTGATATCCTCATTAAACTCTAGATGTCATCTGTTTTCTCTTAAGATGCAATAATGATTACAAATTTCTTTATTGATAAGAAGAAATACTTAATAAAATAACACAAACTAACATTCATACTCTTCTTTATTAAGAACTCGATATTATCAACGTAAAGTAAAAAACTCATTTCTTTAAAAAACAAATATTTCTCAGAAAGGACTGTGAAATTCTTAATTTTGACTAACGTTAACTTAAGATAACTCCCTGAGCGCTGCTACTCTTTAGGTGATCTCCAATTTCATTGTTTTCTGTTCCTTTTGTACAGAAAAATAAAGTGTCACAGTATAGACAAGTAACACTATTCTTAGTCTCCCACTAGTACAGTGGCAAGTCTACGGATTTACATTTCTAAAATCAGCGGTTCGATTCCTCATTGGTGGACTCAGCAAATATCCTGATGTGGCTTTGCTACAAGAAAACGCACACGCATGCATACACACACTATTCTTAAATGAAAGTTATGGCGTATGTGTAAATTTTGTTCACGTTAGAATGCAAGTGCATTGAATTATTTTCTGTTTTAATGTCAATTCATCGTCCCCCACTAGTACAGCGGTACGTCTGAAGGGTTATAAACCTAAAATATGGGTTTCGAAATCCATAATGCGCAAATCAATTTGTCATTTTAATATAATTTTATATAAAGCTGGCAGATATTTACAATTATCTATTAGAAAAGGGGTTTTGATCAATTTAATAACATATTATTATCACCAAAGAGGGCGTTTTGTGAGAATGGTGTTATCGCCTTTCTTTATCTCAAATGTTAGTGTTTTGATATTGAAGATGGTATTCTTTTTTGTATTGTTTTTGTTCAATGCTTGTATGCGTTGATTGTTCAAAACGCTCGTGTTTGTCTTTTTTTGCAACAGTACCCGTGTGTTTATGTGCTATTTGTTTAGAATCTTTAAATCTCTTTGGTTGTGTCACTGAAGTTTTTATGTGTACGGTTGCTGAATTAGATAGGAATAGTACCAGAATAATACTGTTATCAATATTTACTCTAGATTCGTGTAACGTTAATTACTAATAATGATAGTTGTGTAGTGTACCCCTTGTCGGTGAAACCGTTAATCTTTGCAGTCGTAGATAATACAGAAAAGTAGATACAATACACTACGGGAGGGTTGCGTTCTTGTCCATGCGTAGTATTCGTACTTGGAGTTTACCTGGTTGTACCGGTAACGTGATTTCGAATTATTGACAGAGCGTATCCTATTCTCAGTTTCTTTGCTCGAAATAGGCTTAGCGTTATTACTAATATTATTTATAAAACAAAGTTATCAAAGTATTGTGCCAATAATTTTTATTGAGCTAAACAGAATATAAGAATGCTCAATTTATTGCTATATTTTAAAAAATAATATGGTGGTTTTATATTGTGGTTGCTCTTTCCTCATCAGGAACTGTGTAAGTTACTGACTTTTAAATTTTGGCTTTGCCCTCAGGCACAAACTTCGTCTATACTGTTGCCAAATTAAACAGTTGTATATTTGTAGTTTTAACTTGAGAAATAAAAGGGTAGAAACAAAAAGCTGCAAAGATGGCTGATCTAGAAGCAGTTCTAGCAGATGTTAGTTATCTTATGGCAATGGAGAAGAGCAAGTCCACTCCAGCAGCCAGAGCAAGCAAAAAGATTATCTTACCAGATCCCAGGTGATTTTATTTTTTTACGTTTTGCACTTTATTGGTATCTGTTTAGTATAATATATTTTTAATCCACATTTTTGTGTGAAATATATTATTACAATAGATTTAATGCACTAGAATTAAAAATGAAGTTTAAACAGCTAGTTTGGTGTATTGTTTGCAATTTCCAAATAATTACATAAATAATTGAAATAATAATAAATTCAAAAATATTTTAAATTTTGTATAGCAGTCATAACTCTATTAAAGATTATGTTCTGTATATTAGTGGAAAAGAAAAATTGCTTGAAAGTTATAAATTGGTAATGAAAGTTGCCAGTGTTATAAAACTTGAATTTATTCATTGATTGAACAATTCACTAGTCCATTAATATTTTACCCTTGTAACATACATGAGTATCAAATATTCTGTCAGCTTGTGAATACAATTAAAATGGCCAGTTTTTTTTGTAAAAACAGAAGTTGTAAAAAATTAAAATTACAATTTGTAAGTGACTCAAATGTTGCTGAAAGTTTAAAAAAAATGATTAAAACAACATGTTTTAAGCTACAAATAGAATGTTTTCATTATCGTGCAAGGTGGTCAGGAAGAGGAAAAATACTTCAAAAAGTTAAAAAATAATAACTATGTATACTTGAAATATTTACTCATATACAAGCAGAGTCCATTCATAATGTCTGTCATACAGTTGTTGCATAACTTTTTTATATACTTCTGCTGAAAATTTTATTTTGTTAGAAGTAATTTTGAACCACAGTGTAGTTTTTGTAAATATTTTTGAATTTAAAGTAATTATAAAAGTTAAAGATAAAGCAGTGTTGCTTAAAGATGAGAATGGCAGGCTAAAATAGAAACTGTGAAGTTAGACGTGGAAAAGTATTGGTCAAGTAATTACTGTTATTTTTTTTTATCAACTTTTTGAAATCCCTTTGACCTTTGCAGTATCTATTTAATATCTGATAAAAAGTTATGACGGAAATATACACCAAGCTGTTTTTGTTGTAGGCTGGTAAGAGAATAATAATAATTACAAATGGATTATTTTGAGTTGATTTTCTCTTTCTTTTAAGTCTTAACATGTGTGCATTTTTATATGTTTACAGCCTTAGCAGTCAATAGTACAAGTTTTAAAGTGTTGATTGAATAGAATCTTTACTGTTTGGGGTATTTTTTGTCCCAAAGGTTATATCATGGTTTTGTGTGATTCCTTGTAATCTGTATTAAGAACTAATGTTGTGATTTGTGGTTGAAATTTTGAAGAACTGAGCATGAAGTTTTTTAGGTTTTAAATCATAACTAAAGGCCCTGCATGGCCAGGTGGTTATGGCACTTGACTCACAATCCAAGGGTTACAAGTTCAAATCCCCATTACACCAATCATATTTGCCATTTCAGCCATGGGAGCATTATAATATGACAGTTAATCCCCTTATTTCATGGTAACATAGTAGCCCAAGAGTTAGCAGTGGGTAGTGATGACTAGCTATCTTTCATCTAGTCTTATACTGCGAAGTTAGGGATGGCTAGCACAGATAGCCGTCGTATAGCTTTGTACAAAATTTAAAACAAATCAAATCAAACCAGTGCCACTACTTGTTGGTAAAAGAGTAGCCAAAGAGTTGATGGTGGATGGTGATGACTATTTGCTATCCCTCTAGTCTTACATTGGTATATTAGGAACAGCTAGTGCAGATATCCCTCATGTAGCTTTGCACAAAATACAGAAACAAAAACAAACAGTCATAATTAAAAACTCACCAGCTAATACCAATGTTCTCTAATGTCTGATACTACAAGTATAAAAGGTATGTTTATGAAACCCAATGTCAGTCTGTAAATTGTGTGGTTGTTACAACTTGAGATTTTAATCTTTTTGTGATTTAGTATATTATGTTAACTTATTTCAGTAATGATAATTTTGTAATAGACTACTTGTTAATGTTTTGTTTTTTCAATTTATAAGAGTAATCTTTTTTTCACTTACTGTTGAACTATATGAACCATTTATTAGACATAAAATAACCTGGAAATAAACTTCAAGTTTATTCTTATAAATTGACAGTCGTTTTTCAAAGTGGTAGTAAAATAAAAATAAATCTGTGTTGCCAGTATAGAGATATTGGAAACATGGCAACTTTCCGTAAATGTTGTAATGTGGAAAATAATAGAGTATTTTTGGTGGTATGTTTCTTAGGCATTGAAATACAAATACTTTAGAAAAACTTCTGCTTCTAAAGCATACAAAGTTCTTAATTTTTACCATTTTTGTTATTTCATTCATGATTTAACTTTGCCACTTGGTTACTGTTATGAAGTAGTTTATTTTAATGGGTTGTGAACTTGAAATAACTAGAATTAGTACAATGTTAATCTTGTGGTCCTGTAATAAGACTCATAATGTAAATAACACAGAAGCATATCTCCAAACCTAGTGGGTCAGAGTTCAAACTTGCAGAATAAATAGAATGTTTAAGTACCAAGTTGTTTTTCTAAAGTTTGGACATATTTTTATTAACAAGTGTAAAGTGTGTGGCTTTATATTTGCTACAACTAATGCACATATGTGTAAGAAACAAATGAAGTATGACTTTTCTAAAGGTTTAGCTTTGTTGAATTTTATAAGTAGACTCTCTGTTGGAGCTGTCTCTTGGATTGCGTGGATGTGTAGGTAAGATCAAAGTAACTACTAATCAGTTTTACCCCACTGGTTGAGAAATTACTAATGTAACATCATGATAAATGTAAGTTTATGAATATAAGTTATTATAATATTGATTATACATGAAACATAGTTGGAAACCCTGTTAGTTATGTGGAAAGGAAGGAAAAACTTTCTGCTTGTTAATGCAGTATCTTGGTATCATGTTGGAGGTTCTTTTCACTGCATCTTTTGCTCTGTCATCTATATTGGATAAGTAAGTGTTCCTTACATGAAAACAGTTGCAGTCTCACACCAATTGATGCCCCATCTGGCTACCCCTCTAGTGGATGACTTCACAGGTTATCTCTTTCTGACATAGGATTAAAAAAAAAGAGAGTTAATCTTTGTAATTTTTTTATTTTCACTGACCCCCCTCCATCATTTTATTAGTCTAGTATTTTAGATGTGTGAGTGGTTAGTGTATGTTTTTATAGTTCACATTTTACTCCCATCAAAATTTTATTTTTGTTATACACTCACCTTACTAACCCTCCTCTTTTTCTGTACTTCTGTTGTGTGTGTGTTTTGTTTTGTTTTTTTTGCCTGCATTAGAATGAGCTTTTGTTTCAGGTAATTGTGTTTATGGGCAATTACTGCATGTGGCTGATGTGTTGCTTGGCTGTTAATGGGGAATTATGTATATAATCTAACAATAATTACCTGATATATAAGTTAAGTGCACATTAATATGTACAGAAGTGTCAAAGCTTTGTTCAAGGCTTGTTGTGTACACAAAAAAGTTTCTGGTGGTGGCACAAGGTAGTAACTCTTGTTGTTTAAAAGTTGAGTATCTATATTAAATACATTTTTAGGTTAGGAAAATATAAGCTTCCAAATACTAAGAGGCCCTCTGTTGTCAGTTTCCTAAATTTATAACCAGTTCAATACAGTGTTATTGATATTACGCTGGGATCCAAAGGTTGGTCTGTAAGGTATTATAATTTACAGTTTATGAAATAATAATTTTAATGTATGTCTTACAGTGTACGAAGTGTTATGCACAAACACTTAGAGAAATTGGGAGAAATGACCTTTGACAAAATCTTCAACCAAAAATTAGGTGAGAAAAGGTTACAAGTCTTTGACTTGTATATTTATTAATTATGAAACCTGTTTAAACAACATGTAGTCAAATCAGTGGCAATGTAAAACTTTAAGCATCAGATGTTTTGAGTTATCTGTAAGAAATAGGGTTTTATAAGAAAAATAAATTAAATGCCACAACTTAGCAGATGTAATAAGTATTTAATGTTATTTTCAACACCAACAAATGAGTTTTAAAATCTGTGAAATATTACCTTTTAAAGTTAGTTTTATTCTGTATGATCAAAGTTTTTGGTAAACTTCCTTGTCTGATTTCTCAAATAGAATCCACAAAATTGCTATTAAAGAGAATATTATTTGAGCTTCAAACTCATAGATGTTTTCAAAGTTACAGTCGATATCAAGAGATGAATTTGAAAAGTCATATTGCAGGGTGAAAATGTAAAAACATCAATGTTTTTAATCTTGAGTACATTATTTTGACCAAAATGTCACTGTTTGCCTTTTTGGTATTTTTAGGATATCTTCTCTTCAAGGAATTTTGTGAAATGCTGACTGACGAACCAATACCTCAACTCAAATTTTACGAGGAGGTGAATACATATTTTTTAATTCTTAAGTAAAGTGTTCTGTTTACCAGTATTCTTTTTTAAATGTTATAATGTGAAGAAAAGTAAAATGTATTTTATTAAAACAATGAAGTTGAGAAACATTTTAGTAAAATAGGTGAAGCTTTAATCTTACTAAAATAAAATTCCTTAAACAGTACTTTGTCATTTTTCATGGCTTTTTTTTAAATTTATCACATGAAACTTTATCTTCTCAGGTTATAATTTCACTGCCTAATTAATTATTTAGCTTTTTGTGTTTTGTTGGTGCTTTGAAATGAATATTTTAATGAGCAAAAACATAAAGCAACATAAAATGTGGACCTCATCAGTTGTGAATAGTGTAAAATTTAGTAAAATGTGTGAGTTTGTTGTACACCAGCATTCAGATGTGTGTTACAGACATATTTGTATTTTTGTAACTTGACTCGAATCGTGACAAGTCAAAGTGAAAGGTGATTTTTCTCTGAAGGATAAAAATACTATTGTTTGTTGAACAGTTTTGCACTGGTATAACTGTTAGAAACTCTGAAGTGCATTTGTACAGGTTTTTGTCCCATTAACCTTGTTTATCATATGTGATATTTTTTCTTATCTTCAATGAACTGTTGCTAAATCATCAATGTAGGATAAAATTAATAGCTTATAACTTTAACATTAAATACGAGATGCTGCTTTGAGTGGTATTTTGTAAAAGGTTAGGACTTACGCACTTTAATCCCTATTTGTGTACGTAGGGCTAATGATCAAATGCTACTTGTTTATAGAAAATAACATACTCTAGTTGTACATTTGTTGTATTTCATTACATATATTTCATTTCTACATATAAGTAAAACACATCCTTTTGTGTCAATAATATGTGTAATTATACCATGCAGTTTCTTTGAATACATTGTTTGTAAACTTTTTTTATGTAATGTGGCCTTGCATGAGAAGCCTGTATCTGTTTATAAAACCACAACAGCTGTTTGAATTGTATTGATTTGCTGTGCTAAATAATAACAAATGTGTTGTGATAGCTTAATAGAAGTTCGATATCCTGTGGAGGGAAATGTAGATTTTTTAAAAATGTTGGTGTTATAGATCAAGAGATATGAGAAGTTGGATACTGTGGAAGAAAGACAACAAGCAGCCAGAGAGTTGTACGATAACTTCATTATGAAGGAGCTTTTGTGTCACTCCCACGTAAGTAAATGTGATTGTTTCTATATCTTATATCTTCTGGTTTTTGAAACCTTTAATAATAGCAAGTAAAATTCTTCTTAATATTGCTATAGTTATTTTGTCTCATTTTTATAGCTTGTTACCCAAGGAACTTTTTAAAAAATGCAGCATATTTTGTTTAATTTTAATGTTTTGTTGTGTTTTTTAAAAAATGTTTGGGTTACAATATAATTAATCAGAGGTTGTTATTTGCCATTTCCAATGCAGTCTTTCCTCATGATTTTGTTTATTCATTTAACTTTATTTAGATATAAGTTATTTAATTTCACTAATATATATATATATATATATATATATAGAACAACACTTTGCAATAAACTTTATTTGAAAGTATAGGCAAAACAATGTTTACTTTACACAGTAACATTTTAAAAAACAAATTACAAATGACTACATTTTTTTGGTATATTCTGTCACTGTCATCAGGAATAAATATCCATGTCATCACAAGTTTGTTTTTGAGAAGAGTCATCTTTTAATTTTTCAAAATATTTTACTATGTGATGTAAATGTTGCAGTGTGTGTATTTTTAAACAGGCAACACCTTGCTGTGGTGCAGTAGGTAAAACTGAATAATGTTTTATACAACTTCTCAGTTTAATATAACTTGACTTTGTATAATTATGAACAGTCTGTACATTTGTCTGGAGTTCACATATTAATGATATTTCAGTGTCAATACGTTATTTAACACAAACACTGAAACTTTGTGTATCTTAGAACTTCATGCAACTGCAGTTTGTATAAGACTGAGCATTGGTATTGTCTCTTTACCTAAACATTAAAGAAAATAATCTAGCTTTGTATCTTAGAGTTTAAGAAACAGTAGTATTAGTTTAAAATAGTCGTGGATAATACATATTTATTTCAGAGAATTTGCTTTGGAGAATGATAAATAAAGTACTACAATATTTTCTCCATAATTCTGTTCTTTCAACATTATATTTTAGGTTAACTTAATGGAATAATGTTTGTATTCTAAGTTTTTATACTTGGTGTGTTGGAAAAAATAGTTTTTATGATCTTTAGAATTATTCTAAAGAAGCAATCAGCCATGTCCAGAAATACCTCATGAAAAATGAAGTTCCCGTCAATTTATTTCAGGTTAGGGTAAAGTTTTATATAACTCGTCTAATGTAGATAAGCTTTGGTATTACCTTCTACACATGAATTTTGTGATAGTTTTGCTTATTTAGAAGCTGAATTAAATTAGTTAAATATGTTGATCTGCCCCTAGTTTTCTTTAAACTCTGTTGTTTTCCTTTTACTAATTAAAAATTGCACTATGTAACAAAATTTTTACTTTTTCTTGTTCCTGGGCAGAAGGTGTTATTTCCCAATTGTTTATGTCAAAAGTAAATGGAAAAGCCCTATTTTTGTATTCAAACTTTGCCTTTGTGACCTGGGCAATGAATTTTTCAAATTTACCCATTTTTCCAGAACATTCCAGGTAGATTCAGTACTGAGTAGCTGATAGAGAATTTTTTCAAACTTACAAGAACTTTCTAGAATGATGTAGAACTTGAGAGAATTTTCTAGAACTTTCCATAGTAATATATATATACACACACACAGGGGCTCATCACTTAGGTTAGTTCTGGCTACCTAAGTAAACACATAGACCTATCTGATTTTATCAGAGATGGCATCAAGAAGCTGCAACATTTCTCCAAATGCATTCTGCTATGTATGTGGCCAATTTATCAAGACCAGAGCAAAAAAGTACTCTGTGACAGCATCTGCTAAAATGTGTGAAGCTTACAAAATCCTGGAGTATGCAGAATTCCCCAAAAAACTCAGTAGGAAGGAAAAAAAGCTTGAGGCAGCTTTGTAGTAGTGGTTTGGGGCCCCTTGTTCAATCACAAGACTGTAAATTATGTGGAACTTGTTTGAGGCTCTGGTGAAGAACAATAGTAAAATGGGCTGCAGGATGTTCCTGAAAGACCATAACCTTGGCATTCATCTTGATAAATTGAAGAAAGACATGGGAGCATACTCAGAGGAGCAAAGTGAGTGCTTCCACTAAGATATACTGAACTTTGAACACCACTATCAAGGAACATATAATGAAAACATAATGGGAGACTATATTTGGGGGCTGATACATGAAAGTGATTTACATTACAGTCGCAAATCTCGATAAACTACTCACTTCTAAACATTTTTGTGTAACTTTAGTATAAATACATGTAAATCTTGATTCATATGTTGTTTTATTCAGACCTTATGTAAATAAAAATGTGCAAATTTGTCCATTTTTACAAAGAAAATAGGCTAACTTCTAAATTTCATTATGTAGGTCAAAAAAACAGTTTTGGCAGACTAATGGCCATTTTCTATACTTTTGCAACATAAGGAATTAAGAAATAACACATTCTATCCAGGAACAAAATTTGTGTTACACAGTGTAATTTACTTCTGACATTTCTGCTTCGTTGGATTTATTTTGTTGTTTTTTCCAGTCATTTGTTAAAGTTGCAGTTAAAAAACAAATTAGATGATGAAATGTATATTAAAAGCTGAATATTTTGTTTCATATTCAATAGAAAAAATATATATGCATTCCAGAAATAATTTGATAACATACAAACTTATGAAATAACATCTGAGTTGGCCAATAGTAATCTGAAGTCTTTCAGGTAATTGAGAGTAATTTTTTTTAATCTTTATTTGTTTACATTCTACAGCCATACATAGAAGAAGTCTTCCGTCATTTGAGAGGAGACTTATTTCAGAGGTTTGTAGAAAGGTATGTTTATGATTGTAATACATTATAGTGGGATAGAAAGATAATTACACTCTTCTCTGTCATGTTGGTGATATGGATGTCATAGAGAATATAATTACATTATTTTATTGTCATGTTAATGATATGTATATCATAAATAATATAATTGCATTATTTTGTTATGTCAGTGATATGTATGTCGCAGGGAATATAATTACATTCTATTATCATGTTTGTGATATGGATATCATAAAGAATATAATTATATTATTCTGTTGTCAGTAATATGTATACTGTAGATAATATAATTACATTTTTCTCTTATGTAAGTGATATGTATATTGTAGAGAATATAATTACATTATTCTGTCGTCATACTGGTGATATGTATATCATAGAGAATATAATTACATTATTCTATTGTTGTATTTGTGATATGGACATCACAAAGAATATAATTACATTACTCAATTGTCATGTTAGTGATATGCATATAATGGAAGGTATAATTACATTATTGTCATGTCAGAGACATGCATGTTGTAGAGAATATAATTACATTATTCTGTTGTCATGTCAGTGATATGAATATCATAGAGAATAAAATTACATTTTTATTGTCATTTAAGTGATGTATACTGTAGATAATATAATTATATTTTTCTATTCTTATGTCAGTGACATGCATATTGTAGAGAACATAATTGCATTGTATTGTCATGGTAGTGATATGTATATCATAGAGAATATGATTATTCTGTTGTTATGTCAATGATATATGCATTTTAGAAAACATAGTTACATTATTCTGTTGTCATGCTGGTGATATCTATATCATAGAAAACATAGTTACATTATTCTGTTGTCATGCTGGTGATATCTATATCATAGAGAACATAATTACACTATTTTGTTGCCATGTTTGTGATATGGACATCATGAAGAATATAATTACATTATTCTTTGGTCATGTTTGTGATGTGTTTATCGTAGGTAATATAATTACATAATTCTGTTGTTATGCTTGTGATATGTACATCATAAAGAATATAATTACATTAATCTCTGTCATTTTGTAGAGATTTTAGTTATATTATTCTGTTGTTATGTTGTTGGTATGTGTGCCATGAGAATACAGTGGGATTTTCTTAAATAACTAATAACTAGAAATATATAATGAGTCCATAAAAGTCAAGTGTTCTTGAACTGCATTCAGTGGTATTTCAGTGTGGTTTACTGGTGCTATTACCATATGTAATCATGTTACTTGTTTTGTGGTACATTGTAATGTGCTGAAACTAATATAAAAAAGTTTCTTCTAAAATTAGAGAGATGTGTATTTTTTTCCAGTGAAAAATATACAAGGTTCTGCCAGTGGAAGAACTTGGAATTAAATATTCAGGTTAGTGTCCTGCATGTTTCTTAATTTTTTAAGTACATTCTATTGTAATAATTTTGTCATTTAAGCTGCACATGTTTTTATTGGATTTTGTTATTTCTTCTTGGTCTAGGGGTTAGGGCACTTGACTAAATCATCTGAAGCTCGTAGAATTGCAGCTTGTTGTCAAGTGTAACAATCTTTTCAGGTGTGGGAGCATTACAATGAGATGGTTAATTACTATTCATTGGTAAAGAGTAGCATAAGAATTGGTGGTAAGAAATATTGTCAAGTTGCCTTCTCTGTAGACTATCACTTCAAAATTCTGAATGACTAGCACAGATAGTAATCAAGTAGATTTGCACCAGAATCAACATTTTATGCAGGTGTTTTAGTGCTATGTGGACCATAATCCTAAATATTAGCAAAAAATATACCTTTTCTTCTATATATTTCTTTTAACATCTTTCTCACTGTCCCCTCGGAGTGGATTCCTGTACGTGGTGAGGGGACCTCCCAGGGAAGGTTCTGTTCTGTCTGGTTACCTTCTCTGGGATCTAAACATCCACCCACGTGTTTGCCGTGCGTGGCGACCCGTGAAGGGGAGGAGAGGATCCTGGTGGTTGAGGGGTCCGACCCTAACACACCACTTTGGCCTCGAATTCCTGTAGACGGGCGGCCCTTGGGTGGCCCCCCTTGGGTCAATCAGCTGGTCCACCTGGGCTAGAGCCAACCAAGTACCAGTGTTGGAAGTTCTCAACGGGTGTTGTGGACATTGTGCCTGATGCTGGTGTTTGGGTATAGTGCTCACGAAACCCTGGCGTTGCTGCATTGTTCTTGCGTGACTTTGTAGTGCGTCCCCTTGTAGGGCTCCATGGTGGGTGGGGTCAGTGAGTACCGAAACTTTTCACTTTCCTATGGATCCTTCAAAAAATTTAATTAAAATTGTAAAAAAACAGTCAATGGGTAAGCGACCACGTCTCGAATACTCAGAACAGCAATCTCCAACTTCAGTAACACACGTACCTCATTTTCTGATATTGCATTCTCTTTCAGAAAAATCTTTAGGGCAAATGTCCTCTTTTTTTATTCAAAAGGGGCTCGAGGGACTTGCTTGCTCTCCAAAGTCAGTAAAGAAGCTTCGATCTGGTGACATACTGGTTGAAACATCCACATCCCAACACAGTGAACTCCTCTTGAAATCAAAGGTAATTGGCGATATACCTATCGAGGTTACACCCCATGCTACTTTGAATACTTCACGAGGAGTTATTGTTGAAAGGGATTTGAAGAATGTTCCTGAATCGGAGATTCTCGCCGGTCTTTCCACTCAAGGAGTTTCTGCAGTGAGGCGCATCTCCACTCGCAAAGATGGAGTTACACTGCCAACAAATACCCTTGTTTTAACATTCACTTCACCACAAGCACCCGCCACCATCAAAGCAGGTTATCTCATTTGCAGGGTTCGGCCATACATTCCAAACCCTCTTCGATGTTTTCAATGTCAGAGATTCGGCCACTCAAAGACATCTTGTCGTGGTTCCCTGACATGTGCTCGTTGTGGAGGCAAGGACCACGATGCCTATGATTGTGACATAAACCCACATTGCGTCAACTGCAATGGTTCTCACCCCTCTTACTTTCATTCTTGTCCAAAATGGTTGGAGGAAAAAGAGGTGCAGCGTTTGAAAACGACACATAACATTAGTTATCCTGAGGCTCGGAAATTGATGTCCACAATCCCATCTCGGACATATGCTGCTGCACTCCATTCCACAACTACAGTGGAAGTGCAGACAGATCTCTCTGTGCCTCCAAAAGAATCGTTTTCAAACCAAATGAAAAGCCTTTTGCCCTCCATGGTTAAAACAGTAGATGAATCGACTTCCACACCCATCTCTGTTCCTCCCATAACTTCCAACAAACCTCAAGATCCATGTCCTTCAGTTTCAAATACAGGCATTTCTTCTGATACATCATTTTCTCCCACCACAATAAACAAAACAATTACTCGTCCGCGTCCTCAGTCGCTTGATTCCTCTTCCAATAACAAAAACCTGCCCACTCGACCCAGAGCAGGATCCATGGAGGTTGATAGACCTCCTCCGAAGAAAGACAGTAAAGACAAAAGACGAGGTCATAAACCGAAGGGTTCTCCAACCACTTCACCTGCCCATCCTTAAAAATGGCCACCTTGATACAATGGAACTGTCGAGGTTTACGTTCTAATCTGGATGATATCAAAACGCTGATTGCTTCCTACCATCCTGTTTGTCTTTCTCTACAAGAAACATTTCTCAAATCTGCTGATACAGTCTCCAAACCCTCTTCGATGTTTTCAATGTCAGAGATTCGGCCACTCAAAGACATCTTGTCGTGGTTCCCTGACATGTGCTCGTTGTGGAGGCAAGGACCACGATGCCTATGATTGTGACATAAACCCACATTGCGTCAACTGCAATGGTTCTCACCCCTCTTACTTTCATTCTTGTCCAAAATGGTTGGAGGAAAAAGAGGTGCAGCGTTTGAAAACGACACATAACATTAGTTATCCTGAGGCTCGGAAATTGATGTCCACAATCCCATCTCGGACATATGCTGCTGCACTCCATTCCACAACTACAGTGGAAGTGCAGACAGATCTCTCTGTGCCTCCAAAAGAATCGTTTTCAAACCAAATGAAAAGCCTTTTGCCCTCCATGGTTAAAACAGTAGATGAATCGACTTCCACACCCATCTCTGTTCCTCCCATAACTTCCAACAAACCTCAAGATCCATGTCCTTCAGTTTCAAATACAGGCATTTCTTCTGATACATCATTTTCTCCCACCACAATAAACAAAACAATTACTCGTCCGCGTCCTCAGTCGCTTGATTCCTCTTCCAATAACAAAAACCTGCCCACTCGACCCAGAGCAGGATCCATGGAGGTTGATAGACCTCCTCCGAAGAAAGACAGTAAAGACAAAAGACGAGGTCATAAACCGAAGGGTTCTCCAACCACTTCACCTGCCCATCCTTAAAAATGGCCACCTTGATACAATGGAACTGTCGAGGTTTACGTTCTAATCTGGATGATATCAAAACGCTGATTGCTTCCTACCATCCTGTTTGTCTTTCTCTACAAGAAACATTTCTCAAATCTGCTGATACAGTCTCCGTTCGGCAGTTTTCTCTGTACAGAAATGACAAGTTGTGTGATGGTCGAGTACATGGAGGGGTGGCACTTTTGGTTGATCAACATGTGCCTACCCTGTCTTTGTCACTCAATACACCCTTGGAGGCCGTAGCCATCCGTATTTCCTTGGGTCGTACCATCACTGTTTGTTCTCTGTACCTGTCCCCTGGAGAGACATATGATCAATCAGACCTGGATGCTCTCGTTGCACAGTTACCATCTCCATTTCTAATCCTGGGGGATTTTAATGGACACCATCCCCTCTGGGGAAGTGCTGTTATTGATGGGAGGGGTCGATCTGTAGAGCAGATGCTCTCTGATCACGATCTTTCTCTTTTCAATACTGGTTCTTCCACTTACTTTCATGCACCAAGTCAGTCATTCACTGCCATTGATCTCTCAGTTTGCTCCCCTTCATTATTTTCCCATTTTTCATGGAGGGTTGACAGTAATCCACTAGGCAGTGATCATTTTCCGATCATTTTGAGAGAGACTGGCCGTGGTCGATGCCACCCTACCCGCGTGCCCCGGTGGAAGCTGGATCAGGCAGACTGGTCCACTTTCACTGCTCTCGCAGAACTTGATCCTGTCATCGTAAATCAGCCATCAATAGACAACTGTGTTGCAGCGGTAACTGATTGTATTATACATGCAGCTGCTCAGTGTATTCCTAAAACCTCGACACGTTTCCCACGATATCCTCGTCCATGGTGGAATTCTGCTTGCAACTTAGCACAGAAGGCTCAAAAACGGGCCTGGGACACTTTTCGCAGATATCCCACACTTTCAAATCGGGTTGCTTTCCAGCGGGCCCGAGCACATGCTAGGTGGGTAAGACGTCAAAGCCAGAAGGAATCTTGGATTAAGTTCACAACCAGCATATCTTCTACCACCAGTTCCAAGATCGTATGGGACAAGATTCGAAAGGTTAATGGGCACTACACTTCTGTTCCCCTCTCGATCTTACTCTCTGATGGTCAGGAGGTGACTGATGTCCGAAACATCGCTAACACTCTAGGTGAAAGCTTTTGCCGGGTATCTAGCACTTCTGCTTGTTCCTCCACCTTCCTGGCCATCAAGACTCGGGCAGAACGATCACCTCTTTCCTTTCAAACTGACTGTTTCTTTGACTATAATAGTCCCTTTACCCTGGTGGAACTAAAAATGTCCCTTCATCGGTCTGCCAGTACATCTGTTGGACCTGATGATATTCATTATGACATGCTACACCATCTCTCTCCTGATTCTCTTGATGTCCTACTGACTATATTTAACCGGATTTGGCAGGAGAATGTTTTTCCTGATGCCTGGCGCCAGGCTATTATTTTACCTTTCTTTAAGCCAGGGAAAGATCCAAAGACTCCTTCAAACTATCGTCCAATTGCTCTGACGAGCTGTCTCTGTAAGACCTTAGAAAGGATGGTTAATGCTCGTCTCGTTTGGTTCCTTGAATCAAACAACCTCCTCTCACCCACCCAGTGTGGGTTCCGTCGACAGCACTCCACCATAGACCATCTAATTCGTCTTGAAACATCTATCAGAGAGGCCTTTCTCAACCGCCAACACCTTGTATCGATATTCTTTGACATAGAGAAGGCTTACGACACAACATGGAGGTATGGCGTTTTGCGAGACCTCCATACATATGAGTTACGTGGCCATCTACCCATGTTTATTAAAAATTTTTTAATGGACAGGAGATTCCAAGTTCGTGTAGGTTCGGCACTTTCACGTTCTTTTGTACAGGAACTTGGAGTCCCTCAAGGCTGTATATTGAGTGTCACACTTTTCAGTATAAAGATAAATGCCATCACTGAACAACTCCCTCTCACCGTTATGAATGGGCTATGTGTTGACGACTTTCACATCTCATGTCAGTCATCAAACATGAGATATATTGAGCGGCAACTACAAACTGCCCTCAATCGTGTACAGAAGTGGACTCTTGCGAATGGCTTTAATTTCTCTCTTTCCAAAACTGTATGCATGCACTTTTGCCGCCGACGAGGTATTCACCCTGATCCTGAACTTCATATCGGTGAAGTTTTGCTGCCAGTGGTCCCAGAGACAAAGTTCTTGGGGCTTATCTTTGATCGTAAATTGACCTTTATACCACACTTAAAGCAGCTTCGGGTCAAATGCACCAGAACACTGAACATCCTTCGTGTCCTCTCTTCTACCAGTTGGGGGGCAGATCGCCGTTCAATGTTAAAGATATATCGTGCTCTTATTAGATCGAAACTTGACTATGGATCAATGGTCTATGGCTCTGCCAGACCCTCAGGCCTTAAAGATACTGGACCCTTCATCACCAAGGTCTTCGACTCTGCACCGGAGCTTTCCGTACCTCTCCAGTTCAAAGCATATACATTTAATCTCATGAACCTCCTCTACACCTTCGTCGTTTGCAACTGTCTTTACAATATACTTCGAAACTTCGTTCCTTACCAAAGCATCCCACCTGGGAATGTGTTTTCCTTCCTCGGTGGGCAGTACTTTTTCAGAACAGACGATCTGTCATTGCTCCGTTTGGCCTTCGCATCCGGGCGCAATTGGATGAATTGGGTCTGTCCTTGGATAACATTGCAGATTCCACAGGTCGACGCATCCCACCATGGCTTATTACAGCCCCCAAGTGTGACCTTTCTTTCAATCACCTAAAAAAGGCGGATACTCCAGACTGGAAGTACCGTCTTTTATTCAATGAATATCTTTCAAACAATCATTCAGTTCCCATTTATACAGATGGTTCCAAATCAGGAAATTCAGTGGGCTCTGCTATGGTTTGCTGTGGGTCAGTAGTTGCACACAGAATCCCCTCTACAGCTTCTGTGTTCACTGCTGAACTGTATGCAATATCTCTTGCCCTTGATCATATTGCAGCTGAGCAGTACTCCAACTGCACTATTTATACTGACTCGCTTAGTTCTATTCTTGCCTTGGAATCACTTCACATTAGCTCACATCCTATTCTAGCAGATATTCGAAACCGACTGGCCCATTTCTCATTAGCAGCTACTTCAATTCAGTTTTTCTGGATACCAGGCCATGTTGGTATTCATGGGAACGAGCTTGCAGACATGGCAGCTAAATATGTATGCCTCAGCTCCATCACCCCTATGCCTATTCCGTACATGGACTATGGTGTTGTCTTCAAAGCTCGGCTCCGTGCCAGTTGGCAGTCCACTTGGAGTGAACAACGCGACAATAAACTTTTTCAAATTAAACCCAAAATTGGAGTTTGGCCATCTAGCTTCCGTAAAGTTCGGAGGGAAGAAGTTGTTCTCACTAGGCTACGCATTGGTCACAGTTTTTTAACTCATCATTTTCTTTTATCTGGAACTGATGCACCAATGTGTAGTTTGTGTAACACTCAAATCACTATCAGCCATGTTTTACTTTCTTGCCATCGTTACAATCCTCAACGACGGCAATATTTTAAACATATTTTTTCCCAGGGTCAATCTGTAACATTGGACAGAGTTATTGGTGATGGTGACTCTGTTCACCTTGATAACGTTTTTAATTTTTTAATGGCCATTAATCTTTTTAATCTTCTTTAAGTGTGGTATATTTATTCATTACACCTTTTTAATTGTGGCTCCTTTTTAAAGTTTTATTCTCTCTCATTCAATGTGACATTAAACAATAGCCAGAACATTAAATAACTCGACACCAGGACTGGAAAGGCCAACTTCAGGTGACTAACGCTACTGTTTGAACTACTCGTTAGTCTTCCTGGCGAGTTACTGTTATACTTTCACTGCATATCATTTTGTGCTTTTACAACCTTTTTGTACTGGCCATATTGACTCATAACCCGGAACCAGGACGGAAAGATCAACTTCAGGTGGCTGACAGTGGTTTATATACTACCTGTTAGTCTTCCTGGCGGGTTATGATCATTCCCATTCTGCTACAGGTTGGCCTTTACTACTTTGTTGACTGGATGTCGTCATTGGTTTTTGCACCATTTCCTGTTTTAATTGCCATTTTGTTTTTATCTTCAATTACCTTTACACATTTTACTCCATGTACTTGACTTTTATCTTTTTACTGGACATTTGGCTACTCTGAGTGTCTTTTTAAACTTTTATTCCATTACATTTTGATATTAGCTACTATGACACATAACCCAGAACCAGGACTGGAAAGGCCAACTTCAGGTGACTGACGGTGGTTTTTGAACTTGTTCGTTAGTCTTCCTGGCGGGTTATGATCATTATTATTATGCTAGAGTAAATAGTTTATAACTTTGAAGACTGGGTGTCACCATTGGTTTTTACACCATTTTCTGTTTTAATTGCTGTTTTGTTTTTACCTTCATTTTCCTTTACAAATTTTACTCCATTTACGTGACTTTTCTCTTTTTACTGAACATTTGGTTACTCATTGTTGCGTTTTTGCTGTGTGTTTTTTAATACTTCTATTCTTTTACATTTTGATACTAGTTGATATGACACATAACCCAGAACCAGGACTGGAAAGACCAACTTCAGGTGACTGACGGTGGGTCTTGTACCTGCCTGTTAGTCTTCCTGGCGGGTTATGATTATACCTTTTTGATAGAATACCTACCTTACAACTTTTTACACTTTGCCTTCTATCTTAACCTTGTAGACTAGGTGTCAACACTGGTTTTATATTTTTTTTTGTTTTACGTTCATTTCCATTTATGTCTTTTACTACATTTTTACCGGTTGTTTGGCGCAGATAGCCTCGTTGCTTTGTGCCATAAAACACTAAATCAATCAATCAATCAATTTCTCACTGTATGTCTTGCCTTATCAATGTATTTTTTTTTTAATGTTTAACCTTTAAATGTTAGCTGTCATCAATTGATGCTGCTTTGTACAACATTCTTGCTGTTTAAAGGTTAAACCATCTCAAAACGAGCATTTTAGAAGTTGTGAACATGTAACATTACTATTTCTATGTATGTGAAGTTGTGTATTTATTGTAGCATTTCTCAAATGCTTGCTATTAATGCCTCCAATCTCCAAAATAATTAAGTGACAAAGTGGATACACATTGAAATGTGTACTGAATCAAATTCATAAACTTGGTGTGTGTGTGTGTTATAAACAACCAACATTAAGTTTTATACAGATCAATTGAGAATAATGAAAGAAAAAAGGATAGTTGTATTACGTTTTTAAAGATTGTGGTGAAGTTTGACAAGTAGTAACATTACACTTAAAAATTAATGGACCAGAATTTTGTTTAAAAACTTTGTTGTTCAGTGAGATTCTGAATATGGGCTATTTCAGCTGACAATGAATGACTTCAGTGTCCACAGAATCATTGGTAGAGGAGGATTTGGTGAAGTATATGGATGCCGGAAAGCTGATACTGGAAAAATGTATGTGTTTACATTTAGTATCATTATTGTACATTAACACTAGTTTTATTCAACAGGGATTTTCAAGCTTTTAGACTTTTTTCTTTTTTTTCTAAAGCTCATTGTCCATCTGTCAATGTGTTTGTAGATGAACTTGAAAACTCTTTTTATCTATTGGCTTGTAATAAAAAGACTGAAGAAAAGTATATCAAATTAATGTGATTTATTTTTTCATTGACATTTAGTGTTTGTCAGATCAAAACTTTTTGTTTCCTCACAAGTGATAGACTTGAATTACATTTAGTCTTAACTGCATTTAGTGGAATAAGATCTGGAGTGTGTTCCATTATTATGCATGATCTTGTAGACATTTGTAAGTAGTGAGAATTAATGGCATTCTTTTACTTGGCCTGGCTTAAAAATATTTCTGTTTGTAGTAGTGTGACCAACTTTCTGAAATTGAGGCCAATTAAAATTTTTTTTATTGATGTTTCAGCCTGGAAATTTTTTATTTTTACCAGTTATTGGCCGATTTAGCAACCCGTCTAAGAAACTTTGATAACTTTAAAATTTTTCATGATTGTATTATGATTAGAACATTTCCTTAAAAGTTAATGTAGTTTGTGACAATGTGGGAGGGTGCTACCTAATTACCAGTCAACAGCTTGATGCTGATTGGCCACTACCTTGAGGTTGGACATCATGGCTTTTCTTGCCCACAGAGCTCTATTGATGTTAATGATATTACTTGCAGCTACATGATGAACAAGATGAAATGGAAGAACAAACTTTAAAAGTGTTGGCAACAGTAACTTTTACTTCATTGATTGAAGTCAGTATCCACCAGGAAGTGTGTGTTGTGAAAGAATTTAAAATTTCTGTGATTTTATTTAAAGAAAAAACACCTATAGTAATTGTTTTCATAGTGTAACACCTGCTTTAGATGATAACAGAACTAGCAGTGTTTCTGAAACTTTATTTGCCAACAAATTCAGTGTAAAAATTTTACCTACCTACCTACCCTCATTAAATCGGTTTAGGGTTACAGGAAACAAAAATATTTTTAAACCTAGCCTTATTTTATTTGTTACTAATGAGCATATTAAGATAAAATTGCCCCATTATAACTGAAATATCACAGAGAAAATTGAAATAATATTTGTTGTTATATAATATTGAAATGACTGTGGTATTATGATTTTTCTATTTATTAAAAACATGATTAAGAAGTGAAGTTATTAATAAAAAGGATATATTTATTACTGATAATATCATACACATATTAAAGATATGTGAACCATTTAATAACATAACTGACCTAACATAATTCCATAATATCTTTGCTGAAAAAATAAGCAAGAGGTTCCAGTGATAAACCAACACAGTTTAAAAATAAACATAAGAAGAATGCTGGTTTATATATTACCATAATTATTTAAGGTATGCCATGAAATGTCTTGATAAGAAAAGAATTAAGATGAAACAAGGAGAAACATTGGCTCTTAATGAACGAATCATGTTGAGTCTAGTCAGCACTGGGGTGAGTAAAAATATGATACATTTTCTGTAAGTTACATAATGAATAAATCTTGTTTAATTTACTTACCATTATGTTAACATATTCTTTGTAGAATTGTTTCATTTCTAAGTGTGTGATTTTGATAAACTATTATCAGAACTTGTTTTTGACTTGATATCCCTCCTCATGATAGATTTGAACCAAAACTTAGGGAATTTAAGAAATTGTGTGTAGCTCTACGTTCATTATGTGTTTCTGTTCTATGAATCACTTTCCAATATTTATATTAGTTTTTTTTCATGACATTTTCTAATAAGTCATTGATATCCCTTCATTTTTAACAGTTTTATGGCTACTGCCTATACCATATCTTACAAGAAGCATTAAAAACAGTGCTGATATTCACTGGATGGATCATTGTATTCTAAGCATTACAAGTTTTTGTTTTGTGTTACTATGTATTCATGGTTATACTGGCGTATATATATATATAAAATTAGCTGTATTAACTACTAGGTTCAAAATGGTAAAAACCCTATACCACAAGCACTTTTGAGAGGCAGATCTTTCTTCAAAAACAAACTTTTTGAAAGTTCTCTGGTTTCAGGGTTTCTATTATTTTGTATCAAGATGTTTTGAACCTATGTATTTTTCTAACATCATTAATTAATGTTTAATTCTTGTCAACATAGTGATGAGAAGTTATTAATAATCCAAGGAAATCAATCCTTCTCTAAAAACTTTTTAAACCAAATAGTTCTTA
This sequence comes from Carcinoscorpius rotundicauda, assembly GCA_011833715.1. NCBI lineage: Eukaryota > Metazoa > Arthropoda > Merostomata > Xiphosura > Limulidae > Carcinoscorpius > Carcinoscorpius rotundicauda. The sequence goes on along the minus strand of CM022394.1, from coordinate 93,868,269 downwards.
CTGAGCTTTCATACATAAAATGCATTTGTTGTGATTTTTAGTTTTTGTTGTTGTTTTTTTTCTAGGAAGACTGCCCTTTTATAGTTTGTATGACATATGCATTTCAAACTCCAGACAAATTGTGTTTTATTCTTGATCTCATGAATGGTATGTGTAATCAATATCTAGCATAAATTCACATCTTATGGGTTAGTAAAATTCAATAAATAAGTGAACTATATACACCTTTGTGCAAATTAATTGAAACAAGATGGAAAATTAAGATTTTTTTTTCTATTTTTTTGTTTTATTACTGAGAATTTAAAACTTACCCACAAATTAATACTTTATTTTTCAGAAGATCATTAATCTGCTTTGGCATTGAGTCCATGAGTTTACTGCAATTTTTACTAATTTTTGGATTGCAGTACCACACCTCAATTATGGCCTCTATTACCTTATCTGTCATAATACAATCTTTTCCCCGAAGTCTGTTTTTACAAATCACCCAAAGATTTTCAATAAAATTTAAGTCCGAAGAGTTTCCAGGCCTGTTCATCACCTTTATTCATGTTGTGAGCATAAAATTCTTCACTAGTTGTGTGGCATGGAGCCAGCCAGATCTTGCCAAGAAATGCCAGATTCATCTGGAAATCTCTTTTTCAATTCTGGAATGACTCTTTTCTACAAAACTCTGATGTACTGTGTTCCTCATGTCATACTTTCTATCATATGTAAGCCTCCAATGCCATAGTAGCTGAAAAAGTCCCAAAACATATTTTTCAACGGATGTTTTATAAACTTATTGATGTAAGATTTTCAAACTTTCTCACCTGGAGATCTGCGAACATGCAGACTTCTTTAACCCTGTACAAAGAAATGAGTTTTGTCACCGAATAACACTTTCCTCCATTGTTCTTGCATCCAGTTCTTGTATTTCATACTCTATTGATACCATTTTTTCTTCATTAAATTGGTAAGAAGTTGATTTTTGACTGGTCTCCTTGCCTTCAAACGCAATTTCGAATGCCATAATATTCCTAAAAATTTCGTCATATATCCCAAAAATAGATTGATTGTACTGCAAAACACAGCTAATGATGCCATCTGTGAGATACAATGACTATTAAAGGAAATCAGCAGGTCCAGCGAGCCTATACTGGCTGCCATGTTGAAAATATTGTAAAATGACCATTTGTTTCAATTAATTTGCACAAGGGTGTATATAGGTTGATACTTGATAAAAATTTAAAATTCAGACTATGCTATATTTGAATGAAAATGCTGATGTAGCTTCTTGTGGAATGAATAATAGCATTAAAGTGAGCATATTAAAATTTCTTCCAGTAATTGTTGTTCTTTCTACAGTAATGATAAGAGATAGGAATGTATTAAAACACTTGTTGGCTATGAAATGAATATATTACAAGTTCTGTTCATCTAGGAATTATTTGATGTCATTGCATAAACTAATAAGAAAATCTGCATACCTGACTGAGATGACTGTTGTATATGTGTGAGTTACGGATGTGACAACCAAGACGACTGTTGTATTGGTGTTGGTTACAGATGTGACAACCAAAATTACTGTTATATTGGTGTGAGTTTACATATGTAACAACCAAAATGACTCTTGTATTGGTGTGAGTTACAAATATGAGAACCGAGATGATTATTATTGGTATCAGTCAAAGATGTGATAACCAAGATTATTCTTGTGTTGGTGTCAGTCAAAGCTGTGACTTTTTATGAAGCATTTTAGGAAAACTGTTAAGGAACTGTTGACTATACATCGTCGTTTAAACACTGAGTGTTTAAAGAATTTAAAGGAACAAGTCAGTTGTTTACATGTTATAATGAATAAACATCTCAACTGTATTTTTCTGGAGTTAAGATAAATTTTGTTTTCTTTGTGAACTGTAATATTTGTATATTTAATTATTTGTACATTAAGTATAAAGAAGTTTTGCAACTTTATAGTGACCTGTCAGTGCATCAACATAGTTCATAACACTATGGAAAAATATTTATCTTTTTTATGTTTTTTATTCAAAATGTGTGCATTAAAACAGAATCGATTGACATTATTATATGCTCTATTTATTGTTATTCATCAAGTAAGGGCCTTAAGGAGACTTTAGCTCGTTATTTTATATTCTAATGAAGCAGTTTATTACCATATAATTCATTTGATCCCGGTATTTTAGTTAGCCATGTCACCTTGTAAGTGCATCTAAGTTAAAGCAAGGCCACTTGACCATGTATGATGGAGATTTCTTTTGTTGCAAATGTATAAGTTACTGTAGTATAGTAGCAACAAAGTGTATTTTACTAGCTAATTACACTTTTGTATTATTTATTCAAGACTGCTAATTTATGTGTATATATGTGTACTTTAATGTATTTTAGTTTTTCGTAATTCGTGTTCAGTGGAGTTGAATTTTTACTAAATATGTCTTTCACTGAACAGGTGGAGACCTGCATTATCATTTATCTCAGCATGGTGTCTTTAATGAACAAGAAATGAAGTTCTATGCAGCAGAAGCTGTTCTTGGGTTAGAGCACATGCACAGAAGACATGTAGTTTATAGGGATCTCAAGGTCTGTTTACTTTGTTTTTGGTTCTTTAAAAAATTATCATTTCACATGACTATGTGTATTATAATTTTTATATAGCAATGAAAATAATTCAGAACCTAAATAACAGAAGAAATGTAAGCCTGAATGTTATAACTTGTTCAACAGCTTAGGAAAAGCCATCAGAGCTTTCCAGTTTCTAGTGCTTGGTGGTTTCTTCTGGATATGTAAATTGAACAAAGGAAAATACAAATATATTGTCTTAATTTAATGATATTTTTCTAAGTCTTATTTAAATTATTTCAGGTTTTTTTATTCTAAATTAAAATTATTTATGTTTTCCTCTTCAATTTCTATCTATTACTTCACCTGAATAGTTTTTTGCTATATTTGATTAATTAATACATTATGGCCCCTTTTTGGTCTTTTTTTTTTTCTTTAAAAAACTGAAACTGTTATTAAACCTATTTTTACTGTAACTTGTTATGACAAGTAAGTATTAGTTCAAAATCACTGGATTAATTTACACTTAAGTGTTGATGTTGTTCTCTTCAAACTAATTGTAATTTTACCAATGAGAGTAAAGTTTGGAGCTAATTTATATGTCTGTGTACTGCAAGCAAATTATTTTATTTTTTACTAAAATAAATAATTATTTAAAGGTTATTGTTGTGTTACTTGTAAGTGTGTTTGTAATTGTCTTTTTTTAAGTTAACAAGAATTTATTTCTTATGCATGCTGGTATAAAAATTAATTTTATGGATTCTAGCCAGCCAACATCCTTCTGGATGAACATGGCCATATTAGGATATCTGATTTGGGATTGGCTTGTGACTTTTCCAAAAAGAAACCTCATGCTTGTGTGTAAGTAGCATTGAAAGTATTTCATTATTTTTATATAAGCAGCATACAGTTCATTTATATTGTGTAGTGGATATGTGATTCGCAAATAATATATTTCTTTTCATGCAGTGAACATGATTTGATAAAGAAATCTTGTACACAAAACAAGCCTGTATGAAGTATTTTCAGTGGGTTGGTGGGCTTGTAATTTTTCTATTTTAAATAAATAAGTAGAGATAAAATAGGAGAAATATATTTCCTGCAGAATGTTGTCATCAATTTTGATTTTTTCTTTTAGTTTCAAATTTTCTCAATTCTTACTCTGATTTGCTGCAAAGTTAACAGAAATAACCAGAGACTAGATGGTTTCATTGGGTGGAATTTTCTTATCTGTATTTACTCTGTATCTGAAGACAATATCCCTGTCATCATGGCCATCCTTTATTTGACACAAGGTTTTAGTGACCAATTTACAAATCTTTTTGTTTATGTTGTACCAATTAGTATAGCATAAAATCTTAACTAATAACCCATATTTCAATGGTATACAAATTATATGTTCTTAGATTTGTAAGGCAATATTTTACAAAATCCCGAATTTCTACCAGTGTGACACATCTTCTCTAGGCATGTTTTCTTCTCTATTTTATCCACCACTGATATGAAATTAAATGTAAATATTATTCACTATAAAATTGTAATTGCTCAGACAAGCCATAATGTTTTAGTCTTCAATTTTGTTTGGTTACAGAGCTATCAAATAAAGATATCAAACTCCTCTGGCCACACCCACCTGTCACATTCTCTTTTTTTAAGATTTGTTAATAGTTCTGGCTTAAGCTTAGTTCTGTATTGCTTACAACCAGTAGAAAGCCATGATCTATATCTATAAAATGAGGTTTTGGATATAGAATTGTCAATTACACTGTTAGTTTAATCTTCATTCTTTCAGGAAAGGTAATGACTAACTTGGATGAATTTGTAATAGCTCTTGTTTTATAGTTAGAAATCCATAAAGATTTTGACAGTTAGTGGAAATTATTTATTTTTTGCATATTATTAGTCTGTGTACTTTGGTGCATTATTTAATGAAATAAAATTGTTTTGTGCATTGCTACCATTAGTATAGAAAAGTAGGGTTAAGTGTTGTCAACAACCAACAGCAAGAAAAAAAAACAGTTGGGAAATTCTTTTTTTTTCATGTTTATTCTCTATTTATTATTATGAAGTAAATAAAATTTAAAAATAGGGAGATCTTTAGGTTAGTTAAGATTAGATTAGGTAAATAACAATAGCATAATAAAAATGTTTTACAAAGCGTGTATGTAAGCAGTTCATAGTAGCTCATGGGTAATGTAATTTGATAGTGTGACACAAGCTGCATATTTTTCGAGTGATTTACAACTTACAGTGGTGTGGATAGTTGTAAACAGATGTTTGCACTTACATGAAAATTTTGGGTAGATTTAAAATAGGGTACCTAACAATTCCCCTCCCCACACACTGACCCTGATGTTTCCTGAATATTTCACATATACTTTCAGAAGTTAGTTATTTCTATATAAACATTTTACCATTTTTTATTTCTTTTTTAGGTTACAGTTTTAAATGTTTCTTTGTTTATTCTGTAATATTTAGTTATGACTCAGTATGAGACCTTGGCTAACAAACAAAAATACTCTATTTTACATAACACATTCCACAGTAATTTAATAATAAGAAAAAATTTCACCATAGATCTGGCATCTTGGCATCCTGGCATTATTCTTATCGTAGATTTGAAGCTCCATGAAATTATATTGACCCAATCAGTGATATGAAAGTGTCCTGAACATTTTTTTTCCTGAGTCTAAACATTGGTAGATACAGAAAAAAATTGAGGAAAGTTTCCAATAAAAATAGTAGTAAGTACTTTATTGGTCAGTTTGTGGCCATGATAGAGCAAAATAATGTTTCATACATATCTTTCTTCTATCTATATTTATAGCTAAAGAGCATTAAGGTTAAATGTAAAAGGTCAGTTACTCTAAAGTCTTGTTCTTTTCTATAACATACTAAAAACTATTGATGTTAAAGGGCCAACTTTTGGAATATGTTTATTTCTCTTTTCTTTAAGCTAGATTAATTGTGAGCTTGAATGCCTATAACACTAAAAATTTGGAATTTGTGGTTGGCACTTAAAATGCTCTTAGTACAAGAATTTATTAATATGTTACTATGGAGTGTTATAAAACCTTGGGTGTTTAGAGGTAACATATTATTGTTGGAAAAACATTAGATAACAATAGTGTTATTAAGAAGCTAAAAAGAGCATTCGGAGTGTGCGGGTTTTTCCTCCCATTTAGCAGAAAGTCATCAGTCACTATGAATTGCCATAAAGTGATTAACCCTCTCATGGACTTGGTCTATATGACAGACTATGTGATTTGTTGTACTTGTTTAGTCTTTTAAGATTTAGCACTTTTAACTTTCAATATTATGTGTACATCTTCACAAACTTTGGCAGTATTTCAGATAATACTAAGAGTCTTCAACATACAAAGTCATATTTTTTATTGAAGCATTTAATAAAATAACATGATTTCTCCATTAATATCTTCAGTATTTGTTTTGTATAATATGTATGCAAAGTAATTTTCATGTTAAAATTAAAAATACTTTTCCTAAACTCATATTTCATTTATGTAATCCCCAAGACCTCTTAAATACATTTCAGATATTTTCTCTAGTAAAACTTGATAGTTTATGTTGTTTTCTCCAATGTAACTCCAAATTTTACCAACCTTATAACCATCAAAAAGAAAAATTGAAAATCAAAATTAACCTTTTTTTTTCTAGAATGACTTCACATGAGATAAATGACTGTAGTTTCAATATTACAAAGTAGTAGCTCTAAGTTTGTGACAGTATATATCTATTTATAAGTTGTAAATCACTCAAGACTCATGCAACTCGTTATGCTATTGAATTACATTATGCACAGCTAATCCAAACAGCTCACGTTTTTGTTTTATTATTGTTTATTTTATCTAATGTAATCTTAACATAAAGAATAAATATGAAAAACAAGGTATAAAGTACATATCAAATCCTTTTTCTTGTTTTTGGTTGTTGAAGAGGGTTAATCCTTTTTTTTTTTTTACTACTCACAGTATTGCATTTAATACTTTTTCAAATAAATAATGCTCCAAACAATATAAACTAACAACATGTAAAAAATAGACAAATTCTATTAACTTTCAAAACATTTCTGGCTTTCTAATTTTAAAACAACAGTTGCTACAAATTCATCCAAACTAGTCTTTAACTTTCTCAAGGGAATAATGTTCTTACTCTGAGTGACATTTAACAAGTCAGAACATAATGTTATACAATACGTCATTTGGTAGATGAAAACCTTGAACTTTTAAGGGTTATAGGTAATATATAATTGAGCATAAGAGAGAATTATTAATGAAGTATGAAAGAGAGGATTCAACAGAAGGTCTGATTTTCTGTTTGATAGATGTGTAAACAAACAAGGTTGAAGATTATAATAAATGTGGTTTATCTGACCAATGGCAATTTTATACAGAATAATTTAAATTTAATTTTGTACTTTTTTAAGGGATGGTGGATAAAATAGGGACAATGAAATTCTAAGAGAAAATGTGTCATGTGTGTCACACTAATGGAAATTCGGAATGATTTTAAATATAGCCCTGTAGAATTAAGAACTTGAAACTTGTATACTACTAAAATATGATAACTGAGATTTTATGCCATTCTAATTGGTATAACATAAATAAAAAGTAGTTTAATAAAATTTGTGTTATTCTCAGTAAAGGATATTCTTGGTGATAGAGTGAAAAGTGTAAAATTTACCATAAAAGTCGAACACTGTCAAAGAGTGGTGTTTCTTTATTGAAAAAAAACACTTTTTGAAACCGCTGAGGCTTTTGAATATTTTATAAATGTAAAGGTAATACATTCTTAATCATGTTTGTCCATGTTGTTGGTCAGTATTAAGCAGAGTGCTGTAGAGCTGTGAACTTGTGAGAAGTATTTAGATACTGGTGAAATTAAATAGAATAGATTTTAGAACTTGTAAGTAAAAAAAATAGCTTACACATGATGAGTTATGTCTAACTATGGTTTAGTTTAATTATGTTTAATATTTATGTATTATAGAAAAAAATTGTTTTAACTTTAAATAATAATGTTAAAAATTGATGGTCTTTTAACAGAGGAACACATGGGTACATGGCTCCAGAAGTTTTGTCAAAATCCACTGCCTACGACTCAAGTGCTGATTGGTTCTCGCTGGGTTGTATGCTTTATAAACTGCTCAAAGGGTGGGTACATTTTGTATACAAAGTGGCAAATATAATTAGTTCTTAAAGCTCAACTCCCAGTGATTCAGCAGTAAGTCTTAAAGCTTATAACACTGAAAACTGGGGTTTGATACCTGTTGTTGATACAGCACAGAGAGTCCATTGTGTAGATTTGTATGTAGCAAAAAACAACTCAATTATTATTTTTTTTTAAATAAATAGTGTTGAGAACCAGTTCAAACACCTAAATAAAGTGCTGTATCTTGGCTTTTGCTGTAATCAAGGTTATGGTTCGAATACAGGCTTGGCACAGTCTTGAAGACTAAGAATCATAGCTTTGACCGGCTTCTAAATAGTAGCTTCAGAGTTTAAATATGTAGATATATCTGCCAAAATGTAACAAGTTCAACTTTAAATAGATTAGTATTCTGTTAAGGATATTTGTATGAATTGAGGCTAAAATTTCCATGAAGAAGTTAAGTGATATAAAACTACAATTTTTAGATATATATTGAATAATATCAGGGTGTATTAACTGAACAAAAGTTAGAAAGAAATTTAGTCTCAGAATACTTGAATAAAATACTTGTGTATAAATTACCCAAAACTTAACATTCTGATTTGTGTACAAGTGCATACAAAAGGAAAACTGGTGTCAGTACTTGTGTTATCTGATTATGAGTATATTTTAAAAATAGTCTTTGAGTGAAAGTTAATGTTTTTGTGTCACTTCTTTTTCACTGTAGAATAATAAGGTCATTAAATAGATATAATATTTTGTGCATTGCCTTGCAGTTAAGCTTGTTTGTTCATGTGATTATGTAATGTGTCAAACACAGCATTACCTTTATAGTGTATTAGGAAAGAGTGTATTATTAAAGGTTTTATGTTGCTTTATTTTGAGTAATTGTGAAGTGTTTACTATCTTTCACCAGCCACAGTCCATTTCGACAGCATAAAACCAAAGATAAACATGAAATAGATCGCATGACACTGTCAATGGTAGGTGGATGATTTAATATTGTAGAACCATATAATTTTAAAACTATTTCATTAGGTAATGAAAATTAGCAGTATTAATAATTGAATTTGTTACAAACAGTGTATTTCATATAAAAAACAGATGTAAGTGTACAAAAGTTTCTAATTGTTTATATGTTTGTAACAAAAATAACACTTTAATGCTGTGGCTTCATGAGATCTTGTGTTATTTTTGTAACTGCTGCTTCAGTTGTTTGAATGTGTTCATGCTTATTGCCATGATGATGCATTATAACAAGACAGATTAATTTCTACTGTAACAAGCTAATGCTAAGTAAGAAGAGCATGGTCATTTTTAAAACAACAGATCATTATATACTTTGTTCAGAACCTCCATTGTTGGTTAGCATTAGTTTCTAGGATCTTGTGTAACCAAAGCAAATGCTTAAAAGTTTATTGGTATCATCTTAGGGCATTTGAAAGATATTTGGTCAAGTGGAATGAATTATTGTGGTTTTAGTTTCCTTAGTTTTGGATTAGAAATATTGTTTGAACTTGTGAACTTTCATTATATTTTTAACAGTTTCAAGTCGATATGTTCATGTCTTTATTGCAATAGCTGTTTGGGCCTCTTATCACCATAGCCTTTGTTGTTGTAGATGAGAGCAGTGCTTCAGATTGGCTTAGAGTATGATTTTGGAGCCTGCTGCTGTACTTAATGCTTCACAGACTTTGTGTATTTCTTTCCATTAAAACATTGATGACTGTAATTTTTTCATATATTATGTCCTTTGGCTCAACTTATTTAACATTTGCACTTCATAAGTATCTTTCTTTAGAAAGAACTCTAACATATCTTCCAGTCATTAAAATTACTCTGGTGTCATTGTATTGTTGGGAAATCACTGTGAATTAAGTGTGCAAGTGCTAAAATTGTTGCCATAGCTTAAATCTGCAGTTAGAAGCTTTTGTATTAGCCTGTACAGCTGTAGAGTTAATTATATCTTTAATCATTCATGAAGCTTGAAGGACCAGATGTACTAGTTTTAGTTAACACGGTAAGTTTAAATATATCATCTCTGACTTTCACAGATGTTATAGAAAAGATACAGCTGAAACAATAGTTATTTATACTTTGAAGTTTATTTGAAAAATTGATTGACAACTTCTGTAAATTCTTCAAACTAATAATGAAACTAATTTAAGTAAACTAGGGGTATAATATTTTGCTATATATATATACAGAAGTGTTATATAAGTAATACTATTTATATATGTAAGTGACTTAAAGTAACAGTAAGCAAAACCACTAAATAAAACCATGTGTAATTAAAGTGTAAATGTGAAATTCTAAAAGAGAGCATATAAATTTTCTAAATCTATGAGGCATTGGAAGAATACAAGGTCTGTTAAAAAAATACGTGGACTGTTTGAATTGCACAGCTCCAGTTAGTTCCAGGGGAATCCGCTTTGTGTCGCTAGGTTTGCACAGATCAGCTGATTATGACGCCATTTCCCGATTGAAGATATCTTCATTTGTGTATTAGCTACGTGGTTTTAAGTAAGTGTGATTTTTTTGTTTGCCAGATTTCAGAATGAATGACCTGAAGGAGCAACGACTTGCCGTGAAATTTTGTGTTTAACTTGGAAAATCTGCGACTAAAACTTTTGCTATGCTTAACAAGGCTTATGGTGATGTTGCTATGAAGCGTACGGCATGTTTCAAGTGGCATGAACGTTTTAAGGATGGTCGACAGTCCATTGAAGATGATGAGCATCCTGGACGTCCTTCCACGTCAACAAAATCAACACCCTGGTGCGGGCAAATTGACGTCTTACTGTCAGGGAGCTTGCTGAAGAGTGTGGGATATCAGTTGGATCTTGTTATGAGATTTTGACCGAAAAATTGAAGATGCACCACGTTGCTGTGAAATTTGTGCCACTCAGAACTCATGAGATTTTGGCCAAACACTTGATTACTGTTCTTCCCCACCCTACCCCCTACTTACTTGACCTTGCTCCTTGCAATTTTTTCTTGTTCCCCAAACTCAAAAGACCCTTGAAAGGAAGAAGATTTGAGTCAATTCTCGAGATTAAGGCAAATGTGACGAAGGAGCTGGAGGACATTACAAAAGAAGCGTACCAGGACTGTTTCAACAAGTGGAAACACCATTGGGATAAGTTTGTGGATTGGGGAGGAGAGTACTTTGAAGTGGTCCCAGACCTGTAACTTCTAAATAAAGTACATTTTGTTTTATGACGTCAGTCCGCATATTTTTTGAACAGCCCTTGTATGGCTAATTTCCAACAGAACTGAATGAATTTTTGATAGTTGTGTAATGCTAAACATCAGTTACAAAAATGAGAGAGTCATGAGCTCTGTCCATGAAATCTTATAATGATGAACAACATTTATCTAATAATATGAGAGTATAAAAGCAAATAAAACAAATAAGAATATAAGAAAAGGATTTTGGGACTTATCACATAACATGTGTTATGCTACAAAATAAAGTGCAATGTAATATGTACTTGAATGTTAGTAGAACTGTATAGTCTGTAATATGAATTTGAATGTCAGTAGAGCTGTATAATCTTTAATGTGAATTTGAATGTCAGTAGAGCTGTATAATCTGTAATGTGAACTTGAATTTTAGTAGAGTTGTATAATTTAGTCTAATGTGATTAATAAGTACTTTGAAAACAAATCTGTTTGTTTTTTTTCTTAACAGAATGTTGAGCTACCAGACTGTTTCTCATCAGAACTCAAGTCCTTATTAGAAGGCCTGTTACAAAGGGAGGTCAACCAGAGGCTGGGATGTAAAGGTAGAGGGTAAGTACAAGTGTTAACTTATTACAGAGGGAAGTAAACTGGAGGCTTTAGTGTGAAGACAGTAAGTACAAGTGTTAACCTATTATATAGGGAGGTAAACTGGAGGCTTGAGTGTGAAGACAAAGTGTAAGTGCAAATATTAGAAGATCTGTTACAGAAAAAAGATGGTAGACTGAAGGCTGAGATACTAAAGCAGGTGTTAAGTACAGGTATTAAAGAATCACATTCCAAGACTGGATTGGTAAATGTGAGTAATAAAACTTTGTTAAAGAGTATACATGAATGTAAATGAAAATATAATGGTAGATAGTAAGTAAGGGTTTTGTAGGAATTTGCAAAAGAAGTGATACAAACAGATATATTCTGTGTTTAGAGGAAGTTTCATTAACAAGTATTACTTCATTTTCTTTTTGTAGAAAAGCCAAGCCACCTTGCTGTACATTTTAATAGAAAACAAATTATTTCAATACAGAAGCTGTATTTTATATAATTCTTGAAGTAATAATTCTTCAGTATAATTCTTTGCTAAACACTTTACTCTGGTATCCATTAGTAGAAAACAGAAAATGTGTATTCAGTATTCATTGGTAATGATTCCATTTTTAAAATGTTACTTTGTTATCCATTGATGGAAAATAACAAATGTATTTGTAGTATTAATTAGTTGAAAAAGAAGTTGTTTTAATTTAATTAAAAGTTTATTTAATAATAAATGGAGTACCCTGGATGGAAGTTATATAAATTTATGATTAATGAAAGGATATCTCAGAACATGAATAGTTGCTTCCCTTATGTATAATTGTAAAAAAAAAAAAGTAAAAATGCCTATAAAACTGCAAATCATAGAATGTGAAATCCCAAATTTGTTTGTATTTTCACCCTACCCAACAAACCATACCAAATTTGGTGAATATTCATCAACAAGGGTGAAGCAGAAGTAAAAATGTCCATTAAAGAAAAACACCACAAAATGCAAAACTGAAAATTTGTATGTATCTCCCCATGTGCCAATTTGAACCTCTTTACCATCAGCAGTTTACAAAGCAGTTTCAGGGACAGGCAAGGGACAGTGCTATAAAGATTCCCCATCATATCAAACCTTCATAACTTTGATGTGTTTTAGGTTTTATAACAAATAATATAATTATTAGCTTTCAAATTCCTTTATGTTAAGAATTCCTTCTACAAATCATTTTCATAGTTTTATTATGTAATAATAAATTATAGGATCATAGGTAATCAGTTAGTTGCCTTATTTTGTTTTGTGAACAGAATTGTTAATAAACCAAACTCTGCTGTGCTGCTCATTCACTTTTAGTTTATATTCAGTGCTCCTAGGTGTTGATTCCTGTACATGCTTCGAAACTTCGTTCCTTACCAAAGCATCCCACCTGAAGTTGTGTTTTCCTACCTTGGTGGGCCCCCCAGTGGCTCAGCGGTATGTCTGTGGACTTACACGCTAAAATCCGGGTTTTGATACCCGTGGTGGGCAGAGCACAGATAGCCCATTGTGCAGCTTTGTGCTTAATTCTAAACAACAACCTACCTTGGTGGGCCATACTTTTTCAAAACAGATGATCTGCCATTGCTCCTTTTGGCATTCATATCCAAGTGCAGTTGGATGAATTGTGTCTGTTGTGGGATAACATTAGAATATTCACTGGTCAGCCCACCCTACCATGGCTTATTATAGTCCCCAAATGTGACCTTTCTTTTAGTCATCTGAGAAAGGCAGATACTCCCGATTGGAAGTACTGTCTTTTATTTACTGGACATCTTTCGAACAATATTTCCACTCCTATTTATACAGATGGTTCAAAATCAGGTAACTCTGTGGGCTCTGCCATGGTTTATTGCAGTTCAGTGGTTGCGCACAGAATTCCCTCTACAGCTTCTGTGTTCACTGCTGAACTCTACGCCATTTCTCTTGCCCTCGATCACATAGAAGTTAAAAAGTACTCCAAATGTGCTATTTATACTGACTCGCTTAGTTCTCTACTGACCCTGGAATCACTTCATGTTGGTTCACACCCTGTTCTCACCGATATTCAAAACTGACTGGCCCATTTCTCTTTAATATCTACTTCTCTCCAGTTTTTATATTCTGGCACTATCACAACAGTGCCTATTCCATACATAGACTATGGTCCTGTATTCAAAGCTCTTCTTTGTGCCAGCTGGCAGTTGACTTGGAGTGATCAATGCAAAAACAAGCTTTTCCAAATAAATCCATATATTTGACTTTGGCCTTCTTGCATCTGCAAGGATTGGAAAGATGAAGTTGTTCTTACTAGACTACTCATTGGTCACAGTTTTTTAACTCATCGTTTTCTTTTATCTGGAACTGATGAACCAGTTTATTGTTTGTGTAACACTCAGGTCACAATGAGCCACATTTTACTTTCTTGTCGTCATTACAACTCTTGATGACAGCACCATTTGAAACATCTGTCCCAAGGTTTGTCCATAACGTTAGACAGTGTTATTGGTGATGGTGACACTGTCCACTTTGGTAATATTTGTAGTTTTTTAAAGGCCATTAATCTTTTTAATTTATACATTAGACCTTTTTTAATATGATTCCCTTTTAAGAATCAAAGTCCATCTAGCTCGATTTGAAAATAGAAAATGGCCGTTAAATAACTTGAAAGCAGGACTAGAAAGGCCAAATTCAAGTGACTAATGCTGCTGTGTGAAATACCCGTTAGCCATCCTGGTGAGTTATTAATATAATTTTGCTACATGTCTTTTAAAACCTTTTTATTACTTTCCTTTTTGAAAATGGCCACAATGTCAAATAACTCGGAATCAGGACTGGAAAGACCGATCTCAGGTGACTGACAGTTATTTTTGTACAACCTGTTAGTCTTCCTGGCAAGTCATGATAATTACAGTTATGCTACAGAAAGTCTTTACAACTTAAATTACTGTAGTTTTTCTCTTAAAGTTGTAGACTAGATGTAAACATCAGTTTTGTGCTATTTATGTGTTTTTTTTAAACTTTGTTTTGTTTTACGTAAATTTACTTTTAACTTTTTACTGGATGTTTGGTGCAGATAGCCCAGCTGCTTTGTGCCAAAAAACACTAAATCAACCAACCAACCATTATCTAGTGTTTCTTTGTACACAGTTTGTATTCCCTGTTGGTTTTTGCCAAGGATTCTTAATTTATAGGTTCACTACATTAATTTAATACATATTTCTTAATATTTTAAATGACAACCATCTAGTGGTGAAATTAGTAATATTTAATAAACATTTTAGTATATTTATATTCTTATATCACCTTCAAAGTTTGAAAGCAGGTTTATAAACCTTTTACTTGAGAAATTGCTGTAATTTGTGTTAGGCTTAAAAATGTATCTCAAGAATGTTTGAGGTGACATAACTTGAGTAAGTGGTTGCTAATGTTTTTATTGTTGAATCTCTCAGTGTTATCAGTGTGTTAAAAACAAAACCATGAACAGACATTTGAAGATGTATTGACCCTTTTTCACAATAGGGTCACTATAATATACACGAGTTTGTGTACACATATGCATACCTTAATTACTTATACTGTAACTTTTAATGCAGTAAGTGTATCTTCAGAACATTTTGTAGACTTCTGGTAAAGAATGGAAGTTTTTTTATTTACACAAAAAAATTATATTTTTTAATAAATTTTTTTTACTAAATATTTGTTCGTGAAAATATTGAGTTTTTTTTTGTTACTAGTTCAAGTAAGAAGTGATTTTCATGTTAGGATTTAAAACCTACTCTTTGTTCCCAAAATCTCAGATATTATTTTAAATGTTTATTGTCATTAAGACTTTATATTTTATCTGTTATTTTCTGTACCCTAACTATTTGGGGTCTTTCAATGTGACTGACTTCATAACCACCATAAAAAAAATTAGGAAATAAATATAAATTGTTTTATTCATTCTAGAACACCAACAAATTATAACATGAAAATATGAATGTTTAGTCTAAATAGCTTAAGTTTCATAACATAATATATTTATTGTTTTTTATTATATTGACTTCCCAGTCATGCCTGGTTAACATTACATAACTTGCATTGATTTAGCACATGTGCACCTGTGTTCCCATTTCCAATAGTGTAAAACTGGCCTTTAGTCTTTACAAGATGATCCTGTCATGGCTGTGTTTTAGTGGATTAGTAATATATAGTCACATTTCAGTTATTCTACATTATGTATGTATGTAGATTATTACTATTTAGAAATAAATTATTAAACTTATTTTTCTTAAAATATAGAACAGTAAATAAAGAAGTAAAGCAAACAATTATCTCTTCTACCTATGATCTTTAAAGTTGGTTTCTAAGCATTTCAAAATTTTGCACATGGAGGACAATGAATCAAAATATATTTTTGTTTTATATATAAATATGAATAACCAAAAATTCATAAATTATTATATTGATACCATAGAATTTCACTATAGTTTATCAAGCTTACTAACTAAGCTTTATTTATGCATAAAAAGAGCATAAAACATGTGGCAGACTAAATATTCCTCCATCAGATATTGGTTTGAAGAACATGGTAGCCTTTTAACAGATTAAAATGGTTGGGAAAACTGGAGACATTCTTAGCTGTTGATTAGGTAGGTATTCATGTGTCATGTATTGAAGTAAGAGTTCATAAGTGACCATTTTCAAAAATGGAAAGAGGTGAACTGGGTCACTGTATTTGATCCAGTACATCAGCTACATCTCAGGAAAATGAAAAGATACAAGGTTCTTTTGTGATGATGAGAAAACCCACTTAGAGAGAAAAATATACATGTGAAAATGGGTGGTATGGGTTGAGAACATGTTGTTCGCTCCTCTACACAAAAAGTTTTCTCAATCCATACCAGCCATTTTTACATATATATGAGGTTCTTATTTTATATTCCAGCTTTTAAATATTGACAGATTGAGTTCTTTATTTGTACAAAACTATAGACCTCGTATTTTGACATCATTAAAATTTAATTTGAACCAGTGGCTGCATTCAACATACCACATGACACACAACAGTCAATATTCAGGTATGTTCTTTTAATATTTACTTCTAAGTTAAGAAATTAACTAATGTATAATACTAAATATTAAATTATAATCAACCATTTGATACCAAACTTATTAACATAAATTCATAAAATAGTAATTCAATAAAATTTTGAATGCAATTCATTAAACACACTGACATGGTCTTTGACCTTTCAAGATCAGTTAAAGCCATATGAAGAACTTTGTAGTCACTTTGTATCCTTATATGGTAATTTTTCTGTCCAGAGCTGATGAAATCAAGGAGCATTCCTTTTTCCAAGGTATGGACTGGCAGCTGGTGTACCTACAGAAATACCCCCCACCACTCATTCCACCTAGAGGGGAGGTGAATGCTGCAGATGCTTTTGATATTGGATCTTTTGATGAGGAAGATACAAGGGGAATCAAGGTGAATAGTTTGCAGTTGCATATTCTGTTATTATTAGATAATTGTCATGTGCTGTCAGTGATTTTTTTTTATCTTGGTTCATACTGTGCCTTGGATATAGTTTGTATTTTTTATAGAATCTTATTCTGACCATTAACCTTTCACAGTTTAACAGTTACTTAGACCATATATTCTAAGAAAAAATTAAATAATTTCATCTTATTATTAATATATATACTGAGATGTTTGCTGATTATTTTGTTGCTTATTGTTAGCTAACTGAAGCTGACCAAGAACTGTATAAAAATTTCCCGGTAGTCATCTCTGACCGATGGCAGCAAGAAATAAGTGAAACTGTATTTGATGCCATTAACCAGGAAGCTGACAAAATGGCACAGAAGAGGAAAGCCAAGATGAAGATAATTTTTGAAGATGAAAAAGGTTATTTGTTCTTTTAGCTCTTAGAAAGTGTTATCACCCCTAATCAGACCAGAAAGGCTAGCTGTTGGAGTTTCAACTGGTACTACCAGTCACAAATTATTTATTTTAAATATGGAAGTTTACAATTAAAGTAAAGAATCTGACTCTTAAGACTAAGATTCACACAATGAAACACTTTTAATATGCTTTTCAGAATATTTTCTGCTGCAATCAGTTGGTAGAATAACTTTGAATAAACTAAAACAACTCAGTATAACTAACAAGTGTCTTTTAAATGTGATTTCAGTTATAGTACTAAATTGTTTCACTATAACTATGGTGCCACATTTTATAAGAACTGTTTGGTCAGACAAGAATGGTTTAAGAGTAATATTAGAAATTTTCCTGTCTTTATTAAAGTTTTCATTTGAGGAATATTAAATTGGAGCTGTGGCTATTTATTTATAAACATTTGATTGTTTGTTTCAAAATGTTGTGTGCAGCTATATAAGGACCAAAGCAATACTGCTTGGTACCTGGTGGCTGTGGATTTGTTTTAACAGTGACAATCATATCCCAATATTTGATTGGAATAGCTCAAGAAATGGTGCTAAGCAGTGGCAAATTGGGACATGTCTGGACAATATTGCTTTCTGCATAATGGCTAATCAATTTCTAAGAATGCAACAAACGTACCAGCATACTGGGCAATTACCTGCTATCCTTACAGGTCAACCTGTTTTAGTGCCAAGTGATTTTGATTAAGTGCCTTTCCTCTCCTCTGTCAATTTAAAATGAGTAACAACCAGTGCAGATTCCCCTAGTGTAACTTTGTGTGAATATTCACAACAAACAAGGCCTCCATTTCATTTATTTATCTGCAAAGTTACTATCTACAACAGATAAAAACAACAAGAAACTATGTCTGAGCACTTGACTGAGATCATAGTTTATTGATTACAAACAGAAGGAATTTTGAAGTCAATTTCAATTGTGAAACATATTTCAGTTTTTTTGTTGTTGTTTATACTGATTACAAATAGTAGTGACAAATTTGATTTTGTTATCGATTAATTTGTACATTTAGTATGTTTTACTTGTTTGCATTTTGATGTTATGTTTTTAGACACTGTTGAAATACATTTTTTTTATAGTTTATTCCTATCTTATTGTTATTGCTTAGAGTCAGATTGCATCATTCACGGCTTCATAAAGAAACTTGGAGGACCATTTGCATCTGCATGGTTAACTCGATATGGCAAACTCTACCCTAACAGACTGGAATTACATACAGAATCAGGGAACACTAAGCCAGAGGTGGGCTCATTATATTACTGTCAAACTGTCACATCTGCATAAGTTGCTAATTTAAAAAAGTATTTTCTTTTTTGCCATTATTATTGTTACAATTGTTGTTTTTTTCACAAAACTTGAAAAAGAAGTTTAGCCATAAAGTTTAATTTTAAGAATTTTGATAAAATGATTTTGGAGTTAGAAGAAATAGTCGTTAGCACAAATAAACTAAACATCAATCTTTCAAGTGTTATGAAACATGATTTATAACTTCTGTAACAAAGCACAAAGCTAAAAATACCTTTAAAGAAATGTTGAAAGGTGACTTGCTTTTTTATGGGATTTTTTAGCTTTGTGCTTTGTTACAGAAGCTATAAGTTATGTTTCATAACACTTGAAAGATTGATGTTTAGTTTATTCAGAAGTTTGGTTTGGTTTGTTTAATTACGATTGGAAAGAGTACTTGAATGTGACATAGGAGTGTTAAATAACAATGGTACAAGGCTGCTGGTGTTGTGCAGGTATAAAGGATTGAGTATAATAAACACCTTACTTAGACAGTAGAAGAGCCAAATAGTTACAGTGAGAATATTGGATGGATGAGAAAATCCAAATCTTGAATTGATTATACAGTCACTAGAGACAGTGATCTACCAATGACATATAAAACTAGAAACTACATGGCAGCACCAGTTAATTTTGGACCATTTCTTGGTCATGACAGAGGTGTCCAAGTAAGGAGGAACTTTAGAAAACCCAAAACGTGAGAAATGAGAAGATATCAGGAATTGATTAGTTACTTACAGATCTGTTTAAGTTTGGATGAAGGAGACAGATGTGGGCTGTGTTAAGAACAGAAGAAACATCTGATAATTGAACCAAGACTGTCACCACATCATTACATTTGAAAGTTATCACATTAGGATGCAAGAGGTATAAGTTTTCTGGGCATAGATGGCAAGGTTTTCACTGGAATACTTTTAAACATACTGATAAGGATTATGTGAAAAAAAAAAACAGCAGGAGAATGAAAAACAATAATCATGGCTTTGGAGCAGAGAGGAGACTGATAGTAGAGGTACGAGCTGAAATAAAATCTGTATGTCTGCTTTGTTGACCTGATACAAGTGGATGATTTGTTTTGGAAACTAGAACTGTGGTGCTTGCTAACAAGTTACAGAATGTCAAATAAAACTATACAACTTATTAAGAGTTTGTACTAAGGCATTAGAGTATGTGTGTAGAGGGCAGGAAAAAGACTGAACTGGTTTGAGATGAAGATTGATGTATGGCTGTGGCATATCTTTGCACCATGAATACTTTTTTTGACTGCGTAGTACATTATAGATGAAAACTCAGCAATAAGAAGGTGAAAGATGTACTGCAATACTTATGGTTATTATCATGGCACAACTTTACTTTTTGGAAAGGTCAATGATAAAGCTGCAAAATTAAGCTTAAAAGTAAGCTGGGGAATAAGAGCACGAGCAGGAATTATGCTTAATAACTGAAGTAAAATGTTGTGGAAATGAAGAGATGGCAGCATAAAGACCAAAGTTATGATGTATAATATTGCAGTAAAATAAGTGGTATTGCATGGGACAGAAAGCTAGATATGGACAAAACAGCAGAAATGGAGATTGAATGGTTTTAATGGAGGATGTCTAATATGGATTTTGGGAATAAGTTGGCAGAAAAAGATGACAAAGGAGGAGATAATGATAATGGCTGTACAAAGTATATTGATTGGACTGGTTAGGAAGCATAATATTTGTGGAAGATGTAGAACAAAGGCTGAAAAGAAGATGATTTCTGCCCAGTGCTCTGAATGTCAAAGTGAAGAAATTCAACCAAGCGCAGGTAAACGGCTGGAGTAACTATGACTCTCTTAAGGTAGCCAAATGCCTCATCATCTAATTAGTGACGCGCATGAATGGATTAACGAGATTCCCACTGTACCTATCTACTATCTAGTGAAACCACAGAGGTAGGAATAAAAGAAGATTTTGAGGATCAGTTACAGGACTAAATAGCATGGAGAATGTAGTGACAGACTGCCAGATGTACGTGACTGACTAACTGACTAATTCACATAGAGATTAGTTATCAATATATTTGTATGTCTATATGGTGTTGCAAGTTGTTTTAAATAACTGAATGAACCAATAAAAAATGCAGTTTGACAGAAGAACTTCAACAGTCAACCCACATTCTATTTCATCCCTCAAAGATTAGCATAAACTTTTCATCCCAGGTATCTTTTTCTGTGCGTGGCATGAAGTTTTAGTGTCTTACATACAAAATTTCATTAAACTACTTTTTATTTGTGCTATACCAATTAGTTTTAGCTAATAAGCTATGTTTTAATAGTATACAAGTTTTGTGTTTTTAATTCTTCATGACAATATTTAAAAAACCCCGAACTTCTCTTAGTGTAAAACACGTGACACATTTTTATAGGTATCTTGTCTTCTCTATTCTATTCACAACATTTTGAAAAAGTATGAGATTAAACATAAATTAATCACTGTAAAATTGTAATTGCTCAGACAAACCATAATTTTTATAGCCTTCAATTTTGTTTGATTTCAGAGCTATCAAAAGAAAATAGAACCTTTCTGCCACACCCACAAGTTACATCCTCTTTTTCAGGATGTGTTAATAGTTCTTTCTCTTACCTGTATTATATAGTATTTTTAGCCAATAGAAAGTCAAGGCTAAGGTTTTCATCTGTCAAATGGCATATAGTATTACATTGTTTTCTGAAAGGTAAGCATCAGTTTCATTTATAATACAACTTTGGTTCTACAGGAATTACAGTGGCTACTAGTCTGGAAGAATCTGTAACAGCTCTTGTTGCATATTTAGAAAGCCAAAAAAATTTTTAGAGTTAGAAGAAATTTTCTACTTTTTCCATGTTGTTATTAATTTATGTCTTTTGGTGCATTATTCAATTAAATAAAAATTATTTACTGCATTACTACCATTAATATTAAAAGGTAGACTTTAATGTATTTGACAGTCGACATGAAGAAAAAGTACTTTGTTTTTTGTTTTTCATATTTATTATTATAAAACTAACTAAGATATAAAAATAGTGATCTTTTTAAGCTAGTCAAAATTAAATTAAGTAAAATGAATAGTAATATAATAATGTTTCTCGAGGCATGCACACAGGTAGCCTGTAGTATTTTGTGGGTAATGTAATTTGATAGTGTAATATAAGCGTCACAGCCCTAAATGATTTACAGTTTATATTGGCACAGATAGTAGTTAGACACAATTCAAAGGTAAGTAAAATATAAATAGATGTATATTGTTACATGCTTAGAGCTACTTAAGATTAGTGTTACAATTTGAAGTCATTCCAGAAAGAAAGAAAAAAAAAGAGAGAGGGTAATAAAGATTTATTGGATTTTTATTTTTTGGTTGTTATGAGTTAAATCGACCAATTTCATTTTGAAATAGGATAGAGAAAATATTAAATACAAATTTTAAAATGTATCTAGGAGGTTTTAGGAATTACACAAAAGAAATTGGAGGTGAAGAAAGGTGTTTTTAATTGTAACATCAACATTTCCTTGCACACAGTCTATTCAAAACAAACACTCAACATATTAATGGACAAATCTTTTACTTTATTAAAAACACCTCACTAGTAAACATGATATTTTGTTTCTGAAAGATTTATGATTACCAAATTTTATAAAGATATACAGGCATTATTATAAGTTAGAAGTAACATTTTTATATGTTCTTGAATATGTTTTATATGTTCTTTTATAGATTTCTTGAATCACCAGAGAGATGGCTTCAGCTGTCTTTGTTGCCTTTGGTTTACATGAGCCTTAAAGCCAATATATGTGCACATTGGAGATTAATGTAAAGTTTATCAAGTTTAAGATTTATCATTCATAGAACAAATTGTGGCAGTCAGTTTGAAAACAAAACACAACAATGGAGTAAATAGTTCCAAGAGTGTCACAGGATCTGTTAATCTCCTGGATTGAATAATGTTCAAGTCAAGTTGTAGAATGAGATCTCTTGGTCTATCTTGCTTATAAGGAAACATCACACAGTTTTATCAGCATTTCATCTTTAAATACTATTTTCCTCTTTTAAACAAACCCTACATGGCCAAAAGTATGTGGACGCTTGACCAACACGCCCAGATGTGCTTGTTGAACATCTCATTCCAAAACCATTGACATTAATATGGAGTTGGTCTCCCCTTTGCTGCTATAACAGCCTTCACTCTTCTGAGAAGGCTTTTCACTAGATTTTGGAACATGGTTGAGGAGATTCGCTCTTATTCAGCCAGAAGAGCATTCATGAGGTCGGGCAAGAAGGCTTGGCATGCAGTCGGCATTTCAGTTCACCCCAAAGGTGTTTGAAGGAATTGAGATCAAGGCTCTGTGCAGGCCAGTCAAATTCTTCCATACCAAACTTGGCAAACCATGTCTTTATGGACCTTGATTTGTTCACAGGGGCATTGTCATGCTGAAACAAAAAAGGGTCTTCCTCACACTGTTGCCACAAAGTTGGAATGATACAGTTCTCTAGAATGTTATTGTATGCTGTAACATTAAGATTTCCCTTCAAGCTAAAGCCATGAAAAATAGCTCCAGACCATCATTTTTTCCCCACTAAACTTTGCAGTTAGCACTATGCATTCATGCAGGTAGCATTCTCTTGGCATCCACTAAATCCAGATTCTTCCGTCAGACTGCCAGACTGAAGTGAAGTGTGATTCATCAATCCAGAGAATGCATTTCCACTGCTCTGGAGTCCATTGATGGTGTGCTTTACAGCACTCCAACCAATGCTAGGCATTGTACGTGGTGATCTTAGGCTTGTGTGAAACTGCTTGGCCATGTAAACCCATTTCATAGTTCCTGAAAAACAGTTCTTGTGATGACGTTGCTTTTAGAAGCAGTTTGGAACTTAGTAGTGAGTGTTGCAACTGTGGACAGATGACTTGTGTGTTATGCACTTCAGCACTCGATGGCCCTTTTCTGTGAGCTTGTGTGATCCTCTGCTTTGTGACTAAACTGTTGTTACTCCTAGAAATTTTCACTTCACAATAACAGCACTTACAGTTGACTGGGGCAGCTATAGCAGGGCAGAAATTTGATGGACTTTCTTGTTGGAAAGATAACATCCTATGACAGTGCCACGTTGAAAGTCACTGAGCTCTTCAGTACAATCCCTTCTACTGCTAATGTTTGTCTACAGAGATTGCTTGGCTGTATGTTTGATTTCATGCGTGTGTAAGCAATGGGTGTGGCTGAAATAGCTGTACCCACGTATTAGAAGGGGTGTCCACATACATTTAGCCATGTAATGTATATATATATATATCGGATTTTAATATTTCCATTTTTTTTAAGGAAATTTTCATTTGTTAGGACTAGCAACAGTTTTTTAATAACTCCAAAATAGCATGTATTAGGGTATGATATTTCTCATAGTACTTATTCATTCTTGTTTTTATTGTCTGATGAAAGATATAAATAAAACAAATTATTTGAAATTTAAATCTAAGTGAAAACAACATAATTTCATGTATTTATATATCCTTAGTTTGCAAAACAGTACATATTGGGTAATGTTGCCTGAAATCCGAGGTAAAAAAATCATATTGTGTAGTTGTGTACTGCATAAGAAGTAATTCATAATAGAAATTTTCTTTTTAGTAAGAGATTTGGGATACTTTTATTTAAAGAAAATAATATACTACTTGAATTTTGCAATGGTTCATATGTTTCCCTTTTGAATGACTATGCCTTCTGTTTGTATTCAGTTCTACAAAATACATAAGATTTAATCTGAAAAAATATTGTCTTACAAACAAAAATACTTGGAATTTTTATATTTTATGATAAATGCTTTTTTTTAATAGTACAGTATCTTTGGGATTAAAGGTTGAGTGAATGTGAATTTAATGGAATAATATTTATTGTGTTTTCACAGCTGATTTTCATGGACCAAGTGGAAGATGTGTGTTCTGACTATGTCCAAGTGAAAGGTGAACACTGCATTGTCCTTAAGATGAGAGGAGACAAAGAAAGGGATTCTCGAGTGGTCTTGACAAATTCTGTAAGTTTTCCTTAACTTGAAAAGTAATAGTGCTATAATTTCAACAGAATTTTGTTTTGAATTTCACACAAAGCTACATAAGGGTTATCTGCACTAGATGTCCCTAATTTAGCAACATAAGACAAGAATGAAAGCATCATCACCCACTGCCAACTGTTAGGCTACTCTTTTACCAATGAATAGTGGGATGGACCACACATTTTAATGCAGCCATAGCTGAAAGGACGAGTGTGTTTGGTGGGACGGTGATTCAAACCCGCGACTTTCAGATTATGAGTCAAGTGCCTTAACCATCTGGCCATGCTGGGGCTATTTCAATAGAATAACATGCACAAATACTCAATGAAACTCTATCTGTGTAGCTGTGTTTGTTTCAAAATTCATGAAGATTGCCTTCAAAGCTGGTAAGACAGTACAAAAGAATGTGTTAACACGACTGCTTTGAGTGTAAAATAACAGTGAAGAAGCTTTTTAGTGAAACAGTATTAAAGCAACAGTGTAAATGTTGAAACTCTTTCAAGGAGAATATATGCACATGTAAGTCTTACATTTTTGTGAGGGATATTCCCAGCATATGAAAAGAACAAAAGAAATTCAGATGTGGTAATTACAATTCTGTAGTGAAATTGAAAAGACTTTTTATTGTATTTTTATCAGATCAGCAACAAGAAAAAATTCTAAACAACTCAAACCATTGTTGTCATTACTGAAAGGTTTCATTTATCTGGTGTTCATAGATTACCAGTGAGAGAAACTATGATACTTTAGATAGTTTTGACTTTAGTAGTGTGATAACTGTTCTTAATTTGTTTTTCATTTATATTTCTGGTTTGATCAAGTATAGTTAACACATGAGCAAGTAAATAAGATTACAGATATTTCTATCATACAGTGCCTTGCACCATTGACAGTACAACAGTTTTATGTTATTGAAAGTAAATTTTCAGATCTACAATCCACATGTTTGCATTGCTATTTAGTTGCATTACCACATGCATTGGATAGTGCACTGATGCAATTTGACATGATGTCAACCAGTTTCTGAATAACATGTTTGTTCATGTTCTACCATATATGGAAGACTGTGGTCCCTCCTTAACTGCTGTGAATTTTAGTGAAATGAACATATGTTTCTTAGTTTCCTGTATGGGTTCTCCATGGTGTGTTCTGTGTGGTTCATATCGAGACTATGTGGGAACTACTACATAAGTTTATACCTTTTCTTACTCTTCTATATTGTTGTAGTTTTGAGTATGTGGCAAGTGTCACTATCTACCTGACATGTACTGGTGTAAGAATGTAAATCACTTTAATAAAAGTACGTTAGGAGATTAGTCTGTATGACAGTGATGCAGTTTTCAAACGAAATAAGGTCTGTTTGTCCATCATGTCAAATTGATGCCCACACTACTTATGGTGAGAATTTGGCATCTCCCTTTCTCAACATCCATATCTACTGGAACCAAATTTTTGAAATTGGAATTCATCCACTGTTCTATAGAACAGATCAGCTGTATTTCTGTTACAAATCTTTGCTAACCAGACCTGTGTAGGTCAGCTTAACTGTATCTTTGGTAACCAGAGTTGTGTAGATCAGATAAACTGTATCTTTGTTACAAATCTTTGGTAACCAGAGTTGTGTAGATCAGATGAACTGTATCTTTGGTAACCAGACTTGTGTAGGTCAGATGAACTGTAACCTTAGTAACCTGACTTGTGTAGGTCAGATGAACTGTACCTTTGGTAACCAGACTTGTGTGGATCAGATTAAGTGTATCTTTGTTACAAATGTTTGGTGACCAGACTTGCGTTGGTCAGATGAACTATATCTTTGCTACAGCCAACTGTTTTTGCAAACTTGCTTTATCAGTGATATTTTTTTCACTTGTTATAAAGCATGACAGCTGTATGGCATGATGTTTGTTAACATGCAGTTTATTGAATTCATTTTTAAAATATTCACTTTTATTTCTAGAACCTTATTAAACTGGGATACTCTTGTGCAAAATTGAGAAGAATTATGATGTGTATTTGTGAGTTTTAAAATAAATTGATACAATAAAACCATAACTTGTAAAGTTTGTCAAATCTAAATAGCTGATACAAATTTATTTTTACGTGAAGAAATTGATTGGAGATCCTGAATATTGAGTGATGCTGTTCTTGCAATGCTTTTTACATTCACAGTTTAACCCTTTATCTTCCACTGATGAGTTGTTTACATTACCATCATTGGCTTAAATGTATGGGGGGATATAATAAAGGGTTCAGATGAGAAAGGGCAATTTTTAGGTATATAGCTGAGGGTTAATTGAAAAGTATTAACACAGAGTAAATGTTGGCTTTGCTATAAAAAGTCGAGAGATAATCCTGTATGTTCTAACACAGCTCAGTTGGAAGATTCAATACCCATAGTGATGAGTAAGGAGTCAGAAAGAAAAAGATACAAAAAAGGCACTGAATTCTTAATAATTTGTAGAGATATAAACATTAGAACCATATTTAAGAATTAATCAATGAAAGTTAACTTATGCAGAACCTGTCCACAAATCAAATCAATAGGTTGTCCCAGATACACTCATTATGTGGACAAGTGAATATTTTCTGTTAAATTGAGAAGAATCTTTAAGATTTTTTTTTTCTTTTTTAAATAATTTTCTTTTTATAGAGTTATGGAGAAACCTTTATTCTGTTTTATCAATGGTATTGGAATGACACATTCCCAGTAAGCTTTGATCCAATTCATGTTGTTTTTCACTGTCTAGGATGAGATAAGATTCTCTCCTTGTCATTAACAGTGTTAATACCCATAACAGCCATTCTGAGATACATTTTTACTTCAAGTGGGATTCTCATCATCAAGAACTTTATACAATATTGTTTTTCATTGTGTAATATCACATAGGATTAAAGGAATGGCTCATTTGTACTAAGTTAATCAAATGCTATTTTTCATTGTTTAGGATCAGATAGGGTTAAAGGAATGGCTTATCTGTATTACGTTAATCAAATGTTCTTTTTCACTGTGTAGGATGAGATAGGATTAAAGGAATGGCTCATCTCCATTAAGTCTACTCACAAAAACTCTCTTGAGTTGCTAAGCAGCATGGCCAAGAAAGCAGGGAAGATATATGGTACTGATGCGAACAGTGTCACTGTTCGACATGCCAATGGCAATTGACAGGTGAGCAGATTTATACTGAAAATCAATATTGAGTATAGTTAGAATAAGGATGACCCATAGTCTTAAGAATGTAAAGTATCTATGTTAAAAATAATTACAGATATTACAATATTTGCAAATCTAATGGACTTGATGTCTTGTTCTAGACTTTTTTTAATCTCATGTTTTCCTTCTCCACATATGTTATTGTCAAATGATTTTTGTTTTGATTATTTAAATTTTATCCTTCAGTTTCTGACTTGTATTAAATGTTTGTGAATTGTTTAATCTTTTAAAGAGTAAACAAAATTAAGGTAGTTTCTCCCACTGTTATTTTATCTATTTCAGCAAGTTCCACAGATCTAATGAGATATGATGTAAACAGTGGATTAAGTAACCATCAGTTATTGGTGAAGTGAGACCATAACGTGTCTAGCAAGAAACCTTCACATCGTCCATTGTTTATTTCTTGTGTTAGATATTAGCATTAGGATTTCTTGAATTTTGAAAGGTACTGAAAAAGTGTTTTTTTTAAGAAGACTAGAAAATGGGTACAGGCAAATATCTACAAAAGATTGAAGAAAGAGACCTCTACGGTTAGCTGGAAAATGCACAATTTTGAAAGAAGTGAAACGTTTAAGTTCACACAAATGATTTAGAGAAAGTACATTCTTTAAAAACAAAATCTGGTTTTTGTAAGTCATGTTCATGGCAGACAGTGTGAAAATGTGCAGAACAAATTTGGAAAAGAAAAAGAATGGGTTTGAAAAATAGCACAAAAGGTACATTTAAATACTTTAAAAACTGTGAAATGGAAAGTTTTTATTTATAAAGTAAAACATATGTGAATTTACACAGAGAAGTTAAATCTCCTTTGATGTATACCAGTTGTGGTTTAGTATTTTGTAGCCCTTAACAAGTACATAAGTGTACACCTAGAAGTAGAGTTTTTTTCATTTATAGTTTATTCTAGCTGTTACTTTTTATTGTTACTATTGTTGGTCATATCATAACTCAGTAGTTTGTGAATATTCATTATATAGAATACAGGTAGTGAAAGTTGCCGTGTAGTAAAGTCACTGTCAGGTACAACTTGTGATCATTAGCCAGTTGAGTGGTGGGTATGTGAAACACATTCTCAGAAATTCATTCAATAGAGAATAGTTGTGTGATGAATGAATACCAATTTTTTAGTACTTCAGAATGTTATTGTCAGTGGAAACATGCTGAATAGATCATTATGGTCTTCTGAATGTTCATTTATGATAAATCTCCCTTACCTGGGAAGGATGTTGTTCAGTGTTTTCCACCTGTTCTGAAAATTAGCATCATTAAATCTTTATATGATGATCTGCTATGACTTTTTTGTATATAACTAGTGGAAGCCACCATTTTTATTATGATTGTTAATATTCTTTATAATTTCCATTGTAAATTAGAATTAATGTTCCTGGGTGAACATTAACCTATTGCTCAGTTTAAAGTTATCAAATTCAAATGTTAGCCAAGTACTTTCATAGGTAACTCCTCTTCAGAAACTTATATTAGGGGACCATATTGAAATTACTTGGGTATACTACTTTAAATATATGTTTTTATACACTTGATTTCATTATTAAGTATATCAAGATCTGCTTTTTCATGGTATGTTTTCAAACTTGACTGGTAGTCATATTAATGATATTTCTTAGATATTCTGTAATCAAAGTGCTACTTGTGACATGTATAACTGATTGAACATTTTGCTGTTGGCTACACTAAATGTCTTTAGTTACTCATGAAATGAAAGGAATTTATAAAATAGGTTATAACCAGAAATGGGCTGGATTATAACCTTCTGAATGATACATCTTTAAGAAATGTACAGATAGAGAGGGCTAGTAGAATGGCTTTCCAATACCTCATGCTGAATACTATGCCTAGTATTCACAAGTTGGTTGAACTTAGATACAACTATGTATTAGTTAAAGAATTTGACACAATATTCTTTTGTGCTGACTGTTTTTATTCTGCTGTTGTGAAATATTTATCATTTTATGATTTCTATTGACTGAATAAGTGTTACTTATTCATTATATCAGAAAGATCTGTGGAGAGGGGGGGTTAATTTGTGTAAAGTACATGAACTTTTGAAGGTGATATTCATATATTAGTAGTTTCTCATAAACATATCCTTTTATTCAGGCATTTTACATTAGCAAAAAAATATTAAGGCTGGGAAAGCTACCCCCTTCCCAACCTTGCACCACTGAGTGAAAGATTAGTCTCAGAAGGTTATAAAGACATATTTTCATCATTGTGTGAAACTATTGTTTCTTGTTTACTTTAAAGCTGACCCCAAATTTTATTTACCAGATACATAGTTATCAACTGAAAACACTGTATATAATGTTACCCTGCATAATTTATGTTCTGCCTGTTTTAGAACCATACGTGAGTTAACTGTTGAACTCTAGATACATGACTAATTTTTATGTTGTAATATATTCACCACAACTTTGATCTACTTTTTTTTATATACACACATAGTTTTACATACAAAACAATTTATGGTTAGCTATCTGTAGTGTACGTGTTTCTTCCTTTGAGTTTAAAGTTTAGCTCGGGAAGTTTCCAGTGGCACATGATATCCTGTTATAAATTTATTTATGTTATCAAATCTTAAGTGAATAAAAGTCACTTTTTCCACTGTACCTGATGTTATTATGTAAATTTTTATGTAATTAGCTTAACGTTTTTATATTGTATTTATTTTATCAAACGTTTCGTTGTATCTTATAGAGTTATATGTAGCCATTGTTTTGTGTAAGCATTTATCTTCCGAATTAACATTTACTGGTTTGCTACACACAGCATCAACTGACATTTATATAAGTGGTTAATTTTGTTCTGTTTAATGGCTTACAAGCTAAAAATGAAATGTCTTCAGCGTATTCATCAAATTAGTCACTGTCTTGGATGCTCGCAGCTGCGGGTTCAATTTAAAAAATGTGTACTCCCTATAAGAGAAATCTTTTTCAATGTACTTTTATATAACATTGGGCATTTATCTTTAAAACAAATTAAGAAAATATAATTACTGGTGTTCTTTTTCTTCTTAACATGAAAAAAAATACACTTTGCTAATTGGGAATAAAACAGTGTGTGGAATGTCTGGATGTTTCTAACACAATTTTACTGATATCAAACTATTTAAATGATTTCGTATTATGTAGTAGATGCCAAAGCCACAAAACAAAATACGCTTTTTGCATGTGCTAGTAGAAATGAATTTGGGAACAAGATGTTGCTTTTTAAGGTGATTTGAGCTAATTCTCTAATGATACCTTCATGAATGTGAAGTAGAAACTATTCTAAAAGAGGACATTCCTAAAATTCATACTGTTTGATTAAATGGGACCTTGCATGTGGGACATGTATATTAATATATATTAATAACATTGAACAGAAGTTGTAGTACTGTAACAAAATGTTTATTTGTGCTGAATCAAAAATTGACAGCTCGTTACAATTATAATTAAGTTGTAAAAACAGTTCCAAACAGAAATGCCCATTCCATGGAGCTTCAAATACAGAAGGTTCCTTATAACTTTGGAGAAATCTTTAAGAATATCTCAGTACTATTTGTATTGGTGCACCACAGCTATCCTTATAGAGCAAGAATCTTGTTATATAGGTTAAAAGTTTCTCTGGGTGTTTCTAGAGAGAAATTTGAAACAAAACTTTTGATGTTTTTTGGTTTATTGTGCCAGCATAATTTCAGTATGGGATATTTTACTTGTCTTTAGCATAATCTACAGATTTTGTACTATATCAATGTTTATTTACTAGTTAAATTTATGTTATCAGTTAACACTAGTCAATGTGTGCCTGACACTCTAGTCAACGTATTGGCACGATTTTTGTTGTTTTGTTATGATACAAAATAACCAATAGTACGATAACATTCAGAAGGTAGACCTTCATTCTTTGGGAATTTCCACTTCACTCATCATTATATATTTATCAGTTAGGAAACAAAAAAACAAACCCGATACTCGGCAGCAAAGGTTTGGTAACTGACTGATAAGTGTATAACAGGAGATTTTTGGTGATGTTACTCAGGAACAGAATTTTAACAGCATTTCATCCAGTATGATAATAGGTTGTATCTTTTCTTGCATCAGACATCCTCATGCTTAAAATTGTCTTAAGATTAGTACAGATGTTCCTATGTCCCTTATTCCCAAAGAAGATAGGCCCATCTGTTTAAAGTACTAGGTTTTGATTAATGTTGTTGTTTTTTGTAATATGATTTATCAGATTTCATTAAACATGCTTTTTGTTGTAATATCAAAAACAATAGTATTAAATTTTCAGATGTTTTTTAATGTTTTATGGATATAAAAGAACTGTTGACATCTGTTAAAAGAAAAGTAACATTATTAAGAGTGATTAATATGAAAAACAAATTTCATATCTGTATGAAGACAGAACTGGAAATGTAAATATTCTGTACAGGTTTACTCATTGTGACTGTAGTTTACTTGTTACCTCATATTCTGTTGGAGATATTCAGGGAATATTTGGAAATTGAATATAAAGTACTACATGATTTATAAAGGCTCAGTAGTGGTTTATTAGTTGTTCAGAGCAGACTTTTTTTGTGTGCGAATTTCTTGTGTTTTTTAGTTAAGTACCAAACTATGCAATGGGTTATCCATGCTGTGTCTGCCACGGATATTGAAACCTAATTTTTTTTAGCTTTATAAGCTGTTAGATTTACTGCTTATTACTAGGAGTCTTTTTCAGAATTAGAAGTATCTCGTTGATTCTCAAATATTCAAGTTTATGTGAAATAGAGGAATGTTAAGAACTAAAGCAATGCTTTGAATTACAAAAATGGAAGATAGCTATGAACAACTAGTAAACTCCTGCTGAGTTATTGTATAGAATTAAAAGTAATTTTTATCGTGTATTCATTACGGACTTTCTGAATCGACATGGTCATATTTTCGTAATTTTAACGTTACTGTCAGATTGGATTTCATAAACGTAATCATATATTTCAACATTTATTCCTCACATCAACTAATAAACAGTGAATTAATAGATAAAAAAAATTTTAATAATAATTTCAGTTGGTTGTATTTATTAAGGCTTGTTACTTAAACGTTTTGTAATGATTTAATTTCCTGGGTTAGTTTTAAATGTTTGTTAAAGAGATTAAAATATGTTTACAAACCTGTAGAAATATTTTTATATTGGTATGATAGCTGTAGTCTGGTAATCTAGTGTAGGTATACATTGTTGTCTGTAACAATACTTTTAATGAAAGAATTTTGTCTAAACGGTGTTGCCATTTGTTTTCAAATGTTTCTTCCATTTGTTGGTATCAGAAATTCAACTACGGACTAAATCAAATTTTAATTTTTAACATGTAAACAAATAGTACTGTTGAAGAGCCATATATATCCCCAAGCCATAGTTATGTACACTCAAACGAGATGGTTTGTGAGTTTAGCCTAACGATTTAGTGAGATGTCTTCATAGAGATAATTAGTTTAGCATACAAGATAATGGCAACGAGCTAATATCAAAATATTTTATCTCTTAACAGAAATACACCATGACCTGTAATAATTATGTTGCTGCTGTTTGTTGTGTGTTTATGTTGTTAGATTTGTTTTTTGTTGGTATAATTTGTTTATATATACACATAATGCTCACCCTGCCAGTCGTCGTTTCCAATTATTTTAAAAACTCATCGATAAGAAATATGGTGATTTATTTATATTTATGAAAACAAATTTTCGTAATACAGTAATTTATTGCCGTTCTTGTAGTCAGTAAAATTGACTATTGTATATATGACAAACTTATCAATACGTTTCTACAAATGTCAACCATCAGAGTTTAAAGTTTTATTTCTATTACTTCCCTTGACCGGTGTGTTATTATCCCACAAACGCTTTAGTTTGAACAAGTGTAATTATCACTTTCACTTTCGTGGTCTGTTGTGTAAACATGCAATTCGTTATTCATCCATCCATCCAATCGAGTAAGTCGTAACGTTAAGATAGCTAGTACACCTAACCAATAAGAGTACATTTTATGAAGAGAATGTTGTGTGGATAGGAAGCATTAACTTTTTGTTTTTGCATTAGCAGTCAAGAAAATGATTAATCACTGTTATCTTCAACAACACCTGATCACACCTTGTGTGGGACAACAAGTTCCTTCGTGTTGTTAAAAG
This sequence comes from Carcinoscorpius rotundicauda, assembly GCA_011833715.1. NCBI lineage: Eukaryota > Metazoa > Arthropoda > Merostomata > Xiphosura > Limulidae > Carcinoscorpius > Carcinoscorpius rotundicauda. The sequence continues at coordinate 93,834,101 of CM022394.1, read as the reverse complement.
AATTCATTAGCCTACAACTACTTCGTTATTGACTGGCACAGTTACAAATATAACGTTCGAACCACAACAGAGTTATTTTATTTCAAATTCGAGGGTTCCAACGGATATTTCATGTGCTTCAGAAGAGAAATGATACAAGATAAATATTAATAAAATATAATTCAGCTATTATTAATAAGTGTTTAATTTGGTTAATGGAATTAATAAAATTACACTTTTTGTCTTCTATAGAAAACGAAGTGAGCAGTAAATATAAGAACTGAAATGAACATAAATAAAGCTTATTAACTGTTTTGATGTACACTGTCTTCATCTATTGGTCATTTGTTTTTCATATTCGAATCTCATGCTAATTCAACTGTTAAATGTTTTAAACAAAAAAATATCTTGTAATAAATTGAAAACGGCTAGGGTCAGTAGATTTATAATCTACATGTCTTACTTTGTCCTTTGTTTAATCAATCTTATTAAATAGTGTTAGTATTACGAGAACTTACTGTACCATTATTTCGAGTTAATCACAGTGTGGTGGCAGTAGTAATACCGGAAGTATTAGCAATGATGAGAGATGTAAGGATTCCTGTACACTGGAAGGAGGAAGTAATTTATTGTAATATAAATCATCATTAGAATGCTTCTTATTGATGCATTAGACTACATGTTTAGAAATGTCAACAGCTTTTGTGATTCTGACCAAAATTAGGTGTAAATCGTGTTAATTTTGTACCTGTATAATCGTGTTGTGTGCTACACGCCTGTGACAATGCTTCCTGTAATACTGTGTTTGGGCAGTCATGTAGCAGGCTGCTGAAGATTGATGTATGTTACAAGAATAGTGTATAGGAATAAACTGTATCAACTGTTTATATTAGTAACAATTGTGAAGCGTTTCTTTTCAGTGAAATAAAATCATTAATTGTTTTTATTAAATATTGCCTTCATATGTGTGGTTTTGCAGATATATCACGTATATCCAACAGTTTTCATGAACCTTCATTCCATTCTGCTTCAGTTGTTGTTTACTTTATATTAAATATACCATACGCTTATTAAAAATCAAATACAAAAAAAAGCATTTTTTCGCACATTACTCTTTAGTTTTTGAGAATAAAAAATAACATTTATTGTCAATTATATGACAACCAAAACAACACTTGAGGTATATAAATAATTTATAAAAAGCTACAGAGCGACTGTATGGATAAATTTTAAGTGTTGGTGCCCCAAACTAATTTTAAAAATGAAAGTCAAGTTTATAATTGTTAGACTGGTTTAGATCATTATGGTAAGTGTATATTTGGTTTCGAAATACTAAATATATTTCAAGAAGCTCGAACAACCTGGGAAATTTAATGTTCTAAATCCATGGCCAAGTGATTAGGGCACTTGAACTCGTAATCAGCAGGTCGCGGGTTCGAATCCCTGTCACACTAAACATGCACATCCTTTCAGCTGTGGCGGCGTTATAAGTTACGGTCAATCCCACTATTCGTTGATAAAAGAGTAGCCCAAGATTGGATGGTGATGACTAGCTGCCTTCCCTCTAGTCTTACACTGCTAAATTAGGGAGGGCTAGCATAGATAACCCATGAGTAACTTTGAGCGAAATTCAAAACAAACCAAACAAATATATATATATACCATATGCTAATTAGGCTTACCTGACCCTAGAAAGTAGCGTGTGTGTACATATATACATAAGTAATAGTATTAATGGAACTAATTATTATTAAAGAGGCTAACATTAGCGGGCGAATGCAACATGGCTAATTTGACTAAAGAAAAATCGTGAAAACTCGAAAAAAATTCAAAAACTGTACCATCAACCATTTAAATTAGTCAAAATATGACCAAAAATTATACTGGCTGCACCTGATAAAGCTCAAAATTCGGAAAGTTCTATTTCTTTGACAAACTGTTGAACGCATGATTATTTGTGCCAATTTGCATCTTGACTGTCGTAAATGTGACAGCAAAAGAGTTCAAAACATACATTTTGTTGTTGGTACACCTTTGATACAATAAAATCACTAAAAAAAAGTTATATGAGGGTATTCTACCAAGATAAATAACCCTAATACATTTCTAGTGAGTCCACGAAGGAATGGCGGTCGATTGAAAAGCGTTTGAAACAAAAAGAAATGATATAAAAACAGCATGACTGCCATTGAAGACATGAACAATGTTCGATGTTTCTGTAAACAACACACTTTACTTGTCTGTACTTAAAATTTGTCTATCTTTTATTCACATGAAACCGGCATCTTCCCACAGATGTTTGCTCTGAGCACCACTGATACTGGAAGATAATGATTCTTTTTTGCAATCCAGTATTTTATGCTGTCACTTATCCTATAAAATATATTGTCTGTTACACTTTGAGCCAATGATATACAATGTTTAACTTTAACTTTTAGGTCCGGCATGGTCAAGCGTGTTAAGGCGTTCGATTCGTAATCCAAGGGTCGCTGGTTCAAATCCTGGTCACACCAAACATGCTTGCCCTCTCAGCCGTGGGGGCGTTATAATGTTACGATCAATCCCACTATTCGTTCGTAAAAGAGTAGCCCAAGAGTTGGCGGTGGGTGATGATGAGTAGCTCCCTCCCCTTTAGTCTTACACTGGTAAATTAGGGACGGCTAGCGCAGAGTAGTTTTGCGCGAAATTCAAAAGGAAGCTTTAACTGTTAGCTTTACCACCGATGCATGTTCACAGGCTACTCTCGATTTGAATTCAGAATTTAAACTCTTACCTCTACTAAGCGACTTTGGGTCATTGTTCCAAACTATCGAGCTCGCCAGGTTGCCATATTCTGATTCCGTACATGGCCTCATAAACATGACATACTTCTTTTGGTGTTCCAGTCCTATAAGCCTTGTATATGTATTTAATGTGTTAATACATTGAGTTTTATGTAGTTATTTCAGGGTTACGTCATCAGCATGTAGCGTAGTTCTCTGGAATATGTACTTCAACTATTTTCAGATATGAGTTAACATTACTTAGGAAATTTTCAATGACTAATACACAGAGTGTAAGGGAAAGGCAATATAAAATTTAGTAACGAAAAATTGAATATTTGATAAAAATTACATCTAAAGACGAACGTCTATTGACGTTTTAGTCATCAGTTTCTTGAGCAACTGATATTCCAAGTATTTTCCTCGATTTTTAAGTTACTTTTCTTTCTGGTGTGAAGTCCTGAAGAAATGAATCTAACACAAAAGTATTTGTAAACATTTGGAATCAGTATTGAAAAGTGCATTGTGAAGCTTCAAGCTTTAAAACTGTTTCTTCAAGATCAGAGATGACCATTCATTATGCAACTACAAAGTGTGAAGAAATGGACATTTTTATGGAGAGAAGAGGAAGAGTTGAAGCTCTGAAAAAGGATGCCAAAAGAGATGGCAAAGACTGTTGGTCTCACATTGTTAGAGGAAGTTAAAAAAACTATGTTTGAATGTCTTGTTTGCTTTCATCATGAATTTGGGATTCGTTCTAAGGTAATGGATCAAATTCTGACCACCTTTGCCGTTTTTCAAGCCAAATACTTTGGTTATTGCAAAGTGTATTCCAAATTTGATTCAGATTTTTAATTAATTGTGATGAAGATATCATTGTAAAAATTTGACTATTTTAGAGGAATTTGGAAGCTGCCAGAATCCGCGTTGAAGAAGCAAAAAAAAAGAAAAAAAAGGACAGCATTGTAGTTTCTGGAGTTTATTGTGGAATAGAATTTTTGGGAATCTCTGTCAAGCTTGTCACTGTGTTTGAGATTATTTTTGACTATCTGTGTGTCTGTTGCTTCATGTGAAAGTTTTTTGTTTTTCCAAATTGAAGCTGATAAAAGAATTCTGTTGCTCTACCATGAGTCAGACAAAATTTACAAGTCTGGATTTACTTTTAGGTTAACATGAATACGTAAAGAAGGTGAGATTTGACGAAGTCATTGATCAATTTGCAAAAATGGAAACTCGAAAGCACAGACTGTGAATATTCTCTATTTACTTTTTAAGAATATGCTGAGCGTTGAGACTGGATATTTACTGTATTTTTTGTATAAAATAAAGTGCAGTATTGCAGGTTCACTGAATTTTTAATGTCATAATATTTCTTATTTCCCATTTACTTATGACAGCACTATACTGTTTGAAAATCTACTTTCAAATATAATATATCTTTTTGTGTGTTTAAATCTTAAAATTATTTACAGGGGGGGATGCCAAATGCTTTAGCTACGTCCATGCTTGTAGTCTATTAGTTCAAAATTGGAGATGGTTAGCGAAGTTAGCTATTGATTAGGCTTGCTGAAAAACAAACTTGTTGTGGTCTTAGGCATGTTTGGGTACGCTTCTTGACCAGAAATAATATTTATTGGTGAAGTTAATAGTTAAAATGAATAAATCTGTTAAGTTTGAAGACGTAAACTTCATTTACCTTTTTTTAGTTTTGAATTTTGTTGTTGACTTTTCGACTGGTAAACAGACAGACACAAAATTGAAAAGAAACTACTTTAATTATTTATTGTGTAACATTGATAATACAAATTACATGTTTAACCTATCGTGACGTCCATTACCTAGCGATTGAAGTTTGATATGAAAATCTAAGAGTCCACATTATGTCGCAAAATTGCACTCCAAGTTTTTTGGCTGTTAATGTGTTAGCAACGGTAAAATCCTGTAATTAAATCAGAAAAAAAAGTTAACGGTGGATGTGTTGACCTGCCTTATTTATACACACTCATGAAACACGTACATTAATGTAGTTCAGTTACTGTCATGAGGTTCGGTTTTGTTTGTTTGGAATTTCGCGCAAAGCTACACGAGGACTATCTGGGCTAGCTGTCTCCAATTTAGCAGTGTAAAACTAGAGGGAAGACGACTATCTACCACCACCCACAGCCAACTCTTGGGCTATTCTTTTATCAAAAATTATTAGGATTGACCGTCACATTGTAACGCACAAATTTCTGAAAAGGCAAGCATGTTTGGTGTGACGGGGATTCGAACCAAGACTTGTGATTAGGAGGCATTTGTAAACAAATGTTAGATGTTTATGTGTTACCTGATGCAACCTATTTATTTGAAATAAATGAACATAATAAGAAAATATTGGTACAGAACAAAACATTACAGGAACGATATCAAAACTCACATGATATCACTCAAAAAAGGATTTTTCAGAATTGAATTCCACCTTGTGAATAAGGTTATGTAATTTCTACCCAAATAAATAAATAAAGAAAAAATAAACGGCAGATGAGAAAACAAAGACATAAATACATCTATAAAGCATCTGTTTCTAAACCGGGTGCGTGGTTTATTTTGAGTAATTTAAATAACGAATGAAATAAAAGTTTTTAATGTTACATTTAACAGGAAGTTGTGGTTCTGTAAGTTATTTGTATTAAAAACTGAAACACCAATTTTCAGCATTTCGATAAATCGTAGAGAAAATATCAATAGATATTTTACAAAAAATGTTTCATTTTATCAGTGCTTGTTTGTTTTGAATTTTGTGCAAAGCTACTCGAGGGCTATCAGCGCTAGCCGTCCCTAATTTAGCAGTGTAAAACTAGAGATAAGGTAGCTAGTCATTACCACTCACCTCCAACTCTTGGGCTACTCTTCTACCAACGAATAGTGGAATTGATCGTCACATTATAACGCCCCTACGGCTGAAAGGGCGAGCATGTTTGGTGCAATCGGGAATCGAACCTGCGACTCTAGGATTACGAGTCGAACGCCTTCACACGCTTGGCCGTGCCGGGCCTTCCTCAGTAGAATTAAGTTTTCCGTGATAAACTGTTAACAGATTTAACTTCAGAAATAAATAGAACAATTTATTCAGCTACAAATTCGGCAATTCATAATATTTAAAGTAGGTGTAAATAAATATTTATTAAATACTGAAAAATTTTGTTGAGTCTCGTAGTTTATTAAAAATACACTATTTTATTTTCACTGTGTTCTATTTTTGCAAATATTTTCTACAACAAGTAATTTTCTATTTCAATTGGCCTGGCATGGCCGAGCGCGTTAAGGCGTGCACTCGTAATCCGAGGGTCGCGGGTTCGCGCCCGCGTCGCGCTAAACATGCTTGCCCTCCCAGCCGTGGGGGCGTTATAATGTGACGGTCAATCCCACTATTCGTTTGTAAAAGAGTAGCCCAAGAGTTGGCGGTGGGTGGTGATGATTAGCTGCCTTCCCTCTAGTCTTACACTGCTAAATTAGGGACGGCTAGCACAGATAGCCCTCGAGTAGCTTTGTGCGAAATTCCAAAAACAAACTATTTCAATTAAATGTAAAGTAAGAATAATTGTATGCAAATGTATTCTAAAGACGTATATTTTTAAATTCGTTTTGTAGCTTTCATAAGTGTAATTTTTGTATTAAATTATGTCGCAACAACTGCTGCAAATATATTTTAAGTAATACATTCAAGGCTTTAAAAGTCGGTAAATGTATTAAATGTACATTATTATCCACTTTGTTCACAAAAAAATTGATATCGTAAACACATTGGACAGTATTTAAAATACGCTCTCTTTCGGTAATATCTTGCAAAAGCTTACAAACATGACAGCTTACAGTGGTATAAAATTACCTGTTCATCTATATAGGTTTTTACTTCGTCAGTGTAAAAAACTCCCAACAGAAGCTCAGGGATATTATAAACATTTAATTAGACAAGTAAGATTAATTACGAAATTTGATATGATAAAAGCAATTATCAGTTTTTTGTTATTCTCTCAGAAGAAATGTGAAGTTAGTTGAACGTGAATAACTGAACATTCCTAATTTTATAATTGTGACCTAGAGCGCAGTGCACTGATGTCGTACCATTAAACATTGTACTGTGTCCTTATCATTCATTTCTATGGTTAAATTATTTAAATAATTGGCAATGAATAAGGACATGCAGTAAATAACTTATTTGTATTGGTATAAATAATCATAAAATATGTTTCAATTTGTTTAAATATGATGAACCATTTGTAAAGTTAAACCTATTTAAGTGATTAAATGAATTAAGAACTTGTTAGTGACTCCTATTCTCCTGTGTTTGACATTTACATATGTAATACAAGACGTGTTTCTCACGTGATGGATATTAATCTCATTTCAGAAGATATCCCATAATGTCTTAAATTAACAATACTTTTCTCAGCATTGTGCTTGCAGTTTTAAACTTATCTTTGTTTTTACCTTTATAACATTATATTGTGTCAATCTAGTTTTGAAACATTGCATTAAACAAGTGAAACTTTTGCCACTGTGTTTACACACTGATGCTATAGATATCTGAAGTGTATCATTATAATGGTGGTTAGATTACCCCACTCACAATCTTTGGGCTTAAATCTACATTACTGATCATGCTTGCCCTTTAATCAATGTGAGTTTATATGTTTTTGTATAGCAAGGAATTTTTTATTTTAAGGCTACTATACATATAAACTAAAATACAATATTATAATGCAGCAGTATTTTCAGGACAACAACATGAACTTTACATATTTAACTAAGCATTCTTTAGTGGATCCAAGTCTAATGGATTGACTCCTAGTTGGAGAAAGAATATTCATTATAATTCAGAACTTTGTATGTTATCTATACAAAATGTGGAAAGCTTGTAAAAAAAAAAAAAAAGAATTTTTTTATACACAAAAACTCAGATCTGCTACAGAAGTGTTTATATTAAAGTTTTGCCTGTGTAACAACAGTGTAAACCTTCTCTGGCTCTGACGAGTTGGGTGTGAAATGATGTTTACAACAAGGATAAACCTATTTTTTTCATCACACAGTTTTCATATTGCATTTGCTTAACTTTTAGAACCTTTGAAATTAATGTGACTCAGTTTTGCTTGGAGATGTTAAGATTTGCTTACCCTGTGATAGAGTGTCTTGATTGACCTATGACAACAAGCCTCAATAAAATCTTTGATCCTTAATGTAATACCTCAGGAAGCTTTTTTGTTTGAGTGAACTTGGGTGGCAAACCAAAAGAGGGATATCATGTTTCTTGTAATATACCATTCTGATGTATCTTTCAAGCTTCTCAGGAAGATATCAGATGAATAATTTTGTTGCTCTTTCGTATCGTGTTTGATTGGCACTGGATACAATATATGTCATTTTTTTCACACATTATTTACTTTCACTCATAAGATCTTAGAATTATTATTATAGTATAGTTTTGTTGATCCCGTGGTTATTGTTATGTTTTATAACAAGACTAACTAGCTTGTTTATCACTGCTTCTTAATTAATGATTGTGAAATTGTTTTAAAAAGAAGAGTGTAGAAAAATTAAAAATTAGCATATTATTAATCCTTATGTAAGAAAAACTAGGTTTTAAATTCTGTAAATAAACTTGGTAACAGCAACAATGAATTTACTTAATTAAAATCACACTGTAACAGTCATCATACAAGAAAGTTGAATGTTATAAATAGTGTTTAGTTCAATACAGTGATTGTTACATCCAGCTGGCTTGACAAGCCCTGGTAGTGGACGGAAGGCCTTGTCAAAAGTGGGCATGACAGAGGTAGCTTGTTTGGGATAACATATTTATTGCACTCTTAAGTTCTTAGAATATCACACTTCTTACACTAACACTATATTTTCTTACCCTAAGAACATAGTTTTACACAAGTCATTGTTTTTCAAAGATAGTTATTATGGTTTTTTGATTACCTTCAACCCAGATGGTGTATTCTGTCTTTTTATGTTTATGAATACATGTAAGTGATACCTTGAAAGAAAATTTGTGATATACTACACTGAGATATCTTAAATTGTTTTTCCAGTTTCAGCCTGGATTAATGTGTGACTCATTTTTCCAGTTGTTACTCACCGGTATAGCATAAGTACATGTAGATTATAAATCATTTGTGTCAGATCCATGTAAGTCCACCGTAATGTACATAGTTCTTAAAACATTAGTTTGTTGTTGGGTGTTTTACAAAACAATAAATTTTATTACTAGTCCTTCAACAGCCATTCAGATGAAACTGAACCAGAACGAATTCAGCAAATCATCAACAGAGCCATACAAGATTCTGATTGGGTGGTCAGTAAGGTAAGACTTGTTTGGAATTACTACTAAATATTTATTAAAAAAAACAGTGGTATAACTTTGTAGGATGAATGACAAAAGAACAATTGTATGATTTGTGGAATGAATCACAAAACAACAGTCGTACGACTTTGTGGGATGGATGACAAAACAACAGTCGTATGACTTTGTGGGATGAATGACAAAACAACAGTCGTATGACTTTGTGAGATGAATGACAAAACAACAGTCGTACGACTTTGTGGGATGAATTGCAAAACAACAGTTGTATGCCTTTGTGGGATGAATGACAAAACAACAGTCGTACGACTCTGTGGAATGAATGACATAAAACAACAGTCATACGACTCTGTGGAATGAATGACATAAAACAACAGTCATACGACCTTGTGGAATGAATGACATAAAACAACAGTCGTACAACCTTGTGGAATGAATGACATAAAACAACAGTCGTACAACCTTGTGGAATGAATGACATAAAACAACAGTCATACGACTGTGGGATGAATGACATAAAACAACAGTCATACGACTGTGGGATGAATGACATAAAACAACAGTCATACGACTGTGGGATGAATGACATAAAACAACAGTCATACGACTTTGTAGAATGAATGACATAAAACAACAGCTGCACGACTTTGTGGAATGAATAACATAAAACAACTGTTGTGTGAACTTTGTAGGATGAATGACATAAAAACACCCAGTATTTTGAAAAAGGTTAACAATGGTAGGTATTAGATATCACCATTTAACGTATGGTTAGGTATTGGACATCACCATTTAACATATTGGTAGGTATTAGATGTCACCATTTAACTTATTGGTAGGTATTAGATGTCACCATTTAACTTATTGGTAGGTATTAGATGTCACCATTTAACTTATTGTTAGGTATTGTATGTCACCATTTAACTTATTGTTAGGTATTGTATGTCACCATTTAACTTATTGGTAGGTATTGTATGTCACCATTTAACTTATTGTTAGGTATTGGATGTCACCATTTAACGTATTGGTAGGTATTGGACGTCACCATTTAACGTATGGTTAGGTATTGGACGTCACCATTTAACGTATGGTTAGGTATTGGACATCACCATTTAACATATTGGTAGGTATTAGATGTTACCATTTAACTTATTGGTAGGTATTAGATGTCACCATTTAACTTATTGATAGGTATTTGATGTCACCATTTAACTTATTGTTAGGTATTGGATGTCACCATTTAACGTATTGTTAGGTATTGGATGTCACCATTTAACGTATTGTTAGGTATTGGATGTCACCATTTAACGTATTGTTAGGTATTGGATGTCACCATTTAACGTATTGGTAGGTATTGGATGTCACCATTTAACGTATTGTAGATCTCGAGTATCACCTTTTAAGTGTTGGTAGATATTGGGTATTATAATATAAAAAAATGTTGTGTTTTTTTAATGTTTTTAATTTTGTGTTTGTGCACAAGATAAACATTTTACTAATGCACATGAATCATGTTAAGGACAACAAGCTGGTAAATTTGGGTATATACATTATCCTTTCGTAGAAATTTACCCTAGTAACTTGTACTCTAGACTTTTATGAGTGGAGTAACTTGGTTACATGTGGTGAATCAGATGACAGGTAAACATGATGGTTATTTTAAGTAATTTTACAAGTATTTAAATTTTATTATTAAAAGAAAGCTTCTTTTGTCATTTTCCAACAGTATCCTTAAACTTCTATAAATATTTCTGTATTGTTTGAATGTTTAGTTACGTTTTGTCAATTCTACCTTAAATAGGAATATAGAAATTGTGGTTCGTGGATTTATTGGAAGAATAAGTACATATATTGTTGTTAATATTTTTATCTTTAAACCAGTTAGAAAGTATATACTTCCAGTTTGCTTCTTTAGGTTCACTTGCTTACCAATAGCCTGAAATACAAGAGGAAATATTCTTACGTAAAGTTTATGCATTTCTTTCAGTATTCCAGAATGTGACTGTTTTTCAAAGTTTTGGACTAAGAGATACTATGACTTTTTCTGAAGTAACAACATGGGATCTGAGAAGAGAAGGATATAGTTAAACAGTCTTTTGTACTACAAGACACACAAGGGTAGAATTGCCTAACACTGAAATTAGAACTGTGGACTGGGTTATAAGTTAGCTCTTATAATTTAAAAAATTCCATTTCCATTCTTCTGTTAAGTCTGCAGTAGACTTTAGATTTCAAAAAATAAAAATGCTAATAAGTGTATTTTGTTGAACGTTATCGTTTTTTCTTGTTTTGAGGACAGATAGGAGTAAATTTTGTTTTGTATATGCTTGAGCAAAACAAAATGTCTAAAAATTTTTGTCAGTGTGATAATTTTCTCCTATCAGTTTAGCAGCTGAGCTAAAACATTAACTTCCAAATAGTTGCTGGTACAGCATTTTTTTTAACCCTACTTTAGTCCTCTGAAAAAACATTTCTATGGTCACTAGTTTGGGGTCCAAGCAGACCCAATCATAAAAGATTTATTGACAAAAATATTTAAATAATAATAACTGATAACTATTATTTTGGAAACAAAAAAATGTTAACATTTAAAACATTTTCCTTTATTGATTAGTAAATGGGCATTGAATATTAAAACTTATTTCATTTTTTATTATTTAAACTAAATGTAATGATTTATCCCAAACTAGCTGAATCTTGCAGCTTCTGGACCTGGCATGGCCAGGTGGTTAAGGCACTTGACTTGTAATCTGAGGGTTGTGGGTTTGAATCCCTGTGGCACCAAACATGCTCGTACTTTCAGCCATGGGGACATTGTAATGTTACAGTCAAACCCACTATTCGTTGTTAAAAGAGTAGTGCAGAGATCCCTTGTGTAGCTTTACTTGAAATTCAAAACAGACTGAAGCTACTGAGAACAACAAACATGTATGTGCTTTCATCTGTTGGTGCCAATATTTACAAAATATTTGGGGTCTGTGAAAATCCCAGAAGACTAATGCAAGGTTAAAGTTCCAAACTTCCATGTTCTTCTTTTATCACAAACAAGGCCCATTTTCAAGTTATGTAACAAACACTAATGGGGAACCAGTTTTCCTTTAGTAAATCCATTTTTGCATCAACTAAGAGGAGAACGTCAACTCAACATGGGTTACATGTAAAGTGAACTCTAATCAGGCACTTTTTAAAAACTTGTGATGCCATATTGTGGAGAATTTTGTAGTAGTAAAGCTATGAAATATTTCTAGTTACTGTCTGGAAATAAACCTGCGTGTCTTTAGTGTAAAAGACAACATATAGACTGTTGTAGAAGACTTTCACAGCCATTGTCACATGGTTGAAATTAAACTTGGCCATGAAATAAAGAGGTTTTGATGATTACTTTTACAGTGTACAACCATCCATAATGAACTTTATGGGAAGCTGTAGTTTATTTTAAGATAGATGACATGGAATTTTACCTCTTCAAGAAGGATCACTTAAGGAGAAGTGCATCACCAAGAAAACCACTTCTATTAGGTAAACTACTCCATCAGCAGAAATGCATCACCAAAACAACCACTTTTATCTCGTAAACTACTTCATCAGCAGAAGTGCATCACCAAGACAACCACTTCTATCAGGAAAATTACTTCATCAGCAGAAGTGCATCACCAAAACAACCACTTCTATAAGGAAAACTACTTCATCAGCAGAAGTGCATCACTGCAACAACCACTTTTATCAGGAAAATTACTTCATCAGCACAAATGCATCACCAACACAACCACTTCTATCAGGTAAACTAATTCATCAGCAGAAGTGCATCACCAACACAACCACTTCTATCAGGTAAACTACTTCATCAGCAGAAATGCATCACCAAAACAACCACTTTTATCTCGCAAACTACTTCATCAGCAAAATGCATCACCAAAACAACCACTTTTATCTCGCAAACTACTTCATCAGCAAAATGCATCACCAAGACAACGACTTCTATCAGGAAAATTACTTGATCAGCAGAAGTGCATCACCAAAACAACCACTTCTATCAGGAAAATTACTTCATTAGCAGAAGTGCATCACCAAAACAACCACTTCTGTCAGGAAAACTACTTCATTTCTAAAACTGTGCATGCACTTTTGCCATCGACGGGGTATTCACCCTGATCCTGAACTTCATATCGGTGAAGTTTTGCTGCCAGTGGTCCCAGAGACCAAGTTCTTAGGGCTTATCTTTGATCGTAAACTGACCTTTATACCACACTTAAAGCAGCTTTGAGTCAAATGCACAAGAGCACTGAACATCCTCCGTGTCCTCTCTTCTACCAGTTGGGGGGCAGATCGCTGTTCAGTGTTAAAGGTATATCGTGCTCTTATTCGATCGAAACTCGACTATGGATCAATGGTCTATGGCTCTGCCAGACCCTCGGCCTTAAAGATGCTGGACCCTTCAGTACCAAGGACTTCAACTCTGCACTGGGGCTTTTCGTACCTCTCCAGTTCAAAGCATATGCATTGAATTTCATGAACCTTTTCTACACCTTCGCTGTTTGCAACTATCTTCACAATATACTTCAAAACTTCGTTCCTTACCAAAGCATCCCACCTGGGAATGTGTTTTCCTTCCTCGGTGGGCAGCACTTTTTCAGAACAGACGATTTGTCATTGCTCCCTTTGGCCTTCGCATTCGAGCGTAATTGGATGAATTGGGTCTGTCCTTGGATAACATTGCAGATTCCACAGGTCGGCCCATCCCACCATGGCTTATTACAGCCCCCAAATGTGACTTTTCTTTCAGTCACCTAAAAAAGGCAGATACTCCAGATCTGAAGTACCGTCTTTTATTCAATGAATATCTTTCAAACAATCATTCAGTTCCCATTTATACAGATGGTTTCAAATCAGGTAATTCAGTGGGCTCTGCTGTGGTTTGCTGTAGTTCAGTAGTTGCGCGCAGAATCCCCTCTACAGCTTCTGTGTTCACTGCTGAAAAGTATGTCATATCTCTTATCCTGGATCATATTGCAGCCGAGCAGTACTCCAACTGCACTATTTATACTGATTCGCTTAGTTCTATACTGGCCCTGGAATCGCTTCACGTTGGCTCACATCCTGTTCTCGCTGATATTCAAATCTGACTAACCCATTTTTCATTAACAGCTACTTCAATCCAGTTTTTCTGGATACCAGGCCATGTTGGTATTCGCGGGAACGAGCTTGCCGACATAGCAGCTAAATCTGTCTGCTCCAGCACCATCACCCCTATGCCTATTCCTTTCATGGACTATGGTGTTGTCTTTAAGGCTCGGCTCCGTGCCAGCTGGCAGTCCACTTGGAGTGAGCAACGCGACAACAAACTTTTTCAAATCAAACCCTTTATTGGACTTTGGCCATCTAGCTTCCGTAAATTTCTCACTAGGCTACGCATTGGTCACAGTTTTTTAACTCATCATTTTCTTTTATCTGGAACTGATGCACCAATGTGTAGTTTGTGTAACACTCAAATCACTATCAGCCACGTTTTACTTTCTTGCCATCGTTACAATTCTCAACGACGGCAATATTTTAAACATATTTTTTCCCAGGGTCAATCTGTAACATTGGACAGTTATTGGTGATGGTGACTCTGTCCACCTTGATAACGTTTTTAATTTTTTTAATGGCTATTAATCTTTTAAATCTCATTTAAGTGTAGTATATTTATTCATTACACCTTTTTAATTGTGGCTCCTTTTTTACAGTTTTAATCTCTCTCATTCAATTTGACATTGGAAAATGGCCAGAACATTAAATAACTAGACACCAGGACTGGAAAGGCCAACTTCAGGTGACTAACGCTACTGTTTGAACTACTCGTTAGTCGTCCTGGCGAGTTGTTATTATGCTTTTGCTGCATATCATTTCACACTTTTACTACTTTACTTTTTAGTACTGGCCATATTGACTCATAACCCGGAACCAGGACTGGAAAGACCAACTTCAGGTGACTGACGGTGGTTTTTATACTTACCTGTCAGTCTTCCTGGCGGGTTATGATCGTTACCATTCTGCTGCAGGTAGTCCTTTACAATTTTGTTGACTTGATGTCAACATTGGTTTTTGCGCCATTTTCTGTTTTAATTGCCGTTTTGCTTTTATCTTCAATTACTTTTACAAATTTTACTCCATTTACTTGACTTTAAACTTTTTACTGGACATTTGGCTACTCATTATTGCGATTTTGCTATGTGTCTTTTAAAACTCTATTCTTTTACATTTTGATACTGGTTGCTATGACACATAACTCGGAACCAGGACTGGAAAGGCCAACTTTAGGTGACTGACGGTAGTTCTTGAACTTACCTGTTAGTCTTCCTGGCAGGTTATGATCATACCTTTTTGCTAGAGTAAATACCTTACAACTTCTTATACTCTGACTTCTATCTTAACGTTGTAGACTAGGTGTCAACATTGGTTTTATACTTTTTGTTTTACCTTCATTTCCATTTATGTCTTTTACTACATTTACTTTATTTTTACATTTTTACCCGATGTTTGGCGCAGATAGCCTCGCTGCTTTGTGCCATAAAACACTAAATCAATCAATCAATCAATTTTCATTTCGTCGGACCACATGATAAATTTCTTTCTGTGAAGAACTAACCTGCAGATGTAATTGTTGCTTCACCCAAGTTTTCAGAAGTGTGTTTAAAGTCTAGCAATGGAAATTGTGAATAAATATGTTCCTTGTCAGTGGATAATGACCGATGGTACATTAATATGTATATATACAGAGTGATTCGTAAGTCTACCCATCCGTATGTTATTATGTTATATTCAATTACGCATGTATTGTAAATTTGTTCCTACCGCAGCATTTGGAACAATAATCCCTGCTATGTTGAGGAAAATGTTTCACAGAAGATGGCGTCACACAATATTATGCAGAATGAGGGACAGTACAGATACAGTGGATACATGGATGGGTAGAGACTTGCGGTCCACCCTGTATAATGAGTTCACTCACAATGACAGTTGAATAGATCGTGGTAGATTCACGAACTGACAACTCAAAAATCCAAGGTTCGATTCTCCACCATGTACAGTATAGTGACAGATTATTGTGTAGCTTTGCATTTTATCTTATCCCCCTTCTCTCCACACTGCACGGCGGCATATTTGCGGACTTCCAACGCCAGGAATCGAGTTTTGATACAGGTAGGTGATGGACAGAGCACAGATAGTCCGTTATGGAGCTTTGTGTTTAATTAAAAACAAATTTCCTGGAACATGGCATGGTGGTTAGCCAATCTTGAATTTCAAGACCGTGGGTGCATTGAAGGGCGATTGTCATATCACGATTCCTTCAGACAACATACCAGAATAGGTATTGTTCACTAGTCGTGTTTCCTCTTGCATATCGATTTCAAATTAGACAGAGCTAGTAGCTTTGCAAGAACATCCCAAAACAAAGAAACCTTTCTGTTGTCTCCACTGATTTGCTTATTTTTGTTAAGCACAAAGATATACAGTGGGCTATCCATGATGTGCTCATCAGGGGTATTGAAACTTGGTTTTTACATACAGTTTGAGAACAGCAAAAGACTAGCTCTAGCATTTCATCCAGTGTTAAACTTTAAAATGAAAGCTGAACACTGAGTGCCAGCCATTATTATTTAATTGTTTATCGAGCCTTCTCTTAAATATTGTATGTACCACATCTGATGATATCCCATTCCAAAGACTAACCACCCTTTTAGGAAAATAATGTAAATGTAACGATAGCGAAATCCCATAGTAGTGACACCAATGTGAATCTAAAAAATATAATATGTATTTTTTTAGATTTTCATTTTTAGTGTTATGAACTTTCAGAATTACTGCTGAGTAGCTAGGGGGCGTGCTCAGTAATCTATGTTGAAAGCATTCTCTCAATTCAAGACATCTTTGGCTACGTTTTCATCAATTTTGTTAGTCATATAACAAATCAAAACATTCAACACAAATTTTATACCTGGATAGAAAGATATTAACTCCCGTGAAACAAGAATAAAAATAAAAGTTTTAATCGCACAATTTAAAAAAAAATCCCCGTATGTAATCATCTTTAAATTTACACTCAGTTTTGTACATTGTCGAAAATACGTAGGAGTTCTTTAACCTTTAAATAGCAGAAATATTGTAGGTAGCAGCATCAATTGAAGATGGCCGCCGTTTAAGGGTTAAGATGCGTTTCGTAGGTTTGCAATAACAAAAAAAGTTATTTGTAAATGTTCATTGTGAATACTGTGTTGTGAGAGGTTTCACTTCTTCCTTCCTTTTCTCGGGTTAAGCGGGTCTTATTGGTTAGTCTACTCGGACTGTGAGTCTAGAGGTTTATGGTTCGCGAGCCCGTGTTGTCGAACCGCGCAGCTCACTTAGAGCTCTGAGTGTTGACGATGGGTGCTGTGGGTTAACAGTCTTCTCTCCATTATAACAGTTCAAAATGGGATTACAACTATTTTCAGATAACACTACATGTAACGTACCTCGATAACTCGTTAATAAACAGTCCCCCCCAACCCCCGTGATTCATACAAATCGGGAATTAAGATGTAAAGAATTCTATTTCTAAACATAAAACATCATAGTGAGACGTGACTTATAAACGTTCTATGTTTCAGAATATCGAGAGAAGTCAATTCAAGGATTATTTTTATATAATCATCTCTGATATTAAAGGGATATAACACCCACCACCAACTCTTGGGTTAGAGTTTTTTTGTTTTTTTATGGAATACTGGGAAGCTGGCTGTCATTCTTGTTACGTACACACTGTCCCGAACAAGTGTTTTGCAACAACGGGGCACGAACCGTGAATCTTTGGATCCATAATGCGGTTGGAGTAAATACAAGCCCCAAACCAAGCCATTACGAAACATCAAAATTTATTAATCTAAGTATAGATTACACAGGAATGAAAAGCAAGAATGCAAAATCGTTATTTATATATAGATTAACTGTAAAGTGTGTCAGTAAATTGTTTTTATGTTTTTGACAGACAGAAGCCTTGAACTTCTGCTTCAATGGAAATTAGTTTCAGACATTATATATTTACCCTACAACACATGAATCTACCTGGACGTCATGTATTTAATCGATTATACACCAAACAGCCATTTTCACAATAACAACAAATCAAAGCTTAAGTGAATACAGCATGTTCAAAACAATTATTTAAATGGTAACTTCAAAACAGAATACTGTGTTAGTTTGGTAAGGAGTTAGAATTCTTCGAAGTCGACTACATGCACATTTCTACTAAACAGACTAAGTAAAAAAAAAAAAAGTATCATACAAACACCTCAAAAAAAGTTCAATACTGAGAACTAGTCCTAGCAAACAGATATGGTTTATATAACTAGAGAAACGTTTGCTGGTGACGTGTGAAAATAATGAATGGTGGAAGGTTCGATGCCTCTTCTATTTATAATGTCATATAGCCTATGTTCAGCTATTTTCTGTTATATGAAAAAGAAATTTATTGTAGATTTATTTACTAGAGAAGAAAATGGATAAACGAATTTAAGTTATTACTGGACGTATTATCTAAAAATAAGAAAATTTATTGTAGATTTATTTACTAGAGAAGAAAATGGATAAACGAATTTAAGTTATTACTGGACGTATTATCTAAAAATAAGAAAATTAACAATGTTATTTCCTTCTACGTATTATAGTTTGGTTTGAGGTCTCTTTCCCCCCCTTTTTTTTTTCTATTTGTCATAAGACTCTTTCAGCGATACCTATAGTTCGTCTAAGTTTACATTTTCGTTAGAAGATTAATGTCAGAACCACGGGAATATTTCCTCACAGTGAATATGTCGTAATGCGATTCCAGACTTTGAGAACCTTACACACGAACTGATAAATGTCCTCTCGTTAGAGGAAGTGGTTGGTCAATAACGCAGTCCCTCACGAATATAACCTCTTCTCTGTTCCTCATATTTCACACACTTTCCCCACCATGACCTCTCCACACAGACTTTTTCTATACGAAACATGAAACACTTGGTCTGAATAATATTAAAATAGAGTCGACCTACGAAGTTAGCTGCTGTGGTACCCATTAATTTCAGGCAGGATCGAAACCTGGAATCAAAAAAGTTATTTAAGAAGGGAACAACTGTTGAACTAAACTACAGCGTTAAAGTTCAAAATTTTTTAAAGGTGTGGAATTAAATTTTATTTAAGAAATTTTAATATAAATTGTTTACTTTCACGTGAATATTGTGCAAAAACTACACAGTGGAACGTATGGTGTGTACGCTATAGGGATTGAAATTTTAGTGTATTCCGAGAGATATTTACATTCAGACGAAACTGTTCAGTTATTCAGTTTCATTGTACATGTAATAATAATAACAATAAAATCTGTTCACCTTTATTGTACGTGTAAATAGTAACACAAATTGTTTCGTTTCATTGCACATGCAATAATAATAACAAACTCTTCAGTTTCATTGTGCACCACACAACCAAGTACATCGACTGCAAACGTTTTACAATTTTATTTCTTTACAAAGTCATCTCGTTCACACAGAATAAATTATTCAGTTTGTTTAATATTCTTGACTTTCTTACACTTGTACAGAAACGACACACAGCCAAACTTACCTAAAACTTATCTTCAATGAATAACAGGTTTAGTATAATTCCGCTTATAAGAAAGATTATTTCGTTACGAAAATCGTCTCATTATGAAGAATTATTTTATTAAAAAAGAACTTTTTTTTATCAGGAAAGTTATTTTCTGAGGGGAACTACATTTCCAAGGAAAGTGATTTTATGAGGAAAGCTTCTTCATCGAGGGGGTTTCTTTTTATTAGGGAAACTTTATCGGGAGTACCTTTTTATTATGAAAGCTTCTTTATCGAAGGGGGATTTTTTTTATATCAGGAAGGCTACTTAGCCTGGAACAACTACATCCCCACCCACACACTAAGAAACCTGTAATCGTAAAAGCTACTCCCCATGGTGACTGCTTCTCCAAGAAAACCACTTTTATTAGAGACGCTACTCCATCATGGAAAAACAAATTACTTAATGACTTTATTCACAAACACTATATTCACTTTATTTAATATTTTAAAGACTAATATGCATCGTAACGTTTAAAAACACATATTCCGAAGCCTATATCCTTTTTCAAAGAGACACGGCTAGATGTTTTGGGTTCCTGACTCACAATATGAGAGTCGAGGATTCGAATCCCCTTCACACCAAACATGCTCGTTATTACTTACGGTCAACCCCACAATTCGTTGGTAAAAGAGTAGCCCAAGAGGTAACGATGTGTGGTGCTAACTAGCTGTCTTCCTTCTGGTCTTTTACTGCTAGATCAGGGACGGTTAGTGCACATAGCCTTCGTGTAGCTTTACGCGAAATTTAAGACAAACCAAGACTAAATAGTCATATATAGAAGCGTGATATGGTATTCAGAATACATCTTTCTTCAAACTGGGAAGCTCGCTTAATGTTTGAAGTTAAAATAGACTAAGTTAGTGTATGAAACTAAACCTTACATTATCGGATGCATCCTGTGCAGGCATAGTGTTTTTCGCATAAGTTTATTGACCTCAAACGTTTCTTTTAGTCAGTTTTTTCCACCTTAAGTGATATAAAGCTTCATTAACGTATTTGGCCCAACTCATAATGATAAACCAGTCGATGGTTACGGCACTCGACTAACAATTTAATGAAAACGGGCTAGAAGCCATTTCCTGAACATGCTCACCCTTTCAGCCATAAGGCTGTTATAAAGAGTATCCCAAGTGTTGGCGATGGGTAGTGTTGTCTAGTTGCCTATCCTCTAGTCTATTGCTGCTAAATTAGGAAATAATAATAGATAGTCCATGTGTAACTTTGGCGAAAATTCAAAACAAACTGTTCGTAATTCATCAGAAGAAGAGGTCAAGCATACACCTCACCCTCCAAGATCTGTATTAACCTAAATCCCAATGAATGGATGACCAGCTGGTCATTATACGAATTTTGTTACCTAAGGTTAGATTTTGTCTGTATTTACCTAAAAACAAATGCTAAACTAACCTTTCGTCACATTTGCAGTAGCTAATAGTATAAAAGCGAAAGTTGAATAAGCCAAACTTGGTGGTCAGACCTTCAATCATGTGAGGACAATGATCATGATCCCTACAACATCGATCGGCGGCAGCGTGGGTTCCAAGCTGCTGGTAGTCTCGCCCGTTGTTACCCTTGCCACACCAGTTAGTCCCTGGTAGGAGATACAGGGCACGCTTCACTCGGGGCAAGTAGGTCTTCCTCTCAGTCCTCTGGTGGTGACATCGCTGGTATAACTCTCGCGTGTCCAGGAGCGGCATTAGGTCAGGTGGCACTTCATCCCAGTTGCGTATCGGGACGCTTCGCACGATACAAAGTTCACACCTGCTCTTCAGGTACCCTGTTACGGAATCTCTTAAACTTTCGTGTTTTACGTTTGACAAGAGTTCACATTTTGAAACGCTCCCGTCCGAACCGTAGATTATGCGAACGGAACTTTGATTGTTCGTGACTTGTTGTAGTTTTAACTGACCAGTGGTCAGGTTGTGAGTCACTTCGTCAATAACAAAATGACTGCATCGCAATCTCCGTCTTACCTCACCACTTGGAAACTCCGTAGTAATTAAATATCCTATAGCGTGTGCCAGTTCTTGGCGTCGTTGTGCATGACCACTGACCAGCGTGATAAAAAACACAAAAACGACGATAAAAATCATCTCTTTATACACAAAAGGAAAAATCAATAGTTGTCACAAATAATTTAGCCAACAAGTACACTCCTCGTTCGTTAGAGTTGCTTCAACAGCGTGTTTCTAATTAATCTGCACCAGCCGCACTATATTATCATTCTTCCGGAGCTCGTGCAATAAAATACCACTTTCACTCTTAACGCAACTAAAGCCCCCTGGTGAGAAAATTCATGACAAGAACCAGAAGCAATTTATTTACCCCAGTTAAAGCTAACGCGTGGTCGTTTCAAGGAGAACAAAAAAATTATTCACTTGGTGTTAGGTTAAAGACAGTCAGTTTATCCTCGGAGACTAAAAATTAGCAATGTCAAGGAATTCTTAGAAAACTCCACCCATAAAAAAAACAACAACAAAAACAACCTATCTACATGAATAATAGCAGTTTTAAAATTTTAAAATTCCTTTCATGGCCTTGGGTTTTTGTAAAACAGTTCAATCTGTGTACTTATTACAGACACGGACCTTTCCAGCAAGACTGGTTTATGGCACGAGACACACTTAAATTATGGCAGGAGACCCGAGACTGAGAGCCATCGAAACAATTAAGGGTGTCGGATATCGTAAGCATGGGGTTCCTTTTAGTGCCTAAACGAAAGAATTTACGTTGAGATTTCTTGTAAAATGGACTTCACCTCAAGATTGTAGATATTGAATGACTGAGTTTTTAATGGAACGATTTTTGATATTAGCTGTTGTTTTTTTTTGTTGTTTTTGAATTAACCACAAAGCTACACAATGGGTTATCTGTGCTCTGCCCACCACGGGTATCGAAACCCGGATTTTAGCGTGCAAGTCCGCAGACATACCGCTGAGCCACTGGGGGGCAAAATGAGAACTTCCCATGCCGGGGAATCGAAGATATTAGCTGAAATAAATAAAAAATGATATTAGCTGAAATAAATAATATAAAAAAGGTTTACTTAGTAAAAATTGTTTTTATGTATTCGTACAGAAATACACAGGCACTAGTCTTTAAGGTGTAGCTGTTGGTATAAACAAGGTTCTTTAAGGCATAGTTGCTGGTAAACATGAGTTTTTAAGGTATAGCTGTTGGCATAAACAAGGGTTTAAGCTGAGTGCAGCTGCTGGTAAACATGAGTCTTTAAGGTACAAATCCTGGTATAAACAAGATATTTTAAAGCACCCTTGCTGATATAAATAAGAGCTTAACTGCTGGTGTGGACAGGAATCTTTAAAATACTTCTGCTAGTATACATTTTGAATAAAATAACAATAAAACGGTTATTTAAGAATGAATATTAATGGAAGTCTTTAAGAAGCAACTACAGGCATAAATATGTTTGCTTTTGTAGTTAAGCACAAACTACAAAAGGGACTATCTAATATTATAAATCTGTAAAGTTACCACTGCGCCAGTGAGTGTGTTATTGACACGACCTTATGTTTCAAACTCTATTTTATGTTTTGTTAATGTTTATCATGAATGTTCTCTCCAGTCACTGATTAGGTTCTGTTGCTGACCAGTAGCGAAAAAAAATATAAATAATTAAACTAAACGTGTATCAAAATTAATTGAAATCCCCCGTAAATGAACTTTTATTTCACATAAAATAAGGTATATCAATATTTTCTCACGCCAATTCGAGCTCGTCTTAACTTCACAGGCTCACCGCTGATAGGTTAAATGATGGCTCTCACGGTTCTTATCAGTCTGTCCACACTGTAAGGCTAGCAGCTTCTACTACAATGAAGACTTCCAGAACTCGCTTTGTATGGTATATCTCTAAGTAAAATGGTTTTGGGAGCAGATAAGTAGGCGAAAGAAAGCGGATATAATGTTTTATAAACTTTCTTCGTTGATCTACCATTGCTTATTATTGTTTGTTCATCATACGTTGTTTTTCAGAATTGACCACAAAAAGCTTTTGTCTTACTGAATTGATTAATTTAAAAAACAGTTTTTTAAACATTATCTTTATATAAACAAGGCTAAAATTACGGCCTTAAATTCCAGAGAAGAGCAGGACAAAAAAATGTGGGTGGGCCAATCATATTAAGAAGCACGTGGCCCGCCTCTCTCCAGCACTTTCCTCACACTCTCAACCTCCTTTCTAAAATCCGACGCCCCATTAAATCTCGTAATACACAAGCGCTCCGCTAGGATGGTGTGTGTGGTGAGAATTAGCCAGTTTTCACACGCTCGTGAGCATTGTTAAATGTCAAATGGACTTATATGCTGCGGTAGGGCTACAATTCACGACTTACTTAACAACCATAGTTAAACCACATATGGTGGTAGTTTGTTTTTTTTGTTTTATAAGTTGATAATTATTCATTGGCCATATCAAACCAGTCACAGACAGTTAAAACCGTCATTAAAATTTTAAATTGCAGTTCCAACATGGGCCACAAGTCTGTGTTTTCGGTTTTTCTCGGTATTTATTCCACTTTTTCCTATGTTCGGCAGCTCGTCCATAGAAACAGATTTATTCTTATGAAATTCTATCATCTCTTCCTTTGTGTTTCAGAATTTTAGTTATCGAAATTTACCTCAGTGAAACAGAGATGATTACGTGCTTATAACGCTAAGATCATCGGTTAGTTCTCCGGCGGTGGACACGGCAGATAACTCATATTGATACAGAGCTAATCACCTTTTAAGTTTTAACACAGTTCAGAAAATGTGAGCTTGACATGGAATGATAGTCACGCCATTTGAGTCGTAGTATAGGAATCGCAGATTCGAATACAATAACTAAACATACCTGCCCTTTCAACCGTGGGTGTGTTATAATGTTACCATCAATCTCACCATTTGTTGGTAAAGATTAGTCCAAGTAGTGGCGTATTTTGGTAATGGTTATATGGGGCTCAGTCCCAGGGTCCATGGTCTTAATATGGACCCACAGATAATTTTTATTCTGTGTAAAATTACATGGGATGTAGGGCCCACACAACCCTTCAGCCCAGTGGCTAGCCCTCAGGTAGCTTGCGCGAAATTAAAAACCACGCCCGATTTTATTATATGTTTTGCTTTCCTTTAAACTGCTAACACCATGTTTACTTCACCTTTATATAGATATAAACTGTTTGTGTCAGGTCACGTGACACTTGTTTTGCTTTGAAATTAACTCAGGAGGAGCTAGTGATATCATGTAATAACAGTTTTTGTTTCCTTCTTTGTTAAGAACAAAGCTACAGAACAAGCTGTCTGTGTTTTGCCCACAGTTGTGGGCAAAAGTTGTAAGCCCTCAGACTTGCTGCTGAGACACCTGTGAGCTCAATAACAGTAACACTGCTTTATTGTAGCCAGAATATATATAAAATTGTGATTATCTTTCAACTATTCTGGTGGGCGTAGGTGTATTTTGCAAATGTTTTTAGTTGCAAAACAAACCTGTCATAGCCTGATGGTTAGAGCTCACGACCTAGGTTCGAATCTTGTCATCTAATAAACTCGTCATATTAGCTTTTGAATCTTTTTATATGAAGGTCAGTATCATTATTCGTTAGCAAAAGAGTAGCCGTCCCAAACTGGCGATGGATGTGTTGACGACTAGCTGCCTCCCTTTTAACGTACCACTTCTAAATTAGGGATAGATAGCGCAATTGCCTTCGTGTTAGTTTTGAGCAACTTTCAGCAAACAAACAAAATAACTCTTGTAAAATTATTTCCTTTGGCAATAAATAATCTCAACAGCTTCACTGTGAGTGCATTTAATGTAATTTTAAAGAAACAAATAATAATTCTCTCTATCTATCTGTCTAATACAGGAGCAGTAGTGATTGGATAAAAGTCAGAATAATCAAATATGAAATTATTTGCATAAAATATTTTTTTTAACTGCCAGTGTACGTGTACCAACATACAGGAGTAAAACGTATGTTTACGTAATTCTTCACTGATTGATTTCGTCATGTGCGAACTACAACAGAGACATTTATATATATATTGTTTTTTTATTATCCGATAGATCTCAGTTACGCCTAATGAGAGACGGCGATAGCTAATGGTTATGTATCAAGTTTAATCTGTTTGGTATATATTTTATTTATTTTTTGTAACTAACTTACTTAATCTTCATCTAAATAAAGTGTCAAGTAACATATAATTTCCAGGGTATGAAATAATATTATTGAATATAGAACTATTTAAATATAAAAAAATCATTCCTCTTTTTCTACTTAGAATAGAAAAAATATGTATATTCTTCCACCGAGCTAGAATTAATACGTACGCTTTTGTTTTCGTTATATACGTATATACAGCATTTGACCATACGCTGTATCAAATATACAACAGAAATTATGACCAAGACCTGATTTTATAATACCCGTGAATAGCGGAGCACAGATAGCCCAATGTGTGGTTTCTGCGCTTGAACTGCAAACAAGACTAATTTTTATACTGTGCTCATTTTGTTTATTTTGTTGTTAAGCATAAATCTACAGAATGGACTAACTGTGATGTGCCTACCAAAGATATAGACACCTGTTTTTTAGCGTTACAAGCCTTCAGACTTTCCGTTGAGTCACTGGTGGAACATATTTCTTGGAACAGAATACATATGTGTGTGTACAGATATATGTATATATTATTTACATGCACATATACATTTATAAATAGAAACAAGTAGATCAAGGGTTAAATTTAATTAAACTAACATACTTGCCAAATGTTTAGATATATTTACATACATCTAGAAATTTTCAAATTTACACATTCTCTATTCCATGGCCCGGCATGGCTAGGAGGTTAGTGTTCGAATCACCATCACACCAAACATGTTCGCCTTCTTAGCCGTGGGGACGTTGTGACGGGCAATCCTATTATTCGTTGGTAAAAGAGCAGCTTAAGAGTTGGCAGTAAGTGGTGATGACTAACTAACTGCCTTCCTTCTAGTTTGTTGTTTTTTGAATTTCGCGCAAAGCTACACATAGGATTATCTGCGCTAGCCATCTCAATTTAGTAGTGTAAAACTAGAGGGAAGTCAACTAGTCATCACCACCCACCGCCAACTCTTGGACTACTCTCTTGCCATCGAACAGTGGGATTGATTGTCACAATACAACGCCCCTACGGCTGAAAGGACTATAATGTTTGGTGTGATGGGGATTCGGACCCGCGACTCACAGATTGCGAGTTGAGCCCCCTCACCACAAGGCTATTCTTGTGTGAGAAGAAAAGTCGCAAAATTAGCATATTCTACAGGGGTCTCTAGTGAACATCCGTAGAATTTAATTTGTATTTTCACTTTAAGTTTGTGAACGTTTTTATTCTGTAAATAAAAGTTATAGTACTTCTGGCTGATATATTATTCAAACGCTGTAATACATGTAATTCTGTACTTGCAGAAAAAAACACACAAACACAACATATGAGCTGTTTGCTACTTTGGGGGATAATGTTTCAGCATCCTAACACTTCATTCAGTGCTGTAGTAAAGGAGAGCGGCAATGTATAGTCTAACGTTGCAACAACTAACATAAAGCATTTTTTATTTGCACTAGTATAGGACTAAACGCTAACTCACATTTTTCCTCTCACAATATGACGACTTCAAACGCTATAGATAAAGTGGTTTAGGGCATTTTGTCGATGTTCGATTTCAGTCAAGAAATAATTTTGCCAAACGACGTGTGTCATACCTCATATTTAATGCTCTGATATTTAAATTGACATTTCTAACTTCAATGAATAAAGAAATGAAAGACAGTGAATCTCAAGACGAAAAATATAATACAATATGAAACCGTTTTTAAACCAAATTACTCAGCTAATGATTTACAATTTTTAATGTGCTGATTTTCATTTATTCTTACGATATATATTAAAGTTTCACTCATTAAGAAGCAGCAGCACAAAGCTACACAATGAGCTATCTGTGCTCTGCCCACCATTAGCATCGAAACCTAATTCTTAGCGTTATAAATCTGTTTACTTACTGCTAAGCCATTGGAAGGGGGAAAGATTAGGAGCGTCAATAGCATTTTACAAGGATTACATACCTGAGCTAATGTTATGGTTTGTTACCAACAATGTGAGCTGTGTCGTCACAGGTGACACGTTTAGTATTTGTATATTTGGTTCACGGCGAATTCCTGACCATTGAACAGAGCAGTCTTACTACGTTATAATTATACAATGCGTAACTCTCTCCGTGGAAGGATATTCATATATATGTTGAGACTGTTAAGTAGGTATATTTAAAAAAAAAAAAACATCAATCAAGTAAAATTCTGAATACAGAGTCCTATAATGTTCTCCAAAAAAGCAGAGAAACTCCAACAGCAAAACGTTTAGGACAACATACAACCTAGGAGAAATAAATTCATTTGCTTACGAAAGAAAATCCTTCAATTGAAACGTCGTTTTGACAAAGCTGTATATATCTCCAGAGATTTTAACTCCCTCCGTGGACTCAGCAGACAGCCCGATGCAGCTTTGCTACAGACACAAAAAAAACACACAAACACAGATTTTAACCAATATTTTAAACATAGAATTAGAATTTATGAAGGATCATATGTTTTCAAACACACCACGAAATAAAGGCTAATTCGGCAAAAAAGATGGCCGAAGACAGATTTCCTCAAGTAATTATATTCGATCACATGAAATTCAAGTTCCCGGATGCATCTTTAATGGCTTTTAGTGACTTTAAGTCTTGGAAGTTGACGTACTCGTATGTCGCAGGGACTGTGAAAAATGTGTTAATTTATGTAATTTAAGATCAACGTTGCAATATGGGCTTCCCTATAAATTTTGACTACTGACAATACTAATATTTAGAGAAAGAAGTCGCCATTTTATTTAGTCAAAAGCACCTAAATAGTGCTACCACAGTCCACACTCTTCTAAAAATACTCTGTTGTGCGCCACGTTGACATTATTATGTTTACACAGTCTTGATGAGCTACGATTTGTACAGGACAGTAAGCGGCACCTGATGGTGTTTTGTTGAATTTCAACGCTGAACTATTCAAAGGCCATCTCTGCTAACCATCTTTTAAGTTAGAAGAAATAAAAAGTTAATAAGTTAATACCACAAGCTTCTAATTTCTAGGATACTCTTTACCGTATCAGGCCCGGCAGGGCCAGGTGGGTCAAGTCGCTCGACTCGTAATATGAAGGTTGCGGGTTCGATCCCTGTCGCACCAAATATGCTCGTGCTCGCCCTTTCAGCCGTGAGGACATTATAACGTTACGGTCAAACCCATTATTCGTTGGTAAAAGAGTAGCCCAAGAGTTGGCAGTGGGTGGTGATGACTAGCTGCCTACCCTCTAGCCTTGCATTGCTAAATTAGGGATGGCTAGCGCAGATAGCACTCGTGTAGCTTTGTGCAAAAAAACAAACAATAATCTTTACCGACGTAATGACCCCCGCTGAGACACCTTCGGATTTACAACGCTAAAAACATTGGTTTGATTCCCCTCGTTGGACACAACAGATAGCCCGATGTGGCTTAGCTTTAAGAGAAACATCAATGTCACATTAAAATGTCCCACTGTTGAAAGATACAGTTTAGAATTCAAGCCCCCTAACTAGCAGGGGCTATACAATGTTGGCATCTGATAACTGTATACATCTTGTTGCTCGTAAACAGTTACATCTTCATCTAGCTCCATTTACGTCCAAAGAATAAAAATACAATGATTATTTATGTATGTTCTTTAAAGTTCAATGACAAATAATTATTAAGCTGTGTGTTAGAGTAAAAAATATTCAATGTTTAATAAGTAGAGAAATTCTATAATGTGTTATTTCAGGAGTGTTTTCTCATTGCAATAACATTTTTTATAATGTAGATAGATGATTTCTAAATATTATACCCATTTTTTAATAATATATTCAATTCAATAAATAATTTGTTCAGTAACACTTCTAATACCTTCAAGACGTCCAGGTAGTGACATATAGAGAATAAATAATTTATTTAATAACACTTCTAATACCCTTAAGATGTTCAAGTATTGACATACAGAGACTAAATATTTTGTATAATAATAGTTCTGACAGCATTAGAATATCGAAATAGGGACATACAGAGACTAAAGATTTTGTATAACAATAGTTCTGACAGCATTAGAATATCGAAATAGGGACATACAGAGACTAAAGATTTTGTTTAATAACACTTGCACACCATTATGATGTCTAAATAGTGATATACATAGACTACAAACTTTGTTTAGCAACACTTCTGACATCGTTAGGATGTCTGAATAGTGACATAGAGAGACTTTGCTAGGTTTCCCTGGCGACTTCCAGATTTTCGAAGTTCATCACCCAATTTCGAAAATTGATTTCGTCGTTTGTCGCATAAACGTATCACAGAACCAGAAAAGAACAGTGAATCATGGTTATCTGGCTGATCTTGCTTGGTAACCTGAGGAAGTAATTTTAATGACATCACATCAATTTGATAAATTTCGTTTAACAGAAAATTCATAGTGAGCTTGACACTAGTGATAAAAAACAATAATAGACGTTTGAAATTTAACTTTGATTTAAAAACAAACAAACAATCATACAGTTCTTTAACATTCTAACCACAAAGAATTAGTTGTTTGACGTTATACCTTAATTGAGTTTTTTAAAGTAAAATTAATGTACGAAAATGGCTATGATGTTAAGTCTCATAACTGAACATTTTTTTTTTGAATATCGATTAAGGATGCACAAAGACTAGTTACACCAGAAGTCTCACCAGAAGAGAGCTGACAGTTAGTTAATACCAGCCATCACCAGCTCTTGGGCTTCTCTTTTACAATTAATAATGAAACTGACCAGAAAATTATAATGCCCACATGGATGAAGTGAATAGCTTGTTTAGTGACAATAATGACTCAGTAACCTGCAAATTGCGAGTCGAATGCTCTTACACTTTGACCTTTGAAAGAAATATAAATTTAATATTGTATATTTTTTTATTCATAAAGCGGTAAAATAATGGAATAATTAAAGAAGTCAATATTCGCATGCGAATGAAACATGTCTGCACCACGAATCCCCTTTCCCAACACGGCCAATTTTAACATAAAAAAATCTAGAACTGTCGAAATTGCTACCTTGGACCTCCAAGATGCCAAGAAGCCATTTTTATACCAAATCTCATGCAAGTTGATTGACATATATATCAGTAGCTTACGAAAAATCCTAAACTGTGCTTTCCTCGCTGAGTTATTGAGTAAAAGAAAAATATTTCAATTTTTTTCCTTATCTTTGTTTCTGTCCTTGCAAAAAGTATCTTTCTACTAAATCTCACGTATATTGCTTAGCAATTTACCAAAACTACTAAAATTATGGGTTTAATTATTAATTATTTAACCTTTTGATACTCTTATAATAACCAAAAATGAGTATATACTACATAAACCTGTAGAAAAGTACCTTTGTACTGAATCCCATGTGAATTGGTCAAGAGTAGTTGAACAAAACCCTCAAAATTATGTGTTTTTTTGGGGGGAGTCTGACGCCATTAAAAAAAAACTCAAGAGGGGAAAAACCAACCTTTTTTACGGTCAATATGTTGGGCACATAAATTTATATTTCCATCTTATCTTTTGTAAATGGTTTGGGTTGTTTGACTTTTGACTCCCTAAAATCCTAAAAAACGACTAAATGAAAAAATTGTCTCGATGCACTGGATCAAGGAACAGCATTAGGATCCTTGATGGAAAGACAGCATGTTTCTCTGCGTAAAATAATATGTTACAAGTAATATCCTTGTTGATTTTCACACAATTATTGTTAGAGATACTTATATACGAGGTCTGATCAAAACGTTCTAAGACTTCTTCTGTTACAGGTGCCAATACAGAGGAAGTGAGCTTCACTGAAGTGTGTACAAACTACAAATAGTGATCTACCCCACGAACAAGCCATTTTTCCAGATCTTATACCTGTGTTGCGGAAAACGTGTTCAAAGACTGACGTTTCTTGCCCCTGTCGTGATAAAAATGGACAGAAAAGACGAGCAACGTGTTTGCATCAGTTTTTTTTGTAAAAATTGGGAAAGAAGGAACAGAAATTCTCGAAATATTACAAAATGCCTTTGGTGATGACAGCTTAAGTAAGGCTGTCGTTTATTAGTAGATAAAACGCTTCCACGATGGCTGGGAATCGATCAAAGATGAACCACGTTCTGGGTGATCGTTGACGTCTTCCAATGATGAAACGATCGCTAAGGTAAAAGACAGTTAACCAGGCCTTTCATAAAGATATCTTAATTCTCCTTAGGTAGAATTTAAAAGAAGAAACCGCTGCGAGCTGTGGGAGAATTGTTATTGATTTCTTCATCATGAAAATGTATCTTCACACACTGCTGTATCTGTTTAAGAACTTTTGGCAGCAAAAAAAAAAAATTTCTGTGATACCACACCCCTCGTATTCTCTCGATCTTGCTCCTTGTAATTTTTTCTGATGTAAAAAATCAAAATTTGGTTGAAAGGAAAGAAATCTGATTACGTTCCAACTATCTATAATAATGTGAAAGTACAACAGTTGAAGACTTCCAGCATTGCTTCCGAAAATGGCAGAAATGTTAGAACAAGTGTGTATCAGCTGGGGTAATACTAATGTTTGTACATTATCCTTCAGAATAAAAGTGAAGGCTTAGAACTTTTTGACCACACCTAGTACATTTCCTCATTGGTTTTTTCCATCCTAAAATATTCTATTGATAACAAACTTTTGTGTCATACAGGTTGGTTGTTTAGAATTAAACACAAAGCTACACAATGGGCTATCTGTGCTCTGCCCACCACGGGTATCGAAACCCGGATTTTAGCGTGTAAGTCCACAGACATACCGCTGAGCCACTGGGGGGCGGGTCATACAGAGAGAGCGAAGGAAAAATAAAAGGCAATTTAAGAGTTCAAAATAAAAAAAGTTTCATACGTTCACGTACCGTGTATTTTGGATAATATATTTTATTGTTATGTAAAGTGTGTCTTTCTTTTGATTATCGTTTCTTTGAGGGAATGAACAACAAATCGTAACATTGTAAAAATGATCACATATTGTATATATAGTGAAAAATTTAAATAATTCATTTATTCAACATAGAGGCCGCATTTACATTGTCTATTTAACTGTAGACACGAGATTATTTTGGTGGGAAATTTTGAGAGTAGCATTTAAAGTTTACTTTCTGTGTTAGGAAAAGTTGGTAGAATTTGTAGTGCCTTTAAAATTTTGATTTAGTTAGTGTTTAGGAAATTTAACTATTTGAAAATGTATTCCAGATTTTCAGACAATATTCTGCGAGAATCGAATGTGAAAACTGTGCAGAAGTGTCAAAATGTTGATTCGACTAGAAGTAAAAGGAAGACGGTGAGATGGGGGGGTATATTGTTAAGCCTAATGCAAGTAATGGTAGTTTTTCTTTTCCTATCGTTATTACTGTGAACATACAAATTATAATAGTATTTAGACCATAGGTGATCTGCAAGCCATGTGCAGTCTAGTCTTTGTAATTTCAGGTTGTATTTCACGTAACTTAAATGTAGCTTTGATTTATTAATCGAATTAGTATAAACTGTAAGAAATCAGTATTTTCAATAAGCTTGGTAACGTATTAAACTGAAACATGCTTAGGTTCTTCACTTGTCTTTTGGGATAATAAATGCCACAACAAAAACGTAGTTAAATTAAAGTTTAACTAAATGGTTTATTATAAATTTCAGTAGACATTGTTTTCTTTTTTTTAACTTGCTACTCTTGCTAGTCTGTTTCAAATAACTATTTTCTGTAGACTAGTAAAACTTGCTTCTGTTTAAGCACATGTATGTCCAGATTTTGAAACGTACTTCAAGGACTTGAGAATAAGTTCTGAAGTTGCAATGAATTTAATTTGGAGGATAACTCTACTGGTACAACTGGCTACTAGAATTAACTCAACATAAATGTTGTTACATTTTGTTTGCACCACTATTTCATCTTTATTCATATAAAATAACTTTAGTACAAATAAAAGTATTATTTCTGGATTATTTTAAATATTTTGCCAATTTAAACCAATATGTTAGCAAATAAACGTGGCCTGGTTGTTAAGGTATTCAGCTTGCAATGTGAAGGTGGTGGAACTAAAAGTCTTTGCTAAAGATGTTCAGTGTTTTAGTTATTGAGATATTTCAACATGGAACTGCCTTTTAGGTCAGTAGTTCCCAAAATGTTTGATATTGACCTGTTTTAAAAATAAAAATGTATTTACATGATTTCTTTCTTTCAAACTCTCAACATTACAAAATCAAGCTGTGACCCCAGCTTTGAAACCACTGCCCTAATTTCATTTCAAAATTAAGGTGGAGATTATCCTCCGTTAATTTTTGTAGAAAGCTAACATAATTTTAGTAAAATTAAAGGAAAGATAGAATGTAAGTTGCATATAATTATTTTGAGACTGGTCTTGCCAGATTTAAGCCCTAGCATAATTGTTTTAATTTCATTTTATGGCTGCTATAATTTTCATGAAGGCAGAAAATTGCCAGATCTAACTAATTTTGTGAAGCTGTTTAACAACTAATGGAAATACTTGTGTAACACAATTGCTGATAGGTGAAATGACCTTGTCAACTGGTACATCATAGAGGGGATAATTATATTTAAACACATTTCACTTGGGCTTTAATATGCAACAGCAGTCTACTAAATTAAATGTTAGTTTTGCACAGAGTGAGGCCCATCAAGTTGACCAGTAGTTCTATTAGCTGTAGCATAGTTGCTCACAGCATGACTCCAAGTTTTTTTTTGTTTTTTTTTTTAAAGTACAAACTTCTAGCTTCTGGCTCCATTTCTTAACTACTTTGAGATCTTAATTATAGGTGTGGTTGTTGAAGATTATTTAATATCTTAATGTATGATGCTATTTGCAGAATATGGAACTGAAATGGGAGAGAAATTCAGTTAATTTTTAAAGACTCTTTTGCTTATGTTGGATTCGACATTTCAGTTTCGATAATCAGATTACTGTAGATACATGTGATAGTGGGGATATGTTTGGTAGCTCCTTCCATCTAAAAAATGGTAAATATTCCTTGAACTTACCTCTGTTCCACTTGTATGGCTACTGCAGAAACACTTGTGGTTGTAAACCAAAGTTTGGTTTGTGTTGAATGTTTAATGCTCCTATACAAAAACTACTGAAAATTTAAAGTTGTAAGAGTTATTTCTAATCTGTTGCCTGTAGGTTAAGCATTAATTAGCCTTCTGATGTGTACTGTAGTTTATTAAAATTTAGGAGGGAATATATAAAGTAGTTGTATAGTTCACCATACAGTTTTTTATGTTAATATGGACAGTTTCAACTGCATACTTTTCTACGTGCAGGAAGAAATACGAAAATCGTTGCAGGTTCTTCAACCTTCTGCTACAAATCAACAGGTGCTAGTTGGCAGAGATGGCATACATGTGAGCAAAAATAAAGTAAGTTTTCTTTTCATATAACCTACATGCAACAATTTTTTAATGCATGGGAAAAGATTGACTAGTCTTTATTAGTTTAACCAGTCTTGTTAGTTAAAATCTCATTTTCTCAATTTTTGTGTTCACTCAATTAATACAAGATGGTGTTTTGAATCTTTCTGTTTAAATACTTCTTTTTATTTAAGAGTTGATGGTGAAATATTTATTGGATAGACATAACACCTTTAACTATGGCTAACTCGTACATTATTTTTAATTGTATGTAACTAATATGTCATTATTTCTGTGTGCAAGTAAAATTGTCGTAATTTTGTTACATGTACACATACAAGTAGTTTCTAAGTTTTTTTTGGATTTTTTTTTATTGTTACATTTTTTGACAATTCAAGGTTTGTGCTAAATAATTATTGGATTTTTGTGATATTTAGCCTAAGATGAAGTCTAAAAGAGAGAAACTGAAGAAGAGAACTCTGGATGCAGACTATGAGGCTGTCAACAGTCCAGCCAAAATTAGAAAGGGCACTGGCAACAGTGGAAGTGAAATTCACAAATGCTCAGAGGAAATTATTCAAAAACAAGGATCCAAAGATGCATCATTCTTAATGTCTGGTAATTTAATTTATAAAATATTCCCTATTTTTAAATGTGGAATCTTAACAGGGATCCTGTCTTTTTACGCGTCTTACAGCAAAATATAAAAAAGGGGGGGGTAGACTATTTCAGTGGGTTGTATCTTCAATCAAAAGGGGCCAAGAAAAAAAAAACTTAGATTTTCATTCAGTTATTGTTTTAAACAATAAAGATGACATTGTAGTTGGGTGAAATATTTGACAAATTTGTACTTCCACCACTGAACATTTCTGGCTTCTAAAACTTAATTTTTATTTAGTATTCTACTTCTATCTTTATTCTTCAGTTATTTAGTTTTGTCAGTTTTCTTGTGTATGAACTCTTAAAGTAATTATGATGTGGTAAGTATGCTGTTAGCTGATATTTTGTTGAATTCTTGTGTAAATATGGATTAAAAGGTTACATAATTTTCTATTTTCATTGATTCTTATGTGTATCAATGTACATCTTTCTGTGGTCAGGATGGTGTGTACCATTGAATAACTCTGGTAGGGTTACTATTCAATCAAGCAAAAATTGTCTGTCTTATTTTCTAGTTTTTTTGCAGTGCTCCCAGGTAAAATGAGGTGCCCAGGGTTTTTTCTTGATCCCTGACAAGCATTACAGTATTTTTAAAGTGGAGCTAGAAAAGAATTCTTTGCTTTACTCCATTTATTTTTCTGCATTTTAAAAAAAGTTTCATTACTTGTTTTCAAATAGTATATAATGTATAATACTTAATGTGACTATGTATTACAAAGTACTAGTCCACTAAAACACAGCCAAGACTGGGTTACTTTTTAAAGACTAAAGGAGAGTCTTAGATTACTGGATATGTAACATGAGTGCATATGCAACATCGTAATGCAAATTATGTAATGCTAACTAGGCATGAGTGGAAGGTTTTTTAATATATATATGCGTGCGTGCGTGCATGTGTAATGTATAAAATTGAGACTTAAGCTATTTAGAGTAAACATTTGTATTTGTTATGTAGTTATTCTAGTAAAAGTAATTCCCATTTAATTTATGGTGGTTACAAGATCAGTCAAATTGACATAACAGAGTTAGGGTGTTTGAAAATAATGAAGTCTCACTGAAAACAAATGCTTAATGAATTTAGAATTTATATATTACAAATATTTGAATTTTGGAATAAATAATTTTCAATCATAACATAATCACAATTGTACTACTTAAACACTTAAAACAAAGCTCCAGTAAAAAATCTTTTTTGTGTGCAGTAAAACCTTTTTGATCTTTACTAAAAGTCCACCAAATTTTGTGAGGATATCCCTCCACACACCTTGTATCAAAGTTAGTGTACCTACTTAACATGTGCAAAGTTTATATGAACTTGTTTATATTGTACTGCATCTTTTGTTAAAGGGTTAATCCATAAGTATCAATCCAGTATATCTTGGTGGAAGTGCTCAGCTTGCTCCTGAGTATGCTCCCATGCTCTCCTTGCATCTATCAAAATGAGCATCAAGGATATGGGCTTTCTGGGACATTCTGCAGCCCATTTTGCCATAGTTCTTCACCAGAGCCTCAACCAGTTCCACAATTTTTGGACTTGTGATTGCCTAAGAAACCCTGAACCATTGCAACAAAGCTGTTCTAAACTTTTTCCTTCCCTCTGAGCTTCTTGGGAAATTTTGTGCACTCCAGGATCTTTATTTGAGGTTCAACAAAGACACCAACTTTGACCTTTGTCTTGGACAGCTCAGGGAAGAAGTCTTGAAGGCTGCAGACTTGTTATCAATAGCTGTGACATTGTTTCATAAGACCCAATTTTATGTGCAATGGTGGAAATAACACCTTCTGAAGGTCCACTAGTGGCTCACACTTGACATTATGCCTCCCCAGGGAACTCAATCCATTGTGGCCACTGCTTCTTGTTATAGTGCTGTGCAGTGTCCCTGCTGTCCCAAAAGCCAAGACAACAGAAACCCCTTGATGTGGATTCCTGTATGTGGTGAGGGGACCTCCCAGGGAAGGTTCTGTCTGGTTACCTTCTCTGGTATCTAAACATCCACCCACTTGTTTGCTGTGTGTGGCGACCCGTGAAGGGGAGGAGAAGATCCCGGTGGTTGAGGGGTCCAACCCTAACACACCACTTTGGCCTCGAAATCCTGTAGACGGGTGGCCTTTGGGTGGCCCCTCTTGGACCAATCGGCTGGTCCACTTGGGCTAGAGTCAACCAAGTACCAGTGTTGGAAGTTCTCAATGGGTGTTGTGGCCATTGTGCCTGATGCTGCTGTTTGGGTATAGTGTTAATGAAACCCTGGCGTTGCTGCATTGTCCTTGTATGACTTTGTAGTGCGTCCCGTTGTAGCACTCCATGGTGGGTGGGGTTAGTGGGTACCGAAATTTTTCCTTTTTCCTACGGAAAAAACAGTCAATGGGTAAGCGATTACGTCTTGAATACTTTGAACAGCAATTTTCAACATCAGTAACACACGTACCTCATTTTCTTATATTACATTCTCTTTCGGAAAAACCTTTAGGGCAAATGTCCCCTTTTTTTATTTATTCAAAAGGGACAAGAGAAACTTGCTGGCTCTCCAAAGTCAGTAAAGAAGCTTCAATCTGGTGACATTGGTTGAAACATCCACATCCCAACATAGTGAACTCCTCTTGAATTCAAAGGCAATTGGGGATATACGTATTGAGGTTACACCCAATGCTGCTTTGAATTCTTCACAAAGAGTTATTGTTGAAAGGGATTTGAAGAACGTTCCCGAGTCAGAGATTCTCGCTAGTCTCTCCACTCAAGGAGTTTCTGCAGTGAGGTCCATCTCCACTTGCAAAGATGGAGTTACACTGCCAACAAATGCTTTCGTTTTAACATTTACTTCACCACTTGCACCTGCCACCATCAAGGCAGGTTATCTCATTTGCAGGGTTTGGCCATACATTCCAAACCCTCTCTGTTTCCAATGTCAAAGATTCGGCCACTCAAAGACATCTTGTTGTGGATAATGCTTGCAGCTTCTTGATGCCAAATCTGATAAAATTAGCTAGGTTTATGTTCACTTAGGCAGCCAGGACTGAACTGAAGTGGTGAGCCCCTGTATATATACATTACTATGGAAAGTTCTAGAAAATTCTAAAAGGTTCTTGAAAATTATTGTAAGTTATACAACATTCTAGAAAGTTCTTGAAAGAGTGAGAACTATCAGCTACTCAGCACTAAATCTACCTGGAATGTTTTGGAAAATGGATAAATTTGAAAATTTTATTACCAGGTTACAGAAGCAACATTTGAAGAGAAAAATAGGTCTATTTACCTCAGGCATAAGCAAGTGGGAAATGACACTTTGCTCAGGAACAAGAAAGTAAAATATTTTGTTACATAGTGTAATCTGTGTATATTCGCCTCTGATCTTGTTTGAATTTATTTTCTGGTAGGAAATTTGAACACTTATGTGGTTGCTATATAGTGACACGTGTTTTTTAAAGTTAACTAAGGCTTCCCAATGTGAAAAAACTGGTCAGGTGCAGAGGAACTTGTCAGTAATTGTTTAAAAACTGATTTTGAACATTTGAGTACATTAACAGTAAACTTGTCTGAACGCTGGTTTTATAATGCTAATAGTAATGACAAATTTAAAGAATGATGCATATCTTCCTTACCAAATGTGTTTCTCCTTTTAAACTTTTTTACTTGTATTTTGGAATGGATGTTACAGTTGAGTTTTAAAGGTTTTAACCTTTTGTATGTAGAATGACTAATTGTGAGAAAATATTAAGTTTTGTGTAAAGGAAGCAAATACAACTGTTTATATAGCAACGAACTAGTTGTTAATTTTACCAGTATTTTTTAAGTAATTATAACCATAATTTCTTACTTTATCTTGGACTGTCACTTTTTATGCACCAAAGTATTTCATCAAACAGTTTTTAATTAGCATTCAAAAATATTCAAAGAATAATTCTAAGATATTTAGATTTTACTTTTCCTTTAATGTTAGTCCTATATTCAATTAATAGATCTAAGGTTGTTGAAATATGGTGATGTTCAGAGAAGTACATGCCTGAACTTTAATTTCCACAGCAGATATTCCATCTGCTTACTGGAAGGACCTTGCTGAAGAGAGAAGGAAAGCATTGGAGGAGGCCTTGAAAGAAAATGAATCTGTAAGATTATCTTATTAGATTTTTCATCTCTTGAATCTCGTATGAGAATTATATAGTTTTTTGTTATTAAAAGATAAATATAAAATTAGCATGCTTGCTGCCACCTGTACTATTAATTCCTACCCTGACAAATATGGCATGGCCAGGTTATTTGGATGCTTGACTTGCAATCTAAAGGTCGAAGGTCTGAATCCCCATCCTATGAAATATGCTTACCCTTTCAACCATGGTGACATTTATATTGTGATTTGTCAATCCAACTATTTGTTTGAGTAGCTCAAGAGTTGGTGGTGAGTGGTGATGACTAGCTGCCTTTCCTCTAGTCTTTCTCTGCTAAATTAGGGACAGCTAGCACATTTAGCAATTGCGTAGCATTACACGAAAATCTATGTACCAAACATGTCTGTGCACCAACCACACTTCAGTATTTATTGACCCCATATCTACAGTATTTGTATGGTTTACTACTAAGTTTGAAGCAATTTGTCTTAAGTGATCCACTGGTGGAGCACAGCAACAAATGCATTTCGAAATTAATACTAGAAGGTAGACCATTTTCCTAAAGCAATACATTACTCTGTCTGGCAACCAAGTTTTTCAATACTTAGACAACTTGATGTTGCAACTCTAAGAAATCTAATAGTTAAAATATACGTTAAGGGGTTGGTTTTGTGTGTTGACAGTTTCTTAATATCTCTGTTTATATCTTGCATAAATCAATATTTTTCTATTAATATACAAGTCGACTGTACATTTAATAAATGTTTTTTTTTAATTAAGCTGCACATACAACTGGAAGTTCTTGAAGAAGAAAATTCTCAGCTGAGAGAAATAATAAACCTTGCAAAGGGACTAGCAGAAACAGTGGATGTGAGTTGGTTTTATACTTCATTTAAACTGGACAAGCTGTTTATAAATTAATGTAACATTTTAAGTTTAAAATGATATTTCTGTTAAGTCTGAATTTCTGTAGAGT
The DNA here is from genome assembly GCA_011833715.1 of Carcinoscorpius rotundicauda. Lineage (NCBI taxonomy): Eukaryota > Metazoa > Arthropoda > Merostomata > Xiphosura > Limulidae > Carcinoscorpius > Carcinoscorpius rotundicauda. Next base: position 93,793,125 of record CM022394.1, on the reverse strand, counting down.
TCTTGGATTTTTTGAACTGTTTTTACGTGATGATTTTTGATAATATATGCCTACATGTTTTCACACAAATTTGCAGGTTGTTGGTAAACATTACGAGGCTTTTGTATGTAAACTTAGTTTTTTAATTAATTATGATATTTAATGATTCAGTTTTTTCTTTTAGTGACAATGCTAAAATCAGGGTTTGATTCCTCTTGGTGGGCTCAAATAATTGAATGTGTATTTTTTGGCTATTTCTAGTGTCTTTGGTTACAATAACATTTGAAAGATTTAACTAGAAAGTTTTCACAAAGAGTATTCTGTATTGTTTCCTCATTTAAAGATAAATGAGACTTGATAAGAACGATGCAAGTACAAATTAACTTTTGTAATAAAAACATTATCACTTTTTTGTTTGTTTTAAGAATATCACACACACACACACACACACACACACACACACACACACACACACACACACACACACACACACACACACACACACACACACACACACACACACACACACACACACACACACACACACACACACACACACACACACACACACACACACACACACACACACACACACACACACACACACACACACACACACACACACCTGGTGGTTACAAGCTCAGTTAAGAGTAAAAAAGTAACGATAGTTTTTTGAAAACAATTAGAAACTTAATTTTCAAATAAAGTATCTTTACTTGGATAAATACTTGTAAAAAAAAAAAAAAAAAATACCAAATTAAAATTTGTCTACAGATGACTGTAATGTGTACTTATTGAAGTTGAGCATTTTTAAAGATGTGAGAACATGTTATAGTATGAAACTTGTCATGCATGTTTCTGAACTGTTGTACACCTAACTACTTAAACCATACAAAGACATTTTCCAGTTAACTTCTCTAACAGTACTTTGATTTCTTGTTTTTCATAGAAAATGAAGGATTATCTCCCCCCATTAAATAAGTGTCATGTTGATTGTAACCAAAAATCAAGTTTCTTGACACCATATGGATTGTCTTGGTTAAAGGAAAGAATAGGAAAATATTAGACTAATATTAAATAGTGGACTTAAATGTTTATGGTAACTTTCTTAAAGTATTGTATAGTAAAAGGTTTAATTTACATGTTTTATTTGTGTAAAGTTTGTTTATCAGGTTGTAGATATTTGTGACTGATTCTTTTATTGTTGGTATTAATAATTATTCCTGCTTTTATTTAATTTTAGAATATAGTGGAAGATTTGTAAGCTTAACATGGAACCTCGAAACTAGTTTTGTGAATATGATTGAAGTTATTCTGTCTTCTCTCTGAACAAAGTTGGAGTTTTGACTCAACAAATTATTCCTGGTCATCACTGGACTGTTTCCTGTCTGTATGTTGCAGTCAGTGAAAAAGCTGATCGTAACATTACTGTAAAAAATTATCTTGTGACAAGAAGTCTCAAAAAATGGTGTAAAATATTAAGTCTTTCTGATTCCTGTAATTTGTGTTGTCTTGAGGGAGATCCAGGTGAGAATGACCTTGTTTTCAGTTTCTGAATTGTTTCTTCCATTTTAATTCCAGTATTGAGACTAGTTTGTAAGAAGTGAATTTAGTTAATGTTGGTATTTATAGCCTGGAATTATTTGATACAAGTTAGGTAGGTAGTTTTTATTTTGTTAATTTAAATACCATTTACAGAAATATGACATTATTTGATTGAAAAGTTTTTCTTTTTAAATGTAAAATTAAAATTATGAACATACCTGATATTTTGTAACTGTTAATCAGCTACATACAGAGAATGTTAAAGTGTAGATGATTTTTAAGTAAACTAGATTTTTGGTTAAAGTCGTGTTCTAGAAAAACCTCCCACTAATTCCAGATTATTTCATTTGACCTTTTATTTTCCTTGCTTTTTTTTCTGATTAAGAAGGGCTTGTCCACCCCATGCACAAAATTTTATTCACCAAGTGCCCTAAAAATGTAATGTATCATGTGAGTTTAAGGGATGCCCTGGGCATGAAATTTTGGGTCATACATTATTCTTGGACTAGTCACAGCCATGACTGACATGATGTTGTGAAAAAAACTCTCCAAACCAAGCTTGATGTAATTAAACTATATCAGAAATATAAAAACAATATAAGAAAGTAAATGGGAAAAGAGTAAAACACAAGGAAAATAGTTAATACATTATGAAACAACATTATCTAGTAGCTAAAAAAAAATTTGTAACATTGGGTCAATGTGTAAATGGTTGCCTGTAATTTTTTTACTTGTGTTCTTTAAGTAGAGCTCTTAAAATATTTTTAATTTTATTGGCCATAGAATAATTTTTACGACTATATTAAAATTGTTTTGAATTTAGCCACATTATTTTGTGTTTGTTTGTAATTTGAGCTTCTATTTCTTGTACAAAACTGGAGACAGAATATATTTGTATGTTTTATAAAACTGTGACCACTACACTGAACAATCTTTTGTTACTCCAGACTTTGTGTAGTTCTTTCAATAATGATAACCATTGTACCACTTGTCTTTAACTTGTTACAATGAAAATCATTTACATTTTGTACTTAGATGTATTAAAATGTCCAACTTTCTACTGTTTTAAGTTTACTTACTGTAGTAAAATCTTATTTCAGTTTGAGTCAACAAAATAAAACTAAAGCAAACCAAGAATGTACAAATCCTGTAAGAACACTGGACCAAAACCAGTGTAAGTAAATGTTAACTGTGCAACAGTTAAAACCATAACCTTATGTGAGACATTCCAGCAGATGAGTAGTAAAGTTGCTAGCCATTAAGCATGATGGGAAGTTAAAAATAATTAACACCTGAAAATAAAATTTTAAAAAACATTAAAAATATAAAACAAACTTGACCAAGAACTGAAGTTTTTTGCTATACTTGTTATAAAGCCCACCATTTTGGTAATTGTTTGTTTGAACAATTTTAGTGAATGGATCTCTTAAGTCTTAACTCTGCAGTCACAGATTTGAACTGAGCATTATATAACTTGTAAAGGTTTTGATAGGAAGGAAACTGTTATTGTTTAAAATTTAATTTTTTGTAACTGTATAGAACTACTCAACTAGAAAGTTTCCAAGTTTATTGGGAAGAATAACTTGTAGTTAAAACCATATAGGGTAATTTAACTAATCACTAGCTAGGCTGTACCAATTCTGTGGACCTACCTAAATGAACAAAATGGTAAAAAGTTTGGAATCCATTTATGCAGTATGACAAGTCAAAGAACTGGTAGCTTGTCCTTATTAACAGCAGAAGATAATAGGAGGAAGTGTTAAGGCTTATTTTAAATTATCTCTATGCATATATATGCAATGTCATATGTTCATTAGCTGGTGTGATATGCATGTTGCTTTGGCAACGTTTTAAGTACATTTTGATAAAACTGTTAATACTGTCTTGAACTAGATTACATCAGAGTTCTATGCAACGACTCTTCAATAGTTTATCTTGTTTAATTCAAGAATGTCCTGCTTTAAGAACCTAATTTTATTTTTATTTTTTTAGTTTCAGATGTCAATACAAACTTCTAATCAAAAGGTTGCAACACTGAAAATGTTGAAATTAGCATGGTTATCAGCATAGCTAACTTAAATGCATTTCCACTTGTATTAGAATATGTTTCACGAGTTGCATGTGTGGCTTTTAACTATACTCGTATCTCTCAGGATTTATCTGTATTAGGAGATTTAGGTTGTGCCTAAATCTGTGTTAATCTAACAATGCTATTCTTTAATAATGTAAAGAATAGATTGAAATAAAAAGTAATGGTGTTTGATAATGTAAGTAGAATAAACAATATTATATGAAAATTATAGCTACAACTGTTTTATTGCTGGGGGTATGTGTGACGTTGCTTCTGTTAAGTGTGAGAATGTGTGTACATAGATTGGGTGTGACCTAGAGATTACAATACTCAGCTGTTTATTGAAAATTCCATTTAAGTGTAGCTGGTAGGTCAGAAGATCTAAGGTTTTAGTCAATTTAGCTGAGACAAATCTTTCTATTTCTACACAAGAGGAGAGTGCTGCAGCTGATCTATTTCCTTTTGGTCAGTGATGCTAAATGAGAAATAAACACCAAGGATATTTGCTGAAGGTGCCATTAGATGTGAAAACAAACTAGTTTTGTAACATCTGGTCTAAGCTGTGCTGATGAACCTCGAATATGCAAAACTGCATTACACAGATGGTACTGGTAATTAAAGAATATTGAAGATTCTTTCTAGTTTTACCTTCAGTTTTTTAAAAAAAGTTGAAATGAAGTTTCAGTGAAATTGTAAAATAATTCACACCCCTAACTTAGTTCAAGTTTTAATTTCTTGGCAGTTAAAAAAGAAAACTTAACCCATCCCATAATTGTACAATATTGTTTCACAATACTGGAATCAGACAGCCAATCATGGTATTTATTAAATAAATAATTACATTGTGGCTTCGTTTTTGACGCATCCTGTAGTTCATAAAGTTTGACAAAATTTGTTATTTCAGTTATTGTTAAGGCACCAGTACAACTAAATGAATGTTTTGGAAATTTTATTGATACCATATCGATTCTTGTTAAACTAAGCTTTAGATTGAATTTCAAAGAAACTTATTTCTAATATTAATGGCAAGAGAAATATATACTCTTCCACCCCATTTAAAAACTTATTGTAGAGTTTGAGAAATTCTTTAGTCGTATGCAGTTTTAAATAATAGTGTATGGGAAAAACTTCAATTTTAGCCTTGTTAAAGAAATGACAAAAATAAATTCATTATAAGGCAGTTTCGTAGGAAGGTTTTACAAAACAAATTTCCATATTTTATATTTTTACTAGACAGCTTCTTGGGGGGGAAAATTACTTTCTACTCTTTGAAACACGCTTGGTTCGTAGACCAGTTTGTTGAGTTTGAATAGGTCTCTCTTTTCGTCGGTCCGGCAGGGACAGGGAATTAGGGCGCTCTATTAGTTATCTGAGAATCGTGGGTTCCAATTCCTGTTGCACCAAATATGCTCGTCCTCTCACCCGTGGGGATGATATAATGTCACGGTGAATTCCACTTCGTTGGAGAAAGTGTAGCCTAAGAGTTTAAGTGGTGATTAGGAACTGCCTTCTTTTCTCGTCTTATACCGTTAAATTAGGGACAACTAGTTCTCGTTTAGCTTTCGTCAATAACTAGGTTATTTTCATAAAGTAGTTTTAAAGAACTTTACAAAACGTGTAATATACTTTGATAAAACTCATCACAGATAATTATGAAAGAAACAGCGCAGTTAAGGAACAATTCGTTATTTATTAGAAATATCAATCCTTGTATTTGTTTAATCTTATCAATCAGTGAATGAATGTTTCTAAATTCAAGAGTCCAAATCCGTAACGTAACTTCTCCGTATATCTAAGGGACAAAGATCACAACAATCTGCGAACATTCAGTTACGAAAGCAGTTCTAATGTAAAAAATAAAAAATGTGATGTGATCCAAAAATATATGGCCGCTTTGAATGTAAAAGTATATTTAACATGCATGTATACCATTAATATATGGCTTCATTTGTATATTCTATGCTACAATAAAACAGGCCTGCGAATTTAACTTCATGAAAGTTTTGGTTTTAATAAGGGTTGTGATTGTAAGCATAAAGCTGTACAATGGATTATCTGTGCTTTTCCCACAAAGATATCGAAACCTGGTTTTTAACAGTATGAATCCATAGATATGATGTTGTGCCACTGGGCGTCTTTAATAACGGATTTCCCTTTCCCTTCCTAGCCCGGCATGGCCAAGCGTGTGACTCGTAATCTGAGGACAGCCGGGGTTCGCATCCCCGTCTCGCCAAACATGCTTGCCCCTTTTAGCCGTGTGGGCGTTATAATGTTATGGTCAATCCCACTATTCGTTGGTAAGAGTAGCCCAAGAGTTAGCGGTGGGTGGTGATAACTAGGTGCCGTCCCTCTAGTCTTCCACTACTAAATTAGTGACGGCTAGCACAGATAGCCCTCGAGAAGCTTTGTGCGAAATTCAAAAACAAACTTTCCCCCCAATCATGTAAGAATTAGTCACAAATCTGGAAGAAAAAAAATGCGTTGATCAAGTAATTATTTCGTTTACCAGAATGAACGTTCTTCTAAATTATTTTTGAGTAAGAACGACCAGTAAGACTTGCGTCACGATTGATCTGCAGCTAGTGATTTGGGCCTGGCATGGCAAAGCGCGTAAGACGTGCGACTCGTAATCCGAGGGTCACGGGTTCGCGCCCGCGTCGCGCTAAACATGCTCGCTCTCCCAGCCGTGGGGGTGTATAATGTGACGGTCAATCCCACTATTCGTTGGTAAGAGTAGCCCAAGAGTTGGCGGTGGGTGGTGATGACTAGCTGCCTTCCCTCTAGTCTTACACTGTTAAATTAGGGACGGCTAGCACAGATAGCCCTCGAGTAGCTTTGTGCAAAATTCCAAAAACAAAAAAACAAACAAGCTATTGATTTTTCAATATTCTAAACATAAAATGTGACCTGATTTCACTTCAGTAAAAGTACGTATGACTGTGAAAAATCTGGTTTTCATTTTCGGATTTAACAACTGTGAAAATATTAAGATCGTAGCAGGCCTGTGTAATTATAAGGTATATTTCACTATCTAGTTTTGTTTTGAAATTCGAACTGAAACTGTGTACCAAATACTTATGCCTATTTCTAAGGCCAAAGTCGTTTTAAATCTTTGCTTCGAAATTTTACGTTTTCAATAGTTATATTAAATCATTATTATTGTGATTGTCTTAAGACTTTTATTATATAAGTAAAACTAAAAGTTTTTTAAAGGAACTCCACCTTTAGACGGTCTTTATTCAAAACACGGGTTACATTCTAACTTTTCCAAAACTAGCAATTTAAAAGAAATTGCAAACTGGCGAATTAAGTTTTTGAGATCCAGTTTCGAAACTTGTTTTTGGTAAGTGTGTTACAAGCTATCAAAAATCTGTCAAGCATGAAAATCCACCCGTATATCATGTTTCTTAGTAAAACCTTTAGCATTTATTTTGTGAAGATATTACGTATATATCATAGAAACGCTCAGTTGACTGTGATAAATCTAATGTGTCGAGGCTTTTCGACTGAGTAAAGTTAGAAAAAAAAATATCCTTTTTCACTCCTTCACTAAAATGTGCAATTTTTTTTTCCGAAAAACTTATTTTTATGACTTGGTCTTCAATATGGCACAAAGTTGAACAAGATTTGCATAGTATTCAGTCTTATCGTTTCTTTAGATACTCTATCTCAATTTGTTTTATGCAAACAGGAAACTTAAATCGAACAGGGTCTTTTGCAATGATGTTACCCACATGAGGATAAATCAAGATGGAGGGCACCAAGACGTAGATTACTGAATTTTTGTGATCCAGAAGTTTTTGAAACTGAGTGGTAGAAATAGTTGTGGATAACCATGGGCATGTATTAAGCATAACCGCTGAGGAAACGTAACTAGATAACTTTCAAGCTAACATTTCAAAACATGAAACATTTTTTTAAAATTTAGAATTACATAACCCACACACACCTCAATATATGTTACAACTATTTTAAATCGTTCCTTGTGTCAGCCATCATTTTAATAAACTTAATAAAAAGATGCCTAGAAGGCTATTCAAACATTTTTTAAAGGGTATGTTTGACAATGTAGCAATAAATATGAAAACGCGTCACGAGAATAATTTCGTCAATTAATTTAATGTAATGATTAATCATTAACTTTTAAAGTGCAGAAGGCGCTTACGATAATCAGTCGAAAATTACGAACGTAACATGACCGTATGAATAGTACATGTATGGAAGTTACTTAAATATAAATTGATATACATCTAATTCTGTCTTAAATGTAATTAAACCTTAAAAATGAATGTACGACAAAGCATAACAAATAATGCATAGCACCAACAGTTACAATCGATAATGCTTAACCATAACATTTGTGATAAATGCGTTGTTTTAGAAAAATAGTTTTCATGAAATTGTGATAGAAAATGACAATACTTTCACCCAAGCGCTTTTTAAAGGTGGACATTTCAGATTGCTCCAGAAGAAATGTCCACCGCCAAGGTTATAAGGTGTTTGTTAGTTTGTGATTAAATGTTTAAAGTAGCACATTTGTCACAGAGGTTTAATAAAATATAATATCCTTTCAAAGTTTATATCTATTTGTGTTTTTATAATGATGTGGATTTAATTAGAAAAAAACGAGAGATAAACTAGTTACGTAAGCAACTTTAAGTGTGAAAAATTTGAATCCAATGAAAATGATTAATTTATATATGCTATCAATTAATTGGTTCTATTTGCTGTTAAGGTGTTTTTAAGAAATAGAACAACTCGATTTATAAATTACATTAAGAGCATCAATAATATTAATAGTTAATTTCTTCGTATATTAATTTGCGAAAACAAGTTAAAATACTTGTTTAAATGTACTTTTTTGGAGTTGAGTTTTAGTTCGTGTACCAAAACCAATTAAGATACTATTTTTTATCGAAAATATCGCGAACTAAAACTTTAACACAAGAGGAAATTTGTTTCGATGCACTTTGTTAAAATTGACATGAATTTATCGTTTTCAAATAATGTTTTTTTACACATTACTTTAACATCTACAGTCTGCCGGTGATTCAGTGGCAAGTCTGGAAAGCTTCTGACGTTTAAAAATAAGTTTCAATCGGTATATCGCGTTTACATTCACTCATAGATGGAGTTGTATTCGCATAATAATTTGAGTGCACTTGTTATGAAAACTGTAGAATACAAAGTTGACACAAATATCGTATCACGTTATTTTAAAATATTGGTTTAATGTACTGGAATATACGAAATTAATTTCAAAGTGGCTGAGTAGAACAACGTTTTTTTGTTTTTTTTTTAAAGCACAATTCAGCATTGTGCCTTGTAACAAAGGTGACCGACAAGAAAATATCCAGAGAAGAAACTTCAACTGGTAAAAACTGGAGATGTTTGGGTCGTTCTTTCTTTTTCTTTATCGATCCGTGAGCTTTTCTACTCAAGATAAGTGAAATACAAAATAAAGATTTATTTAGAATTTTACACGAAGATCGTTTGCGCTAGCAGTCCCTAATTTAACAGTGAAAGACTAGATGGAAAGCGGCCAGTCAGTACCATCTACCACCAACTCTTCAGCTACACTTTACCAACGAACAGGGGTAAACATTATAATACTGCTACGGCTGAAAGGAGCAAGAATGTTCGGTATAACGATTATTCGAACCTGCAACCCTCAGGTTGCGAGTGAATAAAAATGAAAAAAATGGTACGGTGTAGATGGTCAAACAAACAAACAGAAAGCGGCAAAAATAATCCAGGTAAACTTTTCTTATTCAACCGAAGAGTTCCTGGAAGGCTCCTGTTTTATATTTTTGTGATTAATTCGAGTGGTTTCGAGGTAGAATCTACTAGTTTGCGATTCATTCGATAATTCCAAAGATTTTAAAAAGTAGGCCTTATTCACCCGAGCGTTTTCCGAAATAGCTTTGGTGTCGTAATTTGTATATTATTGATCCTGCGTGAGTTGTTGGTATCAGGAATAGGTCTTAAGTTAGATATATCTGAATATTTCATGATGTTAGAAAAGGCGTAGAAAGGAATCTTGGCAAGAACGAATAAAAACCCAATTTAGTTTTTATCGTTATTTTTTATTTATGGCTGATTATTTATTTGACAAAAGTTTTTATGTGATTTTCAGCGTATAACTGGCGAATCGCTGTACCGATTGTCACCATACCTGGTATGTGACATGGAGAACCTGCGTTCGAACCTAACCCCTACGTCACTACCTTCTCTCTGAGGACCCCTGTGTCAGCTGGTAATAATTAAAATGAATTTTTTGTAATGAACAATGCATCTGTTTTAAACTTAATTGTGAAAGCTTGTAACTTGTTCAAAAATATTCCAGTAATTCATTGCGAATTCAGAAAGTTCGTAAACGTCGATAAAAGAACTGGTATTTTTGAAAGTCACGTGAACTTTAAGCTCGGTTCAAAGAAAGATAAATAAAAGCGACATGGAAAGAGAGAGAGAGAGACATTCAGTCAAAGGATTGTAGTTATTTTAGACAGGAACCGAGTATTGGCTAGAGAGAATTAACTTTGTTAGTTCTGTCAACATTGAAAGTGATTCTGTTTCGTTACTCGTCTTGCAGTCGAGTACCAAACGAGTGTGGGAGGTAAATCCAATATTCAATATTCTTGTCAGTTTATCGGTTCCAGAGATCACTCCATAAAACTGCGCTAAAACACAAACATTACTGGAGTGCTTGTAGTGCCTGACGCAGTGGGTGTGCTTTTCAAACCGAATATCTTTATCCTTTGAAAATCAAACAGTTCATTGAGATTCAAACTAAGCTAGTAAAAAGTAAAAATAATGTGTTCGCCATTACTTTAGAGACTTAAACTGGCTCAAAACAACACGTGCTATAAAAAATCAGCTTTCTCAAGGTGATTTATATTACCTTTAATAGGTAAATCCAACATTCACTCTCCATTTCCCCCGCTGGAACAGTGGTAAGTCTATAAATTTACAAATCTAAAATTGGAGGTTCGATTCTCCTAAGTGAACTCAGCAGATAGCCCAATGTGGCTTTGCTATAAGAAAACAAACACACTCTATATATAAGTACATTGATAAAGACGTGTGCGTGTTGTCGGTTTCTTCAAAACTGCAAAAATGCTGTTATTTGTTTAAATAAATCACTACACTTTACAACATTGTTTTTTTTAACCACAGAACATCTTTGAACGTACAGAAAGTTAACTATAGCGATGCATAGGACGCAAGATCAGTCCGTAGCAGCTGTCTTTACTTACAAACTGCTTACATGTAATAAACTAAGACTTAAAGCTTAATTATGTATTTTAAGTTAAAACATAATTCTTGCTATTTTGTCAATTTTTTTCAAAAGAGAACACAGTAATATGTAACTTGATCAGATAACGAATGTATAATGTGATCAACAGGTAACAAGGCTAACCGTGATGATTAGATAACAAGTCTTACTGTGACGGGTAGGTAGCAACTCTAATAATGATCATTGTATTGTGTTTCGTAGTTAATGTACGTGTTGATTACGCTGTGTTTAGGTTGTTACAGCATATGTGAAGCTTGACAATTGTTAACGTTTGTTTTCTAAAAAAAATATTTTTGAACAAGGTGTTTAGCCGGAACTAAATTTTCAAGCAATTTGTATAGACATAGAAATAATAAACTTTAATTGATTTGGAATTTTTATATATTGCTGACACACATTTGGTGTTATGAAACGCGATGCGAAGAATAGAAGTAATTTATTAGATGTTGTTTTGAAGACACAGTATTGAAAACGAGCACGTGACTAGATGAGTTATTTAAGCTTCAAAAGTATTGGTTCGATAAATCAAAGTATCTGATGAACTCGCTGATTTCATCGTGAGAAGCAGTGAATATTAATGAAGAGAGAAGACGGGTATTTGCTGTCGATCTTTCGATAGGTTGAAGGAGTTTCAAGGGCCATTTTTAGAAACCAATAGCAAAGAGGTACAATAACCACTTTATAGTTCGCGACGCACGTAGTGAAATAAACATTGTGTTACTTCCAGTTCTAACGTGAGAAAGTTATGGAAACGAGGTTGTTGTTTTGTTGTGTTTTGTTTTAATTTCGTTTGGAAAATTGACATTTATTTAAGATTCCAGATTATTTCTAATAATAATAAATATTTTATAGTTTAGCGTTTTGCCAGTCTAATTTATTATCGCCGAATGTTTTCCACCTCGAGGTAATCCTAGAAACACAAACATTTCTTGTGTTCATTGTTCGTAAATTATGAAAAAATGTTTCAGTGTTGATACTATGACACTTTTGATTTTTAAAATCTTTAGGAAAACCTATTCTTTTGACTTGTATTTTATTTCAGTATTTGTAGTGTTAATTTTAGTTATTATTACGCTTTCGGCATTTCATAACTTTTTTCCCCCCCTTATTTCAGTGTTCATTGTGGAATTATTAGTTACGATGAAGTTTTTGGTTTCAAAAAACTCTTAAAGTTACACCCTTTGTTTACCTTTCATTATTTTACAGTAAACTTTATTTTTATGATTTCGATTTTTAGTTCAAAGAAATGAAAAAAAATAAACCATGGCAATTTCAATGCAGATTTCAGACTCGCTGATATTAAATATGTGTAATTAATTGAATTAACTAATTAATTCAAAACTAAATTAATTCATTGGTCGCTTGGGTGTCAATTCTTTGAGATTCATTAAAACTACATAAACTAACATGTTCATTAAGATGATGTAATAATAATAGCGATTAATGTGACAGATCTTTAGGTACTCATCATCTCGGTATTTACCTATACGGTCAATATTTTTAGCAAGTAGATTTATTACCCGGTCTGTCATAGAGCAAAATTTGATCTTTTGCCTACCTCCATGTACACGTGCGTAAGCATACCAAGTAACAAGATACTCTTTTCACAGATTTTTTTTCTTGTTTACGGATTTATAACGCTAAAATTAGGGGTTCGATTTCTTTCGGTGGACTCGGCAGATAGCCCAATGTGGCTTTTGCTACACAACATATGATTTTTCTTATTTCCATTAAATATTTCAATTATTGGTATCCCCAAAGAGTTGATCAAGTTCTCCCTTTTACACGACAAACTTGTAGCACTGAGTTATGAGTTGGATGTCATACATCGGGAAGACTGCAGAGATGAACAAGTGACAATCTCTGCTACCAGGGTAACAGAGGTTTGGTTTGTTTTGAATTTCACGCAAAGCTACACGAGAGCTATCTACGCGAGCCGTCCCTAACTTAGCAGTGTAAGACTAGAAGGAAGGTAGCTAGTCATCACCACCTCTTTTACCAAGGAATAGTTGGATTGATCTTTACATTGTAACGCCCCCATGGATGAAAGGGCAAGCATGTTTGGTGTGACGGTGAATCAAACCCGCGACCCTCAGATTACGAGTAGTGCTTTAACTACCACGTGGCTATGGGTGACAAAAGTGAAAAAAATCTGGTTGCATGGTAACGGTAGTGAAACTTATTTCAAAGTAAAAAAGGCAGTTAGTCAACATCATTCGTTATATTTTCTTATCAGACTGATTAGAGAGGGTTTGAACGTCACTCTTATAATTCACCCTTGGAGTGTGATTTTATTTCGGCGGTAACGGAACACAAACCATGGAAGTCCACAGTCTGACGTAATAATCATCAGACCGCGCTTGGTTCGTTTATATGACCATGAGAAATAAATCTAAAGTAAATCAGCAGCAAGTCTGAAGGCTTATAACACTAAAAACCAGGTTTCCATACCTATAGTGGACATATCATGGCTGATAGTCTGTTGTCTAGCTTTCTGCTTAACAAGAAACAAACCTTTCTTTCCCTCTTACAGCATGAGATGTAATACGAAAAAACTATGTACGTATATACATACCAAGCAACTTCAGTACTTTTCTTTGACTGAAATGTGGTATTCGTTCTTGTTTGTTAGGTGTATAAAAAGACAAAGTATTATATTAAACCTAAAGTGGAAGTCAAGCTGGACTTTTCAGTTTGAAAGAGAAACTGTTACAACTGTAGAGGGTTATAAGATCTGGATGTAACTAGGACTAACGAATGGTATCAGTGGACCTGTATCATTAGTCCTGGATCAAGGAGAGGCAGAAGGAATTGAAAACCACGTAATAAAGAGTTAGTTAGTCCTACACTAATTGAACCGTCCTCTGAGAGGAGTTCAGTTAATTAGTCCTACATTAATTGAACCGTCCTCTGAGAGAGGTGTTCAGTTAATTAGTCCTACACTAATTGAACCGTCCTCTGGAACAGGTGTTCTGTTAAGTTGTCATGATTTGACAGCACCGTAATCAGTCAGGTGCAGTCATGGGCAAAAGTTAGGACACCCTACGAAAGCCTGTGTATTTTTGTAACATTTTTGGATATATAGATATTTAATCTCAATTTTAACAATACTGAGAGATTATAGAAATATAACTAAACAATTAAAACTGAAGAAAAGACTTTTCAAGATCTTCTGTAAATGTAACTACAAAAATGCATATTCTAATTGAGGAAAATGTTAGGACACCCTACCTCATAATAGCTATAACTTTGGTAGATGACTACAAGAAGCGTCTCCCTGCAGTTATTTCAGCCAGTCTCTGACCTCGGTCTGAAGAAATTTTGCCCCACTCCTCAATACAGAATTCTTTCAGCTGTGAGATGTTTGAGGGGTTTGTTGCATGCACAGCCCGTATCAAGTCACCCCACAGCATCTCAATGGGATTAAGATCTGGACTCTGACTCGGCCATTCCAGGATTCTTCATTTCTTAGTTTTCAGCCAGTTCTTGGTGGATTCACTGTTATGTTTTGGGTCACTGTCGTGTTGCAGGGTTCAGTTCCGCTTCAGCTTTAATTTTCGTACAGATGGCCTCACATGATCATCAAGCACCTCTGATACACAGTAGCTGTTCATGTCCTGCTGCAGCAAAGCAGCCTCAAACCGTGATACGTCCACCTTCATGCTTCACAGCTGGTATGTGGTTCTTTTCCTAGAAAGCTGTATTTGGTTTACGCCAAACATATCCTCTGTTCTGGTGTCCAAATAATTCAATTTTGGACTCATCTGTCTTTGTCTACATTCTCTCTGGCAAACTTCAGTCTGGCCTTGATGTTTTTTCTAAAAGAGCAAAGGTTTCCTCCTTGAACACCTCCCATGCAAGTTAAACTTATGCAGTCTCTTTCTGATTGTAGAGGCATGCACTTTCACATCAAGAGTAGTCAGGAAAATACTCATATTAAAGTGATGACATGTTAGGTTGTTTGAAGACCTCTTTCAGCATCTTGCGGTTTTCTCTCGAGGTGAACTTGCTTGGACGACCAGACCTAGGCATGTTGGCAGTTGTTTTGAAAGCCCTCCACTTGTTGACTATTTTACGGACAGTGGAATGGCTGATTCCAAAATCTTTTGGGATCTTTTTAAATCCCTTAAGAGACTCATAAGCTGCTACAATTGTCTTTCTGAAGGCCTCGGACAGCTCTTTTACTCTCACTTCAACAGTTAGGAGCACACCAAACTAAATTTCTGAGGTTTAAATAGGGCAAGCATCATTTAAAATGCTGAGTAACGATCTTCTAATCATGTACACCTGGTGTGATAGAATTGTGTGTGAGTTGCACCATTTTAAGTGGGATAAATATGGGGGTGTCCCAACTTTTTCCTCAGTTAGAATATGCATTTTTGTAGAATTACATGTACAGAAGATCTTAGTCTTTTCTTTAGCTTTAATTGTTTTGTTATATTCCTATAATCTCTCAGTATTGATGAAATTGAGATTAAATATCTATTTATCCAAAAATGTTAACAAATACACAGGTTTTCATAGGGTTTTCTAACTTTTTCACATGACTGTATTTGAAGTTACGAAAAGATCCAAATCATTTTAGGTTCCAGTCTGTTCTGAAACGCAGTATGTTCGGATTAAAGCCGTTATGAAACAAGGAATACATTTATTTCCAGTTTTGAACTAAGTTTTGAAGAATTTCTATAAATTTCGACAAAATACATTATCATGATTTAAGAATTTAAATTAGAGTATCCCACGCTCAGTGATTAATGTTACTATTTTACTGAAACAAATATGGTATTCAGAGATGTGTTGTTGAAATGCAATAATATGTGACATTTAAGACTACCCTTACAATGTACGCTACTCACTATTGTACGACCATGATTGTTTTGAACTGTTGAACATTATTTTGTTCATTGGAAAAAAAATAATAAAAAATATGATTCTATGCCAAATTATTATTAAAGAAATCCGGTAACACGAGCGGTTATCGAGAAAGACATTTTCATCAGATGTAAAATGATACAAGTTCTGCTTTCCCAAAGTTATGAGGTTATCTGATTTGTTTCTTTTATCGAACATTCTTAGCGTACGTAAGCTTGGTTGTTATGTCAACAACGTAACTTCTTTAACTTGTAGAACACTCAAACGGCAACAGATTTAAGCGAAACGTATTTTCGTTATTGTTATTTTAATTACGTTGGGTCATGGTTTTGCATGATATTAAACGAGGTTGCGTCGAATGTGAAATTGATATGTGAACTAGAGTTTATTTCAAATCAGTATTCTCGTTTCTACATTAGAAAAACGATAGTTATTACAAAAACAAAGTAGTTACTTGTTTAATAGTTCTTATTAATACGATGTCACACGATGGACACACAAAGGAACGTCCACTGTCTTTAACCGTGGTATAAAATACTATTTGTTTGTTTCCGAATTTCGCGCAAAACCACACGAGGGTTATCTACGCTAGTCCTCCCTAATTTAGTAGTGTAATACTAGAGAGAAGGCAGCTGGTCATCACCACCCACCGTCAACTCTTTTACCAACGAATAGGGGGATTGACCATCACTTATAACGCCCCAACGGCTAAAAGAACGAGCATGTTTGGTGTGACTGGGATTCGAACATGCGACTCTCAGATTGAGTCGAGTGCCCTACCCACAAAATACTATATTGGTGGTGGTTGTCTTGTAAGAAAATTTAAGGTAATCAGAAATATAATACCACCAGATTTATTTGGAATATATGTTTTTGAGAATACACTTCGATTTTATTAACTTAAATATGATTTAACACGCATAATCCGAAGTTTCTAGACATTTTACAGTTATAGTAAAATTTGAGTATCCAATTCTTATATTTACTTGCGATTTAAACACAAGTTTACCAAACTTAGAATCGTAAATCATTTCATTACTTATGAGCAATAAATCTGTAGACTTACAAAGCTAAAGTCCCCCGCTGTAACAGCGGTAAGTCTACGGATTTACAACGCTAAAATGAGGGGTTCGATTCCTTTCGGTGGGCTCACCCAGTGGCCGGATGTGGCTTTGCGATAAGAAAACACACAAAGCTAAAACCGGGTTTTAATACGCGTAGTGGGCACAGCACAATTAATCCAATGTGTATCTTTGCGCTTAGCAATAGACAAACAAGTTTTCTAGAAATCACTCTTTGGGTGTGTGGTATAAAATGAGTTTTCAAGTTTTCTTAGATTCTAATAATTATATTGTACCTGAATTAATTTGAAATTGTGTATACTTAAGTTTGATTACATTCTCGTATTTTTTTTTAAAATATGACGTTAAGTACAGATTTGTTATTATATTCTGAATAAATATGAATGCGTTATTTCTTTATTAGCACTACAATATTTATAAGACAATAAAAATGTCTTACCTAAAATTCAGTGAACTTGTTTTATAATGCTAAGTTTAAGACGTCTGGTTCAGTCGAGGTTCATTGTGCAACGTCCGCAGTCTGTGACTGAACACAGTTACAATCACATCTCATATTTGTTTCCAAGAAACTCGTGGCAGTTAGTGTTGGTGACTGGCTTTTTTCCCTCTGGTCAGGTCCCCCGCTGGTACAGCGCTAGGCCTACAGGTTTACAACGTTAAAATCAGGGGTTCGATTCCCTTTGGTGGACACAGCAGGTGGCTCAATGTGGCTTTGCTATAAGAGAAACACACACACAAGGGCTATCTACTATCAGCTGTCCCTCGTTTTGAAGTGATACACTAGAGGAAGAGCAGAGCATCTAGTCAACATCACCCTCCGCCAGCTCTCGCCAGATTGAGCTATCTGCTGTCTCCACAGAGTGGAATTGAACCGTGGATTTTAGAGTTGCAAGTACTTAAAATTACCGCTCCCCATCAGAGTTCAACTCTTGTAAGAAAAAAACAACAACAAACAAACAACCGCCACGTATTACCTATGTTACTGTGGCAAAGTTGCTTAAAAACACTAGTTATCTTAGAAGTTCGTGTAATATTTATTCTTATCGGTTAGGGCACGTGTTAACGATTATAATAAAGTCTTTATTAGTTTTGTCCCCAAGATTGCGACTTCCTGTATTATTTGTTGTGGTAACGTTAAGCTCTAATTAAATGTAAATTCATTTCTGTTATTTTCGTTAATTATTTTCATGGCACGTTCCATTTGAGATTCATGGGGGTGATTAGAGGAATTTACAAAGATGCTCTTGCTACACAACAATATTTTATTAATTACTTAAGTACGACTACATTGATGGCCAATAATAATCATTTTTTCGTTATTTCTTTCTTTTTGTTTGTTTATATATACTTTCATTTTATTTGGAATGAATTATTTTATCTTTTTATTACGCCGGATTTGACATTTAGTGTTTAGAATACGTCAACTTCAGTAACATCAACAAAGCTCCTGTTGCTAAGAAACATATATTCCCGCTTGATCTCTACTCTAAATAAACCAAGTGATTTCCGTTTTAATTGTTTTATCACCATTAGTATTAAAAGTTCAGACTAGTGATACTAAAAGCAAGAAAACCCTAAAAAGGCTTAACGTCTAGTTTAAGGCATAGACAAAATTATCGTTATGAAACAAACTACAGAAAGAAAACAAAAAAAAGGAAGCTAGTACACCTGATTCAAGCAAGAAGGATGAAAATAAACCTTCATTATAAGGTTGATTACTGAAAAATCAACTATTTGCACTTTCCTTATAACAGTAATAACATAACGCTGATCGAAACATTTAGGGCATGTTTTCATCCTTGAAAAAGTCCTCTACGCATGCAGCGACAGTTAGTTCCCCACAAATTACAACGACAAGAAGAATGAAAACAGCAGTCATTGGGTCTTTCGTCACAGCTGTTTCCTCGCTTAATACAGCTTCTTCTGAAAGAAAGAGTGGAAATCAGGCATGCAGATAAACAGAATAAAATATACAGACTCGTTAAATAATAACTGGAAAAGTTAACTTTAACCCTAACTGGTTGTCTCTTTCTCTGGTATTTGCGTATATTTATTTATATACCCAGTAGGGTCAGGTACACTAGACCTCTTTCTCCTTCCATGACTTTATTGGAGTGGCCAGATTAATATATTTCGAGTAAATAATGAATGGCTGGAGTGATATTATAAGTTTAATCAGGTCCTTTTCAGGGCAATGTCCATTTATATTGTTCTTTGATTTTTATTATTATTATTTTTTAATAAGTCTAGAAAGTAGGTGGCCTGTTTTATTTTATCTCTATTCTATTATTACTATTATTATTATTTCAAATGATTCTATCTTAGTGATCTAACATATAAATTTAACGGGGAGAAGTTTTTAGGTCTCTCTTCATCATATTTTTTCGCCAATTTTTATAAAAATATTTTATTGTACTATGTAGAAGTCTATCTGGTACTGTTTGTGTGTTTGAGTAATTATGCATGAACTTTGATGAAGTAGTTTTAGGTACTCTGTATGCTGATATAATTAGTGTATTCTGTAATGTTTGGAGTTTGGTTTGTATTTGTTTTTCACTTGCATCGATCCATACAGGAGCTGCATAGTCTATTACAGGTCTAATGTATGACTTGTATATTTTAATGATGTTTTCTGGTGTTGTTCCGTAGTTTTTACAAGTTAGACTCTTAGCATAGTTTATTCTTCGCCAAATTTTAGTTTTTATGCTATTTACATGTTTTATCCATGTAAGTTTCGAATCATGTGTTAATCCTAAAACTTTTGCAGATGTAGCAGTTTGGAGAAGCTTTCCGTTCATGTAGATCTGGGGCTGAACTTTTTGATGTTTTGTTGATTTTGAAAATATTACTAATTGCATCTTTGCTGTATTTATTTTAATTCTATATTTTTCGCAATATTTACATAATCTATTTAGTTGTGGTTGTAAGTTAGTGGCTGCTGTTTCTGGTGTAGGGGCACTTTTTTAAATTGCTACATCATCAGCGAACTGAGACACGTATCCATGGTTTGGGTTTTTGAGTGGCATATTATTTACATACATGATGATGAGAATAGGGCTAACAACCTCTCCTTGAAGGACTCTAGCTTCTGGAGTGAAGAACTTGGAGAAAGTTCCCTCTACATTTTCTATTTTCCAAAAAGTTGGATAACCAGCGAATAATTCTTCGCGGTAGTCTCATTTCATACATACGGAACCGAAGACCATTGTGCCATACAATGTTGAATGCTTTCTCGATATCGAGTGCATTCTTTTTTATTAAAGCTGTTTGTTATTGTTTCAGTTAGCCTAATTAAGTGATCTGTTGTTTGTCTATATTTTCTAAATCCGTTTTGTTCTGGTAATTTTGAATTAATCTCCAAAAATGTGGAGAGTCTGTTGCTTATTATTCTTTCAAGAATTTTGCCTACACAACTGGTCAGGCTGATCGGTCGATAATTGTTTGGTTTATTGGCTGGTTTTCCTTCTTTGTGGAACATTAAAATATTAGCTTGCTTCCAAGAAACTGGGATATATCCAGAGTATAGAGATAATTTAAATATTGGTAATAGGTGGTCAAATAATTTTAGAGTGCCTTTTTTGAGAAGAATTATTTGTATTCCCTCATTTCCCAGTGCTTTGTTTTTTGTATCTTTGATTGCTTGTTCAAGCTCATTTAGTTTGATTTTTTTGGTGAGTAGTTGTGTATTGTAGTCGTATGTATTGTTAGTGTTGCTGTTCATAATGTTGACTGGAAAGTGTGGTTTATATAATTTTTTGTTGGTTTGTACTAAGGTGTTGTTATATTCCAGTAACTGGTTGTGGTGATTTAAACACGAACGTTTTATAAATAGAGTAGCGCCCTCACACAGAATTTGTAATTAAAGACGGATAAAACCGTTGTAATTTTAATTGCATTATAATAATTCGATTACGATATAGTTCCAAAGAAAACATTAACAATTTATGAAACTGAAGGAATAGCTTTCACGAAAGTTGAATATTCCTTCACCTTGAAAGTTACAGTAAACATCTTTGTTAAGAGAATTCGACGAAATATTTTGTTTGAAGAGCGTTTTAAAAAGACTACCACTAACTTATTATTATGGTATATAACGCATTCACGTCCTTTCACTATACATTATTATTATACACGTAATTAACACAGTTATACCTCTAAGCTTTATACCGCCATGAACCAGGCGCTTGTAGACCATTGAGCATTGTGAAAAACAAACAATGGGTCCCAAATCCCCCAGGTTTAACCCTGAATTAACCATACACCTTTACACATTTTTTATATTTGCTTTCATGTGAAATTTTAAAAATACATTAAAAATAAACACCATATGATTTTAGCTGTTACTCAAACACCAAGCCAATAACACATTTAACAGCAACTATTAATGCTGTGTACTGAGATAAGAAATTTTAAAACCATCCTACAAGAAGAATATAAAAGACATTTAGGATGTCTTTGTGTATATTGATCCGGGTGCAGGACAGGTAAAACTTTCGGCGCCTGTTCTGTGAAAGTGGGAATTCTTCAGAGTTTTCTCTCTAAACTAAACCCTGCCAAGTTCGTTTTAGTTTGTATATATTTTGTACCGCTACTCTGATAATATTGAATGTTAGTTTGTTTTATTATAAACTTTTGTTCTAGGTGATACATATAGGTTAGATTTACCACTTACTTTCGTGTGTAGTATAACAACCGGGCTAAATTTCTGTTGTATTCATTTCCATCGCCTGAAATAAAAGAGAAAAAGAAAGTAATTGTGAGACGTCATTTAATTCGTGGTGTAAACTAAAGGTTTCTTGTCTGATTAGTAAGGGTGACGAAGTTCACATAAAGAAAGAGTATTATTATAAAAACATTTACCTTTGTTAAAATTTTTTATTTATCCACTGGTTTTATAAAAATTGGTTTGGTAATTTTACTAACAATTATAACAAAGTATTATCTCCAAAATTAGAAACATCCACACACATTTTGTTTTTAGATTATGACATGTCCCCCAGTGGCTCAGCGGTATGTTTGCGGACTTATAACGCTAAAAACCGGGTTTCGATACCCGTGGTGGGCAGAGCACAGATAGCCCATTGTGCAGCTTTGTGTTTAATTCAAATCAACGACAACAACCAGATTATGACATCCCCCTCTGCCCAGTAGCATGGCCGTATGTCTGCGAAATCGCATCGCTAGAAATCGGATTTCGATACTCTTGGTGGGTAGAGCACATACACTCCATTGTTTGTATTTGTCCTTAATTATAAATAATCAAATATTTGAACATGCACCTATCACACACAAAATCGTATTAACAGTTTGAATGATAAAAATCGTAGACTTCTTCACAATAGAAGTGAAATAATTAAGTGAAGTTTTGACATTATGCTTGGAAGACCAAACTGTTTTTTCAATTAATTCACCAAAAAACATTAATCGAGTCATAAGATGCCCAATAAATGTTTTCAGAAATAACTGTTGCTTGTCATCCATCACTAAAAACAAAACTATCTATCTGTCCGCTATCCATTCAGTTTTCTATCGATTCACCATCTCTCGATCAATTGTTTCCAGTTAACCTCACTCAGAATAATCCTTTATATCAGCAATTCTCAAACTTTAATAACTCGAAGATCCCCAGATCTATCGCTGTTTTGTTTTGTTTTTTTGAAGGTGGAATTCGTGAACATGAAAAGCTGTGCCCCAATATATATTTTTTATTCGTGTAAATTTAATTTTATGAAAAATAATTTGTATTCTATAAATCTCATTTCTTAAAACTTTTTTTTAAATGAAATTTTGGACATGATTCGCGGACCACAGTTTGAGAAATGCTGCTTTACATTATATGATATTTTCTAATTCCTTTCCTATCTTGCATGTCTTTCTCCTACTGGGATCAGTGACATGAGATCCAGCTATAAACGAGGTCGTGTCACAGATAATTTGACTACGAAAATATGGCCCGGCATGGCAAGGTGGTTAGGGCGTTCGACTTGTAATATGAGGGTCGCAGGTTCGAATCCCCGTAACAGCAAAAATTCCTGCCCTTTAAGACTTGGAGACGTTATAAAGTAAGGTCAATCCTACTATTCCTTGGTAAAAAGAGTAGCCCATGAGTTAGCGGTGGGTGATGATGACTAGTTGCCTTCCCTCTAGTCTTACACTGCTCAATTAGAGATGCCTAACGCAGATAGCCCTCGTGTAGCTTTGCGCGAAATTCCAAACAAATTACTCCTATAGTTATTATTACGTAATTATGAGAATCGTGAGAATCGCTTTTATGTATTTTTGAAGTGACGTGAAGTATATTGAATTTTCAATTGCAAAACGTTTTAATATTATATGTTAAATATTTTCATATTTTTGTTTAGTTGAAAATATTAATAGCTGTTAACACATGTTCAAACTTCATGCATTTGACAACGAACATATGAATGAATCATTAATAAAGTGCGTAAAGTTGCGTCTCGCTGTAGAAATGAAACGTCGACTTGTGCTGCTACGCTAGTTCATAAAACTCGTTTATATCAAGGAAAGCTAGTATTCTTAGTTTAGTCTTAGTGCGATCACGTTAAAGAAAGCCACTGTCTTTGGCTTCAATAGCAGCTGGGTCGACTTATTTAAGAACAAGTTTACACATCCTGTCAGAATGGAATAGTTATCAAGTCCTAATTAACAGTTCTGCTTACCGGAAATGAAATAAGCCGACACCACGAATCCTTCAACAGCCAGAAACAGGAGTAGAACTGCACTGAACCTGAACATCGTAGTCCAAACCTTGAAAAAATAAAACACCATTAATAAGAAAATAAACTATCTGTAAAATACATTAGCTAGTGAAACATTATCATATGGGGTTTAATAGTTTTTGTGCAATATTTTAAAAATAGCATCTGTGCAATGATTCAACGACAAGTGAAAATCATGATTCAATTCCCATTGTTTATGCAAACTAACACTTTAGCGGATTCTTTTACCCTAAAATATCAGTGCTAATTATGATGGTTTATAGCGCTATAATACGGATTTGATACCCGTGTTGGGCATAGCACAACTCGGCTTTAATTTATAGCTACTGGTAAAAGAACGAATCTCTCATAAACTTATATTTAATAATATTCATAATACCTATTTGAGAGACTTTATAAAAGTAATTATATTCCAATTTCTTAAGTGTTTACGGATAAATCTATTTTAAAATAGAAACACGACAGAAGACATTAAGATAAGTAGACGTGAGTTCGGGTTCTTAACCAAAGTAAGATAACAGTTTTTTTTAATTATAATAATACATACTTATCCACGCACGTTTATATAATGTCAGAAGTTTTTAAACTTTCGTATTTGTACACTTCTCTCTTCATTAATAAAGTTTGCTTACTAATTTTATAATTTTTTACTCAGTTACACAAGGGCTATGTACGCATAGATGGCTCTAATATAAATTGATAAGTTAAATAGAAAGCAGTAAGTGACAGCGCTCACTGCCATCTCTTGATATACTGTTACCGAATAGTTGGATTGGAGACTCATTTGATTGTCATTTTTATATCACTTTTACAACTCCAAACTGCGTGGAGCATTTCTCCAGTAACGGGACGCAAACCCCGAACTCTTTGATTGATAATCCAGATAGTTTAACAACTAGGACTTTCTTGGTCCATCAGTAAAAGTGTATGTGATGTAATCAGCAATTTGTTTATATACAACGAACAACAAAAGAGTGTTAGATTCTCTCGTTGTGTTCATTCATAATCTAATTCTTCCCCTTTCAGTCTGTTTGTTTGTTTGTTTTGGAAATTCGCACAAAGCTACTCGAGGGCTATCTGTGCTAGCCGTCCGTAATTTTGCAGTGTAAGACTAGAGGGAAGGCAGCTAGTCATCACCACCCACCGCCAACTCTTGGGCTACTCTTTTCCCAACGAATAGTGGGATTGACCGTCACATTATACACCCCCACGGCTGGGAGGGCGAGCATGTTTAGCGCGACGCGGGCGCAAACCCGCGACCCTCGGATTACGAGTGCACGCCTTAACCCGCTCGGCCATGCCAGGCCCCACTTTCAGTCTCGTATGGATATAAATATTCAGATGTTGTGGAGATCTTAAAAACTAGAAACTTTTTATTTAAATGTTTCAGTTACTTTTAATGTATTAACAAACATTTTAAAATTTGGGTCTTTAAATCAATATTCTTATCTACAATTATATTGAAAAAATCGAATATTTAATCTCTTCTTAGTTATTCAACACCAAAAGTGTGATTTAAGAACCGTCTATCTGTTTTGTCGAACACGACAGGTGCACTTTCTTTTCCCAAATTGAATTACGTATGGTAGTGTAGGAAACTTCGAGTTTTCCAAACCAGTATATTTAAGGCAGCTAGTCATCACCACCCATCGCCAACTCTTGGGCTACTTTTTTTACCAACGAATAGTTGGAATAGAGGGCGAGCTTGTTTGGTGCGACTGGGATTCGCACCCGGGACCCTCGGGTTACGGGTCGAACGACTTAACACGCTTGGCTATGCCGGCCCCCATACATTATAGAATTATGAAGACCTTAAACTTGTGAAATTTTTCTATTTTTTGTTCTTTAGGTAATTAGAAGTAGAAGATTAAACGTTAACGGAAATATTTGTAAAATTAAATTTCACAGAAAGGTTCATGCTTTTGTAACAACGGTGGCAAAATACCGTAATAAGTTTTATTCTGACTTTTTACAAAAATTAAAAACTTCCTACATGATTTTTATATGGACGTGTTTGATTGTTTATTTCTGTCTAACCCCCTCACATTTAAGACTTAGATGGTTATAACTTCGTTTTTATATTATATTATTGCTAGAACTTGACTGCAAGTTGTTGAACAGAACGTAACACATATCAATTATGAAACGAGTGTAGACGTTTTAGGACCTAAGACTGGTAAAAGCTAACTTAAACCGAGTTTCCAGATTCCTTTTTAATAATAATTTTTCGAACATCTCGCTCCCTCTAGAGTTGCAATTAATGGATTTGGGGAAAGAAGAGTGTGCACAATTTATTTATGTTACCGTAGCAAGAACATGCCCATACCTATCATGGTCGCTATGACAACGTGAACAGCGTGTTACACGAATGATTACTGTATAATAAGTATATCCATGATTATCATAGTGAATACGACAACCTGAACAATGCATTACGAGTGTTGTTACTGTAGAGTGAATATATCCATGTGTATCACAGTTGCCATGATAACTTGAACAATGAGTTATGGGCATTGTTAATGCAAAACGAGTATATTTATAAACAAATAATTGTTTTTGGGACTTGTTTCTATCATATTACTGGTGTTTTAACAACAATGTTGTATACTACAGGGCTGCTTTTTAATGTCATATTACAAGGAATTTTTTTATAGCAATAGTCATTACAATTTATAATTACAATACGTGTGAATCGGTAAACATAGATCTGTAATGCTGAATATGGCATTCTAGTTCATTATATATAACCTAAAATATGTTATTGTAGAGTAACGTAGGATATCACATTTCTTGCTATCGCAATGCAGTATTGATATTTCACATGTAAGTTATTAGACGTATTGAAGATTATTATATGTATAAATTTGTAAATACTACACATAATTTCTGTTATTCATGTGCGACCATAAGAACAGGAGAGATTTACATATGTGACTGATAATTAATATCAACATTTATGCATAAGTCATCGTTACCTAAACCGCTTGATAAAACACATTACCTTGAAGAACAATGTGGTTCTCTAAGATTATGACCTCAACCATTTGTTAAAATACATAATGTCCTGTGAAAACATTATTCAATAAAATTATTAAATTGACCACTGTTGAAATATATTATGTCCTATGACAACATTATTCAGTAAAATTATTAAATCAACCAACTGTTAAAATACGTTATGTCCTATTACAAAATTATTCAATAAAATTATAAAATCAACCAACTGTTGAAATACATTATGTCCGATGACAACATTATTGAGTAAAATTATTAAATCAACCAACTGTTGAAATACATTATGTACTATTACAATATTATTGAGTAAAATTATTAAATCAACCAATTGTTGAAATACATTATGTCCTATTACAACATTATTCAACAAAATTATCAAATCAGCCAACTGTTGAAATACATTATGTCCGATGACAACATTATTGAGTAAAATTATTAAATCAACCAACTGTTGAAATACATTATGTACTATTACAATATTATTGAGTAAAATTATTAAATCAACCAATTGTTGAAATACATTATGTCCTATTACAACATTATTCAACAAAATTATCAAATCAGCCAACTGTTGAAATACATTATGTCCGATGACAACATTATTGAGTAAAATTATTAAATCAACTAAGTGTTGAAATACATTTTTTCCTATCACAGTATTGTCCAATAAAATTTTTACATGAACCAATCATTTAAATATATCTCCTTCATAAATGGATCATCACTTTCTTAACATGAATCAATGGTATCTGCAATATCTATGTATATATTTTAGGTTTTATATTTGGTGTTATTACAGAAACTGTAGATGAATTACAGTAGATTGTAGTTAATTGGTTAAGTTTTACTTCTATTTAGCTGAAGATATAATTACATGGCAACCTCACTACATCAATAAGTCCAGTACTGTGACATGCCAACTAATCTAAAGGAAAAAGGGACCTTTGATTTGGTCGATATCCCGCGTATAAAACAGTTTTTCTTTATGACGTATATGTCTCTTGTATATTACATATATCGCACAGTGCAAATCCTACATGAAACTTTATCATGTCTATACACAGTGCTTTTCTGAATGGATCCATCCCAGTCCTCTATGTAAGGATTGTATTCATGTGGTAGTGTTTGCTGTGTAATTATATACAAATACTATTTTATTCCTAGTTTATCAGTAGTGGCATAAGAGTTCAGTATAACTACACAACTTGCTTCAAAATTTTTTTAGCTCATAAATGATTGAATTGACAGATGAGAAATGGAATTCAAATTGTATGTTTTTTTAACAGCACTTGCAGTACACATGTACTAAACACAAGGCCTCTTATGCTGTTGTTTTTAAATCGAATAATGATACCGGCATCATTTTTATAACGCTTAGTACAGAGTGTGTTCAACTGGATCACGTTGCTAATTCTGGGCTATTCTATAAGTTGCCCAAAACGCTAAGCATTTGGCCTCATTCGACTTCACATGGACAATACAGTTCAATAGACAGGTGTTTAAAATGCTACTAAGAAAATATGAGGAAATTGTCTGTTGGCAATGGTAAGGTTAAGGAAGTATGAGGAAGTTGTCTGTTACTAATAGTCAGTTCCACTAAAGAAGTATGAGGAAGTTGTATCTTGCCAATAGTTACGTTAAGGAGGTATGAGGGAGTTGTCTGTTGCCAATAGTTATGTTAAGGAAGTATGAGGAAGTTGTATGTTACCAATAGTTCCACTAATGAAGTATAAGGAACTTATCTGTTACTAATAGTTAGCGTCACTAAAGAACTATGAACAAATACTTTCACCATCTTATCAGTAAATATATGCAAATATACAATTAATTTATAAACAAAAACCAAACAGTACTTTAATTTTCTGTAATTAACTTATCAATAAACTCAAAGATACATCTATTTTTATTAATATTTCCATTAATCGCCTTTACTTTGAAATTCGCCTTGTTAAAAAGTATTTGTTGTAAAAGTAGAACGAAGAAATCACCATGACTAACATGTTTATGATGAAAGATAAAAAAGCAACTGACAATTCTAATATCTGTCTTCTGATCAACAGAAACAACAAAGACCGTATAGTTATGCATGTTTGGTAATTAAGTTCTTCTGGTGTTTGCTTCAACAAAAGTATTATGTGTGGAAATTAATTAAAGTGAACTCAAGTAAAGTAATATAAGACTAACTCAGTGTTTATTTTATCTTTTCCTTTCTCTAGTTCCTCATTTACTGTTAATTATAATCTGTAACAATGTGTGTTAATTAGTCCAAGTTTTTTGTTTTTCGGCCACATGTTAACAGACTTATTCTCATAAAACAAGTCCTTGTGGATAGTGTGCTCACCTCTTGGATTGAAGAACCTTCATCAAACATGCTTGCTCTCTCATCCTTGTGTGAGAATCCAAGAGTGTTGATCATTTGACTTGTCCATGGACAGTCACTTCTAAATTAATTAAACTTAGCACTGATAGCAGCTCAGTTTGAAATTCCAAGTGACTTGTAAAATAAGCGTTGTTCTCGTGGGTTTATGCAAAATGACAGAGTTCAACTTTAAAATTTGTGACATGAAATATTAAAGAGTGGGCATATAGGAAGAATTCAGGAGAAACTAATTTGCTTCCTTCAACATTGTATGTTATGTCACTCTCCATGTAATGATAAATAAATGGCTTAATAAAAAATTGTTTTGGAAATAAAATATCTGTGTAGATAAAGTGATTATAATCTTTTGAAAGAAATGTGTTAATGGAACTGTAAAACACCTGTCTGGATCAAAATGTTAAACGACTACAAAAACAAAGAAAACTTCAAATATCAAAAATGTTGTGCCTCCTAACAATTGGATAAAATATCCCCATTTTTATTACACTTTTGTTCTCATTGAAAACACTTCAGCATTAATTGTACAATATCATTACTTATACAACATTTTAAAATCAACTCAATACTAACAATATTTATAACACACTCCAGTAATAACTCTAAAATAACATTACTTATAAAACACACCAGTATGAACTCCACAGTGACATTACTTATAAAATACTTTAGTATCACCTCCACAATAACATTATTTATAAAACACTCCAGTATTAACTCTATAATAACGTTACTTATAAAACACTTCTGTATCAACTCTACAGTAACATTACTTATAAAATACTCCAGTATGATCTCTGCAATAACATTATTTATAAAGTAATCCAGTATCAACTTCACAAAATCACCACTTATAAAACACTGCAGTATGAACACAAAATTAATTATGAAATACTTCAGTATCAGCACTACAATCACATTATTTATAAAACACTCCAGTATCAACTGTACAAAATCATTACTTTTAAAGTACTTTAGTATGAACTCTATAATAACAGTACTTAGAAAACACTCCAGTATCAACTCTACAATAACAAAACTTTTAAAACACTTTGGTATGAACTTTATAATAAGATTACTTATAAAATACCCCAGGATGATCTCCACAATGGCATTACTTATAAAACACTTCAGTATGAACTCAAAAATAATATTATTTATAAAACACTCCAGTATCAACAGAAAAACAACAACATTACTAATAAAACACATTAGTATCAACTCCATAATAACATTATTTTTAAAACACTTCAGTATCAACTCTAAAATAACAATACTTATAAAACACACCAGTATGTACTCTATATTAATATTAATTATGAAATACTCCAGTATCAACTCTACAATAGTATTAATTTTAAGACACTCCAGTATCAACTCTGTAATACAATAATACAAGTATTGTAATAACAATACTTATAGAGCACTCATGTCAACCCTACAATAACATTACACATAAAACATTCCAGTATTATCTCTATAATAACGTTACTTATAAAACACTCCAGTATCAACTCTACAAAATCATTACTTATGAAACACTCCACTATCAACTCTGAAATAACATTACATATAAAACACTCTTATATCAACTCTACAATAACATTGCTGATAAAACAGTCCAGTATCAAATTTATAATAACATTACTTATAAAACACTCCAGTATTCACTCCACAAAATCACTATTTATAAGACACTTCAATATGAACTCAAATATAACATTACTTCTAAAACACTCCAGTATCAATTCTACAATAACATTTCTTACAAAACACTCCATTATCAACTCTACAATAATATTACTTTTAAATCACTCCACTATCAACTATATAATAACATTTCTTAAAAAACACTCCAATATCAAGTCAAAAATAACATTACTTACAAAACAATCAGGTATCATCTTTACAATAATATTACTTATAAAACACTCCTGTATCAACACTATAATAACATTACTTATGAAACACTTCAAGATTAACTATACAAGAATCTCACCTTTAAAACATTTTAGTATCAATTCTATAATAACATTACTTATAAAATACTTCTGTATCAACTCTACAATAACATTACCTATAAGACACTCCAGTGTTAACTCTAGAATAACATTACTTATAAAACACTTTTCATCAACTCTATAATAACATTACTTGTGAAACACTTTAGTATCATATCTACAATAACATTATTGATAAGTCTCTCCAGTATCAACTCTACAATAACATTACCTATAAGACACTCCAGTGTTAACTCTAGAATAACATTACTTATAAAACACTTTTTTTATCAACTCTATAATAACATTACTTGTGAAACACTTTAGTATCAACTCCACAATAACATTGCTTATAAAACAGTCGTGTATCAAATCTATAATAACATTTCTTATGAAACACTTTAATATTTACTCTACAGTAACATTACTTTTAAATCACTGCAGTATGAACTCTATAATAACGTTACGTATAAAACATTCCAGTATATGAAGTCTAAAATACCATTACTTATAAGACACTTCAGCATGAACTCAAATATTACATTACTTATAAAACACACCAGTATCTACTTTATAATAACACTATTTACTAAGCACTCTATTATCATCTCTACAGTAACATTACTTTTAAATCACTCCACTATCAACTATATAATAACATTGCTTTAAAACACTCCAGTATCAACTGTATAATAACATTACTTATGAAACACTTCAATATAAACTCTATAATAACATTTATAAAACACTCCAGTATCATGTCTATTATAACATTACTTATGAAACACTGGAGTACCAACTCCACAAAATAATTACTTAAAAAACACTCCAATATCAACTCAAAAATAACATTACTTATAAAACACTTTATTATAAACTCCACAATAGCATTACTTATAAAATACTCCTTTATCAACTATGTAATGCTTCTAAAACACTCCAGCACCAACTCTACAGTAACATTACTTATTAAATATTTTAGAATCAAATCCACAATAATATTACACATAAAACACTCTTATATCAACTCCACAATAGCATTACTTATAAAATACTCCTGTATCAAATCTACAATAACATTACTTTTAAATTACACCAATATCAGCTATACAATAACATTAATTTTGAAGATTTTATTGTGAACTCTATAATTACACTACTTATAAAACATTTTAGTATCCACTGTATAATAGCATTACATGTAAAAATACTCATTTTTCAACTCAACAATATTATTACCTATAAAACACTTCAGTCACAAGTCTACAATTACATTACATATAAACCACTCCAGTGTCAAATATACAAAATCGTTATTTATAAAACACTACAGTATCAACTCAAAAGTAATATTAAACACTTCTGTATAAAATCTACAATAACATTACTTATAAATAAAACACTTCTGTATCATCTCTACAATAAATTACTTATAAATCACTGCAGTATCAACTCTATAATAGCATTAATTATGAAACACTTCAGTATCAACTATAAAATAATATTTCTTATAAAACACTCCAGTATCAAGTCAAAAATAACATTACTTACAAAACACTCCAGTATCAACTATAAAATAATATTTCTTATAAAACACTCCAGTATCAAGTCAAAAATAACATTACTTACAAAACACTCCAGTATCATGTCTACAATAACATTACTTATAAAACACTAATGTATCAACTCAAAAATAACATTAGATATAAAACACTTCAGGATTAACTATACAACAACCTCACCTTGAAAATATTTTAGTATCAACTCTATAATAACGTCACTTGTAAAGCACTCCAGTTTCAACACTACTATAGCATTATTTATAAAACACTTTAGTATCAACTCCATAATAACATTATTGATAGGAAACTCCAGTGTGAACTCTTCAATAACATTGCTTTTTAAACACTCCAGTATCAAATCTATAGTAACATTCCTTACAAAACACTTAAGTATGAACTGTATAATAACATTACTAATGAAACACTTTAGTATTTACTCCACAATAATATTACTTTTAAAACACTGCTCTATAATCTGAAGTATCAACTCAATAATAACATTACTTACAAAACACTCAAGTATCCACTTCACAAAATCACTATTTATAAAACACTCCAGTATCAACTCTATAATAATATTATTTATAAAGCACTCCATTTTCAACTCTATTACTTTGTTACTAAATCACTCCAGTATCTACTCTATAACAACATTACTTATAAGACACTCGAGTATTAAGTCAATTATAACATTACTTATGAAAAAAATTGACTATCAACTCCACAAAATTGTTACTTAAAAACATTTTATTATCCAGCTCCATTATAACAATACTTATAAAAATCTCAAGTATCAAGTCTAAAATAACACATTCCTTAAAAGACACTGCAGTATCAGCTCAATAATAACATTACTTAGAAAACACTCCAGTATGAACTCAAAAATAACATTACTTATAAAACATTCCATTATCAACTCTATAATAACATTCCTTTGAAACACTTCAGGATCAACTCTACAAGAACATTACGTTTAAAACACTTTAGTATTATCTCTATAATAACGTTACTTATAAAATATTTCTGTATGAACTCTATAATAACATTACTTATTAAACATTGCATAATCAGCTCCACAATAACATTACATATAAAATACTCTGGTATCAACTATATAATAACATTAATTGTAAAACACTGCAGTATTGACTCTACAATAAATTTATTTATAAAACACTCCAGTATCATGTCTTTTGTAACATTTCTTATGAAACACTTGAGTATGAACTCTACAAAATAATTACTTATAAAAAACTCCCATATTAACTCAAAAATAACATTACTTATAAAACATTTTACTATCAACTCTACAATAACAATACTTATAAAACACTTCAAGGTCAACTCTACAAGGACATTACTTGTTAAACATTCCAGAATCAACTTCACAATAACATTACTTTTAAAACACTCCAGTATGTACTAAAAATAACATTACTGATAAAACACTCCAGTATCAACTCTATAGTAACATTACTTATGAAACAATTCAGTACCATCTCCACAACAACGGTAGTTATAAAACATGTTGTTGTAGATAGATAAGGTGGCTGTATGCTACCGTAGGTCTGATATGTAATTATTGATATGTTCTGAATGTGAACTATGTAGAAGTGATGCATTTCCAGATGATCATGTTGTATATATAAATTTCTGAAAAGCATTGGGTTGTGTATTTATTAAATATTTCGTCACTGTTAGAGTTATCTGGATATCAAACTTTTGATGTTGATTGACCCCAGAAATGATAGTCACTAAGGAAAGGAATTTAGTTTTTGATGTTCGTAATTTTCCAAAGAGGAAACCAAGAATATTTTTGTTTTCTGATGGCCTTATTTGACTCTCTGGGTCCGGCATGGCGAGGTGGTTAAGGCACTTGACTCGTAATTCTAGGGTCGCTTGTTCGAATCCTCGTCACACCGAACATGCTTGTCCTCTTAGCCGTGTGGGCATTATAATGTGTCCATCAATCCCACTATTCGTTTTGCCTAAGATTTGGCAATGGGTGGTGAAGACTTGCTGCCTTCCCTCTTGTCTAACACTGTTCAATTAAGGACAGCTAGCGCAGATAGCCCTCGTGTAGTTTTGCTCGAAATTCAAAACGAACAAACTTATCTGACCCGTGTTACTAACCTCAAAGACAAACTTTTGCTGTACTTGTGAACGTAGAACATAGATTATATGACGTTTACTTAGACTTTTTTTTTTTCTCAGGAGGTAATTTGGTAATTTAGTCACTTCGCGACGTAAGTTTTCTTTTGGGAGTAACGTTATCAAACATTCAAAATTGTTCATAGATGAAACTCCTTATATGTCTAACGCGTAGCGACGCTACTTATGTAATGGTTTAAATCTCTTATCACATACTTGAAAATTTAAGAAATTAATCTAAAAGGGAACTTTGTTAAATACAAGAGAAAGAGGAAAAGGTGTATTTCAGAAGTGTATCTGAGATACATTTTTGTTACAAGTAGGTTTATCGTCATCAAAAATTAAAGAAAAAAGTTTGTTTCTCAGCTGATTTTTGTAACACATTGATATTAAATATAAAATATGCAAAAAAAAATTTCTGCTAATTTTTCGGTGAGTTTTTCAAACGTTTTTGTGTGTTAAAACACAAAGTACTTACTCTGAGATAAAACAGCGACGGAGATACTTATTGTTTGCAACACTTGGAGATAGGTTTGGTATTTCGGCTGTCAGGTTCCGTCACTTGGCAACACCTGATGAATCGGGTTAGCGAAGTTCATCGTTTATATTGGTTGTTTAGAACCACGCATGCTCGGTGCTCAATAACAGCCAGTAAACCGTCAATCGTGAGTTCATTAATTTCGCCCCTTGGCGTATGGTTTTGCGTGAAATTCGTGGCTCGCGTTTCCTTATAAGACTGACCGTCAAATCATATTTTGTTAGACAACAGTAGCTGAACACGAGGCAGCGAATGCCATTTATACGTTGTATTCTCTCTAGCCTATTGGTTCAAAATTATGTCCGGAACTTTAAAAACGAGAAAAAAAAAGATAAAAAAATTCAAACAACAATAAATAAACATAACAAGAGACGAAGTCACAAACATTCGCATATGTAACGGTCCTTACGGCCTGTCTGAAAAAGTTAAAAAGCCAGGATTTTCAATTAACATTTTAACATGCCCGGCATGGCCATGTGGTTAAGGCGCTCGACGAGGGTGACGAGCTCGAATACCCGTCGCACCAAATATGCTCACTTCTCAGCCGTGGGGGCTTTATGTGTTACGGTAGGTCCCACTATTCGTTGGTAAAAGAGTAGTCTAAGAGTGGGTGGTGGTGCCCTTCTCTCTAGTTTTATACTGTTAAAGTAGGGGCGGCTAGCGTAGGTAGCCCTTGTGTATCTTTGCGCTAAATTTAAACCAATATTTTAATAAGTTTTTGGATTTTCAGATATTAAGTGAAGTGGCCTGGCTTGGCCAGGTGGGTTAAGGTGTTTCACTCGTAGTCCGAGGGTGATGAATTCGAGTCCCTATCGCACCAAATATGCTCGCCCTTTCAGCCGTGGGGGCGTTATAAATTACAGTCAATCACACTATTAATTGGTAAAAAGTTGTCAGAGGGTGAAGATGAATTGCTGCCTTCTCTTTAGTATTACACAGCTAAGTTAGGGATGACTACCACAGAAGGTCCTCGTGTAGCTTTACACGAAATTCAAACCAATATTTTGATAATTTTTAAGGTTTTCAGACATCAAGTGAAGCGAGTTAGTAGAATATTTTTTTGCTATTAAATCGTAAATTTGTTTGTCAATAAACATGGCTTCAGTTTGTACGTGCTACACCCGCAAGCAATCAATTTTTACACTGCCGAAATGTCACAGTTTTGACATTTTATTTTCGAGTTTAGTTGTAGGCCTACTAATGTTGCTAAGCTTTTTGTCAAGCAGCCGGATGGAGGGTTCAGAATAAATAAATCTAATAAAATATCATCTATATACGGCAACATATGTTCTTTAGAAAGAACCCGCTTGTCGTCTTTTGGAAGAGTTTCACGAAAACATTTTTTTCATGTTGTTGGTTGATTTCAGTTCGCGTATTATACACTGAGTATGGCTTGAAAGGTCTGTTTACCACTGCACTACAAACACCGCTGATTTGAAGTGACAGTTCGACGTTTTTTTATTTTTTGTTTATCGAGACTGGTAGAGATAGAAGTCCTCACCTGGCGATACTAATCCATAAATTCACTCGTCAGTTTGGCAGAAATTATAATCGCCAATGTAAACGAAACTCGTTTGTTCGGTGTCGCTGACTTCGTTATTCTGTGAGGTACCTTTGTCTTCTGTATGTAGTATGAACTTACGCGATAAAAAATGAAAAATAGTGCATTATACCTACCATGTCCAGTAACGAAGAAGCCTTTTGTACAATACCTGGTCTCATCAGGCGCGTTGGGAAACGACAGACACATTAATAGCTTAGGCATTGTTTTACGTATCAGTTGCATAAAGAGCAATTGTTATGGTTAAGGTTTATTTATTTTACATCTATTTAAATTTGTGCACTAGGATACGCAGCGGGCTACCTGTGCTATGCCCACCACAGGTATCGAACACTGGTTTTTATGGTGAAGTTAACGAAGATAAAGTAACATTTACTCTTCATTAACTTTCATGGAACTTATAATGTTATTTTTGATACACTATGAACCAGTCCATGACATCTATCAGCGACTTTAAATTATTAACTAATTGGTTGTTGATATGTATTACGCAGAAAGTACCAAGATGGACGAGTGTCAAAAAAAACTACGAACATTTGTTAATTGAAAAGATTAATGAACAACAAATGCTACATCGAGGTGAAACTTGAGTTTGGAGCTATAGCTTCCATTTATGTTCGAGTATAAAGTTTGGTGGCGACTGGAATGGGTGTTGTGAAGGAAACTTAAATTACAAATAGAAACATTTCAACGAGCAGAGGTCATCATGTACATTCGAATTTGCCAAACGTGTGTTTCTCTTAACGAGATATGTAGGAGAGCGTTTAAAAGTGTGTTTATGTGTGACGGAGTGAAAGGCCTAGAAGTAACCAATAAGATAACTACTGCCATGTTCACATATAGAAGGATCAGGGTTGGTTAGAAACACTGTACAATTAGAAATAATAATAATAAAAAATATACGACGAACTTCTATTTTTGTAATAAGATCTAAGGAAATAGAAACGTTTAATCGTGAATGATTCCGGGAATGTTTCCTACATTATGTGTAAGGTAGAATAAATCAGACTAAATTTCTTGTTCGTCTATTGATTTTTCAGACTCAGTCAGATATTCTGAATATTTTCCACATTTTATCTCCTCTTCTCGAATAGTGTGCATTCTTTCACAACATTCTTTTTTTGTGAGAAAATAAAACCCGTTTACGACACTTGAAGTTTTTCAAAAATAAAGCTTCATCTGCTTTCTTCTTTCTTTTCTCTTTTAGGACTCGTTTTAGCCAGTATTTTAGTTATATAGCGTTAATTCGTAAAAAGGAGTGAAACTTATTTTACGGAAAAACGATACAGGAAAATAACCATAATTCCTTGCAAAAAGTTTGTGAAAAAAGTAAATAAGAAATAAAATGTAAATAGAAGAAGAAAAAGTACCACAAAATGTTAGTATAGACTAACCAACAACTATTGTGGTTTCTAATGCAATAGATACAAAATGTAGGTGTAGACTAATTAACAGATTTTCTTACATATGGACACAAAATGTCAGCAAAATGAAAAGCAAGTTAAAGAGTTATGAAGATTTGATAACAACCGGCAATACAATATTTAAGCTCGGCATGGCCAGGTGGTTAAGGCGCTAGACTCGTAATCCAATGGTCGAATCCCCGTTACACCAAATATACTTGCCATTTGGGGGTGTTATAATGTGAGGTCAATCCCAATATTCGTTGATAAAAGAGTAGCTCAAGAGTTGGCGGTGGGTAGTGATGATTAGTTGCTTTTCCTCTAGTCTCATACTGCTAAATTAGGGACGACTAGCGCAGGTAACCCTCGAGAAGCTTTGCGCGAAATCCAAAATAAATCAACAAACAAACAATATTCTTTCACCGTCAGAACACTCTCTCCCCGAGGGTGTTCCACAGAAGATTCGGTATCTTCAAAAACGTATTTCTTAACGTAAACTAGGTAAATAGGTGTCTTAAGATAGAATTAAAATTGCCGCCGTCTAGAATTACATAGAATAATAATTTCATCTTTTACATTAAAAATATTTTTGAG
The DNA here is from genome assembly GCA_011833715.1 of Carcinoscorpius rotundicauda. Classification (NCBI taxonomy): domain Eukaryota; kingdom Metazoa; phylum Arthropoda; class Merostomata; order Xiphosura; family Limulidae; genus Carcinoscorpius; species Carcinoscorpius rotundicauda. The sequence goes on along the minus strand of CM022394.1, from coordinate 93,754,338 downwards.
TAAGATACTTTTGTAAATGAAAAAAAAATGTATAAAGGTTGGCCGTTGTTAGACGAAACGGAAAAAAATATATTGTGATTGTGTGTTTCAAATTAAGCACATGTCTACACAATGGGCTATGTGTGCTCTGCCCACCACGGATATCGAAACCATTATTTACCGATGTAATTCTACAGGCTTATCGCTGAGCAACTGACGAATTACCGTGTTTTGGTTAATCAGTTTTCTTAATTAAAAGAAAATCTTGTCAAAATAAATTAAAAGAAGGGTTGTTTGTATGTATGTTGTCAAACGTGAAGCAGTATATTGGGCAGTCTGTGCTTTGCCTATCGCGGAGATCGAAATCCAGTCTTTAGTAAAAGAGGGTTACATTAATTTGTGAAAACTTGTTAGTTTCTTTTTGAATTTCGCGGAAAACTACACTAGGGCTATCTGCGCTAGCTATCAATAATTCAGCAGTCTAAGACTAGAGGGAAGGCAGCTAGTCATCACCACCAACTCTTGGGCCACTCTTTTATCAACGAATAGTGGGATTGACCGTAATATTATAACGCCTTCACGGCTTAAAGGACGAGCATGTTTGACGGAAATTCGAACCCGCGACTCTCAGATTACGAGTCGAGCGCCTTAATCACCTGGTTTGATTTATTGTCGAACTTGATTTTCACGGTTCACATTTTTGCGATACACTGTGTTGTTATTTATTATGTGTAATATAAGTTTCTAAAACAATTTGTGATGTGTCTTACAAAATGCTACAGTTTCATTGACTTAGGAAACAACTGTTAAGAGATTTTTCGTGAAATTTGGCCTCGATTATCACATAATATAAACATACATTGTAAACGTTGGGCTCCAATCGTTAGAACAATGTAAACATGCACTGTAAAAATTGGGCACCGTTGATCAGAACAATGCAAACATGCATTGTAATGGTTAGTGATAAATTAAGTCAACTCTCAAGAGAGCGATACTAGTGGTACGAGTACTCAAGTGACTAACGTTCATAAATATAATCAATAGATAGATATTTCTGTACACAGCCATTGAGTGTCGTTCATGTTGAAATAACGTTTTTGATTATTTTACTTTCTGTATAGGGTGTGTGTGTGGCTGGTACATATCGCTTAACCAGCTCGCAATTTAAATTCGAAGGTTCATGATTCATCTCTTGTTGCAAGCAACGTAAACGTACTCCGTACTTTGGGATCGTGGGTACGTTATATAATAATGACAACCAAATGCATCTGTTGGGTGAAACACAGATTGCTCAAAAGTTGGCGGTGGGTGCTGATTCTCTAGTCTATAAGTTTTAAATTAGGGACGGCATGTGCAGGTAGCGCCCCTTCTGCAACTGTGCACGGAATTTTTAGAATAAACATCGGCATAATTACCATACTATATTGCATTGCATAGTTTTGAGATGGATTTGTTTGTTTGTTTATATAAAATTGACGAACATATGACACTACCACAGCTGAAGTGGCAATCAAGTTTGGTTCGACGGGGATTCAAACCCGCAACCCTCAGAATGGAAGTCGAGTGTCCTAACCACCTGACTGCTTTTAAAAATATTAAAATATAATGAAAGTTTATTACCCCTCATCGCAATGTTTGTAATTCAATATTTCTTGTTTGGCTAAAAAATTCCCTTTAAATTGGATTTTTAAAAAAAGATTAAGGTTTTCTTGATATTACCACTTTCCTTGGATTTCATCGGGTTTCGTAGAGCCCGTAAAATAAATAGTTATAAGGAAAAAAGTGGGATGGTTTGTTCATTTAACTTTGCCCTAGGGCTATCTTCACTATCTGCATTTCATTTTGTAGTGTTAGAAAACCCCTCACCACCAACTCTTAAGCTACTCTTCTACCAACAAATAGTGAGATTCACCGAAACATTGTAGCTCCTCCACGGCTAGCACGTTTGGTGACAGGGATCCGACCCAAGAACCCTCAAATTACTTTTTAGTTCTGATGCTCTCGTTAAACACGTGTCCTCAGATGTGTCAATTTCTGCATGTTGTTCTATAATTACTTCTAGCAAACCTGCTTGTTATAAATTCGTTGTGTTATAAGAAGCCATTACTCACATAACTTTTCTAATTTAAAAATCTGTCTCGTCGTTTCTCTTTATAAAAATTGAAAACACAGCGATATTGAATCATTTGATCTAGTGACGTCGCAAATGTTGTAAACTAATGCCTTAACAAACTCGGTAAAAACATTTTAGGTTTATTCCTTAAAAAAAGATTAATTGGCTTTGAAGGTTCAGTAATACAATAGGCCTAAATACAGCAAAAACGATTAATGTGTTTGTCAGTAAAATCCAATTAAACATATGTTTTGAAATTGACAAAAACAACAAGTCATAATAGAGGTATAACGAAATATATATATATATTTTTCATATGTACGTTGAATCTTTAAATACCTGATACCGTATTGATGAAAGTAAAGTAGTCATGAGACGACATCCATTTCCTAAGTGTTCTACGAAACGAGTTTTGTATCAGAAGGTTATACAAATTCTTTCCTAACTTTTGTATAGGTCAGTGATGCACAAAGTCCGGCCCGCGATGTCCAACAGGAAAGTCAAACATAGAGAGTTCGTGTCTGCGCGAAGATTAAGCGCTATAGAAGAATATGCATTAGATTAGATACTGGATGGTTCCATATTTGTGTCGAGCAATAAAGAAAATTTAATAAGCAAATCTCGTTAATGCATAGGTTTTTAATCATTGGTGCAATGACGTAATATTTCCGTAATTACAAAATCTCACGCGTTCCAATTGTTCTTCAAGATTTACTTATGAGCCCTATTTTGATATTATTTCGTCACAAAATTGGCAGCTAATCGTAAAAGAAAAGTTGACGACGAAAACCGACAGTTTCATGATGATTGGACTGCGCAATATTCTTTTGTTCAACAATAGAAGAACGTAATTTGTCTGCTGTGTCATTCGACAGCAGCAGTGACGATGGTATACAATATAAAGCGTCATTATGAGTCGAAGCGTAAAGATTTCCACAACGTTGTCGGTGATGAACGAACAGCTTGAACTGAATTTTTGCGGCAGTAGCTGAATCACAAGCAGAACATTTTCTCAAAGCAGTCAGCAAATTTAGGTGCAGCATATAAAGTCAGCTATATTTCGTTGATGATAGCGAAATCTGGCCGACCGTTCACTGATGGTGATTTTGTCAAGCAATTTGTGATTACTGCATCGAAAAAGTTGTGTCCGGAAGCAGTTTGCAAGCTACAGACGGTGGCTTTGAATCGTATGACAGTTCAGCGAAGAATTTTACACCTCTCAGCAGACGTGACAAGGCAGCATATAAATAAAGCAGCCAACTTTGTCTACTTCTCTTTGGCAACAGACGAGTAGACTAACATTAGTTCAACAGCACAGCTACTAGTTTTTGTTCGTGGTGTGTTGTCATCGTTTGATATCACAGAGGAACTAATCGGCATGGGTTTAATGAAGGGTCAGACAACTGGGTCTGCTCTATTCGAGGAGAAATACGACTGTGTAGTAGTTTTTCATTGGATTTCACGACACTGGTAAGTGTGACAACTGATGGAGCACCAGCCATGGCCCGAAAAAGTAGCGGGCTGGTAGCACTGCTGATGAAGCATCGAGGAAAGCAGAACAGACAGTTGGTGAAGTTACACTGTATTATTCACCAACAGAACCTGTGCAGCAAAGAACTTGGTTTTCAGGCACTGATGACATTAGTAACAAAACCATTAATTTTATCAAATCACGAGGGCTCAATCACCGTCAGTTTCGAAGTCTTCTTGAAGACATTGATTCAGACTATGGTGACCTTGTGTATCACTGTGAAGTACGCTGGCTGAGTCAAGGGAAGATGCTCAGAAGATTCTGGGATTTGATTTATGAGGTGACAGAACTTTGTTTGATACATTTGCTAATCTATAAGAGAACGCACTTGTCCACACCAGCAAGTTTGGCAGCACGTACTGCTGCAAACAGGCTTTCTGGCATGTGAAACTGAACAAAAACAACACTCGCAATCAGCTGACTGATGATCATCTGGAAGCAGTCTTGCGTTTTTTAACGTCAAACATCAAGCCGGACATTTCTAAGTTCGTAGATGACAGGGAGCTGAAATCATTAGTATTCTATTAACCTTTATTTATGATTTGGGATTAATACTGTGCTAATAAACTTTATTTGGAACTGGAGTCATCAGTACTTTTAAGTGGCTGAAGAAACGTGGTGTATTTTTAAAGTGTGGAAGTAATATAAGAAATAGCATTATTTATAATAAACGAAGAAGCAACCCCTAAGTTGCACCTTTGTTCACATACAACCAATTCATTGACATCTTTAAGAACGCTCCACAACCAGTCCGACCTTTAAGGCGAAACCTGCAAAACTTGGTTATGGTGTGTGGAAAATTCATGTTCGAATTATCAACTTGGAAAAGAACAAAGGAATATTTGGAAAATTTCACATGTGAGCTACTCTTAGATAACCATTTTAACGGTCTAAATAACTCACATCCTGTAAGAAAAACGCTAGAAAGAAGATGACATTTTTTAAGATGAGTGGAGTTGAGATCAGATGATGGAAATAAATTAACTTGTAAGATGAATGAAGGTATGTTTTGTTTTTCTGTTTTGAAGTTAGACAAAGCCACCATACTTTAGTAGAATGAAAGCATCTAGTCAACAGTACCGACTGGTACCAATTGGGCTACACTAATGAACAGTGGGACTAGCTGAAATATTATAAGTGAGCGTATTAAATGATAGTGATTGGAACTCGCAACCCACAGATCGCGAACTGAATGTCTTAATTATATAACAATGCTAAGCCCTAGTTGGTAAGTGTAATCTTTATTTTTGCATAGTTAGAAGTAAAAAAGAATTTAACAAAGAACCGATAATCTATTTTAGTAGTTGTTTTATTGTAAGCTGACAAACAGTGTAAATATATCTTTTGCTGATGATCCTCGAAGTGCGTCATGTGACAGTAACACTTGTTTTTCAATCGGAAAACTCGATTAATAGAAAATATAATCGAAAACTGCAGGATCAACAGAATACAAGTTTGTGCCTAAAAGGAATGTTGTTGTTTTCAAGAGCAACGCCACGTTGAGCTTTTTTCTGTGTCCATCGTGAGTGTTAGCATTTTAAGTAAGTAAAATAACCATCCCTTACCGGGACTCTCAGAAAAGAATGCCAATAACCGGAACGCTTTCGAAGATAAGCTCTTTCTTTATGACGAGTAAGTGGGTGTGTGTGAGTGTTTTTCTAGCAGTAAAACCACATTGGTCTATCTGCTGAGCCCACCGAGGAGAATCGAACCCCTGATTTTAGCGTTAGAAGTCCGTAGACCTACCGCTGTATTAGCAGGGGACAACGACAGGTAAGTGAAAATTTACCACTGCAAGCATATTGACAATTCATGTAATCGTTTGCCATTCGTATTTCAAAAAGCTTTTGTTTGTTTGTTTGGAAATGAGCACAAAGTTACACAATGAGCTGTGGGTGCTGCACCTACCGTTAGTATAGAAACCCGGTTTCTAGAATTGTAAATTTGCAAACATACCGCTGTGCCATCGTGGGGTAGGGGCTAAGAAAGCTTTTTTCTGATATTATTCAATATGCTAGTAAAGAAAGAAATACAAGGTTTTAACATCGGTACATTTGTCAGTTTTATAAACAACTTAGAACAATACCAACAGAGAAAATGAATTAATCAATTTGTAACCAAGAAGTAAACGACTTCACGTTTTGATTAGTTACTCAACTGAAAAAAAAGAAATAAATTAGATTTTGATAAATGTAAAGTTGGCTGGAAACCTCTCAATTGATACTTACATACTGGTCAATGTAATAATTAAAATACACACCGTTGACATTCATCTCGCTAAATTTATACCCTAGTTTAGCTTCGTGAGGTTCGTTTAAGAGTAACAGGATATTACGTCATCAAGACGGAAGACAGTATGAAAAGAATGGATTCCTCAGACTGGTGGAAGTTATTACGACATTGAAACTCTATGACTATTTGCCAAACAAATATTAAAGGTGATTAAACGACCATACCTCAGAGGTAAAATTCAGTAATATTACATTTTGAATTTCTTTGTAATCACATTGTATCCGCTTTCCATATATTTGATGGTATTATATTTATAAATGAAGTAATATTGATTGAACTTTTCTTTTTAAATGTTAGTTCATTTCTAGGCTTACAATCTACAGTATCCCCTCTCAAGTTTCTATAAAAGAATTATTTTTAGCACAAGTTGCATGGAATCCCTGGTGATTCAACACTTAGCTCTAGATGTTATATAACGTTAAAATTCTACTACTTCCGGTTGGTTTAGCCCTCAATGGGGCTGAATAAGAAACAAATTTTTATGCTGCTGCTCATGTGTTTTTACATGGGTAATGCGAGATATTTCTAGAATTTTTTTCTATCCATCGAAAAAAAAGGAGAAATAGCCAAGCTTAAAATAAATGCGCCATATTTGTTGTGAAACCTAATATTTGTATTCGTCTGTGTACCTCATAGAGCCAATTTGGTATATAGCGGTATATTATTATAGAATACTATATTTTGTACATATTAAATTTGTACTCTTTTTGGAACATGAGTTCTGAGAAACGTAGTTTCTTTTATTAACATTAAACGGCAGTTGTTACATAAGACAAAACCTATAAGTATGTAATGTTGTGATACTGATGAGTGCCACGTACTTTTATTCTTGCCAAGAGCTTAATATGGCCTTTTGATATTCATAATTTGATCAGTGAAAACAGAAAGAACTCTCCCGACACTTGGACGAGTATTGCTTAAAGATTGTTGTTTGTGGATAACATTGTTTTGTATGCAAAAATTGACTTCTAAGAAAGCAAATAAAAACTTAGCATTGCGGGTATACCGTTGTAATGCCTCTTCTATATTTTTCTGTCTGTTCGAGAGCACTAATATTTTGAGTTGTTCGAGTATATAGTTCACTATTCTGAATCTCAGGGGCCGTATAAGTAAATTTTAAAGTAATAATAAATATGAGATTATGAATTATTCAGTATTTTCATCTAGGGATGGCTAATGTAGATAGCCGTCGTGTAGCTTTGCGCGAAATTAAAAAAACAATAAAAAATCGTATCAAAATATTTTTGGAGTCTCACCACGTCGTAACAGTCTATGACGTCACAGCTAGCCACGATCCATTTGATGACGCTCTATTTCCTCTGTTGCATACTTTGTTTTTCTTGGCTGGAATACAGTGTGTTTGAATTATCTTTCCGAATGGGGCTGGTATTCCAAAATGATATATATTTATTTAAAATTTTAATTCCCCGACCTAAATACATCTTTACGATCTGAATGTGCGAATCGTTTGAGTCAAGGAAGAGCGTTAAACTTGCGATGGAATCACACTACTTGCGCAACCTCAGACAATACCAAGATGAATAGTAATATAGTACTGATACATTCCATTTCACTACCACTTTTTACTAGCTGTGTTTGCCACATTACTAGTTAACTTGAATATCCAGTTTTCATTTTAATGTAATATACTCCACCTTTTGTATATTTAACGATAAGTTAGTTAATCCAGGCTAGCATTGCTTATCAGAAAGTTGGTCTCAGAGAATTATTTTCAGTATTTTATAATTTTATTTTATTTCAGTCACGAAACCAACTTTTGTATAATTATCAAATGTGTTAGGCTGTGACATTTTGTAAGGTCAGCACTGAAAAACCAACAACAAATTTATTTGTCATTTTTGATACCTTTCATCAGTTATTTGTAGAAATTTAAATATAAGTGATCTATACAAGATCAGATATCAGAAACTTGTGGTATTAGGAAATACGAAAACGTATATATTGTTTGTTGTGTAAAATTGGAACACGCGTAAAAATTTACTTTCGAAATGTATGAAAAAGAAAGAGCTAATGAATTTTCTGACAATTTTCTCACACTGCTGAGGTGGGCAAATTGTGGGGCACGACCTTTTAAGGGGGTTACGCAACTATGTCTGATGGAAATAATATTATGCTGGAATAATTAAAGGAACAAGTACATATTTCCGTCTATTTTTGTTGTGACAAAATTTATGTATGAAAACCACATCCGTTCGTCTACAAGTGTGTTTGTTAAGTTTACGAGTGAAGTTTGAAGCAACTCAAACGAAACTCACTTTACTCAAGGAGAATACTACTCAAGGTACCCTATATAAGGCTGTTACGTGAAACTATGCATTCGTCATTAATTCTCGAAACAAACACTAACAAGGATCTTTTCCAGCTCTTTTTGTCAGTGTGTACTTTCATCTTGTGTACCTAAGCAGTCAGGCGCCATCTGACAGAGAACGAAGTGGCCAGGGTTGTCCAGATGCTGGAGGATGGCCAGACCCAAAGGCACAACGCGTCAGTGTGACAATCGATTTTAGCGACGCTACCGGGAGACAAATTATTATTATGGCAGGAGACCATGTCAAAGTCGTCATCGCTACACAACGGCCAGAGAGGACCTCTACATCGTGTCTATCGGAACGAGTTAGCTACGGCTTGGTCACTGCAAAATGATCTTCAGCATTCCACTGGAACCTGTGTGTTGATCCAAACAATTCGCAATCGACTGCACGAAGGACGCCTTAGGGCCAGACGGCCTGCAAGAGGCGTTATTCTGATATTTTAACACCATGCAACCAGGTTGGAGTTTGCTCGTCAGCATCTGAACTGTGAACTTCGTCAATGGGCCACCGTGCTGTGAACAGACGAGAAAAGGTTCACTGTATCTCGTGATGATGGCCGTGCGAGAGCGATTTTCGGCCTGGAACATTTTGCAATTTGACGCTTATGGAAGAGGTGTGTAATGGTCTGGGCAAGCATGCGATGCTTGGGTGGCCACACAGATTTATTCATACTCAACAAGAGCGCCCTGAACGCACGACGATATAGAGACGAAATCCTGGAACCCATTGTGAGGCCTTTTGTCGGCGATGGGTTCATTTTCATACAGGTTAAAGCGCGAGCCCCCGTCGCCAGACTGTGTATAGACTTCCTTGACGAGGAAGGAATAGACTTTTGAGTGGCCTACTAGATCTCCAGATTTAAATCTGAGTGGACATTGTTGTGATATATTGTCGAGGCATGCTAGTGAAGACCAGAACTCTTCTCAGAATGTACAGGAACTCCGACAAGTCCTGCTAAACAAGTGGGCTCCCATACCCCAAGATAACATCAATAGACTGATTCGAAGTGTGTCAAATCGGTGTCAAGAGTGTGTCACAGCCCGTGGAGATCACACTAGATATTGAATGTTTCCAACATCTCTTGAATAAACGCATGTAAACTGTTTAAAGTATTGTTTTGTATGGGATATCAGTTTTGGTGATATTGGTCATTTTTTTTTTAATTTTATTTCTCCATGTTTTACCGTACAGCACACATTAAAAATGGATACAGATGAAACTGAAATGAGACAGATTATCTGCAAAAATAAAAATATTGTCGCATTTGGAACAATGAGATAAATTATATAAGAAAACGTATTTGTTACTTTAATTTTTCTTAGCAGTTCAGTATAATTGAAGGTTAAGAGATTTTTAAAATTATCTTAATGTATGTGAAAATTAACTTTATGTAAGAGATGGAATGCTTTTTCTATAGTAAATCCAGAGGGGGCTACCTACTGTGTCTACGGCGAGGAATCGAATCCCGGATTTTTTCGTTGTAAGTCCGTTAAATTCCATCGGTGAACTGTAACAGAGAAGTTGTTTTAACAATTACTTGATAATATTGAACATGATAAAGGTTTCTCATGTTGAAGGACCCTGTGGTCAGAACATGTTGAAATTAGGTGTTTGAAAATTCTAAGGATTTGATTTTTACAATCAATAAAATCAACACTGAGTACACCCAGTTAAAAGCTTTTCTGCAACACATAAAACGCGGACGTCTGTACGTTTTATCATAAGAATAAGGAACAAACATTTGAACCTTTAGAAACTGCATTTTTTGTTTTGTTTTTCACTCATTAAATCTGCTGTTTACGTTTCATATTCGTAAAATAGGACAAAGCTACTAACGTGGGCTGATCAAAGTAGGCACAGAGTAGTCGATTATCGATTTTGTGTTAGAGTTCAGTTTAAAAAGCAAAAATGGCGGATTTAAAACTTCAGGACAAAAAAGAACTCTCTGGTATTCAAGAATTATGTATGCAAACAAATGTAAAGCATTTAAGATCTAAAAAGTATTCCTACAATGCGAAACGTTGAATTACATTATCGGCTCTCTTGAAATAATAAGACAGCTAACTATGAGACTGTGACGTCACTGTGAGAGTGCAACGTCAACTAAGAGACCGTGATGTTATCTAAGTCATCTAACTAATGATTCCTCAAAAGCGAAATCATGTGTTGTCAAGCGAAATGCGTCAGTTTTATTTTATTTCTTTAAACTAAAAATGGCAATTCCATGAAGTAGTGTCTGCTGAAATTGACAGTTGAAGTGATCACTGGTCTAACGTAGGTTGAGTCAATTTATTATTTCCGAAATGATTGGCTCTGGCATGGCCAGGTAGTCGAGGCGCTCGACTCGTAATCTGAGAGTCGCGGGTTTGAATCCCCGTCACACTAAACATGCTTGCCCTTTCAGCTGTGGGGGCGTTATAATGTGATGGTCAATCCTATTATTTGCTAATTAAAAAAAGAGAAGCCTAAGAGCTGGCATTGGATAGTGATGACTAGCTGCCTTCTCTCTAGATTCACATCACTAAATTAGGGACGGCTAGCGCAGATAGCCTTCGTGTAGCTTTGCGCAAAGTTCAAAACCAAACCCACATAGAAATTATTTAAACAATAAAACAGTGAAATATCGACAATTAGTAGTTGAAAAGTTATTTATTTAAATCAGGGTTGCGTATATGGGGAAACAGCATCACAATTTTGATAATCTAAAATTTTTTTACAAGGAAACCAACAATATAGTATTTTATAGCCATGTGGTTAAGGGGCGCTCGACTCGTAATCTGAGAGTCGCGAGTTCGAATCCTCGTCACACCAAACATGCTCGCCCTTTTAGCCGTGGGGAAGTAAAATTGTTACACGTAATCCCACTAATTGTTGATAAAAGAGTAGAACAAGAGTTGGCAGTGGTTGTGATGACAAGCTGCCATTCTCTAGTCTTACACTGCTAAATTAGGAACGGTTAGCCCAGATAATCTTCGTGTAGCTTTGCGTGAAATTCCAAAAGCAAAAACAATTCTTTTTGTAACTCTAACACTCGTAGTTTACTGCCAGTCTCATTCATTATTCTTTATTTGTAACAGTAACACTCGTTGGTCTACTGTCAGTCTGGGTTTCATGTTTCTCTATTAACCCTGAAACCTATTGATCTATTCTCAGTCGGTGTTTTATATTTCTTTATGTGTAACCATAACACTCGTTGATCCACTGTTAGTTTGTTGATTATGTTTCTCTTTTAACCCTAAAACTTTTTGATCTACTGTCAGCTTTTGATCGTGTTTCTGTATTTTAAATCCTAAAACTCATTGGTCCACTGCCACTCTGTGTTTCATGTTTCTGTGTTTGTAACCCCAACTATCTACAAAGCGTATTTTCTCAACATCTACCAAAAGCTTTTAAAAATATTATAATTTAGTTTTGTAAACTATGTGTCCTTTTGTTTTCAAAATGTATACAATCTTATTAAATATTCGTTAATATGCGATGATGACTTGTTGCTCTTTTAAGTCCCCAAAATTACCTAGCATCGTTTGTTTGTTGTTAAACACAAAGTGCATAACGGGTTATTTCCGCTGTAATCTACTTGTTAATAGTAACTGGGTCTCTAACACGTTGACCTGCTGAAGAATTAGCAGTTAAACAGTGGGAATGTACTTAACAGCATTAATTGATGATGGCCGTAGTTTAAGGGTTAAAGTATGAGGGTGACAGGAGTGGTTTAGTCCTAGCCTATAAGAGTAAGTGGCCCAACTCACAGGGGGTGTGTGGTTAGGTTTATCATTTGCATGGTTCAGAACAACTATTGTACATTAAATTTCTAGGGAGCGTACGATTGATATTTTAGTTTGAATTGCTCTAAAAACAACATCTCCACTGCAAAGAAATTACAGATATTAAATCTGACCTGATAAAAGTTTACTGTGTTTTAACATTGGTTGTGTCTTTTCAAAGTAGAGTGCATGGAGCCGGATAATAGCTTTCGAAAAAGTTCCATAACCGTTAACTAACCAATAAACGAGACACATGACGTAATTACAGCTGTCACCAGGATACAGAACAGTTAAGCCTATGAGCGTTTTCTTACGCTAAATAAGGTTTCTTATCCTAGGACTTCTCTCGTTAGCAGAGAGGGATAGCACTAGTAAGAATGACAGACATGAAAGATGAACCAATTGTACATTCGGCAGACAATGCGAGGAGTTTTTTCTTTTTCATTACACTTAAACTTTTATAAAAAAAACAAGTCTATTTTGGTAAAGCAGAATATCAGGTTTGGTGGAAGCAAGGCTTTTTTCCTATATATTTTGTGCCAAAATAGGATTCACGAGGTATACTTTATTTGGTTGCAGGATTATTATAAACCATTAAAAGATAATTTGTTCCTTTCAGCTGACGTAACGTTTTTGCTGAGTTTCTCTTTTATGTGAGAAACACGTTCTAAGGAATAAAATAATTCATATGAAAAGTTATTTTTTAACTGTTTTGAAATTATATTCGAACAATTCGATTTACACGATTCTTTAGGTTATCTGTCTTAAAACATCACCACAATTGTTTGACAGTATTCATTTCACATTATTTCTTATTCAAAAGGTAACTAGACTACAACAATTTAGAAAATTCAACGTCTTTATTAAATAACCTTTTTCATACATTGTGAAGCTTTTACGTGTATTTGCCTTCGTTCTTAATTTTGAACCTTTGACCAGAGGGAAGTCAGTTAGTCAGCAGAATCAGACAAACTATCAAACACCGTAAGAAGTTGAGTGCAGCTCTTATAACGTGTCAAAAATTTAAATTGCTTGGAATTGTTTGGTATCTTACATCTTAGTATCAGGCCCACGTGCTACAACTTTTATCAGAGATATTTTACGATCAAAGAATTTCAGGCCCACATGCTCCAATATGCAAAGCTTTATCACAGAGCCATTCTATTACCAAAAAAGGTCACCACATCACTTTTATAATGGGACATTGCCAATCAATTAGCATCAATTAATGCTGCTTTCCAAATATTCCAGAAGGCAGGCTTGCGGACACTTAAAATCGGATTTCGATTCCCAAGGTTGGCAAAGCACAGAAGCTTGTCGTGCATCCAACCGAACATTTAATGTTTTTCAACATAATAACTTAATTTATATAAATATTAAAATGAACATTATATACAATTATTATACATATATTATTATATATAATATTATATAACCTGTGTTGGCAACACAGGTCATATACTGTGTAATATTATTATATGAAATATAACAGCAAATACAACATATATACGCTTTTCTCACGGTTTTTACATAACTTGTAAAGAAAACAAATGACAGAATATGTAATAAAATATTTAAATACAATGGAGTTCGACAACTAAGCCTTTGTTTTTATAAAACAGTCACATTATAAAATGGCTTACATTTTAGAGTATCTCTCTCTGTCTTCTTTAGCCTTCTATGTTTCCTTTACCTTTCTGTCTTCTTTAGCCTTCTCTGTTTCCTTTACCTTTCTGTCTTTTTTAGCTTTCTCAGCTTCCTTTAGCATTCTCTGTCTTCCTCAGTTTTCTCTGTCTCCTTTAGCTTTTTACTGTCTGCTTCAGTTTTCTACGTCTCCGTCAGCTTTCTTTGTTCTCTTCAGTTTTCTCTGTCTTCTTAATTTTTCTCTGTCTCCCTTTCTCTGTTTTCTTCAGTTTCATCTGCCTCATTCAGCTTTCTCTGTCTCCTTCAGCCTTTTCTATATCCTTTAGCTTTCCCTGTCTACTTCAGTTTTCTCTTTAGCTTTTCCTGCATCCTTTAACTTTGTCTTCTTTAGTTTTATCTCTCTTTAGCTTTGTTTGTCTTTTTCACTTTCTTCTGTCTTCTTCAGTTTCATCTGTCTCTTTCAGCTTTCTCTGTCTCCTTCAGCCTTTTCTATATCCTTTAGCTTTCCCTGTCTACTTCAGTTCTCTCTTTAGCTTTGTTTGTCTTCTTCTCTTTCCTCTGTTTTCATTAGTTTTCTCTGTCTTTTTCGATTTTCTCTGTATCCTTCAGCTTTTTCTGTCTTCTTCAGCTTTTTTTATCTTATTTACCTTTCTTTGTCTTTTTCAGTTTTCTCTGTCTTCTTTACCTTTTTTCTGTGTTTTTTCAGTTTCCCCTGTCTCCTTTAGCTTTCTCTGTTTTCTTCAGTTTCCTCTGTCTCCTTCAGATTTCTCTGTCTCATTTAGCTTTCTGTCTTCTTCAGCTTTATCTATCACCTTTTCCTGCTTCTTTTAGCTTTCTCTGTCTTCAGTTTTCTTTATATTTTTACCTTTTTCTCTCTTCTTGAGCTTTTTATGTTCTCTTCAGTTTTCTTTCTCTTTAGCTTTCTCTGTCTTCTTCAACTTTTTATATCTTCTTCAGTTTTCTCTGTTTTCTTTAGCTTTATCTGTCTTCGGTTTTCTCCGTCTTCTTTAGCTTTCTCTGTCTTTTTCAGTTTTCTCTGTCTCCTTTAGCATTATCTGTCTTCTTTAGTTTTCTCTGTTACCTTTAACTTTCTCTATCTTCATTTTTATTGTTGTTGTTCCAATGAATAGAATAATCTTCCTAAAACAATTACACATTACAATCATAATTAACCTCCTCTGTATCAGCTAGGCTTGGTTATTTAGGATAAATAAATATGTTGTGTTTATGCTAGATTTCACTTGTTGACTTTAAAGAAAACCCCTAGAAACTTGTGAGAAGAAAGACCTCATGTTTAGCTTTTTCATTTTGTTTCTAACAGTCAAATTCACAAAGCAAATTTACATAATTTGCCAATAGGCATGTGAAAGACAACATCAAAGTTTGGAATAGTTTTTCTTTCGCTGTTCTTAGTTTCTTATAACACGTAACCGAAGTTGGCATATAAGGAAGCTTAATGTGATCTGCACACAAAGTTAACCGTTTCATTGCCACTTGTCTCCTTCCGCCTTAAAGAAAGAGTACTTTCTATAAAATTATATGTAAGGAACATCATTATTGGTTAAGAGAAGTGAATTAGCCGCCTGCTTCTGATCATTCTCTAAGGAATTACGAGATTATGGTTTTTTAAGACAAGGAAATGACTGGAGTAAGCGGTCACTTTCCTCAGTCTAACCAGATGGAAGACTACAAGACTCTCTGTGATTACGAAACTTTATGAAAATATATAAAGAAAACAGGCGCAAAGTCATAAAGATAGGAATCTATTTGGAGTGGGTTTGAGAAAAGAATATAAAAGGCAAGAGTTCAATGAAACTAAGAAATAAAAAGACTAGGATGTGTGAGAAAGAACGAATAAACTGAGAGAGTGGCGATAGAAGAAAGTAATATACAGCTTTTAAGAAGTACAACTTTTTTTTTCAACTCTACATGTTACGGATTACTCAGTTGCTATATTTACAATTCTTGATAGAGAAAGTACAACTGAAATGAAGTTGACGGACATAAGAGAGAGAGCGAAGCGCGAGTATACCACGATCGTACCAAAGTCACAACTCTTAACCCGTATCGCCGCATTTAAACTTCCCAAAGTTTATCAGTTTCAACTTTACGGTATTTGAAACTAATGTTTTGTTTTGTTTTATTGTGTATTTCAAGAAAAACCTTTGTGAGGAGGTCAGAGACTAATCAAAGACAACAGTTCAACATGTGTCGACAAAATGGCGACCTCCTTAATGTGAAAGATTACATGTTTGGGGTGCTCAATTCATATCATTATCAGAACCTTTCTTTTTCTTTCCTCACTAGTTAAAAGGCTAAAAAACTGGTTATTTTTCTCTGGTAATTTTTTCTTCCTGAGATAAAAAAGAAGGGTAGGATTTTTCTCAGCACGAATCCTAGAGTAATCAAAACTGCACAGTAAAAATGATCAACCGAGCAAAATCTAAGAAAAGAAAAGTGATCATCATTTCTTCTCTTAAAGTGCATTATGCCACTTTTATCTGGATTTTTGTCATTTACAGGATTTTTCAAAAAATACGGTTTCTTGTGTACTTACTCCCCAGTGGCACAACGTTATGTCTGTGGACTTATATAGCTAGAAACCAGGTTTCGATACCCATGGTGGACAGAGCACAAATATCTCTTAGTTTAGCTTTGTGCTTAATATAAAACAACTCTGTCGCCTACCTCTTTTTTAACGAGTTAAAACGTTAGTTTAGTAACGAGAGATAACACATGGATAATCGTTAACACGCTGTTTGTGTTCTAGGAATTACTTAATATTTTGACGAATGAAACAAATATTAGCTTAATTTTGTATCCCCTACCGTGTCTCACTTACCCTTAGGGAGACTCTGTATTAAGCAGGACACACTCTGTGTTACCGTGAGTAAGGTTATGATACATAAACGTTGGTATGAAAATAAATTTAGAACTCACCAAAATATCTTACTAGTCTGGAACATTAAGCCTACAGTAACCATTGATCGATATATCTAAGTTCAATCATTCTTTACACTTCGTCACGCAGACTGATCCACAGATGTATCTCCAATATAACTTACGTGTTCACCATAAATTCACCATAATAATAATTATATATGAAACACTAGTCCTGCTACTGGTCAACGGTCAGATATGGACTTATAATGATAAAATCCGTGGTTCGATTTTTCACGATAGACAGATTACAGAGAGCTTTGGCATAAGAAAATAACAAAAGCTATCAAATAGGGTTTTTTTTTCGTGGATATGTTAAGAATCACGAATTTTATCCCATGGAAAGTTTGGATAAAAAATGTTTTTTTACGTCACTGGACTTCAACACGATATCCGTCATCCTCAGTCAACATATTCGTACAGGAAGCTACCATTCGTCCTGTACTCGTTTATCATAATACTTATTTTGTAGTATTTAAAGACAGAGAGAAAGTGTAAGGATAAAATGACTGCAACGTGACATTGACTTGAAATGTTTTGTTGGAAATTTAACTTCCACAAAATAAATAATTTTAAACCAATTTATATATGGATTGGAATTTCGTATGCGTTTCAGCCAGAGAAATATATTTTAAAATGGCTTACGAGCAGTACGCTTTTCATTGAATTTGTGTTGAGGTTTTAGGCGGTTTTTGGCGTCCCAAATAGGGTACTTTACCATAACCTTGATTAGTTTGCGCAAATTCATCTTATTTTGGATAGTTCCAGTTATGTAAAGGAGTTCTGTTTGCTGAACTGATTTTCACCAAACCTTAGAGACTTTAGCGATGGGATATGACCCTCCTGTGTCTGCTCCATAATTCATCTAGTATCTACTTTAAAAAAAAAGAATCACAACTTATAGCTGAAAGAGACATCGTGGTGTTTTTGCCATTAAAAATGAAACAAAATAAAGAGACCAAAGAAACGGTTTGTTTCTTTGTTTCTCATACTCGAAACCAAGTGAGAGTTATCTACACTAGTCGTCCCTAGTTTTGAGCTTATAAACCAAGAGGAAGGCGGCTAGTCATTTATAGAACTTACTGGATCATTGGATTCCCTAGAGGGATTTAATACTTATTTGTTAATGCACCCAAAGTCTCAATATACAAGCTCGATTTTGTTGCAACGTGACGCTAATCAGGGAACTGTGGATTTATAATCTGGCATATTAACCACTTGCATAATATTATTAGTCTGCTGTTTGTTATATATTTAATCTCAACTACTTACATGCCATCGCTAGACTGCTTTTTATTATATTTCTTAATATCAACTACTTTCATGTAATCGCTAGGCTGCTGTTTATTATATTTCTTAATATCAACTACTTACATGCCATCGCTAGGCTGCTGTTTATTATATTTCTTAATATAACTACTTACGTGCCACTGCTAGGCTGCTGTTTATTATATTTCTTAATATCAACTACTTACATGTCATCGCTAGGCTGCTTTTATTACATTTTTTAATTTTAACTTCACAACTTACAAAATATCGATAGGCTGATGTTTTAAGAAGTCTTCTCACTTTTGAAAATATTTTTATAAATTAATTTTCTTTCACCAGCAGTTTTTTCTTTTGAAAAGAGATTTACTTATGTTTCTTTTTCATATTTTCTTTATCGTAGTAATAAAGGTTATTATACCATCAAGTATTAGGACTTTGTTTCAATTAACGTTATTTTTTAAAAATCATTAGTAAATAAAAAGTAACACGAGAGACGAATATTCGGGCTTTATAATGTTTCCTATTTATTAGTCCTAGTAGATATTTTGAAGACTGAAATAATCAACCATAGAACGAAAGTTAAATTTCTGGATAATTCTCTCGGGA
The DNA here is from genome assembly GCA_011833715.1 of Carcinoscorpius rotundicauda. NCBI lineage: Eukaryota > Metazoa > Arthropoda > Merostomata > Xiphosura > Limulidae > Carcinoscorpius > Carcinoscorpius rotundicauda. The sequence goes on along the minus strand of CM022394.1, from coordinate 93,735,867 downwards.
TCAGAGAATTGAAAGTCTTCATATCTTGTGATACTTTTTTTTGTCTAGTTTCAACTTTGTTGCAGCAGAGCATTTGATCGAAACTAGATTAACTACAATAATTTCTTGTGAAGTGTTACGATCCATTATCTTTGGATCTCGCTAACCAAACGTTTTTTTTAGCCATCACAGGACCGTTGACACAATTTCTTTCTCAATTGTATCAAACTTATTTCAGTTGAACAAGCTAATTTTATACAGTATAACGTAAAAGTTTAAAAATATCAGGCACCTGATGGGTGAGCACACATTCATCAGGACTTTGATGGTTCTTTAGAAGAATTAGAAGATTTTCATTCACCTGTACCATGGCTTTTATTGAATGCGTCCAACAAACTGGACTACATGACAATGAACAATGTTTGAACTGCCCATTAACCGATGACTTTGTATTCTTTCAAACCATCTTCTGAAAGTGGATTTGTATTCTGTGATTCCGACAATAGAATTAATCCTTGTTGGTCTCTATACTGGCGGTACTAATCATTGTTGGTCTATCTATACTAATGGTACTACAAGTTGGTTTCTCTATACTGGTGGTACTACTTCTCATTGGTCGCCATACTGATGCTTCTACTTCTTATTGGTCTCTATACTGATGGTACTACTTTTTGTTGGTCTCTATAATGATAGTACTACTTGTTGGTTTATCAACACTGGTGGTACTACTTCTCGTTGATCTTTATGCATTGGTGGTACTACGTATTAGATTCTCTATACTGATGGTACTATTTCTTGGTGGTCTCTCTATGCTAATGGTACTAAGCGGTTTATCTATACTGGTGGTACTATTTCTTGTTGGCTTCTCTATACAGATGGCACTGCTTTTGTTGGCCCATCTACACTGATGGTACTACTTCTTGTTGGTCTCTATACTGGTGGAACTACTTTTCATTGGTCTATAAACTAATGGTACTACATGTTGGTTTATCTATACTGGTGGTACTACCTCTTATTGGTTTCTATACTGATGGAGCCCTGATATTGAACGAAGGACGTAGTCAACAACGAATATACCAGATATAGTGTTTAATATGTTGCTATACATGATTATTTATTGTCAATAATAAATATTTAAAGCAACAACAATTTAGACTTAAACATATGTTTAAATATAAACGAATTTAGTGGAAAACAATAGTAAATGAAATAAATTATCATAAGACTTAAAATTACAGAAAGGTCCTCTTTAGTCTCATGAGAAAATGGAATTGAAAAAAATGCATGAATGTGTGGAAACTGGTCTCTGATTTCTAGACTTCTGATATTTTGTTCTCTTTACTGTAGTTATTAATTAACTGCTGCACACAGTTTTGTTTTTATTATAGAGCAAATTTACTCTAACGATATTTATATATATACTGGTTTATACGAATAAAGTCTTGCATAAATCGATAAATTATTTTAGTTTTAGCCTACAGATGTGAATAACATATTAAAACAGACTTGTAGCTACATAAAGATTTTGACAACATTTATAATTTATATTAATACAGGCGTGTAAGTACAAAAAACTTGTATCAGAATAAGGCTAAAGACACATATAGGAACAGAAAATTAGATATAGATATTTGTTTAAGCCTATATATTCACAATAATTTGTGTTTTCAACGGACAGTTCACGAACACCACAGTTCAAACATAGTCATCCCTCATTTAGTGCTGTAAGATTCATAGAAGGCAGTCTTGTAATATCTATAGTAATCTTTATTAATAGATATATAAGAACATTTAATTCGCTATTCTATTGGCTGAGAATGATTTTTAGTGTCACTCTATATACAAGGTTTGTTCTATTCAGAATCTAATTAAAATATACTATACCTTATATAATATATTTTATTAGTTTATTAGTTCAAAACTAAAGCATACAGGTCTTTTTGTTTTGTATAGATTTAAATGAATAATAGGCTTTACGTGGACATAAGCAGGAGTCTTTAGGCTAAAGAAAAGGCGATACAACCCAAATGGACTGATGAATAGGCCAAGTAAGAACATTTTGATTTCAAAGTGTTTGAACTCATATCTATACTTTAACAGTTTTTGTATAAAGTACTCTATAAGTCTTGAACTTTCACCTTACTAGTGGAGATAAGATGGACACCCTGTCGGTAAAGATGTAGTAGATTTGGTTAAGTGGCTTCTTCTACGAGTCTCTCACCTTCTTTGTTGAACTTTAACCATGCATAATCTGACCGTGGTGCTCTTAGGATTTGGTTACTATTTCTGCCGCCAGTCTTGGAACCAACCAGTCTAGATTTTATGTAGTACCTCCCTTCACTTTCAGCAGTCCAGAGAAGAAAGACTGCTTTATGGTATCCAGTTCCATACTTATGCCGTTTGTAAGAAGCTAAAATGATCAGCAAAAATTATACAGATCGTTGTTCTTGTGAGACGAATGTTCAATATCTTTCGCGGTCTTTGGTAAAGGAACCTCCTATAGTTCTTGAGGACAGGCGACTGTTCATCAAGGTCTCTTAGTTGATGGTGACTGACTGTTCCTTGAGCCTGGCATGGGCTAGCGCGTTAAGGCGTGCGCTTCTTAATCTGAGGGTCGCGCCAAACATGCTCGCCCTCCCAGCCGTGGGGTCGTTATAATGTGACGGTCAATCCCACTTTTCGTTGGTAAAAGAGTAGCCCAAGAGTTGGCGGTGGGTGGTGATGACTAGCTGCGTTCCCTCTAGTCTTACACTGCTAAATTAGGGACGACTAGCACAGATAGCCCTCGAGTAGCTTTGTGCAAAATTTCAAAACAAACAAAGACTGTTCCTTTTTTTATTCTCTTCCAAATCCCTGTACTTGCTGTCTACGCTGATTCCCACAGATTCCCATGGAGCCAGATGTTTATTTCACAAGGATACAGCCGACATCTGGTGTTTTAAATTATGTCAGTGACCAGGTTTCTTTTTTTAAAAAAAACAATCACAATATTAACATGGAACAAACTAATTTTGGTCTGTGAGTTGAATAAGGCTTAATAATAAAACATCTGGTGCTAATAAATTACGTCAGTGGTCAGGTTTCTTTTTAAAAAAACAATCACAACATTAACACGGAACAAACTAATTTTGATCTATGAATTGAATAAGGCTTAGTAAAAAAAAACACAACAACCAAGGCATTTAAAATAAAAAAGTTTTTCTTTTAAAGAATTTCGCACTTATTTTCTTGTTATTTCTGTAAAGAAATCCAACTGGACCTTCTGTTTGATTCAACGCACACGCACTAACTGATGTCACACATCATGAGAAAGAACTCGTTTTATCTTATTGCATGTGCCTTCTTGGTGAACTTTTCAAATATTTCTGTACTATTGTATAAAATTAGATCTCGGAAGAATGAACTGCACCCAATGATACCAGTATCTTTAATGGCTTTTCTCACTTTAAAAAAATATGGAAGAAGATTTTTCCGCATCGTTATCCACTGAGCGTTGAGGAAGTCGTGCGTTAAGTTTATTCTTAATACAGACCGTTGACACGTGAAGCTATCAGGATGGATATGATGTCATAATTTAAAAGTGCCTACCTGAAGAATATTTGAAATTACGTCATCTATAAGGTACGTTACATTAATTTACAGTATCTTTCTCTCTTTCTATGTATTTATCTGCCGTGTCTCTCTGTGTAATTCAAATAATTAAAATTTGTGGCCTACAGAGGGCAGACAAGTAACTCTTAAGATAAAGTATAAGGAAGAAATAACAAATGTAGCGTAGTAAGAGAGGCATATGTGAACTAGCACGCACACACAATGGGGATGCTTTGTCTATCATGTTTAAATCCTAGTCGCAAGCCTCACTTTTGGATTGTAACTAGAAATAATCCAAGCACAATGTTTTTCATCTGAAACTACTATTCAGCATCTGAATTTATTTAAGGAGCATAATAACAATGGAACCTAAGGAAACGATAATTTTAGCACTTTAAGGGTTGCTAAAATATAACTGGCCAGGTGGTTAACAAACTCGACTCGTAATCCGAGGGTCGCGGGTTAGCATCCCGGTCGCATTAAACATGCTCGCCCTTTCAGCCGTGGGGGCGTTATAATGTGACGGTCAATCCCACTATTCGCTGGTAAAAGAGTAGCTCAAGAGTTGGCTACCAAGAGGTGGTGATGACTAGTTGCCTTTCCTCTCGTCTTACACTGCTAAATTTGGAACGGCTAGCGCAGATAGCCCTTGAGTATCTTTGTGCGAAATTCAAAAACAAACAAATAAACAAACACTCGAACACGTGCGAAGGTCGAAGCTGGTCGTAAATTATGTTGAGGATGTGGTCGTTATCTCACGCTGATGTGCTGAATGGTTTAACAGTTGGTCCATTACACTGAACTAACTAGACTGTATTACACTCAATTTTATAATAAAATACAAATAAAAGCGAAGGTAATATTTAGACTAATATTGTTTTTTTAACTGTTCGATCCATGTTGAACTCATGAAAAATTACTCCTACGTTTTCTGTTAGGCTAAATAGAATGTTTTTGATCATTTTCCTAAGAGATTAAATCCAAGTTAGTTCTATTATTATGTATTTAATGATGAAATCTATTACGCGTGTAATGATCAAAATGCTATACAAATTTCTATTTATAATATTAAATCAATTTTGTTCCAAGCAGTTTAAAGGCCTACGAAAGGTATTACATGTATGTATTGATTTTACAAAGATTTATAAAACTCATGTTTTTTACCATAAATTTTCTGAAATAAACAGTATTTATATTATTATCTCTTTAAATAAAAGTAGAGAAGTAAAATACACAAATTGTTCTGTTTAGGAGTTAAATTAAAGCGAAAACTACAAATAAAGACCACAAGTTTTATAAACATGATCTAACTTCAATAAGCAATAGCAGGTAAAACACCAGTTTTGTTAATAAATTTATATTCTATTACTGTTAGTTTCAGATATACATAATTTATCTTAATTTTGAAGACGATATAGCATTTTTTACTTCAGTATGCGTGTATTTAGGACTAATTTAAGTCTTCAGTTAGCTAAACCTCGTGTGGTATTACTGGTATTATGGCCGAAAATATCGATAACACTAACGAATGAAAATTAACTGTTATAAGCTTTTGTATTGTGGCATCGTGTGCTAGTAGCTAGATCAGTAGAAGCCCTCAATGAAAACCGTGAGAACCTAATTCGACGCTTGATATAATTTTTAGAACCTACGTGAATTCGTAGAAACAAACTTATGCTCTAAGTGAGGTCTGAGTGAGTAAAGTTTATCTGTATGTCATATGAACTATATATAATATTAACAAAACAACAAGACTACGATGTAATAATTCTATTTTAAGAAAAATATTATTTCTTCTGCTTTTTCACATGAGAGAGTAAAGTTTTCGTATAAGGCTTTGTACGTGTGAAAATAATATAAGACTGATAACTCGCTGTTGTGAAAGAGCCATTCATTGGAGGAAATTGTAGCTACGTCTTTTGACGTCATGGATATACAGCCAATAACCATGCACTAGCAACAACCTGGAGATAACTGTTCGCATTTTACTTGAGAGCTCCTGGTGGAATATAGCCATAAAACAGTGTATTAATGTTTCAGAAAATTCTGAGAAACGTAATAAAAAGTTAAATTACGAACGCAACAAGCGATAAAAGTTACTGGCGAAGGAAACTTTAACCGATGGCGAAATGTTCGAACAATTTCAGCATATAAAAGCGTAACTGAATTTTATGGTTCGCTAACTTCATAATTTGTAAACATGTTAAAAATATAGTATTAGCATATAAATTGTGTTCCTCTTTCTAGACTCAATTATATGAAAAAACAGAAAGCTTTATTATGCAGCGTGTAATAAGTATAATTAGAATTTTATGCACGAACATACAGACTGAGATGTTAAACGAATATTGCACATGCGCAGACAGCAATTTTGTATATTATATAACTTGTGGAAATCTCTAATTCTCTCTGTTCATGTCTCTTATTTAAAATAATGTAGATCGTTGCTAATTAAATAATTGACTTAACAATAAAGTTTAATTTCAAAAATAATATTAAAATGCAACTGGAGAATTATTCTCTAGTTGAGGAAACATATCAAAATGTAACTGTAGATAGAACTTAGAACATCAGATGGATTTAGGAAACATATCAAAATCTAACTGGAGATAGAACATAGAATATCAAACGGGTTTAGGAAACATACTAAAATGTTACCGGAGATAGAAGTTAGAATGTGAGACTGGTTGTATGTTTTAGGGAAGGGTGGAAATTGAATTTTACATATTATTTGATCGAACAGGCTGGAACTAAATGATAAAGAAAAATCTCAATAAAACCTTACTTGTGCAGCAGAGATTGGTTGACTATAATAACAATTATCTTAGAACAAAATGTGCAGATAAAAAAACAAATACCTATTGTATGCATAAAACACAGTAACTACAATAGCTACACATGTACTTTTCCCATTGGTTTTTAATATAAACAGTTTTCTTATGACCCACGCAAACATTAATTTCTAGTGTGCTCGTAGAAAGATTCGAATCATATGGTGAGCATGGAAACCATTATGGTATGTACAGTCCCTTCTGATTGTGCTATTGTGAAATTAGAGCACATGAGTTACACTCAAATCTCCACGAATTTTATATAAAGCCTAAGTGATTTATGTTTGTTTGTAAAGCATGTTTGTCCACTATTAAAAGTACAGGTTTAGGCTTAGATTTCCCTACAGATGTAAAGGTAACATGCCCAAAGCATCGCGTTTATAAGTTTAAAAGTAATATTGTAGTTTGTTAATATATTAATAGTAACACTCTTAGGTAGTGAGACACGACTATCCTTCATATATCTCTTATATATGATATTATTTCCCGATAACATGTCAGCAGCGATCTGTGAGTATCTTTGTAATACCATTTGCAGTTAACAAGTCAGTGGTGTCTAAAATCCCTAACTACCCCGATAGTTTATATGTGTACTACATCTTTTTTTAAACATCAAATTAGCTACACCAAAATCGTTTTTTCTGTTCAAAGAAGCACCTTCATGTCTGTAGCATCCTAATCAGATAAACTAAATCATGGCAATGCAGCTCTGAACGTGTTATTATTGAAAAACAATTTTCGTTTCTTCAAAGAATCGTTTATTGAAATGATTCGACTGAAATCGCGGCATATCAAGATGCAGATAATTTATTAAGCAATCAGAAAGTGTTTCAAAATCCTGTGTCTCTGAAAGCCTGACATTTAATTTGATGTTCCTTACCGTCTTACACTTATTACTCTGATAATGAGCCCGTAAGTTGTGTTTCCCTATATTTTATTAGCGCTTCAGTCGTTTCGCTAATTAATTATGACACCTATTAGAGACCATTACCGCTAGAGGGCTTAGAATGTGTAATGTCACGTGAAAGTAGGAATCTCCTCATATACAAGAATCCGTTTATCAGACGGCGCTGATGAGTGGCACTAATGTCTCTTTAAGTATACCACTCCTTCAGTGTAGAAAAACGCCTGGCATATAACTGCTCACACTTGAATTAAGCATGTAAATGCTAAAGAATTTGTGAAGAGAGAGAAGGAATCTACATAGATGAGAGGTTTAATTATTTAACGAAGGTAATTCTGCGCAATAAAAATCAGGGAAAAAAAACGGAACGTGATAAAGCACTACGTCAGGAAATTAAAATTTTTAATCATTGGAAACGGTTGTAAGTGCTGCGGTTTATAACACTAAACTTCGAGGTTTGATCCCAGCGGTGGTCACACTATTGATAGCCACAGTGTAGTTTGTGTCGAAACAAAAGTTCGGTCAAACTGATCTGTCTTGAATGAAAGGTTAGGTACCTTCGACACTAACGAAGTTTTCCGTCATTCGTGCTGACAAGGAACGAACTTGAAATAAAAACGTATACTGTAACTTATACTAATTAAAGTTTTAATACCCATACATGCTGTCTTGATAATACGTCAGTTCCTGGTGCTATAAAAGGACACACATTAGTCAGGGTATTGTGTTGTGTTCAGGTTAGACTGATAACATTGGCGATGCCTGTGTATAAAACATTCACATTTTGTTCACCACGTGTTTACCTAGCTCGCTTATCCTAACGCCCCCTTACCCAGTTGCACAACAGTATATATATGATGTTACAACGTTAGAAATCGGGTTTTGAAACCTGTGATGGTACGAGCACAGATAGTCCAATGTTTAGCTTTAGGAATGACCTCAAAACAAAGGAACAGACCGATCCTAGCCTGTCATATTTAAGAAGAACCAATTATCCAACTTACTTGTTATCATTTCTTTCAATAATTTAACGCACAAAATTTTTTCACTGTTACCATATTAACAACAAACAGAAAAAAATATTCATACATGAAATTCTGGATAAAATCCGTAACAAATAACTGAGGTTTTAATTTAGAAACAGCATAAGAAAATTTACTGAAACACAACAAAACAAAAATCCAACGTATCCTCCCAAACCTGGGGTGATGGCAGTTTGTTACGGATTCTTATGTTTTTTCCTTCTATATAACTAGGATCTTGTTCCATTTCCTGATGAATGTCTTATTAGGTTTCAAGGTCAAACGAAAAAAAACGAACAAGATTCGTGACTTCCAGTTTCCGAAGTTTTCGAAATACTCGATTAAGTTTTGAAGACTCAGCCTCGTGCCCTATCATTATCAATATAACTTTTACGATGACACTTGGTGCCGTACGAATACGAATGTAAATCAGTAAAGACCAGTAGTTTTAACCTTGTCGCTTCGGATACCCCGATATTAGCAGCTCGATCCAGAGAAGCAATGCATTAACTTTGTGATCGAACATGTACCGCAGAAGTGATTGATCAAGCTTACCTCATGACTAAAGTCTGACTGCTTAGAGTTATGTTGGACTACTTCATAATTTATTGAGTTATGTTGGACCTTTTTGTATTATTTATTGATAAAACTGACCAAATGTTTTCGAGTCTTAACCATTTACAATGTTGGAAAACAATTATTGTGGTTTATGAACAGAGTTTTAGCAAAACGATTTTATTAATTTTGTCAAATTTTTAACTATCAATGTTTCTTGATCCAGTTAGTGTTTTAACTACCCAACTTTATTAATCTTGTCAGTGTTTTAATAAACCATGTTTATTGATACTGTCGGTGTTTGAACTGCCCATTTTTATTGATCCTATCAATGTTATAACTACCCATGTTTACTGATTTTATAAGTGTTTCATCCACCCATGTTTATTGACCTGGCAGTGTTCAAATACCCATCTCTATTGATCCTGCCAGTGTTTTAACTATCAAACTGTATTGATCTTGTCTGTATTTTAACTAACCATGTTTATTGATACTGTTTTTGTTTGAACTATCCATGTTTATTGATACTGTCGGTGTTTCATTACCCATGTTTAGTGATACTGTCAGTTTTTCAACCACCCATGTTTATTGTTACTGTCAGTGTTTTAAGTACCTATGTTTATTAATCCTGTGAGTGTTTTAACTACCCATGTTTACTGATCCTATAAGTGTTTGAACTACCCATCTTTATTGATCCTGTTAATATTTTATCTGCCCAAGTGTATTTATCTTGTCAGTTTTTAACAATCTAAATTTATTGATCCTGCCAGTGTTTTAACTATCCATTTTTAATGTTCGAGTGAGTGCTTTAACTTCCCGTGTTTAATAATGTTGTGAGTGTTTTAACAACCCATGTTTATTGATCTTGTCGGTGTTTTAACTATTTATATTTATTGAGTCTCTCAATGTCTCAAGTCCCCATATTTATTGATAGTGTTTGTGTTTTAACTACCCATATTTATTGAACTTGTTGACGGTTTTGACGACTCATATTTATTAATCCTGTTTTTGTATTCATTGATTCCATAAGATTTTCAACTACCCATGTTTATTGATGATACCGATATTTTAACTGCCCATGTTTTGTGATTCTATCATTGTTTCATCTACCTATATTTATCGATACTGTTGTTGTTTTAACTTAATATCGATTGATCTTGTTGGCGTTTTAACTACCCATACTTATTTTTTCTGTTCGTCTATTAACTACCCACATTTATTGATCCTCTCAGTGTTTCAAGTACCCATATTTACTGCTTTTGTTATTATTTTAACTACACATGCTTATTGATCCTGTTTGTGTTTTATCTATGCATATTTACTGATCCTGTCAGTGTTTTAACTACCAATATTAAGTGATCATATAAGTCTTTCAGCTACCCATGTTTATTGATCCTGTCAGTGTTAAAACTACTAATTTTAATTGATCATATAAGTGTTTCAACTACACAAATATATTAATCCTGTCAATATTTCAACTTTCCATATTTATTAATAATAAAAATATTTAACTAGTCATATTTATTGAACACTCAGTGTTTTAACTACTCATATTTATTATCCATTCAGTGTTGTTGATCCTGTTAGTGTTTTAACTACCCATGTTTATTGATCCTGCTAGTGTTTTAACTACCTAACTGCATTGATCTTATCAGTGTTTTAACAAACCATGCTTATTGATATTGTCAGTGTTTTAATTACCGATGTTTATTGATACTGTTAGTTTTTAACTACCCATTTTTTTAACCTGCCAGTGTTTTAACTACATATGTTCACTGATCCTGTGAGTGTTTAACCACTCATGTTTTCGAATCCTGTTGGTGTTTTATCTACCAATGTTTAGTTAACCTGTCGGTGTATTAACCACCCATGTTTACTGATATTATCGGTGTCTTAAATACCCATATTTATGAATCCTGTTAGATTTTTCAAGTTTCCGAATTTACTGTTTCTGTTAGTATTTTAAGAACAACTTTATTGATCCCGTCATTGTTTAGCCACACATGTTTATTGTTCCTAAAGTTTTTCAAATAACCAGATTTATTGATCCTGTTAGTGTTTCAACTACCCATGCTTGTTGATCCTGTTAGTGTTTCAACTGCCGATCTTTATTGATCCTCTCAGTGTTTTAAAGACACATATTTATTGATCTTATCAGTGCTTTATATACCGATGTTTATTGATCCTGTTGTTGTTTTAACTATTCATGTTTATTGATGCTGTCAGCGTTTCAACTACGCATTTTATTGATCCTGTCGGTGTATTAACTACCCACGTTTATTGATCATATAAGTGTTTGAACTACCCAAATTCATTGACCGTGTCAGTGTTATAACTACCCATCTTTATTGACCATATGTGTTTCAATTACCCATGCTTATTGATCCTATAAATGTTTCAAATACCAACGTTTATTGAACTTGTCATTGTTTCAACTACCCGTATGTATTACTCATATGTGTTCAACTAGTCATGTTTATTGATCATGCCAGTTTATAAAAAAACCATAATTCTTAATCCTCTCAGTGTTTTAACAACCCAACTGTACTGATCAGTTTTGGTTTTTTTCTACTCATGTTTATTGATAAAGCAGGTGTTTTAAATACCCATTTTGATCGATCCTGTCAGTATTTCAATTATCTACGTTCATATATCCATCAGCGTTTGAATTACCCATGGTTATTGATGTTCTTGTTGTTTTAAGTACCCATATTTATTGTTTGTATTAGTGTTGCAACTACCCATGTTTATTGATCCTGTCAGTGTTTTAACACTGTTTATTGATCCTGTCTCTGTGTTAACTACCCGTTTCTGTTCCTATTAGTGTTTTTATTACCGATGTTAATTTGTCCTGTTAGTGTTTTAACTATTTTTGTTTATGGAACCTCTAGTTGTTTTAACTACTCATGTTAATTGATTATGTTGGTGTATTAATTACCCATGTTTTTTGATATTGCCTGTGTTTTAACTACTCGTGTTTTTTTCCTGTTAGTGTTTTAACTACCCATATTTATAGAGCTTGTCAGTGTTTTACTACACATGCTAATTGTTCTTGTTAGTGTTTTAACTTCTCATGTTTATGGAACCTGTCAGTGTCTTAACTACCCATGTTTATTAATTCTGTCAGTGTTTTAACTATCCATGTTTATCGATCCTGTCACATTTTCAACTCCCTATGTTTATTGATCTCGTCAGTAATTTAACTACTCACGTGTATTGATCCTCATATTGTAAACATATAATAAGACTTCTACATCCTACTTCATAGATTAGTTAGGTATGACAGTCTTAACTTTAAAACGATTTATTAGAGGGAATGGAGCTAGCGAGCAACACTTACCGCTATTTCTTGGACTAATCTAATTGTATAGCAGATACTTCACTGACACTCTCTTTATATCTTGGGTATAACGTCTCGTGCAGAACGCAATGTTTTGCGAAAACGGGTCACGAACCGTGAGTGCTTAGCTTCACAATTCGGGCACGCTAACTACTTGGTCACACCCGGCCCACGCTCAGTCTAGTCGCATCAGGAAACAAGAAACAGATGCTGCTTTATTGCTATTAGACACTACACTTGTAGTTGGTGGCTCAAAACACTTCTAAGTTACGTTTTTTTTATGTCCTTCGGACGATAAGAGCTTATAACGCTAAAAATCAGGTTTCGACACTCTCGATCGACATGACACAGATAACTGGATCTATAGCTTTATGTTGAGCAACAACCAAACTTTCTTTGGTTAAACTGAGTTTAACTTATGTTCTTGTTTGTTACTTATAAGCTATATTGTGTCCCTGTTGAAGTGTATTATATCTAATGCTTTCAATGGCCACTTTTAAATTGGTTTGTTTGCTTGTTTTTAATTTTCGCGCCAAGCAAAGCTGCATGAGGGGTTTCTGTGCTAGCCGTCCTTAACATAGCAGTTTAAGACAAGAGGAAAGCCAACTAGTCACCAACACCTACCGCCTACTCTTGCGCTGCTCTTTTACCAACGAATAGTGTGATTGACCGTCACATTATAACACCCCCGCTGACAGGGATTCGAACTCGCCACCCTCAGGTTACGAATCGAGTGTTTTAACTACCTGGCCGCATGCCGGACCTTTTTCTTGTCCTTTATCTTAACTTAAATTTATTTCCCCGTATAATCCAGTTTAAATTCTAGTAGATCCCCAGTGATATAGCGGTAAGTCTACGGATTTACAACGTTAAGATCAGGGGTTCGATTCTTCTCGGTGGAGCCAGCAGATATACTGATGTGGCTTTGCTATAAAAACAACAACCCAAACACACACTCAGTCTTCCAGCAATCATATCTGTTGTTTACGCTTAATTTCAGTCTTCTATGATAGTCAATGAACATACAGCCATGCGTAGGCTATGTCGGTTGGATTTTTACAGTCCCAATGACTTGTAACAGATGTTTCATAAGCCATTCACCATGGGTCAGCTTATTACAACAATTCGGGTACCTTTAAAACCCTTTTAGCTAAACGAGTGAAAACTGAGGCTTAATTGCATACGAACCCGAGAATTTTAGTTCAAAACTCTCACCGAACACGAGGTTTTCTGTGAGCATCTTGCACGTGTTATTGAATTTCAATTGACACGTACTTTACTTCGCACTGAATTTTATCACATTATTTAATTATGGCTGAAAGAATGTAAAACGTAAGTGTTTCGATTATCAGACACAAGAAGGAAATAACACGTCTAAGTAATACTCATCAAACCTTCTAATTAGTCAAAACTTTTACTAACTTATAACAAATTATAATGTAGCACCGTTATTCTCGTGAACGCATGAGAGGTTTAGCACACTTCATCTTTTATTCGACCAGTTTTCGTTCATTCTCCGTCTCTGGTTGTACGGTCAGTGAAATATACAACCATCTAATTTGTTCAGAACTGCAGCAATTGCCCAATTTGGTGTTCAGTTTCATGACATATTGAGGTCTAGTGCTTTCGCTATTAAGTGACCAAACTTAAGAGTGTTGTCCCCATAGTCCGTTTCCGTTTTATTATCCGTTATATACTTCTCTGTTATTGTGTATTGAGGCCAGTCTAGCTCTTTCAACATTTTATTTTCACTTCATTTGTTCTGATATTTGTATGACTGTGTATCAAAAGAACATTAATAAAAGTTTCTTGTGATATAAGTCCGCAGAAATACGACTGTGCCACTAGGAGGCGTTACCTCCGATGTGTTATTCGAATACATTGCAAGTAATTACTTTTATCAATACAAATTTTTTTCAGAAAAAAGAAAATATGCATTTCATAATGTCAGTTTTAACTCAGAGTACCTTTAAGTCGTGCCACAAGTGATGGCAGGGTGTGAACTGGGTTTGCTCATAGTGCGAACTGTTTTACAACAATTGCATTATAATTTCAGTTGTGTCATAATCATCAGAGTCTGTGCTGTCCCACAGTTATTATCATAGTTAAAAGGAGAAATAATACACGACCGGAGACGGCTTTGGAAATTATAACTGTTTTTAGTTAAGCCACTGTTCCGCCATTACGGCTTCATCAATAAAAACAAGACACTTGTTCATTGATTTAGGCTTATCATAGTCTGAGCTCTGCCATAGCTGTTATCATAGTTTAAGCTGTGTCATAATTGTTATCACAATAAATAATTCGAATCTGTCCAAGAAGAAACAAGAAAATTCTGTAAGTCCACACTATTATAGAGCCCTTTAAGTTAACATCGTATTCTATATTTGAAAAGCTCTGTCGATCCACACTCTTAAAGAGCCTTATAAGTTAACATCATGTCCTATGTTTGGAAAGCTCTGTCTAGCCACACTCTTAAAGAGCCTTATAAGTTAACATCGTGTCCTATGTTTGGAAAGCTCTGTCTAGCCACACTCTTAAAGAGCCTTATAAGTTAACATCGTGTTCTATGTTTGGAAAGCTCCATCTATCCACACTCTTTCTGTGTGTGCCCTTTAAGCTAGCATCGTGTTCTATGTTTGGAAAGCTCTATCTATCCACACTCTTGTAAAGCCCTTTAAGTTAACATCGTGTTGAATGTTTGGAAAGCTCTGTCTAGCCACACTCTTAAAGAGCCCTTTAAGCTAACATCGTGTTCTCTACTTGAAAGGCTCTGTCTATCCACACTCTTAAAGAATTATTTAAGCTAGCATCGCATTCTAATTTTGGAAAGCTCTATCTATCCACACTCTTATAGAGCCCTTTAAACTACAACCGTGTTCTATTTTTGGAAAGCTCTATCTATCCGCACTCTTATAGAGCCCTTTAAGCTAACATCGTGTTGAATGTTTGGAAAATTCTGTCGATCCATACTGTTATAGAGCCCTTTAAGCTAACATCGTGTTTTATATTTGAAAAGTTCTGTCTATCCACAGCTAACATCGTGTTCTATATTTGAAAAGCTATGTGTTTTCACAGGTAACATCGTGTTCTATATTTGAAAAGCTATGTGTTTTCACAGCTAACATCGTGTTCTATATTTGAAAAGCTATATGTTTTCACAGCTAACATCGTGTTCTATATTGCTGGAATAATATGTCAGATTGTAATTTTTTAAACTGTGGCAAAGGCGAATACCGCAGCGTATAGAAAGTACGAGTTGCCTCTCGATAAACAAACAAAATATGACCAGTTACTACGTTACGACCGATTACTGCTCAAATGTTCGTCTTCTGATTGGCTCTGTGGTAAAGAGTTGAAAACAATAACATTGATTTGGAGCGTACAAACAAACCACGTGTCTCTATGTTAAACGGTTTTCCAGCTACGATTTGTTTTTCAAAACGTTTAAAAATTCTTTTGATACCTTGTATACTCTCATTTTCAGAATCATAAATTTAAGAGTTAAAAAATAGGCTTAAATAGACGATATCGTAATATTATTCTCAAGCAAGGGTTTGTTATCATTGTTTGTTTAATTACATGTAAATCTACTTGAGGGCTAGCCGTCCCTAATTTCGAAGTGATAATCTGAAAAGGAGGCACCCAGTCAACATCACCCACCGCCAACTCTTGGCTTATTTTTGTTAAATTGAACAGTAGGATTTAGCCTGCTCCGAGACGAGGAGACCAACTATGTATATGGTGGTAACAGGAGGCAAACCACGGATCAACAGTTCAACTATAAATTATCATGTGATGCAGGTAAAGACGACTAGTACACAAACACTTCTGTCCAAAACAACTGGCCCACTTTAATAATGATAAGAATAATAAAAAAATCTCACTAAATTGGGCGCAGCTCTTTAAACCCATCACAACGCACGAACTCAGTTCCAAACCTTTTTTAGGAGGCTAGAATTATCAGTAGCAACCACGTTTGCAAGACTCATATTAACTAATTTGGGTTGTTTCGAACTTCGCGCAAAGCTACACGAGGGCTATCTGCGCTAGCCGTCCCTTATTTAACAGTATGAAACCAGAGGGAAGGCAGCTAGTCATCACCACCCACAGCCAACTTTTGGGTTACTCTTTTACCAACGAATATTGGTATTGATCGTAACTTTATAACGTCCCCACAGCTGAAAGGGCGAGCACGCTTAGTAGGACGGGCATTATAACCCGCCATACTAACTGAATTACAGAGCATATATAAGCGTCGATTGTGTTATATAACATTTTCGTTTGTTTTGTTATGCACAAAACTACACAAAAGGCTATCTATGTTCTACCTGCCACAGCTGGTGAAACACCAGCTGTTTTATTTCGCAGACATACCACCGCGCCACTGGAAAGCTAACAATTTATATCTTTCGTACACATTAATTTAAAACAGTTTTTAAACTACGTTTTATTTAACTTCAAAACTGCGCTGTTTAATAGGCAATACAAAAAAATGCCAGGGACAAAGTTAAGCATTTTTGTTAAATCGGTGTGAAAATTAATACTATTGTTATATAACAATAACAACTATTCTGTTCGCTCGTTTCCAGAACCTTCCTTGGTACATGTGGTCAATTTTTCCTTCCAAGCTTATCTCTTCCTAGAACATTTCATAACTTGGTCAGTTGCAGGTGAATATTTAAACTTCTTGAGGGGGTGGATAAGCAGAGAACAAACGATTTATTTTCAAAGATCGATCTGAAAGCATGCACATGCGCAAACTGTCATGTTACACGTGTTTATTATAAGTGAGTGAATGAGGTATTCGTAACGGGATGGAAGGAACAAGTTCAACTAACCTCTCTCTGAAGTCTGACTCAACTGTCATCGTTAGTAGAAGATCTAACACTAGAGGTAAAATCATTTTATTATTGTTTTTCTCACCCAATATAATGTTTCGAGTTCATAAAGTAATTTAATGATACGCTTTTTAAAAGTATGACAAACGGATTAGTAAATTATGACAAACGGATCAGTAGACAAATAAATCAATAAACAATTTAAGCGACAGTTTTCCAAAATAATAGATTGGCATTCAAAATAAATAAATGATCAAATGACTGTCGCAATAAACCGTGAATCAAATTTGTAGCTATATGTAAGTAAACGAAAATAATTTTTTAATTTTTGATATATCTACAAGAAGTTATATTTAATCACTAGAACATAACATAATGTTAAGGGACAACAAGGGAACTATTGGTCCATTTATAAGCCAAATTAAAACTATTTAAAATATATAAACTGTTTTATCTGCCAAACTTTCTTTTAAATTCACTCAAACTTACTGTCACAAGGGCGTCCAAAGGCAAACCTTTCTATAGGCCAACCACCCTATTTAGAAAATAAAGTTGTCTTATGTAGAGACGTCTTCTACCTTGTCTAAATCTATATTTCTGTCACCAAGTTCTATAATTCTCACGATTAAGTATGAAAAATGTTGATACATCAACATTATAAATCTTTTTACAATCTTAAACATTTGAATCAGATCGCCTCTAACTCTTGAGAGAGAAACTTTTAAGGATCTTAATCTCTCCTCCAACCCCTCCATCCCATGGACCGTTTTAGTTACCCTCTTCTGAATCATTTCCAACAATTCTATGGCTTTCCTAGGGTAAGGAGCCCAAGACTGAACACAATTCTCCTAATGCAGTCTAGCCAGTGACCTACACAATGAAATTATAACATATTTATACTTGTGTTCAATATTTCTGTAAATACAAATTAAAATACTATTTGCCCTACCAACATTAGCAACAACACACTGCTTGGATTGCTTAAGAGACTGATCAGCCATTACAACAAGATTATTTTCTTTCATGACATTGTCAAAATTATTCCCATCCAAATTATTCCTATAATTCAAATTATTATCATTCACATACAATATTTTGCATTTATCATAATTAAAACCCACTTGCCATTTATTCACCCAACTCATTATGTGAGCTAAATGTTTTATAAAGTAGCAGCATCTTCTTCACAGCCAGTAACACCCAAGACCTTGGTGTCATCTGCAAACATAAGTAATTTATTGACTTTCTTCATCAATGTTATTAACGTAAGTCAAAAAGAGTAAAGATCCTAAGACCGATCCCTGAGGTACACCTCTTGCAACATTAATCGAGTTTAACTGAACTTCATTGATATCAAACCTCTGCTTTCTTTCAAGCTGCTCTTCTATCTAGTTAACTCATTCCTACACCTATAGTTTGTTTGTTTGTTTTTGAATATCGCACAAAGCTACTCGAAGGCTATTTGTGCTAGTCGTCCCTAATTTAGCAGTGTAAGACTAGAGGGAAGGCAGCTAGTCATCGCCACCCACCGCCTACTCTTGGGCTACTCTTTTACCAACGAATAGTGGGATTGACCGTCACATTATAACGCCCCGACGGCTGTAAGGGTGTGCATGTTTGGCGCGACGAGGATGCGAACCCGCTACCCTCGGATTACGAGTCGCACGTCTTAACGCGCTAGGTCATGCCGGACACCCCACACCTATAGAGATGAGTTTCTTTGAGCGATTTTTATGTGGCACTTTGTCAAAGGCTTTCTGTAAATCCATGTATATCACACCTACACCCTTACTCTTATCTACAAGTGCAGTAACATTTTCAAAACATGTAAAAAGAATTGTGAAAGAATATTTTTCCTTAGTGAAACTATGTTGCTATCCAATAAAATTCTAAACTTGTTAAATGACTTTGCAAAGTATCTTTTATCAGACATTCCAAATCTTTTCCCACAAATGAGGTAAGACTGACAGGTCTTTAATTACTGGGACAACTTCTATTACCTCTCTTGAGGATAGGAGCCAGATTAATCAATTTCCAATCAGTTGGTACTTGTACATTATTCAAGGGCTTAAAAACATGTTGCAGGTGGCTCACATATCCAATCCCTGGCCTTGTTTAAAACACTTGGTGAAGTATTATCTATTACAGGAGTCTTAGCATTCTTTAAATATCCCATTTTTAACCAACTCAGAACTAAAGCAGCCATCTTGTTTGATCTCGTTTCCATTTATCAACTGTTCAAGATGTGAAATACAGCTTAAGTCTTCATCAGTAAAAACTGAAGCAAAATCAGAATCTAACAATCTAGTTATTTCATAATCATCAGATACAAGCCATCCTTCATCATTCCTCATGGGTCCTATCTACATCCTCACATTTTGTTTACCCATAATGCACTTTAAAAAGTCCTCACTGTTAATTTTTATGTTTTAAGCCAAATTTTTGTTATTGACATCCTTTTGGATATCATAATTTCTTCTTTGACCAACTTTCTTGCTTTTCTATAATCCTCTACAATACCAGTCAATTTAAATTTCTTAAGTGTGTGGTACTTTTCTTTGATTCTATCTCTTATTCCCTTTGTGAACAAACCTGGTTTTTTAATTGTATACGCCATTTTGTTTCTGTAAAGAATATGTTTATCTTGAATATTTAAAAAAATATCTTTAAACATTTTCCACAACTGATCAATGTCTCAAAATAACTCAGCTGTCCAACTCACAACAGATAACTCTTGTCACATTCCTTTCAAATTTGCTTTTTTCACACTTGAAATAAAAATATCATTAGTTTTGGTTTCCACACGCAGCACATCAAATTTAATACAACGGTGATCACTTGTATATAGGTTTTCTTAAGTTTCACTTTCACCCAAGTCGGGTCATTCATAACAATGTCGTTTATTCTGGATTCTCATCAAAAATATTTTTTTAGGAAAATGAAACTACTGAAATCACTATAAAAAACTGCTAAATTCTGCCGCAATAACCTCCTCATTGTTAAAGATATTCATGCTGTTTGTTAATAACTTACTATTTGTTGAAGGTATTCATGCAGTTTGTTAATAACTTACTATTTGTTGAAGGTATTCATGGTGTTTGTTAATAGCCAGAAAGCAACCAATAAATTCTCAATACCGAGCGACTTAATTGGTTCAAATATTCCAGAAAATATTTTCGAGGCCACCTCATTCAGTTTATAGAAATCAGCATATTCTCAGAAGTGTAGTGTACATTTAATTTAGCTCGTAGCAACCATATATTGTTCCATTAGAAGATGCTACATAAGAAAGTACGTACTAATGAAAATTGTTTTTTTGTTTTGGCGACTTGAAGAAATAACCCGTCACACCAAACATGTTCGCCCTTTCAGTCCTAGGGGTGTTATGATGTTACAGTCAATCCCACTACTCGTTGGTAAAAAAGTATCTCAAAAGTTAGCGGTGGGTGGTGATGACTAGCTGCCTTCTATCTAGTCTCACACTGATAAATTACGGACGACTAGAGCAGATAGCTCTCGTGCGCGAAACTTAAAAACAAACAATTGAAGAAATAAAGTAAATACCGATTCCTGTTATACATGTAATTAAACACAAAAGTTCTATTACTTATACTCATTTCGTTTCACCGAAATAAAATTATAATTTGTATTGTTTACTTGATATCTCTTATGGTCATTAGACATTCATGGATTTGATGTTATTTTAAATTAACGCCATTCGGAGATGTCTTCTCCTACCCAATCCAACTTCCACTGGCTTTCTTTGTTTTTTCTGTTTTATTTTCTCAAGAATTATTTTTGTCTAACTTATTTAAACGGTGTGGTGAAAATGTTCTGTATACAAAATGGCTAATGAAAAACGCTTTTGTCTATCAATTATTAAAATTAGAATAAAAACGTAATCGTAACGTGGAAGTACACAAAATAAACTTGTTACATGAGTGTACCTTTTAATTAGATAAATATCCATGAATGTATGATGCTATAGTTTCTTCTTTAATGTCCCCCGCTGGTACAGAGGTAAGTCTTCAGATTTATAACGCTAAAACAGGGGGTCGATTACCCACGGTGGGATTTAGCAGATGGCTCGATGTGGCTTTGCTATAAGAAAACACACGCACTCTTATTTAAGTTATCGTCAGAAAGTATTTGGTGTCAAGAATACATCAGATGTGTCAGTTATTATGAATTTTTTCGAATAGCTTTTATTCCATGATTTCAAAAATAGATAAAATCCTGGAAGTATTTTCTGTTTGTTTAAGCACAAAGCTACACAATGGGGTCTCTGTACTATGCCCATTACGGGTATCGAAACCTATTTTCTAGGATTATAATTTCGAGTTTGAAAAGTTCAGTGAAAGACTTATACAATTTCCGTGTGCGTTATGAGTTAAAGATCAATGACCCTTATCCAAGAACTGTAACTGATTTTACAGATCCTTTGTCTTCGTTGGTTTTTCTCTTCATCTGTTCTGCTCGTCCACGGATCTGGCCAAATCTCGTCTACATAAATAGCTAGCCCTTAACTTACACTCTCCACTCCACTTTCGGACATAACCTCTCGACCTCTACCGGTTTCTCTCTATCGTGCGCATCAACTACACCCTCGTGAAATAAATCACCCCATTATTGTATATAAATCAAATATTCTCGAGGCGGGTCGAAGGTGGATTCAATAATCTTCGAAAACTCCGAATAACAAATGGTTCGAATCACCTAATTGTGTGGCCCGACATGACCAGGTCGTTACTGGTCCTTGACTCATAATCTAAGAGTCACGGATTCGAATCCCCGTCACACCAAATATGCTTGCCATTTCAGCCGTGGGATCGTTATTATATAACGACCAATTCCACTATTCGTTTATCAAAGAGTAGCTCAAGAGTTGGCAGTGGGTGATGAAGACTAGTTGTCCTCTTTCTAGTCTTACACTACTAAAATAGGGACGGCTAGCGCATATAGCCACGTGTAGTACGTCATATTTTAGTAATAAATGTTTTATTCATCATTTTTACGTTAATTTAAAAAAAAACATATTCAGCTTATACTGTCTTCCACCCTAGTGTTTTCAATCTTATATATATATTGTGAACTGTGGCGTCTGTCCGAGCGTTCGTCTGTCTTCCGTTTGAAAAATTGTGCACGCAGAGTTCAATATTCACTTTAGAAATGTTGTGATAACAGGTATGAATAATGTTGATACCACATTTTATTTTTGAAGCAGAATATTTCACACTGAATTGTCAGGAGTTAATTATACTTTTATTCAAATTTCAAAATGTGAAGTAACTTTAAAAATAACAAAAGGGGAATCCTCAACAGCCTCGGTACTTGAAATTATTTTAGGTAGGATTAGATAACTTAATATATGAGACCTTTTTTCTCCTTTTCATTAGTTTTGTTTTTCAGCACTAATAATACCAAGCGTGAGGCATGTGTGTACCATATTCAGTTTTATTACTCACCCTCAAATTGAATTTTTTTTAGGTAAGATTAGGGTAAATATTTCTGTAAGATCTTGGGCATGGTGAAACGCATCAATTGAAATGGTTTGACCTTCTGACTCCAGAACTCTAATTAGATCTCAAATCTGTCGATAGATGACAGAAATAAGGGCTAAATGTATCCCTTGAGAAAAACGAAACGAAAACCTCAGAGTCATTCTATGAGTCACTCTGCTAAAAATGTAGATTGACATTATTCTTCAGGAGCTCTAAGCATGACTGATATGCTCAACAATTACTTTTCGAGCTCTGATTTGACTTTGAGTGAAACTAAATGTGCAACACAATTAAGCTTTTGAAAGTCAATGAAATAATTTGAACTGATAGATCAACTTAAACTTTTCCTATAGCTGGAAACGAGTACTTATGCTTTTACTTTGAATTATAATGTTTCATCCAACTTCCATCTTTGGGACTTTGGTCAACTATGAGAGTGGCGCTTGGGGGAGGGGCTGCTGTCTATGTAGTCTTTTAGTTCAGAAATAGAGACAGTCTTTGAATATCCTTGCGAGAAAATTCTAAAGCAAACAAAATAATCGAAATATGTGATTACTTTCTGGTGTTTTCATCTGTTTTAAATTCATCTATATGAGTAACCAAGTGTTTATTTTTAGAGTTATAAGCTTTCCGACTTACCGTTGAGCTGCTTGGGGAATGGGGGAGGGAGGGAGATAGTAATCAGTAAAATTATTAAAGTATGTTTGTCTTTGTGTTAATATTATCTTTCCTAGGGGTATTTTGTGGTCTTAAAAAGCGATATCCAAATGAACTTCAGCAAAATCAAACAAATAAAAGAATTTATTACTTACAAGTAATGACGTCATTGGTTAAGGCTGCATTTATTGGTTGTTCTTTAACTTGGCATTAAGTTTTGTGTTGAGCCGTTTGATGTACGTTAACAATCGCCGTTAAGCCTCGTTAAGGAATGGATATCCATCTGGTGACAGTTATAAACGTTTTGTATTATTGAGAGGAAAAAAAATCTAATGGTATTTTCTGCCCTCCCTTGAGTTCTGAAGATTCGCTAAGAAAAGACTGTTGTCAGTGTGCATTACTGCACGAAGACGTCAAGTGTTACAAGAGTGTCATTAGATTATAGTCATCGGTCTCGACTTACGTTGGTACGATGAAAGGAACGACAGCCTGAAGGTTTCATATTACTTCTTTTTGTCACTCATTACATAAGAGGTCGCAGCATTACAAAGCAAGTTTAGTTGGAAGTTAATAAGGAAGATTCTTTGTGAGATGTTGCAGAATTGTCTAGTTTAGAAAAGAAAGTCCACTCTAGATTTCATTATTTTTTAATGCCTGAAGTCATATATAAAATGAATCATTCAATATGCTAACGTTCATTTAAGAGTTCGAACGTCCCCTGATGGCCCTAACGGTTAGCTTCGTTAGGGTAAAACTCTCTGTTCGATCCCTGCACAGTACGGATAGTCCTCTGTGCAACATTATGTTTCACAAACAAGCAAACGGTAAAGTTAGAAAACCTGAAGACATTGAATAAAATATATTCCAATTAAATACAAATTTAAAATTAGAAACACTATGTTTGTATAAATATAAAGACACACTAAAATTTTGTCGTAAATTTTAACCTTAATTAGGAGCATCGGTAATCCTTAGGAAATTAGATTATTAACCGTGTAAAGTTTCTAAAACAGTGCATACAGTTTTCAAATGTTAGATATTTAACATGGCCAAGTGGTTAAGGCACTCGACTCGTAATCTGAAGGTTGTGGATTCGAATACCCGTCACACCAAAAATGCTCCCCCTTTCCGTCGTGAAGACGTAAAATGTTGCGGTCACTCCCACTATTCGTTAGCAAAAGAGTAGCCCAAGATTTGGCAGTGGGTGGTGATGACTAGCTGTTTACCCTCTAGTCTTAAACTGCTAAATTTGGGACGGCTAGCACAGACAGCTCTCGCATAGCTTTGCGCAAAATTTACAAATAAACAATAAAAGCGTTTCGTGTTCGCGACGTATTTCGTATACGTTTGAAAGAAAAGGGTAATTTTGTTGGGCCACAAAGTAAATGAAACACAGAATAAATTGGAAGTTAAGCGAGTAAGTTCTATTCTTCTTGCTTAAGACGGACACAACTTTTTAACATATGGCAGAAGTAAACATTGTAAATACGGCTGAAATCCCCAACAATACTAAAAAAAGTAAAATTATTTAGTTTCATATGATGATATTAATTTTACAAATAAACAAAATAATGCTCTTCAGAATTTGTGTTTGTTTATTGGTAAGCATAAAGCTGCAAAAGGGGCTATGGCTGTTTCGACGATCGAACCCAAATTATGACATTGCATAGTGAAAATCTACTGTCGTAATCATAGTGAAATTATGGTTTGTTTTGAATTTCACGCAAAGCTAAACGAGATTTATTTGTGCTAGCCGTCACTAATTTATCTGTGTGAGACAAGAATGGAGGTAGCTAGCCACACTACCCACCGCCAACTCTTGAGCTACTATTTTACCAGCGAATAGTGGAATTCTTGTGTGTTACACATAACAGTATTATTATTTTTAGCCGTGGTAAAGAGGCTTATAGAACGACTTTGAGTTTGTTTTTTATTTTAAAAGTTCAAACTTTTAGTTCCTAACTTCCATCGTCTCGTGACCGATTTGAGATCTAAGTACAATTTTGGATTCAGAAGATCAAACTCTTTCGATTAATGCATTTGATCACGCTAAACATCTCATAGACAAACGTACTCTAATCACGCCCAACATCTCATACACAAACGTACTCTAATCCTAAACTTAGCAGTTTCAAAACGTTATGTCAAGATTCTAAAAATTAAAAAAATTACCAATAGCAGTTCGGGTTTTAATAAAAGAAATTATCGTTTTCGGGAATGCTATAAGTAAACTAATTAATTTGAAAAGAAAAAATGAATATTTTACAGTTTACAAAACTCAACGAGGTTCGAGAAAAATAATCTTACTTTTACTTTCTATTTAAATATAAATGAACAACAAAATTATTAAATATGAAAGTTTCAAAAAGAGCAGTTGATAAACCACTAGAAATAATATGATATAAAGACAGAAGTCCAATAGAATGGCGATTGCTTAGGAAGGAGCTATAGCAAAACAGGGTATTTCATTTTATTTTAATCTGCAATGGTGAATCATTCGCCTACTCGAAAGATCAAACACATGGGTGCTAACCTGTTCTTATAGTCGAATGTTACGGTTGAAAATAACAACCCAACTGCATCGGTTTGAGAGTATAATCAAGCCATCATGAACTAGTGAGTATTTATTTACTTATGTAAATTTCACAGTTACCTTCATTACAAATCGTTTCTATAGAGCAAATATACTGGTTTATGAATAGACTACCAGGTACTGAAACAATAATAACATAAACATCATTTTTTTTCGCTAAGGAATATACTAGTTTGGGAAAAAAAAATCCTTGCAACATTTAATCGATGAAATACATAGAAACGAACGCTTTCTCATACGTCAAAAATCAAATTTCTTAATTTCTTCATATGTGAGCAATTGGAAATAAATTGATTGTCCAAACGCAACGTTTGTTCGTTAAGCCTAGTTATGCAAAAGGCTGCCTTCCGCTGTGCCACCATGGCTATCAAAACCAGGTTTCTGGCGTTATATCAGTCGCAAAACTTACCGCTGTGACGCTGGAAGACGTCATCCAATATTTATATTCGGTCTTTTTATTTTATACTTCAAGTACTTTGTCTATGGCTTTATGTTATGTTTCTCTATATGCAGTTTTACCAGAAGTTATAAATCAATGTTACGTTTCGTTAAATTAAGTTATTTAATTAAAAATATTAAATACAAATACATTGAGCCAACTTCTAAAGGTGTTTGTTTGTTTGTTTTTGAATTTTGCACAAAGCTACTCGAGGGCTTTCAGTGCTAGCCGTCCCTAAATTGGCAGTGTAAGACTAGAGGGAAGGCAGCTAGTCATCACCACCCACCATCAACTCTTAGACTACTCTTTTACCAACAAATAATGAGATTGACCGTCACATTATAACGCCCCCACCACTGAAAGGGCGAGCATGTTTGGCTCGACGGGGATGCGAACCCGCGACCCTTAGATTACGAGTCGCACTCCTTAACACGCTTGGCCATGCCGGGCCGTACTAAAGGGGTTTTGGCCAGGTGGTTAGGGCGCTTGACTTGTAATCTGAGGGTCTCGGTTTCGAATCCTCATCACTTGTGGAGGCGTTACTGTGTAATGGTCAATCCCACTATTCATTGGTGAAAAAGTAGCCCAAGAGTTGGCAGTGGGTGGCTATGACTACCTGCTTTTCCTCTAGTTTTACTCAGCCAAATTACGGACGGTTAGCGCAGATAGCCCTCGTGTAGCTTTGCACGAAATTAAAAAATTGACAAACTGAAGGGGCTCATAAAAAAAGTTTTAAAATATGCTCATTACATTGTTATGCTCCCCCCATGTACATATTCTTGTTTCTTTTTAAAACAATATTCATTTCACTTACTAACTTAAAGATAAGCGAAATGTGGTTGGTAGAAATCCGCCATACTTTAATGGCTAAAGCATATTTGTGACGTATTCCAGCCACAACCGCATGTGCGTCAGTATTGATAAACATGATCTGTTGACTGTGAAGATACTGGTGGAAGCTTCAAAAAATACCAGTGGGATTTCAACCTCTCCATAACGCTTACATCTCGCAGTTACGGAAAGTATTTCATAAGATTTTCACATGCATTTTTCATTATATGGAACATTTTCAGCAGCGCTCACCTCTTCTCAGTATTGTCGTATCTCCGATTATTCGTCTTTAATATCCTGAAGATTAATTTATCACTATATTAATTAATAAATATCACTTTTAAACGAAATGTATGTTTAGTCTCAGTTTACCATCGTTTATATTTCATAATAACGTGAAAAAGTTAGGATACCCAATAAAACCTTTGTGTTTTTTTGTATCATTTTTGGATATATAAATATTTAATCTCCGTTGTAATAATACTGAGGAATTATACGAATGTAACTAAATAATTAAAACTGAAGAAAAGACTTTTCAAGATCTTCTGTAAATGTAATTCTACAAAAATGCATATTCTAACTGAGGAAAAAGTTAGGACACCCCCATATTTATTCCCACTTAAAATGGCTCAACTCACATGCACTTCTATCACACCAGGTGTACATGATTAGAAGATCGTTACTAAGCATTTTGAATGAGGCTTGCACTATTTAAACCTCAGACATTTAGTTTTGTGTACTCCTGCCTGCTGAAATGAGAGTGAGCACCATGGTGAGAGCAAATGAGCTGTCTGAGGTCTTCAGAAAGAAAATTGTAGCAGCTTATGAGTCTGGGTAAGGGATTTAAAAATATTCCAAAATATTTTGAAATCAACTATTCCACTGTCCGGAAAATAGTCAACAAATGGAGGGCTTTCAAAACAACCGCCAACATGCCCAGGTCTGGTCATCCAAGCAAGTTCACCCCGAGGGCAGACCGCAAGATGCTAAAAGAGGTCTCTTAAACACCCTAACATGTCATCATGGGATCTGCAGCAGGCTCTGGTTACTGTTGATGTATTAGTGCATGCCTCTACAATCAGAATGAGACCACACAGGTTTAACTTGCATGGGAAGTGTGCAAGGAGGAATCCTTTGCTCTCTAAGAGAAACATCAAGGCCAGACTGAAGTTTGCCAGAGAGAATGTAGACAAAGACAGATGAGTCCAAAACTGAATTATTTGGACACCAGAACAGTGGACATATTTGGCGTAAACCAAATAAAGCATTCCAGGAAAAGAACCTCATACAAACTGTGAAGCATGGAGGTGGACGTATCGCGGTTTGGGGCTGCTTTGCTGCAGCAGGACATGAACAACTCGCAATCATAGAATCCACCATGAATTCTATTGTGTAGCTGTTTGTTGCAATGAGGATTCGAACCCACGACCCTCGGGTTGTGAGTCGAACGTCTTAACCTACCTACCATGCCAGGTTTAAAAGCACACAACATTCAATTAATTGAAAATATTCCGATAATTACGTGTGCTATTTTAAGATTTGAACTCCAGTAATGAATTTTTATAAATAAAACATTATTTTTAAATAGCTTTTTTTCATTTTTTTACTGCATCTGACAAAATTTATATTTTAACAGTTAAATACAACAAGACCTACCAGTATTTTTTATTTATTATTGTTGATATTACAAAAAAAAACTGATAAAACTTTCAAAATTATGAATACATAACAGTTTTACTCAGAAATTGTAATATAGCTATAAGCTAAAAAATGTTTATTAATAAATTTTTAAAGCTATCCTAACTCCTAAGAAAACCTGCTGAACTGAAAGGCTCGAAAAATTTTATGTACAAAATGCATTTTCTTCCGTATCAATTATGCATATGCAGCAGTATCGCAACTTAACTATTTCCACTTCTTGTTGTTTATTAGACTTATAGGCAGACGTGATGAATAATTTAAACCTCAGCTTTCTCAATTAGAGATTTACAGCTTACTGAAGAACAATACTTGACGGATTTCATATTGAGACCCAACTGAGAGCGTGCTATGAAAGCGTAAGTTTTGGCATAATATTTCAAATTATTTTGTTTCTTCAATGAGTGTAGTTTATTAAATACTAACAACAGTGCTTGGCTTCGCACAGGTTTTTAGGTTGATTTATGTTTAGCAAGTGCCTAAAAGTTTAGCATGAAAGTTCAAATATGGATTCAGTTTTAAATTTAATTGTTTTCGAATTAAACTATTTTCTGTTACTTCATAAATTAAAGAATCAACAAATATTTTTTTTCAGTTTCGTAGTCTTTACGTTTCATTTTGTACTTTCAGTAAATAGACAACAACATTGTTAGTTATAACCATAACTTTTAGCAGTTTTAGAGAAATTATAAATCAATGTTACGTTTCGTTAAATAAAATTATTTAAACAAAGAAATTAAATACAAATTAGCCCCAATGACCTTTTTGTTTGTTTGTTTTGAAATTTCGCACAAAGTTACTCGAGGGCTATCTGTGCTAGCCGTCCCTAATTTAGCAGTGTAAGACTATTCATCACCACCCACCGCCAACTCTTGGGATATTCTTTTACCAACTAATAGTGGGATTTACTGTCACATTATAACGCCCCTACGGTTGGGAGGGCGAGCATGTTTGGCGCGACTCGGGCGCGAACCCGCGACCCTCAGTTTACGAAGCGCACGCCTTAACGCGCTAGGCCATGCCGGGCTCCCCAGTGTCCCAGAGCAATGTAGACCATTGGGGCTAATTTGTAATTATAAGTCAACATTTGAAGATATAGGGTGCTATTTCAAAAGAGAAGACGTTAGAAAGTTATAACTAAGTTCTTATAACATTGTAAATTTTTTAATGTTTCTTGGTTTTATTTTATTAATTTTTAGAAATTGGTGTTATAAAAATTACTAGCTGTTAGTAAAATTGGGGACTATAACAGTAGGTATAAGCTTTAAATTTAGGTTTTAAAAGTCTAACATATAGCATAATGTTAGATTAGGTTTAGTACTTGTAATTCAACTTGCAGTGAGACTGTAAGACAAATTAAATAAATTGCTTTATTTATCAAATACAGTCTAATTACTAGTTATTTTGTGAAATTTAGGCTTAATAGTGTTAACAACAAGCTACTGTTTATTAATAGAATCGAGTGTTTATTTTAATTCTACAAATAATACAATGAAGTTAAGCGTTCCCAGTTTGTTAAATGCAATAGGTGCAACGAATGTGTTTTATTTGAGAACTCTGGATCACTACATACTTTTTAAGGAAGTTAATAGTAAGGATGTTCGATGTATATGTAAATTTTCAGGTTGGAGGAAAAATTGGAAACTATCCTAACTATAGTTGAAGAAATACATAAAGAAAAGTATAAGCTGTGGGAAATGACAACAGGACTTCAAGAGGAGCTTAAGTTTTTACATGCAAGGAAAGCATCAGCTAAAGCTAACAAATGACATTCAGGAAGTTAGTAAAAGTAGTGAATTTAACTGTAAAGACCATATTCTATTGATCAAAGGATTTCAGTTCTTGGCTTATGGAACAAGGAACTGTTGGGGGGAGGAGAGAATTTAAAAGGAATGTTATAGGTGATTCCTTGACACAGCATGTGAATAGAACAGTAAGTAGGGAAACAGAGAGAAAATATTAGATTATGGTATCCAGAGATACAGGTGGAAAATTTGACTAGCAGAGCAACAGATATAATAACCTTGACAACAATGCAGATTATGTTGTGCGCGTAGGAGCTAAAGTTATGAAAAAGAGTAAGCCAGAAGAATTAATTAATAAATACAAGGGATCGATAAAAAATTTAAAGATACAGGTCGTAAATTAGTTGTGTCGCGAATCTGACAAGAATTAATTGTGAAGATGAAGTTTTGAGTAGGTCATTGGGGCTAAGTGTTAAGCTAAAATTGATATGTTAAGAATGAGCAGGTTAGCTGGTTGGACGTATGGAATCAGATAAGTGGAGAAAGGGAACTTTTTGAAATGAATGATTTACACTTATATAGAAAAGGTCCGACATGTTTGTAAGGGCTATTAACTCAGCTGTATGGGAAGTTTTAAACTAGGACTGTTTAATGAAGGGTAAAGATAAACTAAATAAAACAAAACTAAGGTGTACGGAAAAATTTAACATCAGAAACCAGTAGACCGTATTTTCCGCCTAATAAACCGAATTTCTGGCCCTAAATTTTGGACCTGATTTTTGGGGGTCGGCTTATTGGCCAATCACCAGCTTTGGACCAAAAAATACCGAAGACCAAAATCGGCCCCAAAATCATACCTTTGATCTCACAGTTACGGCAGAGTTATTTCAATTGAATAAACTTTATTTATTAATAGAAAAAGGTCTATACATTACGAATGACATGTGTTCATAGAAATAACAAAATTCATAAAAAAATACACACTTTAATCTCAGAAATTTATTAAAATCCATCAAATCCATCATCTTCATCGTCAGAAGCACCAAATAATAGATTCCAATCCTCGGCAGAGACCTGGTCGTCGTACGGGTCATTCTCTGGTGTTATAAGCTGAGTGAGTGGAATGTTGTCTTCCTTGTCGTCGTCCAACAACAACATATCATCTTCCGTTCCATCCATTGCATTTGAGATGCTGTATTTTTTAAATGACTTCTCTACAGTTTCAACACTAATATCGTCCCACGATTTCACGACCCACTCACAGACGGTAGCGAGTGATGCAGCGCGCATATTTCCGGCAGCAGTAAAACTTTGATTGCCGGAAACCATCCACTCATTCCAGCATTGACGGAGGCTGTCTTTAAAAGGGTTATTTAAACACACATCTAAGGGCTGTATCACAGGTGTCAGCCAATAGGGAATAACTGCAATATCGGTATTGCATCTTTTGATGGCAGCTTTAACGTTTTCACACAGCTGGGACTTAAACATATCCCAAACGAGCAGAGATCTAGATTTCATCAGTCCGCCAGGCCTCGGCTTATTGGGCGGTAATAAGCAAAAACCTTCATTTTAAGAGCTGAAAATTGGCCTCGGGTTATTAACCGGAAAATACGGTAATTTATAAGAGTAGGCTTAATTGTTATTATAGTAATGCTAGAAGTATAAGAAATAAAATGGATGACTTTTGGGCACTGGTAGAAATAAAAGATTTAGAATGACTGAAGCATGGTTAAATGTAGATGAGTTTGAAATACATGATTATAGGTTACTTAATAGGGACGGATTATTAAAGAAAGGGGAAGGAGTGGCTGTATATGTGAAGCGTGAGTTACATACTGTTGAAGTTGAGAATAGCAAGGGGATTGGATTTCTGTTAGTGGATAGCAAGTGATAAAGCTTTTAGTAAAAATGTGTTACAAATCACCAGATGGAACTGATGAAATAAGGAAGAAACTTTGTAATAAGATGAAGATCTCAGTTGTTAATGAAATCATAATTAAGAGTAATTTTAACTGCAGATATAATGATTGGGAAATGAAAATCCCTCAAACCATGAGGGAGAAAGGTTTCTGAAAACTTTTCAAGATAAATTTCTTCAACAATTTGTCAAGGAACCTACTGTAAATAATGACCAATTAAATTTATTGTTAACTTCTTTCGGGTGTAAATGTCTTTCTGGAATAAACAATACAGCTTTTCAACACACTTCAGGAAATAAAGGCATTCCTGGAGTTTGTAATATTCTTTAGTCAGAATATGAAGTCTATATTAAGTCATTTCATAAAGTTCTTTAAGCAGTTTAAAAGCACTCTTTACTTATACTTTCAAACGCTCTCTTTAAAAAGTAATGGTATGCTTTTAAGCCTTAAGATTTACAGATAGTTTATGTAAATAGTCTACACTAAATTATTAACTTTTTGTGTAGAAAATAAGTTATGCAAGGCAAATGCTTTCTTTCATCGCATCTTTTATAAATTGTTTTCTACAGAAGGCACTGATGTGTTCGAGCATCATTAGAAGATTATAAGTCTAAGTTCTATCTACTCTACATTTTAGTTCAAACTGCAGTATTGTAAATTTTAAACGAGAAAAGAAACAAACAAAACAACAGTAACGGGATAATATCTCTATCCATCTGTGGGATAAACGCTGACGTGTATAATTACGCGAGTTAGGCTTACCCTTTTAAATATAGTTGACAGTTTTTTCGTTCGAAAGTATATTTGTTGTTGTTTTGAATTATGCACAAAGCTACACAATGGACTATCTGTGCTCTGCCCATCACGGGTATCGAAACCCGGATTTTAGCGTGTAAGTCCGCAGACATACCGCTGAACCACTGGGGGGCTCGAAAGTATAGCTTGCAAGGAGTGTGACGAGTAAATCTTAGATGCACGTCAAAACAAGGTAATTAGGAAGTAATTCGTACAGGAATAATTCCACTATTTATCTTGGAAAATTAAGAAATCCGAGAGTGTGTGGTTGCATTATATCTAGACATTGAAGGGACCATCCTTAAATTCATTAACTTCATAATTTCATTTTTTTCATGCGCTAATGTTAGATTTTGCAATTCTCTCCTTATGGTTTTATAACAAGATACGAAATAAATTTAAATGAACAACTAAACTTCGTGACTGTACTAAAATAGCTAAAAATAAATATTGATTTGACAGTAGCAGAGAGAATGACACGAGAAATGTATGACATTTTATATTGGCGCAGACAAAGTGCAGCGGTATTTTGAACATGTAGTTGTTGTATGTCCGTAACACCTGTCTTGTGGTATTAAAACGATACAGCACCATCTAGTGTAAACAGATCAGGTCTTTTTGTCTCCTGAAGCCAATCATGATTAACAGGTTTCCTTATATCCTAAAGATGGTCATAATTTACAAGTTTCTTTATCTCTTAAATATAAATACATAACTCTATTTATAACATAAATACGGTTTACAAGTCTCCTTAGTCCGACACAGAGTCACATTTTCTTTGAAACAATAGTTTTAATTTCTAGTTTTGTCGTATGTTTTACAACAGAGGATTTTGGCACAAATACATTCTTCAGAGAACAGGGTTCCATCACACCATTTCTAGCACTTTTATTTTGTTCATTATTGAGAATAGGGAATAAAGAGAATGTATGTGACTTTAAAAGAACTCAAGTTAACAGTTTTACACAGTTCGCTCAAGAAAAGCCTGAAATTCTATATTCATTAGTTTCGTCTTATTTTCGTGCGTACGAACAAAGCGCTGAAGATTTGACGAGAAGATGCGAAAATTTCTTTTCTTCAAATAACGTTACAAAAATTTCATGTTACTAGAGGATATTATGAACTGCTAGATATCTTGTGAAAAACTGAGGTGTATGATCTAAACTTATCTAACACACAGAAGAAAGACGAGCTTTAGGGATTCCAGAACCTGAATCCTTTCCGATTAAACTTTTTAACTTTCTTTCTTTCACCCAGTAAAGTAAAACATTTTGTACAGTAAACAAGTACACACTGAATATAATCAATAACTCAAATATATGCGAGGTTTAGGGTTAGGATCAATTACATGATATAAAGCTAAAACTTCAAGTTTGTGAGGTTTAGGATTGAAACCAATCACATGATATTAAGCTAAAACTAAAAAAAAAAGTTATGTTTGTGGGCTTTAGGGTCAGTTTCATAATCTAAAGCTAAAATTCCAAATTATATTTAATCAGGTACTCGTGACTTGTAGAAGAAAGTCTAAATCAGCCATTTCAGGGCATATGGCCTTTGGAATGGATTGCCTTCGGACGTTAAAATGACAGTAAATTTAAGTGGGTGTAAGAAACAACTTGATAAGTATACAAATTATAAGGGTTAACTTTAAAGTGTTTATTATTCAACTTAATTTAATTTAAAGTGTGGAACAGCCGTGATAGACTATTAGATCCCATGTCGTCCCAGAGTGTTATTACGGAACAACACGGACGTAAACAGATAGTTTCAACATTGTTACATCTCCTTTGCGATTCCCAACACCTGTTTATCGTGATAAACATGAACAGCGTTACAAACGCACATGAACATTTAACTGAAGAGGACGAGTGACTCCAACGAAACTTGTGTCCCTAGACGTATGATGTTGTTCTTTAATAGTGAATTTAAACTTTAGACGGTCCCTATTATTCTTCCATCCTATTTCCTTTTCATTACGGCTGCTGTTTTTCCTTTCTCTAGTATGCAGGAACGACTTAGTCATATACTCAGGCTCTTTAGCCATTAATGCCACATTCTCAGGCTTCATGTACGTATGTTTTAATCATCTGGTTAATATTCTTTCAGATACCGTTATATGCCAATGCGGAGACCGGATTAAACACAGTAAGTCGTAACATAACTTATTTACCCAAAGTTAGGGTGAAAAGTGTCCTGATGTTACGCATTAAGTTGCATAACATAGTTGATTTACCCAAATTTACGATGTGAAATATTCTAATGTGACTGTAAATTTCAACTCATCAATATGCGATAAAATTAAAGTCAATAATTAATTAAGTTAGATAACTCTTTACTCAGTCGGACATTCACCTAACCTTCCATGATGTGTCGACTTAAATTGCCTCGTTACATACCAGTAAGAAATGACCGTTGTGTAAAGTGTGCCTAAACCCCGAGGATTTGTTGAAATTTTTCTTAAGACAATAATTTATCTTTTATTTATTTCTTAATTATGATGGGTGATTTATAAGATAAAATCTCATCAAAGAGACATGAAACTGGAAGAACTGGGCACCATCAAATATTAAATGCCTTTTGCGAAAACGAACATCACCTATTTCAGTACTATCATTTATTTTTAACTGTATGTAATAAATATTTAAATTCGGTTATCGAGGCTTAGCCGAAACGCGTTTAAAGAGTAATTATCCATTCATTTCGTGGAAGTAAGTGCTAAAATTTTGTGCTAACGTATTAAATCGTTCCTCCGTAACTTACCATGGTTTCTTTCTAGCCTGATGTAATACAGTTATTAGTATGGACGATAAAATGCCATTTTTATCTTCGAGATATTTAGTTCCAGTATCTCTGTAATAAATGAGAGAGCTCTACAGTACAACGTAAGAGTTGTGTTCAGACTAATCATAAGGAACTATAGCAGTACGTGTTCCTAATAAATTACAAGGAAATAAGTTTAGACCAATCACAAGGCACTAACTAATTACCTTAGACCCGATACGTTATTAATGGCTCATTCTTAGCAGGTAATACGGATAGATCTTTCGATTATTTTATTTATTTTTTGAAAGCATAAGGGGAAGAAAAGGAAATACCATTACTGTAAGGGCAGTACGCTGAAACTAGTTGCATTACGTAAAGGAGATAAAACAGTTTATGTATGCTATAATATAGCAGTGGTATTCATCATGAAGATAGAATAAGCCCGGCATGGCCAGGTGGATGAGGCACACGACTCCTAATCTGAGAGTCGCGAGTTCGAATCCCCGTCACACCAAACATGCTCGCCATTTCAGCTGTGGGGCGTTATAATGTTTCGGTCAAACCCACTATTCGTTTATCAAAGAGTAGCCCAAGAGTTGGTAGTGGGTAATGATGACTAGCGGCCTTTCATCTAATCTTACACTGCTTAAATTAGGGACGGCTAACGCAGACAACCTTTGTGTAACTTTGCGCGAAATTCATCTTTAAGTATGGTATACAATATTATAAAAGACAGTCGATGTTTTGAAATGTTTTTATAATGATAAACAGAAGATGCTGAACAGTCTTTGGGAAGCTAATTATCTTCTATTATAATAAAAGTTTGCTCTGAGAACATCACTGAATTTCTGCAGAAATGTTACGCTAATGAAAGTCTCAAAGTTTTGTTATTGGATCACATTACTTCGGGGATAGTTTTTTCTTGTTATGCAAAAAGAAGAAAGAAAACAGAGCATGGCTATTTTTGTGATCATGCAGTTTTTGTTAGATGGAGTCAAAGAAGACTTTTACATTCTTTTCATATCGTAGGTGTATGAATGAACCGAATCAAGAACCGTCTCCATAATGGACTTCCTGTTCTGACTTAATGCATTATGTTTTTTCTAGAAACACGTGTATGCACATGGGCTGTTTGTGTTTGACTCGCAACTAATTTTCCAGTTTTATATTAGGGCACAATGTGCTTACAATAGTGACTAAATCCTGAACCCCAGCATTATGATCCTCAATAGCACAGTGTAGGTTTCCAACACCAGAAACCGTTGGTGGGAGGATAATTAATTTTCAAATAACGACACAATAATTTCCAATTTTTTGTGGCTTTGCATGGCCAGCTGGTTACTTATTATCATTACTGACGGTTGGCATGGCCAGTGGTGTTATCATTATTGAGGGTCGGCATGGCCGGGTGGTTATTTATTATCATTACTGAGGCTTGGCATGGCCAGGTAGTTAGTTATTATCATTAGTAGGGGTTGGCATAACAAGGTGGTTATTTATTATGATTACTGAGGCTTGGCATGGCCAGGTGGTTAGTTATTATCATTAGTAGGGGTTGGCATAACAAGGTGGTTATTTATTATGATTACTGAGACTTGGCATGGCCAGGTGGTTAGTTATTATTATTACTAAGGGTTGGCATGGCCAGTGGTGTTATCATTATTGAGGGTCGGCATGGCCGGGTGGTTAGTTATTATCATTACTGAGACTTGGCATGGCCAGGTGGTTAGTTATTATTATTACTAAGGGTTGGCATGGCCAGTGGTGTTATCATTATTGAGGGTCGGCATGGCCGGGTGGTTAGTTATTATCATTACTGAGGTTTGGCATGGCCAGGTGGTTAGTTATTATCATTAATAAGGTGTTGGCATGGCCAGATGGTTAAGGCACCCGACTCGCAATCTCAGGATCGCTGGTTCGAATGCCCATCCCTCCAAACATGTTCGCCCTTTCAGCTGTGGTGACGTTATAATTTTACGACCAATCCCACTATTCGTTGGTAAAAGAGTTGGCGGTGGGTGGTGATGACTATCTTGTCTTACAGTGCTAAATTAGGGACGACTAGCGCAGATAGCCCTCGTGTAGCTTTGCACGAAATTCAAAACAAACAAACAAGAAGCGGAGAGAAAAAAGTTACAAATAGCTGTTTCGTAACAAGATGTGTATGTGGGAATCATTATTATACTTCTTAAAATTACGTTTGAAATTTTCAGAAAAGAATGCCGACACCGCTGAAGGAAAGCGCTAGAAACATCATAAACTTTGTTTATTGCACACAACGGGGTTCAGTACGTCAGAATTAACATGTCCGTTTTGTTGTTCTGAAGCACAGCCAAAAATATTAGTAGAAGAAATAAAACAGTTTCGTGAAAGATTACTAGAAAGGCTTGCTATTTATTTTCAAAATAACCAGCTGGAGTCCCCTAGGCAGAAGTTATGTAAATTCATGATTAAGGAAGGACATGAAAAGTTGTTTCTCTTATGTAATTGTATAAAGTGCCCATAAAAGCCGAAAATCAAAATCCGAAACCGCAAGTTCGCACGTATGGACCCAATGAACCTTCATGCCAAATTTGATTAAGTTTCATTGACAGGGGGCAATGTAGTGGTAAAAACACACACACACACACACACACAAATGACCATAAAATCGCAAAACACAAAATGCAAAATTAAAAATTTGTATTTTCCCATGAGCCTAATACTAATTTTGGTGGAGATACATCCACTCCCTTTGAAGTAGCTACATGGACAGGTAACAGACAGTACTATAATATTTAAAAAGATAACTTAATGTCACATAAAAATGTTAAATGTTATACGTAGTGTCTTAAAATAATTACGGTGTAAAAGTTATAGTTTTCTTTTATAATTAATATACTTCCATATAAATTTTTAGAGTCTAGGGTTATGTATTGATGTAATATTTGTATATCAGGGTAGGGTTAATTATTTAAAAGTTGAGAATTATGTGTAACCTTATTCGTTTCTGTTGTGTAAAAAAACCTTGTGTTTTTTGTTGTTTTTTTTGAAATAGATATGTCTCCTGATATGATGTATCATTATTTATCAAATTAATTATTATAATTTGTATATTGTCTGCCCGAACTTAATAACTTCTACGTTTGGTGCGAATAAAAGGGTCAAGTTGTCGGTTAATGAATGTCAGTCGTTCGTTAATTTAATAGCGACGTTAATTGATGTGTGATTCGTAAGCTTGCGTCAATTCCAAACTTTGTGACTAGTTAACAAAACGCACATAGTTGTCCCTTTTCTTAGCATTGGTATAATCGAAGGATGCAGGAAGATGTGAAAAAAAATGAAATGTTTTGCCTCATGAACGGTTTGATTAAGTTAAAAACACATTACAATAACTGCTTTTGTATATTTGTTTTTGAATTTTGCGCTAGCCGTTTCTGATTTATCAGTGTAAGACTAGAGAGAAGGCAGCTAGTCATCACCACCCACCGCCAACTCTTGGGTTACTCTTTAATAACGAATAGTGGGATTGACCGTCACATAATAACGCTCCCACGGCTGAAACGGTGAGCATGTTTAGTGCGCCGGGATTCGAACCTGCGACCCTCAGATTACGAGTCGAATGCTATAACACACCTGGCCAAGCCGGACCACAGTTTTCAAAAACACAGAAGCTAAGAAGTGCCAACTTGCAGATTTTCTTAAAAGTTCAAGTTGATACTATAAATAGAAGATCTGATGTTTAGGTAACTTTATAAGTTACACAGTTTATACATTTATATTTTTACCAGTTTTTAGTTTTCTGTTTGATTTTATCACAATACTGTGACACTAAATGTCAGTTTAATAGTAAAACAAAGTGCTCAATTCATAACAGTGCTGATGACAAAAACATAGTGATAAATTAATAATTCACTGTATGCCTTGAAGTGTACATCAAACACTATGTAATTTTTTTTTTAATTCGAGAAAAGTGGATTTCAGTGTAGAAATGTTTTAAATTACAGTTTTTAAAGTCGCTAGAGGACACGATAGAAGAAAAGTATTTTGATTGGTTTAGATGAACACTCAACGTTTGTACAGAAATATACTCCAGAAAATGATTTTTTGTCAGTTACTTCATGCAAAGAATTTACAAAAGTTAAGTTTCCACTGATCATTTCTGAGTCTAGTTGCATCAGATTTGTTAGTTTTGTTTAAAGGCCAAGGATGATAAAGATTCATATTTTAACTAGTTAAGAAATCTGTATGAGAGGTTAATTATTTAATAAATTATTGCAATTTTGTATACTTTAATGCACTTGTCGTACGTTCAGAAATTTCTTTTTACCACCAGTAAGCCTGGATGATCACGACGCTAAAATTCTAGTTTCGATACCCGTGCTGAACAGAACTCGCATACCCCATTGTGCTTAGCAATAACCATACCAAACTCGAAAATTTCATAGCGGATTTTCTGCACTACGTCAAAAACAACAATGTTAATAATTATAAATATACAGATTTTGCTGTTTTTCCACTAGGCGACCACAAGAAGATAATATGTAAACTAAAGTAGCTTTAAATCTTGTCACCAGTTTTTAAAAAAAACACGTTCTTGTTTTCTTCACGAATAAATTACACGTGTATGCATTTATTAACAGAGTCTAAAAATGTAGGCAATCATCAGTCAATTCAATTTATTTATTGATTTGAATTTCGCGCAAAGCTACACGAGGGTTATCTGCGCTAGCCGTCCCTAATTTATCAGTGTAAGACTAGAGGAAAGACTGCTAGTCATCACTACCCACCGCCAACTCTTGGGCTACTCTTTTACTAATAAATAATGGGAATGACGGCAACATTATAACGTTCCCACGGCTGAAAGAGCGAGCATGTTTGGTGCGACGGGGTTTTGAACTTGCGACCCTCACATTACGAATAAAACGCCTTAACCCACCTGGCCATCCCGGCCGTGAAAGAGAGAAATGAAATTTTATCTGTGTATCTGTTCGTACTTGGGAGATTACTAGAACTGGTTTGGTGGAGGTTGAATAAATGGATTATTTCTACGACCAGAATGGTGTAATATAATAAACGAATGATACACCAGCTGTTAATAAAAACAGAAGTGTGATAGAAAGCAACGTTATTTACAAGGACTACAATGTCTCCGTTGACCGAGAACATTGACGTTATGAAAGCGTCCTCTGTTGAAATAAAAATAATAATTTCGAGGTCATGCTGCATTTATTGTTTTATGTATATTAATAATTATTTGCTATCACAATTTTATTTCTCTTTTTTTTCACAAAGTATCTTAAAATTATAGAACAAAAAATTACTGTGATTTCTTAAAAGTAACAACAACTTACTCTAATTCGATTTACCGAAAAGCAGGAATAACAAATTAATGAAAAATAAATCAAAACATACACTTAGCCGCTGATGGTCAATAACTATACTACCCGAACAAAATAAGCTTCTATCTCTGACGTACTCAGGAAAAAGCACGAGCTAAAGAAGAGTGAAGAACGTTCTAGAACGGGCACCAGGGACACGTGCCCCTTCTCTTTTTAAATTTTGTTGAAAAGAAGTAATAAAATATACTCTTCAAAAAAGGAAACGCAAAAGGGATATTTTTGATATATTAAAGAGAAATATATGTAATAACGTTACAAGCTCAAAGTATGTGATGTTACACGTGTTAAGGCACTAATTGTCAGACCAAAATGACAATAAAAGTTGTACACTTTGAAAACGGAGAAAAACATCGAATTTTTCGCCAAAACGCATTCGTGTCCAATAAGTTTGTTTGAGAGATCTGCATGTTCTGCAAGTGCAACATGTGCAAAATTCCTATAAAAGTGACGGGTTCTCGGTTTACATAGCTCAGTGTTAAGCCATCGATACGCAATACAGTTACGCCAAGACTGACTGAAGCACAACGCAACAACGCCATCAGTCGTTGGAAGCAGGAGAATCTCGATCAGATGTTGCTAGAGCTGTGAATGTCCACCCAAGCACCATCGCAAGGCTATGGAATCGTCACCAACAACATGGATCAACTTGTGACCGTCCACAATCTTGCAGACCTCGTGTGACCACGCCCGCACAAGATCGCTACATTCGGTTACGTCACCTTCGGGATAGGACCACCACTGCGACGTCTACTGCCTCAACCATACCAGGGCTGCATAGGATTTCCGATCAGACTGTACGCAACCGTTCGCGCCAAAATGCTCGCCCTCCCAGCCGTGGGAGCGTATAATGTGACGGTCAATCCCACCATTCGTTGGTAAAAGAGTAGCCCAACAGTGGGTGGTGGGTAGTGATGGCTAGCTGCCTTTTCCCTAGTCTTACACTGCAAAATTAGGGACGGCTTGCACAGATAGCCCTCGAGTAGCTTTGTGCGAAATTCCAAAACAAACAAATATGCTTACATATATAAAGCCTAACATGTTGATTTCGTAGATGCGTACTGTCGAGTGCAAAATGATTTTACTAAGCATAGTTTATGTTCCTCAAAAATATCTAATCATAACTCAAATGATTTATCACAAGTCTTATTAACCCCGACAATATTGTTCCACATTCTACACACTCTCAGTAAGTAACACGATAGAACACTTTCGTTCATTATTTCAAAGATATTGATGATATTTAATTATGTCGCAATACATCGGAGAGCTTTGTAGTTTCAAAGACAGATGTGATCAAATTGTGTTCGATGAAAAGAAAGTTTAATATTTTAAATCAATTGTCTTAAAATTAGTTTGCGAAACTTTAATGGTTAGAAATGCGTTGGTTGTCAAAAGCAGTAAGAGTTTGGCTTTGGGGAAACTTCATTACATTTTTTCTTTTTTTTGTATACTTTAATTACAATAATTTCATCCACTAACTGTTACTTTTTATTTTTCTCTTTGTATCTTTTGTTATTGTTGTTGCTGTAAACTTTACTGAATTATCTAATGAGGTTTTTCCTCTGTTAGGAAACAATGACACGTATTGAAGAAGTAACAGTTATGAACATCAAACATTTTATTGATAAAAACAAATAATAAACCCAGTAAATATAAGTTTTACGTTGATGACAAATTTAAGTTATAGCCTTAAAGTGTTGTCTTTTATTTTAAATATTACAATCTATGAATATTTTTATGAAATTTTAAAGTTTAATTTTTGTGGGATTGCTTGCTAAACGGAGAAGACCGACTGCTGCGCCATCTGACTCTGTTTAGTGCTGTTTTCTGAACCTGCGCTGTTATCAAAATTCGGACGCAGAGTGAATGCTTAGATTCGTTATTGTTAGAGAGAAATATTTTTATTTTCATTATCGTCACCCCCTATGTGCAACTACTAATTAAAACTACTTTGACTTCCACTAATTAACAATAAGACATTAATTAGTTTTACCAATTTCACATATTCTAACCTTGAAACCGTTTTCTGGCACAGTTTACATTCATAAACACACGTATTTTCCTAACAATATTAAAAAAAAAAGTTTACGGAATATTAGTATTAAAGAAATATAACTTTTGTTCGTTTCTTTTCAATTAAGTACAAAGCTGCACAACAGGCTATCCGCGGTGGGCAAAGCACAGATACCATTAAGGTACCATTGGTGGGGCGCTTTCAGCCGTAGGGGCGTTATAATGTTATGGCGAAAAGTTGGCGGTGGGTGGTGATAACTAGCTGTCTTCAATCTAGTCTTACACTACTCAATTATGGATGGCTATCGCAGATAGCCCTTGTGTAGTTTTGCGTGAAATTAAAAACAAACAAACAAACCACTGGTTGGCGAGAAATATAAGTAATTCTTATACGGCGGCGTACGAATACTCTGGCTTCAGCTAATATGTAACGTCATTATATTCTGTGTTAGTCCGCTAGTTCATCGCTCTATTAACCAAATGAATTTTAAGAACTTTATTTGTTGGAATGGGTAAAGAAAAGACAAAATCTCTTTATTATAACTTTATATTTTGAATGCTTGTTTAATAATCACTGAATTTCATTTTTCATTGTTTAAAATCCAGTTGAGCCACGCAACTCTTCATCTTTTATAAACCATAAACAATGAGTGCATTTGTATTCTCTCGATAGTCCGCAATTTTAAAGCAAACACTCCATGAGATTCTGGAATTATAAATTCACGTAGAGCTGAAAGCATAATTAAATTTTATTTTGTAGGATGGGGAGGGGGTAGATTTACCCCTGGTATGTGAAGACAGTATGAAACTCCTCGGTTCACGTGTTCAACCACAAGGAAAATTGCTGGTTCGTTGGCATGAACAGTTAATATACAGTCGTTTCACCTACCTGCTTCTAAAGTAATTCTCCTATTACAACACAGCGCAGAGCGTCTTTGTATACACGAGAAATTACCCGGTAATAGCCATTCATAACTAAAATATTCCAAGTGGAACGCTGTGATTACAGTTGATTTAATTGTTGCATCATATATTTGTACAGCCGGGTACACGCATTGTGTCTTT
This sequence comes from Carcinoscorpius rotundicauda, assembly GCA_011833715.1. Lineage (NCBI taxonomy): Eukaryota > Metazoa > Arthropoda > Merostomata > Xiphosura > Limulidae > Carcinoscorpius > Carcinoscorpius rotundicauda. Next base: position 93,691,401 of record CM022394.1, on the reverse strand, counting down.
AATAGGCACAAAATATGGACTTACAGGAATATATACATATTACACCTACACAAATATGCACGCCAACTATGTATATAACACTGTAAACCTTTCTATAACCTGTGACATTTCGTAGCTGATTACAAAGCTTTGATTTTCATTTTTTTCTTTTGTGCTTATTCGATATAAACTCTTACATTCTTTATTTTTATACAATTGTTTATTTCTTTTGGAATTTCGTGCAAAGCTGTACGAGGGCTATCTGCTCTAGCCGTTCATAATTTAGTAGTGTAAGACTAGAGGGAAGGCAGCTAGTGATCACCCCCTACCGCCAACTTTTGGACTACTCTTTTACTAACGAATAGTGGGATTGACCGTAACATTATAACGCCCCACGGCTAAAATAGCGAGCATGTCTGGTGCGACGGGGATTCAAACCCGCGACCCTCAGATTACGAGTCGAACGCCTTAACCCATCGGGTCATGCCGGGCCTTTTGTATACAAAAATCCATCAAATTGACTTTTCTGAAATTTTAAATCAGGGTACTATTCTCCTATAGGTTTTAAATAAGGAAATTGGCATGATATCAAAACTACAGAAATACAACAAAATAAACCTCGATCTCTCCACATAAGCGCCATGAATAAAACAATATAACGTTGATCATATTTCCGTTTTAATGGCGGTATTAAATTAATTTACTGCGTGCTTTGTTTTAAAAACATAAATGGAAGAATAAATGTGATAATAAAAGCGTATTTTGCCGCTAGAACTTTATTTATAAAGTACACACGTTTAAGACCCTGCATGGCCAGGTGGGTTAAGGCATTTGATTCGTAATCTGAGGGTCGCGGGTTCAAATCTGGTCGCACCAAACATTCTCGCCATTTCGGCCGTGAGGGCGATATAACGTGACAGTTTGTTTGTTTGTTTGTTTTTTGAATTAAGCACAAAGCTACACAATGGGCTATCTGTGCTCTGCCCACCACGGGTATCGAAACCCGGATTTTAGCGTGTAAGTCCGCAGACATACCGCTGAGCCACTGGGGAGCTAACGTGACAGTCAATCTCAATATTCGTTGGTAAAAAAGCAGCCCAAGAGTTGGTGGTGATGACTAGCTGCCTTCCCTCTCGTCTCACACTGCAAAATTAGAGACGGCTAGCGCAGATAGCCATCGAGTAGCTTTGAGCGAAATTAAAAAAATACGTTTACAAAAATTGATTACTTGTGTACAGTATACAGGTTTGTCGAAGCTGGTGATACGAACGGTCCGAAGAAATTCAGGTCTTTTTACACATTATTTGTACAACTTTCTCTCCAGATTATTTGTTGGCCTTCTTTTTGTCACGTATAGGTGTGTCTTGTGATTAAATTTTACTCATAAAATTAATGAGATGTCTTTTGATAGATTATTTTTTTATAATTCAAGACAGACTCTAACACATGACTCTTGTGCAATTTTCTTTACTCAGCATATTTCCTCCAGAAAAGTAACGGTTGCCGTTCTGTCTCGTTAGAAATGGGCCTGGCATGGCCAAGCGCGTAAGGCGTGCGACTCGTAATCCGAGGGTCGCGGGTTCGCGCTCGCGTCGCGCTAAACATGCTCGCCCTACCAGCCGTGGGGGCGTATAATGTGACGGTCAATCCCACTATTCGTTGGTAAAAGAGTAGCTCAAGAGTTGGCGGTGGGTGGTGATGACTAGCTGCCTTCCCTCTAGTCTTACACTGCTAAATTAGGGACGGCTAGCACAGATAGCCCTCGAGTAGCTTTGTGCGAAATTCCAAAACAAACAAACAAACAAATCGTTGGAAATGTTTCACCGTACACATGTAATCCAGAATTAATTCATAAGCTACGTTTGCTTCGATGTGTGATCAAGTATGTTGTGTACGACACATCACATTTTCTTTCAGCCAAACATTATTCATTCGACTTCTCTGGTGAAGTATACGATGTTCCAGAAGAGAAAATACAAGTCTAAATACAGCGGGAGTACAACATTTTTGGTAATGTAATTACCACACGCTTCAGTTTGGAGAATTTGTCGCACAATAAACAAAATGTTAGAGTTAGGAAATATTTCTTTACTTAACCTATCAATGACAGTATCACGTCATTAAACTAACAGTCATCAAGTTAAATGACGAAAAATGTAAATGTATTTCCTTTCTGAACAGGGAAACTTTCTTATTTCTAAGAATGTAATTAACGATGTTTATTGTACGTGAAGCCTTGAAGTAAATTATAATAAAAGCGAAGCATCGCGTGAGCTAAATTACGTGGTTTGCAATTCTTTGCTTAGTAGACGTATGTTCATGGAAACTATTTGTTAGCACTCGTAATACAATACTTACAGAACTGGTTCATTCCTGAAGAATTCCATAGCCATCGAGATATATTGTTGAGATTTATTTATGTATGTGTAACATAAGCAACAACGATTGGAAACACGTCCCAGGAAAGCAAGCTACTTTTCTTACCTTCAAGGATGGTTTATCGAATCGAGTTGAATATTTTAACCAGCTTGAGCAATGATGTTACATTATCCACTTTAACGTTTTTATTGTTCCATTTATTTACTTGGAAGAATATTTTCTTCACATTACTTCCTTGGAAGAAGGTTATAACTGATAGTGCTATCTATTTTTATTTTTTTTACGTTTGGAAAGTTTTTGTTTGTTTTGTTGAAGTGAAAAGCTGCTGCCCCAACACAGTTATCGAAACTGAAATGTTAGCGTTAATTAGCTCTCAAATTAACTGCTAATTCAAGGGGACCAGCGAGACGGTGAGAGCTTCAGTTAGTCTACATATAATTCCAACATGGTGCACTGCACATGCGTGGAAATCAGGAACCTAGATTTTCTATTTAAAGTATTAACTTTGTGTTACCAGCTATTGTGGTTACATTTATAATTAATCCCATGATTAATACGGTCTCAGCTGCTGCATGACAAACAATACTTACTCACCAGAGTTCGTTTTTGTTTCTCAGAATATAAACATCCCTTTTTCTAAAGTTGACTATATACGGTGGTACCTCGGTTCTCGAACTTAATCCGTTACAGACATCCGCATTATGAAGCATTTTAAGTAAAAGTATTGCTTATTTATAACTGTATAATAATACTTACATGCATAAAGTCAACCACAAAACCTATAAACACAATAAAAAACAATGTTGTTGTTGTTTTGAATTAAGCACAAAGCTACACAATGGGCTATCTGTGCTCTGCCCACCACGGGTATCGAAACCCGGATTTTAGCGTGTAAGTCCGCAGACATACCGCTGAGCCACTGGGGGGCATATACAAAACAATAAATGAAAATTTAACTGCACTTTACCTGTACTGAGGAGAACTGATGGTGAAAGGTGAGGAACGTGGAGTGTAGAAAGGTTATTATTATTTGGAAGGGGAGTCACCTTTCATAAAAACGTCAGGTAACTCTCCTTCTGGAGTTCTTTCTCTTTTCTGTCTCTTTTCACCGCTACAATCCGCTTGAGACTCACTGGACCTATTTCTCACTAAAAACTTGTCTAATGAGGTTTTCTTGCATTTTAAAATGTTTCTGAAGTAAGACATGACATTGTCATTGAAAAAGTTTATGCTGTAGTTTGCTACAGCTTTGTCAGGGTGAAATGTTTCCACAAAACTTTGTAACTCTCTCCATTTTTACACGTTTCCTTGATTAGTGAACTAGGAACATCCTCCCGTCCCTCCTCCTCCTCATCTGAAGACACTTCCTCAGTTACCTTCTGTTGCTGCTCCCTCTGAAGGTCTTGGAGTTCTTCCATGGTGAGCTCAGTGTTGTGGTCTTCCACCAACTCCTCCATATCCTCACCACTCACATTCAAGCCCCTACACTTGCCTAGTGAGGCAATAACCTCGACAACAGGCTCAGCCTCAACGCCTTCAAAGTCTCTACTTGCTACTGATTCTGGCTACAATTTCTTCTAGACTGTGTTCATGGTCCTCAAATGTTCACTTTGTATGCTACTTCCCTTTCTAAATTTTTCAAATCACCCCTACTAGCCTTAAAGGCATCACTTGTATCAGCACTCGTTCCAGGGGTGTTTTTCAAGAGGTCAGCATGCAACTGCTTTGCTTTCTCACAAATGATGGTCTCAGAAATGTTATCACCAGCTAACTGTTTTCGTGTACCCAAATCAACAACAGTTTTTATACCTCTTTCATTGTTTGTGATCTTTGTTTCGTAAGCACTGTCATTCTTTTTGCAACATCAGCTCCTTTGAGGACCTCTTTATTTTTCAGTAGGGTGCAGACTTAGACTTCGCCATACCAAACTGTGTAGCAAGGTCAGACACGCAAACACCACTCTCATACTTCGTTATGAGATCCTTTTTTACCTCTATTGTGCCTTTACAACTTTTCTTTTTAGTCTGCTGCTTTCATTATCCTTCTTTGACCAAATGGTGGCTTATTTAATCAGAATATTTAGAAAAAAACAACAAAAAGAAAAACGAGAACGTTCACAGCAGATTTTAGCGGCGGTTTGGACTGAGTGACAGGTGCGGGTAAAATGTTTTGGGCAAGCTTGGTGTGGGCCGAAAATGGTCTAAGGGTTGTTCGGGTCATCAGTCGGGTTATTTCAGGGTTTCAGGCCACGACAATTTGATTCGGAAACCGAGTTTATGTTCGACAACCGAGACATTTTTTTCTCAAACAATATGCTCGAAAATCAAATTATTCGAGAAGGGAGTCGTTCAAGAATCGAGGTACCACTGTATATATATATATATATATATATATATATATATATATATATTAGTTTCATACTAACAACCGATATTACATTTGAAGGAAACAAAATCCAACAACAACCAAACAAAAACAAGTTACTTCCTGCACTCGTATTTATTTAAGAGAGAGAGAGAGACAAATGATGGTTTATTGCAATATAGACTTAAGGCAGTTTCAAATACTACACACATTATTCGGTCATTAAGGATTTTATTATTCTAACAAACGTTTGTTGTAGTCCAGCAGGCCTAATGAAATCTGGTACGAAGCGAAGCCCGTCATCTATAACGGATATGTCGGATAGAATGTGGTTCAAATAGTGTTCTTTACTCCAGTTTTCAGAAAGAAAGAAAGAAACAAACACCCTAAGAGATCGAATAAAGAATGGCATCTTCAAATATTCAGTTAAACGCTAAATATTATTGTTAATTAATTCTATTCACGCTTCACCGGCATAAGGAATTCAACCATAATAAACTGGGTTTTATGCAAGTGTCTGTTCTTTGTTTAACGCAACGTTATTCGTTTACTGTTATTATTATGCTAATTCGAGTAGGCTTAGAGATAAAGCAACTTTGTTCGTTTACTATTATTATAATAATAAATTCGAGTAGGCGTAGCGATATCGCAACATTGTTCGTTTACTGTTATTATGGTAAATTCGAGTAGGCTTATCGATATCGCAACATTGTTCATTCACTATTATTATTAAGGCAAATTTGAGAAGGCTTAGCGATATAATTTAATTAAAGTATTTTTATAGCGTGGCGCAACCGATGTACATGCCAGTTGCTCTTTAAACGGTTGGTTTTAAGACTGCCACTAAGTGTTTTCACCAATTTAATTTCTAGATTGTATTTTTAAAAGTTTTTAAACAAACTATGAAAACGTTTTCAAAGAACTGAATGTGGGCAAAATATTCAATGACTTTTTACTTTTCTTTAAAATCCTAACTGAAAGAAAATTTTGTAAACATTTATTGAAAAAAATAGCATTTTGATACATTTTATAGTAGTGTTGAGTCTCTTTAAAGTCACTCTGACTGTCATACCTAGTACTAAACAGCAGGATCAGTCACCATGCGCTTAACACTAAACCGTAGGGACAATCACCATGTGCTTAACCCTAAATAGAAGTGACAATCACTGTAAGTCTGGTACTGCACAACAGAGACAATTATCATGTGCCTAACACTAAACACTAGGGGTAATCACTATGTGTCTCTCACTAAATAGCAGGGACAATCATAGTGTAACTAGCATTAAACAGCAGGAATAATTACCATTTTCCTCGCAGGATATTTCAGGCAGCAGTATTTTTATGGATTTTCATCTAAAACAAATAAAATGTATTTAACGGAATCTTCGTATATTTCGTAAGTCCGTGAGACGTTTAACGAGGGCTATTTGCATCGAGGTGTCCCTAATTCGAGCAAATAGACGAAATGGATGGCAGATAACTGGTAAACAACACTCCTCACCGGTTTATGGGCAAGTGCTGCTTCTATCTGACGGTTTGATAGCTACTCTTATAACGGATTTAATGGATATTAAACACGCTTTATTTTCGGGGTCAGAGATTCTCCGAAGAAATACACCAGTGAAATATATTCAATTTCATTACTTGAAATACATATGTACCAAAAAACATGGACCGGCATGGCCAGGTTGTTAAGGCGCTCGACTCGTAATCCGATGGTCAAGGGTTCAAGTCCCTGTCATACCAAACATTCTCGTTCTTTCAGCCGTGGGATGCGTTATAAAGTGACTGTTAATCTCACTATTCTTTGGTAAAAGAGTGGCTCAAGAGTTGGTGGTGATGGTGGTTTGTTTGCCTTCCCTCTAGTCTTACACTGCTAAATTAGGGACGGCTAGCGCGGATAGCCCTGGTATAACTTTGCGAGAAATTCAAACCAAACCAAAAGACATCTATGCTATGCTGTTGTTGTTGAGATAAATATGTTGCATTTTAAACACTGATATCTACTTTTATATATCTTTCACAAGATATATCTATAATGAGAAATGACTTTTACATATGGTATGGCTTAATGGTTAGCGTGTCGGTTTGCCAGTCAGAAGAATTTAGAGTTCGAGTTCCGATATTCCTTTGAAAATATTCTTGCTTTTTCAGCTGTGAAGTGGTTTTAACTTTATTAACAGTCATTCGTGCCCCTCAATTAATGGCAACAGTTTAGATAGCCAGTGCTGTACATTGGTTGATATCACTCTAATTGGTGGATCTTAATCAGAAAGAGCTTCGATTGGCTCTTGTTGGAGTTCCTGACCTGAAGGATAAAATGTCATTCAGGCTCAAAATAACCATATATTCCATGAATGAAACTTATAAGGGGATATTTTGGTGGTTAGTTTCACGTGGATCATATCCTGTTGCCGCAAATTTACGCTCTGCACCTTGGGATCGTCTGGTTTGTTTTGTTTTGAATTTTTCGCGCAAAGCCACTCAACTGCTATCACTTGGGCTATTCTTTCATGAACGAATAGTGGGATTGACCGTCACATTATATCGCCCCCACGGCTGAAAGGGTGAGCATGTTTGGCGTGACACGGATTCGAACCCGCGACCCACAAATTACGATTCGAGTGCCTTAACCACCTGGCCATGCGGGGCCTGGGGCCTTCTGTGCGTTATAAGAGTGAGTGTCAAGTCATACTATTTGATCAAACTTTAATCCACGAGTTGTCGACGGGGCTTCTTGGAACTGCTACCTTCACTCTAACTATCAACTGTAAATCTGGAAATGACTACTTGTAGCTTTGCGAGAACATGTTTAAAAACACACGCACAAAAAACAGAAGTTATTGAACTGAAAACCAAGTTTTTTATTTATAATTTTTCGATTTTCAAAGTCTTGGATTTCTTCTGCCACTGCATATGGACCTTTCTGTAATTTACCTCACGTATCTAATGTTCGTTTCTATGGAGATTCTAGAAGTTGTTGTGGAAGAAGAGAAACAACAGATATTTATACATATGTATGTATGTGTAGTCTCGATAAAGTATCATGGGTTACTTATCAGTCATATATGAAGTCTAATACAGGTTTATGTTGCAGTGCATGTTTGATGGACATGAAAAGCATCTACAACGTTAATGTGCTGTTATATGTTCTTTCACTACGTACCAGCCTGTTCATTTGGCATTATCTCCGATGGTTTTTCTATCCAGAATAAAAATACATTTAATGCAGACAGAGAATAGTTATAAGAAACAAACAAACTGTGATAGCTGGTTAAGAAACACCTAGTTATACAGAATTTCCAGTTTATTCGTCGGCCACGAACAAAAGCAATATCGATAGGTAATGGTAAAATGAAATGCGATCGAAGCCACCCGCATTATACTGATACCAAACTGCTCATGCGCGATTGTAAGATCAGTAGTATCTCCCGTTCAGTTATTGACTGCCGCTGAACTAGAATACTTACAACTTACACTGGCTGCCACTAACTGGTTAAACGTTCCGAATGGAAAAAACACATCAGAATTGCTGTTTAACAAACATGTAATAAACCCTAAGTGTCCTGGATGTTTTTAATTATCGAACCACAAGAGAAGTTATGAAAATAAAACCAAAAATTAAATATTTCGTGCATTAAGATGTTCAACCATTCCTCGCGAATAACAAAGTTCAAATTAACCGCACGTGTTTTTAAGAGCAAAAAGCAACCAATTACATCAGCATTTTGTATTATTCGTATTATATTTTCATTTCTGGACAACATTATAGTAGTTTTGTTAGGTTTTGTTTGTTTGGAATTCAGCATAAACCTACACAATCGGCTATCAGTGCTCCACCCAAACCCGGTTTCTAGCGGTGTGAATCCGCAGATATATCGCTGCGCCACTCTGAGACAGTTCTGTCTCGACAGAAGCTGGGTGCTTGTTTTGTAATTAGGAAAACACGATCTTTTTTCTTTCTTGTGTTACGTTTTTTGTTTTTGTTTTATGTTTTTCGTAGACTAAACGCAACAGAAAAACACAGATAACAGCTTGTATAATTTATTACAACAAACTATTATATATGTAACAGATATAACATAAATTATATAATAACAATGACAGATATTAAGTTTAAACCTTCAAAATTAATTACAAAACAAAATGGTATTAGTTTCAATCTTCAAAATTAATTACAATACAAAATGGTACTGGCCTGTATCTAATGTAATGATCTAAAATGAAAGTCTCAAATTCCAGTCTAGGGAGTGAATTTGGTCCCACGAAGAAATTCCGAAGTTTAAATGAAGAAGTTCAGAAACAATTCAGAGTTCAATAAATTCGACGAAGTTCTTTTCACGATGCCCCCGATAAACGTCACAAATCTGCCGCCTTCAATTTTTCCGATCTCCCGTAAATAGTTCCAAACGTGTTTACTTTCAGTATAACCACTAATCCGAATGAATCGTAGAGATTGACGAAGTAAAATCACAGCTTCTGTAGATCTAACTTCAGTCACAAATCACAGCAAACACTTAAACCTTCTCAAACGAATGACTGACTCTTCTCTTGAATAAAACTAATGTCTGAATCTTCTCTTTTTTCTTCAAATAAAAACTAATGTCTGACTCTCCTTTCTTCCTCGCATCTTCGTCTGTTTATATATTGTAGGCCTAGACTTTTCGAACCACCGCGAAACTTCTACAGAACTCCAGAGCAATCCGCGCATGTCCGTTCTTGCACGAGACTTCTCGTCTAGACACGAGGCCGCCAACATTTCATTTACATACATATGATTGGTCTACTTAATTCTAGAAAATTCTAAATGTTATTTTAAATGAATAACAACGTATTTTATTGTTTAAACTTCGAAACAATAATATAAATATGGAAATATAAATAATAGAAATGAAAATTTAAACATAACACGACATGTAGTCGTTTACAAAATATTTACACGACATTTACATAACACTTGTAATCGATCGTGGCCTAGTTGCTAGTCTGCAGGGCTGCCGATAAAAAGACCCTAAGTTAGAGTTGCAATATGTCCCTGAAACTGTTCCGCGCTTCCATCTGCCAAGATGAGGGTTAGTTTCGTTAATCAATTTAAGACCCGGTTCGGCACGGCGAGGTAGTTTAGTGCGTTTGACACAAAATGTGAGGGTCGCGGGTTCGAATACTTATCCCATCAAACATGTTCGCCCTTTTAGTCGTGGGGGCGTTATATTGTGACGGTCAATCCCACTATTCTTTGGTAAAAGAGTAGCCTAACAGTGGGCAGTGGGTAGTGATGGCTAGCTGCCTTCTCTCTAGTCTTTCACTGCTAAATTAGAAACTGCCAGCGCAGATAAATCTCGTATAGCCTTGCGCAAATTTCAAAAAACAAACACACATTTAAGGACAGTCATGTAATAAATAGTGCCGGCTGCTGTCTGTTTGTCCTTCCTTCACTAGCAATTTTGTTGAGTAATTTTCAGGGAACATAATGTCTTTTTGTTTGTGTGTTTGAGTTATCTGAGCTAGATTTGCTGCGGTAACAGATGCATACACTCACATGTTTGTATAGCAGACCTGCTTCTGTCGGAATCGAGAATTTTTGGGGAAAAGAGGAACAAATATAGAGTTGAACATATACATTCACCAGAAAGGAAGAGAAATTTATCATGTTTGGTTACAGAGATGTACAATACAGAAATCGATACCTAACCAGAAAAGTGTGTTTGAACCAACGAATTTGAAAGCAGTCGGATTATAGTTAAGGTTCGCCGTTCATTCGAAACTAATAAACCCTCTTTCTTCATTGATTTTTGGATTTTGAGCTTTAGTTAAAGTAACACATTTACAGACGACACACAATGTAACGTTCTATAGTACGAGAAGTCCTAAAGAATTTGTTTAATTAATAGGCTTTGGTTATTTTAAAGTTTTGAGTTTTTAAAAAACTTATCTAAATGCTAAATACTGTTCTATAGAAACTTATCTAGTGACAGGTAGAGAAAGTTACAAAGAAGCTTATTTTGTCGCAGATACGGTTACATAGAAACTTTTATAGTCACATGTACACCAAAAAGAAACTTCTTTAGTCATTAATACTGTTCCATAAAAATTATATAGACATAGGTACAGTTACACAGAAACTTATCTAGTCATAAATATTATTCCATAGAAATTTATCTAGTCTCAGGTACTGATCCATAGAAACTATCTAGTCACAGAGAGTTACATAGAAACTTATCTAGTCACAGATAGAGTGAGTTACATAGAAAATTAGCTAGTCACAAGTAGAGAGAGTCAGATGTAAACTTATCTAGTCACACGTAGAGTGAGTTACATATAAGTCACAGATAGAGGGAGTTACATAGTAAATTATCTAGACAGGTAGAATAAGTTACATTGAAGTCACAAGTTGAGTGAGTTACATAGAAACTTATCCAGATAGAGTGAGTTACATAGAAAATTAGCTAGTCACAGGTAGAGAGAGTCAGATGTAAACTTATCTAGTCACACGTAGAGTGAGTTACATATAAGTCACAGATAGAGGGAGTTACATAGTAAATTATCTAGACAGGTAGAATAAGTTACATTGAAGTCACAGGTTGAGTGAGTTACATAGAAACTTATCTAGTCAGAGATAGAGTGAGTTACATAGAAGTTTTTCTAGTCATAGGTACATTGAGCTACATAGAAACGTATCAAGTCACACGTACAGTTACATGAAAATTTATTCAGTCACTAATACTCCTTTTTGCCAGCTTTGACTCTAAAATGATTCTGTTGTCACGCAAAATTAAAAAGAATCACATTCCACGAAGAAAACTGTAAACTGTTGTTTTACTTATAATAACAAATTTGTGTGGTAAAGCAAGAATATAAACTTTTCTAGTCACAGGTACAGCTACATGGAAATTTATCTAGTCATAGATACTGTTCCATAGAAACTTATCTATCACAGGTAGAGTGAGTTACATACAAACTTAGCTAGTCACAGGTAGAAAGAGTCACATAGAAATTTATCCTGTCACACGTAGAGTGAGTTACATAGAAACTTATCTAATTGTTTTACATAAAATAATATAATGTACTTAAAATGAAACTATGGCATCTTATTTCTACTTTCAGTGAGTAGCGACATCATTTCATTCAAACTAGACATGCGGTTCTCGTCTGCTGTTGTTATTGTTCTCGGACTATTTTATTTGGCGGATGTAGTGAGGTCATTACCTTACCTGACGGATGGTTAGTCTTCTCTGTTCTTGTTTCTTCTCCAATGATCCATTAACCCTATTGTTTATTTACATGTAGAAGTGTTATAAAATGAAAAGAGGATTATATGTGTATTATTAGTAACGTTGTGTTTCACACTACTACAGAAGTGAAACTAATAATAAAAATATGAAACATTTAAAATCAACATAAGATTTAACCTGTAATATAATTATGCTGCAATAATTAATAGATAGAGCTTTAAGTAATTTATCATGTAAGTTTTAAAAAATTTAGAACCTTTCAGTAAAACAGTTTACTATCCGTGGTGAAGTAATGGTAAGTCTAAAGGCTTATATATCTAAATATCTGGTTTCGATACCTGTGATGTTTATATTTTCTTAATGTATCTATTAAAATAAATATGTTTTTGTTGTTAAGCACTAAGCTGCACGATGGATTGTCTTTGTTTTGCCCACAATGGGTATCGAAACTCGATTTTTAGCGTTATTAGTCTCCTGACTGTTGGTAACCAAAGTATCAGTCAGTCTATTTGAAGCTTCTGCAAATTTTCATTAACCCGTCGAATTAAATTTCTGCAAATTTTTTAACCAATCAAACGTTAGTTGTAGAACTTTTTTTTTAATCGTTATTCAGAATAGACGTGAAATTGTTTAATTAAATTATGTTTATTGTTTCCCTCCTTCAGAGGACACCATGAACGACTACAGCGATAATCTGGCTCGATTTTTGTTCTTCACTTGGAAGTAAGTATACATTTTCCCATTGTCTTAAAGGCCGGGCATGGCTAGGTGGTTAAGATACTCGACTCGTAATCTGAGGGTCACGAGTTCGAATCCCCATCCCACCAAACATTCTGGCCCTTTCAGCCATGGGAGCGTTATGATGGTACGGCCAATTTCACTATTTATTTGTAAGAGAGTAGCCCAAGAGGTGGCGGTGAGTAGCTGCCTTCCCTCTAGTCTTACACTGCTCGCACAGATAGCCCTGGTGTAGCTTTGCGCTAAATTCAAAGCAAACCCTCTGTCCAATCATTATTTCATTTATTTATGTGTCTCTTGTTTTTTGTCTCTAGTTTCTAAAGTCTAGGGCGTTAAACATTTATATACACTTATCAATACATTTTACTGTATTTCCATTCCTCGAATCTGTGTTACACATGTTCGATTACGTCATGCATATAGAAGGAACACGAACTGTGTAACTCCTACCATGATTTTCACAAACTGTTTGTTTTGTCTGAGGCGCTCGTGAACTATGAAACACATTAAGGAACAAAGACCACACTACAATCAGCAGAGAGAAGTGCAGTATCGGACAATATCAGCTGTCATCAGCTCGGCTAGGTCTATGATAAAGATTTTTGCTCAACGGAACGTCCTATAGATTTGGGTTTGATAAGTGTATTATTTAGTTCATAAATTTACGTATGCCCTCCAACTATTCCATTCCAACAAAAGCTTTGAGGTACCTTTATCGCTCAGACCTTCTGTATGTTGTGACGGGCTGAACTCAGCGTGAAACGTAAACATAAAAACTATCTCACCAGTTTTACACGTCGAGTTTTCCCTTGAAGACATGCGAAAGAGAAAATATTTGTAAATATTATTTATTCCAGATTTCGTGTAGTTATGTAACTCGTGATTGGCCGGGAACATAAAATCGTTTTCAAATAAATGGAAGTCTGAAATTGCTTAGCCTATAGTATATATACACGCATGCGTGTGTTCAGTTTCAAACTGTCTTATTTGCACATTGTACAATTCATATGCGCTTATCAATCCATCACTTTCACGTCTTGAAAAGTTGTTTTATATAACAAAAAATATTTGAACATAATCGGATTCTGAGACAACTCTAAAACTAGATTGGATGATAGGTTTCTAAATCTTGGTCTCATTGTATGTCCACCGGGGACTCTCTGTTTGAGAGAATGAAACAGTATGGCTACGAATAATGTATGTTACACAAACATGCCAGTCACTTGTGAAACGCCGTAAAATAAACGGTCAGAACTGTCAAATTGCATCGACTTTGTCGTTACCATCGAAAATTTGACACGTTATTTAATTAAAGCATCAATTTCCTTTTTTGTTTGCATTTATGAAGACTAGCTTAACAATTGACTCTTTGAGGCACATACTTTGAAGTCTGACGTAGTTCACCAACATATTTTATATTATATTTATATGCTTAAAGTATTTAGTTTCTGGACTCTCTGAAGAGTGACTTGAATAACAAATTAATTAATTAGATTTTTCGCGGAGTAAAGTAAATTAAACACGTGTTTATTCTTGGAGTGATATTTTTTGCACCAAATTAATTAAGGCGAATATGCAATAAACACGAGATCATTGATGTCAAAGTACGATTCGTCATCAAGCTCGAACGAGCTTACGTATGTATTGTTGCTAAGGGTAATAAGATTATAAGCAGTTTCTTAAAGTGGGAGAGCAGCAGCCCACTGGGGGGCCCAACAAAAAAATGGGCCGAAAACAAAGACGCTGAATTAATTTTAATTCTAAAAATACAATAACTGATAAAAATTATTTTGAATTAATTAAATGATACAGTGTATCGAGAGGAGGTGTTACTGTTGTAACTACGGCACTGTTTTGAATCATTATACTAAAGTTTTTGGTTGGGAGGGGACTTAAACCTTTTCGTTCACATCAAGGGAGACTCAGATTCGAGATTGAGAACAACTGGATTATAGGATCACCTACGTCAAATCGTCACTCAATAAGAAGTAACTAATTGGTATTTGACCCAGCATGGCCAGGTGAGTAAGGTACTCGACTCGCCCTTTCAGAAGTGGGGTCATTCTGATGTAATGTTCAATTCCACTATTCGTTGATAAAATAGTAGCCTAAGATTTGGTGATGATGACTAGCTGCCTTCCCTCTAATCTTACAATGCTAAATTAGGGAGGGTTAACGCAAATTGCCCTCGTGTAGCTTTGCGCGAAATTCAAAACAAATCAAACAAATTGGTATTTATAACTATATAATAGTTTTAATTTTATATTTTAGTTGCTAAGTCATGAGAGAGACTATTTCCTTTATTGGTAATAGCCGAGATTCGATCCTCGGTAAACCTCTTTAATGTTTGGTTCCTTAACCATTTGAGTGGGG
This sequence comes from Carcinoscorpius rotundicauda, assembly GCA_011833715.1. NCBI lineage: Eukaryota > Metazoa > Arthropoda > Merostomata > Xiphosura > Limulidae > Carcinoscorpius > Carcinoscorpius rotundicauda. The sequence goes on along the minus strand of CM022394.1, from coordinate 93,676,336 downwards.
TCAATTTCTTTTGTAACCTATAAATAACTAACTTGAAGATGAGTATTAAGGTATTTGGTAACTATTGTGTTAGGTTGAATCGTTGTTGTTAATTACTAATTTACCACGACAACAGTTGATACCTGATGAACACAACCTTATGTAAGTACTTATTTTCTGTGTTTGGATACCGAAAAAATGTTTTCTATTTTTTTAGGGAGACATAACTCAAAAAGAGAATGTGAAGACACTTAGCTTGTATTTCAGAGTTGTCATTAAAAGCTGTCTCGTCATCAGCACCTACTGCCAATTCTTGGGCTTCTCTAGTTAGACCAAATGAAGGGCGCATTTTTGTTGCTCAGAAATTTTGACCGGAATAATCCTAAAGAAAATATTTAGAAAGAATAGTTCACACCTCAAGATTGATGTCCACTTTACAAAAATGTTCATGTTTCAACTATATTATAAAAGCCCGGCATGGCTAAGTGGCTAGGACGCTCGTTTCGCAATCTTAGGGTCATGGGTTCGAATACCCACCACACTAAATATCCTCGCCCTTCCAGTCATGGAGGACGTTATAGTGTTATTTTCAATCTCGCTATTCGTAGGTAAAAGAATAGCCCAAGCGTTGATGATTACTAGCTAACTTCTAACCTTTCGCTGCTAAATTATGGAAAGATAGCGCAGACACCCTTCGTGTAGTTTAGAGCGAAACAAACAAACCCTATTATAATTCAGCTTTTTTTTCAGTCAAACGCTTTTTTTTCGTATCAGTTCATTTCAACAAATCGCACCAAAGCTATTCAAAGGACAGTTTGTGTTTAGGCCTCCACAATGTTTGTCCTCCGGTGGGTCAGTGGTGGACAAAGTTCAGAACACATTTGTTTAGCTTTGCACCAAGAAAAGAACTATAAATAAAAATCATCATCACCCACCACCAACTCTTGGACTACTCTTTTACCAACGAATATTGGGATTGATCGTTACATCATAACGCCCCCATGGCTGTAAGGGCGAACATGTTTGGTGTGACGAGGATTCGAACCTGAAACCCTCAAATTACGAATCGAGCGCACTAACTACCTGGCCATGTTTAGGCCTATGACTTACTGTGTAGATTTATACTACGAGAATGACAGCAATACCAGCTATAGTTTGTCTTTGTTACGCTAGAGGGAGCGCAGCTAGTCAACAACCCCCACCTTTAACTCTTGGGATACTCTTAATTTAGTAGTCAGATTTTAACTTTACAGTTTACATACGTCTAACTCGTCAACGGTCCAAAGTTTGTGGCACCGGGACACGAATCTGGAACCCTCAAACTTACCGTCTGGCACATTAACCACATGGCCACGCCTTGCGCCCCTCTCGATCAGTTCCCTAGTCTAGCGGGCGTTTCCAGCATACAAGGGAGGTAGTTTGGCGTTTAAGTTTTAGTTTTGTTTTCCTAAAACCTTCGAGGGGGGCATCTCTTCAGTATACTTTCTGTTTGTAAACTCTAGAAACTTAGGAATAAAAATTGCACAACACACTCATTAATGAATAGATATTTATTTCTGTGAACAAATTACACGAATTAATGAACGAGTAGATCGTAAGTCGGTGACAAAATAATGAAGTCAAATCAAATGAGGTTGATGCGACCAATTCTGATAAATGATTTGATTGATTATCTGAAAGCTGATAGAAAGTGAACATTCAAAAAGAGCAACCTAAAAAATCAATTTCCTGTAGCTGATACTTGTTTACTTGGAACTCATGTCGTGTAATTGATCCTGGCGGTAAAATGTGTAGTAGTAACCACTTTCAGTTCTTTCTTTAACCCTAAATCGGGTTAGTTAAGAAGAGTTAATAGACAAACTTTGTGTTCTAAAGGTGAGACGAAATGATCGTCGTGAAAAAAGTATTCAATTTCAATAATATTCAAAATAATGCTGTCATTGTTTGAAGCAAATGCCCTCCGTAAGAAAATTCGAAATATTTCGGTCAAATACATTTTAGTTGCCAAAACTGAACAACTTGAGTAATTCGAAACAACAACAACAAGAGAAAAACGAGAGAGAACGATTTCGATTTCATAGGGCCTGGCATGGCCGAGCGCGTTAAGGCGTGCGCTCGTAATCCGAGGGTCGCGGGTTCGCGCCCGGGTCGCGCTAAACATGCTCGCCCTCCCAGCCATATAATGTGACGGTCAATCCCACTATTCGTTGGTAAAAGAGTAGCCCAAGAGTTGGCGGTGGGTGGTGATGACTAGCTGCCTTCCCTCTAGTCTTACACTGCTAAATTAGGGACGGCTAGCACAGATAGCCCTTGAGTAGCTTTGCGCAAAATTCCAAAAAACCAAAAACCAATCGATTTCATAGCCTTTTACGATAATCATCAGAGCTTTGATTCCCCCTTCTTCGTCAACTAGTGTTTAAAATTTCTTGATTTCGTAATTAACATATTTACCAAAGCGCATACAGACAGTTTGTGCTATACACCAGGTTTTAACACACGTTACTTTTTTATGGCTTATTGGTTATCGTGCCGGGTTAAAGACCTGAGGATTTAAGGTTCACTCTTCACTTTCAGCGTGATAAACGTAACAGTCAGTCAAGCTTATTTATGAGAAGTCTCTTAGGCGTCCGGTACAGCTGAATGATCGTCTTCTCTGAGGTTAGCTGTTCTAAGACGGCTTGAAACTTTGGGTCTTTGATATAGGCTATGGACGTTTCGCTCATATGTTGCACCAGACTTCTTCTGTCATGCACATCGAGACACTTATTACTTAATTGAGGTATGGAACGCGGGAGAACTCTTGTTTTTAATATGTATCGCGTAGAATAGTGAATAAGTGTTTAACCTTTAATATCCTGGTATTTTTAGTGGAGAGTCTACATATATCTTAAGCTATGTTTTGTCTTCGTGCAACTCAAATTGTGGTCACACAAGTTCGTGACATTTCTTATTGTGACGTGTCAGTGCGATTACCGATTTTTTTTGTTTTTTTCTGACCAACACGTAAAACCTTAAGGCTCTAAACTGTGTGTCTGTTGTCTTTCATTAACTTCAAACATAATTTTTTTTTTAAATTCGCGCAAAGCTACACGAGGGTTATCTGCGCTAACCGTCCCTAATTTAGCAGTGTAAGACTAGTGGGAAAGTACCACCCATCGCCAGCTCTTGGGCTTTTCTTTTATCAACGAATAGTGGGATTAACCGTCACGTTTTAATGTCCCCACGGCTAAAAGGACGAGCATGTTTAGTGCGACCCTCAGATTACGAGTCGAGTGCTTTAACCACCTGGCCATGCCAGGCCTCGACTAAACTGTACATATGTTTGTTTGTCTCTTTCTCTCTGTATATGCCAGTCTATAGATACATAAATCGATACACATGAATGCTCTTGAATATGCCAAAACTACAGTTACCATAATTGCTGGGCTTCAACTGGTACTGGTGTTTCCAAGCTTGTTTGATGGGGTCACTTTATCATCTTATAAGTTTCCATAGGAGTTATGTGTAGTGGACATAAAACTCTCCACCGAATTTAAGCACATATACTAACTTAATTTCATAATTGTCTTAATACCGAAACTGGTTCTGCTATACACCAATTTATCGAGTGCAAATACAAAACCGCCAGTAATAAAATACAAAGTTGTTAAACCCTTATTTCAATGAATGATGAATAACTGGGTTTGTAGTTACTGGTGGAAAGATTCTTTGTTGGTTTGTAACACGTTAAATTTCGATATACCCTGGTACAAGACAATTTGTAGAGGTAGTTGGGTGGAAAAGATTCCATGTTTAACGTAACTTATTTTGTGTCTGATGTACATAGAATGATTATACTGGCTAAAGAAATGTATAGTATCTAGAAAAAGGCTTAAGCTAAACACATGCACAAAAAGAAACGTAGTATGTTAAAAAAAACATTTTGTGGAATTTTTATTAAAAGAACGCTGTAAGAAATAATATCTCAAACAGTTTTCTCCTTTAGAAAATGTTAAACTAGTCTAGATTAAACGGATTCATTGGACAGAACCTACCGTATATCACAATGTTTGTATCACACTTTCAAATACAGACACAAAACTAAGCGGTTTTCTGTGCCCAGCATGGCTCGGTGGTTAAGGCACTCAACTCGTAATCTGAGGGTCGCGTATTCGAATCCCCATCGCACCAAACATGCTTGCCCTTTCAGCCGTGGGGGAGTTAAACGTGCGGTTAATCCCACTATTGGTTGGTAAAAGAGTAGCCCAAGAGTTATTAGTGGGTGGTGATGACTAGCTGCCTTCCATCTAGTCTTACACTACTAAATTAGGGACGACTAGCACAGATAGCCCTCGACTAGTTTTATGCAAAATTCAAAAACAAACAAAACAACTAAACGTAACAGGAGGTCTTACAGGTGGCGCTGACAACAATAAAAAAATAGAAGACAATCCCCGATATAGATTTAAACAACTGAAACCTTCGGAAAGAGATTATCACGTATTAATAGTAATATATTTTGAAACTAGATTAAGTTTTGCCGTGGGATAATTGGCTATCCTAATGTACTTCAAAGCAGTTCATTGTCAAGTGCAGATAAAAATGATCGAAATTTGTCCGATAATCGATATAAGGTCTTTAAAGTATCATTCAACAACTTTATAATGTAGCAAGTGCTACACTGTGCTACACTGTGCTACATTGTGCATACACGCACTTGTATATAGAAACTGTTTCTGGGAGCTTCATATTCTTAGCCCATACAGGTAATACGAATGTTTCCATAACAACAAATATACGCATTATGCAGATGAACTAAAAGTTTACACTAATGTAATCGTTAGAATTTGACATACAAAGTCAGCTGATTGCATAGCAGAAGACTGAATTAAAAAAAATGGTTATCAGTAAAATAATGGGGAGCCATATGATCATCAGGCCTAGATTAATTTTTGGAGGCAAGTACTCCCACTATCTTCCTCCGTTTCCGACGTCTTTGAAGTCAGTTGTTCTGCGACAAAAGACATTAAAAAACAATAGCACCCCAAAACTGGAAACGTGTGGTACCGTTAGTTTAATACATTTCATTGTAGAAAAGGGATGACTTTGGAGACAAACAAGTCACAGAAATCAACCGCGTGCAGTGAAAAGCAAAACAATATTTTATTGGTTGGTAACACATCACCAACACTCACACCTACCCTATGATAACCGACAAGGGTCTCAACATAAAATACGACAACAAAAGGCTTACGTACTTTCTTGTAATGAAATACGTGCCCTAAGATTCGTAGAAGATACTGTATTCTTCTGTGAATCGTTTTGTAAAAAGTTTTCACCTGAAAATGTAATTCGATTCATAGGCTCTAACTAAACTACTTTACTACTCAACGAGTATCGTGTTCAATAGAGAAGTTTCTTTACGAACTAAGCCTGGGGTGGGTGGGTGAGAACGGAAACATGCTTTATAACGTGATGTCATGTATAGACACGTTCTGGATGAAGCCTTATCAGTTAAGTACCTATTGAAAACGAAGTTAGTGTTATGAATGGAGACTTTCGATTCCATTTTCAACAGGAAGACAGTAATAAGTAAACGTACTTATAGATTTCAAAAAATCCACTTAAGTAGTAAGTAACATAAAATGAAAGCGCTCGAGCTCCAGGTTAAGTTTTTATTGTAATAAGAACAATTAATGTTCCACTTCATCCAGTAAGAATCCAAAAAATATATCGATTAACGCAACTAATCTGAGAAATAAGATAAAAAGTTGTGTTAATATAATATTTCTGGAAATTTGAGAGCTGGTGTTACAACAAAGTAAACTGTTACAGTAAGTACAGAGCTGGCACAGGTTTTCAAATTTCAAGAAATTGTAGATACTTACTGTAACGTTTCACTTTGTTGTATCACTGGCTTCTGTATACTTACTGTAACGTTTCACTTTGTTGTATCACTGGCTTCTGTATACTTACTGTAACGTTTCACTTTGTTGTAACACTGGCTTCTGTATACTTACTGTAACGTTTCACTTTGTTGTAACACTGGCTTCTGTATACTTACTGTAACGTTTCACTTTGTTGTATCACTGGCTCCTGTATACTTACTGTAACGTTTCACTTTGTTGTATCACTGGCTTCTTTATACTTACTGTAATGTTTTACTTTGTTGTATCACTAGCTTCTGTATACTTACTGTAACGTTTCACTTTGTTGTATCACTGGCTCCTGTATACTTACTGTAACGTTTCACTTTGTTGTATCACTGGCTTCTTTATACTTACTGTAACATTTCACTTTGTTGTATCACTGGCTTCTGTATACTTACTGTAATGTTTTACTTTGTTGTATCACTAGCTTCTGTATACTTACTGTAACGTTTCACTTTGTTGTATCACTGGCTCCTGTATACTTACTGTAACGTTTCACTTTGTTGTATCACTGGCTTCTTTATACTTACTGTAATGTTTTACTTTGTTGTATTACTGGCTTCTGTATACCTACTGCAACGTTTTACTTTGGTGTAATACCAGCTTCTGTATACTTATTGTAACATTTCACTTTCTTGTAACATTGGCTTCCATATATTTACTGTAACCTTTTACACATGATAAAGGAATCTATACCAGCATTTTTATTGACTCGTGTCAAAATTTCTAAAATGGATGAAACATTTTTGTTTGTCGTTTATTTATTCCTCTTATTATATTATGCTTAAGCACTGTGAACTGTACCGTTATTACGAGAGAAATGTTTAGTTATAGATAAAACCTTTAAGCAGTTCGTACAATATTGCTAGTAATAGTGTCAAATAATTTTGTTTATATTGGCCATATGGTGTCAAAAAACTGTTATAGAAATGGTATACGATAATTAGTGGTAATAGTCATGAGATCAAAATTGAAAGCAGTTTTTGGCGGTCCATTTGGAGCCTTCCTGAGGTTCGCGGTTCGGAATCGAGGAGTGCGCAGTCACAAACGTGCAATGACAGTACTCCACAGTTTTAGGGAGAAGAACAAGTGCTTTGGTGGCGAAGTGAATAAACAATGAAATTCAATAATGGAGTCACTTAATGTAAATACAATGATAACTATGCCAATTTGTTTTGATATATGCATACACAATAATTATTCCGGAATTATTGAATATTATATATACATACCCACGCCGATAGAGGGCGATCTTTCATGGTATATGTTTCTTTTTCTACTCGGAAGAAGAAAAAAAAAACTTTTATCACGTTACGTGTTTAGCATAGTAGAGAACTAAATTTGAGCTGATCTGTTGTAACTCGTATATCTATATAAAAGGTACATGCTTCTATAAACCAACAACTGTTTTTTTCCCGCTAGGGGGACCTGTGTTCGACGAGGCAGTAGCTGTGACAATCGACCAAACATGTGCTGTTATAATTCCTCGTGCCGCTGTAACTTGTGGGGCACAAACTGTCGTTGTTCCAGGATGGGGATTTTCCAGAGATGGGGAAAATAATGACGAAAGAGACCCCTACCCCCCCAGAAAAATGATTATGAGGAATAAATATGTCTATGTATTGGTGGAAAGTTCACTGTGTTCTTTAGAATTTCAACGAGCAAATGTAGTGCAGAGAATTCATAAACCATGTAACGTGTATAAATATATACATATATTTGTACCTTATCGTGTTAATATTCCGTAAATCTACAAGAATCTATATACTAGTCGTATCAAAACGTTATTATATGAAATTAGTTGTTTTTTATGTGTTAACTTTTGTTTTGTTGTAACACTGACTTCCGTACTTAGTGTAACATTTTACTTTGTTGTGACACTGACTTCCGTACTTAGTATAACATTTTACTTTGTTGTGACACTGACTTCCGTACTTAGTGTAACATTTTACTTTGTTGTGACACCGGCTGCTGTACTTATTTGTCGTTTTTGTTTTTCCATTAATTATGCTGGAGCGCTATAAACTGTACCATTATGACGAAATAAACGTTTGCTTATAGACAAAACCTCTAATTTTCAGATGAAATTAAAGTAATGTTTAGAAATAAATACTGGCATTGTATTGATTGACAAATAAAGTATGTGTATGCATTTACTTTTCATAGGTGTTGGTGTGTTTATTTGCATAAGGATTATCTGAGCTAATTTTGAGCGACCGAGAACACAGCTGATCAACAGTATTCTTCGTTACCTTTTGAGCTACTCTCGCTTAATAGAACGGTGGAATTTGACTGTGATTCTAAATCATGCATATGCGATCCGAATTTGCGAAACACAATTTTGCAGCAATGGTTCGCGAACCATTAATCCACACATTTATAGCCAGGAAATTCTAACCACAAGGCCACACTCGCATCAGAGTTTTGTGAACAAACATATTTCTTTGTACACAATATCTTATTATAGTTTAATTTCACATTATATAAAAGTTGGGAAACAATGATTTTATAAGTACGACGAAAATTTAGTAAACAGACAAAGATTTATAAGCATAACTGAATACTTGTTATATTGAAAATCAATAATTTTCAAGCGTGATGAACATTAGTAAATCGATAAACAATTATCTATAATCGTAGTATATGTTTAGTAGATTAAAAAGATATTTATAAGTGAACTGTCACCATGCTTCCATTACCATATTATCGTTGTATACACGACTATAAAATAATGTTTGTCTGTTTAAAACAAATATGCCGTGTTCGCTGCGAGGAATCGAAGCTTGTCTTTTATGTCCCACTGGTGGACAGCATCGGGACTAACGAAGCAATACTCTAGTTCGCCCATAACCATAGTTGTTGTTTTTAATTCTGATATTACGTATGATTCAATTTAAAAACACGAATAATTAAATATAGACTTTTATGGAACTGTTGGGCCTTCATCACGTTTTTAAGGAACTACAAGACTCACACCATCTCTTTGAGGAAGTATAGAATCTGCACCACCTTTATAAGGAACTATAGGACCTGCAAGAGGTTTTTCTCGTTCATTCTCGAGAGGGAATGATTTATTTGTTTCAAAACAACAACATTACAGTAATTTATCAAGCTTTAGTTTTGACTATACTCATCTCCAGGAGACTGAGTTCGGTGTAATTTCGTACATGATATGGAAAACAGTTTAAACTCGCGACGAAGGATGAAAGAAATTGCTTTATTTGCTCATATTTTATGAAATTTCAAGTTTTCTGTAAATAATTTTTTTTATGCTTTGCACACACTCTTTATAAAGAGAGCCAACAAACTTAAATAGATTTGTGTATGGTTGTTTGTTTTGAATTTCGCGCAAAGCTACAAGAGGGCTATCTTCGCTAGCCGTCCCCAATTTAGCAGCGCAAGACTAAAGGGAAGGCAGCTAATCATCAACGTCTACCGCGAACTGTTGGGCTGCTGTTTTATCAACATTAGTGGGATTGACCGTTACATTATAACGCTCACACTGATGAAAGGCCAAGCATGTTTGGTGTGATGGGTATTACGAGTTGAGTGCCTTAACCACTTGGCTATGCAGATTGGTTTCTCTCAGAACGAGTAGTGAATACTGCAAAATTTGTTTGTGTGTTTTTGAATTTCGTTCAAATCTACAAGAGAGCTAGCTGTCCCTGATTTGGCAGTGAAAGACTAGAGGGAAAGCAGCTGGTCATCACCATCTTCCGTCAACTAGAATTACTCTTTTATCAGCGAAATTGACCATAACAAGATAACGCTTTTAAGGCTGAAAGAACGAGCATGTGTGGCAGGACAGAGATTCGAACCCATAACTCTCAGGTTGCAAGTCGATCCCCCTACTAACCTGGCCATGCTGTGTCCGAATACACGAGGATCTTGAAATCTTACCAATAAAGTTAGAATACACTCATTCTCTAATCCTCAGAAAACGAAAAGGAAAAAAAAATATTTCAACCAATGTTTCTCCATTGTGGCTTCATCAGTGTTAGTAATTTAAGAACAAGTGAGAAGAAAGAGTAAGGTTATAAAACGGGTGAAAATCACATTTAATACGAATTGTTTTCCTAAAAATCTTGAAAAACTTTAAAGATTCCCTTTTCGAATTTATAAACCATTGGTTTAATAAAATATTGGGATTATGCAATTTCCTATTTCTACGTCATAGATTTTTTGTATATTAATGAAACGTTCGTGTGTTTTGAGTCATGCACGTTGAAGAGGACGGGGATTTTCTTTTAATTTATCGAAAACTGTTTCTTCTTTCGGGGAACAACACATAGCCTTGTTTACTCTATTTCTGGGCAACGTCACACAACTTTGCTTATTTTATTTCTGGGTAACGTTACACAGCGTTGTTTACTTTATTTCTGGGCAAAGTCACAGAGCCCTGTTTACTTTTCTTTGGGGAACTTATATGGTCTTATTACGTTTCTTCTGGACAACTCCACGCCGTTTTATCTTCTTGGTTAAGATGGGTATTTGTATCCCATACACACGTTGAAAACCCATTATAACTTTCACATGAGAATATACTCATTAATTCGAGTAGAAGTTACCGTTACAGACATCGAGTAAACTGCCACCAGTTCTGAAGCTGAGAAGTATACGAATGTTATTTTATTTTAAAGCACGTTCTCAGAGAAACAATAACAAAAACACTTCCCGTATATCTAAGACTAAATGAGAGGAAAATGGTGGTTCTTTATTTGATTATTTTGTACTGAATTCATCTATGGAGAACATTATATATCATCAAAGTAAAGTAGAAATGGAAGTTTCAGAGAAATGTGATTCTCTGTTATTTGAAAAATAAAATAAAATGAATTTGTGCGTTTGCTACACAAACATTAATTTAGCTCAAGAACATTGTTCTATGTCAGAGGTCACGTTATCGTAAAAAATTAGCTCAAGAACATTGTTCTATGTTAGAGGTCACGTTATCGTAAAAAATTAGCTCAAGAACATTGTTCTATGTTAGAGGTCACGTTATCGTAAAAAATTAGCTCAAGAACATTGTTCTATGTTAGAGGTCACGTTATCGTAAAAAATTAGCTCAAGAACATTGTTCTATGTTAGAGGTCACGTTATCGTAAAAAATTAGCTCAAGAACATTGTTCTATGTTAGAGGTCACGTTATCGTAAAAAAGCGTAATATAAGAATACTGCGAATACTTAAATAGCGAGTTTAATCAACAGCTTAAATTAAAAAATAGAGACATAAATAAAAGTGGCTAATAATTAATAAAACACGAAACTAACAAAAACAAAATCGTAAAGAAGTTAGAATTACGATATAGAGATTCGAGAACGATATGAGCTAATTTTCACTTGGCGTTCAATAATATTGATTTCATGAGAATTATTTGAAAGTGTGGCACGGGGTAGGCAGGTGGTTAGGACGCTCGACTCGTAATCTGTGGGTCGCTATTTCGAATCCCCGTCACACAAAACATGCTCGCCCTTTCAGCTGTGGGGGCGATATAATGTTACGGTCAATCCCACTATTCGTTCATGAAAGAGTAGCCCAAGTGATACCAGTTGAGTAGCTTTTCGCGAAAAATTCAAAACAAAACAAACCAGACGGCCCCAAGGTGCAGAGCGTAAATTTGCGGCAACAGGATATGATCCACGTGAAACTAACCACCAGAATATCCCCTTATAAGTTTCATTCATGTTATATATGGTTATTTTGAGCCTGAATGACATTTTTTCCTTCAGGTCAGGAACTCCAACAAGAGCCAATCGAAGCTCTTTCTGATTTAGATCCACCAATTAGAGTGATATCAACCAATGTGCGAAATTCCAAAACAAACAAAACTCTAAGCCTACTCGAATTAGCATAATAATAACAGTAAACGAATAACGTTGCGTTAAACAAAGAACAGACAATTGCATAAAACCCAGTTTATTATGGTTGAATTCCTTATGCCGGTGAAGCGTGAATAGAATTAATTAACAACAATATTAAGCTTAAGCGTTTAACTGAATGTTTGAAGACGCCATTCTTTATTCGATCTCTAAGGGTGTTTTTTTTTCTTTCTTTCTTTCTGAGAACTGGAGTGAAGAACACTATTTGAACCACATTCTATCCGTTATCGATGACGGGCTTCGCTTCATACCAGATTTCATTAGGCCTGTTGGACCACAACAAACGTTTGTTAGAATAATAAAATCGTTAATAACCGAATAAATTATGTAGTATTTGAAACTGCCATAAGTCTATTTTGCAATAAACCATCATTTGTCTCTCTCTTAAATAAATACGAGTGCAGGAAGTAACTTGTTTTTGTTTGGTTGTTGTTGGATTTTGTTTTTCTCAAATGTAATATCGGTTGTTCGTATAAAACTAGTATATTTAGTTAATTTTAGCAAAAGGGATATTTATATTCTGAAAAACAAAAACGAACTCACTCTGGTGAGTAAATATCGTTTGTCATGCAGCAGCTGAGACTATATTAATCATGGCGTTAATTATAAATGTAACCACGATAGCTGGTAACGCAAAGTTAACACTTTAAATAGAAAAACTAGGTTCTTAATTTTCACACATGTGCAGTGCGCTATGTTGGAATTATGTGTAGACTAACTGAAACTCTCACCGTCCAGCTGGTCCCCTTGAATTAGCTGTTAATTTGAGAGCTAATTAACGCTAACATTTCAGTTTCGATATATCTGTTGAGGACAGCAGCTTTTCACTTCAACAAAACAAACAAAAACTTTCCAAACGTAAAAAAAAATAAAAATAAATAGATAGATAGCACTATCAGTAATAACCTTCTTCCAAGCAAGTAATGTGAAGAAAATATTCTTTCAAGTTGATAAATGAATCTATACTTGTATGAATAAAATATTTTTCCAAGTAAATAAAACTACACATATACCATTATATACATTTAATGTGCGTACAAGTGGATTTTTCATTTCCTTTCTGGCTCGGCATGGCCAGGTGGATAAGGCGCTCGACTCGTAATCTGAGACTCGCGGATTCGAATCCCCTTCGCACCCTTTCAGCCGTGGGGGCGTTATAATGTGACGATCAATACCACTATTCGCTATTAAACGATGGGCGGGTGATCACTAGCTGCATTCCCTCCAGTCTTACACTGCAATGTTAGGTACGGCTAGCGCAGATAGTCCTCGTGTAGCTTTGTGTGAAATTCAAAAACAAACAGACTTAACAGTGTATAGTGACGTGTACTGAGAGTCGTTATTTTGTAATTTCTGTAAAGATAGACGATTTGTTCTCTCAGGCCAGTTAATAACTGAAGGTTCTCCAGTCTCATGTTTTCTCAAGAGTTACGATAGTTAAGGCACGAGGAAAGAGACTCAAGATAGATATATCCAGAAAACAAATTTGTGGCGATAATCTGATTGTTAGAGACATAAATAAACGATACACTGCAATACAATGTAGTAAATAATAAATTACAAGTGAAGTGTGTATTTTAATGTCTTACTGATAAGTGTTTCCCAGTGGTTAAGCGGTATGTCTCATGGCTCACACTGCTAAAAACAATGTTTTAATATTCTCCCGTTATATAGTTTTGTAGGTAACAACATACAAAAACTAACAAGTCTAACAGAAGACCAAAGAACTCTTAGCAGCGAGGGTAAGTTAAGCTAACTGATATAGAGTTAAGTGTCACTTTACGTATATGATATGAGATCCTACTTCTTACTGTAAGCGAAATCTTTTTAAATTTATCATAAACCAACGGTACTAAATACACTAAGTTGAATAAATACGACAACAAAATCATGTGAACACACGCGACCACAGTACTTTAAACCATCTGAATAAACATATTCGAAAACGCCGTTTAGTGGCGTAGTGTATGTCTGGTGAATCACACTGCTAGGAACTGGGTTTTGATACCCGTGATTGGCAGAACACAGCTACCCAGTTGTGTCGTTTTGTGCTTAATTCTAAACAAACTAAAACATTCGACAACAATACTTTCTTAAGGCAAACGTGAGAAAAATCACATCGTCAAATTATCCGTGTCACGCTATCTACGTTGTACCCAGGGAATTTTAACAGTAAGAACAGAAGTAAAACAAACAAAAGCGGACACTTTCTGAAACATAACTGGAAAAATAATGAAAACTGAGAAACTTTGTAGCCTATTAGGCACTGCGAAACATTTATAGAAGTTCTGTATGTGGTAAATCCATAATACGCTTGTTAAATAAAACATAAAATCTGAGGAACTGTTAATCTACATAACTCTATGTGGAAAATTATCTAATATTCTTCATAAATTATATGTCAAAATTTACATCCCCAATTCTTAAATATTTCAATAAATTCTTCAGTTCTTGACACGTGGAAAGGTGAAATGGTGCCTGTTAAATCAGCGACGATCATGGGCGAGTTCAAACACATCTATTTGCTGATACTAACAACAGGAGTAAGAACAAAGTTGTTACTCCTATAACTCATTTTTTTAAATAATGTTAATAAATTGGTCAGTGGAGTGTCATCCCCCGCTGTCTTCGGATTTACAACGCTGAAATCAAGGGCTCGATTCCCCTCGGTGGACACAGCAGATAGTCGGTTGTAGCTTTACTATAAGAAAACACACACACAGTGGAGTATTCCATGTAAAACAATATAATATTAAATGTTTTATGTTTTTAAACGATATGGAAACACATATAAACATACGTTCCAGTACTACATAAGAACATTTGTATATGCAATTTTCCCAAAAAAAAAGCTTTTTGAAACTTAGCCTTTGTTCTTATTTTATGTCTAATACACACGGATCTTATTACGCAGTTTGACATTTGGTTTGTTTGTTCGTTTTGAATTTCGCGCAAAGCTACACGAGGGCTATCTGCGCTAGCCGTCCCTAATTTAGTAGTGTAAGACTAGAAGCTATTCTTGGGCGACTCTTTTACCAACGAATAGTGTGATTGACCGTACATTATAATGCCCCCACATAATAGGGCGAGCATATTTGATGTGACGGAGATTCGAACCCGGGACCTTCGAATTACGAGTCGAGAGCTTTAACCACGTGGCCATGCCGGGTTCCCATTTTGTTGTAAATGTAATTAAGTTACGACTTGTGTTATTGTTTTTGATATAAATATAATTACGTTTAGATCAGTAAAAGATTTCCAAGAGACGTTTCTCTCGTAATAATAATAATAAATGAATAATCATATCAAAATAATAAAAATAACATTATACAAATATTTGTATCTTAAAACCGATTCGGTGTTGTTTTTCTATGCTTGTGACTAAAATCTTTACTGCACTGTGACCTTTACATTTATCAAGCAACGCATGATTTAATATTTATAAATGCAAATCGCTTCTAGAATACTGAGATAACATTGGAATTACATGAATCATATATCATGGTGTATCTTCACGTATGTAGAAGTTTGAGGCTTATAAGCTCGTTTAAGCACGTAAATAACACATTTCCTTCCGGCCTTTCTTTGATTTATAAAGTTTCTTGTTTGGAACAAAAATTAAAAACGTTTGCAACAAAATATCGACTTTACAGGAAACACGAAACACTGCGATATTCGATAATAAACATAAAATGTAGATCATTTATGAAGCGGCCCTCTTAGAAAGCGTACGCAAGAGACAAAATTGAGATCTACAAAAAAAAATATGTATATTTACAGCTTAAAAACCAGCGAGTGTATTTATGACAAACATGGAGAACTAGAAGATTCTTATGTACGTGTGAAACAAACACGAGAAACGAGAATGCACACGACACATCCATACCAAGTTTCGTTTGTTGTCATTACACACCACACATTTATTGTTTTTCTTACTTTCATCCTGAACATATTTTAAATTGCTTGTGATGATATAAAAAAAACACAAAAGTTTCTTATTTAGGTTTTGTTAACTATTTCGAAACCTTTTAAACACTATAAATTATCTGACTTGAACTTTATATGCAAAAACGGCTCGTTTAGTGAACTGACGATGACCGAAGAAAGTCGAAACGTTGTTCGCTCTTCTAGATAAAATATTTTCTCAACCCAAACGAGCCGTTTTTGCATATAAAGTTAAAGTCAGATTAAACTTTGTTTAAATCATGAATAAGGGCCACGTAATATTATAAGTAAAGAAATCCCTTTATTTTTACAAAAAAAGCGAATGTATATTTAAGATTTACCTCCCATTTCTGGGCGTATCGCTTTATAAGAGGTACAGGAACCCAGCTTCTCTGGTGATAAAAATAATATTCTGATAGTTTGGCCTCAGCATAACGGCTCACAGAAAAGCTCGGTGTTATTCAAGTACTAATTGTTAGTTCCTTTGTTTATTGACTGATTTTGATATCTAATTACAGTGTTGGACTCGGGAGACCAAATTTTTAGATTAATACATTTGACCACGCCCACGTTCTCATAGATTAATTAACTATAATCCTGACAAAAAGCATTTC
Organism: Carcinoscorpius rotundicauda; assembly: GCA_011833715.1. Lineage (NCBI taxonomy): Eukaryota > Metazoa > Arthropoda > Merostomata > Xiphosura > Limulidae > Carcinoscorpius > Carcinoscorpius rotundicauda. The sequence continues at coordinate 93,660,009 of CM022394.1, read as the reverse complement.
ATGTGGAGGGTAGGTTAGATGTGTGTGTTTTTTCTTAGAGTAAAGTCACAAAAGGCTACCTGCTAATTTCACCGAGAGGAATCTGAACATTAGACCGACTAACGTTATATGCAGAGCATCGAGTGGTTAGTCTGAACATCAAACCGACTAACGTTTTATGCAGAGCATCGAGTGGTGAGTCTAAACATCAGACAGACTAACGTTATATACAAAACATCGAGTGGTGAGTCTGAACAACAAATGGACTAACGTTATATACAGAACATCGAGTGGTGAGTTTAAATATTTTCACTATTGCCTTGTGCTTTTCCCACACATCTTTTCCTTCTGCGTAAGGAATTTATTCAGCAAATAGGAGGCCCGTTTTCGATTGGCCACATGGCTGTGTTTTTCTAGAGAAACAAAAAACCAAGAAGAGATGTTGTACCTCAGTTGGTTAATCCAGTTATCGTTCCGACTTCTTCAATATCCAGTTTCGAAATAAAGAACTGTCACTTTTTATTATAAGACTGTAAGCACTTGTTGATAACAATGAAGTTTCATATAGAAATCAGAATTAAAACAGATAATTTGCTATGACGTCATGTCATGATTCTGTTGACCAAGTAGAAACTCAAAACTTGCTTGATCATGATCAATGAGCCACCTTTTCTTTTTCTATGGGGTATCGATGAATCTATGAACTAACATTATGAAAATCCAGGGCTCGAATCCCGACGATGGATGTGGTTTTAACTTAAAATAAATAAACAAACTGGGCAACTTTATTAGTGTTGTGAGCAAATTCTAGTATTCAATGAAACTTACTTGCACTGTGTTGTTTTATTTTAAGGTCTAGTCTCTAATTTACAACTTGCGTATAAAGTTTGGTTTGTTTTAAATTTCGCGCAAAGCTTCATGAGGGCTCTCTGCGCTAGTCGTTCCTAACTTATCAGTGTAAGATTAGATAAAGGGAAGGCAGCTAGTCATCAACATCCACCGCCAACGTTGGCGGTGGATGGTGATGACTAGCTGCCTTCCCTCCAGTCTTTCATTGCTAACTTATGGATGGTTAGTGCAGATAGCTCTTGTATAGCTTTGCGGGGAATTTAAAAGAAAGCAAACATCAACACAAGATATATTAAAACACTTAATCTTGCAATATTGATTTATTCCTAACTGCTCACCCTAAGAAATTATCTGCGCCGCCTGGGGGTGTGTGCCACACACACACACACTTTGCGAAACGCTGAGAAAGACAACATTGAGACATATGAGTTTCTACCATTCTCATTCACATAATAGTAAGACACAATGTGTACATTAATATAGTTTTATTAGTAGTGAAATACGTGTCTTTAAATAACATGACCACTTGAGTGCTGAAAAGATTGGGTCTTTTACTAAGCGGTCAAGATTGGATTAACGTTGCTCCTCGGTTAAATGAACACACATAGATTTGAATAAAGATGAAAAGTCTAACTTTATCCTCCTGAGAAAGAAAATAAAAGAATCCTAAAGAAACGCTAGTCTTCTAACAACAACGTTACTAAGGCAATAACAATAGCATAGGTGAAGGCTACGACGCAACAAAAGCATGTTAACACGACGTTGGTTTTAAAGAAAGTCCACATGGTGGAAGTGATTTCCCTGCGGGAAGTTAAGACTTGTCAAGAAAATTATAGTTATAAGACAAACCAGTCGTGTGAGCTTATCCCAGAAGAAGCTGACTGTGTAGACATGCAGCTTTCTTTAGAAACCCAGGCAAACTGTTCGCAGCAATGGCTATATTTTTTCTTTCATTTTGAAACAGTACAGCGTTGATAATTCAAACATAAGCCAGCACGTGGCGCTTGTGTGTATTAATAGACGAATCACTACGTGTTCAACAGGAATATCTCTTATCGGAGTTCACGTGCATTTCATCCGTCAAGATGTTTTTTAAGGGTGTATGAAAGACACGTAGTGTAATCTGTGTTGGGTTTTTTTTATGTGTGTAACTGTCATGATGTAATTTGAGAAGTGAAAAGTTTATTGGAATATTAAAATGTTTTCTTTTGTATAATAAAAAATAATTCGGTAAAATCAATTATTCTTTAAGTGAAGCACATAAAAAAGTAACACTCGTACAAAACGAGTTTTTTTATCTTGGATTAACACATGACCTAAAAATAACATAGTTAGAGTTGCACTACAGAGTAGTTTTTAACTACATTTTAAATGTTAAAGGGCCCTTAAGGTAGACGTTCACGTACTTGTAATGGTTGTACTATCCGGAAGGAATCCAACCCTGGATGTTAGCACACAGGTTAGAGGAGATTACAGTCTTGTTCACTTTATCAAATATCTGAACGTATGTTATACAATATAGGTGCGAGGAAAATTATATAAAAGGCAAATGTGAGGAGAATGTATTTTATATTAATAAACTGTAACGTAAATCAAAATATTATATTGATATTAATATAAAGCTCACAACAGACCTACTATGCCCAGCAGTAGTAGTACATGACTCCATGTTTCAGTTAGAGTTATATAGAAGATTCTAGAGGGATTGCGTAAAATTTTCATAGTTACTAATACAAGTGATCAAGGCAGAAAACCGACGTCAGAGTACAGGCCTTATTGACATATATATACACACAATCGTGAAGGTTATCTCGAAAATATTAATATAAACATTAACAAGAGATTTGCAATTCTTTGAAAAAAATACCATTTGGGGATAAGCACGTTAAATAAACGTTCCTTTTGTTTTTAGGATTCCAGCCCCAGTTATGGTAGAAGGGCACTAAATTAGTAGCCCAGTAAGCAAAATATACTACTATGAAGGGTAACAGCACCCCCAAAACCAGAGTACACTTTATATCTCACGACATAGCTTGTACCTTTGGATGATTTAAGCATCAGTATAAATCATTATAAACATGGCTATATAGCTTGCTATAACCAAAAACAAATTATATAGCCATGTATTTAATGATTTACACGTATATGTAAGGTACTTCTTTGTCACAGTAAACATTGTATGTTATAGCTAACTACGTATGTATATTTGTATGTGGTTGTCAAATATGCACGTGTAATGTATATGATATTCTTTTATCTATTGAGTAATGCTGATACATTTCAAAAGCACTTATTAATGACGGCTACGGTTACAATCCTCGCAAAGATACGTATGCTTAACATAGAGTTGTCCTGTTGTTGTCTGCAAGCAAGAGCCTTACAAATACTCTAATAACTTTGAGTGCACTCATTAGTGAATGAAGAAATATTAACACTAAACATTAAAATATTAGTAAACACAACAAAACGTCTTCATATCTGGCAAACATGACGTATTATAGATAATTTACTTTAATGTTTCTTTGAGCTTTAAAGTACTCTCCGAGTATATCTAGCTAGCTAGTCGTGTAAAGTTGTTAATCGTTTTAAAGCTTTAATATGAACAAGCAAAATAATTCACTCAAGAATCGATTAGACAAGAGGTCCAGTGGATTGTTTTTTGTGTGTTTTTTAATTTCCTGCAAAGCTATTCGAGAGCTGTCTGCGCTAGCCGTCCCTAATTTGACAATGTAAGACTAGAGGGAAGGAAGCTAGTCATCACCACCCACCGCCAACTGTTGGGCTACTCTTTTACCAACGAATAGTGGGATTGGCCGTCACATCATAACGCTGTCATACACTACAAATTAGGGACGGCTATCGCAGATAGCCCTCAAGTAGCTTTGCACGGAATTCAAAACAAACAATACAGAAGACATACGCTACATCGTAATTAGTTTATTATACAGGGAAATAGAACTAGTAAATAGTTCACATATTTTATTTTTATGCATTGACACGTGGCTTACATTATTAAGAAAGTTTTACCAGTGAAAATTCAAATGTACAATCGAGTTTTGTGTTACAATTATTTTTTTAAGATGGACAGAAACATAATATTGCAGTCGATGAAGGAAAATATCTATCGATTAAAAATAAACGGAACAAAAATACAACAGTTGAAGGAAACAATGAATATTTATACTATATATATCTGACATAATGTCATATTTATTTTATAAACTAATATAGTCTTGAATATATAAGTACTATATTCAATGAACATATATATATATATATATATATGTATGTATAGTGTTTGATAAAATATTTTTTTAGCTGACAAACTTGAATATATTTATATCTAGTTTAAGATATATGATTTTGAATATTTAAACATCTCGTTGAAGAGATATGATATTTAATATTTATAAAGAGGTGAGTAACTGATAATTCTCCTATTATGTTTGTAAGCACTTTGTTTAGCACTACTTATTTGTCGTGAGTAAAACAGTTTGTCAGTAAATATTTATGTAGTTAAAACACTTGTTTAACTGAACCGTAACTACGTCAGCTACTCATCAACACACAGACTCCCGCTAGTACAGAGGTAAGTCCACGGATTTATAACCCTAAAATCAGGGGTTCGGTTTCCTTCGGTGAGCTCAGCAGATAGCCCGATGTGGCTTTGCTATAAGAAAAACACAAAATCAGTTAGTCCACAACACACAAAATCAAATCTTAGTTTATTTCTGTCGGATTGAAAAGTGAAATTTGAGCTTTCTTGAGAGGGTACAGAGCTTTAACCTTGAATCGTCCAGGACCTGTAATACTTAGGTTACGTCTGACCTCGATCGGGATATTTGCAGCTTCTTGATAGTATAACTCTTAAATTTGAAAAGACAGGCAATCTTAATATGGGTTTGTGCGAAATATATAAATGTTGCATTAATAACATTCTTGTAAAAGTCGACTAAACTCTACATAAGTATAAACATTTTCGTTAAGAGTATTCATAAAATGTTTAAAACTAACTTTCAGAATTGCAGAGTAGTTTACAATGCAGATAAATTAACGAACACTTTCGTTTAAATAGTTTTAAATTCTAGCGGGAATTTGTTTTCTTAAGAGAGGTTTTGTAATTAGGATAAATTTAATCTAAATTAGAGTTTAATTACGTACAAAAACCATTAATTACTAAATACATCAGAATATAGAATACTGTTTTTAGAATGATAAAAGCGCATGTACACAAATAATTCTTAATTATAAGTTAATTCTAAAGCGGTTCGAGACTGGCCTGAAGACATACCAATACCAAATCAATTTAGTTGACCCATATAAGTCATGTATAGAATATTATGAAATAAAACGTATCATTTTACCTCGACCTATGATATAAATATTTTTACGTGCCATATACATTTATAGCATTGTCCATTTGAATTTTACTCGAAAATCAGAATATTCCGGAACATATATATATATATATATATATAAAACATAATAATATAATATTATATATATAACACTCTTTGGATCCTGATATGAAGCTTTTTTTTCTTATTTCTTTACACATTTTATTCTTTTGTGGATAACTCATCATTTAGGACGAATAGAATAGCTCAGAAATATTAACTACTTCGGTTTAGAGCTAATAGGCCTGGCAAAGTGTAGTAGTTGGAGTACTCGACTCGAATTTCGAGAATTGTGTGTTCGACTACAGTCACATCGAACATATTTGCCCTTTCACCTGTGGGGGGGCATTATAGTGTGACCGACACTCCCACCATTCATTTATAGAAGAGTAGCCCAACAGTTGGCGGTGGGTAGTCTTTCAATACTAATTTAGGGTCCGCTAGCGCGGACAGCCCTTGTGCAGTTTTGTGCAAAATTCAAAAAATATAATTATAGAAAAATAAATGACACGTTTTCTTATTATTGACAAGAAGCAGTTAGTGTTGAGGTCAAACTAAGAATTTATCACTGTCGTCCTTATTGTGGAAAAATATTAATATTCATTGTGCTCTGTAATTATGAGAAAATATCAAAATTTCTTTTTGCTTCCTCCAACCTCCTTTAACGACAAATTTCTGTTGCCCTTGCAGTATTTAAAATTATTTTGTAATCAACAACCAGACACAAAGAGGGGGAAAGAGACCAAATGTGGCTGACTCCCCTTAGCCTACAAAGATCTAATTCCTGATTCAGACAAAGTAGATTTATTATAATAACATTCAGTTTTCGTCTGTTCTGAAAATGCGTGCGCATCTTATTATCCAAATATGCATGCGCGCAGAATCCAACAGTTTTAAGTACACTTTAGTATACATTTTGTACACTAACATGCCAAAAGCTTATCAAAGTTTCTTGCAAAAGGCCTAAAGTTACGTCAAAGATTCATATTGTAACATTATTTACTAATATTATTAAGTATAGCAAAGTTTAGCCATAATTAATCTGAAGCGAAAAACGTACACAAGTTACAGTGCTTGTTTATCTGTTTATTTAAATTAGGCCTTATGTAAAAGAAGTTTATCTAACGCTGAGCATAAAACAATGGCGTTAAAGTTTGTGTTTCTGATTTAAAATATTTAGTATTATTCCAGAAAACCTGTATTTAAATAAGTACTATTGCAATAAACATATTAATCTGATCTCAAGTGTTTTGCTGCTCTCTGGTAGTACGATTAATGTGTTTTTTTATTTTGACCGTTTCCCTTTTAACTGAAAAACAACAACAAAAGTGAAACTCGCAGCAACAATGTTCAACTCACCACCTGTCAAGGCATTGTCGTCAATACCAAGGCACATTAATTTGAGAATGGAAAAGAAAAACTTTTTTTTTTAATAAATGAAACTTGGAGTCGTTATTAGATTTTTCATCCGACTAGTTTTTGCAACACAGATACCATCACCAGAGTAAAGAATTAATACTGTGCTACCAAAACTAGTCGGCTGAAATAACTAATAAAAATCGTAGTTTTTTTTTCTTATTCTTAATACGGTAGCAAATGTGCTTAAGAAGAAATTATAACACGAGGTTACTACACTGATCACTTGTTACTGATTTAGCGCTCCCTTTCACTTCTTGAAAAACTCAAAATTATTTTTAAGTTTCAAAAGTATTTGTTTTAAATTTTGCGTAAAGCTACACGAGGGCTATCTGCGCTGGCCGTTCCTAATTTAGTAGTGTAAGACTAGAGGGAAGGCAACTAGTCATCAATACTCACCACCAATTCTTGGGTTACTCTTTTACCAACGAATAGTGGGATTGACTGTTACGTTATAACACCCCCACGGCATAAAGGGCGAGCTTGTTTGGTGCAACATTGCGGCTCTATGGGAACATTTAGTTCCTTCAACTGTCACCAGGGAACGCTATACCACACAATTTTTTTTTCCTAATAATCGGATCATATAAGCATTAATACATTATTCTCTGAAGAGAGTTATTGGAACTAATCGTAACAGATATTCGTAACTTTGAAAGTATATCAAGTTTAATAAAGGAAAGGTGTCGCTTTAAAAGTCAACAGTGACGAGAGATAAATTATACCTGAGATCAAACGTTTATTCATGTCTGAGTTTCACATGTTTATACTCAAATATTTTCAGTTTATTCAGTGTGTCTAGTTTAGAGGATCTAAATTTCACTTGTCTTGTAGTATTTACCTTTGATTTGTTGTGTTAAGAAGTGTTGTCTTCAATACTGATTTAACACAAAGTTTATGCATTTTTAATATTATACTATCAGCCGTTTCAAAGCGTGTACACCAACTGATATTGTGTCGATTGTGTTGCAAAAACTTTGAATTCAATTATCCATTTTAGTCAGTTTCTGAGTAGCCTGAATCTTTTCTTGTTAATTGCATATTCGTTTTTTTCTCCAGTTTATTACAACTGGAGGTTTGGCGTGGTTTATGGTTAGGCCATTCCAGTCGTAATTTACAGGTCGACGGTTTGAGTTCCGTCCCTGAACATACTTGTTCTTGTAGACGTGTGAGAGCGATATAAAGTAACTGTCAGCCCCAGTTCTTGTTAATCAAGAGTAGATCCAAATATCTTCTCTAACTGTAACAGTTTTCTAGGTGATAATGCCTCGAGATTCCTCTATTTTTGCATGTTGTAGTAGGTTTACTTCCGACAAGCTTGAACCACTTCAACTATGCTTCTCATTGAAAGTAAAACGACCTGAAAAAGACTTCCACATGGTTCAGTGGTTAATATTAGGGCTTATAACGATCAAATCAGGGTTCGAGACTCATAGTGAGCGCAACAAGAAGCTAATAACTCTAAAAGCCCCCAAGTCACTGCCTTGCCGTTCAGCTGTAAGTATATTGTATTATAACCCAAACATAAGTGTTCGATACCCGTGGTTGAAATAACAATGATAGATAGACCGTTATGTGGATTTGTGCTTAACAACAAACAATCATACCGAAGAAAAAATAAAATGAACACAAACCTGAACGCTACTTAACTGACTAAGTTTTCACCATAAGGATGTTTGACATTAATTATAAAACAAGGAACTGTCCACGTACGACAACAGCCCAGTATGAACCTAACAAGAAATTAAGTAGTTCCGGAGTAAAACCTGCTTAACGGGGCGTGTTGTAAAAATAAAGCAAAATGTGCCCTCCAATGCAATTACCTTTTCTTCCGACATACTGCAACAACAACAACGAACAATTTACCATTCATTCCTACTATGATAAGAAACGGTTGATGTTATGTTAATGGTAATGTATACAATATATGAGACTGAAGATAGGATGTAAGCTCAATTGTTCCTGTGGGAAGCACAATTAAGAATACAAATCCATATTGAAGATATATCAATTATAAAGGGTTTTCTACTGCTACACTTGAGTATTAAAATTTTGTGACACTAACGTCATCAAACCAGTAGAGGCTGTTGACACGAGTTTTTTCTTGTGTTAAACATATATTATATAAAACAGAATCGGTTTACTGGTGGCGTTACGTTAAAAACATTGTCCAGCTTAGTTAAGAAGAGTTTTATGTTGTATATTTCTAGATTATTCCAACTGAATATCGCATTTTCCACGGCACGTCCGCTCTAGTCTTAGCTGAATATTACATTTTCAGTAAATAAATTTACCAGGGCAAGTCCTCTGTAGTCTTAGCTGAAAGTTACATTGTCAGTGAATAAACTGATCGTAGCAAGTTAATTGTAGTATTAGCCGAATATTACATTTTCAGTGAATAAACTGAACTGGACACGTCCGCTGTAGCCTTTGCTGAATGTTAAATTTTAGGTGAGTAAACTGACCATAGCAAGTCCGCTGTAGTTTTAGTTGAATATTATATTTTTGATGAATAAATTGACCTCAACAAGTTCGCTGTTGTCTCGGCTAAATGTTATATTTCACGTAAAGAAACTGACCATAGCCAATCTGCTGTGGTTTAATCTGAGTATCACGTTTTTGGTAAATAAACTGACCAGTGCACGTCCGTTGTAGTCTTAATTGAAGGTTATATTTTCAGGGAATAAACTGACCACAACAAGTTCGTTTTTGTTTCAGCTGAATATTACATTTTCACTGAATAAATTGACCATAGGAAACAGATTGCTGTAGTCTTAGCTGAATGTTACAGTTTAGGTAAATAAACTGATCATAGCCAATCGGCTGTAGTCTTAGCTAAATATTACATTTTCAGGGAATAAACTGGCCAGGGTATGATTAAGGATAAAAATGAAACATAATTTTACCCACTTAATTACCAGTAAGTTATATGAATGGAGAGTTTGTTCAGGGATAACATGTTTTGTATATTACAATGTTTCTCTCAGCGTTTTAAAGCTTAACTCAGTAACAAATATTTTGTTTTAACGATCTGTTAAGGTTATTGATATTTTGTTTTGTTGTTATTTTTTCGAGTTTCCAAACGCGTGTTTCTCGATTCGTAGCGTCCAATAACTGAACATGCTTATGAATCTGTATGAAGGAACCTGTGGAAAAATAATCCATTCATTCTGACTGAAACCACGTTGTGATAAACGTGACAAGTGTAGCTGTCAGTGGCATTCTCTTTCCCTCTCTACTTTGTAGAGAAACAATAAAGAGTTATTGCGAGTTAACAAGAGTAGAGTGTTGTTTGAAAACAACGTGTAAGAACCGAACGTTTTAGTTCCTGATTCTAATTGCTGATAGCCGATTTCATTAATTTGAACTTGGTCATTTAAAGAAAACAGATTTATCTCATTTCCTGCTCTGACCAAGTCGTTTTGAAGACAACTTAAACTTTAGAAGAGTGAGTCTCGCATAACTAGAGAAACGAGAAACAGAACTAACAAACCAATGAAGAAGTAATTTTTATTTAAATTTATCTTGTGTTGTGAAAACATTTTTTACGTGCATGTATATTGTATAAGACTAAACGCAAACGCTTCTCATTAGCCAACACATTTCTGTTCTGTTTCATGAAAGATGGGTTGTCTCATAGTCAGTGACGAAACAGGTCATGTTATTTTTAATACAAAGGTTTCTACAGTATTCACTAAATGTCTTCTCTCTGACCTACCAGTTACGAATTAAGGGCTATCTCAAGAAATGTTATTTTTAATACAAAAGTTTCTACAGTTTCACATGATTCATTCCCTCCCTGGTATATTAATTCTTAGTCAAGGGCAACTGTGGGAAAATAGCGATTGTATAGCTTCGATAAAAGTTCTCAAACAAACTAACGTACAATTTTACGTTTTAACACTGTAGCAGTGGTTGTTAAAATTACGTATAAAGATATAAAGTAAAATAACTTTTTAATTCCAACTAACAGACACACGGGAGCTGTTTCATAGACCAACTAGTTTCCTTCTGAAACATGGTTTATCCGTTTTTATAGAAGCACGTTTATTCCTCAGTTATCAAAAGCATCTTATTATTTCTCAACTCTTGAAAACACGAGATCTACTTGTCAATTCTGAGAAACAAGTGATTTACTGGTCAGTTCTAACAAACGTATGGTCTACTTGTCAGTTCAGAGAAGCGCGTACTCTACTTGTCACTTCAGAGAAGCGCGTGATCTACTGCTCAGAAACAGAACTGAAAAGTAGATCACGTGTTTCTCAGAAGTGACAAGTAGATCTCGTGCTCTTGAGAGTTGAAAAATAATAAGGTGCTTCTGATAACTGAGGAATAAACCACGTGCTTCTATAAACACAGATAAACCATGTTTCAGAAGGAAACTGGTATATGAAACAGCTTCGTGTGTCTGTTAGTGTTTACGCATTACATAAACATGTTGAGCAGAAGTTTATACAACCTGAACTCAAGAATTGTGTTAAGAACATTATTTGTAACATCCTTTCTGCACATCTTGGATGTTTAGATCTGCCAGCACACTTCTTCCTCGGGTCAGAGAAGAACAAATAGAGGTATAGAATGTCAGACAGGGACAATGAGTTACTTCCAGTTCTTTACCCAGCAGCTTAGTACTACCGAAATTGGCAAAACAGAAATAGAGAACAGAAACACATGAAATGTGAGATAACCAAGGAAGATGGCACGTGAAGCTGTTTAAAGATAAGCAGCGACACACAACGTCAACAGGACTAGAAATATGATAGAAAATAGCAAACTACCTACAATAATGAAAAGTCGCAATTAAAAAGTCATTTTGCTTTGTATTTATATTCGTAACTTTGACAGTGTTAAAACGTAAAATTGTGCGTTTGTTTGAGAACTTTTATCAAAGCTATACAATCGCTATTTTCTCATAGTTGCCCTTAACTAAGAACTAATATACCAGGGAGGAAATGCATCATGCGAAACTGTAGAAATGTTTGTATTTAAAATAACACCATTTCAGGTTGCCTTTAGTCAGGAACTGGTGAACCACATAGAAAACAGTGAATATTGTAGAAACCTATGTGATAAAAATAACACTAATGAGGTTGCCCTTACGTAAGAACTGATAGGTCAGAGTAGATCTGTGAAACACGTAATATACTTCTCAGTTCTGAGAAACAAGTGATCTGTTTGGGAAAAATATACATGTAAAAACGGCTCATTTGGGTTGCGAAATTTTTTTACGTAGAAGAGCGAACAACCTTTCGACCTTGACTTCGACGATGACTGAAGAAGGTCGAAACGTTGTTCGCTCCTCTACGTAAAAACTTTTTGGCAACCCAAATGAGCCGTTTTTACATATAAGTGATCTACTTGCCAGTACACTGAGAACCGCGTGATTTACTTGCCAGTACTGAGAAACGCGTGATTTACTTGCCAGTACTGAGAAACGCGTGATTTACTTGCCAGTAATGAGAATCACGTAATCTACTTGCCAGTACTGAGAAACGCGTGATTTACTTGTCAGTTTTTAGATGACGTGGGTTCGTTTGTTTCATTTCGCTGTTTCACGATAAAATACATATTGATATTGTTACTTTGATACAATAATGATTGATTTATGTCAGTTTCTAGGCTGCCTGTTAGAATGGTAAACACTGTTTTACTGAAAACTTACAACTTCACAAGATATATTTTTGTATTATATTCAGAACACAAGAAGATATTCAGACATGCTAAAAGCTCGTTTAGATTAAACAGCTAATCCATCCTTCATCTCACGCACGTAATAAGATTATCATAACATTATTCAAATATGCACATGTATAATAAAACAGAAAGACTTCTGTTTGTTTGGGAAACGAGCCCGTTTCTTTTAAATCATTTATGCGTACATTCAACCTTCTCACCGCAGTCTGGGCTCCATAATAAACCCGATTTGGTAATTTCTAAACATTTTCTCTATTCTAGCTCAAGAAACCTCGGTTTAGCGAAGAAATTAATCAATATCTGTTCAAATTTCTGGAAATGTACAACTTTGCTACGTATGTTGCTTCGGCATTTAACTGGTCTGTCGTAACTTAGCTATCTTAAAGGTCAGACTAAGCTAGATCACTGGTCAAGAATCGTCAAATGCGTGGTGATCCGTCTTAACTCGTAACGTAAAAAACAAAACAAAAACCGTTAGTTGTCATATAAATAATAGGCGTGGCTAATACCATGCGAGATATATTTCTAGGAATGCTATTAAAGAACATTGACTCGAGACAAGATTACAAGAGTTGAAACGGGGCAAAATCACGGACTGTCTTAATACACCTAAGAGAGCATATCTAATCCCAGGTAACTAAAATACAGAAACGTCCTTACCCACTTTTCACCCATCACTTAATGTATACTATTATGAAAAATTATGCTAGACCGACTTAGCCCTTATTTGCATAACCCCCTTACTTTCTAACAGAGGCGGTTATGCCTCATCAGATTGTGGTTGAAAAGAAAGTGAACGTAGAATACTCTGTCATTCTTCCATTTAATAAAAGCGTTAGAGAGCGTATTTAGTAGTTAGATCAGGATAGTGTGGTTGTGTAGAAAGTTATTATAGAAAACTCTGATCGCTAAAATGCAGAATAAAAAATACACTAGTTTCTGAAGTAATCAGTTGGTTTGATAGAGATCATAATATGATATAAGACATCAATATCCTTCAATATGGCCGAATAATATCTTTTCAAGCTCAACTTCTCGGATTAAAATTCACGAAGCCTGAAAACGCCACCATAAATAACTTCTATTTCTACATGTTAGAAAACAATTGTCGTCAACAGAACAGTTTTTTGCTGATTTTTTTGTTTGCTCCTTCTCATAACGTATAATAAAGAGACTTTAGGCTCAATGAATTCGGCTGCGTTTACTGGAGATTGTTGGAGTTTATTGATTTAACTAGTAAACGAACGATCACCTGGGTGAATCGTGGCTCTGAATACAGTGTTTTACAGTGGTGCTGTTCTGTATAACAGAACATCTTATCCAAGTCGCGCCTATCTAAAGACAGGCGCAGCTTAGTGATTACCTTATTGATTGTTTAAGTTGCGATGTTTCACTAAACCACACCCCATACTTTTAGATATGGTTACTTTTAATTCTTTCAGTCATATCTCCTTATCTGGTTAAGAATGGTTTCGTTACTGCAAGCAGTGTTACCCTTCCCGTAGTCAGTAATTTTAAAATAGAATCATAGAATCTTTTGTGGGTCACTCTGTCTCTAAAACACTACAACTACAACATAGTAGTAGCTGAAATGAAAGTTAGGGATGGAGGAAGAGGTCTTTTTGCACCTGACCCTCCAGGGTATCTAAAATCCAACATACCCAAATACCCACAAAGAAGAAGTTTCGCTTAACGCTTCTGAAATATAAAAGGTGTCGTTTAAGATTAAAATTCTTCTATTAAAGTTAACGAATATTCATGTAAATAGGGTAACAAGTCCATAAGTTACGATCAAAGAAACTTGAGAAAGCTTGGAATTTTCGTAGACGTGGGCCTTCCTTTTCAACAACGAATTTAGGAATTTCATTCCCAGCTGAGCCCTCACCCAAAGAAAAAATACAAAAACATTTTATTTCTTCGCGAAATCGATTGGATTTTAGGTTCTGTTAGGAAATCAAGATGTATGTAATATAATTTTAACTTTTTGTTTCAGTTTTCGTTCATGACTACAATCCACATGCGCAAAGCATTAGGCAAATACATTACTTAGGCTAGTAGCCTCAATTATGTAGGGGATTTGAAAATTTATCAAAGTTACGACTTTTTTATTTTTATGCCTCCCAGAAGCACTGTAGTGTATCTACGAACTTGTGCTTCTGAAAACCGGGTTTTGATATTCCTAGAGAAAGAATACAGATATCCTATTATGTAAGTTTGTGCTCAATTTCAAAAAAATAAAGACAAGTGTTGCTTGTTGGTCAAGAGGTTAAGTGGGAAATAATAGAAAAATCAGGTAAAAAAGCGAGTTGGGTTTAACACCACTTCGATCCGTAAATAACTTTTAAAATAAATACACGATTATTTAATATCGGCTTCCAAATGAAAAATTTGTTCCAACAACCATTATGGTGTCAACGCTTTTTACAAGCTGTCGAAGCATGATTATAATTAATTATATTCGTCATAAGACATAAGTATTACACCTACTATGTTTTTAGACACTACATTTTTTATCTATTCAGTGAGGAATTTTCTAGAATCAGTAAAGTGTATAATAATAGATTCTAACCACACTTACATTCGCCATATCCAGTGTCGACAACGTTGTTTCACGTAATCCAGAGTTCTTCAGGTCAACTGGGATAGAATAACGTTATCAAAATGAATAATTGAATAATAAAGGAAAGATAAGTTTTATCATTGGCTAATATCACAAATGCATTCAAATTTTTCTTCTAAGCTGTGACGTACATACACTGAATACTTTTGTTATTTGAAATCACCCTAGGGAAAGGTTATTTGATATTTAAATCTTTGTACCAGTTCGAACATTTGACGTCACCATCTAGTTGACCTTTAGTAAAATTACTTTTTCTGTTGACTTTATTTTCTATCTTTTGTTTATTCTTTTTCTTCCAAATTATCTGTAAAATTCGTATTTTAATCTGTTAAAAGATATTTAGGCTTGCAAAAATGCAACAACAATAACAAACAAACAAACAAACAAAAAACAAAACAAAGAAGTAACGAATACAATTTTCTATAACACTTACGGGTTATTGTTACGAAGCATAGAGATACTCTTAATCAAATTAAACCGTTGAGGAATTTTTATCACGAAATTTGTGTGTGTGTTGAACTCAAAGTAATTAAAACATTTATAAGTCGCAGCTGTCACTAAATGGAAAAGTCGTATCGCTTGTCAGGTCGTGAATAATTTGCACTCGCTATGCTTTTTGTTTGGCGGTTACGACACACTACTTTCAAAAGGGTTCAGTTAAGTTATTCATTGAACGTAGAATGCATCAGCATTCTACGTGAAAGCCATTAGTAGTTTGAATTCAGAAACAATGGTACTCTTCGATGTCATCATCATCAGAAATTAGAAGGTTTCTTTATATGTATTAGGCGTTTGTGCTCGAGAAGCCAACTTACCACGATTAGGGCTCTGGACTTTCTTAATCGTCCATTAAATTACTTCAATTTCCAGTTAGTGCCCATGTACCTTGGAGTTCTCTCCACTACATTGTTATTACAGATTAAAATACCTTATTTTCTCTTTCATAGCTTACAATGCCACCTCTTGTTAACAGTATATAAAGCTGAAACATTCAATTTAATCAGCTACAGTTCAGCCAGTGAATTACGTCAACAAGATACGTCAATTTGATATTTCACTATCAATTCGAATAATATGGAAATTATTAATTTATTCGAATTGACAGCATTTTGAAATATTAAATTAACGTATCTTATTGACGTAATCTGTAATAATCTTTGTTCGCTTCATTGTGTTCTGCAATTCTCTAATATTTTACGTTAATCTACATTTAACATCCAGAAACGTAAACGATTTTTTAAAACAAATCTTACAAAGATCAATTTATATGGATTGAAAATAGAAGACCATACTTTAAAAAACAAAACAGAAAAAAAGAAATATTTTTTAAAAGATTACCTATTCAGATTGTTTGTTACTTTCGAAATAAGCTAAATTGCGAACCGTTAAAAACAACTTATAAATAACTTGTCTTTCTATACTTATCAGAGTCTCGCTACGTACTAATACACAATTTTTATGTGATATTAACTCTCACTTCTTACAAGTTATAACGAAAATTAACAATTAATTCCAAACTAAGGAAGGTTATAACAAAGTTACTAGTTGGTAAAATAAATCTAGAAGATTAAAATTACAATTTCATCAATATTTTTGAAGATTTATGAAAAGCAAAACTGAAATACAGTAGTTTAGAACATTAGTTATCAATCTGTGGTCCAAATAATACCCAGATTTCCTTTAAGAGACTAATGAAAAGGTTATACAATCATAAAAAGGAAGTTGCTTCAGAGATTTAATCATAAAACCGATGGCTGAAACTTTACCGTTTCTGATATAGAAATTGGTAAAGAAGGAATATGTAGTTCGTGTACACAGAGAATATCTCAAGTAGAAGACCTCTATAGCTAAAACATTACTTAACAGAACATTTATTACGATATTCCCCGGAAATTGTCAGGTGATCAGCAGATGAAAATATTTCAGAACCATTGGTTTATAAGTTTTAAAATGGTTGGCCTTTGGTACCAAATTTTTATAGGTTAATTTATTACAAACTGTTATTGCTTAGCGGAGAAAAATAAATATTTCTTTAATGATTATCGGTAAAAGTATTTTTGTAACGTATATATGTGTGTGCATTTGATTATTAACTTTATTATTATTGTCTTAAAGATTTGTAGGCTTAACACTTTTTGAAAGAACCAGTCTTGAATAAAACTTTTATGAGGCGTTTTCGAACCCGAAGTGTCTAAAGTACGAAACTATATTAAAATCCAAAATTTCAGAAGAATTTCTGAGGTTTGAGTTAAGCCTACAGAAGACCGCACTCAGCTTGCTGTTAGGGTCAGGAATGTAATAAAACAATTAAATTAAATGTAACTCTCTAGGACTAACTTGATTTATGTTCTTACTCTGAAGAGTATCGGAATACGTATGACTGTATTTGTGTATTTATCTTTTCACAATGAACCATATAATTTCTATGATAATAAATTCATATGTGCGTATGTATAGTGTAGTCCTCTGGCGAGAAAAATTCTGAGTAGCATTAAACGCCATGACTATCATTTTTATGTTCCGAACTAAACAAAATTTTATCTCGAAGATGGGATCTGGTATTTGTTAGCATTATTGTTTTAAGGATTAGTCCACAGTAGTTTTTTTTGCAGCATTTGTGGGGACTAATATTAGCTACTCTTAGAGTTTTAGAGACAGAATTGTCCATATCATACATTTTTAATATGGAAACAGTCAGACTATGAACTTCTTCCATACTGAGATATAGAACTTCGATTATTACCTGGAAAGATTAGAACAGCAATGACAGTAAAAATTAGGGCTATTAACTGTATTTCGTCCGAATACATTAAAACATTTAAAAACACATTATTTTATCAGCTTCCAGCTGAGAAAAACTTATCGATTTGAAAACAGTGCTAGTGTCTAATTACAAATTACAGTCAGCCTGAAATATAAAGAAAGGTATTGTAAGGCTCACTGAAAGGATGAATATGTTCAGGGAATGGAAACTGCGAAATATAACTGAGATAAGTGGAACAGTATCCCAGATTCTTATCTCTTCCGTCAAATATGTTACACCTTTAAACCAGCTTCTGAAAGGTAAAAAGGTGTTCCTTGAAACGTGAATGTAAACAAAAATTAGGATATGTAATGTAGCCCTGGTGAGTCACACTTGTCCTATTACGGTTAAAAAGCAACGATGTCTAATGGTGAAGCGAGTCCAATTAGTTTTTCATCACGAACCATTCCACACAGAAGAGGAACTAATCCCCTTCAAATATAAAAGCTTTTAAATTAGTTCTTGGTATCCAAACGTTTTATATTAACCTTGTATGAATGATTTTTTTACTTAAAAACTAGTCATAACTAGTTTAAACTACTTTAGAGCTAACTTAGCCCCAAAGTAGGGAGTACTAGCAAAGGAACTTCATCCATAGAAAGACATGTCTTAGTTTTTGTTAGACCAGAGGACCGTGGAAATTATAGTGGTTTGTCTTCACCACGATTTAATTTCCCCACAAGAAAACATTATTCTACACATCTTACCTCTTTTATGAGGAATTACTTGTTACACCTATTGCTGTAGCAGATGTTGCTACTGCGACATCCAGTCAGTGGCGGACCAAGACAGTTATAGGGTCTAAGCACCTTTTGTTCGTAGGCCCTACCAGTCGTATAAATTAATCCAAAGATTAACTTTTAAAGAAAATTTTCCTGGACCCATAGTTTTCATAGGTCCTAGGCATTGTGCCTAATAAATAATCCGGCCCTGCCCCCACTAGTGTAGTACACACTTAATCTTGCCACACCTATTACTGCCGTAGGTATTGCTACTTACAGATCTATTATCACTGGAGACATTGCTACTGCCACATCTATCACTGCTATCGACATTACTTCTGCAAAACCAGTTTAATACCGCAAACACATTAATGCCATCATAATAAAAAAACATTCCACTAGCTCAAGCTTTGGATGATAATGTATGTTGCCCGACTCGTTAGTAATTTATTAGCACAGTAAGAATAAACTACTGGAGGATCATAGTGCTTTATTATTAGGATTGACAGTTATGAAAGATGACTAGTGGTGGATCATGGTTATATATTGAGGATTGACAGTTGTGAAGAATGAACTAATGGTAGTGGATCATGATGCTTTATTAGGGAATTACTGTTGAGAAGGATGAACTAATGGTGGATCATGACGGCATACTATGGGTATTGATAATTCTGAAGAATTAACTACTGATAAATCATAGTGGTTCATTTAGGATTGATGGTTGTGAAGGATGAACTGTTGGTAGATCATGATGGTTAATTACGGATTGATCGTTGTGAAGGAAAAATATTGGTGGATCGTTGTGGTGTATTAGAAGATGACAGATGTGAAGGATGAACTAATGGTGGATCATGGTTATTTATTCTGAAGAATAACAGTTTTGAGGGATGAACTACTGGTGGATCATGATGGTTTATGAGGGATTGACAGTTGTTAAGGATAAACTGATGGATTTCCATCCTTGATGGTTTATTATTGGGACTGATAATTGTAAAGGATGAACTACTGATGGTTTGTTTGTTTTTTGTTTTTGAATTTCGCACAAAGCTACTCGAGGGCTATCTGTGCTAGCAGTCACTAATTTAGCAGTGTAAGACAGCTAGTCATCACCACCCACCGCCAACTCTTGGGCTACTTCTTTACCAACGAACAGTGGGATTGACCGTCACATTATAACGACCCCACGGCTGAAAAGACGAGCATGTTTGGCGCGACGGGGATGCGAACCCGCGACCCTCATATTACGATTCGCACGCCTTAACGCGCTTGGCCATACTGGGCCAACTACTGATGAATCATGGCGATTTACTACGGAAAATAGTATTGGTTAATGCTGTAAGAAAATTGTTCACGATTAGAAATGAGAGTATAACTCTTACATTTGAGAAATACGACGAACTGTTAAATTAAGTGAGAATAGGTTTTGAAAGAACCGAATGATTATTAAAAAAAAAGATTGGAAAGTGAAGATGCCTTATTTACAATGTATTCTTTAATCTTGAAAGAAGGCTTAACGAAATAAAACAATGAACCTGTAATCAAAATCTAAGTTTAACGAAATAGAAAAATGAAGCTGTAATCAACATCTAGGCTTAACGAAATAGAACAATAAAGCTGTTATCAAAATCTAGGCTTAAATAAATAGAACAATAAAGCTGTAATCAAAATCTAGGCTTAACGAATTAGGAAAACGAAGCTCTAATCAAAATCGAGGCTTAACGAAATAGAACAATGAAACTCTAATCAAATTTTAGTAGTCATGGAAGAACCCAAGATGACTCAAGAAATCACAGAGATAACAGTTAAGAAAGTAAATGTTTTTCAAAAAAGTGGAATGAGTAAATCGTATACACATCAAAAGTTAAAATTATATCAAAATAACATAATCTATATTCAAATTTTGATGATGGCCAATGATTTACATAGTTTCACGCGTTTAGGTTATGATTATATGTTCGATTACGTTTAAATTGAATAAATATGTATATGAAAGGGTATTCCTTAACAATGTATTTGGGTATCACAGTTGATGCTGAAAGAAACTGGTCTGACCGAGCCAGTAAGAAGTGGTGGGAAAACAATTATAAGATACGTATGTGTAATAAACAAAGTAAAATGATTATTAATTTATTTGTTTAGTGACTTTATATCACAGATTTATTTATCTGCGTTTAATATATGCATAAACTTGTTCGTGACGTTCATCTGAATATAATATCTTTTTTGCTTCTTTTAAAAATATTTGTGAGAGTCTCTTTGCCTTGGAACAATAGAAATTTTCTGTATCGGTTATTTCGTGAATACTCAATACGAAATGAATAATTATTTTGTTTGTTATTTTATGTTTGTGATCAAATATAAATTAACTGATATATCTAGTCTTAAACTTTCCTTTTTTAATAAAGGGCGACATCTATTGTCGTGATACAAGAATCAATAATGGTTTACCAATTTCTCAAAAACTCAAAAGGTTTGTGCTTACTTAGAGCTTACTTAGGCTTTGAGCCCACCGAGGGTAATCGAACTGCTAATTTTAGCGTTGTAAATCCGGAGACATACCGCTGTACTAGCGGTGGGCAAATCAAAAGGCCAAAGTTCAGTAACGTATGCAGAGGTAAAAATCTCGAATGCAACACCGTATAATAAAAATTTGTTTATTTGTTGTTAAACACAAAGCTACTCGAAGGCTATCCGTGCTATGCCTACCGCGGATATCGAAATCTGGTTTTTCAGTGTTGTAAGCCTTCAACCGTACAGTTATGGGGTAATAATATAAAATAAATTAACTATCTGAAAAGGTTTAAAGTTTGTTTCAGAAAGTATGTATATCAAATTATGATTTGCCTGGTTATTTCTACCATTAATTAAAAGATAAAATATGTACGATAGAATTGTTAGTTATCTAATATATATTAGATTATGTAACTTTTCTATATATTTATAACTGTATTTATTTTTATTTTGTTAATTATTTTTTCCTGCTAGAGGGATGAGCCGTATATAAACATCCTTGTTTTTGTTTTTTATGTTTCTTTATCGTATAATAAATTAACAGTAGTTTAAATATGGTATTTATTGCGAGCGTATTATATTATCTAGGACGTGAATAACAGTGAACTAAATTAATTGTAGCACAAGTGGAAGTTCGTTATCTTTCTCTACTGTCTGGTGTTAATAATAAATTATTCCATCGTTTTCAGTGAATACTCATGTTGTATCTTGCAATAAAGTAATGACGTCACTTCCTAAACCCCCCTCACGAAGGTGGTGGCCATTTTACTTCTGTTATATTACCATTGATATTTACTTTTTTTAAAGTCCGTTGCGACAAATAATTTCCAAGCCAACACGTAAATCTAGAGACGTTCAGAGCAAAGCTACATTAGCCTATCCGTCGTGTATGCCGCTGGGAATCTAAGAAGGGATTCCAGCATTGTACGTCTGTTGACCTACCATTGTCTCACCGGTGGACCACAAATCTCAGTTCTTCGGTACTCATATCAATTTTAAAAGCACATGGTTAGGCTTAATGCAAGAAGCAAAGAACTGGGAAGAAATCCCACTTATCAAATTATGATGTTTTTTAATATAATGAAGTTTCTGTAATATCCTATGTGCAAGACTGCTTCATTTGTATATTTAAATAAAGCACCCTTCTTGCTTAGCGGTAATTCTGAGGGCTTATCCTGCTTAATAAATAATATTTTAATATTATATATATCACATTCATTGATAGTAATTACTGCCTGGGGTTCGGCATGGCCAAGCGTGATAAGGCGTGCGACTCGTAGTCTGAGGGTAGCGGGTTCGCATCCCCGTTGTGCCAAATATGCTCGCCCTTTCAGCCGTGGGGTCGTTATAATGTTATAGTCAGTCCCACTATTCGTTGGTAAAAGAGTAGCCCAAGAGTTGGCGGTGGGTGGTGATAACTAGTTGCCTTCCCTCTAGTCTTACACTGCTAAATTAAGGACGGCTAGCGCAGATAGCCCTCGAGTAGCTTTGTGCGAAATTCAAAAACAAGCAAAGAAGTACTGCCTGGTTGCAGTGAGATTATGTTAGCTCGTATTATAGGAGGAGCGATGAAATAAACATTATGATAGATGTATATGGTGTAGCCCTCTAGTGAGAAAAAGATACAAAATATATTCTCAGTAACTGTCACTTCGAGGACAATACTAAACGCAGTAATTTTAAACAAATGTTCAGTGAGACGAAGAGAAGAACAACATTATAGTTGAATCAAATATATTACTTGGGTAGCTATACCATGAAAAAATACAATCATAAAATGTAATTCGAAGTAACGTATTTTTGTTTCTCAAATTTCTGACATCAATAGACTTTCAGCGGGTAACTAAGAAACAATTATTAAAGTGAATTGTTATGTTCATGGTTTAACTGCTGTGTAGTGAAAATACTTTCATTATATATTATTTTGCTATATGTAAGTGAGCGACGTTTTTATGAAAAGCGAAATGACTCGAAGAACAAGTTCCAAACAAAATACGCTATTTTACATTTGGTTGTCGTTTTAAAACTCTAAAAATGTGTTGTTTTTTGTCATTTTTTGAGACAGTCTAGTACTTTGGTTTTCAATATACTTCTCGAAAAGTAAAACAAAAATATCAGTTTATTGTTCACAGTTTTATTTTCAATTTTACCTCTCTGCAACGAACACTCATTAATTTAGTTAGTTAGTGGAATTGTTCCATAAGTCAGTTGATAGTGGAAAGAGCATTATTTACGTCAAGGAATACAGTAACACCCTCTGTAAGTCAACTAGGTAAGACGTATCTACATGAAAACTCTAGAGAATAGATAGCGTGTTTATATTAGATGCAGTATAATTGTCACACAGTCAAAAAGCCTACTGCTACGATTATAGAACTTTTATGAGATGACACATACCTTCCTAGTTATATTAAGGCTTTTATGTACTAGATTAAATCTTATTTATGTTTTCTCTCTCTCTCATTATTTTAGCACGACTTACTTTTGTCAGAAATAATAATGTAAAATGAAACTAGTTTCTTCCAGGTTCAAGTAGTGAAATATTTTGGAAGTACTTGTGTTTACCTTTAGTTAACTGAAGTGTGTTTATAGTTGTCATCATTGGGTTTATGACATGTAATAAATCAAAATACAGAAACGATTGCAATGAAAACAGTCGAACCTAACACCAGGAGAAGTCGACATAATCATTGGGCAAAGGAAGGACTTGACATTTAAAATAAATGCGAAATTAGGCCCAAAATTGGCAATCGTCGAAGGTAGTCGCACGTGAAGTAAAAAGACCCAGTGCGTGAATGATACGAAAAGAAAACATTTTGTATGTAGGACACGTGAAAAGTAACGAGTAACTGTAGACAAGAGATAGAACGACTGGATGACACTCTTATCATGGACAATGTCCGGACACGAGAATGATATTACAAAAATGTTTAAATTCATTACATCTCAGTAAATTACGAAATTCGTGAGTTCTAAAGATATTTGATGAGGACACGTAAGTTTTGAAGTAGCCAATGGTTTACTTAGAACCAAAAAGGAAAACACTGTTCATTGTTACGTAAGTTTCAAAAGTAGCTAATGATTTACTCAGAACCAAGAAAGAAAACACTGTTCATTGTTACGTAAGTTTTGAAGTAGCTAATGGTTCACTCAGAACCAAGAAGGAAAACACTGTTCATTGTAACCAAGAAGAAAACATTGAAAAACTAATTATTACCAGGAAGGAATCTTTGAAAAAAGTTCTGACTTTATAACTAAAGAAACGTTAGAAACTGTGCTGAGTCTATAGCTAAAGAAACCTTACAAACTGTGTTGAGTCTTCTACTACTGAAACGTTACAAACTGTGCTGAGTCCACAACTAAAGAAACGTTACAAACTATGCTGAGTCTATAAGTTAAGAAACGTTACAAACTGCGTTGAGTCTACTACTAAAAAAACGTTACAAACTGTGTTGAGTCTACAACTAAAGAAACGTTACAAACTGCGTTGAGTCTACTACAAAAGAAACGTTACAAACTGTGTTGAGTTTACTTCAAATGAAACGTTACAAACGGTGCTGAGTCCACAACTAAAGAAACGTTACAAATTGTGTTGAGTCTCCCAGTACTGAAACGTTACAAACTGTGATGAGTCTAGAACTAAAGAAACGTTATAACTGTGCTGAGTCCACAAATAAAAAAACGTTAAAGACTGTGCTGAGTCTACTACAAAAGACACATAACAAACTGAACTAAGTGTACAACTAAAAACACCTTACAAACTGTGTTGAGTCCACAATTAAAGAAATGTTAAAAACTGTGCTGAATCTACAACTAAAGAAACGTTACAAACTGTGCTGTCTATAACTAAAGAAACGTTACAAACTGTGTTGAATCTACAACTAAAGAAACGTTACAAACTGTGTTGAGTCTACAACTAAAGAAACGTTACAAACTGTGTGGTGTCTACTATTAAAGAAACGTTACAAACTGTGTGGTGTCTACTACAAAAGAAACGTTACAAACTGTGCCGAGTCTAGTACTAAAGATGCGTTACAAACTGTGTGAAGTCCACTACTAAAGAAACGTTACAAACTATGTGGTGTTTACTAAACGTTACAAACTGTGCTGAGTCTACTACTAAAGAAACGTTAGAAACTGTGTGGTGTTTTCAACTAAAGAAACGTTACAAACTGTGCTGAGTTCACAACTAAAAAACGTTACAAACTGTGTTGAGTCTACAACGAAAGAAACGTTACAAACTTATGTTTTATAATAACTATAGCGAACTAACCATCACTCCTTGAAACATCTCTGTTTGCATGAAATCCCACAGTTTTATAATTAAAGTTTTTCTATTGTTAGTTTTTCTTCTGTATAATTAAGAATTGATTAATGTGTATAACTCTCGTTTTCTTCGTTTTTAGATATGTTGTAGCTCGTGCTTCAGCCCACGCTTGTACGTTATCGCCCATACGATTATAGATAATCTATAAGTCGTACTTTAAGGTTTGGAGTTTGCTATTAAGAACACGAGTTTCGACCGACCAACTTTACATTCTGTTGAAATGAACGATATGGATTTTTTTTTCTCGAATCTAGCGTAGAGCAGGCTCTGTCGTTAGTGTGTTCTGTGTCTTTGTGGATGTTATTATGCGTGGCTACATCGAAATGACGCAACAGAAAGAGAGTTTTCATCTCTTTACAAAATAAATCACTCGTTGTTGCATTTCTTTAATCACACTTGTTAAGGTTGAAGCATAATCCGTCAACAGAAACGTTTCAAAGTGTAAGAAGCCAATTCTCGGAGCAAAGCTCTTTCCTCGTAAATGATCTAAAATCGGACTTTGATCCCCGTGGTGGACACAATATGTATATGTGTAGCTTTTTGGCTGAAGTACAACAATGACAAAAAAGAAGAATCAAACACCTAAAGACTATTGTTTGAAGTTCCAGACCCTCAAACCACATCTTTCATCTAATTTGACACCACCGATTAAATGTTTGCTGCTGTTAAGACTTATAGAAAGAGCATCTGTCTATGTATTGACAGATCTCTGTCAGTTTGTGAGAGAAAATTGTAATTTATACAGTACATCCATGAACGTTTCGTAGGCGGCTACGTTATGATTTGTAAAATACAGTAACTGTTTCAGACAATCTACGTGTTAGACAGTTTCTAGTGGAATTTGAATCGCGTGTCTATTTCCTAATGGGTCTTTAGATGTGCTAAACACCAGTGTAATATAATTTATGTACTAAGCTAGAAATTACATCAATTTTCTACGATCCCACACAGTGGAAATGGTAGAGTTTTGGTGTTCATCATAAAGTTTAGAGAAAGTTCCATGTCTTCATTGAGTAAATTTACACAGGATCGTGTTAGCAGGAGAAAGTAGCACTCAGATTTAGCTACAAATTCTTGTTGACAGAAGAAAGTAGTTCTTAAATTTAGTTACAAATTTTTGTTGACAGGAGAAAGTAGCTCTCAGATTTAGTTACAAATTCTTGTTGGCAGGAGAAAATAGCTCTCAGATTTGACTACAAAGTATTGTTGGCAGGAGAAATTAGCTCTCAGATTTGACTACAGAGTATTTTTGGCAGGAGAAAGTAGCTCTCAGGTTTGGTTAAAATTCTTGTTAACAAAAGAAAGTAGCTCTCAGATTTAATTACAAATTCTTTTTGACAGAAGAAATTAGCTCTCAGATTTGACTACAAATTGTTAGCAGGAGAAAGTAGCTCTCAGATTTAGTTTTAAATTCTTGTTGACAGGGAAAAGTACTTCTCAGATTTAGTTACAAATTCTTGTTGACAGGAGAAAGTAGCTCTCAGATTTAGTTACAAATTCTTGTTGGCAGGAGAAAATAGCTCTCAGATTTGACTACAAAGTATTGTTGGCAGGAGAAATTAGCTCTCAGATTTGACTACAGAGTATTTTTGGCAGGAGAAAGTAGCTCTCAGGTTTGGTTAAAATTCTTGTTAACAAAAGAAAGTAGCTCTCAGATTTAATTACAAATTCTTTTTGACAGAAGAAATTAGCTCTCAGATTTGACTACAAATTGTTAGCAGGAGAAAGTAGCTCTCAGATTTAGTTTTAAATTCTTGTTGACAGGGAAAAGTACTTCTCAGATTTAGTTACAAATTCTTGTTGACAGGAGAAATTAGCTCTCAGATTTGACTACAGATTGTTGGTAGGAGAAAGTAGCTCTCAGGTTTGGTTACAAATACTTGTTGGCAGATGGTATCTCTCAGAAGGATATGATACTTCATTTTTTGGGACGAATACAACTGGTTATCTATACAATGGCAATAATTTTATTATATAAACACGAGGAAGGTTAAATACTGCAAAGAAAGGATGTTATGACAAACATTTATAACATAAAACCGTTATACGAGACGTAGATAACATTGAACTACTAAGTTTGGGCGAAAGTAAGAATATATTTTTATGTTTTTTTCAACATCCAACGGATAAGTTATTTTTTTATAGTCCTATACGTATATATGTAATTTATTAAACACAGATGTAATTATATTTTATATTTTAAAAAACCAAACTCAAGCGTACAGATTACGTCCAGTGTAATTCTGGTATATCGATACTGCAGAGCGTTGCTATAGCTGTTAAATACATACTAGAAAAGGGCAACAGTGAAGACGTATTGATTTGAAACCTCACGCATGCGTAAAGAGGTAAGATGTCCTGGCAGCAATGGTATAAGAGAGAAGTACCGGTCTCGTTTTCACAACTTTCGGCGCTGACCTCTACTGTCTATCCAGATTGTCCAGCTTTCCATATCCTTTAAAGAGAAACAGAAAGGAGTAAGTAGCTTTACTTTTATTTTTTTATCAAATTCTCTAAGTTAAAAGCTTGCAACAAAATAACTATGAGTACGGTTACTTTAACTGTTTTACCTTTGTGTTCATACACCATCACCAACAGTACTACTTTCAGAGTTTGACAAGTTAGCGATATATTTTTTCTCACTTTATCCTGTTGCAGTTAAAACTACGGGTGACGTTTTAGGTATGGTGATGGTGACAAAAAGTTCAAATTATATGCTTACGAGTTACATGACAATATCACCCAAACTGTATTCAGTTTACTGTGCAAAATGACAAAGAAAGTTAAAGGAACATTAAAAGGTTGGCTGACAAAACCGTGAATGAAAAACATAGTCGAGTTCTAAAGATTACATTTAGATAATTTAAGTCAAAGGCATAAAAGTTGACTAGTTGGAAAAGATAACAAAACAGAATGTGAATACTGTTAAATTAAACACACTCTATGGAGGAAAAATGTGTTATAGTTAAACTTACTGAAATATAACTGATATCTCGAGAGTTCGTGAAGTGTAACATGTCGAAAAAGTGGTTAAAAAACAAACAAAATTGCTATTTAAATTATTCCAAAATAAGATGAACTTTAAAAAACGTTCATCTAAAAAACATTCTCATCAAATGTATATTTATACGTCAATGTTAAGAGAACAAAGCAGCGGGAAATGTCTTTTGTTGACGTTTGCTATGAACGAAAAACGCAAAATCCATGTCGTGGCGTATTGCTATAATATCATTCACACATACCTATATTAACCTAGATTAAGGTAAATGAAAAACGGTCTTAAAACCGCATAAATATTACATACGCTTCCACACTACACGAGGCCTAACTGTATTTCTTTGGTTTGTGGCCCAAGCTGGGCTGGCTAGCCTCGAGTAGGCAAAATTGTTTAAGGCAGAAGAGGTCCGGCGAATCAAGAAACGTGTTAGGCCTTATGTTCGTAATTATATTTTCAATTTTACCTTGATCAAAGCTCTCTAACGGATTTTATCTGTTCTTCACTTAATTATTCGATTTATAGATGTTTTTTACAGACAATGGGAATTTAGTAAAAACGACAAAAATATCTCACTTGTGTTAAGCTGATAAACAGTCAGAGCTTATAGAAATTAAAAGCTGTTTGTTCAGATGTGAAACATAGTGACCGTTACATACGATTTGAAAGTTTGAGATAATACTTCAAAATGATATAGCTTTAATGTTCTGTTTGGTGAACACAATTTAATCCTTTTATATTACTAGTATAGATAAACATATTTGTTATATTTTGAAAGTAATTTTCATGAGAGATGTCAAATAAAAGAAGTGTATTTGATGTGTCTAAAGACTGTGTTCTTGAGATTCTGATAAATTCCTACAATCTTTTCACACATTATACAGATCAATAAACACAAAAGCTTTTCACATACTATACGAAAAAATTCACATGAAAACTCATCACTCTCTATACAGATTTTCACACACTTTTCAAAGCAATAAACACAGACATTTTTCACACACACACAATACAAAGCAGTGCACTCAAAAACATTTCACTCATTATACAATTCAAATCACCTAAAAGCTTTCACATATTCTATTCATAGCTATTCCTATCAAACTATCACTTATTCAGTACAAAGCAATACAATCAAAAGCTTTTCACACCTTACAAAAACTGCCACATGGTGCATATAGTCGTATTTTCTAGAATATGTTTATTTACGATAATATGTACTCACGTTAAGGTAAACATCAAGATTAACACTACAGAAGCAATGCAATATCTTGCTGTAATGGTCGAACTGTGATGATCTGCATGTTAAATATAAGCAGCTTGAACGTAAGAGAACGAGAACAGTTCAAGGTTGCCACTAATGAAAGATTTGACGAGAAACCTGCGAAATAAAATATTCAGTCACTCATTTAACCAACTTCTTCAACACCTTTTCACGTTATTTATGTGATTATAAGTTATTTGATATTTTCCCTAAACATTTGCAACACTACTAAATGTGTCCCATTGATGCATATTACGACTTAGTTCGTCTTGCATATTTAGTGTTGTTGTAAAAACTTTCGAAAGGAACCTGTGATAATTTCTCTCAGAGACATTATGTTTCCGTCATAAAACCAACAATGCTAGTAATTGTTATGTTTCACGCCAATATGTTAATATTGTACGGGTAGACATATGATTGTACCACAGTGATAGATTCAACATAACGTTATTAAACATAGCTGCTTCATAGGTTAAAACTCAACGTGCGCTGCTAAACATAGTTATTACATGATACACTATGATGTTATGATAGTTACAATTTCTTAGAAGGATGTACAATGTTAAATAACATTGAAAAAAAAACACTATTCTTTAGGTTTAACATTATTTTCATGATACATCATATTGTAATAACTGTACATTCCAAGAAACGAAATAGTAAGTAACTCTGGAAACTCATAGCCAGCCTTCCTCCCTTGGTGATTAAACATTTGTATTAAATAGTCCTGTAAAAAAACAAAGTTTGATGTTTAGAATTTCTTTTTCCTTCATAAGTTCGATTGCTTAAAGTTGTACATTTTTTAAAACAATGCTTTGCATTAGAGATCTTCAGAAAGTCATTGTAAGTGTTTCTTTGGCGGCCTGGCATGGCCGAGCGCGTTAAGGCATGCGCTCGTAATCTGAGGGTCGCGGGTTCGCATCCGAGTCACGCTAAACATGCTCGCCCTCACAGCCGTGGGGGCGTTATAATGTGACGTTCAATCCCACTTTTCGTTGGTAAAAGAGTAGCTTAAGAGTTGGCGGTGGGTGGTGATGACTAGCTGCCTTCCCTCTAGTCTTACACTGCTAAATTATAGACGGCTAGCTCAGATAGCCCTCGACTAGCTTTGTGCGAAATTCCAAAACAAACAAACAAGTTTCTTTGATGCTGTGATTATTATTGAGACATCTTTACAATATCGGTATAATGGAAGAAACAGCTTATTGTGTCTTTCACGTGTTTTCTACTGTCACCTTGACATTTTTCTCCCCCCTTCTCCAAAGACTTCTCGTCTTCAGATTGGGAAGTCCTCGTCTAAGGAACCAAGAAACTTGCATCATTTCAGAATCTGACAAAATTGGGACTATCTTATGTTTAGCGTGTCAAATCTTGTAACTGAAAGTATTAATACCCCAGCACTAACTGTATATATATATATATATATATATATAATTATTCCCGCTTTTTGTTCAGGAAACAAAGTGTCACGTTTTCCTGAGATTTATTTGTAATTAATAAATAAATAAAAACAATTAATTTCAATATTCTGTGATTATTTACTTTTTCAATAACATTATTCTTTTCCTTAAGATACTGTAAATAAATTCTTTATAATCGGTTCTAATTACCCATACCAAATATAAAAATATTTAAGCATATGGATAGCTTCACGTATTAGATTGTTATCATTTTCCATACATGCTCATATTTAATAACAATATTAAAATCCCATGAAACTTATACTTTAAAACTCAGCACGACATATTCGTCCCCCCGTGAGGCAGTGGTAACTCTGATATAGAAATCTCAAATCCAAAATTCGATTCTCCACAGTGGACATAGCAGATAACCCAATGTAATTTTGCTCAAAAAGCCAACAACAAACAAACATATTTACACTATTCATGTAATTGTGTTTGAAAATTAATTGTTTATAAATATAATTATTATTTTTAGTGAGATTGCAGAATACGTTGTTGTATTCATGTTCTGTGTTTTTTACATTCTACTCTTTCACAGAACTTAATTGAGAACAAGCATGCTTCAATCATACACAACCGAAACCAAAACCCTTAACTCATTAAACTAAAAGCCCTCACTTTGTCTTTATTATATAACAATTCCTGGTAGTTTTCAGTGTTAAGGCTAAACATATGTGACGTGAGTCGTTTGAGAGATCACAGAAACCTATTCTCTATCTCTACAAGACTTTAATAGCAAGTAACTTTTGTTTTGGCCTCTACACTAACACCTTGTTTAAAAAGAAGTTTCACGCATGAAATACGAAACTTTCTTCATTTCAGAACATAACTTGCAGCTACAAATCTCTCTTTTTGTGTTTCTTCATACCACTTTGTCTTATCCAATCATATTTTATTTATCTTCTCTGTTTATTCTTACCACTTTGACTTATCCAATCATATTTGATTTAAAGTTCTTCATTAACCATTTCGGTGTTATGTACTTGTGTTTAAAAAAAAGAAAGAAAGAAAAGCCAATTACTGGATTTCAACCGAAGGGTATATGCTTTATTACCAGGAATTATAGGATTTCTTATTTTTGTTGGAATGACGTAAATCCAATCGTATCTCTTAATCATATTTTGTGTCAAAGAAAAAACAAAAACACACCGAACTTTTCCAAATTCCAGTGTGTAGCAATGGTTTAGATTAATGCGGGATCCATAAAATAGCTGCTGGTCTCGTGAGGCACGTCGACATGAAATAACACAAGCGTTTCTGTTGATTTGATGAAAAGAGTTTGGCGAAGTACGTAAAACGAACGACAAATACTGTGTAACAATTTTGTGAAGCTACTAAAGCCGAAACACTACTGTATCAACCTATCAACAACGCCCACGTTATGCTTATCTCTTTTATTTATTCTTTTCTACACCTGCTTCTCAGTGGCGGGTGGTATAATTAGTAAAACGCAGAGCGAGACAATATAAATCCTGCCTGAAACCTATGAAACCGAACTGGCGTTCACATTAAACCTTCAGTAAATCACGTCAGTTGCTTCAACTTCAAATTGCCTTATTTATAACAGTTAGATTGAGTTTCTAGCTTTGAAACAATATGGTTTACCTATTTTAAAGTGGCCCGGCATGGCCAGGTGGTTAAGGCACTTGACTCGTAATCTGAGAGTTGCGGTTTTGACTTCCCGTTACACCAAACATGCTCATTCAGCCGGAGGTGCGTTTAATGTGACGGTCAATCTCACAATTCGTTGGTAAAAGAATAGCCCAAGAGTTGGCGGTGGGTGATGATGACTAGCTGCTTTCCCTCTAGTCTTACACTGCTAAATTAAGGACGGTAGAGCGCAGATAGCTTTCGTGTAGGTTTGCGCGAAATTCAAAACAAAACCAAAAACCTGTTTTAATACCCCGCTAAAATAGCGGTAAGTCTACGGATTTACAGCGCTAAAATTAGAGGTTAAATTCCACTCGGTGGACTCACCAGTTAGCTTGATGTGTCTTTGCTATAAGAAAACACCCACCCTATTTTTAATTGTTAAATTATTAGAATAATATATGAACAAATAAAATTCTGTACTTTATTATACATCATAAAAGAAGATTCATATTTTTGCTCTTTTATTGTTAAAAAAAAGATATTTCTACGTATTTTCGCTCATTAAATAATAAATACATATTTGGAAAATAAAATCAATTTAGTAAATGTTTGTACCAGCACTTGGCGCTTCAACAATATGGTTCCCTGAGAGATTTCGAGTGTTATGAATTAAAAACGAGTTCATTACGAAATGCAGCGAAACACCGAATTACAGAAGTTAGGCCTCTCAGTGTTGTTTTTATTATATACTAAAGAATGTTTATACTTATAAGTTAAATTATTATAATCAGAAGAACACCGCCGTTTTGATGTACAGAAATATTTTTCGTTTCTTTTAAGATTTTTTTTTACATTCCTTAAATATTTTTATTCTAATATTTCAAAATATTTAAAATGTTTTCAACAGCCTGGAATCGATTTGCGGGAACACAAATATCACTGCCAATTTAGTGTCTATCATTATTATTTTATTATGGTTTGTGAATAGGTATATTTGGTTATATGCCATTTGCTGAATAAATGATAAGTAAATTAATAATATGTATACAAATTCTGCAAATTTGGTATTCACTTTGTTACGATATTGTATTTTCATTTAAATACACTAATTTATTTATTACTTTAATGTGTCAGATTTTATTGCCAGCAAAAATCTTAGTGAATATACTGTCAGTGTTTAGATATTATCAAAACATGAAATAACTATCCGTGTTAGTGTTTAAAGTCTAAATGATAATGAAACGCGGAGTACGTCCAATGGTGGTGTCTAGGTTATAACGAAGCGCGAAATATGTCCAGTGTTAGTGTCTGGATTATAACGAAGCGCGTAATACGTTCAGTGTTGGTGTCTGGGTTATAACGAAGCGCGTAATACATTCAGTGTTGGTGTCTGGGTTATAACGAAGAGCAGAAAACGTCCAGTGTTGGTGTCCGGGTTTTAATGAAGCGCGGAATAAAACTGAGCTGGAGGCCTGGCATGGCCTAGCGCGTTAAGGCGTGCGCTTCGTAATCTGAGGGTCGCGGGTTCGCGCCCGCGTCGCGCTAAACATGCTCGCCCTCCCAGCCGTGGGGGTGTATAATGTGATGGTCAATCCCACTTTTCGGTGGTAAAAGAGTAGCCCAAGAGTTGACGGTGGGTGGCGATGACTAGCTGCCTTCCCTCTAGTCTTACACTGCTAAATTAGGGACGGCTAGCACAGATATCCCTCGAGTAGCTTTGTGCGAAATTCCAAAAAAAACAAAAACAAAAACTGAGCTGGACATGGCCTAGTTGTTGGACCATGAAGATACAGTATATGCGTTCGAGTCAAGTTTCCTTGAAACTGTGTTCTACTTTCTGTATGTCTTAATAGACTATAAGAATTACAGTCAAATCTCACTCTTCAGTTAGAATGACTGAAAAGATAGATAGTGGTTGGTTCTGTTGACTAGCCGAATACCATTTTATATACCAGTTCAATAAATTATATACAGATTGTGCAGATAACCATAGTGTGGCGCCATCTTCTAACAGCACTATTAAAAAAAACGTTTTCGGAACTAATGTAGTGACAGAAACAGTGTCACCACTTCTTAATCTTTTAGTCTGAACTAGCAGTAAAGGTTTTACTTTTCTGTGATTATATCTTTCATCAAAACTCGTTACAACACAATCGATCAAAGTTAATCCACCAAAGGATTACCAGGGCTATCAATATTATTTCTTCTTAAAGACTGAGATATTTAATAACACGTAACAAGATAAAACTAGTTTTTGCCAAGGAAATAAACAAAATAAAATTGGTTTAATTCAAAAGAAAAAGATAGAACGATGAGAATATTTATTATGTTTTTTCACTGTTAAGCCGTTTTTAATGCTCATCTCATGAAACATAAAAAAACAACAAGGTATTAAAAACTAGTTAGAAATACATGTAATAAGAAATCGCTCAATTTGATTTTCCTTTATACAAGTCTGAGGTTTGTGCTACCGAGTGTATTATAAAACATTTCGTGAATAATCGTGACAAATGTGCGTGTGAGCTTTATGTGACATATTTAAACGACTTTCTAAAGTTTCGAAAAATAAATAGTAATTATTATTCCGCACATAGCGTCCTCTTCTCATTGTGAAAAGAAAAATAAGTTAATATATGTCACATTTAATCTTTACCGCGCATACGATTTGTGATGTAATGATGATAGTTTTACGTAGCTAAGCCTAAAGCTACACAATAGGCTATCTGTGCTGTGCCAAGAAAGAGTATCGAAACTCCATTTTTAGCGTTACAAGTCCTCAAACATGTCGCTGATCATCAGGGTGTTGCAATAACACCCAAAACAATTTGTAACTAAGACCCACAAAATATATCGATTAGAGCAGCAGTAAAATGAAAGAAAACAAAAAGTTTCATTATAGTTATAACATGGAGATAACAGTTTGAGTTTTATATTTAAATTAATAAATAATTCAACACAATAAACAATGGTTTATGAATGACTAAAAATAAGGACCAGGAGCCAGGCTTTATCACAGTATTATTTGACAAAAGATTTCGTTTGATAGAGACTAAAACGAGATGAAATTTGCGAGCATGCTCTGTGCAAGCATCACTTTCAAGAACTGTTTCTTTGATGACTTAGTATTCATGAACTATTCTAAGAATCCAACCAAATCGATCGTTAAGCGTGCTTTCTACTCTGTTTACATTCACAGTTTCCAAATTGCAAAGCAACATGCTACATACACTTCTAAATAGTCGATATTAAACACGGACTTTCTTGGAATGTTTTCTTCGCTATAAAATCTTGCAATGAATAGATTACTCCTGAAGCGGAGCGGCCTGCATCTTTGTTATAAATGAACACTTTAGAAATAATTTAGGTAACAAATAGTTCACCTTCGTAGAAATTTTGCAATGGCACCTCGAAGGACTTATTTATTGTGTCAAGTTTCAATTACGTGTTTCGAGCATGAACTAATATTTATGGATAGTAGATAAAAACGTGGCTAAATGCTTCAACTATCTATTTGACTAGATGACTCCTATTTTATTTATTTATTGTCAAAGGATATTAAGCCAGTTCAAATAACTTCACATGGACTTATCTATTATGCATAATACTGCTAGTTTAACATGATCTATTAATAAACTCTTAAGTTAACTGCATCCAGTCTGTGCAAAGATGGCACCTCCTCGTGGTATAGTGATGTCATCACGTTAGCCTTGTACTGTATAAAACTCATTTGTTCAGAAGCATTTTTCAAATGTCTTATCACAGATATACCGATCGTAAATTCTCGGATTATAGCGTATTTAGCAGACATATGCTCAGCCTAAAACGATCGTGTGATGTTTTTGCATCTGTCAGATATACACTCCTATGGTTGTTCCATTTGGGTTTGTTATTTGAAAATAATCATTTGAACACACGTCTTGAATCAGTAAGTTGGTGTGAATTATCTCTTTGACAGTTCCAGGAAAGGGCGAATTTGACTGAAAAGGACCACTTTTTTCTTTTTTTTAGTTGAATTTATTTCGAGTAATAACACTAAATGCGGGAGTAATACTTTGGCTGCAAAAGGTCACAATAAATTCGAGGTTCGATTCTTTGCAGAACCCGGTATTTTACAAACCAAAAGATACGCTAGTAAAGGATTGGTTTGATTTGCTTCGAGTTTCACTCATTGCTACTAATTTAGCAATTCAAGACTAAAGGGAAGGCAACTAGTCATCACCACCCACCGCCAACTCTTGGGCTACTCTTTTACCAACAAATAGTGTGATTGACCGTCAATTATATTGCCCTCACGGCTGAAAGGGCGAACATGTTTGGTGTGAAAGAAATTCGAACCCGCGACCCTCGGATTACGAGTCGAGTGCCTTAACCACCTGGCCATGCTGTATCTGCTAGTAAAGGAACCTTAAAGTATTTCATGAAATATAATGGTAGTTCGAAACTAACCTAATGAGAATGGAAAAAATCAGAAAAAAATTAATATTTTAACAAAAATAGCTTTCGAAAACCTTTTATAAGACTTGCAGTTAGATATATAGATGTGAAACGAGAATATAATAACATAGTTCGTCTCTCAAGGAAAGTTTAGCACAAACCATCACTGAATCGATTAATCATAGTTTATATGGGAATATCTAACCTTCTGTGTGTTAATGGGGATATTTAATCTTCAATGTGTTACATGGAGATATCTAATCTTCTATGTGCTGAGAGAAACCTCTTCGTGTTCAGCTGTGTCAACATTACCACAAGAATGATAGCCTGACGCGACTACAAACTTCCCAAGTCTCTCAGATATGAAAATTTCTGCTACGTTGCCAAAGTAATTCAGCGGAAACACGTTTGAAAGACTGGTTCAGTGGATGAAAAGGAAATCGTCCTCATAGACATGTTGATGGTTTCTTTATTCAACAATTTAAATTTAAGGAAGAAATGAAAGAGTAGCGGAGGAATTGTATGTCATATATTTTTCAAACTTTTAGTAATCTCTGAACCATTAATAAACTTCAAAGAATAAAATCCAAAAAGAAAAAAATTATTTAAATTCGTGTTGATCGGTTTGGTTCGTTGCTAGGCCTTATGAAACGTTATCTAAATTTTATGTTTAATAAACATATATGTATATATATATTGAACACTAATTAAATATACAATTACTATTGCAGATTTATAGAATAATTATTAAAATCTGAGTAAATATTTACCTTTCACGCTTTGTATCTCCTGAATGTCCTGAACGATTGATGCATATGTATTTATATATGATAGGCCTGGCATGGCCAAGCGCGTAAGGGCGGGTTCGCGCCCACGTCGTGCTAAACATGCTCGCCCTCCCACCCGTGGGGGTGTATAATGTGACGGTCAATCCCACTTTTCGTTGGTAAAAGAGTAGCCCAAGAGTTGGCGGTGGGTGGTGATGACTAGCTGCCTTCCCTCTAGTCTTACACTGCTAAATTAGGGGCGGGTAGAACAAATAGCCCTCGAGTAGCTTTGTGCGAAATTCCAAAACAAACAAACAAATTTATGTATAAAGCTGCTTTTTTTCAAGAGTATGCTACAGGATACCTATTAATGATTATTTTTAGGTCGCTAAAATTACATATTGATGTCAACATTGATCTGCCGGTCTTCGTATTTGCTAAACGGTTAATTTGAGAGAAGAGATTTCGAATATATATTTATTATTGTTTGATGTAGATATATATTTTATGTCGGTAGTACATATATGCGTGATTTCATTGTACCATGTCGAATAAACTGATTTTAGTCTGAATATTTCTCATTTGAAGCTCCATGTGGAAGTGAGAACTGTCAAAAAGCAATCACTTCGTTAGTGTTCTTTTCTTGCGCTCAGTAAAATGACAAGTAACAGTTACATCCAGCGGAAAAACACCCACAGTTATTTAACAAACCTGACCGCTCCATTGCGCTGGATGCACCCATTTATTAACGAACAATCTATTTAAAATAATTCTATAGTGGAAAATAACATTCTAATGTATGGATCCTCCAGCCTTGTTGGTAATGATGTATTGCATTACCAGTGAGTTATTTTTAGCGGATTTTAACATTTAACAACATATTTAACGTTACAACTTGTTAATAAGGTTACGATATATTGACCTACAGGATATTGCTATTGTTAACAACAGCCGCAACAATAGAAAGAAACGTTTAATATACAGAGGTAAGCTAAGCACCATATGAGCTTTTGATGAACACGACACAACGCCGTTATGTGAAGGTGCTCTGACAGGTCAGAAATTCAGACGAATATCTCAGAGATGGCGCTGTTTCAATTCCATTTCTTTGCACTTTACTTGATTAATCGAGACAGTTAATTTTTCTCATACACACATACGTTATTTGGTAAAAATAAATGTTTCATTTAATTCCAATTCTTTAAAACGCCCCCCAGTGGATCAGCGGTATGTCTATGGACTTACATCGCTAAAAACTGGGTTTCGATACCCGTGGTGGGCAGAGCATAAATAGCCCATTGTGTAGCTTTGTGCTTAATTTAAAACAACAACAACTGCTTTAAAACAATATGGATTTCATATTTTAATACTGTGTTTAAGTTTCTTATAAGTGAATTAGAAAACAGAACACTGAAGCTATATCTTAGTGAAACCTGCTGAGCAATAGTTTTATAAATTAATGTGTTAACGTTGTTGACTACAGTCGTCACTTCAAAACTAGAGACAGAACTAACATAGGTGGTTCTGACAATGACGTCATCTTTGGAACTTCCTCATTTCACTCAACATGTCAAAACTTTTCTTTCTTGAAACAAAGAATAGTGTAAAAGCTGTTAGTTTTATTTGTTTTCAAGCCATGCCATTTATGATAAATACTTATATATATATATATATACATATGTGTGTGTGTGTCTTTTCTTTCTTATAGATATTTCAATCATGAACTGCGTTCTCCTGTCTCTCATTTTTGGAGTGTTTCTATTGGCTGACTCTGTTGTTGTTACACCTTACACCATCGATGGTAATATTACTACATACCTATGTATTCTAAAAAGAAAAACAATTATTTTTTCTTAGTGATAAATAGGAACAAAAAAATTAAAATTTGAATGGAAAGTATCGATCGTTAGTTATTCATAAAGCTTCTACAAAAGTATCTAAATGTACACAAACAAGCAAAGTGGATAGGTTTTAGAACGATTTTCAAACCCTTGTTTATTAACATTGTGATCTGTAGAGCTAAACGAAGAAATTCGATTAGGCAGTTTCTCTGTGCGTGAATTATTTGAAATTCTTGTCTATTCCTACTGTTAAGTACTATCGTACTTAATAACATGTCCCCCGGTGGGACAGCGATAAGTCTTCGGATTTACAACGTCTAAAATGAGAGGTTATATTACCCTCGGTGGATACAGCAGATAGATAATAATAAAATATATAATAACAATTCATTTTATATGAGGTAAATATATAAAAGTTTTTAAAAAATAATACGGTTAAAATGTGTTATAGTGAAAAAAAATATGTGTTTTCTTATAGAGAATAGCTAAAGTATTGAAATTGTTTTATGTCGGACATGGCCCAATATGTACTAAAAAACGTAACCAAACTGCCAATTGAAGGTAATGACGTCAGTTTTTTTTTTCATAGCTTTGACGTCAATGAAAATGTTGCTCTTATGCACTCGTGAATTGTTTGGAATTCAAACAGTGATCTCGAATTCTTTGTGAACAAAACTTCGGTTTTTATTCTACGTCATAGCCATAAGTGGTTAAAGCTGTGTAAAATAAAAATAGAACCAAATATTTTATTTCAAATTTTTATTAAGTTATTTGAAGACTAAGTCTTCGCATTTACGAATGTTTTAAATTTTAAAACACAATTCTAAAAATCAAAATAATAATTTACATATGAACATTTTGGTATGTTATGAATTAAAATTGCTGAATTAAAAGTGTTATTTAAATAACTTAATTTCTTTAAATATCTCACATATTTTTAACTTGTAATTTTTAATACTTGACCAATTAAACTTAAAATCATATATTATTATTATTTTTTGTTAATTGTGGCAGAAGATGGAAAACTGGATGAATATAGAGAACGTTTACAAGAGGTGTTGCCCTACGCGGACAAGTAAGATACTATATGAGTTTCCATTAGGGATAAGTGATTAATCAAACTGTTTTCCATACTTATGGTGTGAACATCATTCAGAAGTTGGCCAAGCATATTATAATTTAATATATTTATTACATAGGCCTTCCAATTCTGGAAATTCTTTAAGGGGCTAGGTTAGAAATATAACATTAAAAATATAATAGGCCTAGCATAATGTCTTGTGACAAATATAATTAATTATAATATACTTCGCTATCATCAAACTAGGATACAAATACTCACATTTTCATAACTCTAATAAATGTCATAAAAGCAATAAAAGTGTAGAAAAGCACCTTTAAACTGCTGTCATTTAACAGATACACGAAATAATTATAAATCCCTATTCTTTTCTTTTACAATTGAAGTTAGTTTGCATTTATAATTTCCTTTTTCTGTCTAAAGTTACTTTATATTATAGTTATAATTCAATTTTTTCCAACGGAAGTTACTTTGTATTTATAATTTTTTTACAAATGAAGTTAGCTTTCAAATAAGTTAGGGAAGGATGAGATGGATAACAAAGTTTTCTTCCTTAGCCATTGAAGTCATCTCCAAATATTATTTTCTTAAAAGTAGGTTCTTCGTCATCAGGTTTAGCTGGTACTCATTTTCTCTTTAAAGTTAATTGTATTAATAATTATCTGTCTTCTATTTAAAGGTAGTTTTGTATTTATAATTATCTGCCTTCTGTTTCAAGGTAATTTTGTATTTATCTTCTGTCTTCTGTTTCAAGGTAGTTTTGTATTTACAATTATCTGTTTTCTGTTTCAAGGTAGTTTTGTATTTATAATTATCCGTCTTCTGTTTGAAGGTAGTTTGTACATAGTTTGTCTTCCAACTAAAGTCAGGTTGAATATAGAGAGCGTTTCTTCTGTCATTAATTTTGCCTTAGCATGTAAAGTGAAAAATAGAATCGATGTTCATGATAGATAGAAAAACTTCCCAAACGATTTGCTCAAATATTTGTAAGCTGAAAAATAACAATAAGTTACGTATTGCTAATTATTTTACACGCGTTTTAAATATATCCTCCAGCAATATCATACGCTAACTGGTTCTTTTCCGCGAAAATAGTAGGTTAAATAGATCATCTCCGATAGATACACACACACGCCCATATTTCTTTTAATTTATGAATTTTCTCATGAAATATTCATAAAATATTTAAATATCACTTTTTTCCGATTCTGATTAACCTGTACTAATAATTCATAAAACTTTTGAAGAAAATAAAAAATATTGATTTCTCTCCACAGGCGGAGCTGTATTCCTCGAAGCGGAAGTTGTGATAACCGCCCCAATTCTTGTTGTGGCGGCTCATCTTGCCGTTGTAACCTGTGGGGTACCAACTGTCGCTGCCAGAGACAAGGCCTCTTTCAGGGATGGGGCAAATAATTGTTTTTGTTTCTTAACTTTTTTGAAGTTTCTCACCTCTAACTGTTGCTTGGTCTAGCAGTCATGTTTAGTTGTTCCAATGAAATATTTGCAGTAACAGAATATATTAGTGTTTTTCTGTTAGCTCATTGGCGCCTTAGAGTATTGCTGTTTCGAAATAATAGCATACATTTGTTTAACATATTTCTTTAAGATTTCTTAATATCATAACCCGAGGTCAAAATTTGTATCAGATCACGTGGACCGCCATTTTGTTTAGAACAGAAAGTTACGAAAATGAATATTAACGTAAAAATTTTCGCATTGCTAATTTTATCCTAAAATATTTACAAGTAACTTTGAATTCTAATGAAAACTGAACATATTTCAATGACCTAGGCATATTCATTTCTAGAATTTTTAAAATACTGAAACTAAAAAAAAAACTGTTAGGGCAAAACGTCATGGAACTATTCACGACTGTCATTAACTTGTCGATATTTTAAACCATCAAGTGAATATGACAGATGAATATCAAGTGGAAATAAGATGGGTAGTTTTTCAAATTTATTTCATATCTTGCAAAACTGTCGAGACTATACAGCTCACAGTTTTTCTTATGATTTGC
This sequence comes from Carcinoscorpius rotundicauda, assembly GCA_011833715.1. Lineage (NCBI taxonomy): Eukaryota > Metazoa > Arthropoda > Merostomata > Xiphosura > Limulidae > Carcinoscorpius > Carcinoscorpius rotundicauda. The sequence goes on along the minus strand of CM022394.1, from coordinate 93,617,230 downwards.
GTTTATTTCTAAATTTAATACCAAAATAAGCTTCTCATTTATTCCTTATGTAACAAAAATCAGATTATGTTTATAACACTGATTTCCATACAAATGCTGTAGGGTCCCAGAATCGTACGATTCCAACGTGACAAAATATTGTTTAAACTGAAATTCAAATATTAGCAAGACAACGACAAATTAAATATATCTTATTATTTTTCGATAAAATATATTTAAAATACGAATTGAGTAAAGTAATTCTAAGAAAATATTGTGGTGTAAGTAAAGTAATCCTATGGTGTATTGTTGAGTAAGTATTGTTGGACACATGTTTATCACAATTCCAGAGCACATAGTTTAGATAAAATGATTTTAGGAGATATTGTTGAAAAGTAAAACAATTCTAGGTCACAGCCAGCAAGTGAAATAAGATCAGCAAAGATGAAAATATTATTGAAAATTCCAAATTAAGTTTGTAATGTTATAAAACTAAATGTTTTATTTTAGGGACTTCAAACATTTGAACAAAAAATTACGATAAAATTTAATTCAAAACGATCAAATTCTGTTAGGGTTTGTAGGAACTTGAATTTTGATGACGTTTAACACTTTAGAATTATCTTTAACATTATTATTGATGAAATACACGTCGACTCGTGAACAATACCTTCTTATGATGATTATAAATCTTTGTAAATCAATTATTATAAGGTCAAGACACCCGTCGACAAATGATACGAACGATACGGGTAATATTAATTTATAAATTAGCTTCAGGCATGTTTATTATTTATCCCACGCCTCTGAAAATCGACCTTAAAAAACAGTGTGCATTTTAATTCCAATATCGAGCAAATATTCACAAGTCTTCCTGAAATTATCACTATATTTTTATAACCACACACTTACGGCCTCATATTTGAATAGTCAGAAAAACGCGCACTTCCAGTAATTCGAAGTCACCACTTTAATGATTCTATTTCATCATTTTATTGTTCTCGAATATTATTCAGTTTGAATTGTATATTTTTTTTTCCGTTTTTCGTAACATTGTTGCTGTACACGTGGACTGCTCGTTGTTCCAATAAATAATAATTGATGTATCATGAATAGAAACACTGAGTGTGAGTTTTATCAAATCTTGTGAAACGTGGCATCAAAAAAAAAAAAAAAAAAAAAAAATTCTAACAAGTTTACGTCTTGCTGCCAAACCAACCTGCTACACTATTTGTTATTAACAGCCGTCATAGTTTAGCCATATTTCACCTTCTGTAATCTCGAACTTTGATACTCCAAACTATTACATATTTTCAGAGGATATCTTCTACTGTTTGTTAGTTTTTTTGAATTTTGCGAAAACCTTCACGAGAGCTATCTGCGCTAGCCGTCCCTAATTTAGCAGTGTAAGACTAGAGGGAAGGCAGCTAGTCATCACCACCCACCGCCAACTCTTGGGCTACTCTTTTACCAACGAATACTGGGATTGACCGTCACATTATACGCCCCCACGGCTGGGAGGGCGAGCATGTTTAGCGCGACGCGGGCGCTAACCTGCGATCTTCTGGTTACGAGTCGCACGCCTTACGCGCTTGTCCATGCCGGGCCTTAACAACAATAAATAAACAAAACTTTATTCATTGATAACATTTATACATACACAATAGGACTTTGTTGTAATTAAGCATTTGAACTATTTACAATCTATGTTAATTAACTGAAATTTTACCCAAAATTAAAGGCCTCAAGTGAAGTTTTCTTTAACTTCTATCTCTCCTACAGTTGAATTAAATTTTATGTGAATAAAATCGTTTACTTAGAATAAAATAGTACGCCTATTTTTACTAACCTTAAATTTGGATAACTTTAACCAAGCAGGCCCGGCATGGCCAGGTGGCTAAGGCACTCGACTCGTAATCTGAGGATCGCGGGTTCGAATTCCCGACACACAAACATGCTTGCCCTTTAAGCCGTGGGTGCGTTATTATGTGACGGTTAATCCTACTATGCGTTGGTAAAAGAGTATCCTAAGAGGTGGCGGTGGGTAGTGATAACTAGTTGCCTTTCCTCTAGTCTTCCCGATGTGGCTTTGTTATAAGTAAACACATACACCCTTCAGTCTTACACTACTAAATTAGGGACAGCTAACGCAGATAGCCCTCGTGTAGCTTTGTGCGGAATTCAAAAACAAAACAAACTTTAACTTTACTTCTCATCTTTCTGAAATACCACTTTCTTCTCTAACTTTAGTCTATCACGACAATTTATGCCAAACGTGACATGGAAATAAATCTCAAAGAGCGTCTTGTAACTTTGACAACCACAAGGGACTTTTTTGAATTCTATAACGTTCATTTATGTTTGCACTGATGTGTAAGAGAACAAGCTCACTAATATGCCAATTATTTTAAATTACAAGCAAAATTACTTCGAAATAATAGTTAGAACAAAGCATTCGGTGTTAATGTAAATAAATAAATTGATGTTAATAAAAAACTTAAACCTTATTTTGATGTTTTATGACTTAACTAAAATTTATAAAAGCTACAGTGTACCAACTCAATCAAGCTCATTCCAAAACGGTTTCTTTAAATAATTGAAGATATTAATAAAGTTTCGGGCAATTTATTTTCCACCGTAGCCCTGATGAATCCTATTGTTTGGCAAAATACCTCGTTTGAATTGAATAGAGCAGATATTGTGTAGTTAACACTTCTTTTTTTTTACTTTCATAAGTTTTTTCTAATTTATAAATGTTTTATGTGTTATTCCTCAAAGAAAGCTGAATTGTCATCTCAAGAATATTTAATTCAGCTTTAGGAGTTCAATGTGTAGAGTCGTAGCCTTTTTTTAAATTAACGATGGTAGAAGCGCTGTAGCAGTCGATCTGGTAGATCTGTGAAAAATTCAAATGTTTTCTTTTTTCGACGGGCATAGCCTCGTCCACAGGGAGAAGAAAAAAAATACAGATATTAAAATAATGTTCAATGTAGGGATTTTATTTTTTAAATAAAAGAAAGTTCAAAAAACGAAGCTAAATCTAACACATAAAGATTTAAAGTTTGAATACTTTATAATGAGTGAAGTAATAAATGTTTTTAAAACAAAATTTTATCATTTTTTTTTTTTAATAAATAAAGCTTCCTAGTTGCTGAAATGAAAATACAGTTACGTGAAGGCAACTTTATGGTACGAAAATATGAAAAAACCAACATGTGTTTAATAATTTGATAAAAACTAAAGTTTATGTTTCTCAAGGCATTAACTAAATTTTATCAAATCTGTTCACAACAGCAAAGAAAGAAACAAGTTTGTTACAGTTATAACAAGATTCATATGTTTACATAAAACTAGCTGGGGTTATCCGTACCCTGGACAGAATATATGTAAATTCATGATTAATGAAAGATTATCTTACGATATGAAAAGTAGTTTCTTTGATATATATATATTTTTTAAAAAACAAACAAATCAAGACATTGATAAAAAAAACCACACAAAACGTAAAACCGTAAATTTGAATGTATCTCCTCATGGTCCCAGCAAACCTTCACACCAAATCTGGTGAATATTCAACAAGAAAGTAGAAAAAAATCACAAAATGCCAGATTGGAAATCTCTGTGTATTTCTTCATGAAGCTAATGAACCTCTTTACCAACTTTGGTGAAGATCCATCCACCCTGTGCGAAGTGTTTACATGAATATACAACAGCCAGTACTATTATATTTTAATAGATGGCGCCAGTGCAATTGATTTGCATGTGATGTATTTATGACGTCATATCTGCACCCTGAGAATGAAGAAAAATAAAGTTTTCTGTGACAGGAAACAGAGGCAAAACGACAAAATCGTGACCCCTATTGCATGTCCTACATGCACACAGGATAAAAGTTTCGCGAAGTTGGACGTTGCACATGGCGTATTAAAAAGTTTTTCCAGCATCATTCAAGTAAGAGGTCCATTATAGTGTGGTAAGGAAGAGTGTGTTTGTTCCTTTGAAGTTCGCGCAAAGCGTTAAATTGCGTGAAATTCAAAACTAACAAATAAACACTTTTAGAAACACCTATTGTAGCAAGGAAGAAGCGTGTTCATTACAAAAAATAATTATTGTATTTTTCTTATACTGATTAAGGGTTGAGAATGTCCAAGTGGTTAGTGTGTTTGGTCTGTAAAAACAAGGTTTCACGGTTTGCCGCATTTTTGGGATCATGAGTGTGATATAAGAGTAACAGTTAATCCCTCATTTATATGAAAACAGTAGTGTAGCCAGATATGAAAGATTGGGTGGGTATGGAATGATGAATATTTGTTTGTTGCTACCTACAAACCTACAGGATGGGCTACCTGTGTACGTCCACCAAGAGAATCAAATCTTGGTTTTTAAAATGTGTGAACCCTCAGACTGAGGTACGTTGGAAGAATATGATATGTACAAACCATTATAGACGACATACAAGGAGCTCATATCCTTCCACGCTGGGTGCTGAGTGGGCGAGCCATGGCCTATCCATGACTACACCGCTAGATTAGGCAAGAGTAACCTTTAGTTCATTTGTTCTAAAATCGCCCCTTCTCCAAAGATGGCTTAATAGTAAGTCTGAGAGCTGATAACGTTAATATTCAGGTTTTGATACCAGCGATTGGCAGAGAACGGGTAGTCTACTGTGTGGTATTGATCTTGACAACAAATAAAACAACCATTTGAAAACTAGGACGGCTCTGCTCAGGTAATCTCTGGGGTACTTTGCACAAAATTCTGAAACAAATAATATAATAATTAAGGCTTAATTAGCCAATCAGTGCGAAGCTGTAGATCAAACAGTCCTTTAACAATACTCGTACACATGTTGGAAGCATTTGACCACGGCCATTTTGTAAAATGCTTACATCTTATGAGAAAGAAATACTCTTTAACTGAACATGAAATATGTTCCAGTTAGCTTTGAAATATATTTCTAAACATGAGGGTTAGGAGGTGATTTTCATGTCACTGTAACGTTTTTATAACGTGTGCATCAGTATACTCACTCTCTAAAGAGTTATTGTAAGCAGGACGCCATTTTAACTCAGCATTCAAAGAATTCCACGATACAGTAATTTTATATTAGCTCCATCTATTGAGATATTATAAACATTATTTCCTGGAAGAAAATGAAATTATTACAATTCAGTCGGTTATCATCATGTGTTGAAATGCTATAAACTGTACCACGAACGCATATTCTTTTTTTACTTTCATCATAAAGGAAGTCAAAGTTACTTTTCTTTATATTATTTAAGCACAAGGCTGCATACTGGCTATCGGTGCTTTCCCATTACTTGTATCAACTTTAGGTTTTTAACACCTTACGTCCGCAGACATAACACTTTAAGCCCGGCATGGCCAGGTGGTTAAGGAACTCGACTCGTAATCCGACGGTCTCAAGTTCAAATCCCGGTCGCATTAAACATCCTCGCCTTTATAGCCGTCGGGGGGTTATAATATGACGGTGAATCCCACTATTCGTTAGTAAAAGAGTAGCTCAAGAGTTGGTGGTGGATGGTGATGACTAGCTGTTTTCTTTCTAGTCTCAAACAAACCAAACCATAACACTTAGACATTAGGGGACATAAATTAATTAATATGCCTCAAGGGATTTAGTGTAAGATTAAACAAAAGAAAATTCTCAATAACCACAGTGGTTGAAATTGTTTAAGGCAGGATTAGAGTAAATTAATCTATGAGATCTTTTCTATATTTTTTAGCCATACTTTTGTGTGTAAGCACCACAGAGCGTAGAGCGCGCATATATCCGCTTTGATTTTGTTGCTCATTAAGATATCTACCAACTAACCCTCAAACGAAAATTCTTTTTGGTAGGATTAGAGTAAATTAATTTATGAGACTTTGGCGTTGGCAAATACATCAATCTAAAGATGTGATCTTCTGAGTCCAAAATCATAATTAGGTTTCCAATCGGTACAAGCGATCTGTATTACAAATACTCAACTAACAAAAAATAGATCATATAAATGTTAAACTCTGGAATGTAAGACATTTTATCGTTAATATGTATATGTATATTATTAAAAACATGTATCGTATATTTGATTGCTATGCATTTATTTCTACCAGTGTTACGTAAGAGATGGAAAAAGCATTTTTAAGGATAAAAAACGTTATATATACATATATATATATATAATTAACACTAATATTTTTTATATAAATAAAAATACTATTATTATTATAAGCATTGAAATGCAGTAATAAAATGGTCTTATTCATATGAAGTAACTTTCGGAGTGTTTCTCGTTTGATCATTTTATTTTATGAGCGCCATCTGTAGTACATAATTAAAACTTTATATCATTAAAAAAAAAGTGGGTTATGTCCGTAGTACAGATTTGAAAGAGTGATACCAGAATTCAAAGTAAGTGTCTAGAGTTTGTAAGACAGATTTTACAGAGCTTAACGCATTTTATGTGAAACATTTTATTTATCTAAATATTTCACTCTAGTTATTACCTATTATAACGAAGGATTATCTATCCAATAGCGTAACTGTGGCTTCCCAGGTGAGAGGGACATTTTCTGTAGTTGTGGAGTGGATTATATGTAAGCTATCAAAATATTTATTCTAGTCTTCAAGAAATGTGAGGATCGTGTTTTCCGAATGCCCGTGAAAATTAATCCTATCCATCTTCCGACAGGCCGAGTATGACCAGTACTAGCATGTGGTCTGTACAGATCAAGTATGACTAGTGCTAGCATGGTGGTCTGTACAGATCGACTATGACTAATACTAGCATGGTGGTCTGTAGACCTTAAAGTTTCTCAGTTGCGCCCTACTGCTGAAAAATACAATAAAGAATCGCACACTGCACATGAACTCATTGGTGTTTTATAAAAGTGACGGTCAAATACCACTATTCAGTGAGATAAACCTAAACTAAGAGATGACGCAGAGTGTTGTTGAATAGCTAACTGCTTTCACTCTAATATATCAATTCAAAATTAGGGGTAGCTATTACAGATAGCCCTTGCGTAAGACACAAATAAACAATCATCTGGGAACTAGTCATACTGTTGTTAGTTATATTTCGAACAGATGGCAGCACTTATGTAAATGGATCACTTGAAATAATAGATACACGAGAGAAGGTTGTGATGACAATAAACTGCTGCTTCTGTTTATCATAGACGCGTCTGATAAAAACAAAACAAAAACACATTGTGTAACACTTCACACGATGAACAAGTAGTGGCAACAAATACATGACACAAAAACACATTGTGTAACACTTCACACGATGAAAAAGTAGTGGCAACAAATAAAAACAAAACGAAAACACATTGTGTAACACTTCATACGATGGACAAGTAGTGGCAACAAATATAAACAAAACAAAAATCACATTGTGTAACACTTCATACGATGAACAAGTAGTGGCAACAAATACGTGACACAAAAAAGTTTTTAGAAAAAGATGCCACGCAAACTCATTTAAATGTGTCCAAAGAAGTTGTCTGTTCCAAAGCACAAACCTATACAATGTGCTATCTGTGCTACAACCACTACGGGGATCGAAACACGAGTTGTAGTTTATTCTTTGTTTACACCTTTACTTTTGAGCCACATGGGGCGTCGTTTCCAGAAAAATAATGTTTATCAAAAAATTGTTAATATTATTTTGTTTAAAATCACATATTCTGAATTTAGTACATTGTACTAAAATATATTCTCATCGATCTTTAATTACAATAAAGTATAGAACAACGTTTCGATCTTCTTCGTTCATCTTCAAGTTAACAATGAGAGTTTGCAACTGATCGTTTCCGGACACATGTCTTAGGGACGAGAGTGTAAACAGTACTGGACTGTAGGGGGCGTTGTAGTTAGATGTTAGGTTGTTAAATAGTATAGGTATTCCTTTATATTGGCTTAATTTTGGTATTTGTTGCTGTATAAGTAGGGCTTCTTCGATTTTGCACTTGTTTCCCCACTTAGTATTCATGTGTTTTTTATCGTTGTTTATTTGATTTGCAGTGTTTAAAAACGTATGAATGTGTTTTTTGAATCTTGATTCCATTTTTCTGTTTTTTTATTAATGTAGAACCCGTGGGAGCTGTTGTATTGTATAGAGAATGTTGATGTTGTGTTTGTCAGTGTAGGACTTCATTTCTGTCCTACCGGGTTTTTTGCGAACCCGCGACCACGACTCGAACGCCTCATTTACCCACCTGGCCATGCTGCCGGGTCTTTTTGCAATAATAAACACATGTAATAAAGTGGTATTTAAAACACATAATTTTATTTAAAGAATTAAAAAGAACAGATTCAGAAGATTAGATGATTAAAACAATACGACAACCACGCGAAAAATGTTAGGTTGCCATTACTACTGTTTTATGAATAATGCATTAATTATTAATCCAAATACATTATATTATGATTTATAGAATACGCTTGTCAATAATCCAAATTAAACTGTTTATGCTGAATTTCTGCTTCTCTACCATTTTCACCTTCCACAAAAAATACATTTTTCTTTGGTAAAACTTAAAAACAAAGAGGAGTGAGACTAAAAATTTCGATGAAAAGCAGTTGATATAAATAATATAAAATAGGACAAATTGGCGTTTTGTATGGTGCCAGGCTTCTTTTAATACAACAGCCCCCCAGTGGCTCAGTGACACATTGTTCTGTTTAAGTCGCTGATGTCATATCCGCTAATTGGATTGGTTCATACCTTTATTTAGTTTGTACCTCGTCCATAAGTAGCTCAGCAGCGAGTCTGACGGTTTATAACACCAAATCCGGGTTTCGATATCCGTGGTGGGCAGAGCACAGATAGCCCATTGTGTAGCTTTGTGCTTAATTCAAAATAACAAAATAACAAATTTAATACAACAACCATGTGCAGATCAGTTTGCTAATTTAATGTATTCTTGCTGAGACAGATCCTGTCCATACGAGGCAGCTTGACATGTTTTCTTGTTGTAGCCCAATAACTGGTTCGTCTGTCGCGATATTTTCACAAATTAAATTTATCATTTCTCGCTACTCAGAGAAATCTCTTTGAGGATCCAAGTCCGTTCGGTCTCTTGTATTCTTATCCCAATATTTTTTCTCCTCACTTCTTTTCAAGTAACTGGAAGAAGATTTACGTTCACTTGTTATTCGTTGATTCTGCCAATTTATCGTTTTCTTTATTTTCTATTTTCTGTTTGAAAAAAAAATCGATTTTCTGTTCAGTACGAGAAAAGCATTCAATGTACGTTTTATATAAAACTGTAAGTTGTGACATTAAAATAAACTACCACGTGGTTACGCTGCTCGACTCGTAATCTGAGAGTCGTGGGTTCGAATCCCCATCACACCAAGCATGCTCGCCTGTCAGCTGTGGGGGCGTTATAAAATTGCGGTCAATCCCATTATTCGCTGGTAAAAGAGTATCTCAAGAGTTGGTGGTGGGTGGTGATGTCTAGCTGTCTTACCCCTAGTCTTACACTGCTAAATTAGTGACGGCTAGCCCAGATAGCCTTCGTGTATCTTTGAGCAAAATTCAAATAAAAATAAAGTGTAACAAGAATTTTAAAATAGTAAATTGTGACACTAAACTAAACTATACACAGGAATTTTAAAATCGTAAATTGTGACACTAAACTAAACTATACACAGGAATTTTAAAATCGTAAATTGTGACACTAAACTAAACTATACACAGGAATTTTAAAATCGTAAATTGTGACACTAAACTAAACTATACACAGGAATTTTAAAATCGTAAATTGTGACACTAAACTAAACTATACACAGGAATTTTAAAATCGTAAATTGTGACACTAAACTAAACTATACACAGGAATTTTAAAATCGTAAATTGCAAGAGTAACGTGAACTTTGTTTCGTAAATTAGATTTCTGTGACTTTGGATGACGTTTTGATTGTAAATTTACATTTTAAGATGGTGTTAATTTCATAAGTAATATTTCTATTCAGCATCGATAACATCAGAAAATGTTTAAATCTTAACTTTATATCTTTCATAAACCATTGTTGAAAAATTACTTTTTTAATAACTGAATTTGTTTCTGTTTTGTAATAAAAAAAATGAATTTTCAATGTATGGTTATTTTTAGAAGAAACTGACGATTATGTGTCACGCGACACAAAAACGTAACTTTTTATTTTTTTTTAAACCGCCATAGTTCATTAAATCGCTCAACCATTCCGAATGTCATCCAACCAATAGCAATAAAAGTTTTATTAATTTAGTTAACGTAATCAACCAGTATTTGATAGCGCACGTTTATTGGACGTTTCTCATGAAAAACTAAATGTTATATTCTGTTTTATTTATGCATTGTTGAACCATCTGATCGTGAGCAGCATCTTCAGCTCGGTTTCCGATATTTTAATTTCGTTAGGGCTAATGAGTTTTACTTTAAGTTAAACTTTAAACCAACTACATATGCATACTTTATTAATGTATTTGATGCAAGTAACATCTTTATTTATATATCAATAAAAAATTATTCCCCTCAAGAAACAGATGTGTGTTTTGTGAAGCATATAATTTTTCTTGATAAATATTTTTCTAAAAATCGTTCTTTAACAAGATGTTTAATAATAATTTTTGATGTTTATCGTTGCTATCGAGAGTATTTCGTTATTTTCTTTAATTTTCAATTTATTCCCAATAGCCCAGAGGGTAATTGGCCGCGTATAACAAAACATGTAAGAAATATTATGTATTATATAAACAAAACAGTTAATCCTTTACGGGATAAAAATTGGTCTTATAACTTAGACAATAGAGGGCCTCTTTTTTGCTTGTTTTCTGACACGTCTAGAAAAGGTATTCTGTAATATCAACACCAAACGAGTCTTATTTTTTATTTTAAATAATATGTTAATTTTTTTAAGATAAAACATAATTTATTTATTTTATGTATGTACACACACACACACAAACATACACATAAATTCTCACGATAATTCAGAATTCATTTAAAAATATTTTCGGTCTATCTTTAACTTTGTACCAATATGAGCATATATAATATCTATGATATTTTAAATAACCCATGGCGTGAGTCACTCCAAGGGCCCGGTATTACCAAGTGGGTTAAGGTGTTTGACTCGTAATCTGAGGGTTGCAGGTTCGAATCCCCGTCGCACCAAACATACTCGTCCTTTTAGCAGTGGGGACATCATAATGTGACGGCCAATCCCACGATTCATTGGTAACAGAGTAGCACAAGAGTTGGCGGTGGGTGGTGATGACAAGCTACCTTCTTCTATTCTTATACTCTTAAATTAGGGACGGCTAGCGCAGATAGCCCTCGTTCAGTTTTGCGCAAAATTAAAAAAAACGAACAAACAGTCCAACGAATTTTTTATCACTTTCTATCTGTAACCAGAAGTAGGCCTGGCATGGCCGAGCGCGTTAAGGCATGCGCTCGTAATCTGAGGGTCGCGGGTTTACATCCGAGTCGCGCTAAACATGCTCGCCTTCCCAGCCGTGGGGGTGTTATAAAGTGACAGTCAATTCCACTTTTCGTTGGTAAAAGAGTAGCTCAAGAGTTGGCGTTGGGTGGTGATGACTAGCTGCCTTCCCTCTAGTCTTACACTGCTAAATTAGGGGCGGCTAGAACAAATAGCCCTCGAGTAGCTTTGTACGAAATTCAAAAACAACAACAACAACAAGTGACCAGAAGTGTTTAAAAACGTTGAGAAGATGGTTGGATGGTGATTTCTACCTATGGTAATACTAAATACATTTTTATTTGGACCGATTTCTTTCACATACAATCTCAAAAGTTTGGCAAATCGATTTGGAAAAAAAACGTTCAAAACTTTAATAGTAAGAAGAAATGAATTACGTTTTTTCATTTATTTTTCCTAACTTCAATGTGTAGACTAACTAAACCCAAATTTTCGTGAAATTTCAGAATGATTTTTTGAGATAAAGTTTATACGGTCGTTAAAGAGAAGCTAGAAGACTCAATGAAAAAAAAGAGACAAAAATATAAGAGTTGGTGCTATTAACTAAAGCTATCGTAAGCACACAAGAAAAGTCCCGTGCTACGCGTGGAATTATGTTATCGTCGACCTTATTTCATCTGATGGCCATCTTTCTGCAATATTTTTGGACATTGCAACTCCTATTTTAATAAGGGTTTAGAGAATAATGGCATGATAAGTCTTATGCTACACATACTGAAAAACTTTGGCCTGTTACTGACGTGGATATAAGTTTCAAGCATCCAATAAGAGGTATAATAATCAAATGATGTTATGTCGGGGTCTTAATAGAAAAGTAGTGAAATGGGAATGCTAAGATTCCAGTTTCTTTATGAAAACAAGCACTGATTTCGAATTGTGGTTCGAAGTTTGGGGCCGTTTGGCATAAGTCTTTCCTAAACTGAAAAGAACTGTTTGTTATCTTCCTAAGTAATGCCATTTTCGTTGCAAGTGCTTTAAGGATCAGAAGGTTCTCTTTCGTTATAATAATCTGTTGTCGTAAAATCCTATTCTGCTACCTCGAAGAGCTTTGAAAACTTCCGTCTCAGAACGTTGTTTCTACATTAGTTGATATTCTTGCCGTTTTATTAGAAAGTTTTATGAGAAACGTCCAGGCGTAACTCTACCCGTGAATCACATGTGCAAATCTTTCTTATAAAGTGCGATTACTATCATTTACCACAAATACATAATTTTATTTTTATTAAGAGGAACCAAGGTCATTTTTTATTTTAGGTTTCTTCATAATTTAGATATATCTTCATAAATCCTACAGCACTAAGTGTAAGATCAAATAATCACAAGTTACACGTTTTAATTAGTTTGTTTTGAATTTTTGCGCAAAGCTACACAAGGACTGTCTGTGTTAGCTGTCCCTAATTTAGCAGTAGACATGTAAGATTAGAGGGAGGACAGCTAGTCATCACCGCCCAACAACGACTCTTGGGCTACTCTTTTACCATTGAATAGTGGGATTGACCGTACCATAATAATGTATCCACGGCTGAGAGGGCGAGCAAGTTTGTTGTGACGAGGATTCGAACTCACGACCCTCAGATTGTGAATCGAATGACTTAACTACCCGGCCATGTCGGGCCGACACATTTTGAAAACTTAGGAGTATTGTTTCAATCTATTATACTGTGTATTACGCATGCGTTACTTTTAGCATTTACGGCCTCGCTCGTGTATAACCAAACCATGTACAAGATCAAGGTTGCTCTAAAGTCTTCCCATTGCAACATATTCTCTTTATTCGAAACTTTTATAATTATTGATTTATGTCTAACCCAGAACTTTTGACTAAGCTGATAGGAACTTGAAGACGCTGTTGGGATTAGAGCCAAAAACACCGCTACCAACGAAGCTGTTTAAGTAATGCATGTTACATATTATAAATATAATACCAACTTCTCTTACGGATCAATTAGTGACTTAAACTAAACTTCAGCATCCTATTAAAACGTACCTTTTGTTTATTATTGATGTGGATTAATTATTATTTAATTTCAAGCTCTTTAATTCTCGATTTTACGTTACATGAGTTTATCGGTATATGAATGTTTTGTTTTGTTTTTTATTTCGCGCAAAGCTACAGGAGGGCTATCTGCGCTCGCCATCTCTAATTTAACAGTGTAAGACTAGAGGGAAGGCAGCTATCCATCACCACCCATCGCCAACTCTTGGGCTACTCTTTTACCAACGAATAGGGGGATTGACCTAAAAATAACTTTTCAGGCGGGCATATTTGGTGTGACGGAGATTCGAACCTCGGATTACGAGTCGAGTACCTTAGCCACTTGGACATGCCGGACCTACCTGCTCTATCCTTCACTAATTTCAAAGTGATGAATTAGAAGGAAAACAGCTATTCAACACCACCCGCCACAGCTGTTAGGCTATTCTTTTACCAACGAATAATGCGATTGACCGTCACATTATAACGCTCCTATGGCCGAAAGGTTTAGGATGTCCAGTGACGGAATTCGAAATCGGGATTTAATTCAGTAATTGTAGAAATTAACCCTTTATGTTTTAGACTGTAACTTGAGACGTCATCTAGTATTTCTCAAGATCTATTTTCAACACTCGTCTCGTAATACGAGGGTCACGGATTCGAGTCCCTGTCACACCGAACATGCTCGTCCTTTTAGCCATAGGGACGTTATAAATTACGGTAAATCCCACTATTTTGTTGGTAAAAGAGTAGCTCTAGAGTTGGCGGTGGGTGATGATGATTAGCTGCCTTCCCTCTAGTCTTACACTGCTAAATTAAGAACGGTTAACGCAGATAGCCCTCGTGCAGCTTTGCGCGAAATTCAAACTAAACCAATTTATTTTCAATATATAATATGTTGTTTTTTATTGTTAAGCTCACAGATACACAATGAATTATGTGTGCTTTAATCATTGCGAGTATCGAAACCCGAGTTTTATCGTTAAATGCCTTCAGACTCATCGCCGAATTACCCGGGGGCTGTTCATTTCTACTTTGAATACTGTTTAGAAATTGCGTAACCTTTTATTATATGAGAGCCCCCAATACACCTCATAACTTCTTATAAGTACTAAAATCATTTTTTGACGTTTCCATCGTCTATAAGGTCTCAATACCTTTTCCATTATTAAATGTTTTAAAACGTTATAGAATCACTCTTGTGGTTGTTGTAAGAAATAAAACAAACTACTTACCCCTAAACGACGATCTACTGATTAACCACCTATTCACCCGAAAGAACAAACTTTACAGAAACTATTTCATAAGTTTCTAATAGCTGCTAAATCCAACTCTCAAAATAGTTACACCCAATATTTTTTTCACTTTTCAATTCTTAAACAGTTACGTCACACAAATCGGGGAAAAAAAATTCGAGAAATACATATATTTAAAATAACGTTTACAACGTCATGTAAATAAGCAGTAATTACAAACATTTTGTAATTGCATGGTGTTAAAAAGAAATAAAAAGCCAAACTGCCTCTGGAAACGGTTGAAACTGAGACAGCAAATAAATAATGAAAATTATTCTTATTTCCGTTTCTTATCACACATTTGCCTTGAACTGGATTACAGTTCATCAGTCTAAGAGAAGTACGCTGAATAACTCTGAACGGGTTTGATTAACGTGTTACGACCACGAATCAGGCTATTAATATTGTTGAGACTAATTAATCACGTGATGGAATTCTCTCGAAACATAACAGTGACGAATGTGACGAACCCGACATGGATCAGAAAGTTCTGTACAATGTATTGTTGGATTGTTGTTAAACTGTCATCTGTGCCTGCAGTTTCAAATAGGATTACGAAACCCAAATCTAGAATATTCTATTCTATTCAGAGTAGTTCAGTCAAGTGATTACCGTGTAGAACTGTATTTTATCGTGAGTAGTTGAGACAAGTGATTACCGTGTAGAACTGTATTTTATAGCAAGTAGTTCAGGTAAGTTATTACTTTGTACAACTGTATTTTATAGCAAGTAGTTCAGGTAAGTTATTACTATGTACAACTGTATTTTATAGTGAGTAGTTGAGACAAGTGAATAAGATATTGAACTTTATTATTTACAGTAATTTGGCTGTGTTGTACGTCCATCTTTTTATTTGTTCAGTACAAGAAGCAAAGTTTGAAATTCTCTTTGAAACTTATCATAGACAGTTCTCGTGACCTGACTTAATTAAACTCCTTAATTGTTATAATAAATTTGAAAGCGACTATTCCAATCTAATTTATATTAAAATGTATCTGTTTGGAGAGACCTAAATATTTTTCTTAACAGGTATCATTGTATTTGATTATATTAAATAATTTCAAAAATGTATTTTTCCTTTCTTTTCGTTTTATTAGTGAGAAAACCTTATGCTATAGTATTTAAACAAAATGACATGTTACAACTTTGGTCTCTTAAGACAAGTTTAAACCTGCAATATGTGTCATTTTGGAATGCAACTGAAAGATCTTATATTTCGTGATTTACTTCTATTTACGACTATCTAATTGATCATAGAGGAAGTTATTGTTTCCACGTTATTTGACTTAATAATTCCTGAAGTTTTAAGTTGTTTATCTGCGACGTTATGTTATCTAAGTTTCATCCCATATTGAACAGCTTCCGTTAAAAATACACCTTTACTTTGTTTGGTTCTACTTCCGATACCCTCACTTGTAACCATGGCAGCTATAAAGTGGTCACATGACAACGTGGACCATGTGGAAAGGTTGTCTTGTTTTTCCTCTTCGCTATGTTACTAGAAATTTACTTTTAACATAACACTTTAAATCTATTGGATAAGACGACCTACTATACCTAATATTTCGTGACGTTAAGAAAACATATATGTTTATTAATCAGTTAAAAACAGATACAAACAGAGTTTTCAAAGTGTGGGCTTTTTTTTTTCTAATGAGGTTCTCTATTTTAGAAAGTTTCTTGAAGTTGTTAACGATGGCTCATGTAGTAACCTTGGAAACTATTTTAAACTACGTTTTATACGCCTCCCATGGAAATTTTAACAACGTCACTGTTGATTTTCTGACTAGAAAAGCTGGTTTATTAAGTTCTGCAACTTGTTGAGGTGACCGTATGGTTGGGGTACTTCAGGAGGGTAATGGGGTCACACATGGCATAACAATATTATTAAGAAGTGTCGAACACATTGATTCTTTTATTCCATATTGTACAACTTTTAGTGTTTGAGAATGAAATTCTTGAATGGATGTTGAGAGATATGTGACTGGTTTGTTCTTTCATCCTGGTGTTAATGACCTTCTGTACATGCCCTCTGGCATCTTTGACCTTTTGTAACCCTTCTGTACTTCAGTGATGTCTTTTTTAACATTTTGATTTTGTTGTTATAATCCTGATGTCTGTTTCCTTGATCTTGACTTTGATTACATCTTTCTTCCAAATCATATTTTAACTTCCTGTTAATTTCTTCCATTTTTTTGTTTCAATCTTTCTTACCTTATTTCCACTGCTTTATAATTTTCATAAATTTGAGTCTGGATTTTAATGTACCTTTATCAAAATAATACCACTCCTGTCACCAGTGTTAGGAAAGGTTTCTATTACTGAGAGTTTTTTTTTTTCAGATTACTCTACAAGAAATAAAAGGCGCTGTCTATTTAACACTAATAACAAAATTGTTTCATTGCTACAAGTTGCACAGTTAGCGTAACCAACGTTCACCGATAAGCCTACATTCGCAAATAAACGACATCAGACAAACTGACAAAATAATGCACTGATTATTGATTATCTGACTAACAAACACACTAACACACACTTTTTGTACGTGCGGTTCAAATTGCTTAATTAACTTTAGATATCGTTTCAAACGTTAAGCTATTTCCATCACGGTACGTTAATCTTTCTTCTGGTTAAAGAGAAATTCACATTTCTAGCAACGTCTTAATTAGGATCATAGATTACAGGAATGAATTCTAAAGTAAATAAAAACAAACAGATATTTAAAAATATTCCAATCTCCTTTACAGCTAGTTTAATATTTTGTGTTTATTTGTTTAAATCCTTTGTTCTTTCGTTAGCTTGCTTGTCGTTTTATTTATTTCTATTTCTAATCACTGTTATAGGTTTACCTCTGTAAAACTGAAATAAACATCCTAAGTTAATCATATGGTAAATATATCTCACCGTATATCAGATAATAGTTTCTGTTACATGGTAAGTTACTTCTTCCGAAAAAAAAGGAACAACTATCATTTTAGTATTTCTAGCTCTTATAACAAAGTAATATTTCAATAGTCCCTGGTCTTGTTGTTATAAGTTTATTATGGAATTACGGTTCTCAGTTGTTACGGTTGCTAAACCATGTAGGTTTGATAAATTGTTCTATCAGGATTTTACCAAGCTGTTAAAAACCCAAAGAGCAGATTTCGGTTTCATTGTTATTAAGCACGAAGCTTCACAATGGACTATCTCTGACCTATCCACAACTAGTATCGAAACCCGAATTTTAGCGTAAACCTTCAGAATCGCCATGGAACCAATGAGGGGGAGTCTAAAGAGTAGATTAAATATATTATACACCATATAATAGTCCAATATATCCCATTACGTCAAAAAGCCTGTTTAGTACTCCAATACCATTCATTTTAGTAATTTTAAAATGAAGAAAAAGCTTTGAAATTAGAGCTTAGTCATATTGCCTCTGTGTTGTGATTCATAAAGTTAAAAATAACCGCAAATATTCTCTGACACGTCATGTAAGCATTCTCCTGAATAAAATGGTGTGATAAGACAAGTCACAGTTTACAGTACCAACATGTACTTCAGATATAACTACGTTTGATGCTGTGGTTTACTACGCATTCGATGAGACCATTGTCACAGTTTGTTTACAGTATGGAAAAGCACTACACGTGTAATGCTGTAATTTATTACGTGTGTTAAACGTATTTTCCCATTAAATAAATTTGTAGCAGTGCTATCACCTACCGGCCATTTTAAAATACAAAATAATTACTAAAACGAGAAAGATAACAGAAACTTATTTTATTTTTGGTGACAAGCTGCTAAAGCTTCGAACGTTTGATAACATTTACTACTGCACTTGAACATTTAGAATGACATACACACATATATAATTACACACACACGTTTATATATATATATGTATACATATAAATCTGTTGTATCACAGGTTAACTTGACACCAACTATTGTGTGCTACCACCATGCACACCGTTATTCAAATTTTGGGTTATATTTTAGCACTAAATTATCATAAAATCCTAAGCTTTCTTTCTGTTTTTTTCAAGTTAAAGTTTAATTTTGCTAAACCTAATTTCCAACCTACTCTACATTACTAAAACACGTTTTCAACAGTCTGATCTACGTGTTTCAATTACCATTTTACTGAATTTGTTTTTAATTTCTATCAGTAGCAACACGTTTTGGCAAACAGAGCATTACGTTAAACAAATACTGTTGGTATAAATGAACATAAACAATACGACATCTATGGCTTTAGTGTTAAAATACGTTTTGGTAAACAGAGCACTCTGACAGATAGATACTGTTCGCTTATATGAACATAAGCAAATTATCACTTTTAAACAGTTAATGTTTAAATATGGTTTGATAAACAGCGCATTCTGTCTAACAAATACTGTTGGTTTACACGAGATAAAATAATACCACTTCTACATATTATTTGGGCAAACAGCGCATTCTGTGAAACAAATACTGTTGGATTATGCATAAGAAAATAATGCAACATCTCTGACGTTATGGATAAAAATACTTATTGATAAACAGAAGAAGGTCAAATAGGCAATAGTCATTTGTACGAGCATAAAGAAACGATATCTAGTTTAGGTTTTTATGTATTGTTTGTATAGAAACATGTTTACGTCACTCATTCAACAATTTTTCTTAAGGATTACGTCATATGTGACAATGAGACCAATGACAAACTCTGGATAAGCACGCACAAAGTGGTACAATTTGAACTTTCGTGCTCAGCAACATGATGACCTAACACGGACTAAGCGCATCTTAAACTTTAAACGTAAAGAACATTAGTATCACTATAATTGGGCAGAGCAAACATTTGTAATAAGCAGAGAATATATTTCTAAGTATAGGTTTACGCATATTTAACATTTAATGTTTCCAAAAACAATCAAAAATCACGATAATCAGCGACTGGAAAGAAAAAAAAATCCCTTGACAACTTCGAAAATCATTTTCAATGTGGTTAACAATTTCTTACGGTCAATTGGATCAACAACTAGAAATCTCTTAATCCATTACAGTCTTATACCAAAAGACCTCTTGTCTAATCCGTGACGTCACGTCGTCTGCCAGAATGGCTAAAAAGTCTTCAGCCTATGCCACTGAGAAATGGGTGTCCTTGGCTTGCTCAACATGTCTCCCCAATGCTTGGCTTCTGTTGGTCCACTGCGGGACGACAACACCACCTTCCCAATTGCCTCGTTTCTTCCTACGGTGTCAAAGTCCATTACGATTATTGCCAGGGACGTTTCTCGAATATGTTCCCAGGGAACAACGAACTGGAATGTTTCATTGAAAATAGGATCCAGTGTTTTCTTATGGACCTCGGTCTTCTTTTTTTCAATCCGTTTTTCTCCTCGGTGCAGCCATACTTTAACATAAGGATCTAAGAATTACGAGAAAAAAAGACGAATCCACTTAATGACTGGATCATAGCACTTCAACGTGATGCCACATTTGCTGCCTGATGTAACAAAAATACATATAGTATCGTAAATTTGAAGGCAGTGCATTCAGTTTCTGTGTATTAAATATGGCTGACGATAAAAATTAATTTCCACTAGGATATTTTACAGCTTGCATACCGTAGCGGCATAATGATATATCTGAGGACGTACAACGCTATAAATCAGCTATCGAAACCCGGTTTCCAGTATTGTAAGATTTACCACTCTACCGATGAGAGGATGAGATTGATATTATGTCCATAAATGTCTGAAACAAAAGGTTTAATATTCTTAAGGCAGAAAATCGATATAAAAGAGATAACTGTTCAATTTCCCATAAGTGAAACGGAAAATAAATAATAATTAACAACGGCGCTTATAATAAAGTTATAAGTTTACTTTGTACGAAAGACGTATTGCATTGTGAAACAAGAGGTAGACAAGAAGCTGCTAGTGAGTGGTTCTAAAACAACAAAACAAATCAATAAGAACGTCAATCTGAAATTTTAAATAAATAAAAAATCAAGAGAATATGGTTTCGCTGCATAATTTAAATAAAACCTTTCGTTTCAACTTAAACACTATCTAAAGGATTTTTGTTGAATTACTTCACTACAGTATTGCGTGCAAAGAATTTTGCTGTTGATAAATTTTTTGGTTATTTCCACGTTTCTGTATTTGTTTTTTTAAGGTAGAAGCATGACGACCTTCAATGAAAATGGCCATGCTATGATAACAACGCGGGGCCGTCTTATTCCTCACCAATGATGTACATTTCCACCAGATCATTTAGGCTTCAATTTACATTCTTAATCAACGCAAGTGTTATGTTCTTTTGCACTCAGTGATGTCGAGAAACCCACTTGTTGAGAATTTTATATGCAAAAACGGCTCGTTTGGGTTCAGAAAATATTTTAAATTCTTTTGCACTGTTGTCTTGCACAATTTCCAACGTACGTGTACGCTTTTCGGTATTCGTGATTCCTGCTGATTATAATATTTAAATTTAGTTATCAAAGGAAATATTTATTCTAAGCAGTTTTAAGGAGTTAGATGGTACCATTTTAAACCAATTTTTTTATCCAACCTTATAAGTTTTTGTATAGTCTAAAAAAGTCTAAGTGTAATATTTGTTTTAACTAGAAACGGCATTTGTGATAAAATGGAGCTCATTTTAAAACCTTTTATGACATTCATCTCTACCCCATGAACAAGAAAGGGTCAAAATGTTCATATAACGATTCTTTTCTTTGTGTGGCGAATTTCAAAATTAAACTATTTTATTATTAATATATGCTGATAGAACTCACAGATTTACGTAGCTTTTTATATTTCCTGACTTGCAATTTCTTAATTTCAAAAATAAATATACTAACTTCTCCATATATATGGTGAAGTGGAATTCTGACTTCACGTTAACTTTTTTTCGTTATAAGGGATTTAAATTGCTTAGCTAATGAAAAACACATTATATTTATCAGTTAGAGTATAAAATTTCAACTTCTTACTTTATCAACATATTTTTATATTTGTCGAACCTAAAATAAACATTTTTTTTCATAATTTTCGTATTTTAAAAATGTCTAAGATTCTCAGCAATATTTTTACTGGACATGTTTATAACCAATATGAAAAATATCTTCTAAATCACATAAATCATACGAATGCCTCTTTTGCTTTAGCGGTCAGAACTTGATGTGATTAAACTAATGACATCACTCTAGACAATAATAAACTTTTTAAACACATCAGATTAGCTAGATATTCAGACAAATTAAAGTAGTTTGGGGACATTGTATTATAGTGGCTGAGATATTTTTGTGTTATAAATTGCTTATTTGAAACCTAATTTCTCGAGGTTGTGACAGTCAACACAGTAAGGATTAAGGTTTAGTAAACCATGCACCCCGAGCCTAGAAGGTTGCAAAGATTAAAATAATTGCCCAACATCTTGACTTTTGATTGTACTTTATATAATTATTGTTGTAACAAAAGTAAATAAAATATAACAATTAGAGATATATTAGGTGTACATAAAAATTAAACAAAAACATTTCTTCTTGAGGAATGTAAGCAGATTGTCTTAGCGTGATGTCATTCCTAGTTTGTTTACCTTCAGCTCTCGATGGATGATTTATATCTTTGTTATATTAGTTGAGCTTGTTCAAGGAGTAATAAAGCAATAGAACTAAATGAAAGCTGATATAAATGAACCAGGAACATAAAATCGTTGAAGAAAAACAATTGTATTTGTGTGTTACAATATACAATTATTTTAGAACAAAATTATATATTTTTCAGTTTTCGCTACAGATGTTTTTACTGAAAATAGGGTTAGTTTACAGTAAATAACAGATGCATTATAAGTTTTCCGATAAAGAGCTCATGATATTCATTTAGGAAAGTACACAGGTTAAATAAATGAAAATATATATCTTCATTCTTATTATGAAAACCATCTTTGATCCATCAGAGACTCAGTAAATTCAGTAATATATCTATAATTAAAGATATTTTATTTAAAAATTGAGTTGATTTACGAAATGCTCACAATTTTTACTTGAAACTTTCCAAATCGGTCAAATTAATCTAGCCGTCTCTCCCACCTCCCATTACAAGTCTTTAAGCCTAAAATCGAGAACAAGTCTTACTGCATTTAGTAAGTTCAGTTTCGGTTTTTGCAGTCTTGGGCAAAGGAGTAAATATACTAAACATCCTTTCAACTTTAAGTTACTATCAGAGTTTTCGAACATAAAACTCTTGTACTCATTGATTCATTTCGTGCTGAACCATCTGCATTTAAAAAACAAGTTTTTCTCTTGTTTGTGTCAATATTCAGTTGAAAGTTCCATTGCTTTCTGCGATATTATTTATTTACAGAAGACCTGTTTCCAGTACCAAAGTAGTCAATATATATGTGTAAAATTTGAGAAAGTCATGTTTACCCTAATCTCAGTTACAAGAGGAAGGCTTTAATGTAGGATGTTTGGAACAAATACAAACATTGTGGATGAAGAAACAGTGAGGTTAAAGCCATCAGGATGAGAGGTCGTCCAAAACTTTAGGATCCAATCAAAAGAGGAGAGAGAAACATCTAAAGCAGATGTTTTCAATGTCTTATGTCGTTCAGTAATTGACAGACATGGATATGATTGATAAAGCCAGAACTAAAGAATGCTATAAGAAATAGTTATAGAATAATTATTTTGTTTTTAGTAAGTGGTCACAATGTCTTAAAGGCCATGAATGTGTTGAGTACTATTTTAACTGTATAAATCAAGGCTTTGCTTTGGAAAAAAAATATGAAGGACAAAACAACATATTGGGAATTTCATTATATTTTTAGAAACAAGAGATCAAACTCTGATCTCATGAATAGTTTAAATGAGAAATTGCGCTAAATTTTCTCTCGTTCGAATATACCACAAGAAAAAGTGTAAAATATCTACAATCGCCTCATGATTTTATCCTTAATATGTATTAGTTCCACATATGTATATTTTCGTACTTACTTGATGTTTAGCTTAGGGTATATAACATGTAGATTTCGCCATTATTAATTCTGATTTCAGGGTTAAATAAAGCTGCAATATTTTATAATTACGTTTAAATAATTACCTGTTTTAACAGATATACAAGCAAAAAAATTTCAAAAGAATGTATTAAGCGTACGAATAAAATTAACATCTTAAATTTTCTTATACATAAAAATGATTCAGCCGATAGAACTGATTGCTCCTTTTTCTTTACGCCACCTCAGTTTACATACTGTTTACTAAATTACCGGTAACAACAAGGGTATGAAATAGTTTTCATATTTTATTTCAAATTAACATTAACTTAAAGTTATCTGATGATTTTAAAATTAACTTCAATTTTTCTAATAACTTTAAAATTAACTTGAAGTTGAGTAATAGTTTTAAAATTAACTCCAAGTTACCTTTTAATTATCTAGGTTACATATTTTCTGCAGTATTCAGTGATGTTGCTTTACCTTTCAATTTAAGAGAAATACGTATTTAGGCCTATTTTATATATTACGATAGAAAGGTTAAAATATGTTTTAGGCTGTCTGAATATTAGGGTAACGAAACCAATATACGTTTTTAGGTCTTACTTATCCATTAGGGCAAATAAGCCAAAACATCCTCTAGGCCTATTGTGTATTAGGAAAATGAGACCAATACATGTTTTCAGGCTATTTTGTACTTTTTTTTACTTCCTAGTGTAAATAGCGAGCCGATATTACAGTAATTATTTTATTATCTGTGAAAAACAGTGTGGTTAAATAATTTTATCTTGAATCATGATAAGATTAATGCCCACAAACATTGTGTTCACAAACCTGAAAATCCCGTAATGTCTTTTGCTTTCAGGTTCCTTGCCTTCACGAGTGTAATGGTCAATTCGCTGGTGCGGGGTATGTACAACAGCGTGATCAGTATCTCCCCAAGCTGAAAGAAGAAAGAAACCAAAGTCACGCACACCATTTTACTTTTGGATGAAGCCTTACCTCTGATCCTTTTATGTAACTTAATCTTGGTCAAAGCAACAGCTCAACTAGCGGGTAAAGGAACTACCGGCTAAGTTGCCTTTAGACTAAAAAACTATTTTACAAATGATTGTTATTGGACGAGCTTTCCTCTTGCATGACAATGTAATAACTTTAAAGTTATCGTGTTTAATTTATCTTTCTGTCTTTACTAACGATATATGCACGTTTTAAATTGAGCTTAATTTCGGATTCATATGGGAGCCTTCCAGAGACTAAACTTTCGATTGAGAATCATAAGCTAAAACCTTGTTCAGAAATATTTATTTTTGTTTCATTGTCACGTACATAACATTTTAGTATCGTCTATGCACCCCTATACGCAAATTATGTTGTTTTTGGTAAAACACCCGCATGTACCTTACGCCCATCACCTAGACTGGAAGACATTTTTGGATTTTAATGTAAATTCGAATAACATTGTCTCAAGATAGCTACCAAAACTACACAGTTACAAATGCCTGCTTTGAAAACTGTTACTTTAAACATTTAATTTAAAAAGACGAGGAGCCATAATTCCTTGCGTACTTTACACTTGAATCACTTTAATAAATTCCTTGTTGTCTTGGAGAAATTTTGGTGATTTTCATATAGGTCAGACTAAAGGCGATTTCTAGAGTATAATCTGAGGATGACCTAAGTCGGTCGAAACATTGTTCTCTGCTTTGTTAGTAAAAGCATACCAGCAGTCCTGAGATACATTTTTTATTTCAAATGGGTTTCTTCTCATCAAGAATTACTTCACCGCGGCAATTGTACGAGAAGTGTAAGTCTTTCGTGTTTCTTTGAGTACTGTGTTATCTGTTCAACCTCCATCATGCCTAAACTTACCTACATTACGGCATTGTTAACCGCGCAAGTTCGTGCGATCCTAACGAAACTGAAAAACTTAAACCCAAAAATTATCAATAGAAAAAAATACATTTATTTTATTCAACATTACTGAAAGGAAAACTAATCCCCAATTTTGTGAAGATAAAACTGTCGTAGAAGTTTAACCAGAGTACAAACATTATCCATAATTTACAGAAAAAATATGTTGGTGTGTATAACAAACTATACAGATATAACACAGACTGTTGGGTTGATATGTATAAAACTAATTATACAGGTATATGGAAGAATTAGTTATTTATATGAATCTCATGAAAGAGTCTGATGCTACATGGGGATAGCAATTTTCGAGTCAATCTGTGGGGAGAAATGATAAAATATACGTGCTAAAGCGACCTCTTTACCTTCGAGTCTTCAGCTGGTCTAATGCATTTCCAGAAGGTGGGCTTTTTTGAGAGGTCCACTTGGGCAAGTGGAAGGTACACATCACCTATTGGATCATCTCGACTAAAACGGTCATAGTCAAAAATATGCAGATAAAGTATAGACTTCTGTAGCTTAGCGAGAGGATAACCTGGAATATATAATGAGAGTAGAAAAAAAGTTTTAGTTCCAATTTCTTCCGTCAGAACAACAGTCTGAATTATTTATTTATTAAAGGGCTCTGTGTTCAGAACAGGTATCGAAATCCAGTTTTCAGCTTTGTAAGGCTTCAAATTTACTGCTGTGCCACTGGATGAGTGGGGAGATTTTGAATTGTGTTGACTTGTTAAGACGAACTATGTTAATCTAGTAAATGTGAGTTCGTCGTGAGGTGTACTGGGGAAATTTTTGAGACACCATAACCAATACCAAAATCCTCATGACTAGGTGGTTAGGGAGTTCGAATCGTAACCTGAGGGTCGTAGGTTCGAATCTCCATCACATCAAATTTGATCGCCTTTTCAGCCGTGGGTGCATTATAATGTGCGGTAAATCTCATTATTTGCTGATAAAAGAGTAGCCCAAGAGTTAGCGGTGGGTTTTGATGACTAAATGCCTTCTCTCTAGTCTTACACTGATAAATTAAGGATGACTAGCACAGATAGCCCTCGAAAATTCAAAAAACAAACATGCTATATCCTACTGAATTTTAAAAGTAATATAAAACGGAACAAAAATTACGTCAAATAACGTTTTTACTAATCTATTATAGTATTATTTTTGCAGTTACCCAATAAAGGCCCTATGTTGTTATTCTTATGTATTCTTTCAGCTGTGAGATGTTTGAGGGGTTTGTTGCATGTGCAGCCCGTTTCAAGTCACCCCATAGCATCTCAATGGGATTAAGATCTGGACTTCGACTCGGCCATTCCAGACTCTCCATTTCTTAGTTTTCAGCCAGTTCTTGGTGGATTTACTGGTATGTTTTGGGTCATTGTCGTGTCGCAGGGTCCAGTTCCGCTTCAGCTTTACTTTTCGTACAGATGGTCTTACAAGCACCCTCTGATACACAGTAGAATTCATGATGGATTCTAGGATTGTGAGCTGTCCAGGTCCTGCTGCTGCCCCAAACCATGACACTTCCACTTCCATGCTTCACGGTTGGTATGAGGTTTTTTTTTTCTGGAATGTTATATTTGGTTTACGCCACACATATCCACATGTCCTCTGTTCTTGTGTCGAAATAATTCAAATTTTGACTCATCTGTCCAAAGAATATTATTCCAAAAGTCCTGGTCTTTGTCTACATTCTCTCTGGCAAACTTCCATCTGGCCTTGATGTTTTTCTTAGAGAGCAAAGATTTTCTTCTTGCACACTTCCCATGCAAGTTAAACATGTGTGGTCGCTTTCTGATTGTAGAGGCATGCACTTTTACATCAACAGTAGCCAGAGCCTGCTGTGGGGTGTTTGAAGACCTTTTGTAGCATCTTGCGGCCTACTCTTGGGGTAAACTTGCTTGGACGACCAGACCTGGGCATGTTGGCAGTTGTTTCGAAAGCCCTACACTTGTTGACTATTTTCCGGACAGTGGAATAGCTAATTTCAAAATATTTTGGGATCTTTTTAAACCCCTTACCAGACTCTTAAGCTGCTACAATTTACTTTATGAAGGCCTCAGACAGCTATTTTGCTCTCACCATGGTGCTCACTCTCACTTCAACAGTCAGGAGCACACAAAACTAAATGTCTGAGGTTTAAATAGGGTAAGCATCATTCAAAATGCTGAGTAACGATTTTCTAATCATGTGCACCTGGCGTAAAACACCTGTGTGTGAGTTGAGCCATTTTAAGTGGGAATAAATGTGGGGGTGTTCTAACTTTTTCCTCAGTTAGAATATGCATTTTTGTAGAATTTCATTTTACAGAAGATCTTGAAAAGTCTCTTCTTCAGGTTTCATTGTTTAGTTATATTCGTATGATCTCTTAGTATTGTTAAAATTGAGATTAAACATCTATATATGCAAAAAGGTTACAAAAATACACAGGCTTTCATAGGGTGTCCTAACTTTTTCACATGACTATAGGGTTTAAAATCTGAATTTTAGCATTGTGAGTCCCATAAACTTACAGCTAACCTATGGGACGAGAAAGAGTAGTTGGAATAAAATTAAAAACTGACAATATGAGCGATGTCGGTTAATTCGGTTTTAGTCTTTTTTTTCTATTTTGAAAAATGTAGATATGTTAGATTTCCATTGTAGCTTTACTTCAGCTGAAACAACTTGTCTTTCCAAATTTTAAATAAGATATTTAAACGTTGGAACTTTACCACGTGTCCAGTTTCTATGGAAATTGTCTGTTGTCGTCAGTTCTAAAAGTAGGATTTGTTTTTGAATTTCGCGCAAAGCTACACTAGAGCTATCTGCGCTAACCGTCTCTAAGCAATGTAAGACTAGTGGAGAAGCATCTAGTCATCATCACCCACCACCAATTCTTGGGCTACTCTTTTACCAACGAATAGTAGAATTGACCGTCACATTATAATGCCCCCACGACTGAAAGTGCGCTAAAAGTAGGAACTTCTAATTTCTTTTCTAAAAGGTTTACATTGGATTGTGGAACATATACAGATAGTTTGAAACAGCTTTAATTGGGATAATATATGTATGTAGATACAACATTTTATTTAAATATCTTGACAAAGGTATATATATCTTTCTAAAGTTAGAGAAATTTTGTCATATTAAATGTCGGGAAACTTTTTTGTGATAAAGACGATACATTTTTAGAAGACACTTTTCTCGAACACTGTTTAAGTAACCTCAACCTCATACCCGGTCAATCGATTGGGCCATACCTTATACTGTTTACGTCACTGATGCAATACCCGCTCAATCGATAGAATCGTACGTTATACTGTTTAAGTCAGTAATAAAATATCCACAAGTTCGATTGTATCATACCTTATACTGTTTAAGTTTAATGTTATATCTACTAATTCGATTGCGTGACACATTGTTCTGTTTAAGTCGCTGATGTCATATCCGCTAATTGGATTGGTTCATACCTTTATTTAGTTTGTACCTCGTCCATCAGTAGCTCAGCAGCGAGTCAGACGGTTTATAACACCAAATCTGGGTTTCTTTAACCGTAATGAGCACAGCACAAGTAAGCCATTGTGAAGCTTTGTGCTTAACAATGGATGAATAAGTTTTCATTTTACACTGCAAAGCAAGTTGATGACTTATTTATTTGCATGAAACCTCCCTATTTGCAACTAATAATATGCATATATAAATATATCATGCATTGAAAAGAAAACTTAATTTGAAATATCAAGTAAAATGATTAGGTAATTCAACGTTCTAAATTTAACAATTGTTTAATATGTTTAAACACGTTAAGCTGTTATATAAACACACGTTGACTTACCCTCAAAGTAAAATGTTTCGTTCCAACGAGGGTTAAGAGTTCGATGTTTAACTTTGGTCTCGAGTTTGTGTTTTTTGTCTGGAAGCAGACAAATCCTCACGTAAGGATCGCTGGTGCCTGCACGGAATATAAACCCAAATAAGTTCCCAATAACCCAAACTTTTCAAGTTTATCGAAGTATTTCGTAAGCTGAATACGTTTGACATGTTGACATTTCACAGACAAACTATACTTCGAGTTTCACCATTTCAATAACGTCACTTCTGGCAAGAGAGGCATTCATCAGACATATGTCGTTCTTTCAACTTCCGGTACACTGTATATTTGTTTGTTTACCTTTATATTACAAAAGCTAGAAACCACTAGTGTATAATTTCTATAGCACTGTAAATCAGAGAAATTTTAAAATATTTCTTTTAATAGTGCGGTTAAACTTAAAAGTTCGAGAAGCAATTTTAAACACTGCAATTGTACAAAGTTTTAAACTTGAGTAGTTCTGATGTTTAAGTTATATTATTCTTAATCTACAGAATTTTTGGTCCCAACTGACTGGTTTGTTTTCATTAAGTTATTAGTCTTAACTGATTAGTGTGATTTAATTAAGTTATCCCTAATTAGTCTTAACTGACTGGTCTGTTTCTATTAAATTATTCCTCGTTAGTTCTACATGATGGTTTGTTTTCATTAAGTTATCCTTCATTAGTCATAACTGTTTGTTTACTTTGAACTATTCCCGTAAATTGTTAACTGGTTACCTGTTACGTGTAAAATACACGGTTAAAGTTATCGCAAAGTTTGTCATTTTTAAATTAAACGTTCATTAGAGTATTACATAATATATAAGGCAAAGTCATTATTGTATAAATCTGCTATCATGTCTTAGCAGATTAATACAAACCAACACACGATAGAGGTTGAGAATTAGGAGGTTAGTGCTAACCAACTGTTTAGTCATGAGTTAAACAGTAATAAACAACGCACTGGTAGTGAGTTAGAAGATTAGTGTTAAAAGAATTTGGTATTTTTGCTATAATATAAAGAAATGTCAGCCTGATATTCATTAACAATATGTAACAGTCTGAAATGTGGGTTCCCAAACAGTTTCAGACCAGTGTCTCCCAGAACAACTGAGGCCCACACTCAATAATTCTAAAGATACTGAGTACCTTTACACTATTGTGTATTTGTTTATTTGCCGTGATACTTTCATTAGTCTCCCAGTTTGAGAAGTCCTAACGTACATTACCGAGTGGCTCAAATGTCATCATTACTTTTTCATTGACTTACCATCTGGAAAAACAGTCCAATATTTTATTTGGACAACCACTGAAATAATTATGAAGCTGTCATTGATAAGTTAGGCTCATATTATCAGAATGTTGCCTTGGCGCTGTTGTCTATTTAAATATTGATTTCAGTGACGTATAATTAAACTCTGTCCTCACTGGGCCTAATTACGCCTGCCATTAACACTCGTACAAAGAAAATTTATGGAAGAAGCGTCAGAAAAGTTAATATCCTGAAACATTAAAAACACTTCTTCATTAGGTTTGTGTCTCCAATTAAATTTAATCTCAAGAAACAAGTGATTATCAACGTTGGTCAGAACTGGTAAGCTAGTTGAGGGCTAGGTAACAAGTGAAATAAATTCCTACATTTAAGTTATTTAAGTTTGCAAGTAAGATTTCCCTGTGGTGTCGACTTCTCAATCAAATTATAATTGGTTAAGCAACAGAATCATAAAACACCTAATCTGTGGTACAGAAGGATTTGGATTAATATTCATAACATGAATCTAGTGACTTCAAATGTTGCCCTTAAATGTAACGTACAGACCAGCAGTGACGTAAATCACAAATAAGTATTTTGTTTTGACTGGAACCATTGTTTTTTGTGTCTTTAAAAATAGAATAGTGTTAAAACAACCCTTAATAATGTCTGTATACAAAGTATTCCATGACTGATCCTACTTAACTGTTTACAGTTATAAATTCTGACATCATTCCAGGATTTTAAGATAAGAACTTGTTTGTTAGTATGTAAAATAGGTGATAAGTATGCCAAAGATCATCCTGGCGTTGAATCCTGACCTAATTCCAAGTTTTGGCGGTCAAACTCTTATTAACATTATGTATAAAAAACTAAATATATCCAAAAATTTTATTGTTCAAATAGATCTTATATGTCTTCCATCTTGCAATTGTTATCATAAATAGAAAATTAAATTATTCCCCTAAGTGACGTTTACTTTATTACTAAGGAACAGACTAAAGATAAACCCTTCTTAATTAAAGAATCTGTTGAAATGGACAAGATCAACCATTATTTATTTAAGAAAGGTTCCAACCTGTGATATCTTTAGCCGGCAGTCCTTTGGCTTGGATAATCTTCAAGGTAAGAAGAGAAGAATAGATGTCGTACTCCAAACTGAACTGAATCTGT
Source organism: Carcinoscorpius rotundicauda (assembly GCA_011833715.1). NCBI lineage: Eukaryota > Metazoa > Arthropoda > Merostomata > Xiphosura > Limulidae > Carcinoscorpius > Carcinoscorpius rotundicauda. The sequence continues at coordinate 93,585,344 of CM022394.1, read as the reverse complement.
CCAGCAGGCTCATCTGGTTCACTCATCTCTCGGGCCAAGTCTGCAGCCGCCTCTTGTTGCTTTGATATATAATATATATGGAGGTTTAATTTTACAAGCTTCAACAAGATGTTTTATTTTACGTTGATTCTTCAATTACGATGTAACTTCTACTAGTACGAAGAAGTAAGTTCATGAATGTAACGGACTGTTCCATTCACTTCTGATTTGTTTTGTCGTATTAGCTTTGCAAGAGAAAAGTACACGTCAAGCCAACTCGACGAACTTGGAAATTTCAATGATTTTCAGAATTCAGATAATCTTCATGTATTTAGCAATTAAAAACTAACGCTTATCACCATATAAACTAAGTCCTAAACACCATATTAATTCAACCCTTACTACGATATAAACACAACCTTTAACCTAATCTTCAACACCATATAAACCGCCACTTAATATCATATAAACCCAACTCGTAAAACCATGTAAATTTCAGTCTTAAAAAATAAGAACTAAGCTTTTAATACCATATAACTAAATCATCAGGACTGTATAAACCCAACTCATATACAATGTAAACACGATTCTTAACATACAAACCCAGCCCTTACCTCCATATAAACCAGCTCTTAAGAGAATACAAACTTAACTCTTACCACAATACAAGCCTAAACTTTATTACGATATTAAAACTTTAAACTATATACATTCATCCCATAACATCACACAAACCCACCTAATAACAGTGTATAAAACAGCTCATCATATAAACCCACCTAATAACAGTGTATAAAACAGCTCATCATATAAACCCACCTAATAACAGTGTATAAAACAGCTCATCATATAAACCCACCTAATAACAGTGTATAAAACAGCTCATCATATAAACCCACCTAATAACAGTGTATAAAACAGCTCATCATATAAACCCAACGTTGATCACAACATAAAACCAACCAATAGTATCACATAAATCGTGGACAGTTTACTTTTCAAAAGTGAGATTAAATATTTGTGGTCGACAAACCGTGATTTTTATTTTAAATCATACAAGAAAGCATCAGCATATAAATTATAACTTAAGTACTTCAGGAAAAACATACTTTCCTTCACTTACCCTGATAAAGGAAAGTCTTTTTTTATAAAAACCTGTTTTTTATGATGCCGCCAATAATACCTTTGACACGATTAAAGGCATTAACCTTATAGATTACCAGTTTTATCATATAAAATATTAAAGAAAGCCAGTTCTTCAAAATTCAAATGCAACATTGGTAAAATACGAAATAAAAATGCAGACACGTCAATGAAAAAGAAAAACAGTTTTAAAACAAAACATGAGACCAAACACGTAATTGTTTTGTTTTATTTTTATCTCAACATTCTTAAGAATAAATTAAGTAATATAATCCTATAAAAAGACTTACTTCAGCAGAAGGTAAGAGAGAATGAAGAAACGATATGGCTCCGACATTGTTCCCACTCGTCCCTTCCTTACCAGATATATCTGATAACCTGAAATAAAGAGTGATTAACAAAGTTAGGGATTAAAACCCACACTTCCCTTCCTGGCCAAATATATTTGATAGCCTGAAATAAAGAGTGAGTAACAAAGTTAGGAATTAAACCCACACATCCCTTCCTGGCCAAATATATTTGATGGCCTGAAATAGAGAGTGAGTAACAAAGTTAGGGATTAAAACTCACACTTCCCTTCCTGGCCAAATATGTTTGATAGCCTGAAAGAAAGAGTGAGAAACAAAGTTAGAGATTAAAACCCACACTTCCCTTCCTGGCAAAATGCTTGATAACCTGAAAGAAAGAGTGAGTAACAATGTTAGGAATTAATACCCACACGTCCCTTTCTGGCCAAATATGTTTGATGCCCTGAAAGAAAGAGTGAGTAACAAAATTAGGGATTAAAACCCACACATCCCTTTCTGGCCAAATATATTTGATAGCTTGAAATAAAGAGTGAGTAAAAAAGTTAGGGATTAAAACTCATACTTCCCTTCCTGGCAAAATGCTTGATAACCTGACAGAAAGAGTGAGTACAAAGTTGGGGATTAAAACCCACATTTCCCTTTCTGGCCAAATATATTTGATATTCTGAAATAAAGAGTGAGTAACAAAGTTAGGGATTAAAACTCACACTTCCCTTCCTGGCAAAATGCTTGACAACCTGAAAGAAAGAGTGAGTAACAAAGTTAGGAATTAATACCCACACGTCCATTCCTGGTCAAATATATTTGATAGCCAGAAAGAATGAGTGAGCAACAAATTCAGGAATTAAAACCTTGTAACGAATGAAATTAGCATTTTCAGCAAATGTGAGCTATTTCAAATTAGATTTTTATTATAACTGTCGTTTAAACAATCATATGGACGTAAAAATGACCAGACATAAAATAGAAATAATTATATGCAACAAAGAAATAATCATATATCATATAGAAATAGCCATATGTCATACAGAATTAACCGTATGTCATGTAAAAGTTATCATACGTCGTAAGGAAATAACCACTTATCGTATAGGCATAACCACGTCATAGAGAAATATCCATACATACACTGCTGGTCAAAATATTTAGGGCAATGAACATTAATAAAAAATATGCATTTTGCGTTGTTAAATTCGACCACTTATTTGAATAGAGCTTCGAAAGATGAAAATAAGAAAAGGGAAAATAAAAATAAAAATATTTTTTTTAGCAATTAATAGGGAAAATGTGAACACTATGAAATTAGCCTAAATACTAGCTGGTCAAAAGTTTAAGACCATACCAAAACGAAGTCCTAAACAGAGTAGGAAATGCTCAACAAGAGGTCTCAGTAATGAGTTGCACGGCCGTCATTGTGAATAACTTCAAATATTCGCTTTGGCATGGTTGATATAAGCATTTGCAGAAGGCTGGCTGGAATGTTATTCCAAGTGGTGAAGATGGCTTCACGAATATCATGCACTGTTTAGAACTAACATCCATTTCTAGAGACTTCCCTTGCCATCCATCTCCAAACATTTTCGATGGGGTTTAGTTCAGGCGAAAACACTGAATGGTCTAAAAGATTCACGTTATTTGCCATAAAAAGGGCCTTTGTCCTGTGGGCATTGTGGATTGCAGCGTTGTACTGCTGAAAGATTCAGATATTTCCACACAAGCGAGGGCGTTCAGTCAATAAGGATGCTCTGTCCAACCTGCCAATGTAGTCAACTAGTGTTTGATGCCCCTGTATAACCTGAAGTTCCATTGTTCCATGGAAGGAGAAAGCACCTCAGATCATGATGGAACATCTTCCAATGTATCGTGTAGAAAATGTCTCACGTGGGATACCTTTATCGTGCCATTAACATTGAAAGCCATCTGGAACATCCAGGTTAATTTTTTCTCGTCAGAGAACAAACCCTTCGTCCACTTTTCTATGTCCCATGTTTGGTGCTTCTCAGCAACGTTTAACCGAGCTGTTTCGTGGTGTGGAAGGAGGTGTGGTTTCTGAAGATGTTTACGTTTTTAAATCTTTTCTCTTGTAGATGCCGTCTTATTGCTCTTGAGCTGTATTCTGCGTCCGCAAGGGCCTTATTCTGGTTCGACGATCGGTTGGAGTCTTGCCAGACAATCCATCGAATCCTCCTGCTCAACGCCGGCAAAACTTTCTTGGGCTGACCACTTAAAATTCTCTTTCCGTGTCTTTCAGGGTCTTTTAAGAAATTTGCAACAGCTGTTTAACTACGCCCAATCTCATCAGCGATGGCACGTTGAGAGAGACCTTGCTTTTGCAGCTTTTTAGCCTTTGTCCTGTTCTTACCCAATGTAACACAGGAGATGTCAGTGGGAAGTGTTGACAACTCTAATGCTTTATCACAAATAACTAAATTTTATTACGTGTTTACCGATTAACGTTTCATTCCAATATGGTCTTAAACCTTTGAACAGCTGGTATTTAGACTAATTTCATAGTGTTCACATTTTCCCTATTAAGTGCTAAAAAGTTTTTTCCCCCTTTTCTTATTTTCATCTTTCAAAGCTCTATTGAAATAAGTGGTTGAGTCTAACAACGCAAAATGTATATTTTTCTTTATGTTCATCGGCCTCAGGATTGTGGCCAGCAGTGTATATATTTTAACTACTAGGGCGCGGTGTTGTATTTTGAAATTAAACAGAATTCTTTTTCTATTTTCATTCGTCAGTCGATTTGTTTCTTTGCTTTGAATTTCACGCCAAACTACACGAAGGATATCTAATTTTGCAGTGTAAGACTAGAGGAAAAGCACCTACTCAGCACCACCCACCACCAACTTTTGGGCTACTCTTCTACCAACGGATAGTGGGATTGACCATCATATCATAACGCACCCACGGCTAAAAGGGTGAGCATTTTTGGTGTGACAGGGATTCGAACTCACCCTCCTCAGATTACGAGGCGAATTCCTTAACCACCTGGCCATGCGAAATCCTGTAGTATTAAATGTAATAAAATTAATGTTAAAAATGCTAGTAGGATCTTCACTAGCAGTTATGGGTTAAGGCATTTTATTAATTACTTTCAATAATGGCTCTTCCATGGGAAAACAACAAGTGCATGGTCTTACCATGTTAAAATCCGGGCTTCAATTCCCCATGATGAACTTACAAGATAGTTTAATATCGGAATGTTCTCAAATAAATAAATGAATCTTTCAAGATAAGAAAACGTTGTTAAACTCCAAAAGGATAAGACATTAACAAGCAGTTGTTATTTAACATCTCGAGGTCACGAGGTAAATTCGAAATCCCAGATGTTTGTTTTTTAAGACTTCAGACCAGCATGTGGTAATCTTAATTTGGTTTCAAACATCATCATAAACGACTCATTCAGATTTTGAAAACATGCGTTAAACATAACTCACATACCTAAACAGACATCTTGTATCGCGAAACTTTTTCACGTTCTAGTTTAGGATGGTTGAATGAAGGAAACAATGTTACCAGCTTACTCGTTTCAAGCAATTACTATTCACAACATTTTTTTATACGTGAGCAATTTACAAGTGTTTGATAAACCTTTTAATTGTTGCAATTGTGTTTAACGTTTGTTTGGTTTTGAATTTTGCTCAAAGCTACTTGAGGGCTATCTGCGCTTATGGTCCCTAATTTAGCAGTGTAAGACTAGAGGGAAGGCAGCTAGTCATCACCACCTACTGCCAACTCTTGGGCTACTCTTTTACCAAGGAACAGTGGGATTGACCGCACTTTATAACGCCCCCACGGCTGAAAAGGCGAGAGTGTTCAACGGGAATGCGGACCCACGACCCTCAGATTACGAGTTGCATGCCTCAACCTACCTGGCTATGCCGGGCTAAATTGTGCTAAACAGCAGAATGCTCTCAAAGTAGACGACATACAGTTTTTGTTTTAAACAGCTAACTCGTGTTTCAAAAGTAGCCTACAAATAGAATGTGTCCGATAAGTAGCAACAACAATAGTGTTAATATATGATATGCCCACACTAGATTGCAAATAGTTTACAACACCAAAGTTCGTAAATGAAAACCCCAGTGGCTTAACGCTAAGACTGTAGGCTTACATATCCATGGTGGTAGTGGAGGTATGGCACTACAATGTGCTTAACCAAAACCATATAGAGCTATAAATAAAAACATAACAATAACAACCATTTAATTATAAAAGGCAGCGAGATCCTGGGAATCAACAATTTTGTGGATTTTCTTCCAGTTGATCGCTAAGAATAGTTTGAAACTAACCATTACAACTAAGAAATATCATCACCTCATAGTTCACAAGTTTATCAATAACGTGTAAGTAAGTTTGAAATAGAAGGGAAAAAGAAAGGAAAAGTAAAATTAGATACTCACTCGACTTGTTGTCTGTGGTGTTTCAGGTTCAGAGGACCACAAAAAGAAATAAACAGTTCTTATCATAATGGGAACTACAAACAAAGTTGTTAATCAGTTTTGTTTGTCAATTCTATTATATTTTTAAACATTACGCTCTGTATTCGCTCCTGCAGGGCTTTTCGAGAAGAAGCCTGTGTAATAATATTTCAGCCACACTTTGTCCACACATCCTTGTCTGCTAATTCCTTTGACTTGGTACTAAAGTTCATTAGGCTCATTATATTTTTCAATACCTTGTCCTTTATTTGTTCCTTATAATTTTATATCAGCCAATCTGATGAGTTCTGACATTTAGGGAAACGTGTTGTTGCTAACTGAAAAAACAGGTATAGTGTGGTTGAAACATTATAACAACTTTCTTCGCGGAAAATTCTATGGGAATAAATAAATAATCCAATGTTTAAAAGTACACCAAGCCTAACAGTATATATCATGTCAAATATATAATTTCTTTCAATCACGTTTCACGTTTGCACCATAGAAATTGTTTTTTATATCAAATGGTTCATATAAAAAGCGCTCTCGTTACCACAGAGTTTATCTCAGCTGGTCAGATGAGTTCTGGTATTAGGCAAAACGAATCGTCGACAATGAATGTGGCTGACATAGTGTGGTTGAAACATTATTGCACACACTTTTTCTCGGAAAACCACAAATAAAACAAAGGACGGTTATTAATAATTATAATAACTTTTAGCTAGCAAAAAGCGCTTACATAATAAATATAACCAAACAGCGATAGCAATATTTCAACAAACAATATTTTAATAACCTTACCTGATTATTAACCTTTGTTTCACTGAAGTATATTTTATTAAATTGTAATCATAATAATTTTGATTAGATATGTTGGAAGATTTGAGAAAATTGGACCCTATCATAATGAATCAAAAACAAATATTGTTATTTATTTCCTAAAAAACCGTTTTTCTTACCAAATTAATAAAAAATTTCTAAAACATAAATGTTCATATTTTAAAATTTAAAATTCATTTCTAAGAATATGCTTAACCTAGAGTGTCATTTTTCAGAAATGTTAACTGTTTTAGGTTTAATAGTTTCATACGTTTTAAGTCAAATATAATATTGCATTTACTAAGTTTAAAAAGGCCTAGCCTGGCCAGATCATCTGCAGGATAAGCGAAAGATAACCCAAGAAGGTCCAAACGTCTTGAGAATACATAAAAGTTTGTTTGTTTGAATTTCGAGCAAAGCTACACGAGGGTTATCTGCGTTAACCGTCCTTAATTTAACAGTGTAAGACTAGAAGGAAGGCAACTAGTCATCACCGCCCACCGCCAACTCTTGAACTACTTTTTTTTCAATGAATAGTGGGATTAAAGATATTGTTACAATGTTCCCATAGCTGAGTAGGCGAGCACGTTCGGTGTGACGGAGATTCGAAGTTGCGACCTTTAGATTAAAAGTCGAGCACCCTAACAACCAGGTCATGCATGGCCTTTACTAAGAAGAGACAGAATATATTATACTTGTCTAGAAGCCCCCCAGTGGCTCAGCGGTATGTCTGCGGACTTACACGCTAAAATCCGGGTTTCGATACCCGTGGTGGGCAGAGCACAGATAGCCCACCTTAATTCAAAACAACAACAGCTTGTCTAGAAATTGCTTAGTCGTACCTTTATTAAAACTTCTTTAAATACTTAAGATACGTTTATTTTGGTTTGTTCTGAATATCGTCCAAAGCTACACGAGGGCTATCTGCGCTAGCCGTCCCTAACTTAACAGTGTAATATTAGCAGTTTTCTGCTGCCGTCTACATTTCAAACAATTCAACCTCTTCTTCTGAAAAGATTTGTTTGTTTATTTCTTTTTTTAATTTCTCGCAAAGCTACACGAGAGCTATCTGCGCTAGCCGATAGTTGTGTAAGACTAAAAGGAAGGCAGCTAGTCATAACCACCCACCGCCAATTCTTGGAATACTCTTTTACCAACGAATAGTGGGATTGGTTGTAAAATTATAACGCCACCACGGTTGAAAGGGCGAGAATGTTTTGTGTGACGGGGATTCGAACCCGTGATCCTCGGATTATAAATCGAGTACCTTGACCACCTGGCCTTGCCGGGTCCTTAATATTTGTAGAATGTTTTTAATTGGGTCTTATTTATTAGTACGATTAGCATAAAGCCACAAATGAGTTTTCTGTGCTCATTATCTCGAGGATCAAGCCCAGAATTTTAGTGTTACGAATCTTCAAACTTACTGTTGATCTATCAAGGGATTCCATAAGGTCTGAAGTAAGGGCATAAACAAGTCAACGATTTATTTGTTTGTAATTAAGCACAAATCTGCACACAACGCGTATCAAAACCCGGTTTCTAGCGTAGTAAGTCCGAAAATGTACCACGGCATTACGAACCCTCACGTGAAGAATGAGCCAACCTCGACGTTTATTTTATTGCATCATAAAATTATTATCCTACACAGTTCTCTCATTAACTTGTCAGTAATATTAGGGGTAACGCTAAAAGTTTATGTTCGAGAGTGCAATTAGTCTGTTGTGTAATTTTGCACTAAAGCAAACAAACTCCCTAATACACTTTATTTTTTATATGAATAAACTGTGATTACAATAAAAACAAAGAAAAATACATAATTACCCGAATGTTTTAATTTTTGGAACTTTTACGATTAAAAGAAAATATCTCACCAACTTTTAATATTGCCCCAAAAAATGTGCCTACAAAATTACGTTTGATAGCCCTACAGACTACCTGAAGTTGAATTCATACTTACTGAAAATAGAATAACCAGTTTGTAATAAATAGTAATTTATTGCTTGGCTCGTAACTTGAGGGTCGCGGGCTCAAACCCTTTCGGTCATGACATGATCTTAATATTCATTGGTAAAAGAGTAGCCTAAGATTTGGTTGTGGGTGGTGATGACTAGCTGCTATCCCCCTAACTTTTGTCTTCTAAATTAGGGACGACTAGCGCAGTTAGCCCTAGTGTAGCTTTGCGCGAAATTCGAAACAAACTAAACAAACAGTAACTGATTGTACAAGTTATCTATTCCTAAGTGACATTTATTGATCATATTTGTTACTAGATGTCTTAAATAAATACGCTTGTACGAACGTCTTTGCCATTTATCTTTTGTTCGTTGCAAGGTGATTCATCAGATAAAACTACTAAGCAAATAAATGGTTTTACGAGAAAGCTGACGCATTGATAAAACGAGAGGCAATCCTCAATTGCAGCGACACTTGAAATTTTATTTAGGCATGATTACAGTCAATTAATCTATAGACCTTAGGCATGGTGAAATAGACCAACTGAAAGAGTTTGATCTCTTGAGTCCAAAACCGTAATTAGATCTCTAATTGGTGAAGAGATGACGGAACTCTGAGCTAAAGGTTTGTATTAGTCAAGAGTATTAAAAAGGAAAACTTAATTTCGTATGGTGCCCCCTCGCTAGTACAGCAGTAAGTCTACGGATTTACAACGCTGAAATCAGGGGTTTGATTCTCCTTGGTGGGCTCATCAGATAGTCCGATGTGGCTCTCTTTTCACCATGGGGTGCTAAATATTGCAGCTACTTACGGAACAGCTTGCGTGGTCACTGATCCTGGTAATGGCGGTAACAAACGCAAAGCCGCTTGTTGAGGTCGATCTTCAACGTTGTGTCTGGTCAGATCTTTCACAGTGTCGTTACCAGTTCCTTGTTTACTCCCAGATGGCGCTTTACCCACTTGCAGAGGTTCCTTCTCATCGGGTCCAGATTTTTTGTTTTGTCGTTTTTTCCAATAGAAACAACAGAAAAATATACCGATTCCCATGGTAATCAGAACAGCCAATGATCCAAGTATTGATGCCACTATAACTGTGGTTAGGTCCATACTTTAATTACTGTAACAATAGAAATAATTATGTTTATTAGTTGTACAAAAAAGTATTAAACATTTTACATAAAAAGAGAATAAGAAAGAAGTAATAATGAAATATTAATGTTTCTAAAACTTTCAGATGAATTTTTATTTGTAATGTTTGTGTGATAAGAGTCGGTTTAAGGAGTAGTTGATGCTCAGTTTGGAAGAAAACGGGCATAACTGTCTTGTTTGAGTTTCCTGAGATAAACTTCACGATGTTGCAGGATTTCAGGAAAGGGATTATTTCAATCTGGTAATGCAGATGTTCCTTAGGACTGAGGTTATTTCAAACCATTAGAGTAGGTATTCATTAGAACTAAGGTTATTTCGATCTATTAGTACGAGTATTAATTAGAACTGGAGTTATTTCGACCTGTTAATGGAGGTATTCAATAGAACGGGGGATATTTCAACCAATTAATGCAAATGTTTTTCATGAATGAGGTCGTTCTTTGACTACTTAATTTATTTCGAATCTGTTTAAACCTGTTGGTGTCAGAAAGCTCTGAAAATCTTTAAAAAGGTAGTTTACAAATTTTTAACGCCCGTGAGAGCAATCATAACGCTCCCTTCATTTATATCCAAACAAGAAATTGAACTGGATGATAAGCAGTAAAGATAAGAATAGTTGGAGGTTGAGCTATCGAAGATAAGGATAGTGGGAGGTTGAGCTGTCGAAAATAGTATGTTTACACATTTAAAACTTGATGTGTAAAGTAAAATTTATAAAATTAAACACATCTGCATTAATTTATTTTTCACATAATTATCTGAGTTAATACATGTGTAATATCTGGATACGGTTCTACTCCTGATGAAGAACTCATCATACCAAGAAAAGTATCCTACCTTAACTCACTGTAAGGGATTGCCGGATTAGATATATCCTAATTTAACTCACTATAATAGATTGCCGGATTATATATACCCTACCTTAACTCACTGTAATGGATTGCCGGATTAGATATATCCTAATTTAACTCACTGTAATAGATTGCCGGATTATATGTACCCTACCTTAACTCACTGTAATGGATTGCCGGATTAGATATATCCTAATTTAACTCACTGTAATAGATTGCCGGATTATATATACCCTACCTTAACTCACTGTAATGGATTGCCGGATTAGATGTAAGGTTCATATTGAACTAATTAAAAATATTTTATTTTCGTCTTTATTAAGATTTTAAAGACTGGTATTTTCTCGATTTCAGCACTGCTGTTTTTGGAGACAAGTTAGTGATCGCTTTTTGAAATATTCAAGGATAAGTTAAGTAAAAGATTGAGTGCAACGCCAGACATCTACAGGATAAAAATTAGTAGTGACATCTAATGGAAAATAATGAGTAAATATAAAAAGACATTGGGTTCACATAAAGTTAGCCGGAAGTATAATGGTCAATTCAATACATCTACCTAATACGTGTTTAGAAGACCAGTCGTCCATGGTGTAGTGGTTTGATATTGTCTAGATAATGGTTGTACTAAGAAGTACGCCTAACAATAAGATTCATGGATTTTCTTTACACGTTTTTAAACTGAGTGGACAAGCTTTTATTATTGCTGAGTAAAGGGAAAATAGACACCACGTGACATCAAGGGAAATGTAACTTTAATAACTGAAGTTAGCGTGTAATTCATTCAAGTTGGAGGAGTGGAATGGCGTTTGTTTTTTTTTATAACAAAGCCACATCGAGCTACCTACTGAGTCCACCCTTGATTTTAGCGTTGTAAATCCGTAGACTTACCGCTGTACTACGGTGGACCCAATTGGAGGAATTGAAATAACAAGTTATAGATGATAAAATATTTATGTAAAAACGGCTCGTTTGAATTGAGAAAAAAATTTACGTAGAGGAGAGTAGATGATGAAATGTAGCATCTCGGTTTGAAAATAAAAATGTGTAATATCAACAAGAAAGTAGCAGAAAGATTAAAGATTTTATAATTCATATTGAATGTAAACCATTTGTGTGAATGTCTTGTCTGCAGCCATTGTCTCTGTGATAAACAAAACTAACCGTAATATTCTAAGTACCTATTTGTTTTGTTACAGACTCATGACTTACGACATTCTTTGCTTCGTAGAAAGGTAATAATCTTTAAATTTTTAATAAACTTTTAGTGAAATCATTAGAGGTTAAAGCAAGGAAAAACTATAGACGTGTTGTATTTAGTTATAGTCGAACAAATCTTAATGTTTCTTATTACATTTATTATATGCTTCTGCTATGCCATCTGGTGGTACGTATTTGTTTACATAGTGTAATGTGTAAACATTTGTTGAATCATCACCGAACCATCAATGATAACTTCGATGTAACCAATACTCTGGTTTCTAATGGCAAGTACTAACATTTCACACAAATTACAGTTAAGATGTGATTAAAAAAAGATAACTTAAGACAAAAACACATGAGAAACGTTTTTCTGTTTTGTTTTTACAAACTAACTTCCGATATTTGTCTTGCATCCATTTTATGTATTATTCAAAACACATTAGGATTTTATGTACAAATAAAACGTTTTTATAAATTCTGTTTACAAATGAAATGATGCAAGTTCCAATGAATTAAATAAAAAAAATGTTAGTAAACCGGTATCAACAACATATAATATTTACCTTTATTCATTGAACAACGAATGACGTGTATACATTCACGACAATCCGTTTTCATATTAAATAAAAACTGCAGTTCAAATAATATTCGTTTGTCTAATTGACAGTATCGAAGAGAGGAATTAATCAGTATTCTTCGACATGAAGAGTGAAACAGCTTCTACGTCCTTGTCTCACAGATCGGAGTCTTCTGTTGTCACGTGTTTAGTTCTGTAATAAACCTTACACTGTCTGCTCAACACTCGTAGTTACCTGTTTTAGAAAACAGAAACTGTTACTATCCTTTTATGAAAATAAATCGATTTAAAAGTTATCAACTTTAAAATTACTGCACATTTCTGCTACTTTTAGTTGGTGAATATTAGTAATATCTGACAATCGTTATAATGGGTTGTTTTTTGATAATACTTGTCAAAGTTGTGTAAAGCAGCTAAAATTAGGAGGTAGAGTTATTAGAAACATGAAATATTGAAGGTTTATATTTAATGTTTGTAATTATAAATGCATGAATGTAGTTTTATTGATTATTTTAGTTACAAAAATATGGAGCAATAAAAGTTTGAATTCTCAAAAGGTAAATTAGTAAAATAGTCTGTTCAATGTTTGGAATTACCAAAAAGACTGAGTAATGGAGGCTCTCACTTAACGTTTGGAATCACACAACTAAGGATTAGTATTAAAAGATGTAATGTAACTTCAGATGTGTGACGTGTTTAATCGTACATGTTAATGTTTGCTACGACAATGGATATTTTATCACTCTTTGCTGTCCATTAAGCTTCATGAACCAAGGAGGAGTGGACACCAATCAACATTAATAGCAATGGTTCTTCTTTGACATATGTGGAAAAAAATATTTCATTTTCTGTTTTTCACAAAGCAAAAACAAACAAACAAAAACATAATAGTCGAACCTTACTTTCGCTACAAACAAATATGTATTTGAGTACTGGAGGTGTCGCACATACTTTCGAAATACAGTTAACGGACCGATAAGAACGGTTTGAAAAATCCATTACTTCAAGTAATGATGCAAAACGTTTGAAAGATGAGGTTTAATATTGGTTGTAGGTTGGCGAATCCGTGACAGAAGTATCAAGTGGTAATGGGTACACATTACTCAGTGTTAGGGTGTGAGAACATAGTTCTAAATCACTGCATAAAGAACTTCCTAAGCCTGACATATTACCGAGATGGATGTTGTTGTTTTGAATTAAGCGCAAAGCTACACAATGGGCTATCTGTGCTCTGCCCACTACGGGTATCGAAACCCAGATTTTAGCGTGTAAGTCCGCAGACATACCGCTGAGCCACTAGGGGGCTACCGAGATGGAAAATGGAAGCCTGTTTTAGTTATGGCCAATAACTTCAGCATTGGCGAGCTACGTGTTTTAGGACAGAAAATTTTATCTAAATGTTAGAGTAGATCAAAACAAAGTTTGGAGCTAAAATTCGGATACTAACGTACTACATGTTGAGTTACGGTTATAGATTTTGAAAAAACAACGAATAAATGTACTTACATCAAAGCTTACGATTTGTCAATCGTGTAAATGTTTTTAATAGGTAGTATTGATACTACAAGATATACTATTAGAGCTTTGATTGTAGTGAAATATTATAGACCGTTTACAGACAGGGACAACCTTTATATTGAAACTCTTTAGGTAAATTTACTGATAATTCTACACTGAGACCTTGCTTAATTGTATTGACTGATAACTTTATACAGTGGCCTTTTTTAGATACAATGACTGATAATTCTATATTGAGACCTTTTTTAGGTATATTATTCAGGTATATTAACTGTAACCTGAGGCCTATTCTTTAGGTATATTATGTGATAGTTGTGTACTCAGGCTTTCCTCAGGTACATTGACTGAAAATCTATTTTTATCTTCTTCAAGTATAATGAATTATAATGAGATATATCTATGTACAACATATTTTTGCAATTTTTGAAAATTTTATCTTCGATTAACGAGTTTTGCTGTTGTTAATTAAAGATTTGTGGGTATAATGTATCCATTTATAACAAACAGCACTTTTGTTTATCCATACTAACAACAGAAGAGATCAATCTTAGAGAAACGACAACAGAACGACATGAGATCGATATCCTGATGTGTTTAGATCATGAGAACCGAACTGGTTCAGAAATGTAAAAGTCAAGATCTTCAAACGTTTTCTTCGTTTCGAGGGAATTGTTGGATGATGACTGATTGCTCGTGACATCTGTGAGGACTGCTAAGAGGATAAGACATCAGTGACGGTCCAACAAAGAACTCGAAACTTTGTGGTTTTCTTATTTGATAAAAACAACAACAACATTCATACAATTGTTAGATGTGATGAATCCAGAACGCGGTTCTTTTTACTTTTTCATTTGTATTACTCACTGGAGTTTGTTGTAGCCCGTTTATTACTGCTTTCTTTTACTAGCTAGCTTGTATATGTTAGTTTTCTGGATATTTTGTCTGAGTTGATTATTTATATATATTTAGTTTGTATTAGTTAGTTGGCACCTCCTGGTTTTCTGAATATTTCGTCTTAGTTGTTAGTTTTGTATATTAAGTTCGTTTTATGTTATTTGTATTATTTAGATTGTATGTTCTAGTTTTATGGACATTTCGCTTGGGATGATTAGTTTTATATATATATTTAGTTCGTATTATCTAGTTTGCGTTTGTTAGTTTGTACATGCTATTTTCTTTGTATTTATTTCAATTTAAGTTAATACGTGACTTCAAACAAATTAGTTTGTTAGTTCGTACAACATAGTTTACTAATAAATACAAGCTAGTTAGTTTTAAGCTACTTTAGTTTGTTTCAATTAGTTTACTATTTTTAACGTGTTTTGTCCTAATAATTATAACGAATAAGACATGGTTTAAAATAAAATGTAAAGTCTAATAGAAACTGCATTTTCTTTTCAAAGCTCACAGTAGCTCAGAGGTAAGATTTATTAAATTTTGTGAAACTAAAACTAGGGTTCGATATCGTATGTACCACATTATGACTTGTGATAAACCATTGTCAAGCCTTGTGCATAACAAACAAACGTTTATGAAAAAATACTCCGATTTTCATATTCATTTTCATCTCGAGCTTCTGGTTGAATAGATTAGCCTAGATTCAAAGCTCGTTCGTTTCTATGACAATAGGAACACAATTCCACATCTAAGTAAGTTCCAAAAATTATTCACCGTCTTTCATCTATAGGTATTTCATCTTTTCTTTCAAATAACGCTTTCCTAAACTTTTTGCCTCATATTCAATGGTTCCGAGTGACTCCTTTTGAAAGAAAACGAACATGTATAACTTTAATATTCTTGCTGAATTACATCAGTAGGTGGAGCTGATTACATATGTTCTAATATTATTGCACTTCTGTGGTAATCTTAATTGCTCTTGTTTTTTCTTAATATTTCTTCAGTTCCATGTCAAATTCGAGGTTTCTTCCTCTCTAAGAAAGTACTCTACCAAAAAAATAGCCCTAAACCGCTAGCGGATGTCATTAAGGCACAATTTAACCAAATAGTTCTACCGTCTTATAAACGATGTCCGTATTTGGTCCTTTTCTCAGAACTATGAGGTGTGGACCCAGCATGGCCAAGCGCGTTAAGGCGTGCGACCCGTAATCCGAGGGTCGCGGGTTCGCATCCCCGTCGCGCCAAACATGCTCGACCTCCCAGCCGTGGGGGCGTTATAATGTGACGGTCAATCCCACTATTCGTTAGTAAAAGAGTAGCCCAAGAGTTGGCGGTGGGTGGTGATTACTAGCTGCCTTCCCTCTAGTCTTACACTACAAAATTAGGGATGGCTAGCGCAGATAGTCATCGAGTAGTGTAATTCTAGATAAGGTAATGTAGTTCCAAATAATATAGTATATTTACATGAAGTATTGTATTTTCAGATAATGTAGTGTATTTCTATATAAAGTTGTCTATATGGAATTATCATGTTTGTTGCCCTTTAACACACTCGGATTGATCTCAGTAGAGACTGGCCTGGTGTCTTTTTCTTATGTTAATTTATTAGAGGTTTTGCGCCTCAGTGGCACAGCGGTATGTCTACGAACTCACTGCCCTATAAACCCGTGGTGGGCAGAGCACAGATTGCCCATTGTGTAGCTTTGTACTTAATTCTAAATAATTAATCAATATTAGTAGATGTCTTTGTTTTCGGAGTGTAACTCCCCCTGTGTTGTAGAAAGAAAACTGTCTAAATCTGCGTGAAGCTAGGGTATAAGTTTATTTAATATCATTTTCTGCTACCATCAACCATCCAAACAATTCAACCCGTATTTTCTGCTGCCGCCTACATTCCAAACAATTTAACTTCTTCTTCTGAAAATATTTGTTTGTTTATTTCTTTTTTTGAATTTCTCCCAAAGCTACACGAGAGCTATCTGCGCTAGCCGTCCCTATTATACTAGTGTAAGACTAGAGGGAAGGCAGCTAGTCATAACCATCCACCGCCAATCGCTGGGCTGCTCTTTTATCAACGAATAGTGAGATTGACCGTAATATAATAACGCCCTCCACGGCTGAAAGGAAGAACATGTTTAGTGCAACGGGGACTCGAACCTGCGACCCTTAGATTATGAGAGCCTTAACAACCTGGCCATGTCGGGCTGCGATGTACTTACTTGCAGCGTGAATTTCTCTAAATCTGAAATCATATTTCATCGGTAGAGCTTCTATGTCAAAGTTATAATGTATGTACATTTTATTTTCAATGTAACTTTAAATACCTTTATTTTCACTACTACTATAAGCGCTTAATTTATTTATAACATCGGGATATACAGTTTTTACTAACAATGCTATTTTATTATATTTTTTCTTCAATCTTGATTTCTATACTTTATTTGTCAAAGTTTATTATTATGGTATAGAATTTCACACGTTTATTTGAAATTTCTTTTATTTGTTTTAAACAAAAATTTGCTCATGATACTACAACAATGATACATTTTTTGAATTCATCGCGAGGATATAAGCCCAGGCCTATTTCCATAAAACCTTTCGATCGCTGGTTTCACAATTATTCAAATAAGAGCCATTATATTTGAGATGAACGTTATACGATGTAACGACTTCACTGAATATCAACCATCGGTTGCAACCAGAAAGAACTTGTCAAACATCTAAAACGGTTTCATGTTGCATATTTCTGAACTTCTTTTTGTTTTTGACAAAATATACGCGGTTCTAAAGTATTTTCCAATAAAATCTGAGTCGGTCAGTAACAAATGGTGATTGTCACTGGAATTGCGCAAAATTTTGAAATAAGTCTTGTTGAATGTTGTAATTTAAAGCCGCGACATTTCATAGTAAGCCTAAAACAAGTTTCTTTTAATAACTCCTTTGAAAATACAGAAGAAAAAAAAGGCAGGAAAACTCATAAAAACGAATATTACTGTACAATTAGACTAGCAACGTGTTTTGTTGAGCTGTGAAAAATTAAAAAAAACATATATTTAATATTTCATACTGTTAAAAGGTTATCTAGTTGAATATACAAAAATGTAGACTCAAATAAATGTTACAACTTTATTTCTTTTTACCCCAGAGGTTCGGATATTTAAAATATATTTGATATCACATAATAATTAAAATGTATGAATACTTGTTTTCCAGGAAAACATTAATGTTAATTTTTAAAAACTCCTAGTATTAAATGTCTTACTAGAGTATGTACCTCACGATATGTAGTTTGATATATATGTTATTACTTTTTCAGTAGCTGTAGTACCCGACCTTTGAACAGAAGCTATGTAAGCACATGATTAATGAAAGGTTATGTTATAATGTAAAAAGTTGCTTCACTTATACGTAATTTTTTTAGAAAAACACTTATAAAAGCTGCAAGACAGAAAACTGAAAGTTTGTATGTATTTCCCCCATGGACCCGAAATGAGCCTCATATCACATTTGATAATGATATATCTATAGCGGGTGAAGTAGTGATAAAATAAACAACCCAAGCAGCCATAAAAACTGAAAAAATTTAAGTGAAAATCGACTTGGTGAAGGTCCATCCACATCTTACGAAGTAGTTACACGGACAGACAACAGATAAAAAAATAGTACTAGATTCACAGATAGACAGAGGGCGCTACTAACAACATGCATTCTTCTGACACATTTATAAATGGATAACTCACTTTCTCTCGATATTACGTTTATGTTGAGATGTATAACACAAAACGACAAATGTTTTAACATTACTTATGTAAAACGGATGAGCTCTGGCAATACATTTTATTAATAGTTGTACAAAAAATTATTTGTGATTAATTTGATACTCTTTAAGGCTAAAATAAAGGCTATATAGCCTACATCATATATGTGTCCATAGAAAACTCTAGAAAGGGACATATACGTGTCCACATCAATATGTCGAGCGAAACATATGTGACTATAGTAGTATCTAAAAGGGGATATAGGACATGTATATGTACGTATCAATCTCTAGAAAAAAACATATAATACAATACTGGTCTCTAGAAAGGGACATGGGACATGTATATATCCATACCAGTCTCTACAATAAAACATGTGACTATACTAGTATTTAAAAAGGGACATTGGATATATGTGTGTCCATATTTGTCCCTTGAACAAAACGTATGTGGCTATGCTAGTGTCTGGAAAGGGATGTGGGACGTCCGTGTGTCCATTGTAATCACCAGAATAGGACAACATATGTGTAGTTACTAAAAAATAGTTAACGAGTGTATAAAAATACTTCAGATCATTTCATTTTTAAGTCATCTTCAGTGTTATCACAAATGTTATCTATCAGCATCAATAAATTACCAAAACTTTTACTGAAAGTCACAGAACTCAGTATTTTAACGCATTCTTTTCCTTATAATGTATCCTTGTGAAATATTCCAAAATCTTAGTTTTTATGCTGGAGTGAGTTATTAAACAACGTGGTTTGTTTTTATCGTTGATGCTAAAAATCACTTTTCTCATTTTCCGAATCTACTAATACGACTTGGGGATATACGTTTCACAGTGACGATGGTTGTGATATCTCTATAAAAAGATATAGTCTTCAAATGAAACCTGTTATGAAAAGGCTGCGCAACCTAATGTATGCTTGGGTGATATTACTCAGTTTATACCATGTTCAAATTCAATTTTTAAATAAATAATTTTTATTTAATCTCACCCAAACTTCCTGTTCTTGGCTGCCACTTGTCCTTCATCGGGTATCGAAACCTACTTTCAACTTTGTAAACCTGCATTTCAACCTCCAATAACACGTTGAGAAAAAACCATAAAAGGTCTTTAAGTTTCTACACAACGTATCACTTCTTATTAGCTTCGTAAAGCCTTACGTAGACAGCCGGGTATCAAGCTACCTTGGGGGTAGGGACCGGCATGGCCAAGCGTGTTAAGGCGTGCGACTCGTAATCTGAGGGTCGCGGGTTTGCATCCCCGTCGCGCCAAACATGCTCGTCCTTTTAGCCGTGAGAGCGTTATAATGTTATGGTCAATCCCACTATTCGTTAGTAAAAGAGTAACCCAAGAGTTGGCGGTAGGTGGTGATGTTTAGCTGCCTTCCCTCTTGTCTTACACTGCTAAATTAGGGACAGCTAGCACAAATAGCCCTCGAGTAGCTTTGTGCGAAATTCAAAAAACAATCTTGGGAGTGTCTTCAGGTTTACTATGTAAATGGAAAGGAGCTAAGAGTTTTATGAAATATAAACTTGTAAAAATACTGGACCAAAATAGGTAACGTTCTTCTACCATATGCTACTTTTATTTGAAAAGTAATTTATCATTTCATTAGACACAGTATCTGTTTTACTTGTACGTTTCCTACTCACCCGGATGGCTAAACGGGGATGGAGATAAGGGAAGGTACTGCTACACGTCTCCTTCCTCGACCGTCCCTCGTTTGTAATGTTTCAAAACAAATGAATAGTTTTGATTTGAGCTATTATAACGTAACATTTCTTCGTGTACAAACATCTAAGTCATGTAGAGGAAGTTTCTTTTATTTTGTGGTTCTTTGTCTCGGTCAGCTGAACGCTAACTACTTTCTAACCTTCTCACTAGAGCCAGATGTAGGATAGTGACTAGCGTGCTGGACTGTGAATCCATGGCTTACAGCTCGTTGTCGCAAAATCGTGTTCTGTATCTTGGGCCTTGAATACGTTATAAGAGTGACGGTCAAATCCCACTACTCAACTAAAGAAGCTGCAGAGACTGCGACGGGTGCTGTTGTACAACATCAGAATTATGGACGGCTAGGGACCCTTTGTATGAAATACAACAAAGAAATATCCTCTGACTCCTCCATCTTGTCAAACACAGGAATAAAGCAACAAAAATTATAAACAATGTTTGACACTACTAACATGATACTAGAAATACAGGACAAAAACTTTATGATTTAAGATACGGCGTATTTTGTTTCACAATATGTTTAGTTGAGAAACGGGAATCTGTGTTGTTGTGTTCAGTAAAGAAAACAAAGACACGAAAATTACTCACAGAATTTATTAGTCGGTGTAGCTTATAGTGTTTGTTTTTAAGCGCAAAGCTATGTAGTGGATTATTTGTGGTTTCTCCACCGCGGGGAAAAATCGAACCCTGCATTTTAGCGTTTCAAATCCTTAAACTTACCTTTCCTCAATCGAGCGACTGTAGTTTATATGCTCTGTAAATAGTTAGTTTGCCAAAAAAAAGTAAGTCAAAACTTTTAATTAAATAGCAATTTAACTGTTCAAGTTAAAAAGCTTTTAAACTGGTAGAGCTCACTCTGTTGGAATGAAACATAATAAGGGACCGTTGATAATTTAAGTTTAAAAAATCGTTGCATGATAAATATTTTAATTCGCTGTTTAGTTTTCTTTCATCGATTTTTACCTGGTTTGTAAACCTGCCGAACAAAACAAACGTCTAAGCTCTATAGATACCATGTTCCCCTCAATACAGTCTATTTTATGTGACGTAGCAACTATCCGAACAAATAACGTTTTTTTTCTTCCTAACTCACTCACAAATTCTAACAGTGAGTGGTTTGTTTCTGTGCCATAGATTTTATTTGTAGTTTTATTTAAGATCTCCTTAATTTGGCCCTTAATGGAAAATCGTTAACGTCAAATCAGTGCGTTGCTCCGCCCACTTTTCTGAGTTTTAGAAAGTCAGTTTACAGTTGACTAAGTGCTCGAATTATTCGTTAGTTGATTGTAATGTGATCGTCCACTACAGGAACATTAGTTGATGAATCAATTAATTATTTCATATATTGCTCTATTTATCAGTGGTTTTAATTATGAATGAAAAATAATGGAAAATAGACGAACACGCCTCAATCAAAAACAATAATAAACAATTGACAATCACGCCTCAATAAAAACAATAATAGAAAATTGACAAACAAAACTCAATAAAAATAACGATAGGAAATTGACGAACACACCTCAATCAAAATCAACAATAGAAAATTGACAGTCACGTCTCAATAAAAAATAATAATAAAGAATTGACGACCATACCTCAATAAACAATAATGATCGAGAATTGACAGTCATGCCTCAATAAAAAACGAACATGTTTCAATAAAAACATGCTCACCCATTTAGCCGTTGGGTCATTATAACGAAACGGTCAATCCCGCTATTCGTTGGTAAAAATGTAGCCCAAGAGTTGGCGGTGGAGGTGATGACTAGCTGCCTTCACTCTAGTCTTACACTACTAAATTAAGGACGGCTAGCACAGATAGCCCTCGTATAACGTTGCGCGAAATTCAAAAACAAACAAACAAACTGTTTGTAACTTATTGAAATGGAGAAATGTAACGATGTTTCTGTCCATAAGAGAATAAAGATGTAACCCTGTCTATAACCATTCAAGTGCAAAAATGTACTCGTGTTTGTAAACATAAAAATGGAAAGATGTAACCCTAGCATATAACTCTGTTTGTAACCACAGAAATAAAATGATATAACACTGCCTGTCATCATTCAAAAAGAAATATGTAACTCTTTTAGTAAACACAAATGAAAAGATGTAACCCCGTGAGTAACGAAAAAAACAAATAGAAAAATGTAACCTTCTCTACAAACACATAAATGGAAAGATGTAACCCTGTCTGTAAACACACAAGTCAAAGTATGTAGCCCCGTGAGTAATTAAACAAATAGAAAAATGTAACCTTCTCTATAAACATATAACTGGAAAGATGTAACCCTGTTGTAACCACACAAATGGAATGATACAAAATTGTTTATAACCACAAACTGAAAAGATGTAACCCTCTCTGTCTGTACACATAGAAACAGAAATATGTGTCTCAAGACAGCTGGTATGGGTATTAAAACAGAGAACAACGTTCTAACCTTCTTATGTCACCTCAAGTTTAACAAGGTTCTTTATTAACCAGCCATTTTGAGATACATTTTTACTTCAAGTGGATTTTTCGTCATAACAAACGGAAAGACGTATTCCTGTTTGTTAACATATAGAAATAAAAAAAATCTTTACATCCATAAGAGTAGAACGGTGTCAGCCTTTGTTTAACCATAGTAGTAGATAGCTCTATTTCTACTACTTACGATGTCCTTTTATCTGTAGCTATATTAGTAACTACATAAGTTAAAAGATAACTGTTCCTTGCATTATTCGTGAAATACTTAGGAAAGAAAAGTATTCTTTTGATAAGACATTTGGTGTGAGGTTTCAATAAACAATAGTGCAACATTAAGAAACTGTCACTATTACATAGCAACGATTGGCTGTCATTAAGGTCTGTTTGAAGTCAAAGAAGTCATCAAATAACATTTTATCTTTTTAACTTTCCTCTAGGTAAGTCGGCTCGATTGGTAGCTTGGTGGTAAACATCATAAAGAGATTGGAAAAACAATTATCTGAAACTTTATTTACAAGCCTTGTACAACGGGTTTACAATGGGTAGAAACTTAATAGTATCTCGCTACTGTCGACGAAGCCTTTCGTTTTATACCAGAGCTCATCTGGTCAGCTAGGAGAGTAATTCATAAAGTCTCGGTCAAAATTATGTATATTACTAATTTGTAACATTTGAGTTGTCATAGTCTATAACATCTTATTCTTCATTCTCAGTGCAGTAACGAACATCTTATGAGATGTCACAGAAACTATCGATCAATAAACAGATTAACAAATGAATCAATAAACAGATCAACATACCCGTCATCAAACAGATAAACAATTCAATAAACCATTCTTCTACAACACAAAACTTCACATGCCATAATGAACAGCAGTTTTCACAGACTACAACACAAAATTTTACATGCCATAATGAACAGCAGTTTTCACAGACTACAACACAAAACTTTACGTGCCATAATGAACAGCAGTTTTCACAGATTACAACACAAAACTTTACATGCCATAATGAACAGCAGTTTTCACAGATTACAACACAAAACTTTACATGCCATAATGAACAGCAGTTTTCACAGATTACAACACAAAACTTTACATGCCATAATGAACAGCAGTTTTCACAGACTACAACACAAAACTTTACATGCCATAATGAACAGCAGTTTTCACAGATTACAACACAAAACTTTACATGCCATAATGAACAGCAGTTTTCACAGATTACAACACAAAACTTTACATGCCATA
Organism: Carcinoscorpius rotundicauda; assembly: GCA_011833715.1. Classification (NCBI taxonomy): domain Eukaryota; kingdom Metazoa; phylum Arthropoda; class Merostomata; order Xiphosura; family Limulidae; genus Carcinoscorpius; species Carcinoscorpius rotundicauda. The sequence goes on along the minus strand of CM022394.1, from coordinate 93,561,304 downwards.
ATGAACAGCAGTTTTCACAGATTACAACACAAAACTTTACATGCCATAATGAACAGCAGTTTTCACAGATTACTACCCACCTCCTTGTATGTGGTGCTACCGTTCGATAATTTCAAAAATAAGTTTGTTTTCAACTGTCCTATCATACAAGATTATCCAATTTCTTCAGACTGTCTTTTTCTCTGTCTGTGAAGTTTTATCAGAGCATTAAAGAAATTTCTTAAAATACGGAATCTATAAACAATACCAACACAAGCTAACCTTTCATTGACTAGATTTATGGTCTGTAAATCATTTTACAAGGAACTTAAACCTTTCATAAAACTAGATAACTGAAATGTAAACAGTTTTCGAATGTTACGTGTGAAAATTCAAACCTGTTCAGCTTGTGACAGATGTTCCACCAAGTGAAACAAATATTATACTATACTTTAATTTTGATTTATCCTGTTTGTTTCAGAAGTTTATTGTACGTAAATAATAACATTATTATAATATATAAGCGATCCCTTAAAACACAGATTCCAAAAATGTAACTACATCAACGTTTGGATACTCCTAGTCTGTGATATTCTAAGCAAAACGAACATTACTAATAACGAAAATGAAAAAAATAAAATAAAAACTTTGATATTGGTTCTTACATTATCTAAAGTGCTTTCTTTGATACTGCTGGAAACATACGTAAGCCTAATCTGCTTGGCATTAAGCACACCGCTTATTTCCTCCAACAAAAAATCAAGTAGTATCGTATTATAAATATGTTAAGGTTATATTAAAGGGCACAACAGTACGGTTTATTTACTTGAATTCTCAAAACAACTGGTGTGCGTATTTAAAATTTAATTAAAATGAAGTAGAGAACAACTTTAGACCTTTTCGGGTCACCTTCAGGACAAAACGTTATTATGTAATTCATGTTAATTAAAGTTTTAATAACCACACCAGCCGTCTTGAGAACACATTTTTACTTCAAGCGGATTTCTCATCATCGCGGGTTTATTATTTGTTTAGACTTTCCTCTGCGCCATCAGGTGGCGCCAGCGGACAGATTAATAGAAAAACAAATCTGTATTGTTCAGCTCAGAGCTACACGATGGGCTACTCGTACTCTGCTTACTCCAGGTATAAAAATTCGATTTTTAGTGTTATAAGTCCTCAGGCGTACCGCTAAGCCTAGTGGGGGCGCCACAGTTCAGAATCTAAAAGATGTGAGTAGGTTAAAAATAATAATTGGAAATGTTTTGGAGCTTTTCTGTTGAAGGCTATGAAATGAAAGTGGCGACGAAATCATATTTTCAAGACTTTTTAAAAAAGATAAAACGAAACAAACACGCATTCTGTATTAGCTAAAATCATACATAAGCATAACAATACCTAGCTGGCAGCAGTGTGTTTTAGTGAAAGTCAAATATCAGTTTTATAGCCCTTGTCGGCAACAGTATGTGTTAATTAAAATCAGAAATAAAAATGAGGGCCCGTCATGACTAGGTGGTTAAGGCATTCTACTCGTAATACGAGGGTCGCGGGTTCTAATCTCCCTCACACCAAACATGCTCGCCCTTTCAGCCATGGGGGCGTTATAATGTGACAGTCAATCCTACCATTCGTTGGTAAAAGAGTAGCCCAAGAGTTGGCGGTGGGTGGTGATTACTAACTGCCTTCCATCTAGTCTTACACTGCAAAATTAGGGACGGCTAGCGCAGATAGTCATCTAGTAGCTTTGCAGGAAAATTCGAAACAAACCACAACAATTAGAGCCCCTAGTGACCTTGTCTGAAGCCTCAGTCCGTTCTGGTATAAACATTTTTGTAGCTGTGTTTTAAACGAACCACCAGCGTCGTCTATATGAGTTTATATCTTGTTCCTTGGTGGAAACATGAGTTTTTGCTACATTTTGATATTAGTTTATAAAGATATAACCTTTGTTCGTTAATAATCTTTTTCACGTCTTATGGTTTGATATCAAGAAATCATTTTGTACAGCCGTTGTCTCATCAAAACGGCTGTACGGTGTTATATTGTCCTGAACACCGGAGGACAAGAAAAATATTTCTAAAACGAAACGACATCACTTTAATCATAAAACAAATAACTTCTACAACATAGTTGCAAAATGCTAAATTATTTGTACGAATGCCCCACAGTCACAGGTAAGTCTAAGGAGTTACAATACTAAAATCCGGGATTCGATTCTTCATACTGTACAGAGTCAGTTAGCCTATGAAGAAGTTTTGGTTTAGAATAAATTTCCTGTAAACATTTTACCCATTCCCCTGTCTCTGTGTGTGTTAATGTTAAACATCGCGTGGGATCAACAGTGACACATTTAGTGATGGTGATCACAAGAAGTACAACCGTTCAGTAGCACTTGCCGCCTAAATGGTAACTCTTAAATGAGCAAAAGGATTTATTTTGAAAAAAGCAAACAAACCAAGAACTGAAGCTACATATTCTGCGTAACAACACACGGTAGATCGAACCTTGAACCTTCTATTACGCAGCCGAATATGTTAACTGATACTTTCTGCGCATGTGAGCCTAAAAATTATTTGTTTCTGAAATTCACCAGAAGATATAAAAAGCCAGACGTGCCTAATTTTGAACTAAAGGACTGGTGATAAGTCATCTATTTCATGGCACCAAGTCCTGGGTTATTTTAATTGAATAATGTGATTTGATCTTTACTTTTACAACGCACTACGGCCTCAGTGTGTGGATCATGGTTTTATAACAACAGAACGCCAACTACGGATCTACGCTGACCAGTGAATCATGTTCGTCCCTATGTGGAATTATAGAAAAGAATGCATTGATTTATAGACTATTTAATGTGTTTCAAAGTTTTCTATATGTTTGGTCCATGGTTAATTTCAAATTCAATTGTTTTCTTGTTTATCTATACACACCCACGAACTCAAACACACATATATAATATGAGTATTATCAGTCATTGTCAACATGATATCACAGTGACTTATTTAATTGGTGTTTTTTTCGGCTTTGTTCATTTTCATTACAGTTTTGTTAAATTTTATTTTTGTCCTCTTCGTCTTATGTTCAAAACCTTCTCTTTTACGTTCAGTTCACAGTGTTGTTCCTCATACTATATTGAAATAGCGACTAGCAGGGAAACGCAAAATCTGTTTCTAATCATATTTAAGACAAAGGCGAGAATATGCTAGAAACATCAACATTATAAATTTAATAAAATCATCAGGTTACTAACATGTCTTTGAAAATGTAAACAAAATTTGAAAGTTTAAATATCTGTAACTGTTCGTAAGGAAACGACAAAAGATAATATCGATGAATGCCAATACCTTTTGGTTCGTCTAACACGAAATACACCTTTATATTTTTCCAACAGTTTCGTCCAACGAAATAAAAAGGTGGGTGTCGTTAAAAAACTAACAGGGTAAGTTACTTTACATAATACATCGAAAATATGGTTTCCAGATTATATAGTCTTATTTTTATTGTTTTAAAAGCCAAAATAGACTGTCTGGTGTGTTCACCACGGGAAATCGAATTCCTGTGTACCACCGGGAGACGAAATTATAGCTAACCTTTAACATATAATCTGTTTGAAACAATGTACTATTGCAAAGCTGATGTCTGTAACGTATATAAAATCTGAGAAAATTCACTCCGAGTGAAAAAAATGTATGTGCAAGTTAATCAATTAACCCTACTCCACATGTTCAAGGTTTGGTGATATGTGAAAAGATAACAAAGGAGAGTGTGATGCTAACAATGGAAATGTGTGAAGATATCAAGAAACTATGATGAAACTTGGCATACTTATAGACTTTGATCATTTCTTTTTGAGAATCTAGACCTGTTTGGTTAATGAGAGTTCACTATTGTATTATATTGTCATTTGTTTTTCAACATAACAGGAAGAGGACGACCAGAATGGTCATATTTAAGGTAATAATTTGTTTAGTGCAGAAGTTATACTTGCAATGAATGTTGGGCACAGATACATTGGCGACGTTTTATTAACTCCGTACTGTAAGGTTATCGTATTACCATACGTAATCGAAACTAGGATCGAGTTAACCACAAAGCATGCTGTGTTGTTGCACAAAATGTCTGAAGGACCATCTTTAGGGTTAAATACTGCTTTAAGAAGATTATCTTTAATTAGTTATGCTCCTCACTCGATTGAATTTTTAGGTGTTTTTTTCTAAATAGATGGCTTTTTCTGAATGGAGGTTAATACGAACTGATATCTATCGGTTCAAGAGTACGAACTTGTCTACTCGAAAGAACTTCTCAGACAGTATTATGTTCTTTCAGATAATAGTTGTTACAGCATGTTATCTGAGATATTAGTGGTTAGATTATGTCCTTTCAGACAGTAGTTGTTACAGCATGTTATCTGAGACATTAGTGGTTAGATTATGTTTTTACAGACATGGTTACATTATATTCTCTCACACACTAGAGGTTACTTTCTTTTCTCTCAGACACTAGTGATTACTTCCTTTTCTCAGACACTGCTGAATACTTCCTATTTTCAGATACAATTTGTTACTTCCTACTCTCAGATACAACTGGTTACTTCCCGTTCTATTATAAACATGACAGTAATATCCTACAAGCACAGCATCAATTGACCACCAAATATCTGGCCAGAGTTGCTAGTTTCACCCACATTCAAGACTGAAGGGATGCTGTACTCATATTGCATTTGTTTCAGGATACCTAGACTTCAACTGTCATTATGATACATACATGTTCCTTTCAACACCACAAAGTGAGAATGCGCACAATATAACTGACAAGAGCGACACCTGTTGTGTTGATTACTAAATGACAAATTTTGTATATTAATTCGAGTTCCAGAGAAGTTAACATTACATAAAGACTAGATTTAAACGGGTAGTGTGAAATGTCTGCCACTTCTTCTTATATATGCTGTTGTAATGAAATATGACGATATAAGAATATATAAAAAATTGGAAATGATTATTGAATCACACAGGTGCTACTCAAATATGAGTCACAAACAATGAGCAATCGCAACATAATGCTCGATTTATTATTAGCACAGCACATTATTACAATAAACATAATATAGAATAAGATGTAGATTGGACTGTTATCTTGAACGTTCTATAAACGAAGCAATACACTTTCTTTATTGTTACCAAAAGCTTATCAATGCAATGTAGTGGAACAATCTTCCAAACAGCTTTTATTACCCTCATCATCAATTTAACCAAGTTATTTGGTCATCGTTTTATTTTCTCAGGTTCCACCTAAGCCCATTTAATAATAACAATATTTATTTAAGGTCGTAAGTGATCCGTAAACCTCTCTCTTTCTTCCATGCTTAATATTTCTCTTTAGGTGGAAGATGAATCTCTGTCTAACAGGTCTTGTTTATGGAGTGATTTGGTGATTAAAAATATACTTAGAGGAAAGTCAACTTGGCTTCGCACTTTCGTCTTGCTGTTGTATTCTTCCACAATACTTTTTATTCGACTTGTTCCAACCTACAATACTTTTTATCCAACTTGTTCCAACCTACAATACTTTTTATCCGACTTGTTCCAACCTACAATACTTTTTATCCGACTTTTTCCAACCTACAATACTTTTTATCCGACTTATTCCAACCTACAATACCTTTTATCCAACTTGTTCCAACCTACAGTATTTTTATCCTACTTGTTCCAACCTGCAATAGTTTTTATCCGACTTGTTCCAACCTAAAATACTTTTTATCCGATTTGTTCCAACCTACCAAGGTTAAAAATGGAGATCAGAGGGCTCATTACTTTCTTCCACTTATATCACTTGAAACAGGAGTTCAAAAGCACTGCAACAAGTGCCTTGTAAAGACATGACAAGATTTAAATTTTACTTTCATTGTTACATCACATTAATAATGGTGTTAAAAATAGAAAAATAACATAATTCACATATCAAATTATCGAAATATATGAACACGGTGAGATTATATCCTTTAGTAGGCAAATTGATACAGATAACAAATTTTAGTATTATAGATCAGTTAATTTGGCCAAGCATGGCCAAGTATGTCAAGGGGTTCGACTCGTAATCCAAGGGTCTCGGGTTCGAATCACGCTCGCACCAAAAATGCTCGCCTTTTCAGCCGTGGAGGCATTATAATGTGACGGTCAATCCCACTATTCGTTGGTAAAAGAGTAGCCTAAGAATTGGCGGTGGGTGGTGATGACTAGCTCCCTTCCCTCTAGTCTTACACTGCTAAATTAGGGACGGCTAGCGCAGATAGTCATCGAGTAGCATGGCGCGAAATAAAAAAAAGTTAATTTAAACCAAATTTTTAATATTGATATGTATATGTCACACGTTATGTGAAATATAGCTTTTGTTCAAATTAAATGTTTATGGTATCAAAACAGAAGGTTTATAGTTTCTCACTAATGATAAACTGAAATTAACGATATTGACCAGTTAGTATATAAAATAAGATAATACTATCTTTTCTGTCTTCTGAGATACTAATATATTTATTGAATCAGATAAGGTGACTTCGCCCACCTTTTCTACTTTTGAAAATGCTTATTTACGTGCATGTACTTTGCTCTATGACGTGTTTATAACCAATCGAAAGCTCGTAATTTCCTGCACGTGTCCTAGCCTATGCAAAGCATTTCCGCGTGAAAAATTGTATTTTGGTTGCAGGCGCGGAGAAGAAAGATAAGACGAAATAGTGATTAAAATGATTATTTTATATCAAATACAATTTAGTCGAAAGCCTGATAAATTATGATGGAATTCGGTGGTGTTATGATTTTTATTTTTTCAAAATATTGATCTGAAAACTAAAATGAAATGGTTTTTCATTTTCCATATGTGAAGTTTGATAAGGCTTAGCAACTAACATCAAGCAGCAGAGAGGTACAAAATTTATAACTAGAAGAGATAATTTTTTATACTTCCTTTTATATTTCCTATCTATTCCTAAATAGTTTAAGAAAAATAACTTCAATCTAACAACGTATTTTAAATAGCAATAACGCACACATATACATATGTATATAAATATGTAATATATTACAACCGAAAAGGCAGATCATTTTGTGAATGCTAGTTTTTTACTACTGGATACAGTAAAATAAAGTTCCACTTGCGTTGCAAGATTCCAGCTTCTCTAATGTTAGACACATCTGAAAAGTTAATAAACTAAAAATAACAAATACATATAGATCTATAAGGTTACAAAATTTAAGCTGTTTAGAGTAAACATATGATACTTTCGTGTTGTAATTTGTAGTCACTCTACAACAAAAATGTCGTAATTTAGGTTATTTCTTATCGTGGTTACGAAGTCGTTCAAATCGACCAAATCTAGAGAGACAAAATGTAAATGTAAAGTATTTTTAATAAGAAGCATTTAATAATTATCTGGAGGTTATAAGGATTTCTCATATAAAATTTGTAAATCTTCTGATGCATAAAAATAGTTTTAATCTTAACATTAAAATTACTTTGCATGTTGGACAGTCAACATTCGAAAGTAAAACATAACTGAACAAATCTTTAATAAAAAATATGATTTTTTGTAGGAAAGTCTTGCATTATTTACTAATAATTTGTAAAATGTCGTGACATTATTAAAAAGTTACAATATAACTAACTGCTTAATGGTTACTTTGGTGGATACAGTCTAGATGAAATTCACATAGAATGTAGTCAAAGAAATTTAATTAGCTAATTAACGCAAGATCTGACGACTCAGTTGACGCATATCTCTGAACACAATAATTAGTATTTGTCATGATCTTAAATTGTAGCCCCCTAGTGGCTCAGCGGTATGTCTGCGGACTTACACGCTAAAATCCGGGTTTCGATACCCGTGGTGGGCAGAGCACAGATAGCCCATTGTGTAGCTTTGTGCTTAATTCAAAACAACAACAACAACACTTAAATTGTATTTTCAATAGGGCCTGGCATGGCCAAGCGCGTAAGGCTTGCGACTCGTAATCCGAGGGTCGCGGGTTCGCGATGATGACTAGCTGCCTTTCCTCTAGTCTTACACTGCTAAATTAGGGACGGCTAGCACAAATAGCCCTCGAGTAGCTTTGTGCGAAATTCCAAAAACAAAAACGTGTTTTCAATAAAACACACGATTCTTTTATTTTAGCCAAATAAAAAGCCTTTCATCACTGACCAAATATTTTGGAACATTAATTGTAACTACGAATAAAATGTTGTGAATGATGCATTTTTTATTCGATAAACTTTTGGAACAATGTTTTTAAAATTATTTGTACACATTTCTCCAAAGATCACAGAATAAAAGCATGATTTCTTGTCTCTCGGTTAAACTTTCATATTTTTTCGTGACTATACCACAACAATTATTTGCCAGTAGGGGTTATGAGACCCGGGAGTGTATTTTAGTAAATTTAGGAAAACTAAGTTTTCTTTCTTTTAGAGGACACGAGGGAGTTATTAAACTTAAGGATTTTTTAAATGTAGAAGACGAAATGAGATACTGTCAAAATTGTAAAGAAAATTATTACAAGAACAAAATTAACTGCGTGCGCTAAAAATGAAGAAATATAAATGTAAATGACCAAAGTTTCAAACAAACTTCCAAACAACAGTCCAGAAGAACTACTAGAAGTTTCTGTAGACATTAGTACAAGAACGCTTTAATTTCCTGTAAACGACAGTACAGAAACAACAATATAAATTTATAGAGACCGCAAAACTACAATTTTCTGTAAACAACATTAATGAATTTATGTGGGCGATAGTAAAATTAAAACACTATAATATACGGTGGTCAAAAATACAAAAACAATATTTTAATTTTGTACGGATCACACTACGAAAACAACACTCTATAAACAATACAAACATTCGAGAAATAGTTGTTTGTAACTTAAGCACAAAGTTACACATTTATCTATGCTTTGCTCATCATGAGCTTTGAAACCTGGTTTTCTGCGTTTTAAGTAAGCAGACACACCGCTGTACCAGTGGGAAGCGTTTCTGAACCTCCCAGTACAGAACCACATCATGTTCTACTGTATACAACAATACAGAATAAAAATACAATCATACCACTATGGACAACAGTATAAAAACAACTGTATATGGCATAAGTGTTTAACCTTCTATAGATGACAATACAAACGCATCATTACACTTTTTTGTAAACATCAGCACAGAAAAAGAACACTGTCATCTATGTGGACAACGAACTGCACACTACCATTCCTGTGGATAACTTAGAAGACATGCACATTGTCATCTCGGTGGACCACAATATAGGAAATTGACACTACCATTTCTGCGGACAACAATGTAAGTACTTCACATTACAATCTACATGAACAACAATATAGGTACCGCACACTACTATCTCTGTGGAAAACAATATAGGTACCGCACACTACTATCTCTGTGGAAAACAATATAGGTACTAAAAACTATCATCTAAGTGGACAACAGTATAGAAATTGGACACTACCATCTCTGTTGACAACAATATAGGTACTTCACATAACCATCTACATAAACAACAATATAAGCACTATATCGTACGGAAGTTCCATTATGAATTAGCTATTAGGTATTATCTTATGTTGAAAATCGATTAAAATAGAAATTTAAGCCTATTAAAAATGGCGTAAGCGGGACTGATGAACAGATTATATTAAATATTATTTATGAACTACTGAGATTCTATATTATTTAGTTGCACCAATGGTAGATACGTTAAACAAACGTAGATGTTCGATGGTTTATTTATGATAGCGAAACATTTTTGAAATATTTTAAATTTCTTTTTTTTACTACTGTTATAACCAAATTAAATTTGAAAAAAAATCATAAAGTTCAGTTTATGAAGGCTGGTTTTCAGATGAAAATATACTTTGGAAGGGAAATATTACGATAAGAAGATTATAAGATACGTTATTAACCTAACTCGAATATCCTGACCAGCTTGTATTATGTTATTACATAAATCTTTTCATCTTCTAAGCTATCATTTCATTATTGCTAACAAAAATTTAAAGAAATTCGACCATAACAAAGGCGTATCCAAATTTTGCGTCTACAATCTAAATACGTCAATAACGTTAACATAAATTGTTTTTATCTACAATTAATGTCGATTGAACATGTGAAAACCATTGTAAACACTTGGCTGATAATATATATTTGTTCCGTTTTTCAGCGCTAGATGGCAATGGTAATCTGTAATACTTATTATGCAATTTTTGATACAATTGTTCGCAAGACTAAATATGATCTAAGTAATCGAATACATCATTAATGTGCCCTTTGTTTCCGTCCTTTATTTTCCAGAGGAACAATGTACATTTATATGCTAATAACTAGCTTTGAACTAATATTGAGCTTTATAAACTAAGGAATTCAAAATCGTATATAGACTTCTTCAGATTTCCCACTAGATGCTGCTATTGATCTGCCTTCGGATGATAGCTGATGTTTTAGCTAATAACAAAAGAACATTTCTATTACGACAGTACTTTCGAACCAAATGTGGACCTGAAAGTAATTTCTAACCTGATTTGTTTATTTTTTCCTTTAATATAATATAAAACCCAACGAACACATTTACAAACCGAAAAACATTTTAAGCTCTCGAGTTCTGGATGAGTAAATATTCTAAATTTCTTTCCAGAGAGACAGCGAAGTTTCTCTCGGAAGAAATACATTGATTTTGTTTTCTAACATTCATAAAAGTGCAGCACTATGTAAGAGAAAGAAAAGAGACCCTAAATGATTTCGTGTAGCTTTTCTAACTAACGAAGATAAATGACTTTGCTTGCTGAGAGAGAAATATATTGTAAAGTACTCGATGTAACATTGCATCTATACTTTTGAAAACCTAAGAGCTATTTAATGGTCGTTATGAGGTCCCATGAAAGTAAAATATCCTACATTAAAACTTTCATAAAAGAGCAAATCGTCATACCACGAGCAGGAAAATTTACTAGTTAACAATAACAACAATAAAAACTCATCCAAAACGTTCTTATAATTTTTACTTTACGGGATCTAAAGTTAGTTGCATTTTGAGTATCAACCTTTAAGTAATAAACGCAAATATGTACATAAGTTTTAATAAAAGTCGACAGGGTTTCATTGTTTTAAAGTTCAGCTACCTTTGGCCATCTGCTGCGTCCACTGGAGAGAATCTAATCTCGGATTTTAGTATTATAAGCACGTAAACTTACATTTTATTTTAGCAGGAAATGTTGATATTTTTGTGAAGAAGATTTTTGTAACTGTTATCGTTTTTAATAAAAAATTAGTGAATAATCGATTCTTCATTATAATAACAGAAATTTTAGGCTTAGTGGGAAATGCGTAATTAAGAAAACAAATCCCTTTCAATTTCCTCGTTCATAAACAGAAATAACTGGAGTCATGTGATTGCGTTGTTGCAAGAAATGAAAACATTACAAGATACTCTTTTATGGGAATTTATGTAAATTACTCAAAGCTAGTAGTAAAATAGGAAGAAATATAAATTGATTTTTAATCTTGAGATGGCCTAACATATTTTAGTATATAGAAACACTTATTGTATAAAAATGTGCTTTATTATATTTAGATGCTTAAATCACTCGTAAGATCACTTGGCTTATCTATAACGTGTGTCCCATGAGATAAACTTGTGGTCATGGCTTTTCCAGACTAGTATTACTGCTTGAACAAAAATCACGAAAGATTCCCGATATATATATAAATGTAAGAAAGTAACTTGTTCTTTCGTGCGTCGGATATATTTTTGAATGGTGCTTGCAAATGTTAGTTAAAACAAATTTTCTGCACGACAAATAATCGAAAAAAATAAAACAAAAAGGACATTTCATCGAGAGTTTGAAATAAAACAGTACTGGGAAGTATTTGTTTGGAAATTACAGTTTCCCTGTGAATTGACGAAAACATCTATCTGAAAGCGAAGAACCTCCATTTCTTTGTTTGTTTTGTTGTTTTGTTTATGAATTTCACGCAAAGCTAAACGAGGGCTATCTCTGCTAGCCGTCTCTAATTTAGCAGCGTAAGACTAGAGGGAAGGCAGCTAGTTATCACCACCCACTGCCAACTCTTGGACTACTCTTTTACCAACGAATAGTAGGATTGACCGTCACATAATGACACACCTACGGCTAAAAGGCTGAGAATGTTTGGTGTGACAGGAATTCGAACCCTCGAGTCTCAGATTACGAGTCGAACGCCTTAACCAACTGACTATATCTGGCCCATTTCTTTGTCAAAAGTGATAAAAGCAATTTACATTTAAATTAATTTATGTAAAATCAACTGTCATTCTTCTGTTATGGTAAACCGTCTACACTTTAAGGAGGTAACCATTATTTTCATATGAAACAATGAACTGTGGTGGTAACCATTAACTATGTAGCAAACTGACTATGAAATAGGTCACACATATTTTCCCTGTAGCAAAGCGACAAGGAACTGTTGCGAAGTGACAAGAAACTGAGGTGGAAATTACTTTTTTCTGTTGCGAAATGGCAAGGAAATGAGGTTAACACCATTGTTCATGTATCAAAGTAACCAAAAACTAACGAGGTGATTATTATGCAAACATCAAAATGACAATAAACTGAAATAAAATGATAAGGAACTGACGTTGAAACAAAGGGACAAGGAAGTTAGACTGAAACAAAGTGATAATGAACTGAGGTTGAAATAAAATGACAAGGAACTGAGGTTGAAACAAAGGGATAAGGACGTCAGACTGAAACAAAAGGATCAGGAACCGAGGTTGAAATAAAATGACAAGGAACTGACGTTGAAACAAAGGGACAAGGAAGTTAGACTGAAACAAAGGGATAAGGATCCGAGATTGAAATAAAACAAGTAACTGAGGTTGAAACAAAGGGAAAAAGAATTATGGTGTTAACTAACCTCTATAAAGACTGAAAATATCACGAGCAACGAGAACTGAGAACTCATAAATCAATATATTGTTATTAATATAGTATTTTGTTTTATGTACATTGTACTAGCTTGTGTGATATGCTGAATTAGCCGTATTCCTTAATTGTTTCTGATATGATAAGTTAGATCTTTCTGGTCACATGTTGATGTCAGTCATATATTTCTTCTTCAGCTGACGAAATACTGTACTAATATGCGTTAATGATCTAACATTTGACCCCACATATGTCATTTCTAAAGCGTTTTGCATACAACCTATGACTCCATCATGATTACACTCCGTATATTCTGATAATAACTTGAACTTGAAAACATTAAAAAGGAATGGCTGTGACTTTAAATTTTTACTTTTAACCTGAAACAAGACCACTTGAGTATAGTCCATAAATATAACAGCATTGGTTAGAATATTTAATACATTTATTTTCATTATGTTTAGGGACGGCATGTCCAGGTGGTTAAGACAATTGGCTCGTTATCTGAGGGTCGCAGGTTTGAATCCCCGTCGCACCAAACATGCTCACCCTTTCAACCGTGGGGACATTATAATGTTGCGGGTCAATCTCACTATTCATTAGTAAAAGAGTAGCCTAAGATTTGTCGGTGGGTGGTGATAACTAGCTGCTTTCCTTCTAGTCTTACACTGCTAAATTAGGGACAGCTGGTGCAGATAGCCCTCGTGTAGCTTTGCGAGAAATTTAAAAACAAACAAACAAAACATTATATTTAATTTCTTTACACCTAATTTTTAAAGAATTAATTATTTAATACGTTTAATTAAATATTTCAAACCGACCAAGGGTTAGCTACATATTGTTACAGTAATCGTCTCGTTTGTATGAATCAAACAGTAAAATCACTCGCGAGTTTATTATGTTGCATTATGTTTGTGTGTTTCTTTTAGAATATTTGTGTATTCTCTCCTCAAATCTGAACCTGAGCTCTGTCACGTGCTAAATAAGTGCTTCTACTAACTGAACTAAAGCACTTAGTAAAAGGTGACTTTTTAACAAATCCAAATACTACAGTCAAGAAAACTGTTTTCGTTTTTCAACACTACAGAAAATTATCACCATTGGCTAGTGTTTCTCATCTACTTCATGCAACGTGCCCTTAGGAGGAGTGGCACCTCAACAATCAGCTAGATAAATATAAACCTGACAACACAGGCTGAGTGCGTTCGATTTTCTGAACTAAACGAGTGGAATTAACTAGATCAGTATCACAAAAGCACCAGGTGCTTCTGACTTAGACAGACGTGTACTTGGGCCTTATTTTTACAGACTTGCGAGTCTTATTATCTGACATACTTCTTGTAAGTAGAGTAAGTTATGGACACTAAACCAAGAACATGAGCCAATATTGGTCACTATGTTGTCCATCCATTCCTATATATACTCATAAATATCTCAACACGTGGTTTATACTGCTTGAATTTACGCCAGTGCACTGTAATTAAAATTATAAGAATAGGTATAACAGATGTAGTACATGGCCTGGCCTAGTGGTTTCGGTTGAGGGTTTGAATCCGATCCTCTAATATACTCACCTTTTCAGATGTGAGGGCGTTATAAAGTGTTGGTCAATAAAACTATTCGCTAGTAAAATGTATCCCAAGAGTTGGCGGTGGGTGACGATGATTAGCTGCTTTCTGTCTAGACCTTTAGTAATTTTGTGCGAAATTCAAAGCAAACAAATAAATCACAAACATATCAACTTGCGCTCTGACTCCAAAAGGTTACAAATTTGTGCAAGGAGAAATACGTACTTAGACTAATAAGTCAATATGTTAGGTTTCTCATTAACTACATAATTGTTAAACTAAATCAAAAATAAAGAGAATTTCATCCACGGGATAATTGATGAATCCGACCAAAAGTATATCTAATGGAAGTTATGTTGTCCCCTGTAAAACGTCCTGCCTGCCTAGACAGAAGTGTAATGTAAATATGCCTAACTCCGTAAAACATACTATTTAGATAGACAGAACTATAATATAGGTAGGATTAACTCTGTAAATAGTTTTATCTAGCTAACAGCCCTATAATATAGCTAAATAAATCTAACCCAGTAAAACGTGTTATCTCGTTAAACAGTTCTGTGATGTAAGTATACCTAACCGTGTAAAGTGTGTTATCTAGCAAGACACTTTTGTAAAGTAAATATGTCTAAACATGTACAACGTTTTAATTAGTTAGACACCCCTGTAACGTACGTATGTCTCACCCTCTAATACGTGTTATTTAGCTAGACAACCCTGTAATGTGGGTATGTTTAACCCTGTAATACCTGTTATCTAGCAAGACAGACCTATAGGGTAAGCATGTTTAACCCTGTAAAACGAGATATTTAGTTAGACAGCTCTGTTATGCAAATACATCTCACCCTGTAAAGCGTGATATCCAGCTAGATAGCCCTTTTATGTTAATATGTCTAATCCTATAAAACGTGCTATCTTGCTAGACAACCCCTGTGATATAGATATGTCTAACCCTGTAAAACGTGTTATCTAGCTAGACAGCCCTGTAATGTAGGTATGTCTAACCCTATAAAACGTGTTATCTAGCTGGACAATTCTGTAATGTACGTATGACTAACCCTGTAAAGCATTATATTCAGCTAGACAGTCCTGTAACGTTAGTATGTCTAACCCTGTAAAACATGTTATCTAGCCAGACAGTTTTGTAATGTAAGTATGTCTCACCCTGCAAAACGTGTTATTTAGTTAGACAGTCCTGTAATGTAGTATATCTAACTTTGTAAAACGTGTTATCCAGTTAGACAGCCCTGTAATATAGGTATGTCTATCCCTGTAAAACATGTTATCTTGCAAGACAGTTTTGTAATGTAGTATATCTAACCCTGTAAAACGTGTTATCCAGTCAGGCAGCCCTGTAATATAGGTATGTCTATCCCTGTAAAACATGTTATCTTGCAAGACAGTTTTGTAATGTAGTATATATAACCCTGTAAAACGTGTTATCCAGTCAGGCAGCCCTGTAATATAGGTATGTCTATCCCTGTAAAACGTGTTATCCAGTTAGACAGCCCTGTAATACAGGTATGTCTATCCCTGTAAAACATGTTATCTTGCAAGACAGTTTTGTAATGTAGTATATCTAACCCTGTAAAACGTGTTATCCAGTCAGGCAGCCCTGTAATATAGGTATGTCTATCCCTGTAAAACGTCTTATCCTGCTAGACAGTTTTGTAATGTAAATTTCTCTAATCCTGTAAAATGTGTTATCTAGCTAGATTGTGTCACTGTCTAGGTGCTAGTGGTAAAAGTCTATTGAAGTTCTTGGTACAAAAACAGGATATTCCTCTCCTTAAGGAGGGAGTCGATATTTTGTATAACATTTCTCACTCTCCTTGTCACTCGTCTACTGAAAGCAAAGTTGGTATCTTTGTATTCCACATTAGGTTTACTTCTTCGAACCAAACCCCATACAATTATTAAGTGTCACTTTAGACTACTAGATGGCGAAAAGAAATCAGTATAACTCATTCAATCTTTGTATAACAACTTTTACAATTCCTGTTAAAAGCGGACAAGGACGGCTTATAAATTATTATTTTACATTATAAAAGAATTGAAACTTATATCTTGACTAGATAAAGTAAACGGATGTTATGAAATACCGAAATTAAATTACACGAGTTGAAAACTAAATAGATATCAGAACAGAACTGTAAGGATGTTCGCCAATTAATTATTATTAATAAATATTTTAAATGGTTAACAAAGTAGTAACGTTTCTTTAAATTTTATACAATTTCAGATAAAGGAAATAATAATTTCGTATATATCAGCTCCGTTATTGTGTATGCAGAAAATCAATTAGCTAGGCCTTGTGATATTTTCTTAAGAAATGCCTTCTTTATCTCTTGTGTTTTTTCAATCAAAAATCCTAAAATTGCTTCAATTAGCACTATTCTCAGATGCGACGTTTGTAGATATAGTTTTTAGATTTGAAGTTCAAAGACAAAAATAACGTGTTTTAGCAAATTTACATGTAGAGTGTGTTTGATAAAATGAAAACATAAAAAAACATAAAAGTAAAACTAGTGTATGAGCTAGAATTTATTTTATAACTTGTAAGCTAACCGACTATAGCAGATTTAGATTAACAATGTTTACAACCAGTTTCTTTCACTGGGAATTTGCATGGGGCAAATAAAAGCATTACATTTGAAATCCCAAATAGCCAGCCTTAATGGCTTCACTATTCTTTTGATTTTATCTATAGAGTAGTATTCTAAGATGTTCGAAAATCAATACGAGAGCTCAATTTCACGATGACAGCACCTGCGACCATTGTAATAAAAGTACCACTGGTTGTTTGGAAAAGCGC
Organism: Carcinoscorpius rotundicauda; assembly: GCA_011833715.1. NCBI lineage: Eukaryota > Metazoa > Arthropoda > Merostomata > Xiphosura > Limulidae > Carcinoscorpius > Carcinoscorpius rotundicauda. The sequence goes on along the minus strand of CM022394.1, from coordinate 93,543,992 downwards.
AAAGAGAACTTCTGAAAATTGTGTCACACACACACGCACGTGCACATAATTACCATGAAATCGTTTGTGAAAGGACTTGAACACGGTGGTACTAAAACAGCCTTCTCTGATTTCAGATTCTAGCTATGAATCAGGCACCATTGAAACAGCATACTGATCATTAATAGTGAAAAGAAGGCCCATTTCTGTTAGTTCTAGGCCTGATAAAATAAAATAAATTTAGAGGACCTAACTTTACTAGTGCGAGAGCTACCATCGAATTATGTTTTTATTACAAAATGCCGGCAGGTGTTCATACTTTTTTATGGGTATAAGAATTTCTTCAATAATATGAATATACATTTAGAAAACTATACAGCCAAAATAAATTATATTTTATCTTTAGTCTTCAGCAAAATGCACATAAAATAATATAGAAGGAAATCTGAACGAGCCCCTCGTGAAATTGTTTTCGGAAACACAGGCCATGCCAGAACAGCACATCTAGATTGTTTTCCTGTAGGTTTCTCTGTTTCGTAGTTAAGCACGAAGCTACAGAAAGTACTATCCATGTTTTGCCCACCACAGATATCGAAACTCGGCTTCTAGCGTTACAAGTTCTCAGATGTGCCACTGGAGAGGCGTTTCTATGAGATATTATTGTTTATCTATTTTATCCAGAACAAAACAACTTGTATTTGTTTGAGAGTCAAGTTTAATTAGTTTTAATTAGTTGTAGACCTTGAAGACCTTACAAAGTATACATATTAACCATTGACTTTCTATATACTCGGTGGAGAGGATAGTTAGCAATCTTAGTTAAAATTATCTAGACTGTTATTATCATTTTCTTCAGCAAATAAGTAAAGTGGGATAGGGAGACCTTGGAATTTTTGTGTCGTAAGTTCGTACGCTTACAGCTGGCTCCCGGAAGACAAGTATTTATACGAAAGGGGTGGTATTTTTGAAAGAGATTAACGTTCACTGACTACGTTGTTTTCAATTAAGCACAAAGCTACACAATGGGCTATCTGTGCTCTGCCCACCACAGGTATCGAAACCCGGATTTTAGCGTGTAAGTCCGCAAACATACCGCTGAGCCACTGGGGGGCTCACTGACTACTGAATATAGCTTGTAACAATATCAGTTAACGAAACAATATTTACATCACAGAAATTTTACATCTAACTATAGGATGTGAGAACAAACTAACACACATTGCTTAAAGTAGACAACTATTAGATTAAAAAATCAACCGTTTTTACATTTTTATAACTATACAACTTTCTCTGGACAGACGAGGACATCTTTAACATCAGAATATCTATGTTTAATACTTAACAACATCAATAGAAATCCTTTGTTTCATTTTATTGTTTATATAAAATGTAAACAACACAATGGAGTAGTTAGTTGTTTAAAGATTTCCTGACGACATCAAGTAAGATTTACATCCACGACAACTTTTACCCCAAACAATTTAAGGGAAAGAATTTTTTCCCATTTAAAATAACTTCATTTTATTTAAAAAGCAGCTGCCAAGTGGCTCAGCTGTAAGTCTAACTCCAAAACTCGGGTTTTTACATTTTCGTTGGGCAAAATACAGAAAGTTCATTATGTAATTTTGTGTATAACAAACAAACCTAATAACCAAGTGGATGAGTAAAAAGAAATACCAGAATATTTTTTTCTCATTATTTCTATATGTTTTTTATGTTTAATCGAATAAAAATATTTTTATTTAAAAAAAATGGAGAAACAAACATACCGTAACAAACCAAGCATTACAAAGGGTTTCAATTTCAAACTGTTAACGATATAAACACAGATAGATACAAGATTAGTATTGACACAGATCCCGGACCAGTATTAAATACATGAAAGACCAGTATTAACACATATCCAAGATTTGATCGTTTTAAGTAGCATATGTTTAGAGTTTCTTATCGACCAATAATTTATTAGTTCAGGAACAGAGTGATTTATTATGTGCTTAAACGGCTCGTTTGGGTTGAGAAAATATTTTACATAGAAGAGCGAACAACGTTTCGACCTTCTTTGTTGAACCTGACGATGACCGAAGAAGGTCGAAACGTTGTTTGCTCTTCTATGTAAAATATTTTCTCAACCCAAACGAGCCGTTTAAGCATGTATATTTCTCTAAAAGTGGGTTTTCTCGACATCACTGATTATTATTTCATCACAGAGTGATCTATTCTTAGTTTCACCGGGTTTCTGTAATCAAACCAAACACAAGATATTAGAGATTTTTCTTTTCCTTTTGAGGAAAAAAAATAATATATTACATTGTTGAAACACATGGATAAACAAGGATCATTCAGTTAAGTACATAACAATATTATAACATGACTAAACAAGGTTCATGTCTAGTTACGTACAAAGCGATATGGCTGAACCAAAGTATCATATCTAACTAAGTAACAACCTCATTGAAACCACGTGGCTGGACATGTAGATTCCCAGCAATATCAATTAAGAACTACCGTATTTTCCGGTTAATAAGCCGAATCGCCGAATAAGCCGAGGCCAATTTTCAGCTCTGAAAATGAAGGTTTTTGCTTATTACCGCCCAATAAGCCGAGGCTTCATGAAGCGACACAGCCTTGTACTTCGAGAGAAAACGAAGATCGCGCAGAAACTGCCAAGTGATTGGATGATAAAATCACCTCGTTCCAGAAATTTATCATTCATCATCGCCAAAAACACAACTACCCTCTATAAATGATTGGGAATATGGACGAGACTCCGATTTTTTTCGATATGGTTGGAAACAAAACCGTTAACAAAGCTGGCGAAAAAACCGATTGGGTTAAGACAATGGGCCACGAGAAACAACGTTTCACTGTAGTCTTAACTTGCTTTGCTGATGGGACAAAATTATTGCCTATGGTAATTTTCAAAAGAAAAACATTTCCTGAGAAAAAGAAATTTCCGAAAAGAGTGATTGTCCATGTACAAGAAAACGGATGGATGGATGACGAAGGATGCATCAAGTGGATTAACGAAGTGTGGGCGCGTCGTCCTGGCGGACTGATGAAATTTAGATCTCTGCTCGTTTGGGATATGTTTAAGTCCCATCTATGTGAAAACGTTAAAGCCGCGATCAAAAGATGCAATACCGATATTGCAGTTATTCCCGGTGGGCTGACATCTGTGATACAGCCCTTAGATGTGTGTTTAAATAACCCTTTTAAAGACAGCCTCCGTCAATGCTGGAATGAGTGGATGGTTTCCGGCAATCAAAGTTTTACTGCTGCCGGAAATATGCGCGCTGCATCACTAGCTACCGTCTGTGAGTGGGTCGTGAAATCGTGGGACGATATTAGTGTTGAAACTGTAGAGAAGTCATTTAAAAAATGCAGCATCTCAAATGCAATGGATGGAACGGAAGATGATATGTTGTGGTTGGACGACTACGAAGAAGATAACATTCCACTAACTCAGCTAATAACACCAGAGAATGACCCATACGACAACCAGGTCTCTGCCGAGGATTGGAATCTATTATTTGGTGCTTCTGACGATGAAGATGATGGATTTGATGGATTTTAATAAATTTCTGAGATTAAAGTGTGTATTTTTTATGAATTTTGTTATTTCTATGAATGCATGTTATTTGTAATGTATAGACCTTTTTCTATTAATAAATAAAGTTTATTCAACTGAAATAACTCTGCCGTAACTGTGAGATCAAAGGTATGATTTTGGGGCCGATTTTGGTCTTCAATATTTTTTTGGTCCAAAGCTGGTGATCGGCCAATAAGCCGACCCCAAAAAATCAGGTCCAAAATTTAGGGCCAGAAATTCGGCTTATTAGGCGGAAAATACGGTAAATAGATATGGAGAGAAATGTACAGTAATACTTTATTAGTGCATGCTTTGAAGAAATGCATACACCTATATGCGTAAATCTCCAAAACACGCATTTGAAGGTTTCTTGGGACTTGCAGAATATTAGGTAACTTAAAAAAATCACCGAAACAAACGTGGTTACAAAATAATTTACTTGTTAGATATTTATCAAAAACATACAATAGTTTTACGGAACTACTAGGTTAAACGTTGGTATCCTTTTGTTTTCAAACTTAACCGCTTAACGCGATAGAACGTTTCAGTTTTCGGGAAAAAGTAAACTTATGGAACAAGTGTTCATAACTGTGGAAATTAAATCTAAAAAGTTTGTCTTATAAATCGTTACGATTTATTTAACACGAGCCAACGTGAGAACGAAACATGGGTGACAGAGAAGAACAAAACAGGTTTTAGTGATGTCGAGAAACCCACTTGTTGAGAATTTTATATGCAAAAACGGCTCGTTTGGGTTGAGAAAATATTTTATGTAGAAGAGCGAACAACGTTTCGATCTTCTTCGATGACCGAAGAAGGTCGAAACGTTGTTCGCTCTTCTATTTGAAATATTTTTTCAACCCAAACGAGCCGTTTTTGCATATAAAAAAACAGGTTTTAGAAGTGTAATCAGTTTATTAATTATTTGTTTTATTAAGTAAGGGAAAATGAGAACTTAGAACATTCATCAGTCTTAACAGTTCACATGTTGTAAGTCTGTAATATTTCACATATGATATATTTCCAAGAATTTTGGCCCGGCATGACCAGGTGAGTTAAGGCGTTCGACTCGTAATCTGGTTAGGTTCACCGTCGCACCAAACATGCTCGCCCTTTCAGCCGTGGGTGCATTATAATGTGACGGTCAATCCCACTATTCGCTGGTAAAATAGTAGCCCAAGAGTTGGCGGTGGATAGTGATGACTAGCCTCCTTCCCTCTAGTAATTAGGGACGACTGGAGCAGATAGTCCTCGTGTAGCTTTGCGCGAAATTCAAAACAAACAAACCAAGAATTTTTAAGTGCGTTAAAACATTTTAATCAGTTGACGCAAAAGACGTGACTATCCAACGCGAGCTTAACTCTCGTAGCTGAGCAGCTCGATGGTAATCATTCAGTCTTATATTTAGATTAAAATGTATTTTTACCCATTAGACGAATAAATTTTATAATTAGAGTTGTTGAGTTATACTTTTATGGATTGTGTTAAACCAATCTGCAAATCCTTTCTATTTCTTACTATGCTGAAAAAATAATCTTCGCTTCTTCGGTGAGGCTTTTCTTCTGGTGTTAAGTCGTGTTATATCTAAACCTCAGACGTCTCCCATTTTCAGAGTACACTTAGAGTGTACATATTAGAAACGTGCTCAAGTGTCTCGCCACGAGCTTTAATATGATCAAAGAACCCGCAAATAATTTTAACGAGGTCAAATCTTGTCTTGAAATAGACTTTACGCGGTTAAATTGACGTAATGTCTTAACAAAAAAGAAGACATTGGCGAAAAGCCCTAATTATCTTCTTACGTCACTGTCACCAAGTTAAGGTTTATTACATTATTTATTACCTTGTGGCATTGCTGACCGTTTGATTAAGATTAGAATTTCGTAGATTAGGTTGTCTGCTATATTTCTAAAATTAAAATGTTTCTTTGTGTGATTGGAATATGCAATCAAACTCAGCTTCTTTCGATCAACGTTCATTTATTTGATTTTTTATAAACTTGCCGATATGACTTTAACTGATAGTATTAAAAAAATCAACTTTTCTTTCGAAATAAGCTGAAACATATAATTTATTTTAAGCCTAATTCGGTATTTTAATCGTGCTTATAGTATATAATTATTGTAATAAACTAATCGAGCCATTTATTGTCCCAACTAAATAAACTAATTTATTTGCATATAGTCAATCAATATGAATCCCTCAATAGTACAGCGGTAAGTCTACTGATTTACAACTTTAGAATCAGGGGTTCGATTCCTCTCGGTGGGTTCAGCAAATAGACCGATGTGGCTTTGCTATAAGAAAATCACACTCTCAAATAAATATGATTGTCTTGGTTCCTTTCTCTTCCTCGGGACCGACATGGCCAGGTGGGTTAAGGCATTCGACTCGTAATACGAAGGTCGCGGGTTCGAATCCCCTTCGCACTACACATCCTCGCCCTTTCAGCCGTGGGTGTGTTACAACGTGGCTGTCAATCCCACTATTCGTTGGTAAAAGAGTAGCCCAAGAGTTAGCGGTGGGTGCTGAAGACTGGCTGTTTTCTCTCTAGTCTTACATTGCTAAATTAAGGACGGATAGCGCAGATAGGACTCGTGTTGCTTTGTGTGAAATTAAAAACAAAACAAAACGGAATCTATTGCCCTCTAGTGTTAAACAAAGCTACTAATGTGATTATTCTTGGTCACTGAAAATTTACAAATTTCGTTAAAACCACCAAAACATGCGAGTGGATTATGTACTAGTTGGGCATTATTTTCAACTTATTTTATATCAAAACAGTTTGTTAAATGAGTCTGAGAAACGTTCTGGATCGATTTGAACATGAACAACGGTTCGCACGTTACTAATCTATAATATTGATTTTGATTCTTGTTGCAACAAGAGCTGAATTACGATTCATACAGTCCATAATACAGTTATGAAGCCAGTACTTTATTTTAGAACTTCCTGTTCATTTATGAATAATAAATTAGTTACCATAAGTTTGATTTAAAACACAAAATTTAAAGTTACTGTTCTTGTGAACGATTGTAAGCCAGTATTTTCAATCTTTTGTTGCAATTACAGCCACACTGCTGCGTATAACTCGTTTTGTAGATTTTTATATTAAAAGTTTCTAACATGCTCGCCCTTTCAGCCGTGTAAGTGTTATAATGTGACAGTCAATCTCACTATTCGTTGGTAAGAGAGTAGCTCAAGAGTTGGCGGTGGGTGGTGATGACTAACTGCCTTCCATCTAGTCTTACACTGCTTAATTAGGGTCGGCTAGTGTGGATAGTCCTTGGGTAGCTTTGCGCGAAATTCAAAACGAACCAAACCAATCAATCAGAATTGATTTTCTAATTTCGTACTCGCTAAAAAATCAATTTTTTAACTTGTTGAATATTTTCATACTACAATATCAGCATCAAGAAATAAGTAACCCGATGATCCAAGCGCTTCTAAAAGGAGTTTAACCGTTGCTTTTATTTGGAATGAGCAGGAAGTGTTAATTGAGAAGACTAATAGGAAGTGATTTTTTAATGACGTCACGAGTACGTATGACAACCCAACACAGTAATAGAGATATGATGATGTTGAATATGTTTGCACCAAACAGCCTATCTAGACACGTGTATCCATCCGCTGATGACTTTTCTTAAAATAATTATCTGTTGGGTTGAACAGTAAGCGGTGTTGCATTGTCGTTGGATGTACTGAAAAAGACTGGGTCTCATATCAACAAACACAAAGTTAAACGTGGCTTAAATATGCTTAAACATTCACAAGTGCTTTCCTGATTGGCTGTTTTCCCTCTGGTCAGTGGCTTAATATTACGGACGGTAACAGATAAACAGCTTTAGTAGCTTTACGATAAATACAACGTAGAATTATCAGAAATTTACTTCAAACTCCTGCTGATCGCGCATAAATTTAGGCCTCATAACACATGTTAAATAACCTATTGACAAGTTACAGCGGTTAAATACTTTTATCGTTTTACGGTAAAGAGGTCGTGTAACTAGACAGATGTTTGTATATTTAGTTACAAGAAAACTAAGACTATAATTTGCGACTCATGATAGTGCGAAACGTTTTACATTTCTTCCATTCTTTAAGTAAATAATCTTACTACCAGGTGGCGTAAAGAACTACACATTTTTTCTCCTCTTATATCTTGTAAGTGATTCCATTAAATGTGGCCACGCAGCAGTAAATACTGATCAGATACTTAGAACTACTATCCTTAATTAAATTAAACATTAACTCATGGCTCAGAAGAGTAGAAACAAATGTAACATTAACGTAAAGCGAAAGCCATTTTTTCTAGTTAAGAGTATATACGTAAGCTTAAATGATCTATTATAAGATGTTTCAATTTGTGTTTCCTGTCCCATTGAGCTCAAATCTCGTGTGATCTCGCTTTTCACATGTGAGTCTGAAATACTCTTCAACTATGATGCTCTAGTATTCTTTAACGACTACAAACGGTTGTTCAATTGTTTATCTTTGATTAACACGTAACCAAACAACTAATCAGAAAACCTCAGATTTTAAAACACTATAGTTCAGGATTCGATCCCGGCGATAGACACAGAGTTGTTTAAATTTGTGTCAAGACAAACGGTTTAAATAGATTAACACGTAAACGCATAATTCTCTGAGCTTTTTTATGCATCGAGAAACCGTATCTCTTCCTGTAAGTTTCCTTTTATTATTCTAGGTCATCTAATATGTTTTATAGACGAGGTAAACAAAACAGAAACTGTATTCTAATCTATAAGATTGTCACAATTCAATAAAATCTAGTAAAATTATAAAATTTCCATTCGCTTCCTCGTGGTGAAAGACATACTTAGCGATTTAAAAATAAAACAAAAAACGAGCAAACACAAACACACACACACACACATATAAAATAGACAAAAGAAAGTACTTTGTCTGGTCGAGTCAAAGATGGACACGTGTTGTAAAAATGTGTATCGCTTTTACAAATACGGTTGTAACCTTTTGGTCTTACAGGGAGGGGTCGTTTCGAGGAAAGAACAGCATGGTAGACCTCCAGCCAGTTAAATTGTTTACTGGGGAGGGTGTGGAGGACCGTCAACAGCTGTAATTAGTATCTGCGATCCGGTGAAAGACGGCTGGCTGTTATCAGCGTCACACGTGAATCTATTTTTTCTTTCTTCCACGTGCATCACTACAGATCTGATAACACAGACTAGCGTGAAGTTCCATGGGAATCTTAAACATAGTCGGAATCAATAAGTTATTACAAGATTTGCGTTCAAGTAAATTATACAAGTGTAGACACATACAGAAAGACAGATCAACGAATGGACTGAGAGAAAGACGGATAGATATAAAGAAATTAATAAATACATATATAACTGGATAGAAAACACGTTCATAAATGCATTACATAAAATTATATAGTAGACAAGAAGATAATAAATAAACTGAAAGAAGACAGATAAATAGATAATAGAAAGACTGATAAAAGGCAGATAGGTAATAAATAGAAGGTATATGTTGGATAGATTGATATAAAATTGGAAGTCAATGCCTGAACAGATAGACAGATTAACGTGTAGAGTTGATGGTACACAAACGTTAGCATTTTGTACAGCTAGGACTAGTTATCGACGTCGTGCCCTAAAAATCAGTTATACACTCCTGAAAGTTTAGGGTACCTTTCCAGTTCTTAATAATCAACTGTCATGGTTTTCCAAACACATTTTTGTGACTCTTCCCTCGAGAAGTGCGATTCATCGCGTAACTAGCACTACGGTTGTTTAACTAGCACACACACAGTAAAGTGTCCACTTCCCCTCTCCAAAGAATAAAAGAAACCGAGAAATTCTGGCTTTCTGTCAGTCTCCGAATCCTGAAAGAACTAGAGTGCGTGGTTTCTGTACATACATCTTGACGTAAGGGTAATCAACTGCGAAAGGAAACCTGAGTAAATATTTCAGTATCTCTGAGAAAAAACATATCAGTTTTACATTGAATAACCTGGTATTGTGAGCTGTCGTTGTTTTAGCAGATGTTCGTTTTATGCTTGAAAGGGAAGATAAAACCCAAAGGAGTTGACTCACGTCGAGTCTTTCGTGACAATAACAAACAGTTTTGATTCTCCGTAATAGCCACTTTGTGTTTGTTCTTTTAAACGAATTGTTAAAGGTACCGTAATTACTTAGTTCTTACAAACATTGTCACTAAGGAAACGCTATTAACAAAACGGAAGATGGCATACATCTGTTCAGAGCCGCAATACCCCCCATTAACACAGCGTCATATCTGTGGATTTACAACGCAAGAATCCGGGTTTCGATACCCGTGGTAGGCAGAGCACAGATAGCCCATTGTCTTTATTTGAACCAAGCTTCAAACAACCTTAAAAGACGAATTAACAAAAAGAATCCAACAAGCGTGGTGTGACTGAACCTAAAAATACTACAAACAGAGTTTCGCCCGAGATAAGAGGGCTAAGCAGCCTGGAAAGTGTCAGCATCACTTTCCGTCAAAAGAAATTTATTTGCTTTTTTCGAGCTGAATAAAGAGATAATTTTGTAATGCACCTACAGATACAGTACGAGATGAGCTCAGAGGAATCTCGACTCAAACCCTGAAGCCTATTATTCATATCCGAGCACGGTAAATATTAATCCATGCCCGGCTGAGTTAATTAATACATAAAAACGTCGTTAGACCAAATTCGATTGAGAAATATTCTCATATTTCACCCGATAACTTATACACAGGGTTCGGTGAAACATAACAAAGAAAATGATTTATACACACGGTTCAGTGTAACATAACAAGGAAATCAAGTTAGTGAAATCTATGTCGTAAGGTACTTTGTAATACTTACAGATCATATTAAGGTCATAGTGCGGTAAGCAGCTGTTTTTAAAGAAAATTAAAGTAAAAAAAACGCGAATAGACTAAAATCAATTTGAAAAATATATAGTTAATTAACCAACTAGTTTCCAGGTGTCAGTTACGTCATTCATAAGGGTATACCAGGTAAAAAGTTAGGTTGTACTTGTTACTTTATTTGTTTATCATAATATCACTCGTAACAGTTGTACAAACACACACACATATATATAGATACATATTTATTAGGTATATGGCTTGACACTCGAATGTGGTTAAGTGTGATTTCCTACAGTTCGACGTAGTGAAACACGTGGTGAAACATGGATTACTTGAAAGACAAGTTTATCAAATCTTTGTGCGAAATCAATCGACAAGAGTAACGAAAAATATTTACTACTGTTGTAACACAGTAAACACGAATGTAGTTTTTACTGTAACGTGGTAGAAAAAAGAATGTTATATTGGCAGTAGTATAGCCAACAAGGTATTAACTTTTACTTCAAGATAACACACAGGAATGCATCTTTTAGTTTAACGCAGTAAACAAAAATAAAATTCTTGATGCGACTTTAGCTCTGACGTAGTAAATAGGAGTAACTATGATGTTAGCTGTTTACATATTGTTTAACGAAATAACTAGGTGTTAGCTGTTTACAAATTGTTTAACGAAATAACTAGGTGTTAGCTGTTTACAAATTGTTTAACAGCGTAACTATGATGTTAGCTCTTTACATGTTGTTTAACGAAATAACTAGGTGTTAGCTGTTTACAAATTGTTTAGCAGAGTAACTATGATGTTAGCTCTTTACATGTTGTTTAACGAAATAACTAGGTGTTAGCTGTTTACAAATTGTTTAACAGAGTAACTATGATGTTAGCTGTTTGCATATTTTTATCTACATGATACGACATAACTAACGCTAGTTCAGTAGTTAAAATTAGTATATTTATCTATTTTTGTTGAATTAGTTTTCGATACAAAACTAATAACGGAAGTTTATAATCATGAAGTTTAAAAGACATCTTTGGATATTTTAAAAGGGTCTTACCTGTATTTTTACACTTACAACTGTTGTACCATTAAGTTGAAAATATACCCGGACCTTAAACAGTATAGTAAAGAGCCCTTAATCTGTACAGTATAGGTAAGGCAAAAGGAAAAACAAAGTAAAAAACTGAACAGGTACCTTGTCAAATCATATATTTCCTAAATAATTAGCCCTTAAAAAGTATTATAAAAATTTGATACAGGTCATCGATTGGAATCTTAAGGTACGCCGGTTTCAGAAGTGTACTAATGTATTTCAGTATCAACTGTTTACTGATATATAACTGTATACCATTCTCAAGATTACATCTGCTACAAGTGTGCACGCAAACGTCTCTTGATTTCACATTACACTCGCTTTACACAGTTATTAGTATCAAATGGTACAGCGTATTTTACAGTAAGAGAGAGAGAGTCGCCCTCTCTGTTCGTGTTCGTAGTAAGAAACAGGCAATATCCACACCCTGTACTTCCTTCTTAGTTTTACAATGATTAACTTGAAGTCTGCAAAGTTCCCCATTCTGATCTAGATGGTAGGATGAAGATCATCTTTCTATCTCAAATATTCTCGATTTTTGTCCGTCTAATCCCCGTTGACGTTCACTTTAAGGAAGTAGCAGGCTTTAAGTAAATGTCACCATGACCTTTGACCCACCTTTAACAAAAGTGTTAATCATTACGTTCTTGAGGACCAATCAATCAATGTATAAATTTTGGTTAATATCAGTTGAAAACTGTTTGAGTTTATCTGTGAACAGAAAAACGGAAATGAAAACAGTGCTCTCGTGGGGCGGGTGTAATAAGATTAGCATTACTGTATGTTAGCTGAATAATTAGGTATATATATATATATATTGTTACATAAGAAGCCTTGCAACTCTGGCAAACAAAGCTTGAAAATAGGAACAGAACAAGATACTGATGTAAGTTGTACTAAGCTGTAAGACTAAGTTGTATCAACTTCATAAGGGAAATAAAATGTGTACGGTTTTGGTTTCCTCACTTTTTCAAATAAAAACTTCGTGTTTTACTAGAATCTCTGTTGTAATTATCATATTTTACCTTTAGCTAACTTCACAGCTTTACTCTTATGAGCCTTTTGCAATAGAGTAACATTTTGTATCTCAGAACGGCTGGTATGGGTATTAACACTTTTACTAATAAAGCAGAGAACAACGTTTCAGCCTTCCTGAAGGTTAACCTGAAGATGACCTAGGAAGGTCGAAACGTTGCTCTCTGCTTACCAATAAAAGTGTTAATACCCATATCAGCCATTCTGAGATACATTTTTTATTTCAAGGGGGTTTCTCGTTATCAAGAATAACATATTACGGTTGGAAATTCTGGTTTTATTTGTTTCGTCAAAGAAGTCGATACAGCATACTTTACTATGCAATCATTAGCCGGATCGAGTGATATGTTTATTCATATGTTCAGAAGACAGCCCTGCATAGTTTTTTGTTTTTTTTTAGTTAACTACACTTTTTCTCTTATACTAGTTTATTTAATTTTTTATATGATGACGCACGTGGATAACTAGGTTATAAATTTTGCATAGAATAATAATAAAATGATGATAAAGTTATAGTTACTTCTAGAACTAGGTAGGTGTTTGGCCTGATGAAGAAAGATGATGATGAACGAAAACAAGAAATCTCGGTTTTGGCTATTTGCCAGTTTTCGACTTTCAGACGCTCTGGATAGCTGAAAAGCGGCATATTTACCGGAAATAGAGCAACTACATCACAGAGCACTCCATATGTAGATTCCTGATTACCTGTAAAAAAGAAAATCCAGATGGATTCTGTATTGATTTAATACGAACGTTCGTACCATCCCTACGTAGAGAGTGACAACACACTCATCGATGTATAGCACACTGTTACTGCTATAAATAATGCACTTATGTTTGTCATAAAATTACCGACTCTTCGATAACGAACTTTTTATACAGTGATAATGGTTAGCGACACAACTTGTTAGCAGCACTAAAATGTATGGTAATAATGATGGCTTTTTGTCTGTTCTGAAAATGCGAGCGCACCTTACTATCTAAATACGCATGCCTATGCATTTTACTTCGATTAATGTAAATATTCTTGAGTACAACAATTAAAAATTAATATATTAACAGTTTATCAAAGTTTTAGACAAGTTTAACATTATGTAATAGAATATTATTGAGATACTAAAAAATGGGGAGATGGGTTTGTTTGTTTGTTTTGAATTTCGCGCAAAACTACACGAAGGTTATCTGCGCTAAGATAATGTGACGTAAATAAGCATGTTAATACAGAACAATGAAAGGCTCGGATAATTTTTATAAAATACAAGGTATCAATTCTTATTGTTAATACAACAACATATTTCAGAATAATATGTATATTATACAGGGTGGTCACTAGAAAAGCGGAAAATTTGTCAAACAGCTATTTATTTTTACAAAGAATAACTTTTACAAAGTTTTTTAAAGGCATATGTTACATTACACTCATAGATGCTCAAAATTATTAAAATCGTGCATTTTATTCATGATGTAAAGAAATCAAAATAGAAATGAGTAAGCACGCATTTTATTCATGATCTCATCTGACCCTCAAATTTTCCGCTTTTCTAGCGACCACCCTGTATAAAGAAATATTAATATAATTGTTGTTTTGAATTAAGCACAAGGCTTAATATGTTAATATGGGCTATCTGAGCTCTGCCCACCACGGGTATCGAAACCCGAATTTTAGTATTGTAAGTCTGCAGACATACCGCTGAGCCACTGGTGGGCAAATATATTAGAGGAGTAGTGTGTATGTTTTTTTCATTTAGCAAAGCCACCTCGGGCTATCTGCTAAGTCTACCGAGGGGAATCGAATCCCTAATTTTGGCGTTGCAAATCCATAGACTTACCGCTGTACAAGCGGGGGGCTATTAATATAAACATTAAAACAATGTTACATAATTAAGTTCATAGTAACACAACAACATCGGCATGACATAATGAAAACAAAATTGACTTTTCTCACATATGCAGTCTGTAGAAATTACTTATAAATTTAGAAACGAGTATATAATAGCAGTGTGTCAAATTATGTACCCAGTTGTTCGCATATTGTTAAAGTATATTCAAGCGATACAAAAACAAACAATGAATTAATGCTCACGCATCTCCATTACGACAGTATGTGAAAAATGGTGTTAAAACACTTGAATGAAAGAAACCTTAAAATGTGGAACATATTACTACTGTTATTAGAAAAAACTGTGTGGAAGGTAAGCCTAATCAAGGTCGGGTACGTATATAAAATCATGTAGGAGTACGTTAAGTCCATGTAAGTGTATTTAGCATTCAAGCCTAAATTCCTTTGCACGAACTCTAAACCGGCAAGTAATTTTCTCGAGTCATCGTATTGTCATGCGTAAGTCAAAGCGTCTGCGCATGTGGATTAATTCTTAGAGCTCTCGGAAAAACTAAGAAACCGAAGAAAACTTTACTTGCCAATGAATTACCTTTGAAATTGTGCTGGGAAAAATTGATATCTCTTTATAGAATGCTTGAACTTTACTCGAAAATTATTGGAAGCTCCCGAATGAATTATCTGTTATACACAACTTTAGTCAGTTGTGTAAGATATTTTTGAGGTAGTGAACGAAAGATATCTAAATATGTAGCTATTAATTTATACATGAAGACCTGATAAAATAATCAGTAATGTTATTCGCGTTTCCAAACCTTCTCTCAATGTTACGTCGTGAGTGGTCTGAAGACCTGATAAAGTAATCAGTAATGTTATTAGCATTACAAAATCTCTCACAATTACGTCTGGAACGGTTTGAGTCTCAAGCGACTACTGAAGAACCTATAAGAATTTTGATTAAAGCAAGGGTGTGATTCTGATTAAAAATATCCTAGCTTTTATTCTCACCAAAACAACATCGCTCTTGTTGCAGATAACGAAATCTTTAGGGGTAACTAGAGCCCTGTTTGTCAGTTTCAGCTCTTCCATATTCTACGTCAAACTAAAAGTATTTAAAAATGAAAACCACTCCTTATTATTCATATACATTGCAAGTGTTTTAAAACTCATTCAAATTTATTGCCTTCAAAACATCCAAAGGTAACCCATTCCATTGGCCAACCTTCCTACGTGGAAAATAAAGTTGTCATCTTTTATATTTCCTAAATCTATATTTGTGTCACCAAGTTCTATAATTCTCACTATTAAGTATTAAAAATGTTGATACATCAACATTATAAATCTTTTTACAATCTTAAACATTTGAATCAGATCGCCTCTAACTCTTGAGAGAGAAACTTTTAAGGATCTTAATCTCTCCTCCAATCCCTCCATCCCAGGGACCATTTTAGTTACCCTCTTCTGAATCATTTCCAACAATTCTATGGCTTTCCTAGGGTAAGGAGCCCAAGACTGAACACAATTCTCCTAATGCAGTCTAGCCAGTGACCTACACAATGAAATTATAACATATTTATACTTGTATTCAATATTTCTGTAAATACAAATTAAAATACTATTTGCCCTACCAACATTAGCAACAACACACTGCTTGGATTGCTTAAGAGACTGATCAGCCATTACAACAAGATCATTTTCTTTCATGACATTGTCAAAATTATTCCCATCCAAATTATTCCTATAATTCAAATTATTATCACCCACATACAATATTTTGCATTTATCATAATTAAAACCCACCTGCTATTTATTCACCCAACTCATTATGTGAACTAAATGTTTTTATAAAGTAGCAGCATCGTCTTCACAGCCAGTAACACCCAAGACCTTGGTGTCATCTGCAAACATAAGTAATTTATCGACTTTCTTCATCAATGTTATTAACGTAAGTCAAAAAGAGTAAAGATCCTAAGACCGATCCCTGAGGTACACCTCTTGCAACATTAATCTAGTTTAACTGAACTTCATTTATATCAAACCTCTGCTTTCTTTCAAGCTGCTCTTCTATCTAGTTAACTCATTCCCACACCTATAGAGATGAGTTCCTTTGAACGACTTTTATGAGGCACTTTGTCAAAGGCTTTCTGTAAATCCAGATACATCAAATCTTTATCCTTATCCTTAACGACATTTACAAAGAATGCCAAAATATTTGTAAGGCAAGATTTCCCTTCAGTAAAACAATGTTAATTATCCAATAAAATTCTAAACTTTGTTAAATGACTTTCCAAAGTATCTTTTTATCAGACTTTCCGTGAGGATACATGTCTTGATAAAGATAAAAAAACCCAGATGAATTAAACCTTTTACGATCAACTACGTGATATATCATAAACATTATTGAAAAATTGTTATGACGTAATTTCCGTCTTATAATACAGGAAGCCGAGTCTATTGTGCTTTGTATAAGCTGAAAATATAAATGCTGAGCTCAAAACACGCATGCGTATTAAGAATCTGATTTAATCACTAAGTATGAATAATGGGAAACAAAAGACAAAACACGAGTGTTCCAGTTATGGGAACATGAACATGAAACTAATTTATTAACTTAATTAAGAATTTTTCGATAAGCTCGTCCTTATATCTATGGTAACTATTTTTTGCTGTTTTTTTTTACTATTTTATATACTTTGTAAGAAGCAACACATAAAAGAAATAAAATAAAAACAACAACAACATGGAGTTCTAAAAGACAAGGAGCTATCGGTAATTCTATTTAAAGAAACAAAGGATTTGGTTGACACTTTGAAAAACAACAAATTCGTATTATCAATTACGATAATCAATAGCATTAGGAAAAGACGGCGGGAAAAACAAAACCAACAATTTCCCACTTTTCCATTTATTAATGAACCTTTCTTTACTTTTATTTTTCTTTCCAATATATTTCCAATTTGATTTTATGAAATATATTGCCAGTTCTTTTGCTTTTGAGCCTACTGCTATACGTGTTTAAAATAAAGTATTCAACATACAATAAACATAGCTTAAAACATAATTTTAATGTTTTAAGTTATTAAAAAAAACTTCTGTTGTTTTGCGATCCAGCAAGATGTTCTATAGTTTGTCTTTCTTAAAAAAATAACAAGTGAAAATAATTTGACTACTTTATACAAAAATCGTTTTGAAGCCTCACCAAAAAGTTACAGTCTAAGTCGCCTAAGTCTATGATATTTTTATAACCTTGCAGTAATCCTGTAGTGTAAGTTTCATTGCTTTATCATAAGTCTATCATGTACAAATCACACTACTCTTCCCTGTGCGCTTTCCATAATCACCCGATGTACGAGAATGATTTCCCCGCGCGATTTACGTCAGTCCAACCTCACAAAATTTGAAAAGTGCTGCATCCGAAGACTTGACGTATACATTCGTATAAAATAGCATGAAACAATCGTATATTAGAAGGATTATGGAAAGTACATATGGAGGAACAATGTGCTTTGGACAATATACCTGCCTTTTGTAAAAGCCTTTGTCATGAGTCAACTATGGTCGCCAAATCTATAAAATATTTTGACTGAGTCTTTTCTAGGCGTTATTTGGTGTTTTTAACCAATGATTTAAATCCTGTCAAAATAATTTATCAGGTGTAAATCCATTAGTCCTTATTGATTTGTTACCTTTCATATTTTTCAATCCTTTGAGAAGAGATTCTTTTTCTAACTATTCTCTCTTTTCTCCAGAAGATGATGACTTCTGGTGAACAAAGATGAGATCAAAGTGACATCATTTCCATCTGAGCTACTTGTGTAGATTAGTCCTTTAAAAGTTTGTTCACAAGTGTCACTCTGATCTAGTCAATTGCTGTACATATTTAACATTGATTGTTTTACATGTATGTTCTGCCTAAATCACCTACACAAGAATAGTTGCTTTGTTAGAATTTCGCGCAAAGTTACACAAGGACTATCTATCTGCGTTATCCGTCCCTAATTTAGCAGTGTAAGACTAAAGGGTTTGTTTGTTTTTGAATTTATCTCAAAGCTACACAAGTGCTTTGTGCGCTATCCGTCCCTAATTTAGTAGTGTTAGACGAGAGGAAAGGTAACTAGTCATCATCACCCACATGGAACGACACAATATAACGCCCTCACGGCTAAAAGGGCGAGCATATTTGGTGTGACGGGAATTCGAACCCTTGACCCTCAAATGACGAGTGCCTTGACCACCTTGCCGTGCTGGGCCTACAAGAACGACCACAGTACTTCTTAATAGTGCATTTAAAGAATTTTGTTAATTTTATTCTCCCGTTTTAAATAAATTACTAAAACGCTTCTGACAGTATTTTGAAATTTCATGTCATTATTTTTTCATTCTTGTGCGTTAATATTTTAAATTGATTTTTTTTTACTTTTCTTTTCAGAATTCGGTAAACTATATAAACTATATAATATGTTTTCTATCTTCAACCCGTTTTTTATCTAATCATAAACTGGTACAGCGGTAAGTCTATGGATTTACAAGGTTAAAATCAGGGGTTTGATTCCTCTCGGTGGACTCAGCAGATAGCCCAATATGACTTTGCTGTAAAAACAAACACACACGCACGAATCGAATGCCCTAACCTTAAGGTCAATAAAAATTAATATTCAAAATCATGTTTTCTTATTTTTAATTACATATAGATATTTGTAATTCAATTATATTAGACGAACTTATAAACTTTTTCTAATATTTTCTAAGTAAAATATCAGTACTGATATAACTAACATAATGTATTGTAATTGTTTTGTTCAAAAATTATCATTCTAATTCTTGCTCTCTTATAATTTACTTTTCATATGTAATATTTAATTTACATAACTTCTAAGTTTATTGATAACAAACCAAGTATCACTGATTTGAAATAGGTCACTGACTACTGTGGGATAATTTTTTTTTCTCCTACACCCAACCAAACTACAAAATGAAAGAGGATATTTGGAAACTGTCAAAATAATCAAAGTTAGTGAGTTCTCACCAAACAGTCATAAGAACCCTAGCGACATAAACTGCATTCAGTAAGATCTATTCATGCACTTGAACAGACTTGACATTTACCTATATCCTGTCACCTGCTAACACCATTTTCGTGACCTTTAATCACCCTGTCGCTTGTCTTTGTAACGATATATATATAAAGTTTTCATTACGTGGCACCGAACACAACAGTCTAACGTTCTGTCGGAACATGTCGTATATTCTACATCAACAACACTTTTCCTTATGTTTACAAATCGTTATCTGCCTGCCTATTTTAATATACCAAGTAATAAATGAGAACTGAGTATTGATTGGTAAATACCTACACACAGGTCACATTGTCACATGATCTAGCTAAAACGATATATATGATATTTATGACTTGCATGTGCATTTTCTATGTTGGCGTGGTAAACGTCAAACATGTAGTTTCTTCTTTTATTTATCGTAACTCCATTTACAATGTACTCGTCTTCAAGCAAATTTTTTTTTCATGAATAAACTCACAGAATTTAAATTCTAAAGTAACTGTTGAATATTCAACAAAAAAATATATACCAATAGATTTATTTTTCCACACAATTTATACACGTTTTAGACAACAGAAAGAAATATAAAAGAAATTGTTTCAAAATGTTTTATTTAGGCCTGAGGTTAAACGTTGGTATCCTTTTGTTTTCAAACTTAACCGCTTAACGCGATAAAACGTTTCAGTTCCCAGCAAAAAGTAAAATTCTGGAACAAGTGTTCATAACTGTGAAAATTGAATCTAGAAAGTTTGTCTTATAAATCGTTATGATTTATTTAACACGAGCCAACATGAGTGACATAGAAGAACAAAACAGGTTTTAGAAGTGTAGTCAGTTTATTAATTATTTATTTTATTAAGTGAGGGAAAATGTGAATTTAAAGCATTCATCAGTCTTAACAGTTCACATGTTGTAAGTCTGTAATATTTCAGATATGATATATTTCCAAGAATTTTGTCGCGGCGTGTCCAGGTGGGTTAAGGCGTTCGACTCGTAATCTGAAGGTCGCGAGTTTGGATCACCGTCGCACCAGATATGCTCACCCTTTCAGCCCGGGGTGACGATTAATTCCAGGATTCGTTGGTAAAAAAAGTAACCCAAGAGTTGGCGGTGGGTGGTGATGACTAGCTGCCTTCCATCTAGTCTTATACTGCTAAATTAGGAACAGTTAGCGCAGATAGCCCTCGTGCGTTGCGCGAAATTCAAAACCAATAGTTCAATTGTATAAAGTAATTCTGAAAGTAAATATATTTATCTTATTTTGGATGTCTTTGTATAAATGAATAACATATTTCATACATTCAATAACAAGATAAAAAGTTACTTACATGATGATTTATTTTCATTTGTATCTGTTTCAGTTCAATACAATGACTTTATTATCTCTTTGTTTTGTAATTTGAACGATTTACACAGATTTACTTAGATCTTGTTATCACCTTCACGGAATAACATCAATATAATATATACACGACTGTTTCAGTTTATGTGAGTGTTAGGATTTTGATAGTTTATAGAACTCGAGTGTTAAACGGATTTGTTTGAGAAGCGGGAGCTCAGCACACGTTTGTTTATCTAACTTTTTTACGAATTATACTTTGTGTAGTTCAATTGTTATCAGTTTGTGATTGTTATATTATACTTTGTGTAGTTCAATTGTTATCAGTTTGTGATTGTTATATTATACTTTGTGTAGTTCAATTGTTATCAGTTTGTGATTGTTATATTATACTTTGTGTAGTTCAATTGTTATCAGTTTGTGATTGTTATATTATACTTTGTGTAGTTCAATTGTTATCAGTTTGTGATTGTTATATTATACTTTGTGTAGTTCAATTGTTATCAGTTTGTGATTGTTATATTATACTTTGTGTAGTTCAATTGTTATCAGTTTGTGATTGTTATATTATACTTTGTGTAGTCCAATTGTTATCAGTTTGTGATTGTTATATTATACGTTGTGTAGTTCAATTGTTTTCAGTTTGTGATTGTTATATTATCGCGTCATGTTACTAGGATACCATGTGTTTTTCTCTCTCTGTTTCTATTTTTTAATTGAGAACTATTGCACCAATAGTATCCATTAGACGGTGGACCATATTAGACCTCTGTCGAAAAATTAGTTCGAGAGTTAAATGTAGACTGCGTAATTATGGATTTACCGTAAAGACTATATAGTGGCGATTTTTAAAATGGACGTGTCATAGATTGCTATTTAATAACATAGTAACAGTTCGTCATGTCAGTTGTATTCTAAAATAAAACTATTCTGTACGGACTTTTACAAAAAACAACAATAATTATTCAAAGTTAATTTACTACTGAACTTTATCGCCAGCAAATCATAGACACCCACTATAAATAATCTGTACATGAAACCTGACAAAGAACAACCTGTAGGGCTACATTCCTACCTTCTGTTAATGTAGCGTTAACAGTTATGATGGAACAACCAATAGAATTACGTTTCAACCTTCTGTTAACACTTATGATGGAACAACCAATAGAATTACGTTTCAACCTTCTGTTAACACTTATGATGGAACAACCAATAGAATTACGTTTCAACCTTCTGTTAACACTCATGATGGAACAATAACTAAGGTTATTTATATTTATATCTTTTTTCTTCATTTCTT
Source organism: Carcinoscorpius rotundicauda (assembly GCA_011833715.1). Lineage (NCBI taxonomy): Eukaryota > Metazoa > Arthropoda > Merostomata > Xiphosura > Limulidae > Carcinoscorpius > Carcinoscorpius rotundicauda. The sequence goes on along the minus strand of CM022394.1, from coordinate 93,521,901 downwards.
CTTATTTTAATCTATGTCTTAGATGACTGCACAATTCAAGTACAGGTTATATGGCCACAAACTAAAATTTTTACGAGGCTTAACAATGGATGTTCCTATTAATCGTTATATTAACCATTAAATTTATTATTCAAGTGAATATTTTGATATATTAACACTTTTAGTGTTGCAAAGCACGTACAACTACAGCTTCACCGCGATGGGAAAGCGGTTATGTATAGGACAGACAATGCTAAAATCCAGGGCTCGATTCCCCCGTGGTGGACATGGCAGATAGTCCAACGTGGTTTTGCTCTAAAGTAAGCACATACTTATTACAGCCAGTCAACGTCATACTATAACTTACGACACCACACATATTACCTGACACTGTGGCCATAATATAAAAAAAGTAATTAACATTGGATCCCTGGAGGCAATGTTACGATATTCAGTGTCATTCTTATACTACCTATTATAGGCTTGGCATGACAAGGGACTTAAGGGTCTCGACTCGTAGTTTGAAGATCGGGGATTCGAATCGCTGTCCCACTAAATGTGTTCACCCTTTGAGCCGTAGGGGTGTTATAATGTTCTGGCCAATCAAAGTAGTCGTTGGCAAAAGAGTAGCCCAAGTGTTGGCGGTGGGTGATGATAACTAGCTGCCTTCCCTCTAGTCTCATAACGTTAGCCTTCTTGCAGGTTTGCGCAAAATTCAAAGAACAAATAAATTTACTTATTGTTATTGTTTAAAAGAATTAGGTGGCAAAAGTTTATTTTCAAAAACGATATCAGTCTGTAATCTATCTAACCACGCACTGTCGTAAGTTTCAAGAAATGTCACTGCAAACGAAACTTTAGCAATCCAAATACTAGGTTGTTATCGAAAAATTAATAACATTTGCCCCCAGTGTCTCAACTATAGGTCTGCAGGCTTAAGTACGTTAGAATACTGGGTTTTGGTACCCATACTAACCATTAAATTTATAATACCTTTCATATTATAATATTCTTTTATTTAGCATTACTTACAGGACTATTTGTGCTCTGTCAAATTCTGGGAATCGAAACTTGAATATCAACTTACTTCTGATCTAGTTTGGAGCTTTATAAACATGTTTCATTTTGGTAGACAGAATGAAATGAACTGTTGATCTTTAAGTAAGTATCTTAATAAAACGTGATGTATTTATCATTCATATATGGTGTAAAACATACCAACTATGAATGTTACTCATTTCAACCCTGTTATTTAAAAAAGACAATTAATAATACATTTGAGGGTTTATCTGTTATTTTCTGCATTCAAACGTTGCTCAGAAATATATACTTTCAAATGCTGTTATACTGGTGAGGTCTCTTAGCACGTTTCAACCATTAAACATATATAATTCTCAGCGAAATATTAGTTTGAATTGCCAATTATCCACGTTTCTCTCTTATAGCATTATTAAATATAAATAATTCTAAAGATTACGGAATGGCACCTGATAAAAATAAACACGAAGAGCATAAAAATTTAATGTTTAAATCTCGTCTGATTGACGAGGGTTGTTAAAAGTTTGTGTTGGACGTAATTATCTTCTCATGACCGATTTTCTACTTCGAACTTAGAACATTTCGTGAGTAAACAGTTGTCAAATAAGTAGGTAAAGTACGGTCCATGTCTTGCCTGTGTTATGTAAGCCTTTCTTTGAAACAATTTTCTTTCTTCTGGGCGTGTCTCCTGGCGGGGCAGAAGTAACTTTAAGGACTTAGAACCTTAAAACCCGAAGTTCAATTCCCTGCGGTGGACGGAGTACAACTTTGTGTAGCTTTACGCTAGAAGAAATAACAATAGCAAACTTCTGGCCGCCTGATTTCGAAAGATGGCGTAACTCGCTCAGAACCAAATGCTCCATATTATCGTTCGAATAATACATTATACATGAGCTTGCTATAGGAAATATTCTCATATACAATGTGACATGAAAGTTAAATGACTGTATACATAAGTTATATACCCGGATGAAACTGAATAGTTTATTTTCTCAAAGGGAACATAAAAAAGTTTGATTTTCTAACAAATCGATCCAGCAATCTGTCGAAAGATAAATTCAGAGATGAAAAATTACGTTACACTCAAATATTCATTTTTGAAAAGAAAATTATCTTTCTTAAGTTTTAACACTTAGTTTCATGAAGATTTTCCAACTGCTTCTCTTCTGGACTGAAACCCTAAATTTTATACCACCTTAAATTTAAATTAAATACTGAATCTTCAATTTATATATGACTTTTAAACTTTGATTTTATACGATCATAACCTCATATTTATACGACTTTAACCCTAAATTACACACTGAAACCTTAAATTGTATGTGCTCGTAACCTTTCCTTGGCTCTCAGATGTTATGTACACTGTATGAAGTTTAATTATTTTACAAGTTGAAAAAGCAAATGGAGGTTGACTTGGCGGTTAATAGTTATACGATTTCTTTCAGCGAGTGACAAATAAGTCATTTGATTATCAATACCGCCTGACATTCGTGAAGTATATTCAATTACGGACACGATCTTATTAATAATGCATATCCTTAATTTTCACGATTGGCTCATTGCCAAGAGATGTCGTTATACCCTTTTTTTTCACTGTATTTTTAATGACGTCTCAAAAAATTATTTCCAACTGAAGTTCAAAATAACACTCAACCATCTTTTATTTCCAATAAACGTTGAGACATATTTTTGTATTCAATACTTTATAGCGTGTAGATTTCTTTCCCAACAACCCCTCAGAATAATTCATGGACAAGTCTGTAGGCTTAGCAACATTTTTTTTCATTCGAACGAAATATTATAAGTCTGAGAGATATGGAAAATTTATTCACCTGCGCGAAAAATATTACAAGTTCAGTGTTTCTCTCTTTTACGAACACGTGTTCAGCCAAAGGGAACTAGTTAAATAGAACAGTTTGTTAAAGAGTATTTCTGACTTGCTCTAAGTGTTGTTTTTCATGCCTAGTGTGTGTACTCCCAACAGCTGATACTGTTCGTTACGTCTTCAGTTGTTAGCTCGGTGGCCAAGAGTTTGAAGGCCTGTTTAGAAACTTCGCATACGGTTTCGCACGCGGTATGTAAAACTTTATTTATGGAATCCATAAGGAGATTCTCATAAAAATTATTTTACGACGAGTATGATATAAATTATGAGTAACTGAGTGATAAATACCTGTAAAAAAATATCAAATGCCCTAAAAATAATGTTGAGTGGAACTTATGTAAAGATACGGGCTTTTGTTACGCACTGAAGCAAGCTGTTAAAATTAATTTAAGATGGAAAGTTTAGGATAAAAATACCATGTTAATACTTTAACACAACGTTTGAAAGGTTGCTTTCTGTATAGTTCTCTGTACTGCTCTATGAAGCAGATACAGAAATAAAATACAATTATCTCTGCAAATATACTTTAGAAATACAATGATCCAGGTCACGTGCAAGCTTTGGAACTCTCAGTGTAATTGCTCATGCTAACGTGACGTCAATCTTGTATCTGTGGCAACATGTTTTTGTCTTTGAATATGCAAACCGATCTTATATAGTGCGGATACCCTCCATACACCTACCTACCTTCTGTAGATTTTTCTTACTGTAATTTTCTCTTTAACTAACTGGTCAGTTGGGTTTCTTTCCAGAATTTCGGTCATACCAACTGGCCACTGCCTTTTATCCTTTACTAAACGCAACCAGATTGTCAACAGATTTATCCGTTTCTATTGACTAGTGTTGTTTATTTGAATATCGTGTAAAGCTAATGAAGTGCTATCTGTGCTAGCCGTCCCTAGTTTAGTAATGTAAGACTAGAAGGAAGGCAGCTAGTCATTACCAACAACCGCCAACTCTTGGGATACTCTTTTACCAGTGAATAGTGGGATTGATTGTAACATTAGAACGTCCCTGCGACTTGAAGAGCGAGCATGTTTAGAGATACGGGAACTCGAACCAACGACCCTCGAATTAAAAGTCGAGCGCCCTAACCACCTGGCCATGCCGGGCCTCACTGACATTATACGTGAAAGAAACAGTTTAATTCTAAAGCACGACAACAGAGGGAGAGAAACAAGTGGCTAAAGGGTATGTATCACGTGACTCTGGAACTCTTGAAGTATTATTTTACTGATATTATTCCACTAATGTATTATTCCCCTTCTGGGCTCTACTAGTGCTTTCGTTGTACTACTGGGATTGTGATAATACTGAGTTGTACTTATAAGTTTGTTGTACTACTAAGTTGTAGCCCCCTAGAGGTACAGCGGTATGTCTGCGGACTTACTCTGTTAAAAACCGGGTTTCGATACCAGTGGTAAATACGCTCTTTGTGTAGCGTTGTGATTAATAATAATGAACAACTTGTACTTATAATGTTATGGTAATAGTGACTTGCACTGTTGTACGAATGAATTATGCTAGTTTTGTGCTATCGGGTTATACTTATGACACTAGTGCTAAGTTCTACGTGCTATAATGTCTGCAAACAATGAAGTGCTTTAAGAAAACTATTATAAGAGGAATTGTATTAGTTCCTACTGATGGTGTGGTACATTGTTACGTTCAAAAAACGCATAACCTGAGACTTAACCTTTAATCAATGAAATGATTTTGGAGATCGAGCTGCGCTTTGCAACGTCTCTAGGTTTCTCAACTCATACATTAAAATAAAATATGCAGGGAACATATTGGAGATAAAACAATGTCAAAGTATGGTACATAAAATTAATCTGATATTTGTGTAACTAAAGATACGAAACGACGAATTTCTATTACGCTTTGATTATAATTTATTTTGACTCTGTGATTGGTTAACTAAAATTTATACTTGTTGAATTCGCCGCTAGGCGTTCTAATAACAAGAATTTAAAGAATAAAATAGTCTTGCTGTAGTAGACGTACTAGAAAGTAAATAATGTTATGATATTCCATTTTCTTCCAGGCGTGGCTATTTATTTCCGTACTTATAGCTCGAGCAAAACTGATAGACGAAAATAAAATGTATTTCATCGCGTGCAGTAAGACAATGACAAATGTTTACTATTCATTATTAACAGCTATACAAGTTACGTTCCTTTTTATTTGGAGTAATTCAAGGTCACTTGATCAATCACGCAATCTTGCTTTATTTTCTGTGTTTTTTAAGAAGGGCCTACGTCAAATGGAAACTCAAAACGCGATATATCAACCTTGTTGCACGGACTTTCTGTTGGTTATATGAAGGTATCAAAACTCGTAAACTCTCGTGTTTCATAATCTTAATTCTTTTACCAAACCCCTTTCTCAAAATTACAGGCGTAATATTTTCAGACTATACGTGTTTTAGGCTTCAATAGCTCGTCTATTTCTTTACGCTGTAAGTTCGTTATTTTGGCTGGGTGTGGCCTAAAGGTTAACATATCGGGATGCTTAAGGAACAACAGTCTAAGGTTCTCGTTCTGCGCGTTCATCTCTTAGTGCGTTATAAGAGAAGCAGTTACTCGTATTATTCGTTTCAAACCCAAACGAAGTTCTTATGGCGGCGAATCTTCACTGTATTCATTCTGGTCGATATTTCAAAACTAATGATTACTATTCTTGAATGTTAAGCGCTGTGGCCTGGCACGCGTTAAGGCGTGCGCTTCGTAATCTGAGGGTCGCGGGTTCGCGCCTGAGTCGCGCCAAACATGCTTGCCCTCCGTGGGGGCGTTATAATGTGACGGTCTATCCCACTATTCGTTGGTAAAAGAGTAGCCCAAGAGTTGTGGGTGGTGATGACTAGATGCCTTCCCTCTAGTCTTACACTACTAAATTAGGGACGGCTAGCGCAAATAGCCCTCGAGTAGCTTTGTGCGATATTTCAAAAACAAACAACTTAGTCGCTGTTGACTTAGACGTTTAGTCTACACATGCATAACCCGCTGGTCATTACTGCCTGAGAAGTTTGAACTATTTTGTTAATTCCATGACCTTGGCCTGACACACTTAGACATCGCAGTTTTTATTTTATTTGTACACTACTTTCATTCACGTATTACATGAATACAGAATAACTCAGAAACGAAACATTAAAAAATGCATAGTTTGGTTTGTTTCGTAATTTCGCGCGAAGCTACACGAGGGCTATATACGCTAGCCGTCCATAATTTAGTAGTGTAATTCAAAAGGGAAGGCAGCTAGTCATCACCACCACCCGTCTACTCTTGGGCTACTCTCTTACCAACGCCCCCACGGTTGAAGAGACGAGTAGGTTTCGTGTGACAGGGACTCGAACCTGCGATCCTCAGATTACGATTCGAGCGCTCTCGCCATCTGGCCATGATAGGCCAAAAAGAAATGCATAGAAGAAATGTATTTATTAATAGTAATCTATCTTCTTACGAAATAAATGATGATAGAAGAGGCTAAGTCAAGTTTGCCAAGGCGTAGTAGTCAATGTGAGGATCGCGGAGTTCGAATCCCCGTCTCCAAAAATGCTCGTCCTTTCATCTGAGAGGGTACGTTATATTGTTCGGTCAATCCAAATAGTTACTGTTCAAGAGAAGCCCCAGAGCTGACTGTGGGGGCTTTGACTAGCTGCCTTCCACCGCTAAATCAGGGATGGCCAGCGTAGATAGTCCTCGAGTAGTTTTCAGCAGTATTCAATACAAATCGAAACAGTTGAAAATTTAAAATAAAGGTTAATTCATTATAAAAACAGTTAACACTTGATACACCTGTGTCATACTGTTTACGGGCCCATTCAGTGGTCGCATTGTATAACTTTCCATTAAGAAAATAATAACAACAGAGTTTCTTATGTGGCGCCTTCTATTCATTCAGAGATAAAATAGAAATGAATAAAAAATTATATATTTTTTGTGAATAACAAAGAACCGTCTGTTAGGTTAAACAAACTCGAGAAAAAAGCGTTCGATAAAAGAGAATCAAACGAGAAATGCGGGTATCACTTATTCTGAATTTGTTTTTTCTATTTCCACCATCAACACTCAGACGGTTATGTGGTCTCGCGGGAGATAATTACAGGATCCCCATAATGGATTTATTATGGATCCCGTTCTTAATAAGAAAGTAACAACAGCAGAAGGGGAGCAGGAGAGATAAGATAAGACGGAATAAACATGTAGAGACGTAGAAAGAGAAAGAAAAGGGCTGAATATAGCTAGCCAGTTACTGTCAAACACACGTAATAGAACCCTGAGCTCTTGGATATATGAGGTGTTATGTTACTCACTGGAACGAGAGTATAAACCCAGAATTATAGATATCAAACAACTGAAATAGACTTGGTTTAATCTCGGACGGGTAGTCAAGAAAGTAGCGTGAATGTTAATATTCAAAGTTTGTAATTATATATATATATATATATACACATAATCATTATTAGCCTAGAAACCTAGGAAATACTCTTGACTATTAAAATACAGAAAAGTTAACCTACTATCAGTGAAACTACCACACAGAAATAAGAAAACTAAAGTAATAATTATAAATCTGTCACAGATTTCCGTGAAAACGTACAGAAAATGCTCGAAGAACGAAGTTACTTTGTGACGTAAATGTATATGTATTTATATACATATACGTATATAACGTTAAAATTAAATTACTAGCCTTGAAAAAGTTAAACTACATGAGGTTTTACTTGTATTATAAACTGCGAAATATTATCCCCAAGGAATGTATTATAATGGTAAAAATAAGATTAATAGATTATAATACAAACCTGGTAAATTTCCAAATCATAGGGATAGGCTTAGTAGCGGAAAGAAAATATTGTAAGATAGCAATTTACTCGGTTTTCTTCGAGACCAAAAAAGAAATCACCCACATATTTCGCAAGAAGTTGTCTACTGACATTTACTTCAATTATGCGTTGATAGAACTGCGTGTTTGTGTAAATAGTTTTTTGTTTTTTTTACCAACTTTAACGTGTCAAAACTTCCAATCGAAAGTCACAACGTCTGTGAAGGTTTCGGGTTTGTTTTCTGATGTGTTGAGCTAACATTGGTTATATCATTCCACGACATAAAAAAACAAAACAAAAAGAGACAAGAAATATAAATACCAGTACAAAACACCCTCCTCTCGTAGTTCGTTTTCTCTGTAGGATAGTGGTAAGTCTCTAGCGTTATAATGATAAAATTTGGGATTCGATTCCACTTCGTAGACACACAACAGATTGCCCGATGTGGCTTTGACCTATAAAGGACGCATGCTCAGTGGCAGTACTTATATCCCGTAGAAGTATTTGTTTTGGGTTTTTTTTTTAAATCAAAACAATGCAACAAAAGTCCTGTTCTCACATTTCATGGGATTTCCTCCCCCCCACACAAATTGTATTAAACAAAGATCTTTGCTTCTAGTATGATGTTTTTCTGTTGTGTTTTTTGGCACTATTGAAAAAAACCTCTTTGTTTCCATGTCCTGTCTAATTTGTTGTTTTGTACTACTGCTGTAGCAGTTCGGTGGAGGCAATCGACTGACAGAAATGCCCTCTAGTGGCACAGAAGTATGTGAGCGGAACTGTAATACAAAATTCGAGTTTCGATGCCGTGATGAGCAGATTTGTGCTCAATAACAAACAACTGACGGAAATATATGTTGTTAAACATGTGTAGTGTGTTCTGGAGGGATTTAGACTTTTTAACAACAAAGTTAAAATATTATTTCAGCTAACGTTTAGTTCGCTTCTTGAAGATCAGTAAAATAAGAACTCTTTGCCCAGTGTCTCTTCTCGATACCAGAAATCAACCGTCTGTCGTTGTGTAAAAACTGACTGTCTTCAGATGTGGGATATTGATTTGGTTTGTTTGTTTTGAATTTTGCGCAAAGCTACAAAGACAGCTAGTCATCACCACCCACCGCCAACTCTTAGGTTACTCTTTTACCAATGAATAGTGGGATTGACCATAATATTATAACGTCCGCACGGCTGAAAGTGCGACCATGATTGGTATGACCGGGATTCGAATCCGCAACCTTTGGATTACGAGTCGAGCGCCCTAACCACATGTTCCGAACATGTTATTAAATGAACAACATGTTTGTGATAACTTCCATTCCAAATGGCCCGGCATGGCCAGGTGGTTAAGGCACTTGACGGGTTCGAATCCCCGTCATACCAAACATGCTTGCCCTTTCAGCTGTGGGGGCGTTACAATGTGACGGTCAATCCCACTGTTTGTTGGTAAGCGAGTAGGTCTAGAGTTAGCGGTGGGTGGGGATGACTAGCTGCCTTCCATCTGGTCTTACACTGCTAAATTAAGGACGGCTAGCGCAGATAGCCCTTGTGTAGCTTTGCGCGAAATTCAAAACAAACGAACAAACCAATCCACTTCAAAAGTCGCTTAAGTTTTTAGGCTTTAAGGTGAAACTTGCAAAATTGTTTCATTTTAAAAAGGAAATAAGATTTTTTTTAAAATGAAGAAACGCTCTACTCAGAGACGAATTTAATTACAGTCGAGAATATATCACTAGTGCCATCTAGCGTTTCACATCTTCTTGTTAGGTTGCGATAGTGAAGTATTATCAATCTGATTTTCTGTTACACTGCTGTTTAGAAAGATAGTTTTATTGCGTCTCTATTTACAGTGATTCCAAAATAACAGATTTAAGCTTATATAATTTCAATATGACCAGCTTTGAGTTTCAGTTTTGTTTTTAAGCAAGCTTAGCAGACTTCAGCGCATGTTCAACGTAAACCTACTGTTGTACAATGAAGTACAGTGGGTAAAGAAGGGTTCTTTACCGTATACACACAATATATGATTAATATACACCTACAGAGTATCAAATTAATATGAAAGATGCAAAAACGACGAAAGATGTTTATTGAAACTTATGCTATTATTAACATTGAGAACGTATTCAAAAAAACTTTCCTTAAAGAGAAGATAACAGTTCCGATAATAATCGTAGCCTGAAAACTTTGATTGTGAAATATAAATACACCCAAAACAAAGATAAAATAAATTATTATCATATTATTTTAAATGTAATTATCCTTTAAGGATCGGTTTTCATTTCTTTCCATTAGATTTCATCCAATCATAATGAACGTATTTAAAACTCTTTAATCGACTTGGTTTGGATGATCGTCACTCGAACCATGTACGAAATATTAATTTGTTAATATAACTGATTGGGTTGGGCCTTTGAGATTCTACGTCTAGCACACAGTTCCAAACTTGAAAATCAGAAGGAAAACATAAATACCAATAGTTCAGGAGAGATAAGCATGAGGGTGAGTTTAGTGAACACATGTGATCCACGGTAAAAACTACAATGAAGTGACCTCTAGACTTTAGCTGTCTTAAAGTTACTTACCTTGCCCTCACACCACATAATGGTACCGAACTGATTGTCATATATCTTACAAAATACAGTGACATCTAATCGACATTCATGTTTCTTATAGCCACTTTACCAAACTCTCACATAAACCAGTGATACCTAACCGACATTCATATTTCTTAGGTGTATGTTTGTGTTTTTATTATAGCAAAGCCACATCAAGCTGTCTGCTGAGCCTACTAAGGGGAATCGAACCCCTGATTTTAGCGTTATAAATCCGTAGACTTACCGCTGTACTAGCGGTAAATAAAGACCCCGGAAACAGACTGTTGCAGAAATAGACGTTATGTCTTTCTTAGCACGTGATAATGAATTGAAATAAATATTGGATGTCATGGTTATTGAACACGAATTTAATTTCGTATTAATCTTTATTTATAAGAAATACTAAGTATGTTTGTTTATCTTTTAATCTGTTGTTCAGTTAGTTCGGGATGGCCCGGTGGTTGAGGTAATCCAAGGGTCGCGTGTTCGAATCCCCATCACACCAAGAATGCTCACTATTTCAGGCGTGGGGGCATGTTATGACTTGACGGTCAGTCCCGTTATTCATTGGAAAAGAATAGTCCAAAAGTTAGTGGTTATGACTAACTGCTTTCCCTCTAGTCTTACACTGCTAAATTAGGGACGAATAATGCAGATAGCCCTCGTATAGCTTTGCGCGAAATTAAAAGAAACAAACAAAAGACTTAAGTACCGAAAGACCGGAAGCGAAAACATACTACGAAACGTAAAGTCTTGGATCGAGAAAGAAATGAGAGCTTGAGAATATTTGGAGTTTCGCAGAAAACTATCTAGTGTAAAGTTACATTATGGGTTTTCTGTACTCTGTCCACGACGTTGAACCCCTAATTTTGTTTTGCATTCTTTCTCTGTACAGCTGCTGTTCACCCATCCAACAATCTTAAAATTTGAGCTGCTAGACAAAGAGTTGGGGCAGCTATTCGACAATACCAGTCTCCAACACTTGGATAAATCGAAAAAGGGGATTTGATCGTCACACTTATAACGCACTCACGTAAAGCGCAGAATGCGTTTTTTATTGCGGTAACGAGTGCGAAGTATTAATCTTCCGATTTAACACGTAGCTACGTCTTGCCCAGTACGTAAGTCTTTCGGTAATCTCGTGTTGGGTACACGGTGTGGAGCCGTAGTTAAAATAAAACTGAACATTCATGGTTCACGTGCTACAGAGACATAATTCGGACTACAATGCATTATAAGGCTAAGAGAGAAATCCTACAACTTAGTTAGGAAAACAGTAATCCAAGAGGAGACGGTGGGTACTGTTGACTTATTACCTTTCCTCTAGTCTATCAAATAAAATCTTGTGAGTGCTATTCATTCATTTCTCTTTAGTGAAAATCCTAAAACAGAGGCACCTAGTGTCAAAAAATGGTCAATAATCTACATAATAAATTTTAAGTAATTGATCATGACCAAAGTTCTCCATAAACTGGAAACAAGTCCACCTGTACGTAACCTTGTAAGAAACATAAATATCTCAGAAAATTTAGAAATTAACCTATTTTTTATGTAAAAACGGGCACATTTGCACATTTTCATTTACATAAAGTCTGAATAAAACAACATATGAATCAAGATTTAAATGTATTTATACTAAAGTTACACAAAAATGTTTAGAAGTGAGTAGTTTTTCGAGATTTGCGACTGTAATATAAATCACTTTCATGTATCGGCCCCTAAATGTAGTCTCCCATCATGTTTTCATTATATGTTCCTTGGTAATGGTGTTCAAAGTCCAGTATATCTTGGTGGAAGCACTCACTTTGCTCCTCTGAGTATGCTTCCATGTTCTTCTCGAGTTTATCAAGATGGGCGTCAAGGATATGGACTTTCAGGAACATCCTGCATTCCATTTTGCCGTAGTTCTTCACCTGAGCCTCAACCAGTTTCACATAATTTTCGGCCTTGTGATTGCCCAAGCTGCCCCAAGCTTTCTTTTGCTTTCTACTGAGCTTCTTGGATAATTCTGTGCACTCCAAGATCTTCTTTATTTGTGGTCCAACGAAGACACCAGCTTTGACCTTTGCCTCAGTCAGCTTAGGGAAGAAGTCTTGAAGGTACTTGAATGCTGAAGACTCCTTATCAAGAGCTGTGACAAATTGTTTCATTAGACCAAATTTTATGCGCAGTGGTAAAAGTAACTCCTTCTGGAGGTCCACTAGTGGCTTACACTTGACATTGTGCTTCCCCACAGAGAACTTGGTCCGTTGTTGTCAGTGCTTCCTGTTGTAGTGCGCTGCGGTGTCCCTGCTGTCCCAAAGGTAAATATAACAGGAAAACTTGGTAAAGCCTCTTTGGAGACCCATCAGGAATGCCACCATTTTTAAGTCTCTGATAACATCCCAGCTATACTCTTCATACTTCAAGGATACTAGCAAGGTCTTGACACTGTTGTATTTCTCTTTAGGGTGCACAGAAAAATATTTAAATTTTAAAAGATCTAAAATTTGCATAATATAAAATCTTACTCTTCAAGCAAGCAAAAATTGTCCATCTTACTTCTAAAGTTTTTTGAAGTGTAAAATGATGTGCCCAGGGTGTGTCTTGATCCCCAACAGGCATGCCAAAATGTACCTTGTAGGCTTCACACATTTTAGAAGATGTTGTCACAGTACTTTTTCGCTCTTCTCTTGATAAATTAACCACACACATAGCAAAATGCATCTGAAGAATGCTTGCAGTTTCATGATGCTGTCTCTGATAAAATCAGATAGGTGAATGTTCACTTAGGCAGCTAGAACTGAAATGAAACTGTGAATGGTGAGTTCCTGTATATATATTACTAGGGACGTTCTAGAAAATTCTAAAAGGTTTTTGAAAATTTTTGTAAATTCTAGAACATTCTCGAAAGTTCTTCAAAGTTCTTGTCGAGAAAAATTTTTATCAGTTACTCAGCACTGAATCTACCTAGAATGTTCTGAAAAATAGGTAACTTTGAAAATTTCATTACCCAGGTTACAAAAGCAAAGTTTGAAGAGGAAAAAATAAATATTTTCCATTTACCTTAGGCATAAGCAATTGGGAAATAACACTTTCTGCCCAGGATCAAGAAAAAGTAAAAATTTCGTTACATTGTGTAGTCACTCAGACTTTACCACAGGAACTCTCGTGGAAACAAAATATTTTCAGTATAAACAAAATAATAAACGGATGCCCTGTATCTTTTTTAACTCCTTTAATGTAGCGTAAGACAGCTGAGCATAACACTTACGTGTGTCGTTTAAGCTACTTTCAATTTATTTTACCAGTTAAATTATGCGGTCTATATTCGCAAGGGACAATCATACCGTACTTCATTAAAATCTGAGGTCATTGACCGCGCTATGGAAAGTTCGCGAAGTTGGCATAAAACATTCCTGCACATCAAGTACATTGCATTGAATGAACTGATCTATCGTATTAAAACATTTATTAATCTATGACAACACTTGATGTATTTACATCTAGAAGCTGCGATGGTTGGGCATCATATGGGTGGAAGAAAAGATCCGTTTAATCCCTGGATTCTCATGCTCATCTAATCTCAATCCTGACTGTGCTGAAGTATTGGTCACATAAGTTAAGACGATAAGAATGAGTTGTTGGAAACGAAACTAATTAATAAATGATAGAAAGTTTATAAACAATAACCAGTTTATAAACAATATCCGGTTAAGACACGAGACATCCACAGATAATAATTAAATAAAATGACAATGGTTGGTTGTAAAGAGAATTTGGGGAAAATATTATTAAGTGGTGTCGTTCTTTCATTTCAAATACAAGTGCTTTTCTACAAACAGATTTAACGAATATTATTGTTATTGTTTTATGGAGATTACTATTGTTGTTGTTTTAACGGCGATTATTGTTTTTGTTTTAATGGTGATTATTATTGTTGTTATTTTAAGAGAAGTTACTGTCGTTGTAGTTTTAATGGATATTATATTATAATTGTTGTTGTTTTAATAGATATTTCTTAAGTAATCTCGACTTATTTAAGTCTAAAATATGCAAGCGCAGTTTGTTAAAAACTATATGCTTATCACTTTGGGAACACGCATTTTGACGTTTCTGCTTGGTCAGCTACGTTTGTCTTCGTTGAAAATTTGCATTTATGTGGCATTGCAGAAATTTAGCTACCATTAGTTTTATAGGCAGCAATAAACATCTTTTATCTACTTTTTGCTTTGTCCACCGAGTAGCTTCGCTCTATATCAACAACGCACCCTCTACTTAGTTTTATATCAAACAAAGCAACGGAACGAGCATGTGCTGCGAAATCAAATTTTGATTGAAGAAAAAAGTTCATAGCTTCGACATCAAGGTATCATTAGCCAACTTGTCATTTTCTAGAGACCCGGCATGGTCAAGTGATAAAGGCACTCGACTCGTAATCTGACGCTCCTAGGATCGAATCCCCATCACACCAAACATGCTCGCCCTTTCAGCCATGGGGGCGTTATAATGTTACGATCAATCCCATTATTCGTTTGTGAAACAGGAGCCCAAGAGCTGGCGGTGGGTGGTGATGGCTAATTGCTTTCCCTCTAGTCTTACACTGCTAAATTAGGGACGACTAGCGTAGATAGCCCTCGATTAGCTTAGTGTGATATTTAAACCAATCATTTTCTTGATATTTCATTCACAACAATTGATTCCATGTCGTCCTAAAATTAATTTTGTTATCCATTTCTTCGTAGATATATAAATGTGATATGTTTTTCAATCGATATTCGAGGCCACATTGTTCAGTAGGTTTTGAATTATTATATTTTTCCCTCATTACCTTTCCAGACTGCTGATTAGGATTGAAAAATAACAAGAGAGTCGAAGGCTTGATAATTTGAAAATGTTAAAGTGTGCTTTAAAAACTACGTCCATATTTGAAACACATAATATAATAGTAATTAGGCAAACAACATTGTTTGCCTACCTATTAACTACGTCTATATTGGAGTTCTAACTCATTTTTATAGTAACATCCGTACTCGAAAAGTTTTTTTTACTGTTGCACGTGTAGATAAATTTAGTTTCCAAACTTTCCATTATAAAAAAATTCTAAAGAAATGAATTTCCACCAAAATGACTAGAAATAGAATAGTCGTAATTCGCAGAAGTAGATAATCGAATACAGTTGTTTAAACAAACGCTAAGAGATGGCGCTGCCGATAACGAAGAATTCGCTTTTTCTTTGTTGATATTTGGGTATGTTGGATTTTAAATACCCAGGAAGGTCAGGTGCAACCGACCTCTTCCTCCATCCCTAACTTTCATGTCGGCTACTGCTATGTTATAGCTGTAGTGTGTTAGGGACAGAGTAATCCACAGTACCCCGGCCCATTTCAGGACAATGTCCATATATTGTCTTGAGTTGCTTTTTTATGTTGTTTTTTTATTTTCTTCTTTTATATTTTTTCATTATTATTAGTTTAATCTATTTATATATATATAATAAAAAAGAAAAATGTATGAACATTATACTAATTCTATTTCTTCTGTTTCTTAACTATATATAATCATTGGAGAAAGGTACTTATGACTATGTTCATCACGTACATAGATCACACAATGAATCATTTTTATGACAAGTTTTATTAAGATAATTTAATGTATTATGCAAGAGTCTGTCGGATACTGTCTCTAAGTTTGAATGAAGTACTGCGTGGTACTTTATAATTATGATTGAATTTTGTACTTTTTGTAGTTTGTGTAGTTGTTTTTGTACTATGTTTAACCAGGCTGGACATGGGTATTACATAATAGGTCTAATGTATTAAGGAAAAATTAAATATTTGTTTGTTTGTCTTTGAATTTCGCGCAAAGCTACACGAGGGCTACCTGCACTTTCGTTCCTACTTTATGTAAGGGAAGTAGTAACCATTGTACACTTTAGCTAACAGCTATGTAAGGGAAGTAGTAACCATTGTACACTTTAGCTAACAGCTATGTAAGGGAAGTAGTAACCATTGTACACTTTAGCTAACAGCTATGTAAGGGAAGTAGTAACCATTGTACACTTTAGCTAACAGCTATGTAAGGGAAGTAGTAACCATTGTACACTTTAGCTAACAGCTATGTAAGGGAAGTAGCGACCGATGACGACCTTAGTTAACAATTATGTAAGGAAAGAAGTAACAGAAACAGCACCCACATTTCGCTCTCCTAATTTTGATTTCCTTTTATTATTTGATTAATATCAATATTTCCAATGTTTGTGAACATCATAATGGCTATCTGAGATCAACACTGATAGACAGTGTATTGTTGTTGTTTATGTGGAATTAAGCCAAAAGCTTCACAATGGGCTATCTGTGCTCTTCCCACCAGGGGTATCAAAACCCAATTTTTAGCGTTGCAGGCGGTGTATCCATACCATAATGTGGGTCCTATTTCTTCAGTCATCTCCATAACATACGATACATTTTATATCCCACATTATAACCTGTACTTTGGGGATTCTCTCAACTGGTGCAGTGTTTCTGGATTTTTGTTTATTAGTCGTAGATTTGAATATTTTTAACTTAGTTCTTCCTCTTTATTTTCCGTTTGTTTAGTATTAATATTCTCTCTCTTTATAAATATATATATATTTTCTATACCTAAAGCTGTAAACATTTATTCGAACGTTCACCTACGCTTTCCAAAGTGCAGAATTATGTTAAACTTTGACGAGTGAAATTAAATCTGATTTGCATAGGTGAGATTTTTCAGTTAACTACAAAATAAAAGCGCATTTGCTTTGAATTTTAACAATTACATAGATTTATGATGGTATTCATTACATCATACTTTAACTACAAATGACGTCGTAAAACTTAAATGATCGTAATTTATATAAAACCAAGTATTGCATAATTTTAAAGAACAAATCAAAATAAGATAATTATAAATGCAAAATGATTTTTAAAATATAATTTGTTATTTTATATATACAAAGTCGTCTCGACGTCACAATGAATGATTACATATGATATTCATTAACAATGAACATATTAGTTTGAGTAGTTACTCTAAACAGTAATACAGTTGCCCTTGCGTAAAACAGTGGAATTAACAGTCATATTATAACGCCCTTTCGCTTCAAAAGACAAACATGTTTAGTGGCTGAATTCAAACCCCCTTATAGTTGTGTAAAACAAATAGTGGTTTGTAAAGAGCTAAGTTGATAATTCTGTAAAAAAATATAAAGTACAATTCTCAGTTAGTACAAACTAAAAAATATAATTACAAATACTAGACTCACTTAAAACTGAGTAAAGGTTTTTATGGTTATTTGCTCACTTTATATTATGTAAAAATAACAGTTAAAGGTAATGTTGAGTGAAAAAAGCTAGTAGTGTAAATACTGTCCATTTATCTGCATAAAAATTTATTATTTCAAATATTACTGGCATGTTTAATACGAAACTAATTTTGCGAATCGTGTTCCATGTCATAGCTAATTTTTTGTTGTCCAAAAATGACGGTATACTTCATGGTGCGCATGAATTTGTTATTTTATAAATAAGTGTTTACATATATATACTACCTTATTATTATTAGGTAAGCTTATATATAAACAATATTATAGGACAAAAATAGAATGATGTCAAATGTGATTCTACCCAATTGATTTTACAAAACTTTCATCTTGTTCCTGTTTTTTAACCATGCTAAAAACACCAACCATATAAGAACTAAGTTTACTTGTGCATTTATTACTTATGACAAAAATCAAATAAAACCGATTTTTTCAGTTGAACTAATAATACCAAGATCATGTAGTTTGAAGTTCATTCATTATGTAACCTGACGTGATGGTTTTCCAGAAACTGTAAAACAAAAAATCTTCCTCAAAAGATACTTTGAAATTCCTTAGAACGTAAAAGCACGTGCTGAAGTGGCGTTTCAAACAAGACACTCTATGCTCGTTTCTTCATAATTAATATAAGTTCTACTCTACCACAAAAATGGTATCAGCTTTTAATCTGTCTCTGCTTTCTTAGAACTACTTACATGTGCAACTGTTGGTACTTTTTTGTTTATAACATGAAGCGCAGGTTTAATCTTTACATTGGAATTTATGTAATAATTGATAATTCAGGAAATAAGTGAGGAAAAAAGAATAATTCGGAGAAATAAACTGCAAAATTCTATAGACATAGCGAATAGATGTTTCTTAAATATTGAATGAAAAGAAAGGCACTAACGGAAGAGCTTAAAAGGATCAGTAAGATAGTAGATCAAACTTAAAGTAGAAAACGAATGACAGAAGGAATGAAAGATGTCAGAAAGAACCTCTAGAGAGCGAAATATAAACAATGTAGTAAGCAGGCATATTAATTATTTTATATATTTCACAACTTTCGTGGATTTAAATGCATGTATGTTTAAAGTAGATAATTAATTGAGGAATTAGCTAAGTTCCTTTTGCACAAGTTATTTAGTGTTCTGGGTCATCCTCCTATTGTATTATGTACTTTCTCATGGGACGTTGCTGTAAAGTAAAAGACACATAAAAAATACATGGTGATATATTCTCTTGTTAGGTAAGGTGACACATTGAAGATCATGTCATCTCTAATTTTTCATTGAAAACTGTTGACCTAAACAGTGCACATGACATGAAAAGAGACACTTTGTAGAATTTTGTTCATAATGTTATGCTTTCTCAGTCAAAAATAGATTATCAGAATGCAGTCAACTGAGGTCCTTCGTTTATGCATTCACAACTGTGATTAAATTTAAATGTTGAATGAAAATGTATCTTCTATTCTATTTTGTTTTCAGTCTCATTTTTATTCTAAGCTAATTCAAAACTCTGCGATAATATTTCTACTAAACCATTTGCTATTTTGTGCATCATAACTAGCTACTTAAAGGTAAATCAATGAACCTGAGAGCACCATAGGTAGGAAAAAGAAATTGTACTGCCTTGATCAGGCTCACCAAACTTCTCCATGATTCTTGTGTTTTTAAGTTTTAAGAGGCTTAGATTTGAAGAAATGGTATTTTCCTAAAGTTGGATGACCTATGATCATGAAGAGCTAGTAAATAATCACAGATGGTTCTTAGAGAGAGAATGGTTTGGTATTGGAAAATTCCTCTCCTAGATATCAATTTTCAAGATGTAAAAACTACATTACTGCAAATGACTTGGGAGTCAGTCTTAGTTGTACCGAAAACACTGGTATTTGACAGTCATAATAGCGATGTTTGATTTGGTCAGTCTGCGAATGAATGGTGTACTTCCTATAGAACCCAAAACTACAGTGCAATTTGATAGGGTGAAATGTACACCTCACATTTTCAAAAATCATTCCGCTCTCTCGAGTGATTGTGGAGTGTTGTGGAGCAGACCGTGTAATACTCCTTCCTTATTCAGCTCCAGTACATGCACCATTGGAAAGTTTTATTTTTCAAAGTATACAATAATTATATTGTAATTAGATAATTATAAATCTTCGTGAAAAATTCGTTTACTGGATTTTGTTTGTATCTATAATTTCAGTTGTGCCAATTATTGTGAGTGGATAACTTTGTAATTGGTGATACAACATAAATATTATCATAGTTTGGATACTGGAGCTTGTGGCTGTCTTGGATAGTAAATACATCAGCTACAGAATATTGTATTTACCTTACGTCCTTCTGACATTAGTGCCAACAGAAATATTAATCCTAACTAAAAGAAGTTTAATCAAGAATATTGGTTCAGCTGCATTTTGCTGGGAATTAATTATTTTGTGATGCTGAGTAAATAAGTTGAATTTGATGGCTCATAGATGGCAGTGTATTGAAGTAACATAATTACCATGACATGGAAGTGGCCCATGAAGGTTACTAATTTTAAAAAATCACTCTATTTAATGCTACCCGTTGATATGTTAAAATACATGTATATGACAATATACTTGTATATGGTTTTGCACGCATAAAGTTATTCAGGAATAGTGTCATACACCATTCAATAAAACAATGAAAGAAAATATACAAGCAATATCTACATGAAGGTTTTTGATTTGAATATAAAGGCTCGAAGACACAAATTAAACTGTGAATATATTCATTAATTTTGGTAAAATAACATTTATTTTAGTTTTTGACACTGAAATATTCGACAGGGAGAGAATATTTGTTGAAGACATAAGATTATTGGGTGCGCCCACACTGTGTTTGATACCAAACATAATTCGGTCTGATGTTTTGATGAATATTGGTAAGATACGTTTTCAACGGGACTGAAGAGAAACTTTTTGACTGTGTAAAATTATCCGTGTAAGGTAAAAATCATAAAATGTAATTCTCGTGTCATAGGAACGGAAAATTTCGTATATACAGTCTTTTGTTCAATAGTTTCTATCATACAGATTCAATTATTTTGCAAGCACGGATTTACTAATTATTTTTACATATGTTCCGTTTTTAAGTTTACTCAACGATTAAATAAACTTTATTACAAGTTATGACTTCTAGAGTAAGCAAGCTTTATTTGCAGAACATATACGATCAAAAGTTGTGTTCTTGAGAATTATCACACTAGTGATTGAAACACATTACCTTTCTTACTTACTCTAAAATATCTTACCTTTCTTGCTCACTGTAAAACATCCCATCTTTCTTACTTACTGTAAAACATTGTTTCAATAGAATGATGTAGATAAAATGCATTGGAATGCAGAAAGTAACATTCATGAGGTGCTATCCTTAGCCATCTGCCTCTGGCCTATTTTAAACGCGTACCTGATAGAAGTATAGTGAAAGAAGAATTTCGCTACTAAAAGATTCCCATGGTCAGAAGTTGAAGATTGATGTTTGTACCATGACTAGTAAGTTTCATTAATGTAGGTAGGAGGAGCCAGTACCAGAAGCTTGATCCCTTTCCTTCCGACTAGACTGTGTTTCTGTTTCTATAGTAACTAAATAATATTGAAGTCAATGTGGAGGGGTAACAATGTAAATGTTTCAGGTTTAGTTAATCATACTTCACCTCATGACCCAATTAAACCTGGTGTATTAAAACGTCAGTAGGTGCAAGGGATGCACTGTTTACTGGTGGTATATACATGCAATCCTGTAGAAATGTCACTTCCTCAGAGCAATATTTAGAAGTTGTGACCAGGCTGTCACAATATTCAAATTTATAGTGTTAATTATACTTCTGATCAATCAGAATCCAAGTGATCACACAGCTTTCCATCCCAAATTTTAATGTCTATGACCAAATCCATGGCCAAAGAACAAGCAGTGTAAAGATATTTCCTTCCAGTGAATGGTATTCTCAAACCTTGTCCAAAAATGGTTGGAAAACTCATCGTTTGGTCATAAGATAAAATTCAAAGAAACAGAGTTAAAGTTCAAATTGGTGATTGAAACTGGTAATATTGAAAGCTCCATTAGAACATCAGTCAGGGGTAAATATATTTTATCTTAAAATAATTATGTATTCTTTAGATAATTCATGAGTAAATGAAATTATGTTTCTATTTGAATATGTATATGTTTATAGGTGTATCAGAATACCGTATACATATATATACCTACTTACATGGTGGTGATAATACCAAAGTGACTTTCTTTTACGTATTATAATTGTGAGTTATTCTAGCCAGCTCACCAGTACCATATCGGGGAGATGTTGATGTTTTATACTGACAGCTGTTGTGCGGTAGGGATGAATGGATTACCTTTACTAGCACAAGAGGGTTGCTCGCTGAATAACGCAGAGTGGCTTATTTTTTATTTTAGGAAGTTTATATGTAACTTAATTGGTCTGAAAAACAAAGAAAAAACAAAAAAGAAGGTATTAATATTCAAAAATAACTTTAAATCATTATTTTCTTGTTATTGTATAAAATCAACAATTTTAAAAATAAAACACAATCTTGTAATAATTTTTCTTAATTATAAGATCTTTTACTTGTGTTTTCTAAAAGTTTTTTTTTTAATCGATCAATTTACATGTTTTTCTATTATTAATGACTTCTGGTTGCTTTTCGTTCACTTTGTTTCCCTGTATATAAACTGAGCTCACATTACCAGATCTTCATCTGGTAAGGTTTATTTAACAACGTACAAAAATTGTGTTTTCTGGTGGTTATTATTGGTTGTAATTGAGACTAAATGGGCCGGCGCACTAACAGTTTGTGATACGTTTCTTAAATTTTCGTCAAATAGCAATGTTAGTGTGTGTAAAATGTTTTCTCGCGTTAGTTTTCAAATGATTTTAACTGAAAAGACGTTTGAAAATCTAACGTTTGCCGTAAACAGATGAATGATATTGATGGAGAGAAAGATGTTTATGATAAGGTTTGATATATAATTACATATACTTACATTTGATAAAGTACTGCATAAATAAAAATGTTTATATATGAGTCAAATACAGTTTATTTGAATTGTTTGTACGATGCAAACATCGCTTTTTCTAGATGGAATAACAAAGCAACGAAGATAACTTTAGTCACGTAGAAAGTTAAAAACTTCAAAAATAAATAATTGAAATTCTATTTCTACTGTGTAAACATTATCTATGAATTACCTTGACACACCGTTAATTTGTAAATCTCCCCTGAGTTTGTATTGTTTTAGTTTTGAAAATGGCATATACGAGTTTCATTAAATTTCAATCATATCAGGTTTTAAAATGTTACATTTCTGTAACTTAAGACGGTAAAGACGTTATTCAGTGATGTAGGACATTTTGAAAAATTATATTATTATTTGCTCTGTCCTAATTTTTTATGGCTAAGCTCATGGATTATATTGGACATCGTGCAATTACAAGTAGTTTTTATGTGAAATTAAATGTATATTATTTGCCATCTTACTAGTTAACATTGTGTTTGTACATTCCGATGTTTTTACCGTTGAAGAAATAACTTGGTATCGATCTGCTGCTGATAGAGTAAATCTATACTGCCAGTTTCACTTAATATTAAATGCTTTATTTTAGTATGTTTTGCTATAGTGGGGGTGTATAATGTGACGGTCAATCCCACTATTCGTTGGTAAAAGAGTAGCCCAAGAGTTGGAGGTGGGTGGTGATGACTAGCTGCCTTCCCTCTAGTCTTACACTGCAAAATTAGGGACGGCTAGCACAGATAGCCCTCGAGTAGCTTTGTGCGAATTTTCAAAACAAACAAACAGACAAGCGGGAAGGCAGTTGGTCATCGCCACTCAATACCAATTGGAATTTTAGTAACGCTAGGGTTTTTTGTTTTTTTTACTGGTGTGATTCTTTGGTTTGCAGATTGTGATTCCACATTAAAGGTAATGTTATATCGTTGTATTATTTTGTATTCAATTTGGTTCAGTTGTGAATTATAATCTTCGTTGTGTAATTATGCTTCGTATTCAAGTTGTTTCTATAAAAGCTATACAGGGGTGAAAGTAAGTTGCAACAATTTCTTGAGCAATGCATGAGTTCATTTCAGTTGGTTTCAAAGTGTTGAATTTGAGACAGTTGAAAATGATCTTGAGGTAAAGAACAGAGGAAAAAATGTATCGTGTAACAATACCAGTTAACTTCGACCCCTTTATTTAACTTATAAATATGCATAAAATATTTCAAGCTGTTCATGCATACATTTGTGTGTATGAGCTTAAAGTAAAACATTGATCAAAGTAATGGCTAGGTTCTTTTTACCCTAGTTACCTATTGATATGAGTCATTCTCCTATGACAGCACTTACATTTTTTTCCGTGGAAAATACTCACGTAAAGTTAGAAAACAAATGTCCATCGGCAATATATGTTGCGCATGCGCCATGTGAAAAAATAGCATTTCCGTACTGTATAACATAAGGCTATACTTTCTCAGTTCACACCAGATTTTTCACTCAGATGCACATGTTTATGTGATTTCACTAAATACGCTGTGTGTCTGTCCTCTGTTCACACACTTTTGATCCTGACTGTGATAATTGTTGAGCAAAGATTGTTTTTACTTTATTTTACATCGTTTCCAGTCTCTTTCCTTGCAATGAACTAATTCAGAATTAAAAAAAACCGAAATGAACTTTGCGACACATTTCTCATCAAATCTCCTGTTATTTTGAAGATCCTATCTGATTACTCAAGTATATCTAAAAAATTACAACAAATCAGTAAAAATTCCTGGTGAAATGAAGGAGGTAACAGAATAAAGTTACTGCCAACTCCAATGTCGTAGTCAGAGAGCGAATCATAGAAAGGTAACACAGAAATAGCCTCACATTAGGAGAGAACTGAGTGTTATTACTGGAATCGCCAAATGGATAATAGGGGCAGATTACACTATTACAGAGAGTGTTATTACCCAATTTCTTAAGCCTAAAGTGAATGAAAAAAACTATTTTTCTCTTCAAACTTTACTTTTGTAACCTGGGTAAAGAAATTTTAAATTTACCCATTTTCCAGAACATTCCAGGTTCATTCAGTGATGAGTAGCTGATAGAAAATTTTCTGGAACTCACAAGAATTTTCAAGAACTTTTTAGAATTTTCTAGCACTTTCTCTAGTAATATATAAACAGAGACTCACCACTCACCACTTTAGTTTAGTTATAGATGCCTAAGTGAACACACAGACCTATCAAAGGAGGCTTTACCAAGTTTCCCTGTTACCTTTGCCTTTAGGACAGCAGGGACACCGCAGCGCACTACAACAGGAAGCGCTGGCCACAACGGAGGGAGATCTCTGTTAGGAGGTACAATGTCAAGGGTAAGCCACTAGTGGACTTCCAGAAGGTGTTGTTCCAATCATTGCACATAAAATTGGGTCTTATGGAACAATTTGTCACAGCTCTTGATAAGGAGTTTTCAGCCTTCAAGTATCTTCGAGACTTCCTTAAGCTGACTGAGGCAAAGGTCAAAGCTGGTGTCTTCGTTGGGCCACAAATAAAGAAGATCCTGGAGTGCACAGAATTCCCCAAAAAGCTCAGTAGGAAGCGAAAGAAAGCTTGGGGCAGCTTGGGCAATCACAAGGCCGAAAATTATGTGAAACTGGTTGAGGCTCAGGTGAAGAACTACGGCAAAATGGACTGCAGGATGTTCCTGAAAGTCCATATCCTTGACGCCCATCTTGATAAACTCGAGAAGAACATGGGAGCATACTCAGAGGAGCAAAGTGAGTGCTTCCACCAAGATATACTGGACTTTGAACACCATTACCAAGGAATATATAATGAAAACATTTAGTGGCTGATACGTGAAAGTTATTTTCATTACAGTCACAGATCTTGAAAAATTACCCACTTCAAAATATTTTTGTTCATTTTTGTATAGCTTTAGCGTAAATACATGTAAATCTTGATTTATATGTTGTTTTATTCAGAACTTATGTAAACGAATATGTGCAAATTTGTCCGTTTTTACATAGAAAATAGGTTAATTTCTAAATTTTATTATCTAGATCATAACAGCAAAGTTTGAAAGGAATAATGACCATTTTCTGTACTTTTACTACAAAAGCAATTAAGAAATAACACATACCATCCAGTAACAAAATTTGTGTTACATTTATCAAATTAAAGCATAATCTGATAAATCGGGAACATCTGCAAAGTAACAAAAAATCGAGGGGAAATTCTTGAAACATTATGAGGATAGGTAGAATATTAATGCGAGCTGACAACACGGTAAGATTAGTAAGATGTGGGAGAGGCCGGAGTAGGGTTAATTGTAAATTTCATCAGATGAAAGGTTTAGAAAGTGGATGAAATCGAATGGATGAAAATGACATCCTGATACCAGAATCAGGAAAAATATTATTTCTTATGAAATAAAACACAAATATCTTATTGAACAAGTCTTCTTACAAAATATCTTAATTTTATGAGTTGTAGTTTAAAAGCTTCGTGTTTTGAATGTCTATTTCTTTTGCTGTGGAAATCGTAAATTTTCCATGAAAATTTCTAACATGATACGAAAAACCTCAAGGTTTTGTGCTCAGTAATTTGCTTTCACTGACTGTATGAAACGAGGTGAGAAAAGGTCTTTCAAACGTTAGCAAAGAAAAAAACAGAACAGATCTTACAGCGTGACCGTCTTCTTAAGTCTTGAAATAAATCAATGTTTATGGAGGACGTCACGAGACCTCGATCTTCGCCTGCCTTTGAGACTTTCAAAAACCCTGCAGTCGAGAGTAGATCTCGTGCAGGGAAAAATCAATGTAAACAAACAAAATATAACGACCGTTCAAAGTGCGCATGCGCATGGCTAGTTATGGGAACAATATTCTTTCTTGTAATTCTGTTTAGCGAACCTGTTATTAAAGATAAAGACGCGCATGATAAAATAAAATAAAAAAATTGTAAACATAATAGAAATGAAATCATCTTACAATGAAAAAAATATGAAGAAAACACAATTTTACCAAAATGGGAAAAGTTTAATAATTTAACGATTTCTTATAGTGATTACTATTAATTTCTGATAAGAACGACTTTCCTGCTCAAATCAAACCAAACCATACCTCATGTTTAACGGTACAAACCTTGTGATTTGCCAAGAGATTTCTCCTTTGAAAACCAAATGTTAGTTATTATACAAAGAATTTGTTTAATATTTCCAAAGTAAGTAAAGTTAATTCACACTAATCTGTCTGGATAATTAAGTTTAATCCAGACTAACTTGGCTGCTACAAAGATATATCCGCACTAATCTGGCTAAGTAATAAGGTTAATCCACACTAATGTCGTTAAGTTTTTAAGGTTAACCCACACTAATCTAGTTAAGCTTCTAAGGTTAATCCAGACCACTTTGGCTGCTCTAAAGATATATGCACACTAATTTGGCTAAGTACAAAGGTTAATCTGCACTAACCTAGTTGAGTTTATAAAGTTAATCCAGACCACTTTGATTGTTACTGAGATAAATCCACACTGATTTAGCTAAGTTATTAAGGTAAATTCACGCTAATCTGATTGAATTACCAAAGAAGTTACCAATTCCTTGTAAACACAAATCCACAAATCCCTGTTACACAAATTGATCAAATAATTATTTAATTAAGTGGTTGAGAATTCTATGATGCAGGATTTTTGAATAGTTTTGTTTCTAGTTCTAAAACGTAATTAACTTAAAGGGTAACTGCTTTCCTACATCTGACTGCAGACAGCGAGAGGCAGTAGAAGATGAATAGTTATGGGTTCCAGCACCCACCTCCACCCACTTCTTTTAATTTTCCATGACAATCAATCTGTTTAACTTATGCATTTTGGATGTTGCTTAACAGATAGGTTATCTTCATCGTTTATCGAGTACTATTACTACAATCTTTAAACCATTATGTCTAAAGATACCTAACCAGGAACTGAAATATTTTCATTAAATGATTAAAAATTATTTATTGTTTAATGGTGCTGAAATAAAAAGGCTTATTAGCAATAATTATAATTAATAATTATTAAGATATATAAATATATTTATAGGTAGAGGGAGTGAGCGAGCACATTAATAAATATTTCCAAACAGTTTCTCAAATTACTACTGTAAAAAAACCAACAACATAGAACTTTACCAAATACTGACATCTCCTTTGTTTAATAAATCAAATTTTGTTTCTTTTAAACACAGAAATTAATCGTTGATGTAACCACCTACTGAGAAACAGGGAAACTACATTATCATTGTCAGCGGCAGCTGACTAAACTTCCTATCTATCACACAATAGGTTTAGTGTTTCTTGATGACGGGAAACACACTTGAAATAACAATGTATCTCACAATGGCTGGTATTAACCTGAAGATGACCTAGTAAGGTCGAAACGTTGTTCTCCCCTCATCAATAAACGTGTTAATACCCATACCAGCCATTCTGAGATACAGGTTTAGTCTATCTCCTCCATACAATACAGTGCACGATAAAAAATATGTAAAGCTTGTAGAATATAACTTGATTTATTACTTGAGATCGAGACAATTCATCGGGGTTTTCATTTTATTTCACAAAAAAAAGCTAAGAGCACGTGCTTAATGAACGCCTTTTATTATTTTACACTTAAAAGGAAAACCTTGGACCCAGTATGTTTAACCATTTCAGATTGCTTTTATACATGTCGTACACGTATTGAGAACGTAATAAACCATTTTTAAAACCATCTTCATCAAATTCCAGCGTTTCTTGTGTAACGCCCAATCGTTTTATTTTGATATAAGGTCATATGAAACTAATTAACATAATTAGTAGTGTAAATTAAGTTCATTTTATAAAATGGAAAAGGAACAAAGTCAGTTTAAGATTAATATTCAGTTACAGATATCATTTTAACCAATACAGTAACTAATATCCAGTTACAGTTATCATCATGACCACTACAGTAACTAATATCCAGTTACAGTTATCATAATGGCCACAACATTAACTAATATCCAGTTACAGATATCATTTTAACCACTACATTAACTAATATCCAGTTACATTTATCATCATAACCATTACAGTAACTAATATCCAGTTACAGTTATCATCATAACCACTATAATAACTAGTTACCAGTTATATATATCATTTTAACCAATAGAGTAACTAATATCCAGTTACAGATATCATCATAACCACTATAGTAACTAATATCCAGTTACAGATATCAACATAATAACTACAGTATCTAATATCTAGTTACAGATATAATTATTACCACTACAGTAATTAATATCCAGTTATAGATATCAATACCACAATTACAGTAAATAATATCCAGTTACATGTATGTTTTTCTATTCTTGTATACAAAGACACCAGACAGTGTTACCACATTAATTTTACAATAGTGATCTGTTTATTTGTTGTTAAGGTCAGTGAGGTGTTCAACTAAAAGTTTAAAAAATTGTAAAACGCATGTATTTCAACTAACATTTTTATTTTCAAATACTTTAGATATATTGTTAACATCTGTATATTTCAGTAATTGATTGTTGGGTTTTGGGTTTCATGCAAATCTGCAGGAGGGTTATCTGTTTTAGCAGTTCCTTATCTAACACTTCAAGGTAAAAGAGAAGACAGATCGTCAACAAATAGTGAGATTGATCATAAAGTTATAAGACCACACAGCTGAAAGGACGAATATGTTTGGTGTGACAGTGATTAGAACCTGTGCCCCTTAGTGTACCAGTCGAACGCCCTAACCTCCTGACCATGCCAGGCGCCACCTAAGACTCCCATCACTGTTAACATTTAAACAGTACGCACTAAATAAGAATGAAACCTTCGTTAACATTTAACTGATTAACAGCTTTTTTACGGATTTCCATCACGAACATAACATTTCAATATGTTCCTCAACTTCCTAGAAATACTTTGCTGGATACAAACGTTTAGAAATGTAAATGATTATGTTAGTATGGTAAAATGCTGAAAAACATAAACACTTCATTATTAGGTAATAGGCTCTCATTTTTCATTATTAACATAGTTTGATATTCTTTTTCAGTTTTACGGTTTCCAGATCGTTTTTGTATGGAATCAACTCAAATACTAACTTTTTAAGGCTTATAATGATAAAAACTGGACTCTCATACCAGTAGGGAGCACAGCACAAAGTCCATGGTGTAACATTTTGTTCAATGACGAACAAATGGATTTCTTGTATCAAAAGATAAGTGTGTACAAAAAATGAGCAAACTTCGTTAAGAAGAAAGAAACATCATTTCATTAAAGTTAAATAAGAAAACCCGAGCCAGGAAA
The DNA here is from genome assembly GCA_011833715.1 of Carcinoscorpius rotundicauda. Taxonomy (NCBI): domain Eukaryota; kingdom Metazoa; phylum Arthropoda; class Merostomata; order Xiphosura; family Limulidae; genus Carcinoscorpius; species Carcinoscorpius rotundicauda. The sequence goes on along the minus strand of CM022394.1, from coordinate 93,491,903 downwards.
CATTAATCAGCCAACAAAAATAAGAAACTGCGGCTGGTATCAATGACGTAGTTAGAGAGACAGAATGCCGAGCAAATGTCCAACTATCTTGATAGGTCCTTAGAGAAATCTGAGTTGAGTTAGTAGGAACAAAGAGAGAAAAGGCTTAAAAGATGTTTTCACTAGTTCCTGAAATAATTTTTGCATGATCGAATGAAGGCAAACACCTTCTCAGCACGTGAACATAAATGGTATATTAGGCCTAATTATAGTGTACTCCACATGACATTCCTAGTGCTTAATGCGACTGAGCAAGTTTGAACTTCATTGTTCTAAACTGATGTCAAGATAAAAGTAAAATATACCCTATGCTCACGACTTCGATTATCATTTGTGCTAATGTTCTAAGTCTGTTATTTTACGTAAATATTAAGCCTGATACCAATGCTGTGACGTTATATAGATGGTTAACATTTTAGTACCTCACTAAGTCACTGTATAGTACAGATATAATTAGCTCTAAACTAATTTGTCCCACTAAGTTATTGTTTAGAACAGATATAGCTAGTTGTAAGCTAATGTGCCCCAGTAGGCCACTGTATAGTACAAATATAATTAGTTCCAAATCCGAAAACCTGTTTGTTTGTAATTGACTTTATAGATTTTTACGAAAAGTTTGGATATCACTTATTTCTAATTAATTATTTTTAAATTTATGAACTTTAAACACGTCTGGAATGTTCTCTTTACGACAGGTTTAGATCCACAAAGGATTAAGCAAGATTGGATGCTTCCGCCATCGACGATATATATTTCAGATTCATGATTTGAAAGTTCCTGATTTTAACCTAAGTGATTTACTTTATCACGTACACTTAGTTTCTACGTGAAACTATGTAAATTTAAAAACACACAGAAGCGTCAGTACCGTGAAACATTAGGCCTGACATGGCTGAGCGCGTAAGGCGTGCGACTCGTAATCCGAGGGTCGGGGGTTCGCGCCCGCGTCGCGCAAAACATGCTCGCCCTTTCAGCCGTGGGGGCGTATAATGTGACGGTCAATCCCACTATTCGTTGGCAAAAGTGTAGCCCAAGAGTTGGCGGTGGGTGGTGATGACAGCTGCCTTCCCTCTAGTCTTACACTGCAAAATTAGGGACGGCTAGCACAGATAGCCCTCGAGTAGCTTTGTGAGAAATTCCAAAACAAACCATAAAACCTTATTTAAAATTATACACGAACAATTGCAATAAAAAATACGCAGACAAGTTGGTGAAACTATGGACAGGTATAATATTATGCATGGTGAATGATCAAGTTAAGTAATATTTTTCTATTTACAAATTTTTCAAAGATTAAGCGCTTTATTAGCACAAATTAAGTAACGAAGAACAAACACGAATTGATGAAAAATATCTAGCTTATTACCCCACTTTTGTCGGCTTACCGCATCATTTTGCCCTCGGAAATTCCCCTAGTTACTCAATTTGTGTTGAGAAAGCGCTTAATACTGACCACATGGTAACAGAAACTGTCAACCTGAACTTTATGTGACAAACAAACCTCCGTAATTTATACCTGCTGACGGGTGAAGATAAACACGTCAACAAAACCACACTGTTGAAAGAGAAAAGCGAGCTTAGTTATATACTGAGCTTCGAACTTTGGAGTTTTGGACACACAGCCCGACAAGTTAATGCACTACGCTGTACGCCGGTATATGGCCAAGTAATTAGGACGCTCGACTCATAATTTGAGGATCGCGGGTTCGAATTCCCACCAAACCAAACATGCTTGCTCTCTCATCCGTAGGGCCATTATAATGTACGATCAATCCCACTGTTATTTAATAAAAGAGTAACCTAAGGGTTGGCGGCGGGTAGTGATGACTGGCTACCTCCCCTTCCAGTCATACACTGGTAAACTAGGAACTGCTAGCACAGAAAGTCGGATAACTTTTCGCGACAAAAAAAAATGAAATTAACTTTATATTATTCTACAGATGGCGCCAATGAACCCGAAATATCTTTTTTTTATACTTATTATTACTTGAATTTTAGCGGTTGGCACTCAAGACTGTCACTACGAAGAATTCCAGTTCGAGTACCCTTGCCGCACGTGCATTCTAGGACAGTGGATAAGATATAAAGAAAAAAGAGTAAATTCACAATTTGATCAAGAAAGGTCTGGTATGTTTCGAATTTCCCAAAGCTACACATAAGCTATCTGCGCTAGCAGTGTAAGAACTGGCGGAAAGGCAGCTAGCCATCACCACCCACTGTTAACTCTTGGGCTACTCTTTTACCAACGGATTGGTCGTAACATTATAACGCTGAAAAGACGAGCATGTTTAGTGTGACGGGGATTCGAACCCGGATTAGGAGTCGATCGCCTTAATCACCTGGCCATGCCGGACTGGTCAGAAAGGAGTAGCTTAGAAACGTTGATGGCGGGTACTGTTGAGTGTGTGTGTTTTTTCTTATAGCAAAGCCACATCGGGTTATCTGCTGAACCCATCAAGAGGAATCGATCCCTTGATTTTAGCGTTGTAAATCTGTAAACTTACCGCTGTAGTAGCGGGGGGCAGTACTGTTAACTACCCGCCTTTTCCTTAGGCTATCAGCTTAGAATCAGAGACGGTTACGCGTAACTTTTCAGAATATTTTGAGCGAAAAGCAATTTTTATTTTCCTACGTCAGTTATATAATGATCTTTTTCAACCAAGTTTTGATTCGTCTGGCTTTATCCTTTATTCTTGTGTACATTCAGTCGATCGAAACGTTTATTCGAGAAATAAAATTAATGTTATGACGCTACAGTTAGATTATAGCTATTGTAATCTGCTGGGTAGAAAGACTGAAAATCCTTTACCGGTACGAAATAGTCCTGATGACGAACTCATGAGTTTCATGGCTTTCATTTCGAGATTTAATGATACTAGGACACAGAATGCCATTAGAATTTTCTATGTCAGCAATCAAGAACGTTCTATTGAGAGGTTGTTTTATTTAATTTCGTCATCAGTTTTACTTTGGAGTATATTCTTCGGATTCGTTTGAAACGGAAGATAAACACGAGAGTGAAGTTTGGACTCAAACTAGAATTTCTAGAGACTTTCTTTTTTCTATCACCGTGTTATTCACGATGTTTGATTGTTGTCACGAGAACACCTAAGTAGAGTTTGTTTGTTTTGGAATTTCGCACAAAGCTACACGAGGGCTATCTGTGCTAGCCGTCTCTAATTTAGCAGTGTAAGACTAGAGGGAAGGCAGCTAGTCATCACCACGCACCGCCAAATCTTGGGCTACTCTTTTACCAACGAATAGTGGAATTAACCGTCACATTATACACCCCCACGGCTGGGAGGGCGAGCATGTTTAGCGCGACGCGGGCACGAACCCGCAACCCTCGGAATACGAGTCACACGCATTTCGCGCTCGACCATGCCGGGGACCCTAAGTAGAGAAAGATTATTTTACGTGAAACATAAAAGTCGAACTTAATAAGTATCTTATACCCGTGACGCCAGACCTTACCTGATAAAAATGTGTTAAATCAAGTAAAAACTAATAATTCCCGTCACACCGAACATGCTTGCCCTTTTAGCCGTTGGGTTATTATAACGCAACGGTCAATCCCACTATTCGTTGGTAAAAGAGTAGCTTAAGAGTTGGCGGTGGGTGGTGATGACTAGCTACTTTCCCTCTAGTCTTACACTGCTAAATTCGGGACGGCTAGCACAGATAGCGCTCTTGTAGCTTTGCGGGAAATTTAAAACAAACAAACCAAGTAACTAACAATTGTGCAAAAATTACGTTCGTTAAAATATTACCTAACAAGTATCTTGAAAATTATGTTTTATAAAATATTACCAAATAAATATCTTGAAAATTATGTTCTATAAAGTATTACTAAATAAATATCTTGAACATTTGTTCGTTAAAGTATTACTAAATACATATCTTAAAAATTATGTTCTTTAAAGTTTTATCTGATAATTATCTTAAAAGTTATGTTTGATAAAATAGTATCTATCAAATATTTTGAAAAGAATGTACTATAAAGTATAACCTAACAAATATCTTGAAAATTATGTCCATTAAAGTATTATTTAGTAAATACTTCTAAATTTACATCCTATACAATATTAACAAATAAATATCTTGAAAATTATGTCAGTCAGAGCAATGCTTAATAAAAAAAAGTCATTTTCTTGGATAAAAGTTTTGACTGAAATAAGTTAAATGGTAGAAATTGAAGGACAAAAGCAGATAGAGGATTGAATATATTATTACGAAAAGTCTTTTTACTCGGATTATTGTTGTTTGTGTATTTTAATAGAACAACACAGCAAATTACACGTGATGTTTTTTTGTTGGTGTGTCCGCCAAACATATATAAAACAAATAGAAATATAATTATGTTCCTAGGTTTTGGTTATACTCATTGCAATTATTAGAGAAAAAAATTACATTAAAAATCCATTTACCCACCAGGGGCATGCGGCTTAAACACCCAGCTTTACAATGATTCTGACTCTAAACCACTGAACAGACTGGTGAATAGAAATTAGTTAAATAAAAACTTACTATATCTTCATGTTTTATGTTCACCTATGGGTTGCTAGGTTTCATTAGTATAAATCTAATACAATGCAGATGGCCGTGTTTCATCTAAAAAATATGTTACCTACCGGAAGCATTTTCCATCCAGTGACAACCAGTGAATACAAATCAACCAGACTCCGTCACTTTTACACGTTGGAACTTTTATCGTAGTTACATCCATACGGTTTATTATATTATCGTATTCTGTGGATATCCTGCGCTTATTTAATTATTACAAACATCGGTCCCTACGCACAGCACTCAAGGGCTATATCGTCAACAAGAAAGTGGTGTTGACATTAACGTATAATTACACACCAACCGAAATTACTTCCTGCAAAAATATAACTAGCTTATGACTTTAGTCTTTATCATGATGAGACTGACGTAGAAGATAAAGTTTCTCTTTTTATATCAGATGGGAATTGTTATATCTATCTGACAGTGCTGAGGGGCCTGTAACGTTCATGATAACGATGTACTTATCCAAACCAGTGTTAAATCAATGTTTTTAATCAAAACTATTAACATGAATGCTAAACTAATGTTTCTAAACAAAACTATCAAGCATATGTGTTTAAAAATGTTTCTGATCAAACATATATGTTAAAATATTTCTGATCAAACTATCAAACATTGCTGCTAACCCACTTGTTTCTAAACAAAACTATGAACATTAGTGTTAACCTAGTGTTTCTAAACAAAACTATCAACATTAGTGTTAACGCACTGTTTATAAACAAAACTATGAACATTAGTGTTAACCCACTGTTTCTAAACAAAACTATGAACATTGTTGTTAACCCACTGTTTATAAACAAAACTATCAACATTAGTGTTAACCTACTGTTTCTAAACAAAACTATGAACATTAGTGCTAACTAAATGCTTCTAAACAAAGATTAATTTACGAACCTAAAAAGACGAGAAACCATGACAGTCAATAGAAATAAAAAGTAGAAATTTAAAATTAGTACAAAACACGTGTGTTTAAATAAATTGTTAAGCCTTAGCAATATGTTTCTCCGGTTGACAGTAAAATCGATTAAACGTTAGATGTTACAGTTTATAAATTATGGATAGTAACATGTTGGTACATGCTACCATGGACATAGCGTACTTTATATTTCTTTCAGTGAGTTTGGTCTGAGCCTCGTTCCTTCTCCACGTGCTCTGAAGGAAAATAATATTAATTCATTTACTTCTCCATACAACTTGAACTGACTTAGTATTAATATCAATTAAAAAAGTGATTCTGGATAAGGGAAAGAAACAGCTCACGATAGTTTAATGTTTCTGATATTTTATTAGTTTGTAGGACCATTACCCAACATCGCGACCAGGGACACAGCAGTACGTTTGTGGACTTACAACGGGTCTCGGATAGCCCATTGTACATCTTTGTACTTAAACCACAGATAGTTCCCTGTACCAAAAAATATTAATTTACGTAATCTATACAGCGTAGCCTTGTCTTTATCGAAAAAGTTCGATAATTTATTGCTCCACTAGTAAGTTCACTCGTCAAGCTTGTTTACACTTAGCACAGTAAATTAATGTTGTTGTTTTTACCTTACAGTGTAAACATCTTACCATAATCTCTGCGGCATTTATTACACTTAATCTCGAGAAGTCTCGCGAGGTTGTACCTAATCCATCTGGTTCACTTTTCTATGTATAACACATGAGGAAAGGCGGACGAACTCTCTCTTGTCAATTTCCTGATGAAACCACTTTACTACATCATTATTCTCTACACAATTCAAACACAAGCTTCAAGTTGGTGTTATTAGAACCTGTACCAAGGTATACAAGGTATGGTATGGTAAACATATTTAAAGAAATCTCGGTATTTTATTAACAACGAATAACCTGATGTGTCGCTGCGGTCCTAAAGGATAGATATATTCAGTTAATTAAGTAATTATTATTCGTCTTCAAATAAGGCACGCGCTAAACATCTCGTCGAACACGACTTAAATCAATTCTAAACAACTCGTCTCAATTAGTTTCTAAGAACGCTCTAAACTTTATTATTCGCCTACACGCACATCGGAAATAACATTCCCTGATTCCTCTAGTGTGTTTGGTCATACTGCAATAATGCAATGTGAATCTATGTGACTTAGTGTGTATGATCAAACTGTAATAAATTAATATGGAATCAAATGTATATGATCACACTGTAATAACATAGTGTGAAGTCAAGTGACAAAGTGTGCATGATCTTACTGTGGTAACGTGATGTGAACCGAAGTGTAATTGTACACGATTATACTGTAATAATGCAATGTGATTCTATGTGACTAACTGTGCATGATCACACTGTAATAACGTATGTGAAACCAAGTAATCAAGTGAGCATTGTCGCACTGTAATACCGTTTGTGAAATCAAGTAACTAGGTATGCATAGTTGCACTTTAATAACGCATATGAAACCAACTAACTAAGTGTGCATGGTCGCACTGTAATTGTTTGTTTGTTTTTTAATTTTGCACAAAGCTACTCGAGGACTATCTGTGCTAGCCGTCCCTAATTTAGCAGTGTAAGACTAGACGGAAGGCAGCTAGTCATCACCACCCACCGCCAACTCTTGGGCTACTCTTTTACCAACGAAAAGTTGGATTGACCGTCACATTATAACGCCCCCACGGTTGGGAGGGCGAGCATGTTTGGCGCGACTCGGACGCGAACCCGCGACCCTCAGATTACGAAGCGCACGCCTTAACGCGCTAGGCCATGCCAGGCCCTGCACTGTAATAACGTATGTTATTGTTCGCCCTTTCAATCCAACTATTCGTTGGTAAACTAGTAGCCCAAGAGTTTGCGGTAGGTGGTGATGACTAGCTGCCTTCTCTCTATTTTTACACTGCTAAATTAGGGACGGCTAGCACAGATAATCCTCATGTAGCTACGCGCGAAATGCAAAAACTAACAAGATTAACTTTTATGATAGCTACTAATGTCTATGGGAGTCTTAAAAATAGAGAAGAAAAATGTTTTTCGTTAATATTTAACGCTATCCTTCAGAAATTCCAGTGCCAGTAACAGGAAAAAATAATTAACGTGCGCTGTAATGTATATTCGAAAATCTTTTGGTGTGTGATCAGAATGAATAAACACTTTACCGTCCCGACTTTTCATACCGGCTTTCTGAAATCAGCTTACAAACACCAATTGTTCTGTTTAGTTTCGTATCTTTAAAAAAAGATAATTAAAACACAAAGTAAATTAACTATAATTCCAGACCCTGATAAACAGATCGTCTTAACGTTTTGAAGATAGCTCGAATTTTCTTCTCGCAATGAAACTTATCATTTAGTTTCCAGTTACAGAAAAACTACGTTTATCGCCAGCTATCTAGCAATAAATCAAATTATCTCAAAGCTCTCTAGCAACGAAACAACCACCCAATATCCTTTAAGTAATCGATAAAGTCGTTCAATAGGTCTTTAACGATAAACTAAATCACCGATTTTTACAACTTCTCTGCAAGAATCACAAATGAGGAGAATTCTTGCTAAAATTTCGTTATAAGCAGAAAATCAATTCGAAACCTGTGTTTTTGCTTTTAATGCATCAGAATGTATGATTGAAGTAACAAATTGTTTATACTTAGTCGTTTGTGGATCATTACTCAGTTATATAACTGATCGGTTTATTTACAGTAACTATAATGTTATTTTTAGTTGAGCATGTTATTCGCTGGTTACTTCTCTTATGTTAAAAACACTCTAGTAATAAACAACATTATTCAACCAATGTGAAGTACAAGGCCCAAGGTTCGAATCCGAATGCTGCTCTGTAATTTTAGCCGAAGATGGGTGCGCTATAAATGTGAAAGGGTAAAACTAATTATTACCACTTCAAATGGTTTAAGTGGTGCTGCTACCCCTGAAGTGTACAGCACTTCAAACCCAAGGAAATCTGTCCCTGAATCGTAGGAGAACCTATCATAAACTGTTCAGCGCATCTGCGGAAAATGTTTAATTTAGGCCTAAGTATCAATAATACTAAATAATTTTGTTTTGGAATTTTGCACAAAGCTACTCGAGGGCTATCTGTGCTAGCCGTCCCTAATTTAGCAGTGTAAGATTAGAGGGAAGGCAGCTAGTCATCACCACCCACCGCCAACTCTTGGGCTACTCTTTTACCAAACGAAAAGTGGGATTGACCGTCACATTATACACCCCCACGGCTGGGAGGGCAAGCATGTTTAGCGCGACCCTCGGATTACGAGTCGTACGCCTTACGCGCTAGGCCATGCCGGGCCAAATACGCTAAATAAGAACCGAGGTTTTGTATTGTCGATAGGTCAGTTATAAAGAATAACCAGTTACATGTGTTTAGTGTAATGTATGTTACACAAAGTCCATGTATGTTCTCATTGGAAAGATACGCTTTGAATTATTTGATATTCAAGACGGATTTGCGGCCCGGGGTTTTGAGGCTTTGAAGTTTAATAAACGAAACTTGATAGTGACTTATGAATAAAAATTGTTTTGTCCTAAGTCACATATCCTTTAAGAAGGATTCCTAAATCACGCAGTACAGGTTATTTATTTCAATATTCTTGCAATAATTTAACAGCAAAATTAATCATTGTTTATAATTTGCGAAAATTAAATTTCATTCAAAACACTTCCCGCCGATTTGAGGAACATAAACGAATACAGTATTATAAACCCACCATGTGGTCTATCAGTGATAAACTAAGGGGAATTTCGATGGTTAAGTTTCTGAATAGATAGGTTTATGAATGGTGGCTTGCTCTGAGTTTTCTGTATATTAAATTGACCCCAACTGTGAAATATACAGATGAGCCAGCACTTCGAATGCAAACTAGGACAATCGCGTATACCTCCATCTTTTATTCTTTGATAACTGTATAACTATATAATTCTTTGTCACGGCCTCAGTTCTACACTTTAATATCACAACCGTGGAACGCCAACACACAACAGGAAACCGATATCTCTTTATATATTTATCAATATGTTGCCCCCAATCCATTTTTTTTTACGCGAAACCAGCTGAAATGGACGCAAATCAGAGATCACTGCTTAACTGATGTTTTTCAATATTTCTTTATGAGAGCTAACATTATTTCTTTGTTTGTTTTCTATCTCCAGACGGAGCTATTTCTAATTTTAATCTGTGAACCAGAAAGTAAGAAATTTACCAGTCAATAACATTCCCCGTCTAAAGTGGATACTCTTAGCAGAACAGCAGCATGGATTGGTTGTATTATGATGTTTCTTTGGCATCTCTAAGTCTCTCAAGTACCCCAGTCCCGTACGACCCGGCATGGCCAGGCGGGTTAAGCCGTTCGCCTCATAATTTGAGGGTCATAGGTTCGAATCCCCGTCGCACCAAACATGCTCGCCATTTCAGCCTTGAGGACGTTATAATGCGACTGTCAGTTCTACTATTCGTTGAAAAAGAGTAGCTCAAGAAATGGCGGTGGGTGGTGATAACTAGCTGCCTTTCCTCTAGTCTTACACTGCTAAATTAGGAATGGGTAGTGCAGATAGCCCTCGTGTAGCTTTGCCCGAAATTCAAAAACAAACAAACCAGTTCAGGCAATTATTAAGTAATATAACTGATAGTAATACTAAAAATATATTTTGATTAATTCATAAGCATAATGTATATTAGTGTTTACTAAAACGCTCATTATAATGCGACAAAAGAATAGACTAAACACATTCATAAAATTAAGAAATATAAATCGGTTTTGTTTCTTTACGTGGATACAAAGTATACATACATAGAAATAACATATTTGTATTTTATATTACAAAAATCATTGTTTATTTTTGAATTTATTGGAAAACTACCGAGGATTATTTGCCCCATCCGTCCCTAATTTAACAGTATAAAACTAGAGGAAAGACAGCTGGTTATCACCACCTACTGCCAATTCTTGGGCTCCTCTTTTACCAATGAATATTAAGCGTGACCGTCACATTATAACGTCCTCTCCTACGACTGAAAGGTACTCAGTTAGTTACAATACCTTGTCCTGGAACACATAAACAGGAGTTCAATATGCCCACCTGAGCATGCCTAATAGGACATGTCATTCCATATCACTCGTTTTTATTATATAAAACTCATCGTAAGAGTCGGAGACATCTGTCGCTCAACTTCTCAACGGTCTCATGGGAACTTATAGTAATTTATACTCTGTTACAAATATCTGCCAATAACTATGTTTACTGCTAATGTAGGTAGACTACAGATGAGGACAGCTGAGTGGAATTTAAGTACTGTGGCCTACTGAAAGGAATTGATTATTTGTAAGTTGTAAATGGGCGTCCGTGAAGAAAAACATTGTTAAGCATATAATCTTTCAGGTTCACTGCAGTGTTTACCAAGCAAGAAGATGTCTAGTTAGTTGAAAGTTATTCAACTCGGTAGAGTCTTTAAACTTAAAGAAATTGCTTGTGTTCCTTTCATAAAGGCATAAATTCTTCGTGTAACTGGGGACGTCATATCTCGTACGTTTTCTATTCGTTTCCGTAATATTCAGCTCGATTATTATGCTCTACTTCCTTGCATACTTTAAAATAAGTTACAAAAAGATAAGTGGAATTATCTTAATTTTGTGTGTTTATAATATCTCTCAAAACGGTTCCAAAACAACGTAGTTCTGGTCTGTCTGAGATCTCGACGATTCTTATCATTAGTGGCTTAATATAGTGAATTCGTTATGATCTAAGTGAAGAGTACAGTAGGTAAATAACAAAACCCTATGCAGACAGTTTTCCTATGCAGACTGTTGAATGATAGTTGTCTGGAAATGAATCTTTATGCGTTAGTTATACTTCTATTTTTTTTTTCATCCAATGTGTTCAGATAACCAAGTCGGCTAATACTTTTATAAATGTCCACCCCATGGCGTAGCGGTAAATTTAGAACGTAAAACGCTAAAGTCCGAGGATTGATTCCCCTTAATAAACACAATAGATAGTCCGAGCTGGCTTTGCTCCAAAACAAACATGCTCTTAAAACTTAACTGTGGAACAGAAACCACTAATACCACTATATCCAAATGAAAAGCCTCAAAATAGATAGGCTCTTTTTAAGTTACTACTATATCTGAGACGACATGGAACTCCAGTGAAGTTGTTGTTGTTGTTTAGAATTAAGCACAAAGCTCCACAATGGGCTATCTGTGCTCTGCCCACAACGGGTGGGCAGTAAAGTTGAATTACTCTTATTATATGTTCATAATTATTCAAGTAAAATAAATCCTTTTAAAATGGAGGAAAGACAGCTGGACGAACGCACTCACAACCAGTTCTCAACCCCTTGTTTAACTCAGAAGATAGCCCGATGTTGCTTTGCTATAAAAACACACACACATACATACCAATTCTCAGACTATCCTTAATTGTTGGAACCTATCATATTTACATCATACCTGCGGTCGTCCCAAATTGCGGGGCACATGTTTTTGAGGCAACGAGTCCCGAACCATAAATCTTCGATATGTAAGGACACCGAAGACACGAATGAAGAAGTAGGTGTTGTGTGCATGATATAAACACCTGTGTTAGTGGAACAGTGTATTCTTTACGTATACCTTTTATCTTCTCTCTATTTCGTCTCTATTATGTACCATTATACTACATAACCAAAGAAGTTTTAATAATTTAATTAAGGCAACGCACTCTCCACAAAAATGACATTGAAATTACGGCAGCTGGTCCATATTTCTTATGAAGATATTAAAACATGTCATATTTAATTTCAATAGAATATTTATCAGCTCAATTGTCTCATTAACAGAAACTAATTCAAACCAGCCAAAGATTTTTTAAAGCGAAAAGCAGAAATTATTTTCGTTCGTGTTTAAAAGGCAGTAATTTCAGTTCCGAGTCTGATCTAAATGAACGTTTCAATTCAAGTTTAAGCTAGTGTTCATAATTCCTGGCATCTAATTAACATTAGGCTATTTTTATTTTACACTGGTTTCGGTTCGAGTTTTCCTTCCTGTATATTTTAACGTCTTTACGTCTTGTGCCAAATGGTTAGATATTCACCCACTTAGGACGAACGTTTAATCTTCTTCTACAATTTATTTCAATTAGTTGATCTTACGGGATCCTTTTCGCTGCCTATCATATTATCAGCAACACTTGTTATCACCTGCCATCTCCAGTCATCAGGAATGTTTACTGCTTCTTTACGAGTTTTTATGGACACTTATTGGCTCTTCCAAAGTCATCAGGAGTAGGTATTGACTCTATTAAAGTCTCCAGGAATACTTATTTAGTCTCCTAAAATAATCAGAGACACTTGATACGTCTTCGTAAGTCATCAAAATACTTATTTAGCCTCTCAAAGTAATCAGAGACGCTTAATGTGTCTCCTTAAGTCTCCAGGAATACTTATTTAGTCTCCTCAAGTAATCAGAGACATTTGATGCGTCTTCTTAAGTCATCAAAATACTTATTTAGTCTCCCAAAGTAATCAGATACACGTGATGTATCTCCTTAAGCCGCCAGGAATACTTATTTAGTCTCCTTAAGTAATCAGAGACACTTGACACTCGCAGTAAGCAGTATTAAAAGTCGTATTCATTCTTAACATAGATCCTTGTAATTTATTAGAATCTCTCTACAGTTGCTTCTGATAGTCTAACGACTTGTCTGGAAATCAATAACTGAAGTTGAGTTGCAGAGTTGGCGAAAGAACTGAAGGAAAACGTCAGCACGTTGCATCGACTTCATGAGCTGCAAGTGAATGGTGCGGGATGTTCTAGTGCTAGCAATACGTAACTCTATAAGAATGTGTATGAATTATACACAGCGAAATGTTCTAGTGCTAGCAATACGTAACACTATAGGAATGTATATGAATTATACACAGTGCGGGATGTTCTAGTGTTAGCAATACGTAACTGTATAGGAATATAGATTAATTATGCACCAACATCCATCACTTTAAATGTAAAGTTCTCACAACGTATTTTCCAAACTAGTAACAAAGATTAGTCTTGTTCTAAATATAAATGTACTAAACAATGAACTCTACCTTGTGTGGTGTTAGGCTTGCTAGCATTTACTGTCTTAATTTCTTTACCCTATATGTTAGTGACATGGTAATTATGTGAGTCCCTCAGTGGCACAGCAGTATGTGTGCGGACTTACACTGCTGGAAACCAGGTTTCATTAGATGTGGTATACAGAGCACAGATAGCCCATTGTGAAAAGTTGTGCTGAATTGCAACCAATAGGTTTTATTTTAATACCAGATGTGTCAGCTTTATCTTATGATATTAATATCAGATGTGTTTGTGTTACCTTATTATATTAAAAACAGATACGTTAGTGTCGCCGTATTTATTTTGGAACTAGATTTTTTAGTGTAGCGGTGTTTACTTTAATAACAGTTAATTAATATTAGCGTGTTTACTTCAATACCAGTCAGTGTTGGCGTGTTTGTTGCAGTACCAGTTAGTGTTAGTGCGATAATCAATCATTTCTGTATTGTAACTTGCTAACAATACTCTGTTAGGCTTAACCACAAGCGTGAAAAGCCTTCAAGTACAGAATAAGCTAATTGCCGTGGAATGACTAAATATGTAATATTTCACACGTAATGAAAAGCAAAAAAAAAAAAAAAAAAAATTGAATGTATACGGCAGTTCATCGGATATTTTGTGAAAGAAGTTATATGTCGCTTTTCCAAAGATATTTCTTGACTATGTTGCGTACTGGTGCTTGAGGCACGTTATCAACCTTTACCACTGACCCTCGTGTTCATGAATTCTCACTTATTAGAAGACACCAAAATTTTCATACTGCGGCTAGGATATGACTTGTTGCAAGATTTGAATACGACTTGTTGAAAGGCTCTTTCAGAATGATATTGATACCCCAGATTGATCCACATTCTTTTTCCAGTTTCGTTTGGAACAAGAAATCTGCAAATCCCTGTACTGCGTAAATTTATGGGATTTGAGTATAGAAATATTATGGGTCACAAAAAGCTGTTATATACACTTCATTATATTAGCTACGCAACAAAAAATAATGTAAAAAATTAGTTCTAACGCACACCGTTTCACCAAGACTTTATTTCGCCTGGGGTTATTACGTCTTTTGCTGATCTAGATATCCAAATTTGTTTAACCCATTGACTGCCGATTAGCCGTATAGGGTACGGCCCGCCTCTGGGAGATGGATGAGCATGTGCCGTATACGGTGTACGGCTGGTACACTTAATATTTAGGGCAGCCGTACTCAATAGGTTAAGATAAGGTGCCCAATCCTATATATTCGATGTAAAATCCAAACGCAATTACTGAAATAAACTTAAATTTTAATTTCAAGAAAGATAGCGTATATAACAATGGAAATGATTAATTAAGTCAGCGGTTACCGAAATATCTGTAGTTATTAACCGAAGACAAAGTTTTAAAAATAAAAAGATAATTCAGTACTTACGAGCTGCATCCGTAAAAAACGTCATCTATCAGTCTGTGAATTATGTTGAAAAAAAAGTAGAAAATAATAACATTACTATAGCTGTACATCAGAATACAAGAAACAAACATATATGCAGTGAAATAAGTCAAGTTTTTTTCTCATTAGCTAATGTTTAGAAATAATAATATTACACTATGTAACAAACAAAATTTTTACTTTTTTTGTTCCTGGGCAGAAAGCTAGATTAATTCACAAAATTTTACTACTCCTTAGCTAGAAGTCATACAACTGAATAGATAATAATATTTTTAATAAAATGAGTTTAAGCTACTCTCACCGGGTTCTGAGACAAAAAACGTTTATAAGTATGAATTGAACTATAAATTACCAAAGTTCAATATTCTCGTTTCAGCGACACCTAGTTAGCAAAGTTTAAGAAACTGATGAACAGTAAATTACATATTAAATGTGTCACATAAAAACCGAACAGATAACTCACAGTTACTCCCAGTCACATAAAAACCGTACAGATATCTTATAGATACTTTCTGTCACATGAAACCCGCACAAATATTTTACAGATACTTCCAGTCAAACGAGAACCGTACAGATAACTTGTAGATACTTTCAGCCACCTGAAAATCGTACAGATAACTTATAGATACTTTCACACATATAAAAACCGTATAAGAGAGCTTACACGTACTTTCAATCCCATAAAAACCGTATAAGATAGCTTACATATACTTTCAGTCACATAAAAACCGTACAGATAACTTATAGATAATTTTCGTCACCTAAAAACCGTATAAGATAACTTATACGTACTTCCAGTCACTCAGTAGAACGTGTGGTTTGATAAATCTAGTAATGAAATAATAAAACTATGGCAGACTATCAATCAGTCAGGAAGATAGATGTCTATTAAAATTTCGTAATTGTTACTTATAAATATCGAACGTCACGGAAGCGTTAATTGACACCTAATGTAATAATTACTTTAAACATTCGTAGATTAATATAACTACTGGTATATCGAATGATCTAGAGGTATAAACAAAAGAAATAGTTTAATACACGCAACTTATATTAAAAACTCTAAATAAAATTATTCAAACCAACAGAATAAAGGAATAGCATAAACGACAGCGTGACACGTCCTTAATTTCGATAGATACTGTAACCATTAAGTTTTATCCATGATAAACGAAACGCAACGTTTCAGTGTTCTTCTACGACATTCAAGAAGTAACCTTTCGTTGTTTTTTTATAACAATACGCGAGAAGCAACGTTTCACTGTTTTTCTACTACACATCAGAAAAAACGTTTCGTTGTTCTGCTACAAAGTTCAAGAAGCAACGTTTCATTGCTTTTCTATGACAACACGCGAGAAGCAACGTTTCGTTGTTCTTCTATCATCATCGAAAAGCAACGTTTCACTGTTTTTCTGCGACACATAAGGGACAACAAATTGGTGACTTTTGAAACGCTGTAGCTAAACCTATAGTTTTCTCTTTATTGTTTATTCTTTCTAATCATGTTTTATAATTTGTAATCTGTACATATTTCGTATATATTAACTAAATATTTTACAATTAAAACACAACAACAAAGTTCTTACAATATTGATTTATTTATAAACTTTTAATTCAGAGCACGTTATAAACTAAGTAAACGTTACTTACTAAAAGTGACATCTAGTGATGAAGTAATAAATAATACTTCACCAATAACAGCGGCGTTACCCTAATACTTTCTTCAGATTAACTTAAACATTTTAAAATCCTAAAGTTCTCAAGTTTTTCATAAGAACATTCTCATGCGATTAGATAAAGAAAAGAGAGTCGTGTGGGACAAGTTTGTATGTTTTAAATTTCGTACAAAGTTACACGAGAACTGTCTGCACTAGCCATCCCTAATATAGCAGTGTAAGACTAGAGGAAAGGCAGCTAATCATAACCATTCATTGCCAACTCTTGGGCTACTTTTTTACCAACAAATAGTGGAATCCACCGTCACATCATAAACATTATAACACCCGAAAAACTGAAACAGCGAACATGTTTGTTGGGACAGGGATACCAACCCCGGATCCTCAGATTGCGAGTCGAGCACCCCAATGACCTGATTATGTCATTTTCAAGTGACAAATAAACCAGGTAGAGGATTAATGTGAGTTTGCACATTCTTTTCATAATTCTAATAATGTGTTCCTCCTAACTAATTAACACAATAAAGTTACTGCTCTTACCCAATAACAGACATCTAAATAAGAGAAAACACCAGTTTAGGTGTTGTTCCACTTTAATTAGCCTTAATAGTAGCGTACTTAGATTACTATGTTTCCTATATCGATCGTTTGGGGATAATCCCGGGTTCTCGTAAAAACATTCTCTGTTGCGATGTTTCTATGTTAAGCTCGTTCTATGTTTAGTATACCACAAGCAAAAAAAACACAACAAACGTTTTGATTTCAAGATAGTCCTAAGACTGATTTGTAATACACTATACAAAATATTTAAGATAAAAATCAGGTTGGTAATATTATAATTATAAGAACGAAAATTATCTTTCTCAGTTCTTTTCTACCAATCAGTCCTCTGATGATCCTTCATGTGATCTGTAAAGAAAATGATTGGTTATATTGTGAGAGCCATTAGACAAATGGAAGCTCACTTTACGTGTTCCACAGTATCGTTAGCAGAATGTGGAGACCTATAGATATTTTAAAACGTACAGAACAGTTATTTGTTTATTGAACGAGGCAAATAAACGTCTACAACACATGTGCTATGCTATCTGTGGAATACTTGCTATAAGATTGAAAAAGTAGTTCGCAGCTGCAACTGGACGTCTTGCCAGTGTGCAGACGAGTACAAACAAATTCCATAAAGTATTTTGCTCACAAAAACAAAAAAACAACTTTAGCGTCACGAACACGACCATTGAAAGACTGATTTGAAAAACAATTCGTAAAAGATAAAATAATGTGTTCTTAACGCTCACCAAATTTCAGTCCCACCCAGCACGCATAAAACGTTTTGTGATACACTAATCCTGTAAAAAGTCTATAGGTATTAAAGGTGCCCTGCATTCAGCAGAACCCTCGTGAATATCTCAGGGCAGCTCTCAACTAAACCGTGCAGGTTGATATGGGTCTTTATGAAAGGCCACGAAATGAAAGATTTAATTTTAAATGTCCTGTTATGAGCATAGAATAAAACACCAACCACTTGTTCTTCCCATGCTCTTTATAAAGTGATCTGCATGAAACATTAACTCTTAATTGATAATAGTCGTTTCTAATTGTCTTTCAAATACGACCACGAGATCTTATAACGCTTAAAATTAGGTTTCAATACCCCATCTTAATAGAACACAAATAGTTCATTGTATAGCTTTATACGGCATAACCCCAACGAGCATAGATAGAATTAGATGTACAAAGATAAAAACAAGTTACAAAAATATAGAATTCCTATTTTATCATGAACTATAAATAATATCGTTCTTGTAAAATTAAACTTTTGCGTATATTTCATTTTACTTTGTTAAAAGCAACTTCTGTATTCTTCATACCCCATAGTTCATTTCTTGTGTTTAATCAATCAAATGTTAGCTCCGCCTACTGGTGAGAATGACAGGTTGCGGATTACAAGATCCAAGGCTCGAGCCGTAATACGGTACTGAACACGTTTAGCACATTCAATTGTCGTCTTTAAAAGTCAGCCTTTGCTATCTGCTTAAGAGTAAACATGTAGGCGGTAGGTGATTTAAGTTTGTTTCCTTCAACCTGGTCGACTGTCATAGTTATGTTAAACCTCGGAATGGAGCATGGGGTTTCTGACTGATTGTTAGGTCAATGTATCCCAAAGGATGCAGTTAATTTTGAATCTACTAACTACAAATCTACTAAATTACGAGCCCGGCATGGGCAAGTGGTTAAGTCAGACGACTGCTAAGCCGAGGGTCGCGAGTTCAAATCTCCGTCATACCAAACATGGTCGTCCTTTCAGTCTTAGATACGTTATAAAGTAACAGTCAATCCCACTATTCGTTGGTAAAAGAGTAGTCCAAAGTTAGAGAATGGTGATTATGAGCTGCCTTCCCTCTAGTCTTACACTGCTAAATTAGGGAGAGCCAGCGCAGATAACCCTTATGTAGCTTTGCGCGAAATTCAGAACAAACCAACTAAATTATTACACATATGACATTGTGTATACCGGTATTTCAGTCACTCTAGTCATAGCTGCACGCTTTCTTTATATGTTTAACCACAGACACGAGTTTCTTGTGGTTTTTTTTACATACATAATTTGTCCAGTAAGTGGACGTACACGCTTATACAGGTACAGAAAGCTAAACCCAACTGAATTTAACGTAGTGGTGGAACTAGGAAATTTTGGAAAAGTTTTGGACATGTATAAATCGCTCCATTTAGTGAATTATATCACTGGGCTATAGGAATGTAAACTGATGAAATTAATTTCACATTCTGAGACCGAATCGTTTCAATCATAAACGTTGTAAACTTAACTGACGCCGAGATACAAGAGAAACGAGAAAACCATTTAATAAATATTGCTGTAAACGTTGTGACGTCTTTTATCAAAATCTGATGTTCACTGGGTCTCATGGGTTAGAATATCTTATGTTTAATGTGCGTCTTAACGTACAGATACCTGAACTGTAAAGACCTTGTGTGTTTGAACACATAAACTCGAAGGAACGCATGTGCTTGGACAGAAGAACTGTAAGGAACTCATGTATTTGAACACATGAAATGTAATGAACGTGTGTTTGGACACATGAACTATGAGTATCTCGTGTTTGGGCACATAAACTGTAAGGACCTTGTGTATTTGGACGCATGAAATGTAAGGAACTTGTGTGTTTCAACATATGAACTGTAAGGAACATGTGCGTTTGGACATATGAACTCGAAGGAACGCATGTGTTTGGACACAAGAACTACAAGGAACTTATGTATTTGGACTCTTGAACTTCCACGATGTTATTCGTTCGGACTTCTGGACTGTAAGGATACCACTGTTCGTTTGAATACCTGAAACTTATGTTATTATGAGCAAGAATATTTTAAAGTCTGAGAGACGTTAGCTCTGAGCACGTGCTCAGTACGCAGAAGCCTGTCTGTCTGGAGCCATTGAAATTTAGGGGGCGACGTTCGAAAGACACTTATAGCGAAATTACTTGAGCTTTATAAAATATGATAATTACACCTCATTAACTACTAATTACGCAGGATTAATCTAACACGTAAGGAAATTTTAATAAGAAAATTAAAATTAACGTAGTTAGATGATTTTAAACTAATTAATCACATCGTTTATAGCAAACTCAACAGTTAATATTTTGTTACGTTGGGGTTTCTTACAAACTTATGCAGTATAACGTTGGTGAATGGTACACGGCTTATACACGTTCAAGAATATAAATGTCTTGTGATATTTAGAAACCTATATAACCCTTTGATAATCTAACTCGAATATTTTTATAACCAGCTGCAAAAGACACTGTACATGAGTATCTCTCTACTAAAACCTCGCATACATCTGACAAGCTCTCGGGGATGTAATAGAAGTAAAACAACTAACAAACTGCTGCACATATTCAGTACGGTAGATTTTTACTTTATAAGCCTCATGCGATGTAGCTACTTTGTTACCCTTGTGCTACCACCTACTGACGTCACTATGTCGTTGTAAAATGGTTTATTAGTTTATAAACCCTGTGGCATCACCTAAAGACAACAGTAATTAATCAGAGATACTGTGTGTACGGTTCATGTTTTTTTCCTATCTGAGAGGCCTAATCCAGACCTTTTTTCTAGCAGTGTATGACTATAACACAGGTAGATAAGGGGCAAAGCCAGAGAATTCGATCCTAGTTATCGTACTCTCAACAACATGGGTTTGTACAGGGTTATTCACAGAGTGAACCTACTACAGAACTACCCGACGTAAATAACAAAAAAAACGTGGTATCGGTGATTCTCTGTGTCTTGACATTAAAACTCTCATAGATAAAACAGAAAAAATAAACTACTGGTAAAGATATTTCATAACTGTTTAAATATGTTCTCTTCTCTAAGGTTAGATGGGTATCTAGTATCTAAACGAAAAAAAAATCATTACGCTGTACTGGAAACTTCCTTTAGTTATAGGTTCTGTGTAAAGTAGGCCTTATTAGTATAGAGATGTTCTGTGTAAAGAAGGCCTCATTATTCTAGAGAGATTCTGTGAAAAGTAGGCCTCATTAGTATAGAGATGTTCTGTGTAAAGAAGGCCTCATTAGTCTAGAGAGATTCTGTGAAAAGTAGGCCTCATTAGTCTGGAGAGGTTCCGTGTAAAGTAAGCCTCATTAGTCTGGAGAGGTTCCGTGTAAAGTAAGCCTCATTAGTCTGGAGAGGTTCTGTGTAAAACATGACTCATTAGTCTATAGAGGTTCTGTGTAAAGTAGGCCTCTTTAGTCTAGAAAGGTTCTATGTGAAGTAGGCCTCATTAGTCTAGAAAGGTTCTGTGTAAAGTAGGCCTCTTTAGTCTAGAAAGGTTCTATGTGAAGTAGGCCTCATTAGTCTAGAGAAGTTCTGTGTAAAGTAGGATTCATTAGTCTACACAAGTTCTGTATAGAAATTAATTTTGGTTAAATTTTAATATCTTGAACTTTAATGTTCTTCAAAGACACAATTTTTTAAATTATTTTTTGGCATTTAATTATTTGTATCATTTTTCCCTACTTTTTTTTGGGTACGTGTAATTTCTACCAGTTACAGTTTTATTTATTTTCTCAGTTTACTGTATAACTTAGCTGTGGGAAACTTTACATTAAACCCACATTTTAATTGAATAACAATTAAAATATAAATTGAATAACAATTAAAATAAATTAATATATTTATTTCTTTTCCAAAGCTTCTCTACTGTGGATTATTTAATAACTAAACTTTCCCAACGCGTTAATTGAATTGTTTTTTGTTTTTTTCAGTCAGGTAGATTACTTTATAACTAACACTATAAAGATTTATTATACAAAATCCCTAGAAAAAAAGAGTTTATTAAATTATATATAAGGAACTGCAACATAGACACTTGTAGTCTGTAAATGATATAGTAAGTTTCAAAGAAATGTAACACACACACATAAATATATATATATATTTCTGTATAAGTCTTTTAAGTAAATTCAAATAGCCTTAGCAAGCAACAAAGACTGACACTGGTAGTTTCCAGTGTGAATTTAAACAGTCTCAAACATGAATTACTCGATATGATAGTTTTCAGTGTGAATTTAAACAGTCTTAGTAAACATGATGTAATAGATCTGGTATTTTCCAGTATGAATTTAAACAGTCTTAGTAATATGAAATACTAGATCTGATAGTTTCCAGTATGAATTTAAACAGTTTTAGTAAATATGAAGTGCTAGGTCTGATAGTTTTCGGTATGAATTTAAACAGTCTTAGTAAACATGAAGTATAAGGATCTGACAGATTATTACATAAGGAAACACAATGAAACATGAAACTAATTATTGAAGTTCTGACATATGTGTGTGAGAGATGTATAACGTTAATCTAGAAACTGCCTGCGTTGTTACTTTTAATCGATTCATGTTTTCTTTGTTTTTATTTATTTTCGAAAAAAACAAACAAACTACACTTTTACAAATCAAATAACACAAAAGTTTTCACAGGTTCATCTTAACTTACCTTAAAAATTAAAAATTCACTTAAATAATTCGGTTATTTCGTTTCTGTCTCACGATTATCATCTTTGATTTCAGCGTGAACTGTTTCTTTTTAGATGATCGATATAAGAGAACAGACTGAGAAAATTTCGTTTCCTGTGCCTTTTGCTTTTCGATTCGCTGCCAAGTCGTTTTTTAAGACGCGTCCTCCTTGTTATATATCTCTTTATTTTGACGTGTTTCATGCTTTGAATGCCAATATACGACGGATTATTTTTTTCGTTTTTGGACTGTATGTTTTTAGGCATCAAAGCCTCAGTGAGGCTATTTACAGTGTGTTCGCCATAGTGATCGAACCCGAAATTTTAGTTTAATAAAACTTGAAGACTACAGCGAAAACCACTGGAGGGCATACAAAAGCTTACATAAAGTAAAGAACTTTTAAATTATTGGAAGGAAAATAAGTGTACTATATTAGAAAAGATTCCAAGAGTAGGGTTAGTTGCAGAAATAACAAATTACTGACAAATGTTCTCATACTAAAACTGTTTCTAACATCAGTATCAGTCTAAACAAAAACAAATAGAATATTTGTACAGTTGTTATGAACATATTTCTGCATTTATTGATCAGGTTAATATTTGTACAGTGGTGCATAATTTAGTACTGTAAGGCTAGTTATTACTACCCACCCTGACTCTTGGGCTACTCTTTTATCAACGACAAGTGAAATTGACCGTCGTATTATAAAGACCCCAAAGCTAAAAAGGCGAACAAGTTTGGTGTGACAGGGATTCGAACCCGCGATCCTTGGATTACGAATCGAATGACTTAACCACCTAGCCATGATGGGCCCAACTAAGATATATTTTCGGTTAATTCAAACTATGTCCCGTTGGTTTAGCGCAATTTTTATGGACTCTATCCCTAAACATCGAAGTATATTCTTCTTGGCGGTCAGAGCGCGTACTGTACGTTACATTAGAGAATCTTTTTCGGAACGTCAGAGGAATGTTTACGGACTTGTAATCCTGACATACGCAGTTCGGTACCCCGTTATGATTAGAGCGCAAAAAGAATATTCAGCAATATTAAGCTAAAAACAACAATTTAAAAAAATATATATGTACAGAATTTAATATTAAAAAGTGGCCCTAAAATTAAACTAAAAAAAAACATCATTCAGTTAAGTTCGTCTTCAAACACATTTTAGACTTTGTTATTTCGTGAAAGATAATTATTCATTTATCAAAGCAACATAAACTTATATTTAAACGGTTTTTGGTAAATTTTACTTCTTGTTTCGACAAAATTCGATTATTTCACAAGACAAACAAATGAAAAATTAAGTTTTCAATTTTGGCTTAATATATGCTTGATCTTTTATTAGTGTTTGTTTTTTGTTTCATACAGTATATTTTAACGTAACTCATTTTTTTCAAAAATTATCTAAAACTATAGGAATTGAGCCCGGCCTGGCCAGATGGTTAAGGCATTCACGTCGTAATCCGAAAATCGCGAGTTTGAATCCCCGTCATATGAAATATGCTTGCTCTTTCAGCCGTGAAGGCGTTATAATGTAACGGTCAATCCTTCTATTCGTTGGTAAAAGAGTAGCTGCCTTCCCTCTAATTTTACACTGCTAAATCAGGGACGGCTAGCGAAGATAGCCCTCGTGTAGCTTTGCGCGAAAATTCAAAAAGAAACAAACAAACTACCTAATACATTTACAGAGTGATTTCATAAAACATCTGTCGTTTGAGAGTACGTCATGTGACACCAGTTCAAAACCGAACAGTTAAGCTCAAGCACGTAACAACTACGTCTGACTTAAGCGTCATGCTTATAATTAAAAAATGCTTAAAACTGTCTTGAAATTTAATTTATTCGTGCCAAGTGAACTGTATTTTGTACGCTTCAGTTGTAATAAATCTATACACATGTTACCTTTGAATACTAAGCATTCAGGACCAAACACAATTCGTGTTTTTCTAGTTCAAATCAAATCTCACTAGATGGAGCTTAAAACGGTACTTTATACACTGAAAAGAAATATATATAATATATAGTTTTCATTCAACGATTTTAGTAACCAGTTAACTCTAAACTTCTAACCGACAGGCTTTGTTAGCATACAATTAAAACCAGCTTTTGCTAAGCATTACATAACGATTTACAACACGTGTTTAGAAACCCAAACCCACACAAGTGAGTGGACGACAAGCGCACTCGTTTGAAACATTCCTTGATGGGATTCAACAACAAAACAAAACCATTGTTCCATTATTGGTTTTCATTCAGTGTTGAACAGTGTGAAAGCAATCATAGAATAAATCAAAATTGTTTACAATAATTGTGCATTGAGATCAATCGACTTCAAATTGACGCCTTCCATGCCTGTCAAGCTCAGAAGTTCTTGAATGTAAGCGTCTATCTGATGACAGATAGAGGATGTGACAGAGATCACTTGCATTTCCTGCTCTCTACTTACATTCGACCGTATCGTCCAGCGAGGATACACCAAGGAAACATCACTAGTGGTTTACAGGCTGTACGACGAAGACTGGGCCTAAATTTTGGTTTGTGAGGAAATAATACGGAAGTTACTCGAGATGTGTAAAAATAGTAGACGTTGTACATGCTGTGCCAACAAAAACGATGCGTAGGCATTGTGGGATACGTGTAAAAACATGTAACAACAAATGTTACGCATTGTACTAACAGCGAACAACATGTAGACAGTGTGATCTACTTGTAATAACAAATGCACTAACAGAGAATGACATTTTGACATTGTTTCCAACTTGTAAAAACAAATGTTACGTACTGTACTAACAGAACGACATCCAGATAGGTTGAAGTACATGTAATAACAAAATATGTCTCAATAATAAACAAATATAAACACGTGCATTTATTTTACCAACTCAACAAAAGTAACAACATTCTTATGACATCTGTCATCATATATATATATACACGTATGTGTGTCTAAAATAAAATTCCCCAATGAACTTATTCCACACAATCTACTTAAAAACTATCTAGATTCGCCTTCCCTGGTTTTTGAATCGATGGAAAAGCATGAAGGAAACTAGTCAAAGCACCTACCTTCAACTCTATTGTTAGACCAAAAAGTACAGTTTAACTGTCACTCGTTGCCCAAAAGTGCCGGTTACATCTATAGTCACGTTACTCATTTAGTCACACTCAATTTCTATTTACAAAAAGAACAACACATTATCTAAGGCGGTTAATCAATAAAGAATATGTTTGTTTTAATTTTATAACCTACCGGTGATCCACCAGGGGCAATAAAGGTTTTAAATAATATGTAAAAATTAAGCAATAAAATTATGTACATAAAATACGATTTTGCATCAAGAAATATCAATTATTGGGTTTTAAACATCTCTCGATACAGTGAAACGTCAAACATGTACAAAACTACACCTACAAACACACACACACATCGAACAGATGTAAAGAATGTATTTGTAAATGTAGAATTCCATTTTTTAAAGTCCTTTATGTGATTCCTAATTTTTGACACAAACAAAAACCGAAACGGTCAAACTTTATGCCAAAACTGTCTGGTCTGTAAAAAAAATCCAATCAACAGATTAAGACCTACATCTACCCGACATTAAGAGTAAATTAAAGAGAATCAATACTAAAGTTTCTCTTCCATCTTGTTAACTAAGTGTTGTCTTTAAACGCTAAAAATCGAGTTTTGATACTCGCTGTAGGCACAGCACAGATGGCATTATGCATAGATTTTCTCTTCACTAACAGAGAAATACTTAAATTTACAATTGTCCATATTAGGAATATTATTAATTTCTAATCACGAGTTTGTGAAAATAACATTCTTTATTTGTTATTCGTCTGGCGCAGATTGTTTCACTTAATCCCAGAACGACCAAGTGTTTGTTAGGCCTAAAAGTCCTTAACGTTTCACTAGCTTAAGCCTAAAAGTTTTACTCCAATGTGTGAAACACGTCGTTTTACTTCAGAACATAATCGTATCTTTATATTAAGGCTTAAGAAGACAAAGAATATGCGAAACAATGATCTAAGTTATCATACTTTTCATTCTATTTGAAACATTCAAGACATGATAAAATACACATCGTGTCGGTCTACAACTTCCACGTGGTTCAACACATTGATTAAAACGACTTAATATTCTAAACGCTTCGATAGTTTATCACAGGAAATAGATTTGGTCTTATTTGTTTGACATTATAGCATTCACGAAGACGTCCGTAAACTGTCAGCTAGTTTGTGGGCAATGGGCTATCTGTGTTGTGTCCATCACTGGTATCTAAATCCAGTTGTTAGCATAGTAAGCCTACTGACTTCAATAACGTGATTTTGTCACTTAAACCACACACCTATATGATCAGTCAGGCTGAACAAATTAAAAGTAACGAATATTGATAAACTCCAACATACTTAACATTAGATGGAAATTCATACGTAACGCCTGCTTTCATTCCGAGTACAGAAGTTTAAAAACTTTTATATTTACTGGTAAATGTGTGAAACGTAAACATACACACACATACACATGTGACATTGTTTCTGTTTTAACACTCTCCTGACATTCAACGTGCAGCTCTCATTAACAGTGAGGAAATGCTTATATTTTAAAAGGGATGAGAGATGTAGAGCAAACAAAAGACGAAGAAAGATGAGCCACTGGAAGTGATATATCTTGAAAACGATAACAACGTTGTTTGATTTTCGCCTCAGAATATCTGAATTTCTTAATGTTTTTATGACGTAGAAACTACAAGACAGCGACCTCTAGACGATCGGACATGCTTTATAGTTTACTCGATTTTGGTTTTGTTTGTTGTTGAACTTAAAGCGACACAGTGAACAGTTTGTGATCTGCCCACTGTGGATGTTGAGACCCAGTTTTTAGTGTCGTAAGCCTACTGAGTTACTGCCGAGTCACTAGGGGGCGTAGCTTGCTTAATATTTATAAATCTATATAGAAAAAGTGGTTTGTTTTTTTTACCAAATGCTCTGCGAGCTTCGTGAATTTGTTTCATTGTCTCAACCTGCAATCTTATTGTCATATAAGAAGTTAACTTTTATTCAACAGGTTGACTGTTTCTGGTTTTTCTTTCTATGTATGTGGGGCAGGGGGTATATTTTACAGAGCTATATCCTATTTTCATGAAAGGGTCGCATTAAACCTCATTTCTAACTTTTAAAGATAGTGTGAGGTGACCCACTTTATCACAAAAACTAAAAAAGAAATATATCATAGGCGTAGGAACGGGGGTTACAGTGTTTAGAGTTCTGTACAACTAATTTACTATGTTAGTTTTATGATAAGGTTGGCTTAGCGTCAACATAGGTTGACATAGTTTTTTGGTAAAAAAAAACAATGTTCCGCTCTCTGTGAAAGCTACTTAATAGCACAAACAATAAAATAAACAGTTTACATATTAATTTAGTACAGTAAAACTATATAAGTTCTACAGTTCGTCAAAGGGTTTATAACACACGTACAGGTGTAAAGAAATTGTTAATTTAGACCTAGAAAAAAAGACAGATAGATATATGGAACTACAGACTGAAAGACAGGTGAGAGAAAGATAAACAGATATGTATGTTCCTAGGTAGGTATATGGGAAGATAAATAGATAGGTTGGCATATAGGAAAATGAGTAGACAAAAAGTAGTCAGGTAGAAAGAAATAGATGTAGATAGACAGAGAAGTAGTTACGTAGAAAGAAACGTGCAGATAGACAGAGAAGTAGTTAGGTAGAAAGAAACACGTGTAGATAGACAGATAGATTTCCAGCAACTAACCAGTTCCACAACGACACGTTGATGAATAAAATATTGGTTTATCATTCTAAGGTACGGTCGCCACAGCGGTCCCCGTGGAACTGTCTTCACGTTCCGTGTCATTACCGCAACAGTATTGCACCGAAACATCAAACGGTTGTATCGTAATTGTATTAGCCATTTGATATACAGCCTACAAACTGAGTTTATATTCTATACTGTAACCTTTACCGTACATTGGAGTTAATTAGCTGTCTGATACTTTGTTAACTATATTCGGTTTGTAACAAATGCATGCTTAGCCCTTACAAAATTACGGATCCTTTGATCACGTTAAAATTGATCAAAAGCACGAACATTTTGACGTTTACAAAGTCATATTTCTTTGCAAACAAATATTATAAGATGGCGGTGGCATACAGCAAACGCGTGTAATTCGACTTATTTGGCAAGGAAATTCTCTATAGTAAAGTGCGGAGTTCTGCGAACAACCATAGAATAAAAATAGTTTTACGAAAGCTTAGCAGGTGTTTTTATATACATATATATATTTTTATTGATCAAGTAAAGAACCTTTCTTTCCAGAAACGCCTTTCAGTGGCTCAGCCGTTAGTCAGAAAACTTCTAACGCCCAAACCCGGGTTTTCGATACCTGTGATGGACAGAGCACAGATAGCCAATTGTGTAGCTTTGAGCTTAATCGTAAACAACAACAAATCTACCTTCCCCCATTAGCACAAAAAAGGAAATGTGGCACACAATGAAACGATAAGTGTGCATGTGTTACTTCAAAACGTTCAAGGTGTGTTTTAGTTTTTTTTGTACTCATAGTAAGGAAAACTTAAACGATTGGGTACTTGCAATGCACCCACTGCTGGAATCGAGCTCCAGATCTAATCTGCTTCTGTGGACTCCACTCATTAACGTGGCACTTAAATACAAAAGTAAAGACCAAAAATTACTTAATGATAAATAAAAAATTAAGGTACTGATTTCTAAATGTTCTCATCAGGTGAAACTGAGTGTCATATTTCAGTTTTTTGTTTGTTTGTGATAATTAATCTAGCTGGAGAGCAGATTGATTAAGAAAATAGCAGTTAGCTTCTACTGTGTGGCCCAGCATGACCAGTGGTTAGAGTCGCGGTTCCAAAGCCCCGTCACACTAAACATGATCGCCCTTTCAGCCTTCGAGGCGTTATAACGTTCGATCAATCCAACTATTCGTTTAGTAGTCCAGAGTTGACAATGGGTGGTGATGACTAGCTGTCTTCCTTCTAGCCTTACAGTGCTAAATTAGGGACGGCTAACGCAGATAGCCGTCGTGTAGTTTGGTGCAAAATAAAAAACAACAAACTAACACCTAATATAATCATCAACAGATTTATATAATTTGTTATAAGTTTAAAAAGTAGAAAACAAGAGCAAAGAAACAATATTGCTGTGAATTTGGTGAAACCAGTCTGCTGCAGCAGCAGTGACGAATCAGAAAACAGCTTAAGCTTCTACGTCATCATTGAAATCACGTTTCGATGGTAGTGACGAATCAGAGAGCAGCATAACCCCTACGTCAATATTGAAACCACGTTTAAACAGCTTTCTCAGGTGCCGAAGCTTTCAAGGATCAACTCCAAAATACATTTAAAACTCACACAGATCCAGATATGAATATAAACTTCTACAATAAAGTCACTAATCACATAGCAAACAATAAACATCAATATGAACCAATATTTCCAGTAAACATAACTGATACAAATACAAGTTCTAACACTGATTATGAAAGCACATTACCAACAAAGGAAATATCCCTACATGAAATACTAGAAGCAATAAAAAACACCAAAAACAAAGCGCCAGGAGAAGATGAAATATAAGCTATTCTCCTAAAAAAGGGCACTCCGAAATTGTTTGACCACCTAAATTCTCTATTTAACTTATCGCTATCCTCAGGATATATCCCAGTTTCTTGGAAGCTAGCAAATATATTAATGTTCCATAAGGAAGGAAAACCAGCGAATAAACCAAATAGCTACCGACCAATCAGCCTGACCAGCTGTGTTGGCAAAATTCTCGAAAGAATAATAAGTAATAGACTCTCCACATTCTTGGAGACAACATCAAAATTACCAGAAGAACAGAATGGATTCAGAAAATTTAGACAAACGACAGACCATTTAATAAGATTAACCGAAACCATAATAGATAGTTTCAACAAAAACGAATGTACAGTCGCTTGCTTCCTCGATATCGAGAAAGCATTCGACACCGTTTGGCACGATGGTCTAAGGTTCCGAATGAATGAAATGGAACTACCGCGAGGAATTATTCGCTGGTTATCTAACTTTCTGGAAAACAGAAAATGTAGAGTAAACGTAGAAGGAACTTTTTCCGAATACTTTACTCCACTAGCTGGTGTCCCACAGGGAGGGGTGGTTAGCCCTATACTCTTCATCATGTATGTTAACAATATGCCATTGAAGGATCCAAATCATGGATTCTCATCACAGTTCGCAGATGATGTGGCAATCTGGAAAAGTGCTGCAACACCCACGATAGCAGCTACAAACATACAACCACAATTAAATAGAATTAGTGAATACTGTGAAAAATATAGAATTAAAATAAACACAGCAAAAACTCAGCTCGTACTCTTTACGAAATCGACAAAACACAGAAAACAACAGCTAGAAATATACATGAATGGCACTCTGCTCCAGATTGCCAATCAGCAAATTTTTTAGGTCTGACTTATGATTCAAAATTAACTTGGATCAATCATGTCAACGAAATTAAAAATAAAATTTGGCGAAGAACCAACTATGTTAGGAGTCTAACTGGTAAACACAGTGGAGCATCTACAGATAACATTTTGAAAATATACAAAATATATATTAGACCAGTAATAGACTATGCAGCTCCAGCATGGGTAACTGTAAGTAATAAAACAATCAAAACCAAACTACAAACAATAAAAAACACACTTCTCACAACAGCATACAGAGTCCCGAGATCAACATCATCTAAATTCATTCACAATTACTCGAACATACCAACCATATCAGATAAACTCCTAAATATTACAATTAGATATTTTAACAAAAATTGGATGAAAAATGATTTATTATGCGAACTAGACAGGTACCTCATACATGATGAAGAAAATCCTAAATACCTCTCCCCAATTAACATATATTTTAAACATAAAGAAAAATAAATTAAAGTAAAATATGTATGTATATAAACTTTAAATCTTATATTTATAGTTTACATATTTATGTATTTTAAAATAATAATAAGATAAAATAAATAAATTGCCACCAGCTAGCTTGACCTACTGTAAATAATAGACTATAAATGGACATTGCCCTGAAAAGGACCTAACATACAAACAGTTAGGGAAAATAAGTTCAGGAAGGAGGAAGAGGTCAAAGTGAACCTGACCCTCCAGGGCAAAATACCCAGATACCATTGATCCATCAGGTGCTACCTTTGCCTCTGTCCAGGATAACATTTAGAGTGACATCCTCCACCCAAAAAAAGAGTAAGAAATTATTTAATAAATAAATAAATAAAACTAAACCTAATAACAATTCACGAAAGGGGACGAAGAGGAACAACAACGTTCCTGAACACCCCAATTGGAGAGAGAACTCTTCTGATTTCTCTCTTTCTGAACTAAACCCCTGCCACGTTAGTTTGAGTTTGAGAAACGCTTAGGTCTCTATGTCATCACTGAAATCCACGTTTTCGCAAAGAAAATAAATTAACAACTAAATAAATAAGCAATCAGTCCGCTGATTAATAAAGGATGATTAGTTGTGAAGATATGTCACGTGTTATCCAAACATCCAAGTTATATTGAGTATACATCTAAACCAAATAATTTATACATAGTCCTTGGCAAATGCTTTATATTTATACAATTATGAGAATTACGAAACTACTTTTTTCATCCAATGTACTGAATGACATTTGAAAACGAAATGAAATGTAATTTAATAATCGTTTAGGCTTCAACTGAGTAAAAGTTCTTTTGTTTAGCCAGCTGAAAAAATTACCAAGAATTTAAGGCTTCCAAAAATTAATAAGAAACTTTGTAGTACTTGAAAATTTCTTCTAAATTTCAATAACAATGATAAAATCATTGATATCTTTAGGTTTAAACTATATTGTTTTAAGTTAACAGTTTAATAATAATATCGATAAATATTAGGGTATCAACTGTAATAACAATATTATTAAATTTTAGGTTTCAATAGCGTTGAGAATATTCATAAATTTTTATGTTTCAACAGTAATAAAAATAATCAGTTTTATTTAGGTTTCATCTTTATTGAAAGCACAGATTTGTTGTTAAGTTTCAACTGTAACTCTGTAATAAAACTGTAATTATTAGTAATTCTTTTAGGGTTCACATGCATTTAGAGTATCAATAGCATGGTTTCCCAGCAAAGCTCATCTGATTTCATTTATAATGATAAATAGAAAATAAACACAATAAAACCCAAGGGCTTTCAACAAACACACCTGTCTTCTTTACCAGCAAGAAAAGACTGGATAAACAGTTTTCAACAAGCAGACTTATCGTCTTTACCAGTAATGGAAGATTGGTTAAAGAGCTTTCAACAAACACGTTCATCTTCTTTACCATTAATGGAAGACTGGATAAACAGTTTTCAACAAGCAGACTTATCGTCTTTACCAGCAGTGGAAAATTGGTTTAAGAGCTTTCAACAAACACGTCTATCTTTTTGCCGGTAATGGAAGATTGGTTAAAGAGCTTTCAACAAACATACCTGTCTTCTTTACCAGTAAGGGGAGAATGTATAAATAGAACCTAAAATGTTGGAAACGTGTGATGGCGAGGTGAGCCTCAAGATCGCATGCTAAATATGTGATAGTGACCTCGGTGAGACATCGATAAAGCACTTACAATAATTTCATAGTCGAAGAGAAAACTAGAAAATAAATAAGAATTGAAAATAGTGTCGTTTATGTGCGACCTCGAATAAGAACACAGAATTATAAAGAATTGACAAAAAAGACTACTGTAGGGAATACATAGTTTGTTCGTAGTTAAATACAAAGCTACAAAATGGGCTATTTGCATGTTGCTAACGCACGTATCGAAACCCATTTTTGAGCGTCATAAATTCCCAGACTTATCGTTATGCTACTGGAGATGAATAAGTAGCCAGCAATCTAAGAGTAGCCAATCACAGGACACCTAACTACACGTGCGACCTCTAGAGAAGTTAACACTTTCTGTAGCCCAAACGAATAAATATTGATTGTTTTATCTCTTGCATACGCTGTTATAATTTATGGAGTGTTCCTAGGGACAAAAACCTGAGCAAATTGTAGGCTCAAACAATTACGCACTCATACAATAAAACTTAAACAATCAATTGCTAATGAATTATGTACGATCTCTTTTGTTTATTCGTTTTATAAACAGACTTGTCGAGGGCCGTGCGATGTCACAACAAGGACATAAGGTACTCAGCTAACGCCTACCATCACCTTGTGTTTTGTGTCGAGAAACGTTACTGAATATGTAATATAAAGTATCACAATCACAATTTTTCCCATGAGTGGTTCTTTGAACTATCTGTTCCGCTACATTCATAAACCTTTTATTTTTCTTCAAACGCACCTAAACGAAACACAAACCATTCAGGCAAATGCTTATTTAATTTGAATAGATATTTATACAAGAGGCCTCAGAGATTGTTTATCGCAGTAACAAACAGTTATTTTTTCCTAGAAATTTCTTTAATATTACCTGTGTAATAAATAGATTAGATAAAAAGGTAAAACCCGAAAAATGTGCCTAAACACATGTTAAAAGTTAAGTATCTGAGTTTTTTACCTAACCTTTATAACCTAGAGATTTACTGTTATGTGTTAAATACCCATTAACTCTCGAATCCCCATCACACCTAACATGCTCGCCCTTTCAGCCGTGGGAGCATTATAATGTGACCGTCAATCGCACTATTCGTTGGTAAAAGAGTTGGCGGTGGGTAGTGATCACTAGCTGCCTTCTGTCTAGTCTTAAACTGCTAAATTAGAAACTGCTGCTGTATGTGACAGTACTTTTTTTACTTCTAAACACGTCACTGTATGTCATAGTACTTGTCTACCTCTAAACATGTAACTGTACATAATATTACTTGACTGCCTCTTAAGACGTAACTGTATGTAATAGTAGTTGTATATCTCTAAATAGATACTGTATTAAATATTGTTTGTGATTAGAATAGAGAAATAATTCTCACTTTTAAATATTTACCATTGGTTTGTTCGATAATGACTTTAAGACGTCACAGCTTGATAAGAAATAACGTTATTTTACCAAATAAGCCACTAGAATATTAGTGTAGGAATATTAACAGAAAGACTAAACGAAAAGTTTTAGTTATCACTACACTCCATTAGTTCTTGTTATCTTCTGGTCGTATAGTGGAATAAGACAGTCATTCTTGGAGTAAACTTATAGCTTCAAAGTACTAAGCGCATTTTGCTATCAACGGGACACAAGCCACGAATTCTCGAATTCACAGTCTGATCACGGTGATCCTGAAAGAAACCACTGCACAGCTACACTTTGTATGATTCCCACAGTTACTTTGTTTCCATGAGAACAGGGTGCGTTATTTGTTGCGTAACACAGCGTTTCCCAAAATAGTGGGCCCGGCATGACCAGGTATTTACTGTGTTTGACTTGCAATCTGAAGGTCGAACGTTCGAATCCCGTTCTCACCAAACATGCTCGTCTTTTCAGGGGCGGAACCGTTATAACGTTACGATCAATCCTACCTATTTGAGTACTTCAAATGGGGGAAGGAGAAGTGTCATAACTATAGCGCCTTTACACCTGAAAGTGTGTACTGATATATTATGGGTCGAACTCTGGTTCTTTATTAGGTACATTGACTACTGAGCCGCGCTTGACACCACTAGTAAAGTAAGATCACGAAGGTCAAGATAAATTGATGTGTGAGAAACGATTTACGACGACTACACGGATTTCATTGAACAATAGAATTTTTACAGATTCAAGACCGTTTTTAAGTATCTATTTAAATAACACCATAACTTCGTAAAATACCGTTAGGCTTTGACGACGGAAACAAAACCAAGAAGAATTGTCGTTTAAAAGCTCATTATTTTACTGCATTATACAAACGGATTGGTTGAAAAATTGGCCCTCTTTATAGATATTTTGCAGTCCTTCAGTTTCTAGTCCTATAAAACAGGAAGAGTTAATTTAGTTTTTAAATTTTTAAGGGATTGGTCCTGCCTTCGTTTTTGAACGGGACAATGTTTCGATCTCTTCATTTTTCTCAAAACAGAAACATAGTGGTATTATGTGATGCTCAAGCCCACTAGTCGTCAGTGGAGGGAAGCACAAGAGTTGGCGGTGGGTGGCTTCGATAAATTGCCTTTCTTTCAGTTTATCACTTCAGAATTGGAAACGCAAGTTAGCCCTCAAATACGTCTGCGCGAAACTTGACAAAGTATACAAACAATAATACACAAATTAACAAGTGTTTGAGAGAAGATATTCATTTCCTTGCTAGTCATAACCAGATAAAACTTATGAGAGTTTGTGTCATGCAAAGTTTGCTAGTTTTACAGGATTTCCTATTACAGCAATATTACGTAATTAATTCATTCGCGGGTCTGAGGGTCGCGGGTTCGAATATCCGTCGCACCAAACATGTCGCCCTTTCAGTCGGGAGGAACGTTATAATGTGACGGCCAGTTCAACTATTCGCTGGTAAAAAGAGTAGCCCAAGAGTTGGGGGTGAGAGGTAATGACCAGTTGCTTTCTTCCTTGTCTTACACTGCTAAATTAGGTACGGCTAGCGCAGATTGCCCTCGTGTAACTTTGCGCGAAATTCAAAAACAAATCAATACATTACATGATTGATTTAAACGATTTATTTAATGAAATTTTAACATGATTTTTTTTATCGGGCGTTGAATAATGATTATTTAGTGAAACTTCAGCAATATTTATTTCAGTGTGTTTTATTTAACTAGTGGCCTAAACGCTCTACTGAATCTAGTCTACTCACTGTTAGCTGACAATTAATTTGAATATTCAGTGTGAAAACATTCATTCCTATATTATTAGTGAACGTTTACGAATATTTATTTAACGGCCACTCACTGACACAGCAGTATATCTGTTGACTCGCACCGCTAGAAATCGGATTTCGATACCCGTGTATACAGAGCACAAGTAGACCAGTGTGTATATTTGTGCATAATTCTAAACGATCAATCAGTTTGTTTAATAAAAATGAGAAAACCTACTCTTTCTGTCCAAGATAGGAGGGTAGATTAATACAGTATAACCTAATGTTGTTTCTGATACATAAAAAAATACATTGAATTCAAAGGACTTTATAAATGACTTTAATATTCCAAATTTTGTTAAGTTGATGCTAAAACAGAGAATATAATAGTGCAATACTAAAGGTATTGTTAGTTATAGTAATGAATTCTTTCTTACTATAAGTGAACAAAGGGTCCAGTTGAGTATTACCAATGTGTATAATATACAGTGTGAAAAGTTCTATTAGAAAATCTAGAGTAACATGATTTCCTATTTCACATTTTCAAAATAGTTTAAGCTGAAATACAAAATACACCGTTACTTGGTTTTTTTACAATAGTATAAATAGCCTGCAGTTAACTTACATGTTCCAGTATAAATACGTTACTAATTAGAAGCCTTTCTCTTTTTACTGCAGGAGGTCGTAATTGAATAAGTAAACAGTAAGAGACCGACATACACGCTCCTCCAGGTGTTAAATAAGTTAACAAAGTAATGAACTAAAAATACACTTGAACTTGCTTTAGGCTATTTATTGAAGTTGATAGAATACTAAATACGGTATTATCTTATTTTTTTCGTCCTTAAATACTCTAACAATTACGTAACCAAACAAGTTTCGTTTGAGGCGTTTCTAAAGAACGCCATCACGGACATTAAAACACAAAGAGAGAAATAAGAACGGCTCGTTCTGTGTCGCTCAAATGTAGATTTTTGTGATTATTTTACACATTCGAAATAAAAATGCTTCTGAGTTTTATCTGTATTTATTAGGTAGAACGCTTACAACATCCCTACTATTAATCAACAGAAGATAACCTTAGTTTCATAAAATAAACACAAAACAGAAGTTATTTGAAGCCGGAAGAAAACTCCATGCGAACATAGGTAAACATACAGAAAATTTCCAAAGCAGTAATAATGTAAGTATTCCTTACGTGATATACAGTTCAAACGTCTGATCTTATGTTGAAATTGACGAATTCTTGGCTTGTTTGCCTTAGTCAATTTCATGTTCCTACAGCTTCTAGTTAGTTTCATGTTTTTAGAGCTCCCTAGTCTAATCAATAAACGAATTGAGTCAACTTGAATGGAGAAACCCAACTAATGGACGAGTATTTTACTAAACAATAATCATGCTGGAACGTAAATTATTAGTATTTGTGCATAGAGGGCGTTTTTCTGTATACCATTCACTTCCCACCTGCATAGTTACAATTCTACATGGATGCAAGTGAGTTCTATTTTATAGATCTGAAAATAACCACCATTCTGTATCATCTAATATACTCAAGGCTCTAATGACGTTCTTTTGGCGCCAAGAAAATTTCTCTCTAAAGCAGAACTAGTTAACATCGAAAAAAAAAGTGCTGTTTCCTTGGTGATCCTAGTCAACATTAAGTGGAATTCAGTTTTCCTAAATTATTTACCACCTGAACAAGATGTGGACGGAAAATATTAGACGCCTGTAAAGAAATTTAAACTTTAAAGCATTATCGTTCAAAAATATTGACATTCTGAGCTTGAAAGTGTAAATGAATCCACAAGAAGTATAAATATAATTGAAGAGTAAATACGTGGACCGATCGTGTTTACCAAACTAGACTCGAATTCAAAGGACGGTGATTTCTATGGCAACTCCTTTTCTAACGTAGTGATAACACATGAATCGTATTCAAAACTTCATATTCATTTGAGACACATGTTTTCTATCTCTAAGACTCGTAATGACTCACCAAACGTCTATATAGAGTTTGTTTTTATGAACCATTATGGGGTAGTTTTCTTTAACAGTTGAATAAACAAGACATTTAATGTTATATTATATCCTATTTTCGATTTATTACACAATAAATGGGTGCTAGAAATGAAATATTTTTATGTGGGGAGGAAG
Source organism: Carcinoscorpius rotundicauda (assembly GCA_011833715.1). NCBI lineage: Eukaryota > Metazoa > Arthropoda > Merostomata > Xiphosura > Limulidae > Carcinoscorpius > Carcinoscorpius rotundicauda. The sequence goes on along the minus strand of CM022394.1, from coordinate 93,453,113 downwards.
GGGGAACAAAGTTAGAAGTGAATCAAGCTTAATAAAAATGCAGGCGCTAAATAAGGACCTTAGGGGGGCATACTTCGCCAGAAAAAAATATTTACAATTAGAGTGATATTCTAAATATATTGTAATGTATTAGTGGCCAATATATATGATGTAAAATAAAATAAATAAAAATAATTAGTTTACTAATTAGCTTATTTGATTTCTGTTTCCTATCATAATCTCCTTATTTGATTATATTGTTTAAAAACTAAAAATTGAGTTCAAGTCAAGGAAACTATAAAACTATCAAGACTGATACGGGGGGAGGAGGAAGAAGCACTAACTTCCTTGTATTAGAGACTGAGGACACGTCACTCGACTTCCTATATTTGAATTTATTTGGATTTATAATTAAATAATCTGGGTGCTTTCATGTTGCTGTGGTTTTCATATATGAATGAACCCAAATATGGCAATATCACTTCACTCTCTGACCTGCTACTATTTACTTTAATACATAACACCTATTTATTCTCTGACCTTAGGGAAGTGGTTTAACATAAAACATCTCTTCAACCTCTGACCTTCTGCGAGCTTTTATAATATACATTACAACGCCAACCTGCCATCTGCGATTTTAATATGTGTTATAATATCTATCTGCCCTCTGACCTTCTGAGAATAATTTTAATACTATAGCGCGGAAACGGGACTGAAGTCATAAACCTTTGGGTTCAAAGTACGAGCATATTAACTACCAGACCAAACCGCGTCTGAATTTTTAAAAATTTGCTACAAACTAAAATTAATACGTTATTGAATTGTGAAACAATAAAAAACACATCGTTAACATTAAAACCGACAAATTTAGAGTGAACAAGTTCTTATAAACACATTTTTTTTCGTTTTATTTCAAAGGATAACTCATCTTATTACGTTTGTATTAAAGTTTTCCTATTGATTTACCTTTTTATAAAACAAGTATTTCCTCTTCAAACATTTCGTTGTTCTTTCCATTTGTTATCTTTTCTTCCCTTTTAAATTTGTCATCAAATAAATGTCTATTAAAAGTTTCGTTTCTCTTCTCTTTGTTTTTTCGGCTTATTTAATGAGAACTCAGAATGCTTAGCATTTTTTCCATCTTCAACTTATAAGCCCGGCCTGTCATAGCCAGGTGGGTTAAGGCGTTCGACTCGTAATCTGAGGGTCGCGGGTTCGGATCCCTGTTGTACCAAACATGCTCGCCCCTTCAATGGTCAATCTCACTATTCGTTGGTAAAAGAGTAGCATAAAAGTTAGAGATGGGTGGTGATGACCAGCTACCTTCCCTTTAGTCTTATACAGCTATATTAGAGACGACTAGCGCAGATAGCCTTCATGTAGCTTTGCGCGAATTTCAAAACAAACGAACAACTTATAAGCCCCCTAGTGGCACATCGGATTTGCAATGCTAGAAATCATATTTCGATACAAGTGGCAGGCAAAGCAAATAGTTCATTGTGTGGTTCTTTGTTTAAACTACGAAGTAAAACAAGTTATATAAATATTTGAAAGATTAGAGTTCTAATATTTTCACGTGTCATCTATTTTATCTCGTGGTCTGGTGAAACTAGAAACTCAACCGTGTGTTAATTTTGCCAACAGTCGCTACGTGGTCTTCCCAATATATCATGTGGCATTATCAAGAAATACCTGTTAGTAATAAACATCCGTTTTAAAATGTAAATGAGCTTCTTTTAGAACAAGGTAACAACAGGCTATCTGCTCTGTCCACCGCGAGGAATTGAACCCCGGACTTTAGTCTTTTAAGTTCGTAAAATTATTGATGACCCATAACGATCAGCGGTCATTAACAAGGTTATATTAACTTTTAATCAGTAGCTTCGTAGTGTCTTAAGAATTTATCATGTTAAATTCAAGTTTTAATTCCTGCGAATGGAGATGTGTTTTAACTCTCGGTATCCTAGAGGAAAGGCCGCTAATCGTCACCACCCACCGTCAGCTATTGGGGTACTCCATTACCAACGAGTACTGGGATTGAACGTCACATTATAACTCCCCCACGCTGGAAGGATGAGTATGTTTGGTGTGACGGAGTTCTAATCCGCGACCCTCAGGTTACGTGTCGAGCTCCCTAACCATGATCAAAAGAAAGTTATGTTACGCGATAATTCTTATACGTACAATTGACTCTTTCCAATTTCAGAAACCTCTTCTGCTGTTCGAATATCAGCATGTCTAACTTAACCAGTGTCGTCAAAGAGTTGATAAGTTGTACTCAATTGGAAAGAGTAATTTATAGAATATCCAGAATCAATTTTCACAAAATATTTTTGTTGTACAACTCCATGTTTGCAACTGAGTTATTATTTATACAAAGTGCAAAACTTTAATAAAAATTGATTTTTTTTCTCCATTTACGGCATCGTTTACACTGTAAAGGTATAGATACAGTCGAAATTCCGTTAGATGTCTAAAGGAGCAATATTGATTTAACATTAGACGGTCTACGAGTAACAAACTGGGTATTGGGAAGTGCCCAATATAGTTACTGGCCCTGGGTATGAATAAACCCAATACTTGTTATCAAGGGCACAGAACAATAGGGACATTACCTGCTTTGTTTCCAGATTATTAATCGCGTCACGTGTTTGTGAAAGAGATATTTGTTTATTGTTCATTTGTTTTAAATTTCACACAAAGCTGCACGAGAGCTATTTTTACTATCCGTCCCTAAGTTAGCAGCGATAGACGAAGGTGAAGGTAACTAGTGAAATATAATCCGCCGCCAACTCTTGTGTCACTCATTTACCAACAAATAGTGGGATTGCAGGTATATATAAACTCCCTGTGGCTGGCAGAGCGAGGATGTTCGATGGCGAGCATTTGTAGAGCGTGTTGAAATACTGACATCACCAAATTCAATGAGATTAGTTCAATAAGGCGTGTTTGATCAGTCCATTAAAACTATTATCACGCGTATACCTCTCAAAGTAGATTAGAAACATCGTTGACAAGCCTAACTTGTGTATGAAACGTGTTATTCTCAGTAACTTTACACATATGGGCTGCCGACTCAATGTGAAACACAAGGAGAATCACATACTATGAGGAACATGTCACCCTTTAATAGAAGCGACACTCCATATCTTCGCGTTATAGATAAAGGAAGATAGGATATCCTCATATAGCCTTTATTTTATTAGTTGGTGTTAATAGACTTTTAGAGAAAACTTCCTAAATCTGTAGAGCTACGCTCTGCTCTTTCAATATCGCTGTGATATAAAACCGTTTCTATGGTTACGTGGCAACTAAGATTAATCTCCGATTATTTCATCAAATCATCAAACTATTCAATGAAGTATGAATCATGTGAATTTTTCTTAGTGTTTAACATACTGACATTTTTAGAAACATCTATAAGGACAATGTAGCATCAATTTGCTTGTCTTAGAAATAAAAAAATAAGATAGAAACTACTATTAAAAATATGTATATTCTATTATGTCAAGCTGTTTTAAAAGCTTCCTATAAAAACAAAATTAATTTTTGCGCTTCAACGAAAACTATGACAGTGAGCCACCTGGCAGTACATTTTTCAAATGTGTTTCATAATTGCAATATATTAAAGAAAAACCAAATCAGTTGGTTGAAACAAGTTATTTTTCTTAGTGTAATTAAGATGACTAACAGTAATTTCAATCTTGATATAGCTTCAATACAATAACAAGTTAAAACTAGTTTCAATAAAATTATTTTTAACAAGTGCAGTTTAGGGCTAGCATGGTCATTAAGGAGTGTATATTTCAGAAATCTGATTGGAAATTTGAAAATTAAATGAAATACAGTTAAAGCTAATTTACAAAGAAAAGCAAAAATAAAGTTGTAAATTTATATTTTCGACGTTGTTGGTCGAAATACCAACAAAAACATATACACTGCTGGCCAAAATCTTAAAGCCAATGCAAATAAAGAAAAAATATGCATTTTGCGTTGTTAGACTCAACCACTTATTTGAGTGAAGCTTCGAAAGATCAAAATAAGAAAAGAGAAAATAAAAATTAAAAAACCTTTTTAGCATTTAATATGGAAAATGTGAACACTATGAAATTAGCCTAAATACTAGCTGGCCAAAAGTTTAAGACCAAATTGAAACGAAGCGTTAATCGGTAAACGCGTAACGAAATTTAGTCATTTGTGTTTAAGCATTAGTGTTGCCAACATCTCCCACCGACATCTGTGTTATATTGGTAAAAACATGGCAAAGGATAAAACGTTGACAGAGTTTGAACGTATCACATTTGTCGATCTGCAAAATCAAGGTCTCTCTCAATGTGCCATCGTTGGTGAGATTGGGCGTAGTAAAATTGGTGTTGCAAATTTCTTAAGACCCTGAAAGATACGAAACGAGAATTTCAAGAGGTCAGCCCGAGAAAATTTCGCCGGCTTTGATCAGGAGGATTCGATGGATTGTTTGGCAAGACATCAACCGATCGTCGAACCAGATTAAGGCCCTTACGGACACAGAATGCAGCTCAAGAACAATAAGATGGCATATACGAGAGAAAGGCTTTAAAAACCGTAAACGTCTTCAAAGGCCACCCCTCCTTTCACATCACGAAACAGCTCTGTTAAACTTTGCTGAGAAGCACCAAACATGGGACATAGAAAAGTGAAAGAAGATTTTGTTCTATGATGAGAAAAATTTAACCTAGATGGCCCAGATGGCTTCTAACTTTACTGGCACGATAAGGATATCTAGCCGGAGACATTTTCTACACTACATAGTGAAGGAGGTTCCATCATGACCTGGGGTGCTTTCTTCTTCCATGAAACAATGGAGCTTTAGGTTATATAGGGGCGTCAAACAGCTGGCATGTTGGAGAGAGCATTCTTGTTGACTGAAGGCCGTCGCTTGTGTGAAAATGACTGGATCTTTCAGCAGGACAACGCTGCAATCCACAATGCTCGCAAAACAAAGGCCTTTTTCATGGCAAATAATGGCAAGGGAAGTCTATAGAAATGATGGACATCAATTCCAAGCAGTGCATGATCTTCGTGAAACCATCTTCACCACTTGGAATAATATTCCAGCCAGCCTTCTGCAAACACTTATATCGACTATGCCAATGACGGCCGTGCAACTCACTACTGAGACCTCTTTTTAGGCATTTCCTACCATATTTAGGACTTCTATTTGCTATGGTCTTAAACTTTTGACCAGCTAGAATTTAGGCTAATTTCATAGTGTTCATATTTTTCCTATTAAATTCTAAAAAGTTTTAAATTTTATTTTCTCTTTTCTTATTTCCATCTTTTGAAGCTCTACTTAAATAAGTAGTTGAGTCTAACAATCCAAAATGCATATTTTTTCTTTATGCTCATTGGCCTTAAGATTACGGCTAGCAGTGTATATTCAGTTAACGTAAGAGGTTAGACCTAAATCAAAATACTTAAAATTGCCAGATATTAGTCAAACCAATACTACTTTTAAATCAGTGGGTTGTTCTAAGACAAAGGGTTGACAGATTTTTAATTATGTGGAACTAACTGGACGATAATAAATTCAGAACTTCTGTTTCTACATAAAGACTGTAAGAGAATAGTTTATTATCTCCAAGATAACACTGCAGGATAATAGTTTATCTTTAAGATAAATACTATAAAAAATAGTTTATCTTCGACATAAAGACTGTAGAAGATTAGCTTATTTTCAACGCGAGAATAACATCAAACGTTCCAGTAACAAAAGAAACCAACTTTCTATCCTTTACCCAGCAGGTGGTGCTTTCATATCAGTGTCTAGAGGTTTATAACGTATAACGTTTGTTTCTATTTAATATATAAATATGTATAAAACAGCAACTAATTTTCTTGCAATTCAGGTTAAAGACAAAATATAAATTTAACTTTTCCATCATTCTAATTAAAGACAATGGATTATTATTTAATGAAACGTTTCATAGTACTTACATTTTCTGGGTTGGCTGATAGAAAATGTTTAACCACATTGTAAGTGTATCTCACTAAATTAAACTTTGTCCATTAATATGTATGTCTTACTGTAATCACGACGAATATTCACACACTGCTTGGATTCGTGGGTATAATCATTTCGTTTCTTTCTATAAGCTGCTAGACAGTTAACTGCTCAACACTTGTTTATTTTACTTCAACAAAATTCCTTCAGCTGCTCAGTAAGTGGTGATCAACACTTTTCATCATTTGCTTTCTTGCGTTGTTAACAACTACCGAAAAGACTTTACGCTGTTATCACTGTCTACATGCGACGACCTCCAGTTCTTACGTTGATACGATTAGATATTTTTATTGTGCGGTCTTTGTTGTTTATTATATTAGTTAAGACTCGTATTCTCAACACAGGTTAATACTGAAACAGTGACCTTTTAAACTTTGTTCTTTTAAACCTACTTATCAATAAAGTCTCTTCACTAAGAAGTTTTTGTCATAGTTACCTAGAGCACGTGATTACTTAATGGAAGTTTTTGAGATCTCAGATAAGACTGTTATTCAATTGGACCTTTTGAAAATAAAAAATAAATCCAAATTGATGCTTTAAGGATACGACTATCAAACTCCAACTGGATCTGTGGTGAATAAGACACCCAAACCATAACAGGATCTTTAGAGAATAGAAAATTCAAACCCCACTGGATCCTTAGAGGATACGAATATTAAACCTATACGGATCTTTTAAAGATAAGACTCTCAAACCCAAACTGACAAAATCAGTTTCATATTTAAGTATTATTTAATCTTTAGAGGATAGGAATATCAAACCTAAATGTTTCTTTTAAAGATAAGACTCTCGAATCCAACTGTAGTTTTTATTATAAGACTCTCTCTCGTTTAACATTTGACAAAACCAGTTTCTTATTCAAGTATTCTTTAGTCTTTAGAGGATAGGAATATCAAAGCTAGATGAATCTTTTAAAGATAAGACTCTCGAACCCAACTGGAGATTTTATGATAAGACTCTGTTTTCTTTTACATTTGAAAAAACCAGTTTTTTTATTCAAGTATTCTTTAATGTTTTATCAGTAATTTTAAGCAAGAACTCAATTTTATCAGATATACTTTAATAACTCCAGTTACTTGGTTAGACCACTCAAGTTGTAATCTTCGGGTTACGGATTCGAATCCTATCATCAAATACGCTCGTCCTTTCAGCCTTTAGAGCGTTATAATGTGATAGTTAATCCTACTTTTTGTTGGTAACGAATAACTTAAGAGTTGGCGGGGTGTGGTGTTCTAAGGTAGAGTTTACTAGCGCAGTTAGCCGTCGTAAAAAATTGAATAGAAATCAATATAAAATGTAATTTAATATGTTAATTAAATTATCTTTACGCACATTTAGAATGAAATTATTGTAATGGAAATATAAGTTAGTAAACACTTTTTATGTGAAAAACTTCACACTGAAAAGTAACCTTTATCATTATGCACGAAAATACGCAATCTTCTACTGTAACCGGACGCTATTAGTACCTCAGCTGTGTGGTCTTATAATTTTATGATCAATCTCACTATTTGTTGACGATCTGTCTTCTCTCTTACCTTACAGTGTTAGATAAGGGACTGCTAAAACAGATAACTCCCGTGCAGATTTGCATGAAACCCAAAACCCAACAATCTCGTGACAACAATCAAACATCGTGAATAACACGGTGATAGAAAAAGAAAGTCTCTAGAAATTCTAGTTTGAGTCCAAACTTCACTCTCGTGTTTATCTTCCGTTTCAAACGATTTTGTTGTAGTTGTTTAGAATTAAGCACAAAGCAACACAAAGGGCTATCTGTGCTCTGCCCACCACGGGTATCGAAACCCGGATTTTAGCGTGTAAGTCCGCAGACATACCGCTGAGCCACTGGGGGGCCCGTTTCAAACGAATCCGAAGAATATACTCCAAAGTAAAACTGATAGCTAGCTGCCTTTCCGCTAGTTCTTACACTGCTAGCGCAGATAGCCTATGTGTAGCTCACTATTGAAATAATTTATAAATCCTGTCATTTAACTTTTGTGTCTTAGAATGATGAACTCATCATCGACATTTCTTCTTCAGATCGATTTTAATTCTTTAAACTTTCTTTCAACCATAATGACGCAAAAAAGAATTAGCCAACACTGAAGACAGCCAGAAACTCATAGCCATCCCATCAATTGACTAATATATTTCCATTAAACATGAATACGTTGTTTATTTTTTTTATGGCCAAATGAAGCAGTTACTAAAAACATCCTCGAGTAACTTACCAGATTTTTTCTGTAAAGAATGCCAATCCAGTAATTCGAGTTTCTTTTCAAGATTACATTGTTATATTACTTCATCGAGTTTCCTTTTAGGGTAACATTGTGTTACTTTATACGAGTTTTTTTCTGAATCTACATTGTTGTATTACTTTATTCGAGCTTCTTTTTAGGGTTACATTGCTGTATTGTTTTTATTAACTAAATTTTGTGTCTAAATCATTTCAGTAACTCAGTTTCCATTATTTTAGTAGTATCATCCTTCAACCTTCAAGCATTGACTTATTTCTTAAAATATATTTAATTTATTTATATACTAATTTTTATTTAGAAGGACCATGCGATTTTGCTTATCCAGTTAAATTATTGTTCTGTGATTTTCATTTTTTATTTTATTAAGAGGTTTCGGTTCATTTCAATCAATTAACATTTAAATGTTTATCATTTCCATTTCGCTCATTAAGAGATATTAATATTATCTTTAATCTGCGTTCTACTTCTATAAAATGATTATTTGTTGTTTTGATGAATACTCCTTTAAATCAATGTAGGACTGTTTAAGATTCACTAACTAGTCTGTATAATAAAGTTTTTCCGTCGATAACTTAACAAATCTTAGCCCTTTTGGTAATATTATTTCTTCATCTTAATGTAATAAATTAATCCAATAAATTAAAAACAATCGTATTAGACTATAATGTAAAACTATTTCCTTTGAATTTAATTAAAATCAAGTTTTTGTTTTAACATTACTTTAACTCGTTCTTATTACAATACCACAAGAATATCCTATTTATTAGATGTGTATTTCATTCATTTAACACGAGTTTTTAAGAATATATTTGGTATCCTCATAAGATCTTTCAAGTGATTGCAAAACATTTTTGGAGTTAATTCAAAGCTTAATAAATTATTCTGATATCAGGATATTGTCTTTTTAATCACGTTAATCTTGAAATAAACATTTTGAACTCTAAAAATTTTTAAGTTATGTTTTCTTTTTGACACCTGTTTAAAATATCAAAGTAATAAAGAATTATAAAGTATTAACAATGCAAAATTTTCCTTTTCTAAAAATCACAACTGCATATTTATTGCTTTTGTTTAATAGATGAAGTTTGTTTATCTTTTCGAAATCTAAATAAAAGTTCAGCTTTTAAAACCTTGATTATCTACTCGAGGGCTATCTGTGCTAGCCGTCTCTAATTTTGCAGTGAAAGACTAGAGGGAAGGCAGATGGTCATCACCACCCACCGCCAACTCTTGGGCTACTATTTTACCAACGAATAGTGGAACTGATCGTAACTTATAACGTCCCCACGGCTGAAAGAGCGAGCATGTTTGGTGCGAAGAGAATTCGAACCCGTGACATTCAGATTACGAGTCGCACGTCTTAACACGCTTGGCCATGCCGGGTTTCAGCCTATGAGAAAGAACCAAAATTAACCAAAACAAGTAATTAAAAAGAATGAAAATTAACCAAAACAACCAATTAAAAAGAATGAAAATTAACCAAACAACCAATTAGAAAGAATGAAAATTAACCAAAATAACTAGTTAGAAAGAATGAAAAATAACCAAAATAGCTAGTTAAAAAATGAAATTAAAAAAGAGCTTTATAGTAAATTGGTTCTGGAAAATTTTATATAAAGTGAACAACAAGTGGTCCTGTAATATTTAATACAAAATGAATAACAATTGATTTTGGAAAACTTAATACAAAATGAACAACAATTGGTTCTGGAAAATTTAATGCAAAATGTACAGCATTTCTTGTGTCGGCCTGGCATGGCCTAGCGCGTTGAGGCGTGCGCTTCGTAATCTGAGGGTCGCGGGTTTGCGCTTTTGTCGCGCCAAACATGCTCGCCCTCCCAGCCGTGGGGGCGTTATAATGTTTGATCAATCCCACTATTCGTTGGTAAAAGAGTAGCCCAAGAGTTGGCGGTTGGTGGTGATGACAAGCTGCCTTCCCTCTAGTCTTACACTGCTAAATTAGGGACGGCTATCACAGATAGCCCTCGGGTAGCTTTGTGCAAAATTCCAAAGCAAACATTTCTTGTGTGTTTGTTTCGTCTTAAATTTTACAACCTAAATATTTATTCATAGATTCTCATAGTGATCATAATATAGTTGATTGGTTGAGTAACTAGACTTTTCTCATTATAGTGATCATTGTCTTTGATTGGTTTAATAATTAGGCATACTGGATAGACGGTAAATCTTTTGAAGTCAAAATTAAATACAGTAAGAATAAACCAATTCGAATAATGAGTAAATTGGACAACTAGAAGTTTGAATTTAATAAAACCATCATCAAGTAATTCAACCATGAATCCAACTGTTTAAAACTGAATATTACCCTCAACTTGTTCGCCTATTCCTTCTGACGTCATTTTTCTATCTCTTCAAGTGAAATATTTTTGTTTGATATTCCTTAATAAGCTTGCAATCAAATATTTTTTCTTAAATAATCTACTTATCAAATTCATAAAATGAAGATGCCAGGTGTAATCTTTAGCCGGTTAAAATTGTAGTTCTAGAATTTAAAAGTTTTATCTTCTAAAGATCCAGTCGGGTTTGAAAGTCTTATTCTCAAAATATTCGGTTGGGTTTGAGGGTCTTATCTTTAAAAGATCCAGTTAGGTTTGAGATTCGTATGATAAAAAATCAATTGGGTTTGAGAGTCTTATTCTCTAATGATCCAGTCGAGTTTTAGAGTCTTATCCTCAAACGATTCACTGAGGTTTGCAAATCTTGTCTTTAAAAGATGCAGTTGAGTTTGAGAATCTTATATTTAAAAGATTCAGGTCGGTTTCAGAGTCTTATTCTCAAAAGTTCCAGTCAGGCTTGATAGCCTTACATTCAAAAGAACAAGCTGGGTGGGAGAGTTTTATCAATTTTTTTACAACGGGCTTGGCAGTAAATTTGAAGGCTTATAACGCTAGAAGCCAGGTTTGAAAACTTATGGCGGAATATCACACATAACACATTGCATATCTTGGTGTGTAAAAACAAACAAAACTATCATTTTTATATCTACAGAAATATTCGTCAATTAGCACTGGTATACTAATCTCATTAATGTCAATTGATTACACTTTTTATTGTCTATTTTAAAATTGTTAAATAAAGGGTGTTGTTTAAAATGATTTGTGTTCTTAAGCAAAAAGAGTGAACTTTAACCTTCGAGTTAATGTGGGACTTATAACCTTACCGACTGAAGCATAGTAAACCTGAGTAAGGTTCTTATACGCAAGAGTATATATATATATTTCTACGCTAACACACGTGTGTGTTAGTTTTTCTAATTTCACACTAAGCTACACGAAGGCTATCTGCGCTAGCCGTTCCTAATTTAGCAGTGTAAAGCTAGATGGAAGGCAGCTACTCACCACCACCCATCACAATCTCTTGGGCTACTTTTTCATTAACTAATATTGGGATTGATTGTAACATTTATAACGCCCTCGCAGCTGAAAAGGCAAACATGTGTGGTAAGAATAGCGCCCTAACCACCTGGCCATGCTAGGTTCACACGTGTTTGAAGAGCGAAAGAGACAAATAAAGATTAGTTACAAACAAGAGGATATGAACAACATTGTTGAGAAAAACAAAAGCTGATACGTGACGTTTAAACTTGATACTTGGATCGAGATGTATCAACAAAGCCAATGTGTAAGTGGTTCGTGATAAAGATAGTAGTATTTATAAAACCAGTGTGTAAGTGGTTCGTGATAAAAACAAAAGTATCAATAAAACCAGCGTGTAAGCAGTTCGTGGTCAAGGGAGATTATTTATAAAACTAGTGTGTAAACAGTTCGTAATAAAGACAATAGTATTTATAAAACCAGTGTATAAGCGTTTCGTCGTCAAGAGAACAGCATCACATGTTTATACAGGGAAGTTGTTTTCCACAACAAGAAGAACGGTAAATAATATACTATATACTGTCCACTATAATACTATCTACTATCGGAAATGCCTTTCTACTATATACTGTCTACTATATTACCATCTACTATCGAAATGCCTTTCCGTGACTTTATGTGAACAATGTCAGGTTAAGAAGTTCTAGTATCACTATTGTAACTGTTGTCATCGTTAGGTTATACAGGATGTTCGGAAAGTCACTGTGCAGTTTTGTAATCATATTTTATTATATTTCAGATTTTGATTCCAATATGATTTTAGCAACTGAAGAACGTGTATGGCTCGTCGAACACGTATTCCGAGAAGGTGATAGATATACAGATGTGGTGCGACAGCGATTTGCTGAAAAATTCCCAGATACACCTGTTTCACATCACAATGCAGTTCGTAACCTTGTTGATAAGTTTCGGGAAACAGGATCAGTGGATGATGACAGACGCAGTGGAAGTCCAGCAAAGCTATCGAAGGAGAAACTGTTGGATATTTCTGACAGTGTGATGCAGAGTCCATCAAAATCATTACGAAAGTTAGCTCAACAGCATGATATCGGTCTTGGAACTGCTCATAAGGCCGTCAAAAAGCAATTTAAGCTCTTCCTATGCAAAGTAATGGCGGTACAAGAACTGGAAGCAACTGAAACTCATAATAAAAAACGAATACGCTATTGCAGGTGGTTTAACCGATTTATCGAAGAGAATACAACTAATGTGTTGGATGTGACCTTTTTCACCGACGAAGCATGGTTCCATCTCTCGGGTTACGTTAATTCAAAAAATTAAAAATTGTGGTCATCCAATAATCCTCACAGTTTGCACGAAACACCCCTACATGATATCAAGGTTGGAGTGTGGGTTGTGATTTCCAGAGGTCGAATTGTTGGCCATATTTTCTTTATGAGCACAATAAACAGAGAGCACTATTGTTCAGAGATTCTTCACACCTTTATTGGTCAGGTGACAAGTGATGAAATCAATTACACATGGTTTCAACAGGATGATGCTACTGACCACACATCTCACAGATCTATGCGGTTATTAAAGGAATGTTTTGGAGACCACATTATTTCCAAAGACGCCGCGCTCATCAGATCTTAACCCATGAGACTTTTATCTGTGGGGAGCAGCAAAATTTGCAGTGTATCAAGATCGTCCGCGCACGCTGGATGACTTGAAAGCAGCGATAACAGCATTCATTCAGTCTATTTCAAGCCAGCAACTGATAGTGGTGTTTAGAAACAAAATAAGAAGGATCCAAACCTGTATTGATGCCAACGGGGGTCACTTTCAACATTGTTGAAAATTGCCATTCATATTTACCTCCTGTATTCTATATTGAAACATGTCTGTTAACAAATATATAAGTGCACAGTGACTTTCCAAACAGCCTGTAGTTATGGCAACAACATTTAATCTTTCTGAAATAACCATATATATCAAACTTAAAGCCATTAATATTATTGGCGAACAAACATAACCACGAGAACATGACGTGACGATTCTTGAATACAAGCTGAAGATTTAAAATCGCTTCACTGTTTAAGCTCCCGCCTTTTACCAAATTTTCCAACTATTCATTATTTTATAAATATATTTTTAAAAATATCTACGTCGTAATATTTCAATCGCTAATTATTCATTTTAATGCACTAATGAGTTGTTAAACAACTAAAAAATTCTCAAATCTCCCCTTTTCAAACGCGTGTTACTGATTCTGTAGAGTATGTTTAAATAAATATTTGTTCTAAGACGAATGCAGTTATCATTTGATAATTTTATCTTTATCTTTCTCCGGAAAAAGAAACCTGGAGCATTAGGTATCTTTCACGTCATCGCTAAGTTACGTATGCTAATAAACTTTGGCGAACGTGCCATCCATCTGCAAACGTAAACACAGTTAATGACATTTCGTGTAGACTGACGATTTATCGCATTTGTTCTCAGTGGCCTACAGAATGAATGTAAAAACATTTCAACACAGCGTTTCTCAACAGTCGCTCCAAACTGGATGAGTTCATCAACTCAAATTCCGTTATCTCAGTAACATTAAGTTAGTTAAGGATACAATCTGATTACTGAGTGTGTGTTTACCCACGCTCTAGTCTCCTAGTGGCATAGCAGCACGTTCGCTGTCTTATAATAAGAGAAACCGAGTTTCGATACCTATAATTGGCAGAGCATAAATAGCCAGCACATTTTGCTGGATTACAAATAAACAAAGTAAAAACCAAACTCTCTCACGGACGACACCTACGACATCCGTAAACATATTTCATGCTTGCCATATATCAATTATTAATTAGAATAAGTAAAGACTAACAGACAGCACGGACATTAGAAAGAAAGTAGATAAACGTCAATTACCATTGGAGGCTTACAAAGTTTATTGTTATTGTAAAATCATTTCGCAAATTAACACGCTCTACATTTATAATAAATGCAATTAAACTTGAAGCGTGGTACGGTTAGAGTACTTGACACGGATTCGGAGGGTTGAGGGTTCGAATCTCAGCTCCGAATATGCCCACGTTTTCAAACGTCGAAGAGTTACAATGTTAAGATTAGTCTCGCTATTCGTTAGTAAAAGAACAGTCCAGGAGTTGATGGCGGGTACTGATGACTGGTGGTTATTAACTGTCAGTTAGCTTTGGATGAAGTTCAAAGTAAAAAAAGTAAATAACGAAATAGGCTGTTCATTGCTTTGGCTTTAAAATATCTTAAACAAGATGTTTCATAAATTATATGACCCCCCCTCCCTGCGACTTAGCGTTAAGCCTAAAGTCTTATGACGCTAAAAATTGGGGTTCGATATCTATGACAAACAGAAGACTTATGAACAGGAAAAAAGAAAGCGTGCCAAAATAAGCAAACTATTTTTTCAATGTATAGGAAATATCCTATTCTAGAGGGTAAACAGTATGTAACTGACACCAAATTCAAGGTAAGAAAAGTTTGGGATAAAATGCTCCAATAAACCATGCTCACGTGCAGGTCCACCTCCAGTGTTTTTAATCTATTAGAATCCGAAGCAACTCTACTGAGACAACTAATCAACAACTCTAATTAACGTGAAAATTATAATTTAGTTGGTGTTTTTTCTGCTGTCAGCAAGAGCTGAACGTACTTATGCAATATAAACAATAGAAAAGTTAATATAAAACTTTGCTGTATCGGTATTAGTTTTAAGCCTTAATTAAGATGGCCGCTGAAACTGATGATCGGAAAGTGGCTCATTTATCACACTAAGAACTTTGCTTTTTTTTACAAAGAACCAATCAGCATAAACCACGCGTTACGCAAGTGTTTTCACTACATGTGTAATCAAGGAAACACACAGGTAATTAGATTAAGATTTTATTCGTTATTCTATTGAGATGTGGGTTTAACAGCTTTGGATTTCTGGTTCTGTTTTTTTTTAACTAAACTCTAAAACCCTTGGAATGTTTTGGGTAAAGTGGACTATTTATTCTTTTTTATCTAGTCACAAGTCCACCTATTAAAATAGGTTATCCTTAATAATAACCTGTCGAATTGTTCAAGTAGGTGAAAGTTTTATGTTTATCATTCTTAGTTCATAGACGAAATTAATAATAAACACCCGTGCATACATATACGTACATATTAGTAGTTATAACACTTCTTTCTCGTATCTACATAAACATAACACACAGGTAACATACAAGTAATATACAAGTAAGATACGTGTAATACACAAGTAACAAAGAAATAACATACTAGTAATATAAAAGTAATATACAAGTAATTCACAACTAATATACAAGTAATACACAGATAATATACAAGTAACATACAAGTAATACACAGATAATATACAAGTAACATACAAGTAATACTCGAGTAATATACAAGTAATACACAGGTAATATAAAAGTAACATCTCTTCGCTACATCACCACATATCTCTATCACTTACATCACGTCTCTAACGCTACATCACACATTTCCGCTGCTCACACAGCGAGTTTCTGTCATTGTATGAATAGTGAGCTAATGTTATTTGTTTCTCTAGACTTTCCTGTCAAACCGAACTGAAAAATGGTTTATTTTAATGAAAAAAACCCAGTAAGATTGTCTCTAAGTGTGAGCGTATATCAGAGGAAACGAACCCAGTAAACAACACTTAGTTGTGTTTGTTGAGCTGCTAACTGAATAAATGAATTTCACTCTCACTCGTATAATTCACCCAAGACATCAACGCCATCTATCACCATATTGTTACTAATTTTTAATATCGATATTTGTTTAAGTTAAATTTATATTTAAAAATGTACATGACCTTTACTGTTATACTTGTATTGCGACATAATCGCCTGTTCACTAAAATTGTAGAAGATTCTTGAGTGTAAAAATCAAAAATATATTTTGGTATGTAAACGCTGGTGTATCGTCAATATTGTTGTGCAGGCTGAGATTTCTAGAAACTTTCCTCACGCCTGTAAATGTAACTAACGTGACGCGCCAAGACATTATATATTTTGGTTTGCTGTAATTGGTATACCCTAAATATCGGAAGCTATAACCGTGATAAACGCTAAGTAACGGGAACTTCAGATATTTGACCACGAACATTTATAGAATTATAACATTACAAACCATTTAACCTCAGCGGATTCACAACGGACATTAGTATTTTTATGAAAACATTACATAACGTCAGCGATGAAAACCTCGACGCATGATCAGCGAAAAACACACAGCTAGCTCGTTCTCTGTTAAGTGAATTGTACCTAAATCAACTCGAAATTAATTCGCTCATTCTGAACCATTGATAAGACATCAAGAAAATTCCAGACCAGAAAGAAGACTCAATAATGTTTGTAACTTTGTAAAAGTTTTGTACATAGATCATAATTTTTAATAACCATTATTGTAAATAGTATTATTATTTGTACATCGAATATATTTGTATTAAAAAGGATGGAAACTTGTGTATACAAATCTTGTTGGCAAGTATCATAAATTTGATACGTATTAATATTTATTTAACTTCTAAATCTAAACTACAGTTTCATTCAGTGTTATGCTATGCGAAATTATAATACGTAACAATCTCTTAAGTAACTAATCGAATGTTGGAATCTGACTGTCACTTGAATAACCCACTTCTAGCCTTAAAGTGCAGGATGCGAACTATGAACCTTCAGGTAAGCAGTGTTCCAGCCCTAGATGCTTATTATTGCTGCAACGTCAATATTTCCATACTTTACAAAAACGTTTTGTAAATAAAGAAATGAATTATTTTTAAAGGTAATCGAAGTGTTATAAAAACATAGGGATCTTTGTAATTTAAATGTTCACCCTTAGGTCACTTACTATTTAAACTTCTTGTTTCTTTGACCTGACTATCACTACTCTAAAGAATTCTGGCGTAACACGACAAACAAACACACTTGTGCTATGTCCATATATATGTATATAATTTCCACCTGGCACCAAGTGAAACTTATCGGTGAATCATTTGGTGTCAGGTAAAAATTTATAATACTAAGAATTTGGTTCCAACAACCCCAGTGTGCAGCTTTGTGTTTAATAACAAACAAACAAAATTTATTTGTAACGATAGCAAACGTACATTTCTACCTCGGAAAGGTATACAGTTCACGAAATTTTATGTAAACTGTGTCTGTTTGAATTAATTATACAGTTATGTAGGTTCCTTACTAAACATGACAAAATTATTTCGTTTAACCCGTGACTATTTAAGAAATAAATCGCACTTAGATTCTTAAAGAGTTCGAATTTTAAATTAAAAACCGAGAACGTAAAATACCATCAGGACATGTCATGGAAACCGAAAAGTCAGATAGTATCGAATCTCAGATTTTTTAAAGGTAGTCTTTTGATTCTGTTTGTTAAAAGTTTTTTTTAAAAAAATAATAGAGTAAAAGCAAAAAATATGATGTTGATTTACTTAGCAGACCAGCTGTTATCCTTTCAAATAGAGCAATTTTGGAAAAAACACACAAAAACTTCCATTCTTTGAAATAATCCTTTCGCGGCTTTAGGTTTTTTGGGTTTTTTTCTTTATGGGCCCACTTCCCATTTATCTACTGTAATATAGTCTTCCATTGTTTAGGTCTATTAATACTCAGTTCTTTTAAAGAACTTCATCATTATATACTAGAGATAAATTATAAGCTTTAATCACAAAACACACAGATGAATAAATGGATTCCAAGGAAACAAATAAAGTAGCGAACAATGATCGCGTGCATGCTGTTAACTGGTTAAAAACTGAATTTTAGTCATTGATACATATACTTTTTTAATAACTTTCATTATCTCGCTAAGTCCAGATGTCGCACTGATGTCTTTTCGTGCTGGACTCCAGTAGTGGGAGTAACATTATACAAAGTTTTACAGAAAGTTCTAGTAATGGAACCTTGCTTTTTTTTAAATTTCGTACAAAGCTATGCAAGGGCTATCTGCGTTAGTTGTCCCTAATTTAGCAGTGTAAGACTAGAGGGAAGGCAGCTCGTCATCACCATCCACCTCCAACTCCTGGGCTGCTCTTTAACCAACAAATGGTGGGATTGATTGCCACGTTATAAAGCTCCCATGGCTGAACAAACAAGAATGTTTGGTGTAGCAGAGATTCGAACCCGTGATCCTCAGATTGTAAGTCGAGCACCCTAATTACCTGACCATGCCGGGCTCAGTATGGAAGTAATATGACAAAAAGTTCTAGTAATATGTTAATATAACGTAAGGTTTATAGTAAGTCTCAGAAACAGTAATAAAATAGAGTAATGTTTACAGAATACTTATATAACGTTTTACAGTTTTTCCTGACCTGAAAATCCAAGCTTGTCCTAATATAACACTCTCGTCTATCCCGATAAGAAAACCAAATCTAAACAAAAAAATCAGGTTTTGATGTAAAGCTTAAGACAGTTCTGAACTCTCACCCTAAAATTAAATCTCTTACATTAAAACTTAAGTCTCTTTAAATTAAACATAAATTTATTTTGTTTTAAAACTCAAGACTGTTTTGAATTAAACCTGCATCTGCCTTAAATTAAAACACAAGTCGTCTTTGAAGAATAGTAAACCAAATTATTTTTAAACGTTTCAACAAAAAATCTTATATAGTGATATTTCAAGTTGAGATATTTTTCATGAGAAAGAATGAATACGTAAACTCCAGTCTTCCAAGACATTCTTATAACATTAATCACCTTTGAAAACATTAGAGTCGTACAATACAGAAATATATGTACTTTCTTACTAAATCAACTAGCAATTTTACTCATGAAAAAAAAATAATATTTTACGCATATATGTTACAGAAAAACACCGTAGTTTCTAAATTCGACAGAGTCTTTTGTAATTTATGCAAATATGTTACAAAAAAACACCGTAGTTCCTAAGTTCGATGGGATATTTTGTAATTTATGCAAATATGTTGTAGAAAAACACCGTAGTTTCTAAGTTCGATAGAGTCTTTTATCATCTACGCAAATATATTACAGAAAAACATCGTAGTTTCTATGTTCGAGGGAACCTCGTGAAATTTAATGCTACAAATACAAAGAAATGAGAACATGTAATATTCGTACACAAAACATAAAGGTTTATCTAGAAAGTAATAGAATTATTATTGATAATTATTATTCCTTCTGGACCATGTTTCAAACTTAGGGACGACAATATCTGGCCAGAGGTCTTTGATAGATCGTCTGGTCCATTGCGTCCAAACGTTTTCATTTAGTTCAGAAAATAAAGGAACTGTTGTGTGTTGTTTAGTCTTCATATAGATGGTTATTACGAGCACCTGAACAGAATTAATCGAATTATATGTTTATAAAATTTAAATATAATTTATAAAATAATAAACTGACTAAATATAGTTGATGTCTTAATTAATAAGCAATACACAATAAAACTGTTAGAGTATACTATATTATCAATTGCGTAATTCCGCTAACAAAGACGTTTTTAGTCGAAATCCTAACAGTATCTCACGAGGTTGGACCAACTTTGGAAACTTAATTTAGGCTAAAATTCACATGGTAAGCCAATAGTGTATAATAATATAAATCGGTGAAATATCAATATAAAAACTATGTTTCTAAAATTATAATAAATAGGCTTTGATGAAAGTTAATTCAGAGAAAAAAAAATACGCTTTTACTGAAGACATATGTAACTAAATCAACTGTTTTATGGTTTTGAGAGAAGATATAAAGAGTTGATTTTATTGTGTGATGACCGACTTTCAACAAAAATCTAAGTTGTTTTCTATTTCCCACTTTTTAAGTTAACAAAATCTGCTGATGCATTGAACACATTCTTCTTGAATATATCACAGACAAGTCCTGGTAAGGGCCGAGTGGTAATAAGCCACCAAATCAGAATTTAATTGATTGGCGTTTCACAAAGATGTTTTACTTTTTTTTCGTTATCACAAAGGGCTAGGCTTGGCTTAATGGTTAATATGCTGGGATATTGATCTAAGATACCATAGCTCGCGTCAACTTACTATAGAATCGCTCTTCGCACTTTGATAAAGTAAGTGAGTTATAAGAGTCACAGTCAAATTCCACTATTTGATTAAATTAAACCAAGAGTTGGCAGTGGTCGTTCTTTAGTATCTGCCTTTCCGCTAGTTTCAGTTCAAATTTGTTTTGTTTATTTATTTCAGAATTTAGCGCAAAGTTACACGAGGACTGTCCGCGCTAGCCGTCCCTAATACTGTAAGACTATAGGGAAAGCAGCTGGTCTTCACCCCCCACTAACTCTTGAGCTACTCTAATACCAACTAATAGTTGGATTGACTGTCAATTTATAAAGTATCTAAAGCTGAAAGGGCAAGCATGTTTGGTGTCAGGGTGATTTGAACCTATCATCCTCAGATTGCTGGTCCAGCGCCATAGCTACTTGGCCATGCAAAGCCACTTATTCAAAATTAGGGACGGCGAGTCATAAATAGTCCTTATGCATACTTGCGCGAATGTTTGGTGGGACATTCATAAGGCTTACAATGCCATAATCAGGGGTTGCAATCCCCGCTGTAAACATAACAGATTGTCCAATGCGACTTCGTTCTAAAACAAGCGAATAAGGAAATGAAACTGTTGAAATATTTCAAACTCAGCAACACTTGTGTTATGTTTTTAACGAATCATTATTATTCAATAAATTAGTATGCTTTTAAAATATAAGGCAAGGTTACTTCTTGAACAATAATGACTTGTTTGCTTTGGAATTTCGCACAAAGCTACTCGAGGGCTATCTGTGCTAGCTGTCCCTAATTTAGCAGTGTAAGACTATAGGAAAGGCAGCTAGTCATCACCATCCACCGCCAACTCTTGGACTAATCCTTTACCAACGAATAGTGGGATTGACTGAAACATTATAACGCCCCCACGGCTGGGAGGGCGAGCATGTTTGGCGCGAGCCCGCGACCCTCAGATTACGAAGCGCACACCTTAACGCTCTAGGCCATGCCAGCCTTAACAGTAATGAGAAATGTATACCAAAAAATCTAACATATATTGCCAGCATGGGCAGGTTTTGTATGACCTGTTAGATAATTTTATAATCAATGCCACCAATGACTCAGGGGTAAATCTAAGACTTATAGCGATAAAAACCGAATTTTGATACCTGTGGAAGACATAACTCAAGTAGCCCATTGTGGTGTTTTGGGCCTGTCAACAAACAAAACTGATAAATAATAAAGTTATTATTTATGTGAAATATCCCTTTTTGAAAGAACCACATGCCGTTGACTCACGTGAGGTTTTTAAATTAATTCTGATGGTGTGTTTTTTATATAAGTAATTGGCAGATGGTGATATAATGGAAAACTTTTTACATTGTAAGGATTAATACCAACGAAAGGGAAATTATGTTGACTTATTTTAGTTATTATTCGCAATATTTAATTCTTTAGTCTCACTTATACAAACAAATAATTTAAACAAAAAACCTGCTTCAGTTTCATAACAAATGATGATTTGTTTAATGAAGCAACCTAATGATTTCTCTTACACCTTGTGACTTCTGTCTTGAAGTTTCAGTGTTACTTGTTAATCATTTTAAGTGATGCGTAAAAAGACAAAACAATAAGCAAAGATCGATACATGAGATTTTAATTAAAGCTAGAATCCGATCTCAGGCAGTTTTCCGAACGTTCCTCTCCATGTAACAACAAATCGAAGAGTTAAGGGTTCGAGACGTGTTTTGACATTGAACACGCTTCTTGTTTTAGCTGTGGTATCTAATATAAGTGACCTTTCCGTTATCTGTTCAAAGATCCAAACAACATTCAGTCACTGGTGGGTGGTGCTGGTCGCCTGTTTGCCCTCTAGTGAGTAGTTTACAATTAGAGACAACTATACCTAAATCATAAAGGTATTAGATCTGGCCGTTAAGGTAACATTCAGGTTGAAAATATGACTTCTTTAATGTCAACTTTAAAACTAATTGGTGTTTTTTTTTCTCAAAACATTGTAACAACTAATGGTTTTGTATAAACAAACTTCCAACCTTTAACTCCAAAGTACTGTTATCTCAGACAAATGGTTATTAAAATATGGTTAGTAGTACATCATCAGTACCTTATGGTCAGTAGTACATCATCAGTACCTTATGGTCAGTAATATATGATCAACACTTGAGTAACGAAGCGAGTCTTGCTAATATAATAATAATAAAGCACTCAACAGCTTAAAAGCATTGAAAGACAGATCAATATTAGGTGAAAACGTGTGGTATTTTCAACCATCAGTAAAACTATTTCCAATGCATATAAATTGTGTTTTTCCCATCTATTATAATGCGGTCAGTAGTGGTGGTCAACAGCACGTGGAAGGTAATATATGGTCTGCAGGATGTGATAGTTAATATACAATAACTGACATGTGTTCGGTAATACATGTAACTAATACGTTTTATTAAAACATTAATTTCTCGTCACACTTAGATTAGGCTTAAGTAGGGTAGCAACTCTAATTAATTTACCATAAAAAAAATACAGCTGGTAATAAATACTTTATCATAGTTTCAGCGTTATTAGTTAATTATAGCTTCTAACTGAGAGTACTTCGCAAGAGTTATCACTTGGAAATAATACGTGATTACAATTATATCATAAAAACAATATAGAAACAAAACTAGCTAACCATCAAAACATATATTCTAAAACTGAATCGCATATCACTTGTATTAAATGGTCTAATCGAAATGTAAGATTAATAAAAAACGTGAGCGAGAACTATTCGACCAAATGATGGCAGTATTTTTATATAATCACCTATATTTTCGAACAAGCTCAAATCCAGTTTACTTTATCCTAATACTTATTTTTAATGTGTCTTCCAGCAGCATCAAGTTTTAAATGTTACGTAACCGTGCCGTAAGTCGAGAAAAGTTGTTTATTTATTCTTTAACCTATTCCCAGCAAGGCCAGGTAGTTGTGGCGCTTCACTCGTGATTTGAGGGTCGCGGGTTCGAATCCCCGTTAAATCAAACGCGCTCGCCCTTTCAACCGTGGGAGCGTTATATGTGCGGACAATCCTACTATTCGTTTGTAAAAGATAACCCAAGAGTTGGCAATGGGTGGTACTGACTAGCTGTTTTCTCTCTAGTCTTTCACTGCTAGATCAGGGACGGCTGGTGAAGACAGCTCTCTGTTCACACACTTGTTTGTCGAAGTTCAGCGCTAATCGTTAATTGCATCTTTTTAAATGAAACAAATCAATAAATAAAGATAGATAGGTGTGAGATTTTTACACAAGACGTAAATCTGATCTCAGTCAATTTTCTGAATGTTCCTCTACATATATAACTAGGAATCAAAACCAAAACTTCAATTATAACAACCCGCTTCTTAGAGGTTATTTTTCTTTTGAAATGCATGCATTTTGTGATCCATAAATCAGTCAGCGGGATTAGCCACTAGGAGTAATTATGGCATTTTTTCAGTTTCCTCTTTTATTACATGAGATATACAAAAAGTCTGTAGGCTTACAATCATCACTGGCATACTTAGAACGACAACAAACACGCTATTTATAATACATAACTAGTAAAACGTTCATTCTATAATTGCCATTATTTTCATTGTCCTGTTAATCATCTGAGAGATTTCCTTTTGACACGTGGTACGTCAAGTATATTGAATGAGACGTTTTTAAGTCACGTGTTACATATTGCTGTTCGTTATAAGAAATACGTAAATCGAAAATAAAATGTTACTTAGATTATCAAGGCAAGCTTCTGCATCCATGGCAACAAACCCAAGTTAAAACGAAACGATAACCCTTCTACATAAAATCATTAAATTGATTTGATAACTTTATTAAATCCAACAATCCTCCTTTCGCTGAAACATGAAGGTAAGCATTAGTTTAAATTACGACAGTTCGTTCTGTACGGTTTGCTAGCATTAAAAAATAAAAGCGATTAGAATGTCCAGAAAAAAATAATCATTTTCACTGAGCCTGTACAGGTGTCGTTTAATTCAATTCATAAAACAACTCTTGGAAATTGCTATTCGTGGTTGTTACTTTTCCCTGGTGATGCTGTCCGAGAATTTCTTTTTTTCCAATGCGATGTTATTCAAACAATTACCATTTTTATTACAACGTATATGATCCTGTTCATAAGTTAGTTTTGGTGTATTTGTTACGTGATATTACTAGAAAACATCCATTGTTTCTTACCAACGTTAGGCGATATTGTTCAAAAATGTCTTTTATTCGTTTTTTGTTATAAAATATTACTCAACTCGTTGTTTTTATAGACAATTGAAAAAATGTTACAATTTTAACAGATGTTTCTTTTATATGTTATGTATACCATTAAATCACATTAAAAAACACACTAACATTTCTGATAATGTTTAAACAGAACTCTCCTTGAGTGAAAAGAACCTTCCAGGATAGATCATTTTTATGTTTAATAACAAATTCATAATAGCAAGGAACCTGCTTGACCGTGACTACTGACCAAACTGACATCTGATTTAGCAGCAATTAAAGAAATCTGTTAGACCGTGACTAATAACCAATCTAATGTCTGATTTAAAAGTTAAAGAAATCTTTTAAGCTGTGACGACTGACCAAGCTTTTGTCTGAACAAGCAGTTAAAGAAACTCTTAGATCGTGACTACTGGACAACCTAATGTCTGAGTTAGCAGTTAAAGGAACATGTTAGATAGTGACGATCTGCTATCTACCGCACCACTAAAATCATGTGGCTTAATTAATGTTAAGACACAGATTCATTTTGTTTATGACTTTAAACTGTACTGACCAGAAATTCTTGTCCAAGTGTACAAAATACCTTTTACCTACTACAGAAAAAATTCACTAGGGTCTTCGAGACAACCTTCCAAACTTTAGGTCGCTTCAAAAAAACAAAAACAAAATAAATTGTTACATGTGTAGTTTTTATATTACTTCGTGTTTAATGGTACTAACAAAGGTAAAACCACGCTTTTTCTACTTTGAAAACAATCTATTACATCTCAGTTAGATACATATATATCATAGCTATTCTCATACTTCAGATGTACATCATAAATTATCCTATAGTTAATATTTCACGTAGTAACTTCTTACAGGGTGTGTTTTACTCGCATACAGATCGCTGTCCTGTATCAGTTTAAAGCATGCAAAGCTCCAGAAAAGTTTCTTTGGATTGCTTCGTGCTGTCAGTACAAAACCCTAAGTCTTCGTTCTATCAATATAAAACAAATAAATTCAGTTATATCAGTATAAAACATTAAATATTGATATCGTCAGTATAAAACAATAAACCTTCGTTCTGTCAGTATAAACCAATAAACATTTGTTCTATCAGCGTGAAAAAATAAACCTAGGTTCTGTCAGTGTAATACAATAAACCATGGTTCTATAAGTTTAAAATAATAAACTGTGTTTATATCAGTGTGAAACAATAAACCTTGGTTCTATCATTGTAATGCAAAAATCCTTGGTTATGTCAGGAAAAAATTAACCTTGATTCTGTCAGTGTAATAAAATAAACTTCGATTTTGCCAGTGTAATACAATAAATATTGGTTCGGTAATTATAAAACAATAAACCTTGATTCTATCAGTGTAATACAATAAACTATGGTTCTATCATCTTAAAATAATAAACTGTGGTTCTATCAGTGTGAAATAATAAATCTTGGTTCTGTCAGTATTATACAATAATCCTTGGTTCTATCATTATAAAACAATAAACCTTGGTGTTATCACTGTAATACAATAAACTTTAATTATATCATTGTAATACAATAAACCTTGGTTCTATCATTATAAAACAATAAATGTAAGTTATATCGGTATAAAACATTAATCTTGGTTATTTTAGTATAAAACAATAAACGTTGGTTCTATCAATATAAAACATTAAACTTCAGTTCTATTAGTATAAAACAATAAACCTTGGTTCTATCAGTGTGAAACAATAAACCTTTGTTCTATCAGTGTAACACAATAAACTTTGGCTTTATCAGTTTAAAATAATAAACTGTGGTTCTATCAGTGTTACACACTAAACCTTGGATATATCATTGTAATACAATAAACTTCAGTTCTATCAGTATAAAACCCTAAATCTTGATTCTCTCAGTATAAAACAATAAATCTTGGTTCTAATAGTGTAATACAATAAACCTTGGTTTTATCAGTTTAAAATAATAAACTGTGGTTCCATCAGTGTGAAACAATGAACCTTGTTTCTGTCAGTATAAAACAATAAACCTTGGTTCTGTCAGCATGAAACAATAAATCTTTGTTCTATCACTGTAATACAATAAACCTTGGTTCTATCAGTTTAAAATAATAAACATTGGTTCTGTCAGTATAAAAAATAAACATTGGTTGTATCAGTATAAAACAATAAATCTTGGTTCTGTAAGTATAAAACAATAAATCTTGGTTCAGTGAGTAAAAGACAAAATATCTGGATATACTTACGAGTACGTACATGTCAAACTTACAATAATGTCACTTCTAACATCATAACGAGAACAGTTCATTAGAAACAATTTTCAGTTTGAACAAACAATAAACGTTGTAGCTAACTCTACAATGAATTCTCTGAGCTTAAGCATACGAAGAGCTCTTTAGTCTACAGGTTTTATCAGTATACACAAGGTGTTATTACTGGGCTACACATTGTGTGGTAAACCTACACAATCCAGTATTGTTCCACACACTGTATGATCAATGCAGCCTATTTGTCATTAATTAATCTACAGATTTTCCACTAACTTACTCTACAGTAAACAAGCAAACGTCGGAAGAACAACTTGATTCCTGTTCTGTTTGTTCTGGTTTCTATGACTTAAAAACTTCAACGATAGATAGC
The DNA here is from genome assembly GCA_011833715.1 of Carcinoscorpius rotundicauda. NCBI lineage: Eukaryota > Metazoa > Arthropoda > Merostomata > Xiphosura > Limulidae > Carcinoscorpius > Carcinoscorpius rotundicauda. The sequence goes on along the minus strand of CM022394.1, from coordinate 93,425,587 downwards.
TAAAGAAAGCATACAGAATCACATAAAGGAATGAAACAGAAACTCTAAATCAGATTAAACCCGTATATTCTTTTCAAGTATTGCTTGTTAGGAAACAATTTTGTTTCACAAAAATAATACTCTTAAGACAATCTATAAAACTTCAGAAAATGTGCTGAGAAAGTAAACTATATTTCAAGTTCCTGGTTTTCTTATGGACGAATTTAAAACACTTCCTTAGCAACACTGTTCACGTGACACGAACAATGCTTCAGCCAGGCACTGATTGAGTGCTCCGTAAAGCCATAAAACTGGCTGCTAAAAGTAACTATAAAAAATATTAGAGGATCTTTTCGATTTTTTCTTGGCTACTTTAATGTGATGATTTTCTACCTCCACTTTTCATAACGTTGACCATAAACTTTGATCACATTTACTGTTACCGATGTGAAACCTGAATGTACTGATCGTGAAGAATACCTATGGTACTTTATATTCTATCTTTCAAAATGAAGTTTTTAGATAACTCTCACTTAATGCTATGTTCCAGTACTAATTTGTCGCGTGAAAATAGAGCAATATTTCTATATTGCACTAATATTTTCATATATAGCGTCAGATTGTTCATATAATGTTGTGGTTCGTTGATACGCTATTTTGTAGAATTGTTCTTTTAAAAAATCAATTTCTAATTAAGAGCTTCAGAAATATCTTAAGCTTCGATTTCAAATAAAAAGAACCCCGTCGCTCAACAATAAATCAGAAGGCTTATAACTCTGAAAATCTGTTTTCAATACTTACGATGAGCACAATATAAATAGCCCATATGCACTTCTGCACTAAACAACAAATAAACAAAACTCAAATGTTGGGTAATGAAAACACAACAACATAACATTACCTTATATCTCACAGAAAACACAACAACATAACATTACCTTATATCTCACAGAAAACACAACAACATAACATTACCTTATGTCTCACAGAAAACACAACAACATAACATTATCTTGTGTCTCACAGAAATATCTTTATAACTGAAGTTAAAGTGACGCACCTAAATATACAGTATGTACATGTCAGTCATGACGAGAAATCCCACTTGTATAGAAATATATATATAAAAACGGCTGGTTTGGGTTGAGAAAATTTTTGTGTAGAGCTACTCGAGAGCTATCTGCGCTAGCCGTCCCTAATTTAGCAGTATAAGACAGCTAGCCATCACCACCCACCGCCAACTCTTGGGCTACTCTTTTACCAACGAATAGTAGGACTGAACGTCACATAATAACGCCCCCACTGCTAAAAAGGCGAGCATGTTTGGTGCGATGGGGATTCGAGCCCGCGAACCTTGAATTACAAGTAGCACGCCATAACCCACCTGGCTATGCAGGGCCGATTGTAGATATGCAAACAACATTGTTCACCAATCCAAACTAGCAGCTTTTGCATACGTAGAACATGTACATATATTCAACATCGACCTCTGTGTAATCTTGGATCAGACTATTGACTATAAACTTTATTTCACTGAGAAAATAATTGTCACATTCGATTTGATAATATTCTGATTAGATTAGGTTATGTTGTAAACCCATTAAAATCAAAAATCCGTGATGGTCGAAACCTTTACTAAAATGGTGTAACGTTGGGCACATCTAGTGATCTAATAATAGTGATCTACAAATGAAATAGAACCACTTGTAATGTACTGTAGAACACTTACATTAAAGTGTTACAATTATATCTAATAACTTACTAAAGAACCACTTACATTAAACATCTGTAAAAATCTAGTAATTAACTACAAATGAAAAAGAACCATTTAGATTAGACACTTGTTATAATAATATAATTTACTAAAGAACTATGAAGAGCCCCTTACACTATATATTTGTAATGATTTAATAATTAACTACAGAATAGTAGAGAACCACAGTCGTCGAATATTCACTTTTTTTTTAAAGTGACTCTTACTTTGACCCTGACTTGGCAGGACATCGTTTATTCATTAAGACATTCATTAGTGTATTACTTTCTTTTATAGTTCAAAGTGCTAATTTTGTCCAGTCAATTAATTACTGGCTGTACTGAAAAACACATCTTCTGACTAGTATATGATCAAGTCTTAGAAACTCATTAGTTTTCGAACTGGGGTGTAACATTTGTTCAGGATACAGTTTGAGGTTTCTGAAGTCTCTTAAATCTGTCCATTGATTCAATTATAACTCAAGGGTTTCTTCACCCACAACTAAGAAAACGTCACATGTTTTACATAATCACAAATTCCGTTTCGTGTTTTATAGTGGTCCAGTTTCTATCGCACTACTAATATTGGCCCAAATCCTGTCATGTGTCTTTCACACTCCCAAATTCTTGTTCGTGTCGTCTAGCGATCCAACTTGTGTCTCACCTATAATATTGGTATAAATCCCGTCAGGCTCGACTTTTGCCTCGCGTCTTATAAATAGACCGAAGTTCTGTCTCGTGGTTATTTTTCGACCCGAGTCCCCTTATGAGTATTATATTGGCCCATTTTCCCTCAAATGTTTCACGTGTACTTGAATGTCTTCAAAATACCTGCCAAAGTTTCTCAGTGGTTCGTAAGAGAAATTGCTTAATGATTGAAAATACATGCTCCTTCGAATCATATTAAACTCTGTTAAAGATTGATGGCCAGTACGTATCTTGATCTGATTCAGCTCCCCCTCCCTGCCCCGAGGGGTTCTTCTTTACACGAGCAACACATTAGCGGTTTCATCACTCCAGCTTATCGTCCACTCTTCTGGTCTAATCACAACAACCTGATTACAACACGTCATGAATAACAACAGATAAAGAGTAAATCGCTGAGGTTATGAGTGGTTTACACACAAACATGGATCGATATAATGTTGAGAATTACATAGATAAGACCAGGCGGTGGACTAAGCCTACACAGTTTATTTTAGAGATGGCTTCGCTCATAAACAAGCGTAATGATTTTTCCATTCTTACGTATGTGTAAATTTTCAAGTATACCACAGCTTTTCATATTTGACACTCTCTGATTGCTGTCAGTGAATTGAATGAGTTCAGTTGTTGGTGTAGTATTATTGTTTTCTCCTATTGTTTAAATAGTTAACTTACCAGCAGGTTTGATGCATAACGGAAAAAAATTTAAGATAAAATGCTCCACATACTTTAACATGTTTTACCATAATTATCTCGAAAATTACTGTCCTAACCGCATTACCTTATGCAGTTTGATGATGTATAATGGATATATTGCTTTTAGCACTATTGAAAACACCCCTAATTTCGATATTACTTTAGTATACGTATTAATGAGCGGCATACTTTTGCTTTCTAAACCAGTCAAACCTTCTGACAAAGCCCAACGGTTACGGTGGAACAGAGAAGAGAAACCGATAAACTAGCTAATAGCAGGTACAGCCTTCCGTTTCACCCACTACTTCCTTCCTAGCCACTTAATGTCAGCTATTCCAGTGTGGGAACTATACTAATACACATGTGTTTCCAAACCCACTCAGCTTGTTGTAGTTGTGGAAAAACGTGGCTACAGAAACTCAAGTTGTAGTTGTGGAGGATATTTGTTAAAAAAAAAAACTCATGTTACAGATGTGTAGGAAAGTAGCTAGAGAAACTCAAACTGTCATCAGTTAATTATCACTACCCAGCGCCAACTATTATGGTACTCTTTTACTAACGAATAATGTGATTGATCGTCACATTATAACGCCCTAATGGCTGAAAGTGCAAGCAAATTTGGTGTGACGAGGATTCGAACTCGCGACCCTCAGATTGCAAATCAAGTCTTAAGCACCCAGACATGCTAAGCTTTCTTCGTTAATCCAGACGAGTATAATTTCCAATCTACTTGACAAGCAGCACTTAGAAGTGGTTAAATTATTTTCTTTTTTGTGTGCTTTAGGATAACTTTCAAATACAGAAGTTAAAACCCAGCTCTGGTTTAAATGATTACTAAAAGTGGGTTATTTTGGATTATGTATAGAGATTTTTCAGGCATATGCGAGCGTTGTCTGTTCTGTGTCCAATTCGATGCACATAATTAAACACTGATAACCTGAACACAAAAACAGGACTATGCTATGATCACGTGATCTGAATGGTCAAGACAAAGACCCCTAAAATATAGGTACATATAGTCCCCTTAATTTTTACCAACTGATTAAAAGAAAGACAGGGAACATCATCCGGTATCTCATGTCTTGCTCTGTGAACCGAATAACAAAATCAACTTTCTCACTTACAACGCACAAAAGCTGAATGTCTTTTTTTTTTAATTACCGTGACTTCTTTAACATTACGTTAGTCAATATTTTATTAATAGAACTGGTAACTAATAAACACGGTTAGCATTTTGAAATAAAATCAATTTATTTACTAATACTTGGACTTTTCCACCCATGTCTTTGTGCAATAAGCGAACTAGAGATGAAATGGAGTATAACATAACGTACCAATAATGTCACAATGGTCAAACACATCACAGTAAAAGTAACTCTTTTTTTTGTAATTAAACGTTAAATATGAATTATGTCGTGTTTTTAGTTAAGCGCAAAGCTACAAAATGGGTTATATGTGCTGTCCCTACTACCGATACCGAAATCCGGTTTCTAGTGTTTCAAGCCTCAGGCTTATCCGTGAGGGGCCTAAAATGGTCAAGGCACTCGACTCGTAGTCCGAGGATCGCGAGTTCGAATCCCCGTCACATCAAAACTTTTCGCCCTTTCAGCCGTTGGGGCGTGACTGTCAATCTCACTATTCGTTACAAAAAAAGGTACCCCAACAGTTGATGCTAGGTGATAATGATTAGCTGCCTTCCCTCTAGTCTTACACTGCTAAATTAGCTATGACTAGCACAGATAACCCTCGTGTAGCTTTGCACGAAATTAAAAAAAAAGAAAACAAACAACCTAGCTACCGCTGCGCCACTGTGGAACAGGCGAGGAAGCGTTTAATACACTAGTTTTAAAATGATAAAGTGAAACTCGGTTAAATTTAATTATAGCTATAGGAGCACAATGATGTATCAATAAATTTAGTGTTGTCAGCTCTTCATTGTCTAAAACCACAAGATAAGAATGTAATTAAGACGGCTTTAACAATGGACATGTGTTTAGAAACGATCATGTCTTAGGCGTTAAAAACAAAACCTCCACAAGTCACGTTAACTAATCCTGCAAAACTACTAGACTTTAAACTCCATTCGAGTAGAACATCTCCAGTAAAAGTTTTCATCAGGGTATATATAAGAAGTGTATGATATTTAAATTTTAAAATTCAAAGCATGTTTTAGCAACGTTACAATTAAGTATTACATAAATAAATCTTATAGTTTATTATTTTGTTACTCTGTCTCCAATCACAATCTGCCAGACATATAGTACATTGTTCACTTATTTCGTTTTTTCAGAAACTCGTGATGTTTGCGAGAGATATTATTTATTCAGACCATTCTAACGTATGAGTTGTTGTTTTTAACAGTCACTTAGCTTGTGTAGGGGATCGGGTTTATTCAGAATCCGTTAATGGTTGTCGTGGATCTGATTTGGTAATATGCTCTGAACACAGACTATTATGATACATCAGAGCACGTATATTTATGAGTATAAAAATACATTTATACAAACGTCATGGAGGTCTGGGAAAGATAAAGCACGTGTTTTTGACAACCTCGATCAGCGAAAGTTGAACTGAAATTTACAGTAAATATTGTCATATTAAATTCAGAAATTACACAAATATTATAATAGGAAGTTCATCAGAGAAATGTAGAGCGGGTTTTGATCGCCACGTGGCATCTCAGAGGTTAGGCTTAGCCTGAATAATAAATATTACTCTCACGCCAGGTTTATATTATCACGTTCTTTCGTGTAACACGCATCCCTGAGCACGTTAAAATTATGTATAAAACCTTTCTGGCTTTGAAGTACCTTACATTAGCAGAATATTTCCAAATACTTGATAATACATTTCAATAGAGAATTTAGTCTTTCTATGGCGTTATACAAAAAGTTTAAGAATATATTTAAAAAAATCAAGCGACTGAGGAATATAATATTTTGTTAAATAAATGATAATATCAACTGACATGACAACTTAAGGTTTTCTCTCGTCAAGTGAGATCCATAACAATCTAAAATAATGTTTGTTATCGTTTATAAGTAACGACTATCTGAGTTAACTGCTCCTACGTTTAAAACTGAAAGAGACTCGGCATGACCAGGTGAGTTTTGGCGTTCGACTCATAATCTGAAAGAAGCGAGTAAACAATACATACTACCAATACTAATCGAATAGTAGGATTTGACTTTCACATGTATAACGCACCCACGGCCCACGTAAAGATCATCATTATGAGACACCATTCACAGTTCTGTACGACTGGACCCAGCATGGCCAGGGGGTTAAGAAACCTTTCAGCTGTGGAGGCATTACAATGTGACGGTCAATCCCACTATTCGTTGTTAAAAGAGTAGCCCAAGAGTTGACGGTCTGTGGTGATGACTAGCTGCCTTCCATCTAGTCATTCTAGAGTTACACTGCTAAATTAAGGACGGCTAGCGCAGATAGCCCCCATGTAGCTTCAACACACTTTGAAGAAAATTCGGAGTTTCCGTACTGTTTGCTTATCACAAAATAAATTCATTTTTAATTTTCCCAAAATGTAAGGTTACATTTTGTAGTAACTATTTGATATATTTTCCACCATTCTTATAACAAAAAAAGTTTTCTTTCTTAAGTTTCCTAATTACACTACTTTTTTTGTTTCACTAATGAACTAATAAAATACTATGGCTTCCCTAAGTTTTTACAGAAGACTGAGGGTTACAACTGTTACCATAAGTCTGTTATACTGTACTTCAAAGTTTACATTTGTTATCCTTAAGTGGAAATAAGCTTAAAATGCATGTACATATTATCTATTTTGTAACATAACACCAAAGCCTTACATTGTTTTTTCTAAGACTAAATAACTAAAGTTAATAGTTTTTCGTGATTCTATAACATCTCCAAATTAATATTTATTATAAATCTGCAGTGCTACCAAGTTTATAGATCGTATCCAAAATTTATAAGACCCAAAGTCTGTAAAATAAGTATATTCTCTGAGGCTTTAATTATTGTATCGATTTCTCAGAATCTGTTTAAAATATTCTATCTAATAGATTTATCTATAAGATATTAAATATTAGGTTTGGTTTGAATGTCGTACAGAGCTACACGAAGGCTATTTGGGCTAGCCATCCCTAATTTAGTAGTGTAAGACGAGAGGGAAGACAGTTAGTTATCACCACCCACCGCTAACTCTTGGACTACTCTTTTACCAAATAATAGTGGAATTGACAGTAACATTACAATACCCCCACGGCTGAAAGGGCGAGCATTTTATTGTAACGGGGATTCGAACCCGCAGATTACGAGTCGAGCGCCTTAACCACATGCCCAGGCCGGACCCTTAATATTGTATATTGTTTCTTTAAGTCTATCTAAAGTATTCTTTTGAGACATTGAATATTTTATTTGTTCATTTAAGCCTACCTAATGGATTGTTTGGGACATTTAAGTATTGTTTGTAAATAAAGAACAAGTGATATTTCTTTCTTGGATTAGTTAAATCGTGAAAACTAACGAGATAACGCAATACCATTACATAAAAATGTTTTATCTCAACACTTTTAAAATATAACAAAAACTTTTAGATTGTTTCAAAGCATTTGACTGAGTAAATAGGCTTAATTGTCGATGAATGTTATTAGCTCACCACCCATTACATCTGTTTCACTGTGCAATTAACGAGTGTCCAAGAAACATTTCTGTGTGTAATGGGAATGCATTAGGACTGAAGAGAATTCCGCTTGATAAACTGAATTAACCTTTCAGTTATTATATACAGGAGGTTTAAATGTGTTTCTGTGAATCCAGTTGGTTTCTTGATGTGTTTTTGTGATGCAATTTGTTTGAACTATATTTTTCTGTCAGAACTGGTTTAAACCATTACGACTCTGTACATGATTTTAACGGGCTAGTTAACATTCATTTTGTTCAATAGACTGATGAAATTTAATTGAATTTTATCATCCTCGAAATAAATGGTTTTTTCGCCGTATCTTCTCTATCGATGTATCTGTGAAATTAAACAGGATTGAGAAAAGTTTCAAATTGATCTGAGTCCAAACTGGTGTTTAATCAGCTAAGCCTCGTTGAAAGCGTGTAATACAACCATATAGAGCTAAATAACAATGTGATGGTACCATATGGAGCTAATGACCAAATAAAACTACCATATATAGCTGAATAACTATGTGATACTACCATATGAAGCTATAGGGCCATGTGATATTACTATACAGGTAAATGATCATGCAATACTACCATATGAAGGAAAATAATCAAATAATACTACCATATAAACACATATAATCACGTATTACCACCATATGGACTCATATAATCATGTCTTATTACCATATGGATACATAAAATCATGCGATACTACCATATAAACAAATATTTAGATGATGTAGTATTTATTGAACTGTCAAAATATGTTTGTAGGAGTTTGATATAGATATTAACATTACAAATTTAAAAGTTCTCGTTGTGTTGATGTTGAGTAAACGGTTAAGGTCATAGACCACTAGCATTCCAACACGTATGTCTCTGATTTTGGACTAAAAGAGAAGAGATAACCAGCCAACAGCATTGGCAGCCATAAGAACTTTCAACAGAATAATGGGATTGGCCTTCTCTGTTATAGCTTACCCACAATCGAAAGTGTTCAGTGGCACTGCGACACAAACCTTGGACCTTCCAATTCATTCGCTAATCACTAGACCAATAACGAGAGAGTGAAAACTGTGTACCAACAGTAGTATTAATCTTCCAACCACTTACCTAATATCTATCTGTCTATTTCTTGTCGTCCGAAACATTTTCTGGGATACCAAAGGAAGTAAGTGGATGTATGAATGAATAATGTAATAAGTTAGTTTTATAAACTTTACTTCTATTGGATGACAACTGATTTAATCGGACTAATAACATCTATTATTACTTGAAAGCGTAGTTCTACGCTTCCCTTAATACAAGTTGTATTCGCGATATCTTAAAATATTCAGTATGACTGAATTGTTACTGGAAATGTGAGCCATGCTCACCATCACGCCTAACCTCTTTAATATCTATATCTTTCTTGTCCAACGACAGTATACTTCTTTTGGTAAGTACATGGCCTATCTAGAAATATATTTCTCACACATCATCTTCGTCTGACCTATTCAGTAATGACATCTACTCTATATAACAACTAAATCTGAATTTTTTTTTACGCAATTTCATTTCTACGAATTTATAAAAAAAAAAGTGCCCTATATAGTAAATGGGCCAATCAGGTCATTTTAAGTGGGCTTTTTAGAAAAATAAAAACGACCAGTGCAGAAAGATGTTTCCTTCAGACTTCACTTATTTACCTGCAGTTTATATCCAATAACAGCCTCAAATTTTGATACTAAATGTTCCGTGCAAGAAAAGGCGCCATTGAGTCTAGACAACTACCAACCAAAAATTGGTTACACATGCGTATACTACGTGATAGCTACCATGCTAGTATATGGAAATTCTACTTTGGAGACAAGACTTAAGAGCCACGCGGAATACTTAATTACTTCATATACAGTTGGTGTCCTTCTGAAACCCCGAAAGTCATATTTCAAGATCTGTTTGTTTGTTTTTTACGCACAAAGCAAAACCGTGAGCAGTCTGTGTTCTTCCCACCACGGATATCGAAACCTGGTTTAAGCGTTGTAGGATTTTTGCTGAGTTACTGAGTGGTTTAATTCATAATCATTACAAAAGGTGTCGTATTTATTTTAATATTCTGAACATTATGACTAATTACAAAACTCCCACTTGTTCGGTATGTGTGTGTGTTTTCCTACAGCAAAGCCATGTTGAGCTATATGGTGTGTCTACAGAGAAGAATCGAACCCCTGATTTCAGCGTAGGACAGAAGGGTCTGTACAAGGTACTGATTTGAAACCATTTCTCTCTTGTTTCTTCCCTTGCACACAAAGCCAATAAAAGTGCATATTTACCAAAATGTACTCGATTATCGTGTTGTTCTTGTCAAGCGCAAAGCTACACAAAGAGCTAAAGGTGCTCCGTCAGCAGTGGGTATCGAAATCCGATTTTGGGTGCTATAAACCGTCAGTCTTAACGCTGATCCGTCTGGAAAGTGAAAAAAAACAACAATAGTGATGCACTATCATTGAAATAGACATTGGAAACGTTTTGGACAACAGTGTACTAATTACAACGAAGGTGTACCAGTTACGGATGTTAAACCTTCTAAAGTTTACATCTGATTCTTAGTTAAAACATCTATTAATTTGTTTCACAAGAAATAACTGACATTTTTGTTTGTTAACTTACTTATTGTAAATACAAAATTACACAACGGGTTATCTGTGTTCTGTCCACGACTGGCAACGAAACCCAGATTTTAATGTCGTAAGTCCACAAACATACCGCTGCGCTATAGGACGAGGGCTTTTAACACATTGTCTTCAGCAGATGTCATCTAACAATTTCAAGCCCCCATTTTGTTTTGTTGGATAAGCAAAAAATTCGCCCCACCCCCTCGTGGTTTGAAATTTCAATCACCAGGTCCGTATCTCTGAACGGCTGGTATGGGTATTAACGCTTTTATTGATAAACAGAGAACAACGTTTTGACCCTCTGAGGTCATCTTCAGGTTAACAAAGAATCAAGAATTACCAGGTCTCAATGTTATTTGATCCATAAGAATAAATGTACTCATCTGATGGCTTAGTATATTTCAGCACTAAAACCTCTCGCTTCTGTTACGTACTAACTTATTTTGAACTTTTCATCAGTGTATTTTATGTGTATTATGTATATATTATGTATTATGTATGTATTGTATCTGCATTATGTATATATTATGTATTATGTATGTATTGTATCTGCATTATGTATATATTATGTATGTATTGTATCTGCATTATGTATATATTATGTATGTATTGTATCTGTATTATGTATATATTATGTATGTATTGTATCTTTATTATGTATATATTATGTATGTATACGCAGTCCTATAGGATACGACTGCTCCAAACTAACGATATACTTTGTAAAAGATTCGAAATTGTCGTATTGTTTACTTACCATGAAATAAACTCGTTTTTAATTTTCCCAAGATATAAAATATCATTCTGTAGTAACTATTTTTAATAATATTCTAATAAAAACAGGTTTTCATTTTTAGTGTCCTCATTACACTACTTTTTGTTTCATTAATGAAATCTGTTGTAATTGAGTTGTTTTAATTATTTGAAAATATTCCTCTAATCAAAATTGTAGTTTAGAAACAAAAGACTAGCAGTTTGTCTGACACAAAAATGTATGTTCAGGCGCTCAAACAAAGGTCGTGCTAACTTCTTGACTATTACAAACTTATTGGTTAGTGTTAAATTATGGGTTATTGTTTATTTATAGGCTATTTCTAACTTATACGTCATTACTAACTTAAAAGTCATTGGTAATTTATAGATTATTACTAACTTATAGGTCACTGCTAACATATAAGTCAGTGTTAAGTATCGGTCATTTCTCACTTGTAGAGACATCGTTTACGCGCTACTTTTAGCCGAAACTCATGTAGGTCACTGTACCAAAACGTGGATTATTTGTTTGTGTCCTTGTTGTTAATTACAAAGTTACTCAACAGGCTAGTTACGATGTGCCTACCAAGAATATCAAAACCCGGTTTCTAGAGTTATTAGCCTTTAGTCTTACCACTGAGCCACTGATAGATTCGTGGTTCCCACTCTTTATATAACCATCTTCAAGAAGAGTTACGCCATCTCCCACATTTATGGGTAATATTCGTTTTCTTTTTAAAAGTAATTTCCTTCCCGCGTCTGGCTGCAGACAGCGAAGGATACTACAGAGTGAGAGGCTATGGACTAGAGCACCCACATCAACTCCTTTTATATTCTCCTCCAAGCATATGAGACGGGCGAAGCTGAGGTTAAACTAGTGTTTGTGTCCTACTTCCAGAGTGGTACCTCGAAAGGCCAGGACACATTACAGATGACCCATTCTACGTATGACTTGTGATCCAGTATTAGACAACCGTTGGCGTTTTTATTTTTTCAAGTATGTGTTCCGTTCATGTATTCACTTCGTTCGTTGCTCATTTTATTTTATTTTACTTTAAAATTAAATTTTATATAAGTCAAATATTAGGAGGCGTTACTACTACTACCACAAATATACACATAATACGCAATTCAGTAAATTGAGCCGATTTTCATGACTTGAATATCTTACTTACAAGTTTTCGGATGTAATCAGCACATTTCCATATAACCATTCGCTAAAGATGGTCAAAGATATTTCTTATCCAGAAGAAGAGGTCATATTCCATGAATTTCTAAGGGTAAAAAAAACTATAATCCACATCTTCTGCTTAAGTACATCCAACATGAATCCATATCTTTTGGTACAGTAAATCGAACTAAGCGCAGTAACTTCCATTACAGAAACTCACTGGTCTCTTATGTTTTGGTAAATAGAATATTGTGGAAAAAATGTAAAACATGTAATGACCACGGTTTACTGAGTTCTGAAACTGTATGTAAATGTCCTATTAATATGTAAGCAAATGTAGCCTGAAATATGCTAGTCACATTCGTTTTTAATCTATCTTTAGCACACCATTAAATCATTATTTTACATAAAAAATGTTATTGGAGTTAGGCTTAGTTAAATTAAACTATAGAAAAATGTTTAGAGGCCCTGAAAAAAATGCAATCGTTTCATTGATTAGAGAGTTAGAGAAGGGACCAGCTTTAAGTCTTGCTATAATGATGCTTACGTGCTCGGAGCTTTTGTTCTCCTTAACTGACAAGTTTAATTGCGAGTATTTTATTAGTTCGAGTCGATTGAAAGCAAAAAAAATTATATTTTTTAAAATACGCAGAATTCCTCAAGTTATTTTTTCTGCTAAGTGTAAAATTTTGTACAGATAAGCAGTTTACAATTTCAGATGTATATATGTTCAATATATTCAAAATCTTTGTCATAAATTTATTTCATGCATCGTTCCAGTCGCGTTACTTACATGCACTTCATAACAACAGTAAACAAAACAACTTTTCAACAAGAAAGCTGTAGCTGTGTTTCATAAGAAAGGCTTTGGTTTGATTTGATACTTCGCGCAAAGTTACGGGAGAGCTATCTGCGCTACCTGTCCCTAATTTTGATCGATTTGATCGTGACTTATGACGTCCCCATGGCTGAAAGGACGAGCATGTTTGGTGTGACGAGGATTCAAACCCACGACCCTCGGATTACGAGTCAAATGTCTTAACCACCCGGCCATAAGAAAGGCAACGCTACATCTTAATTTGGAATATTCTGTTTTAAAAAAAACACAAACCAAAAAGTATGTTAGTTGCAATTACTTAACTTTAATTAAGGATAATTTTACGTCACAGACCGCCTGCTTGACTTCCACGTGCGAAAGCTTCACAGTCCGCAATAAAATAACTTTGATAACTATAAATCACCCCAACCCGCCGCAGTCAAAGCGCCTCTAAATCTACTATATGTATCTAACACCTTATGTCAGAAGCGACACCTTTCGTTATTCTATTGAACTATCAAAAAACAAATGCCAGATTAAATCGACTCAATAAGAGTGCTGTAAACCACAATCGGACATTACAGTTGCAGACTGAGATTGCTGTTTTTATTGCATTCGAAATATTATAGCTTTATTTTCAAGAGGAGCATTTTACTACTTAATAAAGATTGTTGTTTAAAGTCATTTGTGCTGGGAAGGGCACCTACTTTTGTTTGTGTTTACGATCGATAGCATACCCCTATCCTAAGTTTTTCTTTTTTCTATTTAGTCTAAAACAAATAATAATGCACACTTGAAATATGCAACAAAAACAATTTAAAAAAAAGTCGAGATGATAAGATGTATCTTAGTTACAGAGGTATCCGAAAAGAAGACTCCTCAAAGAAGAGGGGATGCGCTATCTGTCAGATTTATATACTGTTAGTATTACATGTCAATATAACGTCAACATTAAACGCCAAAATAAAAATAATGATGAAACATATAAGTGACCAAACCTATAATTCTCAGTTCTGAAACTACCAATTTTCATTTGTCGGGGGTTGCTCCTAATGGAAAATAAATTAAAACGAATTTTCCATAAACAAGCCACTGGAGAAAATAAGTAAAACTTGCCTCTTAAAGTTGGGTTTAAGGCATTCCAAAATGGTTACTTAGTTAAATGAAAAATACAACTAATCCTAAGATGCCACAGAAAAAAAAAACCACGTGGTAGTTTGAATGATAAACCATGAAAGCAAATAAAATCGGTCATTTCTCTCTAATTGTATGTAGAGACAGGTGTAGAGTTTAAAAAATAAATAGATGTTATATTTACGTTTATAGTAATTATTTCAAACATAAACCAAGTAACAAAATATCGTGTCACTATGGAATTTACGTCCAAAACACGTTTTGTACGTATATAAAGGTTAGTCATGAATCATTTATACATGACTGAAAGTCGTTCCATAATGAGGAGAACACCTTTGATTTGGCCATGAGGAGAACACCCTCGATTTGGCCATGAAGAAAACACCCTCGATTTGGCCTTACCTACCAGAAGGTTTACTAGTTTAATAAAAAAATGAAAGAAAAAAAAGTAGAATATTAGTTCATATTATTTACTCTTACGTCACGTGCACCATAAACGAGTCTGTTTTGAAATCTGGTCAACTCTTGGTCCAAGGAAACAACTCTCCATGGTCAGTTGACCTTTCGTCACAACAACTCAACCTTTTAGTAGCTTTGATATTATTGTCTCTAAAAGACAACAGGCTGAAAATGTGTTCTCTCTATAATATTATCTGTTTACAGCCTGAGAAAGGAAGAAACATGAAGAAATGTATTTCCAACTTAGCTTTCACATCCGGTAATAAATTGTGCAAATCTAATCACAGAAACGTATCATCAACAGATCTACCGAGGCGTTGTTCGGTATTTCAGTGTTTGAGAAATTTGGACCTTTCTCCTTAACAGTTTATTCAGTGGGTCTTCTACTGATTAAATTCCTACTTCTCTTACACAGTTTTTGAATAAACAAACTCGTAAACATTATTCTAGCTCGATGTCATGTTTTTATTTATATAATTTCATTATGTATATATTTGTATCAGCATGGGTACTTTAGACAAGAAATGTACGCCGGTCATTATAGGCCAACTTGATAGAAGCTAAGTTGCTACTAATTATCTCGACAACAACAAAAACTATGAATAAAGCAGTATTCTTTAGTTTACAGAAGTCATAAAACATGTCCTTAATAAAACAACAATATATATATATATATATATGTAGAGAATACTAATACTGATAGAGTTAAGTAAATTAAAAAAACAAACAAAAGAAAGAACTGCGTTAAGAACATCAGATCCAAACCTTTTACTTACGGAAGTTTGTTATGAATATAAACAAGTCGAAACAAAAGTAAAACATGTTGCACGAATCGAAAGAATCTCCAGTGTACAGGCTATAATGTACGAAATAAAATGTATCATAGGTTTTGGAGGTGACTGTAAAATAGACCCACATTGCGGTGGGGATACACCATCTATCAATCTTAACCTCCGTTTGCCAGAGCGAGATATGGGTGACGAAGCACACAATGTCGCACTGTAGAAAAACAAATAGACAATAAAAGCAAATAATAATAATGTGTATACATTTTGTTATTGGTAATATTTACTAACGGTATACTTTAAAGAATTTATTCCAGTAGATTGGACTGCATGGGTAACATACATTCTAACATGTCTGACATTCATACCATATTTTTCATATACAACAATAACCAATACTTTATTTCAAATTCATTTTCTATATTTCACATACAACAATAAAATGAATTGTTTCCACTTTCTATATTTCATTTACTACAATAAACAGAACTGTTACCACATCCATTGTCTATATTTCAAGCACAACAATAAACACAGTTGTTACCACATCCATTGTCTATATTTCACGTACAACAATAAACAGAATTGTTACCTCATTCATTGTCTACATTTCACGCACAACAATAAACAGAATTGTTTCCACATCCATTGTTTATATTTTCCACACAATAATAAACAGGTTTACTTATTATACACATAGTTTATATTTGATATATATTTTTTCAAATATTCAATTATAGGACCTTTTAAGTACATATTTTAATTTTGTGTGTAATTATCATGAACCTTTAACCCTAGTTTTCTCTGTGTACAGATATTTTTAAGTCGAGTCTTAGACAAATGATGGACCGAAAACCTATTCTGATTATTGTTGTGAACACGTTTAATTTTATCCATTTAAACTAAATTATTTCCTGTTGAAAAAAATATCGTATTAATGTTTTAAATTATTTAAGAAGTGTTTCAGTACGGATTTCAATATAAAACACTGGTATTTCTATAACAACTAATGGAAGAAACAGCATTGATATTACACGTTGTTCACCATCCAATTTGTGTGTAACAAACTTGGTGAGTCGAAGAAGTAGGCGTGGCAGGTTTCATTTATTTACATTTTTCACACTTATATTGAAACTTATTACCATACGTAAATGTTCAGTTACATGAACGTGGTGGCGTCTTACTCTGTCCCATATCGTTTACCCAGCAAGTACGTTTTTATTGATTAATATTATTGACAAAAACAACATGTGGACCGATCTTACCAGAAGAAGAAAGATCTGTTTGAATTTGCTTTAAATTTTGCGCAAAACTACACAGAGGTTATCTGATAGCCGTCCTTAATGTAGCAATGTAAGACTAGAGGGTTTGTTTGTTTGTTTTTGAATTTTGCGCAAAGCTAAACGAGAGCTGTCTGGTCTAGCCGTCCCTAATTTAGCAGTGTAAGGCTAGGGGGAAGGCAGCTAATCATCATTACCCACCGCCAACTCTTGGGCTACTCTTTTGCCGACGAATAGTGGGATTGACCATCACATTTTATAACGCCCCCACGGGTGAAAGCGCGAGCATGTTTGGTGTGATGGAGATTCGAACCCGCGACCTTCAGATTACAAGTAGAGTGTCTTAACCACGTGAAAATGATAGAAATGCGGTGAGGTTTGACTTAAGGGGGAATATTTAACTGAATTAGAAACTAAATGTACAGAGTAAATAAATAGGTGGCGCTGTTCTAGAGATACAGTTCTATAGAAATATTTAACAGGTTAACTTCTATAATTTTACCATTTAGTTATTTGTACCTGTAAAAAAAAAGTTTACCTTACTTCCATTATACGTTTTCATTCATTTTAAATTTATTAACGAGAAAAGTGAGCTACATATATTGTTCAGTTCGTTGCAAAGGTTCTTCCTTACTTCAAATGTAGCATTACCTTCTTTTCTTCAGACTAAGTTTTCCAGGTTTTGAATCATGGTTACGATGGTTTGATATAAATCAACTAAACGTTGAACGAAATACGCGTAATGAATTCAGTTTTAGGTTTTTTGGTTTCTTTGTTTGGAATATTTTTGCAAGTATTCCAAATGCTGTCTGTAAACAGTCGTGCCTAATTTCGGACAGATTATACCATAAACAGTTAGTGAGTTACTTTTATTCTGACCGAATAATTGGATATGATTGTTTCTCCTATTGTTCACCTGCGGCCACAAAGTGTAGAACGCGTTTCAGCGATAACAGGTCATGAATCCTCCGTTACCTTCAGTTCTGGCAAGCTAACCACTGAGTCATGGACAGACGTTTCGAGATGCGCATTTATGAACTAGTATACATGCTGATCAAATATAACGTTTACATAACGTTATTACAATATTCATAAATGTATTATTTCTCTTGTTGTTTATATTTTTGTGTCACTAATATCTCCTAAAATTAATTTGTAAACTACTATAGGAAAGAAATAGCAGGTTTCCACTTAATGACTGTTCCAACAATGTTATTTTTTTTCTTTTTAGATGCTACAGTGACAGTTTTCTTCTTCCAACATGCAACAACAATTGTTTCAACAATGACAAGTTTCTTCTTCCAAGGTACAAGAATGATTGTTCCAACAATGACAGGTTTCTTCTTCCAAGATGCAAAAATAATTGTTCTAACAATAACAAGTTTCTTCTTCCAAGATACAACAATGATTGTTCAAACAATGACAGGTTTCATCTTCCAAGATGCAACAATGTTTCAGTTCTACAGCTCATATTTAAATTAGGTTTAGAGCGAATAAAGATATTAATAATCATTTCTAGTGATGATGTTTATTCGCAAAACATTTTCGAATTTCATTGATGTTCCGTGTTGCTTCTGGTCTTTGTTTATCAAGAATAGCTTGTGTGTATCAATGTCACACCGCTGTACGTGTTTCTGTATACAGCGACAACTAACCTGTGACAATAATAACGAAATGAGTTATAACAGAACTGAACCTATATTTCGTGTGGAAATAGCTTCCTAACTGGTATATATCCCTGCTTCTCTCCTTAAAATGCTTATTCGTTTATAGACAGAAATAAATACAAAATGAAATATGTTTAAAGTTAATTCTTTAAGACAACTTACTTTTAAATGTTACATTTTCACACAAGAATGGGTTTCTTTGGAATTTTAAGAACGTGGTTTAAATGCATTTTCCTTGAAACGTTAAGTGCTTGATCTAAAAAAAACGAAAACTCTGTAATATTAATTTCCTCTTCTAAAAACAAAACACACTCTTTCTAATGTTAAGTTTGGTTCTAAAAATATCTTCCTTGGAATATTAAGTGTTTGTTTGAAAAATGTCTTCCTTGGAATGTTAAGTGCTTGTTCAAAAAATATTTTCCTTGGAATGTTAAGTGCTTGTTCGAAAAATATCTTCCTTGGAATGTTAACTGTTTGTTTGAAAAATATCTTCCTTGGAATGTTAAATGCTCGTCCTAAAGAACTTTTCTTTGATACGTAAAGTTCTCACTCTAGAGAATCTTTGTAATATGATGTCATCGATATTTTCTTTGAAATGTGAATACTAAAATTTTTCATGACATAAATCTGTAAATTACCCACACATTATTTGAAATTTTAGTCATCATATTAAGACAAACAACTCAGTTGCAGAAGTGCATATGGGAAACCCGTATCACAGTTTTGCATGTGTATTGCTACGAGACTGTAGAAAAATGTTAGGTTTCATCTATTCTTGGATTCTTTACTTGTCAACAATTTCGAGAAATATTATTCGCTTCGCCAGTATAACTTGTTGAAAGTCAAAATTTAACTGCAACGGACAATCCAAACACAATATAGAAAAATAGTTTCAACATTGATTTTTGTAAACAAAACATGACAAAAATTTTGCAAAAAATATCCTAAATTATAAGAAGTGCAATCGCAAATTCAATTATCAGTGTCATACATTATTAAAATAGCTGCTCGAATTTTTCCTTCCATTTCGAGTTTTTTTCCAGATGACACGATCTTATCAGTACACAATTAAAACAATGTTGATTTACAACAGTTAGGTTTCCTTATCACTTAATGAAATAATACCCAGTCTCCACATAATATACAGACATGCATGTACTAATGTCGAAATATAAGGAAGAATCAGAAAGATTAATTTCCCAATATATCAATATTTTACTCTCACGTAAGATCTGTATAATTTCGTTGTGAAAATTTTAATAAGCATAGAGCATAAACTTGTAGCAATAAATAAATTAGTAATTAAATTATGAATAACATATCTGGTGAGTTCTTATGCATATATATATATATTCTCACTTCTTATTTATTAAAGTCTAAATTCGAGTCTTAATGTGGAATCTTATTTTTCATCAGAAAATGTTGAAGACTCATTTATCATTGGAAGAAGTTTGATTCTTAAAGGTGGAGCCTCATTTGTCATTTGTAAAAATTCGAATCTTGAAGGTGGAGCCTAAATCGTTATTGGGAGAAGTTTGAACCTTGAAGATAGAGCCACAATTATAACATAAAAGATCTTTATCCTGATCTCTTACATTATTTATTCATTATTCTTCAAAGCCACAATTAACAAGATAAACAGAACTGTTATTTTCTTCTTATTTAAAGCCAAATATAATTCCAAATTAAACTGAATAAAGATATTTAACATTAAAAACTTCACTGGTAACATAACCATTACTGAATTTCACTTTAAGTGTTTATTTTTTATTTTCCCACTTCAAAGTTTTTTTCATAGCAGTATAAACATGTCGCTAAATAGTTAGAGCTGAACAACGACAGAAGTGGTGAAACATCCCAGAATGTTGAGTTTTACAAGTTTATTAAAAGAAACAAATTACAATTACTTAAATGTCAGCAGCTATTGCATTCAATACTCATTTTAGTAATAAAACAGAACTAAGAAAGTTTGAAATGTATATACATATATAAATTGAAACTCTGTTTCAATCTGTAGAATAATTCACCCAAGTTCGTGATTTCTACTGGTAAATTAATTTCCTTGTTTGTTATTAGTGTACTTACAAAGGAACAACAAATATTTGTGTTAATGCTGCTTGTAATTTTGTGTATATTTGTACGTAAGATTATTTTTAATTTATGTCAAAAAATAACAAAAATCTTGCAAGTAACAAAATGGCTCAATCTTGCCAGTCAGTTAGCTTTTCGATTTTTATTTGTTTTTATTTGATATGTATTGTTTAAAAAGTAATAGTTGCTAACGAAATGGAGCTTTGTTCATTTTATCAGGTCCTGATACAGCTGTTTCACTGTTGCCAAGAGCTAAAAAAATCAAAATGGATTAAATATTACAAAATGAAAATAAGTTATTTATTACGAAAATTTATCTTAAGAACAGTGACATTATACTTGCGTGTAATAATAATAAAAGACCTAGAAATGAATAAAATATTTTGCAATCGTAGTTAAATATATCTATGTATACACAGTGCACGTAAACACCATAATTTTGATATAGTGAACGTACAAATACTTCATGTTATTTCTTCACCACCTTCCTGTCTCTCAACTTTTGCATTAATATAAGAAGCGTAGCGTATGATTTTAAAATGTAAATATGTGCAATTTATTTGACTATTTTAATACTATTAAACTACGAGGTTAACACTCATACGTCAAAACCTTTTACTTTTGTCTGTCAGCAAAAAACAATTTAATATTTTCTGATACCAGAGCTCTCCTTCGTTGTAACTTCACACTATTAAATAATTTAATGTACGGATCTCGAAACAATAAACCTCGACCTATTTCTGTACTACAATAACATTAATATATTGTAGGAAATAAAGATCTATGGTTATTGTCTTGAATAGCTATAATAAAAACTCGAATCACTTATCCTTACGATTAACATCTCTATCAATATACTCTTTCTTAATTTTAAAGGCGTATAACATTTCTGTTATTATTAGTAGTATATTAAAAAATATTCCAAACAAAATAAATAAATGCAAGTGCGTGTTAAGAGGAAACGGTTCTATTTTATCTCGATTATTTGTAACCCATACTGATAAATCTGCCAGTTTAATGCAACAAATTCTAAATAACTGTACTCTAATTATGGTTTTCTTTTAAACAGCTTTCCATTTGTAATTCACTGTATTTTGCGTTAAAAATGTGAAATTTGATAACAGGAGAGAGTTTGGTTCGTTTTAACGGTTGTTTTCCTGCTATTATTGTACCACGAAATAAGACACTGAAATGAGCTAACAATCATCTGGCAACTCATGTTAAGACCGTCAGAAAAGGTGTCACCAACATGGTGTTTGTTGATACTTTAGTTGATGAATATTGACACCTTTCCACTTTAAAAGGAATTGAACTACTATATTCCTTCGTTGTTAGCTTTGGGGGCATTTATCAATGTCTTGGTTGAAAGTAAACAGCCACCATAAAAGCTGATTTTCTAGTAAGGAAGTTCGTGATTACTGTTGGAAATATATAATCGTGCATAATAGGTTCAGTTAGATAAAGTATACGTTAAGCATTTTTCCAAAACGTGGGGCGAGACCCTCAGGAGGGATGAGAATAACCTCTTGGGGGATCGAGCGATTATATTGGTGTCGTTAGCGCATGAATACAGAATTAAGCTTTTTAACATTTTTTGTTAACGAACTTAATAGGTAATTATTACAACACGTGCAGAATTCTAATGTGTACCTGCGTATCATAACTCATCACTGAACTCATTCTTTCTCTCATTTAAAAGCAGATGGTAGACACAAGAATCCATATTTATTGATGTAGGGGCGTGATGATTTTTTTTACATACTTAACATTGCAATATTCGAGGATTGCTTTTAAAACTTCCCAGACGTCTTATAACTTGATAAACAGATTAAGTCAGATATCAGATTGTGTTTGTAATAAAATCAGAAAACGGATGATGCTACTCACTTCATAATAATCTGGAATCTGTCTTTCATCCCAGAATACAAGTTTCAAAATATCTCTGCTTGGATTAATTTGTTTTAAATCTTTGCACGAAGTTACACAAAGGGTCTCTACACTAACCGTTCCTAATGTTGAAACGAGAGAATAGATGAAATAGCGCCTACCGCTAACTCATTCGCTACCTCATCGAAAATTTGGATTTTCTTCCATCACTCAAAATAACGACCAAAAATTGCATGGAACACAAATCATGGACACTTGTATTTACAGTTTGACACTTTAACCATTATCAAGGATTTAATTGACAAATGATAAGTATATTTAGACACATCTCAAAGCTTTAACCCTAGCAAATTATCTGTGTGCAATACATTGTGAAACTCCATTTTGAAGTTAGTAGCATAAGAGACCTAACAGGTTTAATGTATATTACAATATACATTCCTGTAACAGTAAACACAGTTATACATTGTGAATCACAACTGTACATCCAGAAATAAGCGTATAGGAGGCATTGTTGTACACCTGTCTCAGAATCTTTAATAAAATTACCAATTTATCTTTGGCTGGAGTTTCCTGAAATATATAGATCTCAGAAGAAACGTGACGTTGTCGTAAGTCGTATGGATTGTACTATTTTATAATACTTTAGTACTGTTTTATAATACTATAATACTGTTTTATACTACTATTGTACTGTTTTATAATACTTTAGTACTGTTTTATAATACTATAATACTATTTTATACTACTATTGTACTGTTTTATAATACTATAATACTGTTTTATACTACTATTGTACTGTTTTATAATACTATAATACTGTTTTATAACGTGACGCCTAATTTTTACAGTTCATCAACACTTTTACTGTGTAAGCAGTATAGTTTCTCTTAATTATGTATAAC
This sequence comes from Carcinoscorpius rotundicauda, assembly GCA_011833715.1. Taxonomy (NCBI): domain Eukaryota; kingdom Metazoa; phylum Arthropoda; class Merostomata; order Xiphosura; family Limulidae; genus Carcinoscorpius; species Carcinoscorpius rotundicauda. The sequence goes on along the minus strand of CM022394.1, from coordinate 93,402,190 downwards.
CAACAAAGAAGGTAGAACCATAGAGACTAACAAAACCCACAAAGAAGGTAGAACCATGGAGACTAACAAAACTCACAAAGAAGGTAGAACCATGGAGACTAACGTAACTTACAAAGAAAATAGAGCCATGGATAATAACATATCCCACGTAGGAGGAAGGTCCCTGAATACTTACGTAACCCACAAAAAAGATTGAGCCATGGATATTAACGTAACCCATAAAAAAGTATGTCTACAGGTATTAACATAACCCACACAGGAAGTAGATCTCTAAATACTAACATAACCCATAAAGAAGATAGAGACATGGATACTAGTACAACCCACAAAAATGTATATTTATGAATATTAATATAACTTACACAGAAAGTAGAGCCATGGGCATTAACATAACCCACAAAGAATATAGAGCTATTGATATCAACATAACCCACAAATAAGGTAGAGTCATGGATATAAACATAACTCACAAAGACTACAGAACCGTTAATACTAACATAACACACATAGAAGATAGAGCCATGTATATGAACATAACCCAGAAAGAAGGTTGAGTCATTGTTATTATTATAAACCACAATGAAGATAGATCCAAGAATAGTAAAATATTTGTCAAAAATGTCAACTTTGTCCTTCAATAAAGGATTGATTTTTTTGAGTCCTCAGAACTTACTGGAAATCATAACAATCAAATACAAGGGTTAATCACCCAGATATTTGTCGGCAACTAAAACAATCCAGTGTAAAGTGGTTAATTACCTAGATATTCTTGTGCAGCTAAAACCATGATGTAAAGTGGTTAATTATCCAAAGATTCGGGTGCCACTAAAGCCATGATGTAAAGTGATTAATTATCCAAAGATTTTTATGCAGCTAAAACCATGATGTAAAGTGGTTAATTATCCAAAGATTTTTATGCAGCTAAAACCATGTTGTAAAGTGGTTAATTATCCAAAGATTCTTGTGCAGCTAAAACCATGATGTTGGAAAGATGATTCACTATTCAATTGACTCTTTACATTGTTTTCGTTGCACATAAATCTCTGTGCATTAACCACACTATATTCTAATTTTAGTTGCACTCGAGTCCTTGGTTTGCAACTAGGATTATGATGTAGTATGATTAATTCCCCTAAGATTTATGTCCTACAAAAATCTATGATGTAAAGTGGTCAGTTCTCAAGAAATTCATGTGCAACTGAAGCTAGGACATAAAAGGGTTCATTGCTCTGTGATTTGTGGCCAAGTGAAGCTATGTTGCAGAACGGTTAATTTCCCAGAGTTTCGTGTGACGATACGAGTAGGCCTGGCATGGCCGAGCGCGTTAAGGAGTGCACTCGTAATCCGAGGGTCGCGGGTTCGCGCCCGAGTCGCGCTAAACATGCTCGCCCTCCCAGCCGTGGGGGTGTATAAAGTGACGGTCAATCCCACTATTCGTTGGTAAAAGAGTAGCCCAAGAGTTGGCGGTGGGTGGTGATGACTAGCTGCCTTCCCTCTAGTCTTACACTACTAAATTAGGGATGGCTAGCACAGATAGCCCTCGAGCAGCTTTTTGCGAAATTCCAAAACAAACAAACAAACAAACAGACGATACGAGCATATTGTTTAAGGGAGTATTGAAATAATTACTGCTATGACTGCATTACTTAAAATTAACCCTTAAACAGCAGGAATGTTGTAAGTAGCAGCATCAGCTGATGATAGCTGCCGTTTAAGGGTTAAAGACTAAAATCACATCATAACTAAAGACATTTTTAACTAGCTTCTATTTCCTTTTAAGGTGTTAATTTTTATCCAACAAGAAAGTTTTTTACGTTATTTCATGAATATCAAATCAAATCACACAGAAAATGGTTTGATGGTATAATTCACAAAGCGAATGGGTTGACCAATTAATGAAGATAAATTTTTGAGAATGTAACTTAACTAGGTAGCCCCCCAGTGGCTCAGCGGTATGTCTGCGGACTTACACACTAATATCCGGGTTTCGATACTCGTGGTGGGTAGAGCACAGATAGTCCATTGTGTAGCTTTGTGCTTAATTCAAAACAACAACAACTTAACTAGGTAATTGTATGTATTTAAGGCGCACGTGTCCGTCACCCTCTTAACTTTTCTGCATAGTTCCAAGTTCATTCAATCATACACAGAGTTCTTCAAAAGTGATATGAACTTGAAATATTTCATGTCAGTTATTGAATATACTTTCATCGCACAGACATAATATTTTAATAAATATTTCACTTTTCGAGTCAACCTCTATTCCCTCAATCTCTTGAACTGTTTAACTTCCGAATCACTACAGAATTGTTAAGAACCTTAAAAATTAGCCTGAGATATAATTTTCATCTAATGGCTTAATTCCAATCAATAATCTAAAATAAAGTTTTTATTTATTTATTTATTTTTACTGTTTTGTAAATATAAAAATTTCGTTTTCTGATACTTACAACTAGCTGTCTTCTCCTTTATGTTCACTAAGTGTATATAAAGTTCGCTCTTATAACTATTACGCTAACAATAAGTTTATATCCCTTACCAAACTCAGTTCGTACGATTACAAGCAAGAGTTGATTAAGTTTGAAGTTATACCTAGCCAGCACTAAACCATCACAACGTTTTAGATAAGTTTACCCTCTCTTTATATCTTTGCTTTAGTAATATGAAATAATCAGAGCGAAATGTACCTCTCAGTTCTCACAGTTCAGCTAGCTTCACACTTCAACTTTTTTCTGGTCTCAAGGCTTCACATTCACACTCCAGCCGATTTCTGGTCCCGAGACCCAACACTAAACGAATAAGTTAGAAATAACCACGACGTGCTACTATAAAACACAAACTCAAAATCCCATACCGTGAGTGCGTGTGATAGTTCTATGCTGCTGCCATCTAGTAATGTACTATGAAATTATTTCTGTGCAAAACTTTTATCTTTTATTATTAATTAAACGATGTGTAAAGGTAAATAAACACATACACTCCGAGTTTGAAAGCAATATCTTTATCAAAAATTATAAATTAAATACAGTCAGTTCAATTCACATTAATCTAACTGTTGTGTAATGTTGTGTATCTGTTGCGTTTTTTAAGGATACTCGATACACCATTACATAAAATCTAACATTAATATAGCTTCTTATCTGTTAAGGTCCATTGGTCTGATGTATATCTTTAATTTTACTTTGACGAATAAACTAAGACTTAAAAAAATATATAAACGGTATTTTTTCAGTAACAATCAGCTGCGTATTTCCCTCTACTGTCTGGGAACCAAGTAAAGAGACAAAATTTAGCTTGTTTTTATTGTAAATATTTATTTGAACTATATTGGAAACAAGTACTTTAATTAGATCTAAACATACTATCTCGACAATTATTCAAAGAACACATTTTATTCGGTCAGACTCGGAGAATAAAACATTATTCAAGTAATGCCTAATCTGGTAAGACCGAAGGTCCAGAACGATATAACTGGGGATTCAAACCCTGTTGAAATACAATGTGGATTGGAGAACCCACTGTGTAGTTTCGCTGTTAAAAGGGAACAAACAAACAAAGTCTCGAAACAGTTCTTAGATAAGAACATGTTTAGACAAGTTTCAAGAACATTTTCTATCGAACCAATAAATGGTCCATTTTTAATCTGCAAAGCCAAAAGTAACAAATATTCGAGAAAGACACAAAATAAATCCAGAAGGGAGATTTATTACAAATTATTAAATAACAGCTTCATAACAAAACGTATATCACTAAGTTTTAAAAAGTATAAACAACAATTACATTTATACCTCCTTTCCCCATTTCTCTCAAAAACTAACTGTTCATCTAAGGAATTTCTTGGTTATCTTTTTTCTCCTCTTTCGTTTGTGTGTAATTTGAGAATAATGACTTATTTTTAAAGTAGCAAGTGCGACCCCTATCGCAGACTCTGAACATTATCCAACAACAAAACCAGATAGAAGCGTCTTAAGCCGAGAAACTAAAATATCGTTTTATACAGAATTCACAAAGCAATATTTTTCACAGGAAAAAATGTATATAGAATTATTCTACAATGAATACATTGGTTTGTTTAATGGTATTTCCAGTAAATACGGTGTGATAACACAACCTAATACTAAAGTCCATATACCAAACTAAACATTGTGTAGAGATGGTATATCTGTTATATTTTTGTTTGCTTGTTTTGAATTTCGTGCGAAGGTACACGAGGGCTACCTGCGTTACCCGTCCCTAATTTAGAAGTGTGAGACAAGAGAGAAGGGTTTACTAGCCACCGCCAACTCTTGAGCTATTATTTTACTAATGAATAGTGGGATTAACCATCACATTATAACGCTCTCACGACTGAAAGGGTGAGTAGTTTAGTGTGACAGGGGTTCGAATCCGTTATCCTCAGATTACTAGCCGAGCGCATTAATCACCTGACCGTGCCGGACATTTTGAAGGATCTTACAAGAATCATGCAGATATTAATGCCTTTTACCGAGGGGGTGAACAACAGAAATGTAGCAGTTTTGTACTTATGGTACTCCGACATTTTCTTTGACACAACTATATTTCGAGTTGAAATCTCAAAGTTTCGGTATCTTCGCTTTTAAGTCTTATTGGGTGTTTTTAATTCGTTGTAAAAATATTTTATGTTAAACCCTCGAACCCAGAACCAAAAATTTATCCTCAACCTTTATGTACTGATAGGTCACTAAGGAAACGTGGTTTTCTGTGTTCAGAAACGAATGAAATATGTTGGCCACAAAGTAAATAGACGAAAACAAAAGCATTGCACATTCAAACCCATACGTGAAGTTTTTTCTCAAAGTAAAGTATTTTTTGTTACGTTATCAAATACTATGAACTTACAGGTCCTTAGAGTAGTAGAATTTGCTTTTCTCACTGCGCATTGCACAAACACGGATCTATTAATTATAAGGAACTACATTTGTAACTTGGTTTCTGCTAGGTCAGAGACCCCTAGGAGCCGTTCCTGATTTGGAATTACTGATCAGAGGAGCGATAGATCACTCAATACCACCCACCACACTAGAAGAGCTTGTCTGCATCCTTGACCCAAATAATACGATTGAGTGTCATACCAGAAGAAGCCAAGTTTTATGGAGTATTCAACGGTTTCAAACAATGAATATTGAACCCTGGGTTTCTTAGATTAGTAGGCCTATAGGCACTATAAGAAATTGAATTACTTGTAAGATATTGACTTCTGAAGATTTAAATTTTAGATTTTGTGTCATCTTTACCAATCAACCACTGATTTAGCGGAATTATAACGCTAAAAATTGGTTTGGGGGTTCTAGTCATAGACACAGCACAACAAACAAAAAATTATAACCTCTTTGCTAAGATATTATATTTAGTGAAACGAAATAAAAGCGTTCATAAGAAGAAGTAATGAAAAGCCTCAAAATCCTTTACTTTAAAAACAACTAGTATTAAAAAAGTTGGTAGAGTAATTCTACTAATTCACAAACAATTGCAGTTGATTTCTTTTAGTATTCTAGAAAACAAACCTTAATTCAAGATATAGTTATTTAAAAAAATCTACTATTTGAGATTCAGTTATTGTAGCGAAAAGAAGCCCTTGTTCAAGTTACAGTTGTTTTAAAACAACAAAACCACTGTTTGAGTTATAGTTATCTTAGCGAAAATATTTCCTTGTTCAAGTTATAGCTATTAAAGTGAAAACAAACTACTCAAGAGAAGCTGTAGTAAAAAGTTTCAGACCACGTGACTTTTTGTGTAGGCATGCGCAAAAAGTTGGTTAAATTTAATCTGTTTTTGTTCAATAACATTTCACAAGATCAAATTTGACGCCTCATTGTGTACTGTAAAGCTCTATCAGTGTACCGAATTTAAAAAAAAAAAATCCATACAAATTAAGTATGATTTTCTATTAAATAAATTTCCGTACTTTTAGCGCGAAGAGAGAAAAAAGTAAAATGGATTACTTTGAAATTTGATATGTGAGTAAGGTTTGAATAGAGCATATCCACTGAAATATGTGATAGCTTCGGTTACCATAACCCGGAAGATGGAAAATCGCTAAGTTATCACTTCACTTTATGACACACACCGTGTTATGTAGGTCGTTGTTTTGGCCATATGAAACACCAGTTTTTAAAGTAGTTATGTTAGAGACAACGAAACATGTTTTAAAAATAGTTATTTATTTTGATAATAACAACCAAGTGTTTAAAAATACATATTTATTAACTACGGAACTGTATTTAAGACATTTATTTTAGTACAACTAAACTCTTGTTTAACAAACTGTTAAAGAAGTAACAATAAAACCAGTGTTTAAGATATTGTTATTTAACAATAAAATGCTGTTTAAGACATCGTTATTTTAGAAAAAATAAATTGTTGTTTAAGGTATTGTTATTTTAGTAACAATAAATTGTTGTTTAAGATATTGTTATTTTAGCAACAACAAATTGTTGTTTAAGCTAATGTTATTTTAATAACAACAAACTATAACTCAAGATATTATTAAGCACGGCATGATCTGGTGGTTAAGCGCTCGACTTGTAATCTGAATGGGCGCGGGTCCGAACCCCGTCTCACCAAACATGCTTTTTAAACCATGAGGACGTAATTATGTAGCTCAAGAGTTGGCGGTAGGTGATAATGACTAGCTACTTTCCCTCTAGTGTTACACTGCTAAATTAGGGATGACTATCACAGGTAGCCCTTGTGTAGCTTTGCGCGAAATTTAAAAGCAAACAAGACATTATTTCTTAATAAGGTTATTTTTAATAATAAACTGTTCCTTGAGATATTGATGATTTAGAACTAACATGTTTACATTATTTTATTTAATTTCTGGCGCAGTTTATATTGTTCTGTTCACAATTGATGTCACTGTATTCTATAAACCTAGAAGTATCTAGAACTGTCAGAAAGGTTTCCTTAAATTCTCGTTTCAGTGGTAAATATTTATTTATTTCTATTTTAAAAAATAATGTTTTATTAATTCATTTCTTATACAAATTAATTCAAATATACTATCACCAAACATAATGTCTATATTTTATACACACAGTAAACAATATGAAAACATATTAAACATAAAACTGGTATTTTCTGATCACAGTAGATAACATCGTATCCTGCAAAGTAAAACGTCCCCATTTTATACCCACAGCACGAAACATCGTGATCTGTGAAATACACGGTTAACAATTTAAGTCCACAGTGTCCAACAGACATGGTGACTTGTCCCACAAGATAAACATATAACCATTACTTCCTACTGGATTCGGTATCTGGTGAAACAACTAATTTAAATATACATTTGTTGATTAATTAAAAACCCGATTTTCTCTTAATTTACAATCTTACTATTGCGTTGTTATAAAGTAAATATAACAATTTTTTTCGGTTTTGTAAAAAATGTAGACCAGCGAGTCTTTATAACTACATAGCAATTAATCATATCTCTCAGAGTTTCAGACGTTGATTATATTTACGAGTTGCCGTTTCCCACGTAACATTTATATATGCTATAAGATTGTGTACGATATTATGTGTTATTCATGAGCTAAAAAACATTCTTTTCGGTTAGTCGTAATGTCTCCAATATATATCAATACTTTAAACATATGCATAACTTTTCAATGGATGGCAGTAACCGAAAGTTCTGTAAAGACAGCCGCACGTCAGCAATCGTCTGCTCAGTTATAACACACAAGTCTTTCATCTACGATTGTGCCCGACATGGCAACGTGGTTAGGGTGCTTGAATCGCAATCGTGGGTTAGAATCCCTGTCACACTAAACATGGTCGCCCTTTCAGCCTTGGGGGCGTTATAATGTTACAGTCAAGCCCACTAATCGTTGGTAAAAGAGTGGCGGTGGATGCTGATGACTATCTGCCTTCTCTCCAATCTTACAATACTAAATTATGGATGGCTAACGCAGATAACCCTCGTGTAGCTTTGTGCGAAATTCAAAACAAACAAATGTAGGATTTTCTCAGAAGATCAAGAAACGTTCCAGAAAAAACAATTACTTAATTTTCCTTTACAGAATTATTTAATTAATTAAAAATGCGTTTGTCAAATCTCAGAGTCTATTGTGATCCCAACATCATATGATTTTATTTATAGATGAAATAAAGTTGTATACACTATTTTAATGTTATTTTTGTTTTATGGTCTGGCTTGGTTTGAATTTCGCGCAAAGCAACACGAGGGCTATCTGCACTAGCCGTCCCTAATTTAGCGGTGTAAGACTAGAGTGAAGGCACCAGTCATCACCACCCACCGTCAACATCTTGGGCTACTCTTTTATCAACGAATAGTGGGATTGACTGTAACATTATAACGTCCCCAAGGCTGAAAGGGCGACCGTGTTTAGTGTGACAGAGATTCGAACCCGCAACTCTCGGATTACGAGTCGAGTGCCTTAATCACCTGGCCATTCAGGGCCGTTTGTTTTATGTAACTCGATAGACTATTCTCCACAAAGCGTCTCCTCTGACGTCCCATCCAGGAACATCATTAGAGGAGAAAAACTGATGAATATGAAAAGCTTTTTCAAAGACGGACTAACTCTAGTGTATCACTATCTAACTTCAGGAGATAGTTTCCACTTAGTCTCGTGAAGCTCATAATATTCACTACGCTTTGAGCAATGTGGGGGTTATTTCATTTTAGCTTCATAAATAGTATGTTATACTCGTAATAATGTAAAACCGATTCAGAATATTCAACACGTAAGGTGTTAAAATATTTGTAAATAAAAGGAACTGTCAACAACAACACTTATACGTCAATATAGATAATCGTTTTTTTGTAAAACAAGGGTCAACAGAAAGACGACTGAGTACATGGGAAGCGATGGTGAGTCAACACATCGAAGCACTAAATCTTCAAGGAGTGAAATTTTGATTATTCACTTAATGGACAAATTATGTAAAAACTCGGTGTCTGGAGAAGTACTTCGAAAACTACTTTATCTTTTAGTATAGCCTAATTTCTTATGAAAATATATCACTGCTTCGTGGAATCATTCCCTTCCAGACATGACGCACACTTTCTAGACACAAATATATATATAATGCTGTGTCTAATCGCATTTGTACCTTGCCCAGTCGTTATTAAAGCTATTTAAATCAACTATGGTCTTTCATTAAGAATTCACAGCAGTTTGATATTTAGTTGTTTTTAGGCCTACATTTTTCTTCATAAACACTAAAGCTATTTTCTCCTTACATCTGTTTTGTATACAGCCAATCCTAGGCCTACTTTCTTGACAAACTATTTCGAAACAAACAAAATAAAAGCTCAACCAGTAATATTTTTTGTTGAATCAATTTAATACGTTCATGAAATACAACAGCCGTTCTTAGGCTTACTTTAATATTACGTTCATGAAATACAACAGCCGTTCTTAGGCTTACTTTCTTCCTTAAAAGAAAAAAGATTTAGCCAAAGTTTTATTTTGATTTATACTTGGTATTTGTAGATGAAATTTTTGGCACATTTACTAAAGCGATTTGCCACCGTCCACGATAGTGAATTGACTACCACTCTTATAACACAGCCATGACTATTAGTGCTGGGAATCGATTCCAACTCCTAAATCCATCACTCTACCTAGAGCGAGGTTCTCATTAACTAGTGAGTAACATAATGTAACAGATTCCTATTGTTCGATGTTTTAATTAATTAAAAAGTGTAAGAGATAAAAATTAATTGCCAGTTCGGCTGAAAAAGATAATATCTGTAAGACATCAATGAATTAACACAACTATGCGGTGTTGGTAGTTGTTAAGGAGTCAACAGAAGTAAAACTGTTTATTAAACAACATATAAACAGTCGTCATAATTAAAAAGTTTTACTTTCTATTTATAGAAGGTTTGGTTTGTTTGTTTTGGAATTTCGCACAAAGCTACTCGAGGGCTATCTGTGCTATCCGTCCCTAATTTAGCAGTGTAAGACGAGAGGGGAGGCAGCTAGTCATCACCACCCACTGCTAACTCTTGGGCTACTCTTTTACTAACGAATAGTGGGATTGACCGTCACATTATAACGCCCCCACGGCTGGGGGGGAGCATGTTTGGCGCGACCGGGATGCGACCCTCAGATTACGAGTCGCACGCCTTAACACGTTTGGCCATGCCGGGCCATTTATATAAGGTAACAATACACAAAACATATAGCTTCAACACTATGAAAACCAACAATGTTTAAGTGAGATCTACATATTTCACATTACTATTCTATTACTAGCACCAAATGTTGAGATGGTAACAATAGGCAAAAATCAGTAAAACTGTAAAAACAGTTGTTGGTGAGTTAAAAAATAAACAGAAAGCATATATGTTTTGTTTTTTTTGTGTAAGGCTAAAGAAAGGGCTTTGTGCATTCTGTTCACTGCGAGGGACAGAATTCCGGATTGTGTCAAATCGTAAATCCATTAGTTTACCGCCGTCCCATCTGAGGCCACGACGACAATTACTGCTCCACCTACAAGCAAGGAGAATTCTTTATTGTTATTGTTTTTTTCTGCAGGAAGTGAAAGTAGATCTACAAATACATTTTATAAAAACATGAGCACCGTATCCAGTTTCGACTAACTACCTGGGTTCCTACAACAAAGGTATTCGGGTTTTATTACTTCTGCGGCAGGTTACTCTGTATATTGTCGCTTAGATGGCTGCAGAAGGATTTTTCCATTCTTCCTTTCAGATGCAATGGTTCTTATGTCGTTGTTTTTATATCATTATATGACCTTCTTTTCTAGCGTGGTGAATAATTGCAAATGGATCAGTACTACATAATCTTATATTATTGATTTTCAGTTGTTTTAAAATTTAGACAACAGCTGTTTACAGGCCAGATAATTGTAGAATTTAATACTTTGAAATTTGAGGATACATATTCATCAAACTCAACTCTGTAACAACAGTGAATTCATATTAGTAAATAATAAAAAAATCGTTACATTCATTCTTAAGATTACTTTTAATATTGAAATGAGTTTTGTCGTTCGTATAAATTACAGGTAGAAGTAAAAAAGGTAAAGTCAATACTTGGACATCAAACTATTACTAAATATCTCGCTAACTTTTTTATTACAAAAATGAGGTCCCGCATGACTAGATGGCTAGAACGATCGACTCGAAATCTGAGGGTCACTGGTTTGAATTCTCGTCATACCAAAAATGTTCACTCTTTCAGCCGTGGGATTGTTACAATGTGTCATTCAATCCTATTATTAATTGGTAAAAGAGTAGCCCAAGATTTTACACTGGGTGGTCATGACTAGCTCCTTTCTCTATAGTCTTACACTGCTAAATTATGGGCGGCTAGTGCAGACAGCCCTCGTGTATCTTTGCGCGAAATTCAGAAAACAAACTAAAAAAATAGTGCGATTAACATTACATCCTCCCAATTGTTGAAAAAGGGCAGCATGTTATAAGCTTGTATAACAATTGTATAGATTGTTGAAATCAATATTTTTTTATTCACTACATACTTTTGGGTTATATCACTTTTACGTATTTCAACTTGTTATCAGTAAATTGTGACAAAACTTTGAAAGCACTAAGAGATATACGATTTAACCCTACAGGACGATCTACTTTTACGACGGAAATTTTTCTTAGGCCACCTGTAACAGTGAGTAAAAGGAACAGGGAACGTAATCTCGAGCAAAATTGGCGAACATTCTTGTATTAGTTCCTAAAGAATTGGCCTAGTAGGACCAGGTGGTTAGGACGATCGACTCGTAATTCGACGGTCGCGGGTTCGAATCCCCGTCACACCAAACAAGCTCGCCCTTTCAGCCGTGCGGGCATTATAATGTAATGGTCAATCCCAATATTAATTGGTAAAATAGTAACCCAAGAGTTGGCGGTAGATGGTTACGACTAGCTGCCTTCTCTCTAGTCTTACACTGCTAAGTTAGGAACGGCTAGCGCAGATAGCCCTCAAGTAGCTTTGCGCGAAATTCAAAAACAAGCAATCACTTTCACAAGTTGAAAGCTGTGATTAGGTTAAAACACTGCGACCAAAAAAAAAACTATTTACACAAATATGGGCACTGCGTCTGATGGTACTTTCAATGTAACGAAAACACTAATAACATTTTGATAAAAACTCACGAATTGTTTCCATGAGAAAGATGGCAAAATAATCTAAGCCATCCTGTTCAAACAGCCCAAGTTTCAAATCTTCCTAAGCACTTCAACAGAATTTGAAGATTCGTTCTTCTTAAACATGGGTCTAGAAGCTGATACCGAACTATCCAATAAAGTAGACGTTGAAAGATAATCAATATATATGGTCTAGCTGTGGCAGCGATGTCTTCGTCCTTCCAAGAATCATGTTACCATAAAATAATAGAGATCATGAAATTAACAACGATCAACTGTAAATAAAACTGTTCTAAGGACATGAATGGATTAAAGACACACATGGTAATCACGTGAAGCTGATGCAAACAGCTTAAAACCCAAGAACAACTATAATACCGCTTATGTTGGTAAGATCAACCATCTCTCTCGTGGAGGTACTACCAAGATCAACCATGTTCTTCATTGGACGTACTACCAAGATCAACCATGTTCTTCATTGGACGTACTACAAGGATCAACCAAGTTCTACATTAGACGTACTGGATATCAAAATTCAAACTTTATCTGCTCTGTACATTATCTGCAAAATTCAAAGTTGTTCTATTTTTTCTCTGTTATTGATACAAAACCTGTTCTATTGTGTACATTACAATGAAGATACAAAACCTGTTCTACAATGTACAGAGGATATTATCCTCAAGATATGTTCTCTATATGAATACACACGTATTCCAGATTGCATACATTCAATCAACATAACATATATGAAATAAATCAATGAACATCCGTTGTGAAGCCACTACACTGATTGTGATATGAATCACAAATAATCTTCAAAATGACCAGAAACTATAACAAGCATGGATGATGTCCATGTTCACAAGAAACAGTCCACTATAATACCAGATATAATGATGACCATGTTTATAACAAACAGTCCATTATAAGACCAGAAACTATTAAGTCCATGTTTATAAGAAACAATCCATTATAAGACCAGAAACTATTAGGTCCATGTTTATAAGAAACAGTCCACTATAAGACCAGAAACTATAATGTCCATATTTATAACAACAGATCTCTATAAGCCATAAAATATAATGTCAAATTTCACAAATACTTATTTTGTTTTCTTCAGAATTAAAAACATAAACATTTTTGTCAACAAATATCACTTTTCGTTTAAAATATTGTCCGCGATGACTGATATTTTGAACTGGACAAATAATTACTACTACAAAGAGAAGCTAACACGTATATCATGACATTTACGTTTTCAGGACAAGAAATCTTTGATATAACTCCAATATCGTTCTGCACTTACAAGATGTTTCCCTTTAGTTTAAAAGTTTACTTGAATATGTTTTTCTTTTCATTGAACTATCTCAAACTAGTAGACGACTTAATCGGAACAAACTTTAATAATTAGGAATGAGAATTTATTTTCCTTTCAAACTTCGGTTACTCCAGTAAGTAAAAATTTAACTGTTCGAGTTTCCAACTCCCAGTACGTCTACTACGTATAAATGCAAATTACAAGTTGTTTCTGAGTTCGATCTTTTATTTTCAGATCTCTTATATTTTAGATTTCAGAAATCTGAAATGAAATCTTAAAAAAAAACTTACTTTGACCTTCAAACCGAGGGACCATACATATATTGTATAACAATATTATTTCTTCTCATTCCTTTCTGTAACTGAGCTTATATAATACTTGTTTGTCCTATCAGTCTTATTATATAATACTTGTTTGTCCTATCAATTTTATTATATAATACTTGTTTGTCCTATCAATCTTATTATATAATACTTGTTTGTCCTATCAATCTTTACAATCAATATTATTTCACTAAATCCTTTTTTCAAGTTACTAAATAAAAGCGAAAAGTTCCCCGCTTATACAGAAGTCTTTGGATGTACAATGCTAAAACCAGGGATTCGCTTCCCCTCGAAGGATTCAGCAGATAGCCCAATGTGGCTTTGTTATCAGAAAACACAAACACGAAACCGAAAATTCTGTGTATCAAATAAATTTTATACTTAAGTTTACACACTTCGGTTCAATAAGTGTGTGTGTTTTCCTTATTGTAAAATCACATCGAACTATCTGCTGAGTCCACCGAGGGGAATCGAATCCCTGGTTTTAGCATTGTAAATCCCTAGACTTACCGCTGTACGAGCGGGAGATAATTTTGGTGGAAAGAGCGGCTACTTCTATACTATAGTAAATTTATATATCTGTGTGAATAGTGCAATACAATGTCTAGCTACTCAATTCATCATGGCACACAGTCACTCCAGAATACTGTGTGAAGATGTTATTTTGATCCTTATTATTATCGTGTACATAAATTTTGTTTGATAAACTTAGTTAACCCTAATATATTTTTAATGCTCTGTGCTAGAATTCTCTTCCATTTTGTGTAATATAAATATTTATTGGAACCTTAATTCTACGAACAGCGCTAAAGCAGTGTTACAGTTTTCACATGAACTCTAACGCTGACCATTGTTTAGGACTAGTGTGCTTGTACAACCTTTATATGCTTTATCACAAAGGCTTTTTTGTTGTTTTTTTTATATGTCAACCTTAAGACGATTAATTAACATAGTCTGTGTTGACGTAAGAGTTTAGTTTTATAATATAAGACACATTATGGTCATAATTAGTTGTTGTTGCAACGCCACTGGAAAGAAGTTTTTTGTTCCACTCTAGAAGATTGTTGTTAAATTGAATTATATTCAGAACGCATACAACCGCTTGTTACGTGTCACTGGTGAATCCGTTTACTAGGTCATACTATAATCGATTCTTGGATTTAGCCCCTAGCAACAAAACACGGTGGCAGATACTTGGACCCTAGTATCTAGTCATTAGACACAATGACAAATACAATAAAACGTGGCAGTAGATACTTATATCATCAACCATAGCAACTAGTCACAGTATCAGATACTTAGATCACAGCCTTTAGAAACTAAACAAGTTGACAGATACTTGGATCATAAATTCTAAGAAACTAGATGGAGTTGCAGATACTTACATCACAGACCCTAGAAAAGAGACGTAGTAAAATGATACTTACCTCATAGATCCTAGCAACAAGATACGGTGGCGATATTTGGTTTATATACCTTAACATCAATACACAGCGTCACTTACCTAAACCATAGGCCCTAGAAAACAAATTATAAAACATACTTAGATCAAAGCTCTAGGCAACATGAGACAATGACAAACACTGAAAACGTGAAACACAGACAGACATCGACAACAGGAGACACAGACCGACACTAACAACATGAGACACACACAGATACTGACAGCATGAGATACACACAGATACTGACAGCATTAGATACAGATAAACACTGACAACATGAGACACAGACAGATACCGACAATGAGACACAGACAGACATTGACAACAAAACACACACACACAGATACTGACATGAAGTATAGACAGACACTGACAACAAGAGACACAAAAGACACTGATACTTAACAACAAAGGTCGATATCAAGATTACAAACCATAATATCATTCAATATGGGCTACTGGCAGGACCACTTCACACAAAAATGTTTTTAGCTGGATTTTAATCCTAATTGTCCCCCAAGTGTCTCCGCTGTGGGTTTGAAGGCGTATAGCGATAAAACTGGATTTTGGTACCATCAGTTGACAAAGCACAGATGGTCCATTGCGATATTTTGGGCTTAACAAGAAACAAATAAGCAACCAATCAATCCAAGGTAAAGGAAGAAACTCTTCAATGTCTTAATAATAAAATCTATCAATCATGTATTCCTGGAACGTACTAATTACCAGAATGTAAATTCTCCATGATGGTAAACATACATCAATAACTGGATGGAAGTTTTTAACAAGATAAATATTAGAGGATGGCCCTTAGAATTCACAAAATATGTTTTATATATGCAACCTTTGATTTAAAGTAAATATCGACGTGAGAGGTTCATATTCTGAAGGTAGTGTGAATTATATAAAAAAATAACGAATACATTTGTTTAAAGTATATGTAACATGAGTACCTCTTCTTTATGAAAAAGACAAACTATATAAATATATAGAGTTGCTCAAACTGCGCAAGACAGGGGTAACATCAATACGAGTAGAACATTGCTAGAAGTTATAAAGTTCTAAATATACCACAATACACTCCTGAGACAAATTCACAAATAAGCTGTACTACAAAAATATTCCTGTGGCAAATCTATAAACCAGCTATGTTTTATCTGGACAGAAATTATATGTATACTCAAATAACGTTTCTTACAACTAAAAGTCTCGAGAGCGGTAGTAGAATTAAATATTGTAAAAACAAAAATTTAAATGAAAGCCATTATTGGCCTAGGTCTACAGCATACCGAATAAACATCACTAGAATTCAAATCAACCAATCACAAGCCAGAAGCTGCGTACCTATAAAAAAAAAATCCTTTTCAGCAGATCGGGAGACAAATATCCTAATTGAATTTCTTCAAAGAAAACATGATACGAAACAGTAATAACGAGGAGAAATATTTAAAGAACAGAGCTAAAAGATTGCAACACGAAAATAATAAATAAACACGTTTTAGGAGTAAAAATAAAACAAATTAAACCAAAAATAAGTGCAGAACTTGCCATCTATATAGAAATATAAACAAAAACAAATCGAGAAAAGCTGTAAATTTAAAACAATAACAGTGAAACATGTTAACCAAAACGTGCTATAAATCTATGACGATAAAAGCTAGCAAAAGTGATTTAACTAGGGAAGGAAAGTAAAAACATTTCTACAACTAATTAGTATATTTCATTCTGTTTAATTTACTTACATATAGTCTCTACAATCAAGTTCTTCGGTCATAATTTAAAATTTCAAAAAAATATATTTTTTTCTACAGTAGTTTCTTTATCCTTGGTAAAAGTATGATAGCAAATTCCAGATGTCCCAGTTAGACAGTACAGAAATAGTTGAAATAAGACCGATTTCTTCACAATTAAATCAGGTTTAATTGTTTCTGTATTTTTGAAGAGTTTTTTTTTATTTTACATTGTCGCATTTTTTATCATAACTACTAAACTATGTCCACTGTCTTAATAATACAATAAAACAGTCAACTGGAATTCATGCTAGCTCTGATAGACTACAGACCACAAACAGAGTTCGTGTCTTTAAGGATTTCTTTTCGAAAATGCTGTTTTTTTTAAACTTCGAATGTGTCATGAAACTCGCTATATTTTTGAAGAAGTTTGTAAGTTTCTGCACATAAAACTACCAAGTTGTTTTCCAACTGTAGTAAATACACAAATATTAAAATAACAAGTAATGTAACAACAATAACATTTTCTGATGAATCAGATTCATGTACATTGTTTGCTTAAATATAAAAAGGCTTAAAGTACATGTTAAAATATTTCATATGAGAAACAAAATATTAGCACTAAATGAATGTATATTAGCTGATTGAAGGTTAGTTTAAAACATACAACAATTTTATTCTACAGGTCCTTTAAATATAAAAATGCTGGTTTGGTTTTTGTTAACCGCAAATCAAGTTACTCACTAGACTACTTGTGCTCTGCCCAATACAGATATCGAAACCCGATTTGTTGCGACTTAAGCCCGCAGACTTACCACTGAGCCACTAGTAACCATGGGAGAATAACTTGTTCAACGGGTGTATAGTTTGACCAACAAGAATGTCATTGTAAATAGGTTTATTGTGTGTATAGTTTGACCAGTAATAATGTGATTGTAAATAGGTTTGCTGGATTTGTAGTTTGACCAATAATAATATCATTTTAAATAGGTTTGTTGGGTGTATAGTTCGATGTACTGTTCATATTTTTATCGTAATTATTACTAGTTTTCAGTACTGTCCAGTGTTGTTACTTTATTACTTTTTACTGTAATTCGAAGGTAATATTAACAAATTCTGCTTAATCTCACTTCCGCCATTATTTCAGATTTTATCTTAAGTGTATTTTTTAATGGCGTCAATCTCCTATTTCTAGACTTGCTACAGTTCTTCCATTTTTATTTATTAAGACTAACCCGTTTAGTTTTCTGATTCACTTATTCTTCTCTCACTATCCTCCAAGATTTACCACATCTATTATTGGACTCTGTTCTACATTGGAAGTTTGAAGTCTGAGTGAGGATTTATATGGGTCTCTTTTGTGCTATGTTAGTGAGTTTGAGCTTATGGAATCTACCCCACTAAAGCCAAAAGCTTCCATTTCAACTCGGGTAATATAGCTATATGGACATCGTTGTTAGCTAGAAGACAAGTCGTATCTTCCAGCGTTTCTGCCATTAGAACATCCTACAAAACATGCACACAGTTTTAATTATTTTCTCATCAATCTGAAATTTTTTCCATTATCACCTAGTTCACATCTTACATCACTGAAACAGTTTCATTGCAGTATTTTATAAAGTAAATATTATTTGGACGACAACAAGGACGTGATGGCAAGTGTCCAATCGCGATGTCCTCCCCACTTCTAAGGATCAACAACCATGGTAATCCAATTATTTATGTTCGTTTCTGCCTGCACCCACTTTCCTAGATCAATGTTATGATATCACAACGGTCCTTGGGTTTACTCTCTTATTGCCTACAGTTTCATATAGAACCTGAATAACATTTAGTCTTATAGTTTCTAGAGTAATTAACATCTTCATATAGAACCTGAATACCATTTAGTTTTATAGCTTCTGTAGTAATTAACATCATCATATAGAAACTGGATAACACTTAGTCTTATAGCTTCTTTCGTAATTAGCATTTTCATATAAAACATGGATAACATTTAGTCTTATAGCTTGTATAGTAATTAACACCTTCATATTGAACGTGAATGACATATAGTGTTATAACTTCTAGAGTAATTAATACCTTCATATAGAACCTGGATAACACTTAGTCTTATAGTTCTATAGTAGTTGATACCTTCATAAAGAGCCTGCATAATATTTAGTCTTATATCTTCTATAGTAATTAACAATTTCATAAAGAACCTAGATAACATTTAGTCTTATAATTTCTATAGTAATTAACACCTTCATATAGAATCTGGATAACACTTAGTCTTAGAGTTTCTATAGTAATTAACACATTCATACAGGACGTGGATAACATTTAGTCTTATAGTTTGTATAGTAATTAACACCTTCATAAAGAACCTAGATAACATTTAGTCTTATAATTTCTGTAGTAATTAACACATTTATATAGAACCTGGATAACACTTAGTCTTATAGCTACTATAGTAATATACACTTTCATAAAATACGTAGATAACACTTAGTCTTACAATTTCTATAGTAATTAACACATTCATAAAGAACCTGGATAACATTTAGTCTTATAGCTTCTATAGTAATTAACACCATCATATAGAATCTGGATAATACTTAGTCTTATAGTTTCTACACTAATTAACACTTTCATAAAGGATGTGGATAGCATTTAGTCTTATAGCTTGTATAGTAATTAACACCTTCATAAAGAACCTGGATAATATTTAGTCTTATAGTTTCTATAGTAATTGATATCTCCATAAAGAACCTGGATAACACTTAGAGTTAATGTTTCTATGGCAATTAACACCTTCACCTATAATTTGAAGAACACTTAGTCTTATAGTACTAGAATAATTAACACTTTCATAAAGAACCTGGATAACATATTGGCTCGACACCTGTAGTGGGGATGCTACAGTACATTGCATGTAAGAACAAACACTTTGTTAAAAATAAATTTATAATGACTTACTTGAATAAAGAAAGTTATTTTCTACCTTTAACCTGGACGCCATTTTTTGTACCACAAGAGCGAAAGTACCAGGTCAGAGACACTAAATATTAGGCATAGCCAATCAGAAGAGAAGACATTCAGTCAGGTGCACCGCAAGACGACATTCTAGAATAGTCTGCTACAGTTATGAAGTACTCCACGAATAGCCGTGTGGAGTGTATTCAGTGGTATATCGTGGATCGAACCTTAAACGTAACATGCCGTAGCCTGGTTCGAAAATCTTTAGGTTCTACAAGCCTTATCAGTAATAACAGTGAAAAGTTATATCAGGAAATTTGCGATTATGTTAAAGGATAGGTAGAAATAAAGGTAAGTTGTTAATAAGGATGAAAAAGTGTTGTGGAAATCATGGAGTGGGGGAAATAATTTAACATAACAAGGATGAACAAGAATTGTGGAAATCACAGAGTAGGGGAAAGTAAATTAAGATAACAAGGATAAACAAGTGTTATGGAAATCATACAGTGGAGGAAGTAAATTAAGATAACAAGGATGAACAAGTGTTGTGGAAATCAGAGAGTGGGGGAAGTAAATTAAGATAACAAGGATGAACAAGTGTTATGGAAATCAGAGAGTGGGGGAAGTAAATTAAGATAACAAGAATGAACAAGTGTTGTGGAGATCATAGAGTGGCGGAAGTAAATCAAAACAATAAGGATGAAAAAGTGTTGTTGAAATCATAGAGTGAGGGAAGTAAATTAAGATTCTACCATCCCCCAAATTTATGAAGTCTAAGTTACGCCTATCCAACGTTACTCATTCGTACGACTGTAGTTTAAAAACTATTTTGACTTTGTATAACTAGAGAAAAACTAGAAACATGATGAATGGCACTTAATGCAAATTATTTTTTTTTAAATAGTAAAATTATGTCGAATGTTTCTGTTTTAAAATTCCCGCTGTCTTAAACAAAAGATGAGTTAGGCTAAATATTTGGAAATAACACATCAGATTAGGAATGTTCATGTAACATGGTCAGAACAAACAATTTCAAGCATTATTTCAATTCTCTGTCAGTTGATTTACTAATTTCTTTTTCCATATAGACCAGTTTTACAATGTCAACATTTCACGAACGCGGACATGGTCATCCACTTCTCGGAACATCTGGATCTGTTCTTATCAATTAACATGTGGTCCGTTTTGGCTATGTGGTTAGTGCGCCAGACTTGTAATTTGAAAGTTGCAGGTTCGAATCCCCGTTACACCAAACATGCTCGCCCTTTCAGCCGTGGAGGCATTATAATGTGACGGTCAATGACTAGCTGCCTTTCCTCTAGCCTTACACTGCTAAATTAGAGACCACTAACATTGATAGCACTCGTGTAGCTTTGTGCGAAATTAGAATTAACTTTATTAAATTTACTTATTAAGTCTTAAAAAGCAAAAAGTCCTCCAAGCGGTAAGTCTACAAACTTACAATGCTAAAATCAGGGACTCGACTCGACTCAGTGGACGCAGCAGAAAGCTCGATTTGGCCTTCCAATAAGAAAACACACATAAACAACAACAGCATCACCACATTTCATATACGCCATAGAAGAGCAGTTTAGTAAAGTTATTTTATTTTCTTGTTAATTTCCGTTTATGTTCTAAATATGTCCTGTTTAAATTCCAGTCACGTTTTAAATAACTTCTAACAATAGGGTGTCAGAAAAATCTGGAACCATGGTCACTTCAAAACATTTAGAGAATGTATGTTACGTGCTGTCCTTGTAATTCCAAACACGTATGGACTAATGGTAGGATTAACTCGACCTCATGATCTGATAACACCGTAATCAGTCACGTATCTAAAGTTATGAAAACGTACAAATCACCTATAACTCCAGACTTTTCGAACATTCTGTATGCTACTGCTAAATTTGTTTTCGTTCTAATTACATCCCGGTTAAATTCCATTTTAATTCTAAAAATGTTCCAGTTAAATTCTGTTTTATTCTAACTGTGCTCTAGTTAAATTCCATTTTGAAGTTTAACTATGATCAGTTTAAATTATAAGAGTATTCCAAATAAATTTGTTTTTATTCGAATCACGTTCATTTTAAATTCCGTTAAATTCTAACCACGTTTTGTTTAAATACTAATTACGTTTCAAATTCACTTAGATAAAGAAAGTTAATTTGAAGTTTTAACCATAATACAATATTTTCCAGTGGTAACGATGAAGTAATTCCATGGAATCACAGAAAAATACGTTGGAAATTTATTTTCTAAAAGTTGTATTTTGTGGAATTTAATTATTCATTTTGTATTACATCATTTTATTGCCAGTTGTTTGTTATATATGTTAACACACCGAAGACACTAGGGGGGACTATTCCCCTCAATTTTGATCTGGTAGCAAAATGCTCTTACAGTGAGGATTGCAGACGTAAGTGTAACTGTCATGGAAAGTCGTCATTGTTTCAAATTCAATGGCCATAGTTAACATAGCAAATGTTAACTATAATGGATTTGCGTCTTACATATATATATATATATACATAAATAATATAATTATCATTAAGTTAACAAGTTTCATTTTCATATAACAATAAATGCCCCCTAACGCTGATCTCCCTAGATTCAGATATGTTCCGCCGCTTTTGTTAAAGATGTGGCATATCAGGTCTTTATCTCTAAGTCAACTGAAAATTAGCTCTTAAGTTTGTCAATGTTGCTTACATTAAGGAAACAATTCCGACAATAGAATTAAACGTTATTCACAATGTGTTTAGTGACACCATTTTTTATCTAATCTATTTTATCCCCCCAATCACCCGGCATAGTCAGGTGTGTTTAGGCACTCGACTCGTAATCCGAGAGCCGCGCGTTCGAATCCCCGTCACATCAAACATGCTCGCCCTTTCAACCATGCGGACGTTGTAATGTTACGGTCAATTCCACCATTCTTTAGTAAAAGAGTAGCCAAAGAGTTTGCGGTGAGTGGTGATGACTAGCTGCCTTTCCTCTAGTCTTACACTGCTAAATTAGGGACGGCTAGCACAGATAGCCCTTGACTAGCTTTGCGCGAAATTCAAAAAACAAAAACACCGCTCCTAATTGTGGGTCAAAGCCAAATCGAGATTTCTTGCCCTAAGATGAACAGTGCGCAGATAATACATTGTATAGCTTTACGTTAAAAACAAATATTTCCTTCTGAAAACAAAACAAAACATCCTTTCAAAGTTTAATTTTTCTTTAAAAAGTTTTCTTGATAGCTATTTTTATAAATATTTTAAAGAATTACGCCACAAATGTTTGAAGCAAAAACAAAGGTTGAGCGAAACTAAATTATCTTTTGATTTCTTGTCTTAGAATTTTGCACAATTCGATGCATATCTGTTCATAATTTTCACTGATACACTAGAGGAAAAAAAATCAGACAGCAACACTCACCGCCAACTCGTGTTTGATCAAAGAGGTGGATTTAAAGTTTCATTCTTATAGAGCGCTCGTGGACTCAAAGTACGGAACGTGTTTTTATGGCAATAGATTCACAGTCTATACACTAACCACTAGGTTGGCTACACCCGGTCTTAAGTTAGATGAAAATATTGTTAAAGTGATTAGGTTCGATCTTGTGTTGTTAGCATTATAGCTAAAAATGTCGTTATGAACAATATTACCAAAGTAATGAATGTATGCTATTCAATAACGAACATCTTCTGATCTATGTACTTTATAACTCCTAGTGGCATAATAATGATTTACCACAATTTCTTTCATAATAATACATCTATAAACAGTAAATGTTAGTATTTTTAATGCATAGAGAAGCACTCTACACAAACATATGGTATGTGTTAAGATTTGCGTTCTGCTTAAACATTGTTGCGTCTTATATTTTATGTGTATATATATATATATATATATACATAAATAATTATTAGTAAGTTAACAAGTTTTATTTTCATATAACAATATTTGCTACAGCTGTTACAGTCTAAGTTTTATCTTACTTTACTATATCTTCTCGTTTTTTTAACTTTAAGCCTAAAATGCTAACAAATGATATCTAGTATATGTATTGTGTTCGTAATTTTGTTTTTTTTATTTAAAAACTCTGCACAATAAATTATGAGCTATGCTCACCACAGGGATTAAACCCTAAACTTTATCGTTATAAGTTCTCACATTTGCTACTGTGCAGCTGATAGTGGTAGATGTAACAAAATCACCAGAATGAAATATTATTCCCGATATTAATCCACACATCCATTCGTTATTGGTGATCCCCTTAGTGCTGTCTTCCGTTGGGACAGCAGTAAGTCTACGGATTTACAACGCTAAAATATGGGGTTCGATTCCCCGCGAGGGACACGGCAGATAAGTCGACGTGGCTTTGTTCTAAGACAAACAAACTCCCAGCGCACCCTCTGATGACTGGGTAGTAAATATGAAGGCTAACAACATCAAAAACCGAATTACGATCCCCGTGATGCACAAACAGTCCACTTTATTATTTTGTGCTGAAGAACAAACTAACAAAATCCTAGTGGAAAACTGCGCAAAAAGTCTTCGTTTTTTAAGTAATAAAAATGATGTGTTTTAAACAGTAGAAATGTTATTTATTTTAATATCCGTCTTAATATTCGCTCTCATTTAGCATATTTCAAGCCACCTGTTGGTGGCCGAAATGCTTAAAATATAGTCAATCAAAGTAACCACTTAGGTTTACCTGTTTTAGAGTCATAGCAAAGAATAATTTAATTATTCAATGAAATTTGCTAAAACAAGTCCTATATTTTCAACTGTGATTATATCTTATATCTATCGTGTAGAAAATACTGGATATTTTCTGTTTAACTCACTGAATTCAAATAGAAAATTATATTTTTAATGTAATTTCTGATTTCAGAAATACAAATTAAATTTGGAGACATAAAAAGAATATTGTTTTTAATACTGCTTACGATGTTGTTGTTTTGAATTAAGCACAAAGCTACACAATGGGCTATCTGTGCTCTGCCCACCACGGGTATCGAAACCCGGATTTCAGCGTGTAAGTCCACAGACATACCGCTGACCCACTGGGGGGCTACTGCTTACGAAACCAAGAAAGTACGAAGCATCTAGTAACAATGTAACAAATTCAGACAGAGAACATTATTGAATATTAGCATTTCCACGGCAACGATACCAAACAAACTGGCAGAGATACGAGTCAGTCATGTCAGCAACATTCCTTATGCTTTCAACTTGTTGCTGATTTGAAAAATATAATTTAAAATATAAAAATTTTAGAAGGAAAAAATTGGAAGAATACTTCCATATATTTCTGAAATCATCATTAGAAACTGCAAGAAAAAAATGTTTTTTTTCCATTTTCAACGCAGTGCATGAAACAAAAAAGACCCGAAAATCTTGTGTTCAACAGTATGTTTCATTTAGTTTTGATGAATCTTATTACAAATCAAGATACTGACAAAATGGCTGACACCATTTTCGTAGTTCACAAGCATTAATCTTTATCATCTATTTCGTAGTTTTGTTATTGCAGGGTAATGGAACACTCGAGTTTCTAACATTTTTTAGCCATTGATCGCTGGTGTCAAGAAATTGAGACATTCGTTTTTGGCAGTTGATGTCATTTGATTGCTTCAAATAAGCCTAATTTGTCCATAATACCTTTTATTATCATGTCGGTTATTGTGACAGTCAGATATATGAAAGAGATTAGATGGCTCGGGTATTATAAATAAAATTCTGGTTGTGTAAAAACGCGTCTTTTCTTAGTCTTTTTATCACTCAGAAATATAATTCGACTACCGAATTTAAATAGATTGTCTTCTGGTTAGAAATGCATTAATTTTCTTTAGTTCGTTCGAAGTGGCCAGGTGGTTAAAGCACTCGACTCATAATCTGAGGGTCACGGGTTCAAATCACCATAGCTCCAAACATGCTCGCCCTTTCAGCCATGGCTACGTTATAATGTGATGATCAATATCACTATTCGTTGGTAAAAGAGTAGCCGAAGGTTTGGTGATGACTAGTTGCCTTCCCTCTAGTCTTACACTGATAAATTAGGTATGACTGACGCAGTTAGCTCTCGTGTAGCTTTGCGCGAAATTCAAAAACAAACAAACAAACAAAAAACAATCGTTGCTTCATCTAGACTTGAGGATTAGGACGATCCGCTCGTAATCTTCCGGTCATGAGTTCGAATTCGATAACCGAATGTGCTCGTCCATTTAGCTGCGGCAGTGTTATAATGTGTTGGTCAATCCTACTTTTCTGTGCTAAAGAGATGTCCAAAATCAGTGATGGGTTATGTTAACTAACTGCCTTTATCTAGTGTACCACTTCAAAATTAGAGACGATTAGCCTCAGAATAATTTTGCGGAAAGTTTCAGAAACAAACAAACCCAACAGTCCATAGATTTTGAAGTTTAGATTTATTTAAACTCTTCTAGCTCAAGACCACGAGCTTTCTAATTTTCGAAGCTTGAGGGAAGGTTGTCACCATGGGAATTTGAAGAGTCATGACCACTCTTAATTAAAGTGCGCGCGTTCAATGACTTGTAATCATAATTATTCACTGCGGAGTAATTCCGAAACACGAGCTTCATTGCACATACAAGGCAATTTAAGGAGCTTTATTCTCTCGCGTGCATTATAAACAACGAAGAGTAATGCAGATGTAAAGTTACTTATTTCCTACTCGTGTTAGAAAAATACGATAATGCATGTTTGAGGCGCTTGAAAAATGTATTGATTTATACTGTAAATGATTTGTTTACAAATGTGATATTTACAGATTATTACTTCACGTTGCGAATTTTTTTAAATTTAAAGTAAAGGCAAAAATTGTTGAAAACATTGATATTAGGCTGCAATTTAATTTTGCATATTTTCTGGAAATAATCGGCTATCTTCGGCAAGTGACGTCACGGGAGTCAAATACATAAGTTGGTTATCGCAACATCCATTGACTTCAGTGTAAGGAGACGTAGTAATCAACATCCATAACATCAAAAGGCAAAGCAATAGAATTTTTGGGTAAAGATTTATCAAAATCTGAACCACATTATCAAATAGCCACGAAAACAATGAAGTATCAAAATGGCGGAAGGCAATCTTCCAAATCTTGAGAACTGTTCGAACAAGGGCAACTAAATCAACACTTGATTTCCTGTTCTGTATGATAGTCGAATATTTACTCCCGTTAAATAAAAACAATTTGGTTAATTATAATCTATTTTAATTATTTCTATTTCTACCTCAATCAGAGAGTTTCACTTCATTTTTTGTATTTCCTCCTACAAAAATGAGCAGGTGATAATAGTAATTATTATTGACGTTAGGCATAGGATAAAAGTCTTCGATAAATAGATAATAATAACAACAATAGTTAAATCTTAGAAAAAGGCAAGAGTCAAATAAATATTAATAATAATAATGTTGGAATTCGAATATAAGCGTTGGTTAAATAAATATTTATAACAGGAGCAAAATGTTAGGCCTTAGATAGAGGCGACAGTCAAATAGATAATATATTGTTATATAATAAAAACAAATGTTGTTATAATAGCAACAATAATAGTAATTTTTGGTTTATATCAAACTTTAATCCACCGGCTAATCGAAAATAAGAAACCCTAAAGATGACGGCTTCCTTTTATTTATCAGAGACTTCTTACTTTCACTATATGAAACCCCATTCTTGATCAGAAATCTGCTATATTTTAGTTGTTGTTGTAAACACGCACGACATTAATGAGTTACGTATACCTACAGTGATTGTTTGTTTTTGAAATTTCGCACAAAGCTACTCGAGGGGCTATCTGTGCTAGCCGTCCCTAATTTAACAGTGTAAGACTAGAGGAAAGGCAGTTAGTCATCACCACCCACCGCCAACTCTTTTACCAACGAATAGTGGGATTGATCGTTAACGTTATAACGCCCCCACGGCTGGAAGGGCGAGCATGTTTGGCGCGACTCGAGCGCGAACCTGCGACCCTCAGATTACGAAGCGCACGCCTTAACGCGCTTGGCCATGCCGGGCCACCTACAGTGAACTGTCAGCTGTAACTAGAGTGGAACAGGTTGTTATAATCGCAGCGGAAATGCAACAAAATATGAACGTTTTCGCTATTTTTTGTCTTTAGTTTTTTTTACACTTTTCAAAATCGCTTGTGGCAGAATTTTATAATAGATCCTAAACATTATATTCCTCTAAATAAAAGTAAGTTCGTAAATGGTTGTAAATCGTTTATACAAAAATTTCAAATCGCGAATCCGTTTTCAAATATTGACTTCTACACCTTAATAAAGGAAAAAGTTATTTTGTTGCGTAAATTTTTACAGAAAACAGCACCCCCTTAAGGCTCAGCGATAAGATTGGTAGTTTATAATACTAGAATTTAGAGTTCGAACCCTGTAGCGAGCACAGCACGCTGTGCAACTTTGTGCTTTAAAAAAGCATCAGTAACTAACAATATTCGGGTGAAGATTTTCAGGCTATTATTTAATATAAAAATGTTTGTGGAACGACTAATAGCACGAGCATAAATTGAAAGGTAACCATAAAGGGCCCTTTTATTAGTTTACCATACACATACATATATAATACCTGTAACCTAGTATCGTGCACACTAAACGTCATTAAGAGCATTGAACTCGAGGCATGTTATTATACATTGGCACAAATTGACCATTCTAGAGAAACGATTACATCGACTATTTTTATTTTTGAGAATAGCACTTTATGAGCGGTGGGAAAAAAATCTTTGAACACATCCATTCTAACGTGAATGTTAGTGTACGAGATTGGAAAACAAAGCACGCAATTGCTTCAAATTCTTTCCTAAAGAAAGTGCGACACTAAAAAAATAAAATAAAAATTGATATGTTGAAACCAGCATTTTAAACGTTCGTTTTCTTTTATATTTTAAGGGGAAAAAACAACAATTGAATCTTTATTTTCCGATGGTTAACAGGTCGAGATAATTACGATCGCTTTTGTGTGAGTAGTTTACACATGTATAATTTTTTACACAAAAAAATGATTGAATTTAAAGTCAATTTTCGTCTCCTTGACTTTTTTCTAACGTCCATTTTTTTTATCTAAAATAATGTTTTTCCTCGCTAGAATAACTTTACTTGCAGGACTTAACCCTTACAAGCTTTTTTTTTTACTTGCAAATGTTACTTTCGTAAGGTTTCTGACTTGCAAGTATAACTCATGTAATGTTTTTTATTAGGATGTGTAAGCCTTGAAAGGCTTTTTGTTTGGAAGTGTAACCCTTGTAAGGTTTTTCTATTTGTAAGTATAACCCTTGTGAAGTTTTATTTGCAAGTATAACCGTTAAACTTCCTAATCGAAATTAAACATGACAAGAGAATGTTGAAGATGGGATAGTTTACTTGTTTTGAAAATATGATAATTCCATAAAAACTAAAAGTTTGCTATAGAGTTAATTTGATATTAAATGGCTCGTGTTAACAACGTGATAATTCCATAAAAACTACAAGTTTGTTAAAGAGTTAATATAATGTTAATTAAGTAGTCTTTAAAAGAGTATTTATTCCAAACGAACTACAAGTTAATTGAATAATTTGTTTATTCTTCATTAACTTATGTTAATAGCATAATTATTTCATATGAGCTACAAATTTATTAAAGGATTATTTTTATTTTACTTTACGTGTATTGTAAACGTCATTATTTCATATAAACTACCGTTTTACTATAAAATTAATGTATTTCAGGTAATCATTGTCTAGGTGGAACAATACTAAAGGAACAATGTTTTTCTAATAATACTAAAGGAATGATATTTAAAAAAACTGTACTTAAGGAATGATAATAAAGGAAAGGCATTTTAAGAACGGTGCTAAAGGGATGGTATTTTTGGAATGGTATGTTAAAATAATAGTATTTTATGAATGGTAGTGCAGAAATAATAATAAACGAATGGTACAAAATGAGTGTTATTTGAAGTAATGAGACTAGAAAACTGGTATTTTGTGAATCGCTGACAGTGTGACTGAGATGCTTGTTGTAGAAGAGATCATGTATGCAATTCACTCTTTTGAAAGCACTAGAGAAACACAAAAGAAATTGTATTTCCCCTTTTACTGTGCTTCTTGGCTAAATTGCAACGATATGTCAATGGCAATTCACACAGCGCTATCTACTGGCGAAGGCTTCTTGGCGTTGATTTCCTCTTAACGTTCAATTGGAAGTCTTTATCAAGGTCCAAGTGACGTCAGTCATCTCGTGACCCAAATTTTCTCTTGGATTGCTCTTATAGTTCTAGCTGAGGTTGACGTTCAGACAAAACACGACACATAACGCTACAGGGATGAGAACTGTCAGTAGATGGCACCACAATGTAAAGGAAAAAATATATAAACTTTGTTGGCATGTAAGCACAAAGTGACGCAACGGACTATCTGTACTCTGCCCAACACAGATACTGAAACCAGGTTTCTAACGTTGTACGTCCGCAACGTGTGATCAACAAGACGAAACATTGAATACAGTGCAACTGATTTTATCGTCAATGTTTAATTAAAAAAAGGAAATTTAAAACTTTTCACTAACAAATATAGTTGTGATAACTGAGCTGAAACAATAGGAATGACCTCTATTGTCCAGTAGGACTGACTGTTTTGTTCACAAACTTACTGATGTATCAAACTAATAAAAAGTGAACTTAAAAACTTGCAAATAGGAATCGTAAAAAAATAAGGAAACAAGGATGGACAGGCTGTACACTTTATATAATATTTATTCCAATTACACACCTCTATTTTGTCTCCATGCTGTAACATCCAATTACATGTGGTGAAATCAGAATAAGGATTTATAGTTTGAGTAAATAATATCTATATTATATCCTGCCTTCTTTCCTAATATTTTAAACCCTATTTGAAAGTTTTTTTAATTCCAAATTTTTCATTTATCTTTTTTGTTGACTTTTTTATGCTTAACTATGGGCAAATAATTGCTTTATATTGTAATTAATTGTATACATTCTAAGGATAATGAACATAGCTCGCTGATACGGTTCATGATGATTTATTATTGCTATTGACTGTTTAATAGTATTAGCTCGAAATATCAAATATTGACTGCAGCTGAGGATTATCATGGAGGTTGTTGTTTAGTTGTTTATAATTAACCACAAAGCTGCACAATGGGCTATCTGTGCTCTGCCCACCACGGGTATCGAAACCCGGATTTTAGCGTGTAAGTCCGCAGACATACCGCTTAGCCACTGGGGGGCATCATGGAGGTTCATTAGTTGTTGTTGTTGTTGTTTTTGGAATTTCGCACAAAGCTACTCGAGGGCTATCTGTGCTAGCCGTCCCTAATTTAGCAGTGTAAGACTAGAGGGAAGGCAGCTAGTCATCACCACCCACCGCCAACTCTTGGCCTACTCTTTTACCAACGAAAAGTGGGATTGACCGTCACATTATACACCCCCACGGCTGGGAGGGCGAGCATGTTTAGCGCGAACCCGCGACCCTCGGATTACGAGCGAACGCCTTAACGCGCTCGGCCATGCCAGGCCAGGTTTATTAGAACATAGTGGACATTTATAGTTTATGTGTAATTGAATTATATATATATATAATGCATAGCAACGAACAAATGTATTCATAAACTAAGACATAACGCCTACTATGCGCGTATAAACTTTTACTAGTAGAAAAGCAGCTTTTTAAAGTAAAATATATTCGTCTATAGCATCGCTTTAAATACATCTTCGTGTCTTTTGATGTAATTTTTCTTTTAATGTGTAGTAAAATATGAGTGTATATATTTATTTCTCCTTCCCTTCGTATTTAACAGAGATGTTGGTTCCCTAAAGACACCGATTATACAGTGTACAAAGCATTGAGATTCTACATGTTATAGTTGTGTAATGTTCATCTGCTATTGGATGATAATTGCTCCTTTATCTTTTACACATGTTTTTTTAAACATACATCAGATGTTTGTAAGAAATCTAACCTCAAGGGAAAATTATAACATTGTTTACACTAGAATTATGACGTATTTTACTGATGTAAAACATAGAAGAAACAAATCGACTTTTCTATACCTTTAAAACCTTCGCAGTATCTTATTTA
Organism: Carcinoscorpius rotundicauda; assembly: GCA_011833715.1. Lineage (NCBI taxonomy): Eukaryota > Metazoa > Arthropoda > Merostomata > Xiphosura > Limulidae > Carcinoscorpius > Carcinoscorpius rotundicauda. Next base: position 93,370,181 of record CM022394.1, on the reverse strand, counting down.
GTATTCTACAAAAGATGCAATATGCCAAATAGCACTGCAGCCTTAAAAGTCAATAGTAAATGTTTTAAGTCGTTGTTTGAACTAATTCTTTAATTTTTAAGGTGCTTTTTACCCGAATATTCTAGTGGTTTTTTTGGACAATTTATTGCGATCCAGGTTATACATCTTTTTTGTGGCACACCATTAAACACATTAAAGTCTTCTAGTTGCTTTCAAACGTTTATAGTAACCGAAAAAGCGATTTCGTATAGTTATTAAGCTGTGTAAATATCGAAAGGAAGAATATGCGAGTGACATCTAGTGGTTATTTTTATAAGTAATAGATAGAATTATTTTGATAAACTGTATTCCCCTCCAACGAGATGGATACAAGAATTTAATTAATTGGCTCACTTTCGTTGGTGAGTTGTCCATCGGTAGGTCAAAGATAAGTCCATTGGCGTGAATGTTAAGAATCTAGGGTCCGATCCCATGCGGTGAACAGATGTGCATTGCGTATCCTTATACTAAGAAAAACAGCAATAATTTTATTGAGATAAAGTTTGAACTATATATATATATAATTGTGTTATATATTCTAGGATTATTTTCGTATATCTAAAGAAAAACGAAAAATATTTAATTTTACAGTAGAAATAAAACGAAAAACACCTATCCTCTTAGTTTTCTAAATCAAACAGTTTCCTAGTTATAACTTTGATATTATTTTTCTCATCTTGATCCCTCTCTAATAAATCCTGTGGGCGCCCATGATTTTAAGCATAATTTAAGTCTATGCTTCAACCTGTTTGGTGTTTTTTATGTACATAAAATAAACTTTCCAAGATAAACAGTTGAACTCACGATGTAAACTTAAACAGTCAAGTGTCTGTAGTATCGAGGTGATACAGCGGTACGTCTCCGGATTTACAACGCTAAAATCAGGGGTTCGATGCCCCTCGGTGGGCTAAGCAGATAGCCCTTTGTGGCTTTGCTATAAGAAAAACACACACGCATGCTCGTTTTGGCTGACGTGGATCAAATAAACATTTTAAATTAAACAAAGCTCTTTTATTATTATTATATTAATTTATCTTTATTTATTTATTTGTTGTTTTGTATGATTACGGATAATGGACAATAAACATGTTAAGACATTAAAATAATTTATTCTATTAATAACCTTAAAACTAAAAACTAAGTAACCGATTAACTTAGAAAATTAATAAAAACAAAGAAATGGAAAAACAAACCCAGAAACAAATTGGTCATTCGGAATAACCTTTACGACCTCAAAATAATTACCCGGAAATTAAATTAATTTAATAAATTATGAAACGTCTAACTGGAATACAACGAAGCAAATATGCATTAAACACTTCACAAACAACCCATCTTCACATCTTTGATGATGGTCACAATAATATACCGTTTTGACTCATTCATGACCTTTAATCTTCATAATTCAGAGCCAACTGATTTTGCTTAGATATTTTTATATTAAAATAAGCTTCTGTTAAAACCTATTTCGAACCATAAAAATAGAGAAAATTCTAGCGCTGTTATCTTTACGTTTTCAGTAACATTGCCTGTTTTTGTTTGTTGTTTATTGTTAAAATAATGGTTTAAAACTAAAGCTATGCAAATAGAATTATAGTCTACACAAAATATAATTATAGTTAGAGCGAGTAAACATGCTAAAGAGACATTTCGCAACCGTCTTATTTGAGTAATATCTCTTATTTGAGTAATATCTCTTATTCTTTTTATGTAACGGCGTTCTCTTCCAAAAAATGTAAACATTCGCCATTTTTTCTATTTAATACATTTATCTGAAATTTTTATTAAACTTTCGCTTATACTCTATGTATTTCAACAAGATAGGACTTAAATATTTACTTTAATAATGATTTTCTAATCAATTAACCCGGAGTTATAATGAAAAGTGTTTATTGCTCGATAGATGCCGCTAAACGTATCAAAAATGTGATTACCCGACTCGAAAATTTACACGAAGCAATATAAACGTTATCACGCAAACTGTCCTTAATTTTGACCTAACAGACCATAAGAAAGTCAACCAGCCATCAGCACAATCTGCTAACTGTTAGACAACGCTAAATTAATAATAAATTAACGTTACTAATGTGCTGAGCACAATTTTATGTTTAGCCACAGACCATCTGATTTAGAGCACGGCACGTTGTACCCCTACTGTCAAGATTTAAACCATTCGATTTAGATTACCCCCATTGTCAATTTTAAATCATTAGTTAGATATCCCCACTGTCAAGTTTTCAACCATTAGTTGGAAACCTCCACTGTCAGGTTTTAAATTATTAGCTGGGTACCCCCCACTGTTAACGATATTTCCTGATAATCCTATACGTTAACTTAAAAACAGTGTAGAGTGTTAACAACATTATTTTTTGTTTGTATGCAACCATCACACTAAACAAACTTTTCTGTCGATACGACATCGTTTTAATTTTCTTCTTTGGGACCATTTATCGATATGATTTACTTCGCACACAATAGAAAATTAATATCATAAAAAAATATTTTCCATTTCGTTATAATCTAAACTCTACCACTGAAAGTATTTTACTCTTCTGTAAAATGTTAAAACCGGAGCTAAAAGTTTGTATGTTTCGAACATTCACAAAAAAAGACTATCTGTGCTAACCAGCTATAAACTTATAGAACAAGTCAACAACACCCATTGTCAAGTATTGACTCTAATCAAGTAATATTACCTCACTGTTACTCTTATAACTCAGCCGGCTCGAATAAGTTTGAATGTTTTCAGTATTGATTTGTTCAAGTTATCACTTACTTGTGTATTTTTAATAAAAAAATGAAATTATATATATCAACCAGTTTATACAACATTCTCTACAATATTGGTTTGTGATGAAAACTTCGACCATGCGTATGTTTGGCTTTCCTTTAAATCTTGCGCAAAGCTACAGGAGAACTATCTGCGCTAGCCGTCCCTAATTTAGCAGTGTAAGATTATAGGGACAACAGCTAGTCATCACCACCCACTTTCAACTCTTGGGCTACTCTTTTAGCAATGAATAGTGGGATTGATCATCACATTATAATACCCTCACGGCTGAAAAGGTGGACATGTTTGGTGTGACGGGAATTCGAACCCATGACTCTCAGATTACTTCATGTTTATCTGATTATATTATATGCAATTACGGAAGGGGTAAATGGCGCCCCTATGAGGAAGTAAAGCAAACAACCACCTTAAGCCTAGTGTCAGATGCATTAATTATTTGTTCCTAACTAAATTACGGTAAGTTATAATATAATTTTATAAATTATAATTATTATATTATAATATTAGAGTCGCGGGCTCTAATCTCTGTTATCCCAAACATACTCACCATTTCATCTGTGGGGGCGTCATAATTTACGGTCAATCCCACTATTCGTTGGTAAAAGAGTAGCTCAAGAGTTGGCGGTGGGTGGTGATGACTAGCTGCCTTCCCTCTAGCCTTACACTGCTAAACTAGGGACGGCTAGCGCAGATAGCCCTCGAGTAGCTTTGCACGAAATTCAAAACAAAATAAAAACACACTGGTTGGATGGAAATTTGATTTAGCCAATGATATTTATGAAAATACAACATTCAAACTTTCCTTTTTTAATTATTTTTCTATGTTCTTAACTTTTATTGTCGATCGATAAGCGGAAAAAGTGACCTCTTTACTGACTTCCATTTTCGTATAATTTCAACTTTAGTTCCACATTTCACCACCAGAGTGCTATACATCGTGATTATATCCCCTTATGTGTTAAAGTACGCTGCATTTATAAACACAAGCACTGTTACTGTTTCAAGGATAGTCATGTTTCGGCAGGGTGTGGTGCAACCAACATGACGTTCTTACATCATCTATTACTTCGTTGGTAATTAAAAAAAAGAAGAAGTTGATCTATTAAATGGGCGATAACCTGGCTACAATTAGGAGTAACTCAGATAATAAAATAATGTTGAGTGATGTTAAAAAAATTATATTTTAGGGTTAACTAGCTAGATATAAACAACTTGAAGGCTATGGAATGAACTGAACATTTCGACTCGAAATGCAAAAATATCAACCTCCTAAAATAATGCATAAATTAATAACATGAATTAAGTTAAATAAAAGCGAAGAATAGAGAATAGATTTCTGAAATTCTACAAAAGGACAAAAATGAGTTACTACAGTTTTCAAGTACTTTGGGGCTCCCCAGTGGCACAAGGGTATGTCTGCGGACTTACGTCGCTGAAAAGCGGGTTTCAATACCCATGGTGGGCAGAGCACAGATAGCCTATTGTGTAGCTTTGTACTTAATTCCAAACAAACAAACAATTATTCGGTTAACTTTGTTTACAGTTGATAGGTATTTGTTTATAATTTGTTGTTTGTTTGTTGTTAAACGCAAAGCTATGTAAACACGGTTTTTAGTGTTATAAGCTTTCGAAATGCTGAGTCTGCATCCATGACTGCTTAAAGCGTATCGTGAAATTTACTTTGTCTAGAAGTATAATTACAAAGTTAGAATTGTCTAAATCAACCCAAAATAGTTTCTTTAGGTTAAAAACAAATCTGTTTTTGTTTTTTTTATATGTCAATTAAATACGTTTGTGCTTAATAGTAGATATCGTGATGAAATAAAATGGTAGCCATAAAAGTCGCACGTTTAAAACCATATTTTAAATGACTTAATACAAGCAACGTGTGTAACAGAGAATTGACCGAGGAAAACTATAGCTTACTGTACATATAAAGCCGCCTTAATTATTATATACGTGATTGTTCCCCTCTGAGACAGCGGTAAGTCTTTAGATTTACAACGCTAAAATCAGAGGTTCGATTCCCCTCAGTGGGCACAGCAAATAACCAGATGCGGCACTGCTATGAGAAAAAACACAAACATAATATAAATGTTTATGGAATGAACATTAATTTCACAATTTCAACGAATTTTCATTTGAGTAATTAAGTAAGTGACTTTTCCAGACAAAATTACAAACCTTATCACTCTAATTCTTTCATAAAACTCTTCAGTCTGACGCTCCAATGATTCCTTTTGTTTGTATCGAAGATACAGAATGAGCACTGCTTTACTTTGGGTACGTAATTAGATTTGAGGTTAGACTGGTAGAAATCCTGATGAGTAATAAAATCGAATCGGATATACGCGTACCTTCTTGATTTGTATCACTGGTGCACAAAATATCTAACTAATAAAAAGGAAACAAATAAGTATAATAAACATTTCAAAGTGTTATAAAGACAAGTAAATATCGATATACACTTAATCCAGTTTGCTGTAGTAATACAGAACTATTTAACGCTACTTTGGCAGATCTCTTTAATTATGTTAGTGTAAACCAAAGAAGGGTTAACTTTAAGTAACTCAGTTTCTGCACCTTTGACATTCTATGATACCATAGTTGACTAAGTTACGTATATACGTGTATATCAATCCCTATTTGTCTTTAATCCAGCTAATATTTTCTTATACTTGTTTTAAATAACGTAGTAGTTCAAAACCACATCTTAAATTACAGTTGAAATGCTTCGAAGAATTATATTTTCATTCTATACTGCATTTTCAATCACAGATTTTAATTCGTTTCGCATATACGTTTACAAAAGTCAAGGAATGAACTAAGGCATTGGAGAACTCGACTCGCACTTTACACATCATGGATTCGATTCCGACCCCTGAATACACTCACCCTATCAGCTAACTGCTTTCCCTCTAATCTATCACTTCAAGATAAAAGATGGCTGTCATAACTAGCTCTCGAGCAGCTTTGTGCGAAATGTAACAAACAAACAAACCACAAGGTAGCTCGTTAATCAACGTAGGGTTTTATATCTGTTGGAATGACACTTCTTAATTATAAGTGCTTCATATACTCAACTCAAACGTTTCGAATGTTAACACATAAACAATGGATGAAATATTATGTCCTTAATGCACTTAGTAATACTCCACATATAAGGAGACTCAGAAACAAAATAACTCTAGAACCTGAATAGAAGAAATATATTTAAAGACACTAGTGACTAGAGTTTTAAAGGACAGCCCACTTACTTTAAAGGAGCTCTAAACTTGTTATTGAACATGTTTCTCTTACGATAAATTAGAGTAAAAACACAATAACAGTTAAATCATGTTTCTCTCTTCACTGTATAGTGAATTTCACGTCGTTGATTTAAGAAGTAACGTAGACATCACCACATAAAGTGTTTTTTAAAAAAATCACTTAAGCCTTTGAAACAAAAAGAATTGAATATTTCTATACCAGTAGAAATGTATAATTTTAAAGAATTTAGAATCAATAAAAGATTTAAAGAGATGAAATGCAGGTCGAAGCTATCATGAACAATGAAATAACAGATCTTAAAACTCTTGGAAAGTATTATCTTCATGTCATCTAACTCTTACCTCACTGTAATTGGTTGAGCTCTTTAAACGATTATGTAATATTATTGGTAATTGGTTAAATCCATTCAAATGATTATATGGCATTTCACGTAATTGATTAAGACGTTTAAAATGTTTGTTTGTTGTTAAGCGCAAAGTACCACAACTGGCTATCTGTGACTTATGGCCACTTTGAGTGTTGAAACCTGTTTATAGCGATATAAGACTTCAGACTTATCTTTGAAACCTTGAGCGGACCCTTTAATATGGTACTGCAGGTAACTGGTTGGGTCCTTTAAATGTATAGATGGTTAGTCTATAAGAACAACTGAAAGGTCACAAGTCCTCTTGTAAATGGCTTGCTGTAAAAAAAACAAAAACGACTGGATAGTGTACCTTAACTGATCAGTTAAACCTACTGAAGTGGAATAATAAGTCAAAACAGAAAAACGTTCATATTAGATGAAATCAAGAAACAACGACTTCAGGGATGGTAGAAGGAACTATAAGGTAGGATGATGAATGAACAGAAATGGTGAAGAGGTTCCAGGATTCACAGTTTTCTTTATATTTTTTGAATTAACAGTAAAAATGTAGAAAACAACCAACAGATACATCTATTTGGTTTGTGATGTTCTGATAACACCAGATACTGGAAGTAAAACAAAGTGTAAAAACATTTTCGTAGTAAATATAAAACTGTTTTACTTTCTTTTTAATAGATAGGCGAATAACATTCACATGTGAATGAGAGCTCTTATCAACTGCATGCATTACACAATGCCATATTTTTAGTTCAATACTTTAGCAGACTCTGTTCACAACTTGGTTCGAATAGCGCGTTACGTCCTAATATGGCTGACCCTTTTTGATATGGATATCAACGACATCTGTTTAACATCAATGACGCCGCTAAGTCACCTCGGGACATCTTCTAACATCTTGTGGAGCCTATACTGCGTGAAAAATTGTAGTTACAGTTTTAACACCCATACCAGCCGTCGTTAGAATACAGAACTTCTATTTCACTTCAGTAGCGTCCTCTTTATTTAATACACTGTAACTATGCAATAGATTTCGGAAAAAAATAATTAAGCCCTACATCGTTGTTAAGCTACTTATCTATAAACAAAAGACAAGTAAAAATACAAAAGTTCTCGTCAATAGTCTTTCTCAAATGTTGGATACGAGCGTTAAACACGTAAGCAGATATAATGATAGATAGTTTTTGAATGAATTAATACCATTATTTAAATACTGTTTACCTACTCCATTATTGTTAAACAGAAACCTAACCCTTCTCCTGACACAAATAAAACACTTTAATTAACTTTTGCATAGCTTCTAGCGGAGATTATGGAAAATACAAGTTCGATGAAGTCAAAGAAGCTTCGTGCTTAATACGAATTAATAAATTTCGAAATAATGTTTGATTTGGCCCCCCAGTGGCTCAGCGGTATGACTGCGGACTTACACGCTAAAATTTGGGTTTCGATACCCGTGGTGGGCAGAGCACAGATAGCCCATTGTGTAGCTTTGTGCTTAATTCAAAACAACAACAACATGTTTGATTTGAAACTGTTTCTAGCGCCACCTTTTTTTTTTCATCGAGTCACAGAAATGTCTAGTAAAACAATAATCATCAAAGGATAGCTAACTAATACAGTTCTCTAACAAAACGATTCCATATTATTTGTTAATTAATATTATGATAATTGATATGAATAACTTTCCATTTCTGTTCTATGCCTTACGGTAGAAAAGCAAATAAGCCAATGTGGTTTTCCACTCGAAACAAACAAATGAAGTCAACGTTAAGACAGCGAACCAGGAACGAGTGTTTGAACTATCAAAATATTTGTTCTCAGTTGCCACTAGAATAGGAGAGAACATAGTTGAACTTTCTGTGCTTGTATCTGCGTGAACATAGAAAGAACGTCAACCTTTATCAACATTATGTTTGACGCTTTCATCCCAATAAAAGACGGACCTGTAAAACATTACTGCTATTTATATTCCTATGGTAACAAGACCAAACTGCTCAGTATTAAGGTTATACGCTTCATAATGATGATTATCTTGCTTTGGTTCAGGAAATCTATTAAGTTTTTGGACAGTAGAGTCATTAACTATTAAGAAATCCTACTGTTTAACAATTGAAATTCACGACAAGATCTCACAACCGCTACTTAAGTTTTTGAAGCAATCTTATCTTAAAAAGACCCAGAGCGAAAATAAGAACATCACATTTACTACTGCGAACGAAACGAAGACGAAAGGCGAACTTCGCACATCAAAAATGGTCATCCCAGCAGACATAACTTTATATAAAACATGACCAGACACATGAACTGAGTCCTACAATGTTCATATACGTCAATTCCTGTGTTTAGTACGGAATGAGATCTTTAACGAGGAGTTCACATTTAGATGTTCTATTAACCGATAAATATAGGTGTCTGATGAAACTAGTAAACAGTATAGTAAACATGTGGTACACACTCTTGTGTTTGTAAAAACGAGTAAACAGTATAATAAACATGTGGTACATACACATGTGTCTGATGAGACCAGTAAACAGTATAATAAACATGTGGTACATACACATGTGTCTGATGAGACCAGTAAACAGTATAATAAACATACATGAATGATTAAAAGATTGTACGCATTAAACGCCGGAAGAGAAAAATATAGAAATAGCAAATGACATTTTAATAGCTGTAAAAATTTCATCTCAAAATATACAAGATTCCTTTGAATGATTTTCTAACTGCGGTAAGTTTTGATCAAAGCAAGCTCCCCACGTGTGCCAGAACCGAAAGCTAATTCAATAATATACAGTATCTAATTTAATAAATCAGTCTGGTTATGAATATGAACAAACCCTTGTAATGATCAAGAGTGCACTGATTCATTAGTTGGGCACGCTCGCTATTACTGATATTTTAGTTCATAAACCCAATAATGTCTCACAGGATTCTGCAAACTTAGGAGAACGAGGTTAGCCCTAAATCCATATCCCAGTTTAACGATGCAAAACATGTGCAAATATGTGCGTGTATGTATTAGGCGTTTTCACTGGTAATGTCAATGAACTTTCAAATGTTGTGGTTTGAATGATTGAAACTGGTAAAGCACTGGAAACCAATAGGCTTAACTTTTACGATGAGGTCACGTAAACTATGTTCCTCTAACTTGTCTGTGTAGTATTCTCAACTAGAGGCGTGCAAGTGTAGCTTGTTTGTTTTTTAATTTTGCACAAAGCTACTCGAGGGCTATCTGTGCTAGCCGTCCCTAATTTAGCAGTGTAAGACTAGAGGGAAGGCAGCTAGTCATCACCACCCACCGTCAACTCTTGGGCTACTCTTTTACCAACGAATAGTGGGATTGACCATCACATTATAACGGCTAAAGGGGTGAGCATGTTTGGCGCGACCCTCGGATTACGAGTTGCACGCCTTAACGCGCTTGGCCACGCCGGGCCAGCAAGTATAGCATTTCAGGTACTTATTTTGTCCATTAAAAATCACTGCAAAAAAGAGGCCTTTCGTGCAGTAGCAGAAATCATCAGGTTTTGAATCCGAAATGGAAAAACTAAAGGAAATTGTGAAAAAAACAACTAAAGTTTACGTAGTTTATCACAAATTTTAAGCCTACTGATTTTGAAGTAATTTATCGTTTCATTCATTAAAAAAGTTTTCGCACAGCGATAAAACTTGGACTGCATCGAAGATCTAAATTTCAGAAAAAAATACCTGAATTATCTTTGTCAATATACTGTAATTCTCAACAATTCTTTGTAAATATATATATATATATCAAAAGAAATTAATTTGAACAAGTGAGCCCAGCAATTATATCTTAAAAATGAAATGCAGTTAATTTACTACCGTGATAAGTAAAAGAATAACAGAAATGAGTAAGAACTGGTTTTATTCATTTAATGATGTAATTTTCTCATGCTCTAATGAGAACAAAGAATTTCTTTATCAGTTGTTTAACGGTTATAGCCAGCAATTGATTGGTCTTCTCTCACAGTGTTTGTAAGAACTGCATATTAATATTATACTACAAATATTTTATTTTAATGAACAAGTTTTGCCCACCAGTTTTTACATGTCTCACAGTACGTTTTATTAATCTTTCAAACCGTTGTATGTGGAGTCATTCGTATTGTTAGAAGTTGTTTGGTTAAATTATTTCTTATTTAAAATGATGATTTTGTTGACGAACAGCTGCTGCCTTTTTAAAAATCCACAACAAAAATTAGTTTTCGTAAAGAATGATAAACAGCAGAATTTCTTATGGTACAAACTTTCCAAAAACATCTTATATGTTCCTGCATCTTTTCCAAACGTCTTTCTGTGCTGTCTTTATGTGGTTACACATGTGATCTTTCCATAAAATATCACATTCCTACGTGAGAGTTCTAATTTCTTTTCTGTAAACTATCAAAAAAATTGTTGTAATTTTAAGGTTCTCAGATAAAAATCTTGTTTCTTTCTATAAAATGTTTCCAAATAAAGTTTTATCTTTGACGTATTTCTTCTAAATCTACTTTTCATCTAGAAATAAGGTGTTTTCTAAATGTCCATGATAGAAAAGAATTTCGAAGTCCATCTCCATCAGAAGACAATACAAGATTGGTAGTCGATGTATCTAAACAGACTATAAAGCTGCTAATACAATAATTAAAAAGACTGACGCAATATCTAGAAAGAGTATAAAGCTGCTATTACAATAATTTAAAACACTGACGCAGTATCTTGACAGACTATAAAGCTTCTCAAACAATAATTAAAAAATTGTCACAGTATCTAGAACTTATAAAGCTGCTGATACAAAAATTAAAACGACTGATGCAGTATACTATCTATACTACTGTCAAGATGCCTTGGCAGAAATTCCTAGACTCTCTTCTAAACTCTCCCTTAGCAGCGATCGAAAAATCAAATTACGTCTGTAGAAATAGAAAAGAAAAGTAAAAAGAGACACATCGCAAGTGTTCACAGGACATAAATTTAAGTAAAAAAATATTTATCAGACAAATTTTATGTTTAATTTGGTATATCATAGTATATTGTATATTCTAGTCCTAAAATTTGACTCTGAGCCGTCCCCCAGTGGCTCAGCGGTATGTCTGCGGGCTTACACGCTAAAATCCGGGTTTCGATACCCGTGGTGGGCAGAGCACAAATAGTCCGTTGTGTAGCTTTGTGCTTAATTTAAAACAACAACAACGACTCTGAGCCACGGGCGAATGAAAAAAAAAGAGAAGAAAACCACTTACAGTTTGTTCATTCTCATCTTCTAGATATTGTCCTGTGGCTTAATCCCATTTAAGACCAGTTAGGATCCTACGTGTGTGTGTGTTAGCTAAATATTTAGAAAAACAATCTTTAGTGAACGAATAATCTACAAAATACGAAACAGAACCAAAACTCAGTGATGCAGAACATAGAAAATCGATCGATGTTGATCAATTAATTTACAAATGTAGAGACTTTATTTATTATAATGTATATATATTTACTTAATGTTGATGGCAAGTGCTGAAGGCCCGGCATGGCCAAGCGTGTTAAGGCGTGCGAATCGTAATTTGAGGGTCGCAGGTTCGCATCCCCGTCACGCCAAACATGCTCGCCCTTTCAGCCGTAAAGGCGTTATAATGTTACGGTCAATCCCACTATTTGTTTACTAACAAATAGAGTTGGCGATGGGTGGTGATGACTAGCTGCCTTCCCTCTTGTCTTACACTACTAAATTAGGGGCGGCTAGCACAGATAACCCTAGAGTAGCTTTGTGCGAAATACAAAAACAAACAAACAGGTGGTGAAATAACTATACTTTTGTCCTAGCTAATTGATACAAGATAAAAGCGTGTTTTGTTGCCATGGTTATAGAACTTCAGCTATTACTACCTCCCCCCCTCAACTCAGAGGGAAATATCGTATTTCAAACTTAAACAAATTTTTCTTTCGTTTCTTTTTTCACATAAAATCAGCGGCTAAGTCCTAGGAAACCTGTATCCGCATGTATCCGCATGTATCCGCCACGTCTGCCTCGCTCGCTCTAAGCAAACATTGTTTTTAAAAAAACCTGCTTGGTTTATCTTTGCGACCAAATCGTATTCACTGTCGGAGGCAATCGATTCGGGATGTCTGTTTGGTAATCTCCAGCCTTCAAGTGGTAATAATTTATAGGTACTTTGTCATTCTAAAGTTTCATTTCTACTTATTGTAGTTTTGTTGACATTCGTCTTATAAAATAGTGTAGTGTATAACCTTTATTTGTTTATTTGTAACCAATCACACAGCTTCGCAATCGCCTAACGATTTTTGGTCCACAAACACATATATCGATGTGGCAATGAACAACCAACTACGGTTTAAATTAATTTAAATAATATCAACAGTTATTGAACTAAATTAGTATCTAAACACTAAGTAATTCAACGTCATCAACCTTGAATATGATAACATTATTAATTATTATTCACTTGGTATGTTACTATTTTAACGTTGTAAATTTTACCTCAAGTTCCACTATTGTTTGACAGCATTTGTTTATTACAAATTGACAAGCATTAAACTTTTACATATTCTCACTTGTGTCATCACCGGATACAAGAGAAAGCCAGCGATGATGAAAACCGTGTTCACTGGATATTTTAGAATATTAGAGCGTTTGTCATCATTCGGCCCGGCATGGTTAGGTGATTTAGTATTTTAAATATTTTGTGTAAGCTGTATGGTTAAAAAAATTATGGAAAGAAAAAGAGAAAAAACAAAGCAACAAGATCAGGCACACTTGAATTGTCAAATGGAAAATAGTCCTTATGCATGTATGAAATTATTTAAAAAAACAGAGTTTTTTGTAAATAGTGAAAATGTGCGAAAGGTGGTATTTTATATAGTTCTAGAACAACAGGTAATTAGTTCGTTTAGAACAGGGGTCACCAAACTTTTTTCACAGGGGCCAGATTACTTGGGGAATGAGAAGCTCGGGCCGCATGATCATTATGTTCAAATCTCATCAGCTAGAACGAAAGCTCTCTGTAAGAGACTTAACACTAAGTTTATGATACCACATTAGCCATGTGGGAGTAGCATGCAATACACACATATAATAAAAACAAACAGAAATACAACCAACATTTTTATTTACCAAAAGGTTATCAAAGAAGGTGACATTAGCAAAAACAGTTGTCACATCGCACATAGTGAGTACACATGTGAATTTCACTAAGCCGCAAAAAGGTTAGTGAGATTTATGAAAGTGGCATTTGGCTTTCAAAATATCTTCAATGTTCGGTTTTGAATTGCTGCATCCAATCATTAGAATTGTTTTCAATTGTTTATCAGTCAACCTTGATCGATGTACTGACTTTACATACCTCATTTTTAAAATACTTGTTCACAGACATAGGTTGTTCCGAACACTGATGTCACACCAGATGTGAACTGCTTCAGCTTTGGAAAATTATCTTCAGGTATGCAGCTGTAAAATTCAATAAGTTGTTTCTCTCTGTGCTTTGCTTTCAACAAGTCATTTCCTTGTAAATCGATGACCTCCAGCTGAAGTTCCACTGACACGTCATCAATGACACAATCAGAAGGATTCTGAAAAAGGAGAATGTCACTTTCGATTCTCTCGAGATCCAAAAATCTCTCTAAAAATGCTTGTTTAAATCACCAATAATCTTTTTCTGAAACTCCAGGTTGACATCTTCTGTGATTCCAGCATGAAACTCATTGAAACACTAAAAATGAGAAAGGTTTCATCCTCCCAAATGTGCTTCAAACAATGACAACTTTCTCCGAAATCCTTTAATGATTCTATAGAGAATACAGACAAGGTTATTCTCCCCCTGAGTTTCAAGTTCAATTCATTCATGTGGGATGTGATGTCAACCACAAATGAAAACCAGATTGGATCCGACAGAAGTGGATCGGCTCTATATTTTTCGATAACAAATATATAAATATATCTATTATAATAAATATATAAATATATCTGTTTCTCTTCTCAGCTTATAAAAACGAGACCGACCAAATTTTACGGCAGCTGAGCCACCTCACCACCGTGTGATAAGGCAAGTCACAGAACTCCGAATCAATTTCTTCAAGAAACGCCTTGAACTGGCGATGATTAAGTGAATGACCCCGAATGAAATTCACTTCAGAAATGACTTGTTTGAGTACGCAAAAAATATTAAGTATTTTCCCTAGAGTGCTTGCTTATGTATGATGCAGTGTATAAACAGAGCGCTTGAGAGTTGAAAATCTTCCGTTTCCTGATCAGCCCCACCAAGCCCTTCTTTACTCCAACTATGTTTTTCCTCCATCAACTGTTACACCTCTAAGATGATTCCACTGAAGGATATAATCTTGCAAAGTTTTATGCACTTTCATGAAAATGTCTTCTCCAGTTGTTCTTCCGTGCATGCTGCAAATGATGCCAACTCTTCCATGATCTGAAAGTCCAAATTAATTCCACAAATGAACACGAGAAGTTGTAACGTACTCGAGAGATCAGTAGACTCATCCAGTGCCAAAGAATACCATAGGGAGTATCTAGCTTTTTGGCGTAACTGTAATGCGATGTTTTCTCTGCTCTCCGTACAACTGAAGTTGCTGAAAGGCTGATACTTTCAAAGAAATGGTCTTTTTCAGAACACAGCTTATTTGCTGCTTCCATCATACACTCTTTGATGAAGTTGCCGTCAGTAAAAGGTTTTCCTCGCTCTGCCATCCTATGCACTATTTTATAACTTGTACGAGTGACAGATTCATTTTCAGCAAACTTTCTCTTGAAGAGATTCTTTTGAGATTCAAAAACACGTTTCATGGATTCAAATTTCTCAGAACGGAACTTTCCTGAAAATTTGAAATATGTTGATAGATGTTTTGTTTCATAGTGACGCCGAAGATTGTACTCTCAAAATGGGAACACTTTCTGTGCATATCACACAAGTAGCTTTCTGTTTTTTTGTTTCCACAAAGAAGTACTTTTCTGCCCATTCATCATTGAAAGCACGACACTCAGAGTCCACTTTTCTTCTTTTAAAAGCAGCCATAACGATGGGTGAAAAAAAAAAGGATCTGAAAATGAAAAACACAGAAATGATAAGAAAAGTATTGTACTGATCCAAGAACGCACAAACAAAATATATTGAAACGTAAGTTTGCTTCGACACTTACCTAAGAACGAGTCACGAAGGGCGCATAACCAGACTACTAAGAAAAATGAGCTTGCTGAAATGGTAACCCTAGGCCGCTGAATTTACAAGACGAGTTGATAGGACAAGGGTTAAGTCTGTATTTGTTTTCGAAATCCTAATGCTTTTATATATACGTGCCTCGATATGAATAAACGGGTAGCAAAGACGAATGAAGAATCTTCCTATTGGTTAAAATTTGTGTGACAGCCTTGTTTCTTTTTATCATAACGTCTTGTGTTTTGCCAGCTTAAAGCAACCATCGGTGTGATTTATTTTTTTACGACAGTCGAACATTTGATGAAATGTCACTTTTTATTTCCAAGCGGCTAGCTGCTGGCGGGCCGGACAAAATGACCTCGAGGGTCATAGTTTCGTGACTCCTGGTTTAGAAAATCCACTAAACAAACATGCTTAAAACAGAGTATATAGAGAAGCAGACTTTATTATTATGTCACATGCAAAATAAAAGCACGTGAAACGGTTGACGTTAGGTTTAGCTGTAGGAAACAGTAAAGTTAATGCATGTGATGCCTTTATTATTAGAATAAGGAATAAATATATAGCTATATAAAAGTATAATATTTAAGTTACGTGACGTTTCATATCTTAGCATTAGGCGGTAAATGTACATAAGTCGTCGAAATCTTCCAAGAAAATATCAAGTAGGTTACTCAAGGCAAATGTAATAAAATTATATTTGTTGTTTACAATATAATGAAGGTTGTTACTTGGTGTTGCCACAATACTTTACATAAACACAAATAAAACCAACTTTCCATAACTTACTGGTGTCAGATTTGAGATTACTTAATTATTTTCAAAAGCTACGTACTTCTCCCGTTAGTACAGCGGTAAGTCTACGGATTTACAACGCTATAATCAGAGGTTCGATTCCTCTCGGTTGTTTCAGCAAATAGGCCGATGTGGCTTTGCTATAATCAAACACAAAGGTAGTTACATAAAAAAATGTTGAGAACGCTTACAGTTTTTATTGTTTAAACAATATATCTTTTTAAGAAAAAAACCCAACATAACCTGTTGTAGTGATATGGTTTTTTAAACAATATAGCTATTGTTAACTACGACTTGCTATTAATAATATTAATATTTTATATTAATTGCTACAATGAAGTCGATATAATGATATGGTTTTTCATACAGTATAGCCTGCCATAATGTTCTGGTTATTAAGTGATCACAACCTGTTATAATGTTACTCTTAAAATAATTATACTTTCTTATATGGGTACGTCCATAAAGAGCGGATAGGCTGAGGTCTATAGGAAAATCAAATCTAGTCCTAACACCATACTTGTAACATTTTTGTCACATAAAACAATACAGTAACATAATAAGAATATATTTTTATAATAATAATAATTGATTGTTATTCAGACAGATGAAAATGGCGTTTCCTAAAATAACCCTGAAACTGAACACATGTTTATGAGTTTGATAAGAAACTCCATCTCAATAGAATGCTTCTGCACACAAAAGACTCACTTTCAATCTTTCCGACTTCGACATTTCAAACACCACTTAATCTAACATAATAAGTGTAATTAAGTACATTAATTAATCAAACATGTCTCCCTGCAACTAACCAATCGTAGTTCTCTGTTCATCCATTCCCATCGAAAAGTAATATTCTAACTCATATGGTTTCGACATGGCCAGGTAGTTAGGGCGCTCGACTTGCAATCTGAGGGTCTCGGGTTCGAATCCTCGTCGCCCTTTAAAGCCATGGGGGCGTTATAAAGTTACGATCAATCCCACTATTCGTTGGTTAAAAAGTAGCCCAAGCATTGGCGGTGGGTAGTGAAGACTAGCTGCCTTCCCTCTAGTATTTCACTGCTAAAGTAAGCACAGCTAGCGCAAATAGCCCTCGTGGTACTGTACGCAAAATTCGAGTTATTGATAGCAAGTCGTGATAACTCTTTACTGGCATCAAGTTATTAATCGCATGTCGTGATAAAACTTGACTGATATCCAGTTATAAACAGCATGTCGTGATAACTCCTTATTGGCATTAAGTTATTAATAGCAAGTCGTGATAACTGTTTACTGACATCAAGTTATTAATATCATGTCGTGATAACTGTTTACTGACATCAAGTTATTAATAGGAAATCGCGGTGGCTCTTTAAGAACATCCAATTATTAACAGCAAGTCGTGATAACTATTTACTGACATCCACTTATTAATAGCAAGTCGTGATAGCTATTTACTGACATCAAATTATTAATAGACAGCCAGAGATACACTATGTAGTCAGTTTGCTATCAAACACAAAGCTACATGATTAGCTGTCTGTGCTGTGTTCACAACGAGTATCACACTGAGTTTAGATCTTGTTCTTATACAGACTATGTTATGAAGTGGACTAGACAGTTCACACTGAGTTTAGATCTTGTTCTTGTACATATTGTGTAATAAAGTGTACCAGACAGTTCACACTGAGTTTAGATCTTGTTCTTGTACAGATTGTGTAATAAAGTGTACCAGACAGTTCACACTGAGTTTAGATCTTGCTCTTATATAGGTTGTGTTATAAAATGGACCAGATAGTTCACACTGAGCTTTTATCTTGTCCTCACACAGACTGTGTTATAAAGTAGACCATATTTAAAATTACGTAAAAATTTTCTGGAAACCACTAACAGGTTTCCATGCACTGCTACAAATAAATAATGCTGCACTTTCAAAAACAGCGAATCTAGTTTCCACTGAAGCGTGGTCCATATCGATCACAAATATCAGGCGTTTCTAGAATACAGCCTGGCTGCCCCTAGGTCTCAAGAAGCCATCTGCGGCGTGACGTCAAGGCACGTGTGGTTTATAGGGTGAGGATGTTGGAGAACAGCCAGAATTCGGACGCGTGCAATACGCTCGTGTAGCAGCGACCTGTGGCATCGCCCTAAATCATATGTTCGTTAAATGATCCAGTAAACTAGAAAGTCAGTATGGGATTTAAAGAAACAAACGAAACCCTGAATCCTTCATCGCTTCTACGTGCAGTTCCTGAACCGACGTCAGAGACAGGTAGGAAGCACGTGCAAGTTAGTGTACACAGTTTTACTGAATTAGGAACAAATACAACAAGTAAACAACAACAAAAAACAGGTTCTACGAAATCATGTGTCTCTCGGTAGTCACAGTTAAAGATCAGCGCCTGTAAAGCAACATTTAGTGTTCGAGCCCGGTTGAGAAAGAAGTGCACGTAACCATTCGTGACATTTTCGATAAACAAAAAATGTTTTTTTTTTACTTTTTACGTTTATTCTCCATGTTTTTTAGCATGATAGCACTAAAATTAAGAATTCCAATCCAGTGGTTCATATGGCAAAACCAACCTATTGTGCTGCTTTAAGCAAAAACGAACAAATGAAAAAGTTTCACTAAAAGTGCTCAAGAAGTGTTTAATCGCAGTCGTTAAGATTTAATGCTCGTACTTTGTTCGAAAAAAGATTTAACCGTAAACATAAAGATTTGCTGAACGCATTTTCTTCAATAACTGTGTTTAATCGTAGACGTTCAAAGTTACTGCGCGTACTTTCTTTAAGGACTTAATGGTAGACGTTAAGATTTACTGCACGCAGATTGTTTAAGAAGCGTGTAATCATAGACGATTAGTTACTGCACATACTTTATCCAAGAAAGATTTAATCGTAGACATAAAGATTTAGCACAAGTACCATTGTTTAAAAATCGTAAACGTAAAGATGTATTGCAGTCACTTTGTTCAAAAAGGATTCACTACACGTACTTAGCTCAACAAGAGTTTAATGGTAGACATTAATTTGTACTGTAAGTACTTTGCTCAAAAAGTTTAATCTTAGACGTTAAGATTTACAGCAAGTACTTTGTTCAAGAAATATTTAATCGTAGGCATTAAGATTTCCTGCGGGTACTTTCTTCCCACGCTATCGTAATCTAGAAATAGTAATAGTAATAATCTAGTCACAAACTATAACAATCTAATAATAATAATAATCTAGTCAGAAACTATAACAATGTAGTAATAGTAATAATCTAGTCACAATTTATTACAATCTAGTAATAGTAATAATCTATTCACAAATTATAACAATCTAGTAATAGTAATAATCTAGTCAAAAAATATAACAATCTAGTAATAGTAATAATCTAGTCAGAAACTATAACAATCTAGTAAT
Organism: Carcinoscorpius rotundicauda; assembly: GCA_011833715.1. Lineage (NCBI taxonomy): Eukaryota > Metazoa > Arthropoda > Merostomata > Xiphosura > Limulidae > Carcinoscorpius > Carcinoscorpius rotundicauda. The sequence continues at coordinate 93,350,359 of CM022394.1, read as the reverse complement.
AATAATAATCTAGTCAGAAACTATAACAATCTAATAATAGTAATAATCTAGTCACAAACTATAACAATCTAGTAATAGTAATAATCTAGTCACAATTTATTACAATCTAGTAATAGTAATAATCTAGTCAGAAACTATAAAATCTAGTAATAATAATAATGCAGTCACAAACTATAACAATCTAGTAATAATAATAATCTAGTCAGAAACTATAACAATCTAGTAATAGTAATAATCTAGCCAGAAACTATAACAATATAGTAATAGTAATAATCTAGTCAGAAACTATAACAATCTAGTAATAATAATAATCTAGTCAGAAACTATAACAATCTAGTAATAATAATAATCTAGTAACAAACTATAACAATCTAGTAATAATAATAATCTAGTCACAAACTATAACAATGTAGCAATAGTAATAATCTAGTCAGAAACTATAACAATCTAGTAATAATAATCTAGTCAGAAACTATATCAATCTAGTAATAGTAATAATCTAGTCACAAATGATAACAATGTAGCGATAGTAATAATCTAGTCACAAATTATAACAATCTAGTAATATTAATAATGCAGTCACAAACTATAACAATCTAGTAATAATAATAATCTAGTCATAAACTATAACAATCCAGCAATAATAATAATCTAGTAACAAACTATAACAATCTAGTAATAGTAATAATCTAGTCACAAACTATAACAATGTAGCAATAGTAATAATCTAGTCAGAAATGATAACAATCCAGTAATAGTAATAATCTAGTCAGAAACTATAACAATCTAGTAATAGTAATAATCTAGCCAGAAACTATAACAATCCAGTAATAGTAATAATCTAGTCAGAAACTATAACAATCTAGTAATAATAATAATCTAGTCAGAAACTATAACAATCTAGTAATAATAATAATCTAGTCAGAAACTATAACAATATAGTAATAGTAATAATCTAGTCAGAAACTATAACAATCTAGTAATAATAATCTAGTCAGAAACTATAACAATCTAGTAATGGTAATAATCTAGTCACAATTTATTACAATCTAGTAATAGTAATAATCTAGTCACAAATTATAACAATCTAGTAATAGTAATAATCTAGTCACAATTTATTACAATCTAGTAATAGTAATCTAGTCAGAAACTATAACAATCTAGTAATGGTAATAATCTAGTCAGAAACTATATCAATCTAGTAATAGTAATAATCTAGTCACAAACTATAACAATGTAGCGATAGTAATAATCTAGTCACAAATTATAACAATCTAGTAATAGTAATAATGCAGTCACAAATGATAACAATCCAGTAATAGTAATAATCTAGTCAGAAACTATAACAATCTAGTAATAATAATAATCTAGTCAGAAACTATAACAATCTAGTAATAGTAATAATCTAGTCACAAACTATAACAATGTAGTAATAGTAATAATCTAGTCAGAAACGATAACAATGTAGTAATAGTAATAATCTAGTCAGAAACTATAAAATCTAGTAATAATAATAATGCAGTCACAAACTATAACAATCTAGTAATAATAATAATCTAGTCAGAAACTATAACAATCCAGTAATAGTAATAATCTAGTCAGAAACTATAATAATCTAGTAATAATAATAATCTAGTCAGAAACTATAACAATCTAGTAATAGTAATAATCTAGCCAGAAACTATAACAATATAGTAATAGTAATAATCTAGTCAGTAACTATAACAATCTAGTAATAATAATAATCTAGTCAGAAACTATAACAATCTAGTAATAATAATAATCTAGTCAGAAACTATAACAATGTAGTAATAGTAATAATCTAGTCAGAAACTATAACAATCTAGTAATAATAATCTAGTCAGAAACTATAACAATCTAGTAATGGTAATAATCTAGTCACAATTTATTACAATCTAGTAATAGTAATAATCTAGTCACAAATTATAACAATCTAGTCAGAAACTATATCAATCTAGTAATAGTAATAATCTAGTCACAAATTATAACAATCTAGTCAGAAACTATATCAATCTAGTAATAGTAATAATCTAGTCACAAACTATAACAATGTAGCGATAGTAATAATCTAGTCACAAATTATAACAATCTAGTAATAGTAATAATGCAGTCACAAACTATAACAATCTAGTAATAATAATAATCTAGTCATAAACTATAACAATCCAGCAATAATAATAATCTAGTAACAAACTATAACAATCTAGTAATAGTAATAATCTAGTCACAAACTATAACAATGTAGCAATAGTAATAATCTAGTCAGAAACTATAACAATCTAGTAATAATAATCTAGTCAGAAACTATATCAATCCAGCAATAATAATAATCTAGTAACAAACTATAACAATCTAGTAATAGTAATAATCTAGTCACAAACTATAACAATGTAGCAATAGTAATAATCTAGTCAGAAACTATAACAATCTAGTAATAATAATCTAGTCAGAAACTATATCAATCTAGTAATAGTAATAATCTAGTCACAAATGATAACAATCCAGTAATAGTAATAATCTAGTCAGAAACTCTAACAATCTAGTAATAGTAATAATCTAGCCAGAAACTATAACAATCCAGTAATAGTAATAATCTAGTCAGAAACTATAACAATCTAGTAATAATAATAATCTAGTCAGAAACTATAACAATCTAGTAATAATAATAATCTAGTCATAAACTATAACAATCTAGTAATAATAATAATCTAGTCAGAAACTATAACAATATAGTAATAGTAATAATCTAGTCAGAAACTATAACAATCTAGTAATAATAATCTAGTCAGAAACTATAACAATCTAGTAATGGTAATAATCTAGTCACAATTTATTACAATCTAGTAATAGTAATAATCTAGTCACAAATTATAACAATCTAGTAATAGTAATAATCTAGTCAGAAACTATATCAATCTAGTAATAGTAATAATCTAGTCACAAACTATAACAATGTAGCGATAGTAATAATCTAGTCACAAATTATAACAATCTAGTAATAGTAATAATGCAGTCACAAATTATAACAATCCAGTAATAGTAATAATCTAGTCAGAAACTATAACAATCTAGTAATAATAATAATCTAGTCAGAAACTATAACAATCTAGTAATAGTAATAATCTAGTCACAAACTATAACAATGTAGTAATAGTAATAATCTAGTCAGAAACTATAACAATCTAGTAATAATAATCTAGTCAGAAACTATAACAATCTAGTAATGGTAATAATCTAGTCACAAATTATAACAATCTAGTAATAGTAATAATCTAGTCAGAAATTATATCAATCTAGTAATAGTAATAATCTAGTCACAAATGATAACAATATAGTAATAGTAATAATCTAGTCAGAAACTATAACAATCTAGTAATAGTAATAATCTAGTCACACACACAAATAATATATACATTTATATGGTAAAGTGAAGCACATATTCTTTTGTTGGTGCCTTTAATAAAAGCAAAATGACATTGAAATATATGAATTCTTACAGTATTTTTCCACTGTTTCTCTCGTTATGTGTCCTTTAAAATACACCATAATGCGTGTGTGTGTTTCCTGGAAAATATTTGACCTGTGATTGGAATCCTTTCTGGTGTCTTATTTTCTATGTTTCTCCACGTAACTGGTTTAAATACTTCCCAAGTTATACCCTTTGTGGAATATTTGCTTTTATTTTTTAGAAGATGAGTTTTAGTCGTTCTATATTCAATGGACACAAATCTTTAAGATAAAAAACCACACTAGCATTCGCAAAAGTATCTATCATTTCTCACGTTTCACTAGCATTTATTCGTCAAATATTTTAAGATATTATGAAAAAAAGAGTCATAAAGTAAGGCTTTCAGCAAGGGTTAAAGATTTAATATTTATTTAGAGTTTACAAAAACAGAAATAAATGGAACGGTCCTAACGTGGAATCATTGTTTGTAATATAAATTAAACTAACGTAACAATATTTGTAATTTTTAAATAACAGTAAATTAAACATTCTTTGTTCAAAATAACATCGTCACTATACGATGATTGTATTTTCATCTGTTAATTTTCCCTGTTTTTAATTTTTCTTATACTTGTGTTGGCTCTTTTAATCTCCTACTATACTAAAGCTTGTTTCTCTCATTCCTTTTCACTTATTTTTGTTTCATTTGCTAAAATACAAGTTTTTGTATCTGTCCTCCTAATATACCAATAAATGTTTTATTTTTATTTTTAATATACCACTATTTCATTCTGTTCTTCTAATAGACAAATATGTTTTGTCATTTTAATGTTCCAGTGTTTGTTTCTGCCCTTGTAATATATCAGTCTTTATTTCTATTCTTAATGTACAGGTGTTTGTTTCTGTCTTTGTAATATACCGATTTTATTTCTGGCAATTATTTTGGAAAAAAAATGGTTTGATGATCCCGAAGGTGTTTTCTAAATTTGTTTTTATTATTACACATACTCTATAACTGATTTTTTTCGGGTACGTTCTAGGCTATTTAATATCATATTATGTGACCTTTTAATACCATTAAAATACTTAATTTACATAGAGATTAGTGTTTTGAGCTATCCTTGAGAATGAGTGTGGTCAGTATACAAAAAAATCTTATAATTAAACTGTTTCTCCTTATTTTTATCATTAGTAGTATATTGAAATAATCGAGCTTTTATACTCTGCTATACTTGCATATAAAATCTAATTAGCGTACAAAATGCGTCACAGGTAAAAGAAAGCTTATAAAATCCGGGGAAATGTGTCGAGTTGTGTCAGCTGTGACTGGTCCAGCTAGAAGTGTTGCTGGAGCCTTAACTGTGGAAAATAGTTTAATTAAATTTTATCTATCGTCTCTTCAGGTTTTGATTTCTCTATCTCTCTTGGTCTTTTATTTTATAGTTGCAATACAAAGGCAAAAAGTTGTAGGCGTAGCAAGCAATTACGTAATGTTAAAAGTGAGGTTAAACATAGCTAACGGCTACATGATGTTAAAAGTAATCAGATGTAGGCGTAGCTAGCAACTATGTGATGTTAAAAGTGATTAGATGTAGGCATAGCTAACGGCTACATCTGATTACTTTTAGCATCATGTAAACAACTAAGTGAGGTTAAAAGTGGGTTTTGTTGCTTTGTTTCTAACGATGAACCATGAAACTAATGTTTCAAATAATCTTCCATGAAATGAAAGCGATATAATAACTGACTTTTAATCGAACCGAATATTAGGACTTGCGGTGTGTTAGTAGCTTCTTAGGTAGGTTCGGAACTTTGTCATCTCGCAGCTGTTTCATGGAGATACTTTTATCAACATTATAGGATAGATAGATATTCTTAATTTCTGCTCATATAAACTTTGGTTTACAAAATAATGAAAGGACTTGAAATGAGGTTCAAGCCAGAATAACGTGACTTGAGAACAGAGAGAGACATACTGCACAGCTTTATACGGGTCGATGATAAATATCAGTCATTTTGGTAGAAAGATATGACGGCTGCTGATGCGTGACGTCTGTTTGTTTGTGGTAAAAGTCCGATGTCCATGCAGTCTCCCATATTAACAATAAAAATATTTATAAAAAACTCGTTAAACATTCAGTTCTGCCTACTCACTAGTCAGCAAACCAGTTCCTCACCAGATTAAGCCTGGTATGGTTACAAATTACCTCACCAGATTAAACCTGGTATGGTTACAAGTTACCTCACCAGATTAAACGAGTTGTGATTACATGTTATCTCAACAGATTAAACCTGGTATGGCTGTTAGATACCTCACCAGATTAAACAAGGTATGGTTATACGTTATCCCACTATATTAAACAAGGTATGGTTATAGTTTATCATTCACCTCATTTCTCCAGAGCAATTCTAATAGGATTCTATGTAATCAAATGATTTGATTCGTACCAGGACGCAACTATACGACAAACGATAACTATTATACATTAGTCGATATCCACAAATATTAAACTTCCATTCAGGTCGCACATCACTAATTCAAACTCCAGTGTCGAATTATATCAGTTACAACAATTACAATTGCTAAATTAACTAATTATAGTAATATAAATAGTTCAGTCATGTACATACTTTACAACAAAGTGTAAGAGAAAATTAACATTTCAGATCATATTTTGATTTCCAATAGTTCTGTTGAGCGTCTTTAGAGACAGATGGCACTTGTGTTCAATTCAGTTCGTTCATTGATTTCATTAATTTGTATTAAAAATAAAATAATTTTCAAACATAATCCCTGTGGTTTTATTATTCTGTATTAAGCAATTGATAATATTTTAAACGATCCCCATAACTTCAGTCTGTATTGTTAGGGAATAACCTATTCTCCATTGTTGTTTTTTTACAATTAAACAGACTCTTATATTAAATTGTTCTAGTTGTGTGTAAAATAACATTTTTTTAATACAAGATAAAATCTTGTAGTAAAGCTAAGTGCTTAGACTCTATGTAAGAGTAAACAATTGCCTTCTAGAGACATTTTTGCTGGTGACTCGTAAATATTTTATGTGTCTAATGGCGTGTGAAAATGATATAAATTGTCTGCACTTTCTTAATCGTAGATCTTGCTTTACATCGTATTCAGAAGCTGAGTTTTCTAAACTGCATTCAACTTTATATTATTCCGTGCGATTATATTTGAGGCCTCAACTTCATAATTAAAGGATAAAAAAAATAAAAGACAAGAAAGCGTGAAGTGCACCCCCACCTTTGTTTTTCTAACAGTACACCTAAGCACTGGAGAAAACTGACCTGCAAACTTCCAGTCAGACAAGCATCTGATATTTATTACTGCCCTGATAGTATGTTCATATGTATGCCTTCGTATGCGGCTGTAAAGGCTTCGCTTCAGAAGAAACAATGCAATCACTTTGTCAATACGCGCTTTAGTAATTTCCTACTATGGAAAAACCTAGCATACAAACTCATGCACGTGGAAACTACGGTCGTGTATGCAAAACCATCATTTGTGTTATATATGTTTACCATCGTTACTACTCATTAAATCATTCTTCTTATCTATAGTTATTGTTGCGTTTAATCTGAGCACGTACGCCCCAAGGCCTAGCGGAAGAAATACTGCACTCCCCTAATGTTGTTGTTGTTTTGAATTAAGCACAAAGCTACACAATGGACTATCTGTGCTCTGCCCACCACAGGTATCGAAACCCGGATTTTAGCGTGTAAGTCCGCAGACATACCGCTGAGCCACTGGGGAGCTTCCCCTAATGTCTGTATGCATTTATAATACGCGTACGTTCAGATTTCAGCGCGTTTTTTTAAGTAAAATAATTCTGGAATCAAAATGAGTAACATATCAACAAATACGGAAAGTACTGGTTAATGCTGAATAAAAAGTGACGCGAACCGGAAAAAATATTTACAAAAGTCAATCACTATTTTAATCTAATTTTAACCCTATTTAAATTTCATTAATTATTATGGCCTATTCTTGACCTTCTCTTTCATATGTTTGTTACCTCTGTATTACCTCTATTGTTTATTTCTCTAGCTATAACTATTGCTTCTGGCGCTTTTTTTTACATGTTTTACACAAATATTTTTCTTTAGACTTTCTTTACGAAAACACCCTGTACAAGTATGTTCAATAGCTACGTTAAGAAAATATAACCCTGCCAATAAACGTAATCTCCACGTTACAGTGGCTAATGGTACTTTATAATCAGTTGCTACCGCGACACAAAAATACCAGCTGTGCTTTCGTCTACATGTACTGTCACTTAGCAACAATTAAAGCTTTAAAACAATTAAAAATTACTTTTTATTACGCTTACATTTGTTAACATTGTAATATCCAGTGCGGCCGTTTTCGCTTTATATTGTTGTTGGTTTTTTAACGTGTTGTTATTTTACGTAAAAAAAATATCTAGTCAGATTTGATAATTATTTTTAATTCAAATAATTTACTCATTGTTAATTAAAATTAATTTTTGAAGTTAAAAGAAAACATAATAATTCATTGATAATAAAAAAGGTTAATTCATTCGTTCTGAAATATGTGTATGTGTATATATATCGATCGAAAATAATATTTATTATAATATTTAAATAAATAATATATTTTTTTGGTTAACCCTTAAAATATAACAGTATTACAATATAATAAATCGTCTTAGGGTTAGAGTACATTTTTATTAGAGTTAATAACATATTTTGAATATTATATCATATGATATATTTTTAAGATTAATATATTGCTATTTATTGGATTACAGTACGATTTTTTTTAAAATGTTTAACAAGCTGGCAGCAGAATATCAGAAAGACACTTGTACTAATTTCAAGTGTCTCCTGCAGCTCAGCGATGAGTCTGAGAACTTATGGCACTGAAAATCGGGTTATGATACCCGTAGTGTACAGAGAAGAGATTGCCTATTGTACAGCTTTGTGCTTAAGAAGAAAATAACAAAACTATTTAAATTCGGCTGAAGCCAACGCTCCCTAACGACAGCGGTAGAAAACGACATATTCTGCCATGATTGTTGAACGAGTGTAGGAATACGTCATCGTGTTTTACATATTATTTGCAACATTTGACTTCTCTCCAGATGTTATGGGCCGTTCTGTAGGAATCAAAGTACCTAACCCTTGTCACAGTTCCCTTTATTATTCCACTTCAAATGACCACATCTGCGGAACAAATAAGGAGTCTCATGTGTTTTTTTCTCTTCTTCTCTACAGTTGGTACAGTAAAAGGGTAACGTGGAATTCATAAGATGGTTTCATCTTTCACTGTCAAATAACATTATTGAAACTATGTTATTCTGTTTACTTCCAGGAGAAGCAATTTTTGGATTGTTCTTTTGTTTCTCTTTTAGAGCAAATCCAAATAGAGCTTGTTTGTTTGTTTGTTTTGGAATTTCGCACAAAGCTACTCGAGGGCTATCTGTGCTAGCCGTCCCTAATTTAGCAGTGTAAGACTAGAGGGAAGGCAGCTAGTCATCACCACCCACCGCCAACTCTTGGGCTACTCTTTTACCAACGAATAGTGGGATTGACCGTCACATTATACACCCCCACGGCTGGGAGGGCGAGCATGTTTAGCGCGACGCGGGCGCGAACCCGCGACCCTCGGATTACGAGTGCACGCCTTAACGCGCTCGGCCATGCCAGGCCCCCAAATAGAGCTACCTGTTGTGTCTAACGCGGGGATAATCGAGCTCCTAATTTTATCATTGTAACTTCGTGGACTTACCGATCTCCCACTTGAGGACTCGGACTGGTGTAACTGTTTTCTTAATGTCCTGATCCGAAATGAAAATGAATAACTGATCCCCGGATTTGGGGATTGCAAGCCAGTCAGGATTTAATGGTTGAAGCTTATTGAAACTTATCAAAGACTAATTTCTCCCGAACCAGCCAACACTGATCGATCGACCATAGTTTTTATTGTTGTTTGTTACAACACACATATCTTTTTCTTAATAGACACTATTTTGGAGATGGCTGTTTAAAACTGCTTTTCTCAACGGTGCTCTCGTAAGTCGGGTACTGACTTTCAGTGTAAAATCTAAATGTGTAGATTTTAAAGCGTTTCAGAATTAAGGCTAAGGCTATCTTCTGTAAGTCTACAGTCACGTACTAATTGTTGTTGTCACAAGAAAAGGTCAACTTTTCCATAAATTTGTCTTTCTTCAAGTAAAAAATAATAATGAATTCACCAGTAGAATGTTAGTTCACTGTTGTAATTCTGTTTCACAAGTAACAAAACAACCAAGGAAGGAGAAATACAAACTAAGTAAAACTTGATGGGTTTATGAAGACAAGATGAGAAACCTACATCGTCATGTGTAGCTCTCTTCTTCATTAGGACACGGACAGTTTGTTTGTTCTGGTTTTCTAACATATGTTCTTTATTTGGTTCCTTACTTAAAGTTATATCACTTCTTAAGGTAATTTAGGCAAGACTCGTAAATATTTGCCCTAACTTCTCCTCTAAGAACGGTCATTATCAGAGCGTAAACCTACACAATGACCTACATACGCTCTGTCCACCGCAGGAAATCGAGTCCCAGATTTTAAGCATTCCAGACCCATTAGCTTACCGTTAACTCATCGAGAGACATTTCCGCTGCTAACTTATTATGAGCAGTCAAGTACTTGGCTCAATTTGTAATGTTAAAGAATGGTTCAGTTTAATTCAGTTTCCTCTAAAACATTTGTTGCTTGCTGGGTAACAACCTATACTTATTTCTTGGGTTTAAAAGCAGCAAGTGACAGATAAATGTATTTTGAAGCCGTATTGATTTTCTTTACTTTATCTAATAAATGCTTAATCGAAAGATTTCCTACTTAATTAAACCATTATTAAAGTGTTTGAGCTGCCAGAATTAGCTGTGAATTTACCCATATTTCTGCAATCCTGTAGACATCTGGAATCCTTGTATTGCAAAATAATATGATACTTTAGGTTGGCATGGTAACACTGACGTCATGGCTGCATTGTTGCTAGGCAACTATCTGGGCACAGAGCAGGAAAGCACTACGAGTTTGTTGACTCTTTTTCGAGTAATGCAGGTAAACAGTTGTTTTAATTCCATTTCATTGTTTATCGTACCAGTTTTTTGTTGTTGTTATTTAATTCGTGTGCAACGGTTCTCAAAAGTCTTAAGGTACTAAACATACACTATTATTATGATGGCACTAATAGCGTCCTTTATGAAACTCAACATTTTTTTCAATTAAAAACAAAACTGAACGTTTTTTGTAACATGTGACGTCCTGAAAGTTTTCTAGCAAAATTATCAAAATTTTTTTAAAACCATTAATTAAATGGAAACAAAAAGAATCGTAACTTTATATTTCAGGGTTTGTTTGACTGCTACAAGATTACAAAGTGGGCTATGTGTGATGTGCCCACCACGGCTATCGAAACCAAGTTTACACAATTGGTTATCTGTGCTGCACTCACCAAAGCTATCAAAACTAAAATTACATAATGGGCTATCTCTGCTGTGCTCATCAAGGCTATCGAAACCAATGTTACCCAATGGTCTATCTGTGATATGCCCACCAAAGCTCTTAGAACCAAGATTACACAATGGGCTATCTATGTTGTGCCCATCAAGGCTATCGAAACCAACCAAGATTACATAGTGAACTTTCTGTGCTGTGCCTACAAAAGCTATCGAAACCATGATTTTAACGTTCTAAACCTTTAGATTTGCCACAAAGCCACTAGAGGTTCTAATCAGTTTTATTTTTTTCTAAACAAAGACCGAGTGTCCTCACGATTTGTTTTCAATAAACAAAAGCACACTGAACTTCAAGAGTTTCAGTTTCCAGCCAACACTTCACTACCAAGATAATTCTTGTTTCTCCCGCTTACTGTACTAATTAATGGTTTATAAAAAAAAAAAAAAAAGTGTGATTCATTTATATTACCATACTGTTTAATTACTCTCCCTCACAACGGCTCAGTGGTAATTCTGCGGGCTTGCGGGTTTCAATACTTGTGGCGAGCGAGCACATCGTACATAGCCCATTGTGTATTTTTGTGTCTAAGAACAGCTAAACCAATATTAATGTAGTGTGATAACTGTTAATTGTTTTGATACCACTGAGCGAAAAAAGTGTTTCAAAAATTAAATTTCCTTTGTGGTTTTGAACAATTTATTAATAAACTGTTGGAGAGTTTGACAATAATATATATATATATATATTTCGTTGTGAGTGAGGAATATTTCTCCTTAATATCTCTAACCAAAATTTAGTCGGTATGTAAAGTAACTAGTTCGTCAGACTTAATCTACATCATGTGTTTTATCGTCTAGTTACTTTGCGTTGAGTTTCTCTAAAATTCGTATAGTATTACATTTTCGTGTGACACTAAATTGTTTAAACGCGTGTTGTTAATTGTTGATACCCTAACAGAGAGTTTTGCAAAATGTAACCTAGATTTGAAAGGAAAACGATACCCTTGAATTTCAAAATACTGATTGCAAGTCATTTTTTAAATTAGTGTATCAACTAATGCTTCACAGTGTTAGGAAGTTTGTTTGCTTGTTGTTAAGCAAAACACTACACCATGGACCATTATTTATGCTGTGCCCACCATGTTTATCGAAACCCGGTTTATATCAGTGTGTTCCGTTAGCTTTTCAACCGAGCCACTGGGCGTAGAATTAAATTGCTGTGTGTTTTTGTGTGATTTTCGTGCAAACTGTTCGAGGGCTATCTGCACTATTTATTCCTAAATTAAGAGTGATAAACTAGAGGAAAGGCAGCTAGCCAGGAATACCTTCCGTCGACTATTGGACTACTCTTTACTAAGTGAGACTGACCATTACATCAGAACGATCCCACAACTTAGTGCAAGTATGGTTGGTGACAGATTTCGAACCCGTGACCTGCATATTGTGAGTCGATAGCCCCAGCTATCAGGTTATGCTGGGCCTCAAATAGAGCAGAGTAATCAATTTCAAAATTGTTTCAGTCGTGATCCAATTATTCCATTCATTTCAGACAATGAAACAGGTTATAGGCAAATCATAATTTCTGAATGGCTATAGAACTCCACTGAATATCATACTATAATGGAGCTCTTGCTTATATAATCTGGAAAACCTTTTTTATTAAGCGTTGTGCAACCCCAACGTTGCGAAAGTTTTATCCTGTGTGAATGTAGATTTGCAATAGGGGTCACGATTTTTCTGTTTCTCTTCTCTTTCATGTACGGAGAACTTAATTTTTCTTCATTCTCAAGGAGTAGCTTTAACATCAAGCATGCGTCACAATGGGTATCTAATACACTGGTGCCACGGGTAATCAGTTAAAGTAAATATATTTTGTTTATTGTTAAACAAAAAGCTACACAGTAAAAAAGCCCAGCATGGCCAAGAGTGTTAAGGCGTTCGACTCGTAATCCAGGGGTCGTGGCTTCGAATTCCCGTCACACCAAACATGCTCACCCTTTCAACCGTGGGGCGTTATAATGTTATGGTCAATCCCACTATTCGTTGGTAAAAGAGTAGCCCAAGAGTTGACGGTGGGTGGTGATGACTAGTAACCTTCTCTGTAGTCTTACACTGCTAAATTAGGAACGGCTAGCGCAGATAGCCATCAGGTAGATTTGTGCGAAATTCAAAAAGAACGTGCTTGAGCTCAGAGTAGGTGAAGCTCCTCAGAAGATGTCCTCCTACGAATTAAAGTTCCATTCGAAGTTTTTGTCCGTTTATCAGCCCCAAGAATCAAACCCGAGACTGTCAGGATAAAAATTCTATACTCAACCACTAAATCATTTTGTGGTGTTAACAGCGACGTTCAAATAAAACATTCATTTTTTAAATTGATGGATGAATTTAACAAATTTGTATGATTGTTATTTGTGCATTAAAATAATTACACTGCAGTGTATTGTACAATTTATTATCGATATAAAGACTCTTAAAATTTTTATACACACAAATTTAAGATTTTGCTTCGTTATGACACATTTCTCAGAACAATCAGCGATACTATTACATATTACACCATGTAATTGTGGCCTATATCATTGATTGCTACTATATACCTCGATTAGTGTAAGTGACTCATTTTTCATAACTTTAATCATTTGATTACACTATGCAACAAAATGTTTACTTTTTCTTGTTCCCGGGCAGAAAATGTTATTTCCCAATTGTTTATACCTAAAGTAAATGGAAAAGGTCTATTTTTCTCTTTAAACTTTGCTTTTGTGACGTGGGTAATGAAATTTTCAAATTTACCCATTTTCCAGAACATTCCAGGTAGATTCAGTGCTGAGTAGTTGATATAGAATTTTCTCGAACTTTCTAGAATGTTGTATAACTAACAGGAACTTTCCAGAATGTTGTAAAGCTTTTCTCCTGACTCATTCGGTGCACCTCAAAGAGGAATACAACAGTGTCAAGGCCTTACTAGAAGCCTTGAAGTGTGATGAGTAGGGCTGGAAGATTATCAGAGATTTCAAAACTGTGGCATTTCTGATGGGTCTCCAAGAAGTCTTTACCAAGTTTCCCTGTTATCTTTTCCCTTTGAGGCAACAGGGACACCATAACGCACTACAACAGGAAGCACTGGCCACAACGATTCGAGTTCTCTGTGGAAAGGCACAACATCAAGTGCGAGCCACAAGTGGACCTCCAGAAGGTGTTGTTCCCACCACTGAACATAAAATTGGATTTTATGAAACAATTTGTCACAACTCTTGATAAAGAGTCTGCAGCTTTCAAGTACCTTAGAGACTTCTTCCCTAAACTGTCTGAGGCAAAACTCAAAACTGGTGTCTTCATTGGAGCACAAATGAAGAAGATCCTGGAGTACACAGAATTCCCCAAGAAGCTCAGTAGGGAAGGAGGAAAAAAAGCTTGGGGCAGCTTTGTCGCACTGGTTCGGAGTCTCTTGGGTAATCACAAGGCCGACAATTATGTGGAACTGGTTAAGGCTCTGGTGAAGAACTACGGCAAAATTCGCTGCAGGATGTCCTTGAAGGTCCGTATTCTTGATAAATTCAAGGAGGACATGGGAGCGTATTCAGAGGAGCAAGGCGAACGCTTCCACCAAGATATACTGGACTTTGAACGTCGCTACCAAGGTGCGTACAACAAAACCATGATGGGAAACTATATTTGGGGGCTCATACATGAAAGTTATTTACTTTACGGTAAAAAATCTCGAAAAACTACTCATTTCTAAACATTTTTGTTCATTTTTGTAAATCTTGATTCATATATTGTTTTATTCAGACTTTATGTACATAAAAATGTGCAAATTTGCCCGTTTTTACATAGAAGATAGGTTAATTTCTAAATTTCATTATCCAGGTCACAAAGGCAAAGTTTGAAGGGAATAATGGCCATTTTCTGTATTTTTACAACATAAGTAATTAAGAAATAACACATTCTATCCAGGAACAAAATTTGTGTTTCAAAGAATCATTGTTTAATCTGATAACTTAGTTTATTGTTCAAAATAATGTACTTATACCACTCAGTGAACTATAATCTCTTCAGAGAAACATTCCACGGAATTTTATAGTTTCTTAATAAACTCTTTATTAAGTTTGTAAATATGTTTCTACTTATTTGACTTCAAATAATACTCAAAACATACACAAACGTATAAACATAATGATGAACAAAGAGAGGATCTGGTGTTTAGCTTTTTATTATCACGTAGTTTGCAACACAATGAAGAATCCCATCCTTTATTACACAGCAAGGGATCTGAAAGCTTATAACGCTAAAAATAGGGCTCGATACCCTTGATGAAAACAGCGCAGATAACCAATTATGCAACGATAAACTTAACTAAAAAAATCAAATAAAAACATTTTACGAATGAACAAAATGCTGTTATTGGCTGTTGCACTGTTGCGCACATGCAGACAGGTACTGCTATTGGCCAATTTACTGTTGCGTACATGCAGACAGGTACTGCTATTGGCCAATCCACTGTTGCGCGTTGTGCACAATAGATTTTAATCTTATATTCGATACTGAAAGCATCTTATTAATAAACATCTACGTTGTCTGAACTGAAGTTGTCGAGATGATTAAGTAGTATACTTAGCAAACATTCAAGATGTGATTTTAAGTTATATTCATTGCTGTTGTGTAAAACAAACAATAAATAGTTGCTTTCGACGTTACCATAATTTATTATGAAACAAATGTAATTTTTTTCCGCTAAATGTTGCCTATTACTATATTAACAAAAAAAGTTTAATTAAAATAAATTTATTGGGTATTTTTTAACTTTTTGACTCGTTCTCACGTTGCGGTGTATAAAAGTTTCTACGCTATTATTTTACAAGTAATAAAAGTTATATTCTATAAAATTTTGTAATATTCTTATTTTATGATAATTTCCAAATCAGTAACACAAAAAATTATCTGTCGGCACAAATACAGTTTTGCTTTCTGCTGACGTCAAAGAAGTTAGCAATTTCTTTGTTCCAAACGTTACAAAAAATAGATTGTTCTTTATTGTTGACCACATAACTACGCAAGGGGGCGTCTGGAGTCTGTCCACCGCATGTATCAAAACCCCATGTCCACCGCATGTATCGAAACCCCATTTTTAGCAATATAAGTCCATAAGTAGTGTGCCACGAAAAAAAGAGGACTTATGACACTTACACTAGTTTTTGTACACAAAAACAACTAATAAAAGTGTTTTAGTCAATTTATTTCTAGTAAGTTAAATCAACTGTTAAAAATATAATGAGTTTTGTTTTGTTTTTACTTTCTTAGATTCATTTTTAAATCTTCTATGGACGAAATGTTCTACCTATAGGCATAATATTCGTGGAGAGCTAGAAGAAAATGTTTTCTGCGCTTTTTGTTGTATAAATAATACTCTTGGTACTTCAACTACTGACACATATACACAAATAGACATATACTTTTGAAAGCAATGTTACACCGCTACATGTAGGGACATATTCATGAGAAGAGAATGGCGAATATAGCAACTCATGAAATTCACAACCTGCACACCTTGTCCTCAAAATCAATGACTGTATCTTTGTTTATCAAAGCTATCTGTCGAACTCCCTAAGGCTACTAATCTAATTTTTATACTCGAGGTTTCAAGTCGTGTTTTCCACAAAGTTTGCTAAAATCTCGTAACAAAAACAGTATATTCTGTGAATTTTGACACTGTCCTACGAAACAAATGCCAATTAAAAATATGGATCCCGGTATTAAGCCACGTTGCTCATAAGGCATATTTTTAATAGCCATGTGCAAATAAGTCTAAAACTACAAGAGCAACAACGCTTTACTGTGTTACGTATTATAATTTATCCCGGAAAAGCCTCCAATTTATTATTTTATGTATTACGATTTCAAATAGTTGGAAAATTTAATTTAAATTTAGAAGTTAATTAAATGTCGATATGTATCAAATTTATGATATTTGCTAACGAGATTTAATTATGAAATTTTCTTTCTAACACAAATATATTTTAATATACATTAAAATTATGAAATATACATTTCATAATAACAATTATTGATACAAATAATAGCTCCTTCTTTGGCTGGTCTCGCGCCGTTTACAAGCTGATTTTTCTACAATGAAAATATTTAACGTTCGAAGTTAATTCGCGTCGATTTATAAATCTTAATGAAGGTTTTCGAAATTTCAGTTGGCAACAATACGTTAGTGCTTTTGTAAAACATATATTGTATAAATATTCTACAAATTTAAAGAACAAATGAGAATTTTGCAATATACATCTGACAGTATAAGTTAGATGCATTTCTGAGTACATATTTATTGTTTGTTTGTTTTAGAATTTCGCACAAAGCTACTCGAGGGTTATCTGTGCTAGCCGTCCCTAATTTTGCAGTGTAAGACTAGAGGGAAGGCAGCTAGTCATCACCACCCACCGCCAACTCTTGGGCTACTCTTTTACCAACGAAAAGTGGGATTGACCATCACATTATACACCCCCACGGCTGGAAGGGCGAGCATGTTTAGCGCGACGCGGGCGCGAACCCGCGACCCTCGGATTACGAGTGCACGCCTTAACGCGCTCGGCCATGCCAGGCCGTACATATTTATAGTTAAGTAAAGCAAACATCGATATTAAAATAAATATAAATATCAGCAAATCCTTTACACCTGCTATAAAATTTTAAATAATTTGACTAGCATTTATAGCTCTTTTGATTCGTAGATATGAATTCTTACAAGAATATATACATTTCAAGTTCAGGAAAAAAGAAAGGTTTCAAAACAAACTGTTAAAAAGAAAAAAATATTTTTAATTTTGTTTTAATCTTCAAAATGTCCTTATTGTTATGTTTGCTAAAAATATTTGTTACTATTTCATGAAGTTTGCTTCTTAAATGATTAATTGAAAATTGATTATATATTTTTCTTTAAAATTCTGAAAATCCGTTACTAGAACAAATAATGTCATTTTTTTTCCGTTTAAATGATATTTAAAGTTTGCGAAGTAATTTTCTTTAATTTTCAACTGATGAGATATAAAACTGAAAAATAACCCAACGTTCACTCCTAGCCATTGCTGGATCGAGAGGTGATGCAACCCATGCAATTTATGGGGCCTGAACGCTGAAGAAGCGAGAGGGGCTAAATTTTGAATCGTACTAGGAAGGATTTGTTTGTTTGTTTGTTTTGGAATTTCGCACAAAGCTACTCGAGGGCTGTCTGTGCTAGCCGTCCGTAATTTAGCAGTGTAAGACTAGAGGGAAGGCAGCTAGTCATCACCACCCACCGCCAACTCTTGGGCTACTCTTTTGCCAACGAATAGTGGGATTGACCGTCACATTATACACCCCCACGGCTGGGAGGGCGAGCATGTTTAGCGCGACGCGGGCGCGAACCCGCGACCTTCGGATTACGAGCGCACGCCTTAACGCGTCGGCCATGCCAGGCCGCCACTAGGAAAGAAGTCTCCATCATTGTAGTATTCCAGTTAGCCCTACTTTAATGGCATAAGAAACGAAAATAAGTGTGGTAATAACAAAAAGTAATACTTGAAGAAATTTTTTTATGAAGGGCTAAAATAAAAGTCATATTAATGCAATATAATTTGTAGACTCAAGTAAGAAGCAAGGAAAATGATATGAACTATTGGCACTTCTGAAATATGTCAGTGTTACTACCTATACTAATATCATACAAATATCTTAATATTATGTAACTTACTTGTTTGTTTTGAATTTCGCGCGAACCTAAACGAGAGCTAGCTGCGCTAATCATCCCTAATTTAGCAGCGTAAGGCTATAGGAAAGGCAACTAATCATCACCATTAATCGCCAACTCTTGGCCAACTCATTGACCAACGAATAGTGGGATTGATCATCATACTATAATGTCCCCACGGCTGAAAGAGCAGGCATATTTGGTGCGAGTGGGATTCGAACCCGCGTCCCTTAGATTACGAGTCGAGCGCCTTAACTAGCTGGCCATGCCGGCTCTATATAACTTCAACACAATAAATTGTAGATCTATTACACGAGAAAATTCAGGGGAAACAATAGCCGTGTAAACAAATTTTTGCACATCTTGTTTCGACCGACAGATTTCATGCAAATTATGGTACCAATCCTAAATACAGCGGTATGTCTCCGGATTTACAATGCTAAAATAAGGGAATCGAATCCCCTCGGTTGGCTGAGCAGATAGCCCTTTGTGGCTTTGCTATACGAAAAATACACACACACAACCAATCCTGAAATCCCCTTAAAATTCTGTTTTTTGAAGTTGTCAGTAGCTCCCCAGTGGCTCAGCGGTATGTCTGCGGAATTACACGCTAAAATCCGGGTTTCGATACCCGTGGTGGGCAGAGCACAGATAGCCCATTGTGTAGCTTTGTGCTTAATTCAAAACAACAACAACAAGTTGTCAGTAATACAATTGTAAAAACCTACTTAATATCGAACAATCTCTTACATTCTGACGTAAATCCATTAATCTAGACCTAAGATTCCTCTTTTTAAAAAATCTTAATCCTAATTTATAGGACTCAGTTTTGAAAATTCCTAAAGTGTTAATTTACATTTGGAAGTATTCTTTATATTAAATTCTAATATTATTTATCAATTAAAATCGGTTTATTCAAACCCTCTAAAAAAAAAATCCTGATCCCCGTTTTTACGAGCCCTCACAACCCGAATGAAATTTCGTGTTCTTTCATATTCTTCAAGATAGCGAATTTACTTGTTACACTTAAACCCATTTTTGCTGGTGCTTATTGGTGGGATGAGCTCAAATAAGCATGGTCGTAGATATGTATATAAGTTAGGACCACTGTAGAGATAAAAATAATAATAATGAATTAAATTTTTATTTTTACGACTTACAATGTTTAACGATTAAATTTTTGAGCAATTTCTCATTACGTGTATTTAAGTTGAGGTTATTATTTGTTTTTTTATGGAATACTTATATGTTCTAATTGTTTGCATATGGATTATACATTATTTTCTATTGACGCAAGCTCGTGCACTCACCTGCTATTTTAAAATTCTATTAGTTTAATTATCCGTAAGATGTACAGGTAAGGTACACAATGAGCAGCCCGCTAGCGAATTATAATTAGTGAATTTAATAACCTACGCACTGAGTTTTGGTGGCATCATGATGTCATCTTTATCCCAGCCAATCAATGCTTTCAGAAAGAGTCGTTATTGTTAGGCCTTTCTTACGTCTTATCCTCTTATTATATCTGTCTGGGGAATCCAGATCGGTGCTATGGATAATTCTTAAACATCATATTTTAAAACGAAAACACATTTCAGATAATTAAACTCATGCATAAGTAAATCCTTCATTACTATTGGTTGAAAATGTAGTCAGATCAATACTACCATTGTTTGCTTCATTTTCTTCATTTGGTACATGTGAACAATGAACATTGTTGAAATGTTACTAGGTTTCAAATATTATTGTAGAAACTCATCAAGTTTATAGCCAAAAAAGCTTAGAGGCAAAAGTTTCTCAGCAGACATCATATTTCACCTGATCAGATATCACACGTGTTAAAAAAATACGTTTGCACTGGTATGTAAAAATACAGTTTGAAAGTTGAGATAACACAACACTTATCTGTATTAAAACATAGATGATTCTTACAGTTCTTTCCCTCTGAACTAGTTGTCTTTGACCTTCTTGGCGTTCTGTTACTTTAGCAGAAAAATAGTTGAATTTTGATGTTCTGAATGTCTTGATAGACAAGAATTGAATTACGTAGTCCTCAACCTACAATAAAATAGATTATCAGTTTATATTGTCCTTAATCTACAATAGAATAGATGATTGAATCACATTGTTCTAGATCGGTTATTATCAAATAGGGTTTAATAATGTTTTCCTCAGTTTCTTAATAGAACAGGATTTAATAATGTTGATTTTAATCTATAGTAGAATACATGATCAAATTATTTTCTCCTCAATCTGTAATAGACAACACGATCAAATTATATTATCCTCAATCTTTAATATAATTTTTTGTTTTTTTTAATTTCGCGCAACGTTACACAAGGGCTATCCGCGCTAGCCGCCCCTAATTTTGCAGTGTAAGATTTAAGGGAAATCAGCTAGTCATCGCCACTCACCGCCAACTTGGGCTACTCTTTTACCAACGAATAGTGGGATTTACCGTCACATTTTATCACCCTCACGGCTGAAAGAGCGAGCATGTTTGATGCGATGAGGATTCGAACCCGCAACCCTTAGATTACGAGTCGAACTCATTAACCCACCTGACCATGCCGAGCCACTTTAATATAATACATGATCATATTATATTGTCCTCAATATATAATAGAATGCATGATTAAATAATACTGTCCTCAATCTGTAATAAAATACATGATCAAGTAATATTATCCTTAATCTATAATATAAAAGGCGATTGAATTATATTGTCTTCCAGAATAAAAGATTTACTGGTGTTGTCTTTCATATAATTTTAGAAAAGAGACACCTAATTGCCTTATATATCCTCCTCAATCTGTTAGTAAAAAAGGGTTTAATCATGTTAAAATTTTCATAGTAGAATACTTTTGAGTTATGCTGTTCTCAATCTGACATCATATCAAAAGAAACATTTCATTTGCTGTACAAGATTTAACTTGACGTGTTTAGTAAATGAAGCTTGAAGCCCCTTCCATTTATTTCCCCTATCTGACTTGATGTTTTGTCTGCGGAATTATAACGTTAAACACCAGATTTAAATATCCTGGGCAAAGCATATATAACCCAATTTGTAAGTTTGTGCTTAACTACATACGAGTAACAAACCACGTATTTACCGTAACCTAATATCGTCTTTTCGATTCCTATTTTTCTACACCTTAAATCATAATAGAATACTTTATTTTGATAATAATCAAACAAAGAACGATAACCTTGATTTTTTTTCCCTGCCAAACACCTAGTTAACTGAGGAACGAAGATATATTTTTCTCATTCTATCCTATAGCTTAAATGTAAACCAGGGCTCACTTTATATATTTAGCTTTACACTTGAAAATAGAATGATACCTGAAATAGGTAGAAGCATGCCTAGAATTTACACATTTATCCGTTACCTTTATACATATTACGGACAGTGGTACTGTATTATATTGTTTAGTTTGTCCATTAATAGAAATTTGTTTTTCTCCACTGATCAATAAACTGACTGGCTGAATCACTTTCACCACGAGGATATCTAATGACACATATGCTTTATTTAGTTACTGTGAGAGCAGAGCCACAATGGGTTGCCTGCTGCGTTCGCTACGGGAAATCAAACCCTGAATTTTAGTGAGTCCGTAAATATACCGTTTTCGCGCCAGGAACTGGCACGTGTGTGTGCACTGTACGAACTATAAATAGATTGTTCCTGGACTAATTTCCAGTAAAACATTGTAACTTCGTATATTGAAACATTGTTTAATGATGTGAAAATTTTTATTTTTAACACTTTCTTTTTTTACGATTCAGGTTACATAGCAGTTTCACAGCTAATTGGCGCTATAATCGTATTGGCTCTGATAATCCTCGGAGTGATGACGTATTTTGGTTACCGATGGTTGTCCCCTCGGTTTCATCCAAAGAAACTTGCAGGAGAGGGAAGTTCGACCTTGTTACATCCTGGAAAGTCTCCTGGTACTGGTAGCATTCCTTCTCTGAAGATCAGTTATAGTTTACCAGATATAAAAGAAGAATTTCAAAGGGAATCTTTCTGGCCAGTGATTAAAAAAGAAGCGCCACCTAGACAGACAACTTTGCCAACTGTGCCGGTCAGACATCAAACGTTCCAGAGACAGCTGTCGCATCGTCTTGAGTTCAATACTATTCCTTTTGAAAGTAAGAAAAAATTACAACAAGAGATCGCATCTTACTGAGAGATAGAGTTTGGTGTTGTTGTTGTTTTTAGAGGGGAATAGTTTAGATTTCCATGTTATCATAACTTTAAACTATTAGAAATTATCACATAAAATACATTAAACTAGAAATGTGCATGTGAAGAAAAGCAGTATACATAATGTGTTGAAAAAGTTCGAAGATACTGTAATGATTTTATGAAACTAGTTCTATTCGAGCAGATAAATAAACACCATGATATTTTGTTATTCATCAGTTTCTTAATACTAATAATATCCTAAGCTCTTTTAATCACAAAAAAATTCTTAAGTCACAACGTTCTATAAATCTAAAGTCACAATATCACACAGTTCTAGATATCTAAAGTCACATTATCACAGTTCTACAAAGCTCTGGTTAGAATATCACATACAGTTCTAGATATCTGAAGTCACAATATCACAGTTCTACAAATCTAAGATTAGAATATCACGGAGTTCTTGTAATCTAAAGTCACAATATCACACAGTTCTACAAATCTAAGGTTAGAATATCACAGAGTTCTTGTAATCTAAAGTCACAATATCACACAGTTCTATAAATCTAGTTATAATATCACAGAGTTTTACAAAGCTAAAGTCAAAATATTTTGGGGTATAGAAGGTTTTATATAGTTCTACAAAAAATGTTTAAATAACAGGACACACTATTTTAAAGTAACTTTGGATTCACTAATATAAAACATCATCCTTGAATTTCTATCAACACAATTTCTTAGAAATACAGAACTTTTTATAATCGTTCCTTAATCCACCAAATGCTCAGGAGAGATCCAATGGAAAGAACAGTGAAATTTTCTCTCGGAAATAGTAAACTTTTTAGACTTATTTTTATAGCTTTTAGAACACCTATGCTGAACTTAGTCTACATCATTCCAAAAATTGTAAGAGAAAAATCCTTGCTTGCACAATGGAAATGAAAACTAATAAACTACGAGGTAATGAAAGTCTTGAACCAAAAACTATGTTTTATTTGAGTATTTATCAAGCTATTTCAATTAGATTTTTTTATCTTAGTTATGAAACTTGACAGGAATTAATTGTTTAATCTATAAAACATAATTATATTAGTTTCTCATATGTGTAAGGCAGTTATATATGTAAAGTGTATCAGTTAATCAAAACGAATGAGGTTAAAAACAAACAAACGTTTCTCCTCATTCGACACATTGTAGATGTCTGATTTTGTTTAGAACGATAAAATACTTTTTTTCAAGCAGAATATAACCACATAATACTGCTATTCCACTTAGACCTTCTATTTCTGTTGGGTATGTGAATATATTTGATTCGAGAGTCTGAAATGAAGCGGCTTAGATTAGAGTTTCTCTATTTCAAGTTTGCCACAAGGCAGTTCAAGAGAAATCATCTGTGGGACAAATCAAACCTGAACTTTATAAAAAAGAACTAGTTAGACAGGCTTCTACCGACAGCAGAGACGCTCTGGAAGAAGATGAAACGAGTGTAGGAATACCTTGTGGAAAATTACATTTTACACTCAAATACGACTCTGATGTAGAGGGACTCATTGTCAGAGTAAGAAAAGTCATTAGTAACGAAGTAATTACCAATAAATATATATAAATTTAAATTATAACATATAGTTTTTCAAATAGTTTTTAGTTGTTTACAAGTTTCATGATTTTAATGTAGAAAAGTGGCCTTCGATCCTGCAAAACCGGTTTCATAACAAAAAAAATGATGGAAAAAAAAAAGATTCGAGTTCTCTCGAATATATTCAAGATTTGTGTGTCTTTTTTTTCCCCTCTTTACATGCATATATACATGCAATATTCAAACTGTAATTTAAGGTGATATTCACGTGAGAAAACATTAACTAGAATCATAAAAATGTTATCGCCCTTGTTTTCTCAGGAACATAGGGGTTTTTTATTCATTGAATTCTTCCAAAATCATTATTTTTTTATTCTGTCAGAAGAATTGCATGTTGATCATTTAATGCCATAAGAAGTATGATTTTATCAGGAGCGTGGCACTTCTCACGATTGTGGTCTAACAGAAGCATGACATGTCTTTTGATTGCGATCGAACAGAAGCACAAATTTTACTGACTGGGTTCTAGAATAATAGTTGATTTTTTTACTGATTAGGTTAATAAGAATCATAAGATTCTTTACCGAAAATTGTTAGCTAGAAACATAGCATTTCTTTTTTGATTAGGTTAATTAAAAGCATGGGATTCATAACTGATAAGATTAACCAAAAGCGTGGGATTTCTTTCGGGATCAGACGGATGAATTTTAAATTGGTCTTTGCCTATAAACAGTAAAGGATACTCATCAAATAGAATCAACTGAAACATTAAATTCCTTTTTACCTTATATCTAACCTTTATCCCTTACAACTATTTTATATTGTTCCTCCAGGTGTTGCAGGCTCAGGATCTTCCTGCTAAGGATCTTTCAGGGACATCAGATCCTTATCTAAAGCTTTACTTACTTCCGGACCGAAAGAAAAAGTTTCAAACAAGGGTATGTTGAGAACTGATCTTGTTGAAGTGTGTTATTTATCATGTCCTGGAAGACAGTTTGGAACTGTATCGTTTTTGTTTTGTTTTTTGTTGCCAATAAAAACAAAAATAAAGACATTAACTGCATCTGTTCTGAAGATATTGGAAACTACTAAGATTACTACATCTTATCTTTATGAATAATATTTTAGGGAGAAAATTCAAGTTTGTTGTCTGAAGAATTCTTTGAAAGTTCAAACCGAAGGAACTTAGATGAAAAAAATCTACTTGATAAAGCATACTATAATATAATTCTTGCTTACATGATCATGGAAAATCTTTTTATTACGCGATGTGCAATCCTCAACTTCGCGAAATTTTATCTTTGCGCGTATCTGGATTTGCAATTGAGATCACGATTTTCCCGTTTTTCATCACGGAGAAATTTATTTTTTCTATTATCATGGTGCAGATATGACGTCATTAATACGTCATGCGCAGATATAATACACTGGTGACACGGGTTATCAGCTAGTATAGTTGATATACACTGCTGTCCAAAATCTTAAGGCCAACAAACGTAAAGAAAAATTATGCATTTTACGTTGTTAGACTCAACAACTTATTTGAGTAGAGCTTCGAAAGATGAAAATAAAAAAGGAAAATAAAAATATAAAACTTCTCTAGTATTTAATAGGGAAAATGTGAACATTATGAAATTAGCCTAAATACTAGCTAGTCAAAAATTTAAGATCATACTGAAACGAAGCGTTAATCGGTAAACACGTAATGAAATTTAGTCATTTGTGTTCAAGCATTAGCGTTGTCAACATCTCCCATTGACATCTCCTGTATTACATTGGATGAAAACATGGCAAAGGCTAAAAAGTTGACAGAGTTTGAACGTGGCAAAATTGTCGAACTGCAAAAGCAAGGTCTCTCTCAACGTGCCATCGCTGGTGAGATTGGGCTTAGTAAAACTGCTGTTGCAAATTTCTTTAAAGACCCTGAGAAATACGGAACGAGAATTTCAAACGGTCTGCCCAAAGGAAATTTCTCCGGTATTGAGCATGATGATTTGACGGGTTGTCCGGCAAGACATCAGCCGATCACCGAATCAGATTAAGGCCATTACGGACGCAGAATGCAGTTCAAGAACAATAAGACGACATCTACGAGATAAAGGATTTAAAAACTCTAAATGTCTTCAAAGGCCACGCCTCCTTCCACACCACGAAACAGAAATAGACGTCAATTCCAAACAGTGCATGATTTTCGTGAAGCCATCTTCAACACTTGGAATAAATCCAGCCAGCCTTCTGCAAACGCATATATAGACCATGCCAAATTAAATGTTCAAATGTTTGCGGTTATTCGCAGTGACGGCCGTGCAACTCACTACTGAGACCCCTTGTTGGGCATTTCCTACCCTGTTTAGAATAGGTTTTTAGTATGATCTTAAACCTTTGACCAGCTAGTATTTAGGCTAATTTCATAGTGTTCACATTTTCCCTATTAAATTTTTAAAAAGTTTTTTTTCCCCCCCTTTTATTATTTCCATCTTTCGAAGCTCTACTCAAATAAGTGGTTGAGTCTAACAACGCAAAATGCATATTTTTTCTTTATGTTCGTTGGCTTTATAATTTTGGCCAGCAGTGTATATTGCTTAAATAATTTCATACAAGCCTAGCAAAAATATTTGCATACATATCGCCTGGAGAATTCGTTGTGAAAGAGAAAAATAGTTAATTTCTGTCTAGGAACATCTGACTAGTTCTAAAATCTAACGTGTTATTCAACATTCAACATCTTTGCAAAATATTTCTTTTTCTTCTCCTATATTTGGAACTAGCATTGTTGAAAGGTGGAAGAAAAGTACTCTTCTATTGTAGTAGAGAAGTTTAAGTTTGTTTGTTTTTGTAATTTTTCTTCGACAGGTTCACAGAAAAAATCTCAATCCTGTGTTTAACGAGACTTTCGTGTTTGGAGCAACTTACAACCAGCTGAAAAGCCGAACTTTGCAATTTTCCGTTTATGACTTTGACCGGTTTTCCCGGCATGACTTGATAGGTCAAATATTGGTCAAAGGTTTGGACGAGATATGTGACATCAACCATGAAGTAGAGTACACCATGGATATTTTATGTATTCCAAAGGTAAGTTTTGTCTGGATTTTATTATATGTCGATCACCACACTCCTGTTTGGTGAGATTCAAGTGTAGGAGTTGTGTCTATTTCTGTGCAGTACGTTGCATATTACTGCGCGAATTATTTCTATAAAAAAATGAATCTTAGTTTGGATTATTTGGAAGACACAACAGAAACCAGTGTTATAGTGTATATTATATAGCATATATTCTATGTATTTAGTGTTATAGATTCAATATTGTTGTTTCTGTATACGAAGTCGTAGATTGCACTTTGTAAAACATTAATAATAACGAAAATTAATAAAATTAAATGTATGTCAACCACACTGTATCAGCTGTATTTGGCGCTGACGAAGCTTTTCACCCAATACAAGTAACTCACTAGTCGGACTGGGCTATAAACTATAACGTTTGTTATATGTGATATAGTAGCTCATGGCAGCTTGTTCTTATCAGAAGTCACGCTGAAAACATAGTATGTCATACCGTTTTAAAACAGAAATCATTCTGAAAACATAATATATCAATTTTTTTTAAAAAAATAAGTCATACTGAAAACAATATTTAAACAACAAAAAGAAGTCACTCTGAAAATATAATATATCACAATGTTCTTATCAGAAATCACACTAAAAACATAATATATTACCATGTATTAAAAACAGAAGTCACACTGGAAACATAATATATCGCAATGTTGTAAAACAGTAGTCACTCTGAAAACTATATGATAGCATGTTCTTATCAGGAATCACTGGAAACATAATACATTATAAAGTGTTTCTATCAGAAATCACTCTTAGCGCATAACGACACCCAGAAAACATGATACATCATAGCGTTTACAAACAGAAGTCACGCTGAAAACACAATATATCATAACGTGTTTTTATCAGTGCTTAAATACGTGGGTTTTATACACAGCCACTAAACAACAGCAAAATTGATTCAGTGATGTCGTGAAACCCACTTGTTGAGAATTTTCTATGCAAAATTGATTGTCATTATTTTAATGAAATTAAGCATTCGTAATGCTTTGAGATAACAGCCTATCAAAATATCGAGAAATCTAAAACTATTCTACAAAATTACAACCAAATTTACATCAATTGTAATTCACTAAATTATGTCAAATCTTTTTCTTCAGTTATTTTGATATGCATAGGAAAATGAAAACATTCAAACTTCTGTTGATCAGACACAATCAACGAAAATTAGTAGTTCGTCTTCATACTTTTCTAAACTACATATCACGTGTTAAAACTGTCACCCACGTTAGGACTAGACTTTTGCTATGAGACCATTGTTGTTTGGAGAACCTTTCCTCGCACCTTTATTACAATTAAACTACACTTAATACAAAAGGCACTAATTTAACATACTTTTGATAACAGAAGGAAAACAGTTATTACTTTATTTTAACTTCTTCAAGAACACCTTAATAATGGCCAGGTTGTTAAGTTACTCGACTCGTAATATTAAGGTCGTGGATTCGAATCCCAGTCCCATCAAACATCCTCACCCTTTCAGCCGTGGGGGCATTTTAATGTGATGCTCAGTCCCACTTTTCGTTAGTAAAAGAGTAGCCTATGTATTGGCATGGGTGATGATGACTACTTGCCTTTCCTCTAGTCTTACAATGATAAATTAGGGACGGCTAGCGGAGATAGCTCTGGTGTAGCTTTGTGCAAAATAATACACTTTAAGAAACTAAAGATACTTTTAATGACATAATTTTGTTTCAAAGTCTAAAACCGGAACAATTAATGATTTATGAATTTCTGAACAGGTCAGTATTCACTTATTTTGTTTGTGTGTATTTCATCTCTTCATGAACTCCAAAATGCTTCATCGGTTCTATCTCTGAAATGCATAAATTTTAATCAAATTACCAACTTTGTATGTGATAAAAACCACGCCATGTACAAAAACATAATGATTTGATTTTTGTTTCATTTTATTTCTGACTTTTGTTTTTGTCTTATATTTGTTAAAACTGTCAAGATTATTTTAGCTTCTTATGGCTTTCAAACTAATATGGTAGAATTCAGAAGCGTGGTGAATCCAGTGGCGGCGCAAAGGGGGCTTGGGGGGCTTGAGCCCTCCCAAATGAGCCAAGCTCTCCCTCAGCCCCAATATTGTTACCTAAATATATTCATAAAATATGGAAAACACAATCGTCATTGTTGCTTAACAATTAACATCAAAGAGACATAGATCTGTAGAACTCAATGTCTTCATTACGACGGAAGTATGTGTCATGTGTCCCATATCAACGTACTGAATGCACTGAAACTCATGTGTTGTATTGCCACGCCCTGTGTAATATCATTCTATCTTGAGCTTTGACGAAGATTAGACAACCACGTTGATTTCAAGTTACAACAGAGCATCAGGGATTTTACTTGATAAACCAAAGATTTCACAGGTTTTCACCCATTAATTTCGTTTATCTTTCAAGGAAAAGTAAAACATAGCATGTATGTATAAGCGTATTGTGCACAGGTCAAAACTATGAAGCATTTAACCGATGTTTTGTCCTCTGTGAAATCATTTTACATTATGTATCAGCCATCCAAAATTGTACTGATGATTGTGGCATACACTTAAAATTGTGACTTACAATACAGTTAATATTATACTTATGGTTATATAATAATCTTACATGATAACTGACCAAATAATATTCCTAAACAATTCTAGAATGAATTTTGAAATTTTCATTGGGCTATTTAGAAGTGCCTAATTTAGTATAATGTAGTAGTTACATTATTGTAAAAGGTGCTTGTCACTCCTATCACAATAAAAACAATATCACAATCACAGTTTGGCATGTGTGAATAATGTCAACTTATAAAGAAACCAGCCTTTCTGTGAAGGTCAACTGCAATTTAGACTTGATTTTGGTGCCACTATGACCATTTAATATCCAGATCGTAGGTATGCTTTGTTCAAGTGCGCGATTCTCGCCTCGAACTTCTTAAGCGTATGATTACCGAGCCGCTGACCATGATGTACGCTCTGCGTACATATAGGCATATTTTCATAAACAGATTATTTCTAATTTGTAATAATGAATTATTAATCAGAGTATGAGTTTCCAATGAAAACTGCATTGAAAACGCAGTTCAAAATAGCACACCTTTCTAAAATGTACCTTGGTATTTACATTATTATAATTTACCATCTATACTTCATATTGATGGCATTTTGGGAAGCCCTTCCACAGTTTACCTCAGCCTCACCCCTTTCAACGAAAATATCATAGCGCCGCCACTGGGTGAATCTTTTTGTCAAAGCATTTGGAGCATGTGGAAATTACTTATTACTGATAATAATAAATTTATATTTATTAAAAATCTTAAAGCAAGTCAAAAAGCGAGATTATTAGATATAGGTAAGTATATTTACATGTATTTAATGAACGGTTTGAACCTTTTTACTCTGCTAATGTTTGTAGACAAGAATATATTAATTATAACAAAAGTGACAAAAATAAAATAAGAATTAGAAAGGAATGCAATACAAAAACAAAAGCTGAGTTTTATATTTCGTATATGTCCATGTTTTTATATAAGCTAGTTTTTTTCTAGTTAAATGAATTCAGAAAGTATAATGTTAGCGATGAAAATCATAAAAAAACAAACATCTTCATCCACGTTCCTAATGAATGAAAAGTAGTGCTAGCTGCCATCTAGAATACTATTCGTCAAAAAATATTAAGCCTTTACAGGTGTTAACGATTAAAACCAACGCAGTTTCATATAAGGCAATTGAAACTTCACGATTTTCTCGCTTTCTCTCCAGGTTGTTTCGTTTTTGTAAAACTATCTCACCAGTTTTTATTGGCGTGAGAAAGATGTGGCCGTAAACCATGTTGTTCCCGTGCTGTTAGTTGTATCGACGTTCACTGTGCGGTTACAAAAACATGGTCGCGTTCTCGAATTACGTGCACTTATATATAATATAGAGATTTCCATATTTCACACGACGTATTGTGGTTTTAGAGCTATGTATTATCTATTGATATTTTCAGCCCCGTTATATTTTTATGTCAGTTGTGAGAAAGTTCATGGTTAAATGTTTTTCTACCGAAAGTGTCAAACACTAGAAATCATCTTTATTTATAATCGAGTTTTATGAGTAGTGTCAAAGCTCTTGGTGGATTTTCAGTAATGAAGACAAACGTTATTCGGTAATAAAACAACAAACAGCGAAAGTTACACCGTTGTAAACTGAGAAAACATACAACAAGGTAATAGGAACTGTTACTACCTGTTAAAACTGAGAAAAATACAACACAGTAATAGGAACTATTACTACCTGTTTAATGTGAGAAAAGATGTTGTTGTTGTTGTTTTAAGCACAAAGCTATACAATGGGCTATCTGTGCTCTGCCCACCACGGGTATCGAAACCCGGATTTTAGCGTGTAAGTCCGCAGACATATCGCTGAGCCACTGGGGGGCCAGTGAGAAAAGATAAAACACAATAATGAGAATTATTATTACCTGTTTAAAATGAGAAAAGATATAATAATAGGAACTATTACTACCTGTTTAAACTGAGAAAAGATACAACACAATGATAGGAACTATTACTACCTGTTTAAACTGAGAAAAAATACAACACAATGATAGGAACTATTACTACCTGTTTAAACTGAAAAACTACCAAAATACTATTTCGTTTAGAAATTACTTTGAATTTGAAATTGTAATAAACTGAAACCGAATACACAGTACTACTTCCTGCTGCAACCAATGTAAACCAGGATGGAGTTTCTGTAAAGTATTGTGATTTTCTTCTCTTTTTTTGGTTCTTATTGAAACAAAGCTGCCCAGAGCTCTCTGGGCTCTGTCCATAGCATAACCCTCAGTGGATAAGTCTTAAAAGTGCGGGTTTACGACATTAGAAATCGGGTTTGTTACCCGTAATACAGCTTTGTTAAACAATGAAAGCCAACGCAGGCATTGCAACCCGATTTAAGACATCTAAGCACTCATATTTTCTGGTAAGCCACTGGTGGAGCTGAGGGCTTTAGGGTTAACACAATTGAGCTTTTTTTATTATTTAGCAGTATATCATTGCCCATGTTTTTTGCTTTCCATAAAAAAACAACTATCGCCTTCGTTATATTATAGTTTAGTCTGTTTTGCTTTATTATAAATGTTTTTATAAATACGTATTTACCAGTTGTAATTAAAATATTATATCTGTGTGGCGTAACCTTAATAACTGAATAATGTGACAAAGAACTCGGTTTCGTGTAATTAAACATGTTTTCAGAATAAAACGAGAGAAAAAATTACTCCATTACTGTTATTGCTGAAACACGAAAGAGTTAGACTTTTCTGTTTTTATTTATTTTATAAAATATTTGTTTACGTCTTCCTGCCGATAGGAGAAGAAGGACCTGGGAGAGATAATGGTGTCTCTGTGCTACTTACCGACCGCTGGAAGACTTACAATTACAGTGATTAAAGCAAGATCTCTCAAAGCCATGGATATAACTGGCTCATCAGGCAAGTGGAAAGTTTTAAACAAATGGTGAAACTAAACTTTAGCAGTAAACTATGTCATACTCTCGAAAATGATATTTCAAAACCCAACCAGGAGTAAGCTAAGAAGATTTTTCAAAAACCAGTTGGGGGTAGCCTTAACGGATAAATGATTCGTCGGTTGTTGTTTTTTTCGCAGGAATATCTATTACGTACCATTACATAACAAAACTAAAACCTCATTCGTGATTAAGGGGGCCTAATGACTTAAAATTCATTTTTTTATAACATTATTTATGAAATTAGGGAGTAATTCGTGAATAATTTCAATCTTGATTGATATTTTCGATATTATTCCTAATATGTTATATTTCTCATCAGATCCTTACGTTAAGGTTTACCTCATGTGCCAAGGAAAACGAATAAAGAAGAAGAAAACGTCTGTGAAAAAAGAATCGTTAAACCCAGTTTATAATGAGGCTTTGGTTTTTGATGTACCTGCAGAAAACATTAATGATGTGAGCCTCCTTGTGAAAGTCCTGGATTACGACAGGTTAGCCAATTAAACTGATTAATAGCGATTACATTCGACTTATGTTGTTTGCTTACCTGGCGAATTTCGCGAAAAGTTAGTTGAGAGATATCTGTCCTTGGCATCCCCAGTTTCAAAGTTATAGTCTCGTGTGATGAAGTTAGCTGGTCAGCACTACCCGCCGACAACTCTTGAGCTGCAACTCTATGCCAACAAATGATAGAATTGCCCATCACGTTGTAATGCCCTCTTGGCTGAAATAGTGAGCATTTTCGATGATATGTTTCGATCCCGTGACTAGCAGATTGCAAATCCAGCCCCCGAAGCTGATTTGCAAGATGAAGGATAAAAAGTGTAGCGTGTCCTAACTGACTCAAATTCTAAATTACGTGTTGTTTTTTAATCCCTCTGATGTAATCGTTTCCTTCAAGAGTTTTAAACAGAACAAGGAGAACTATGAAAAACTGATTGAATTGACAACCTTCTACCACGTATAGTATTTAGATGATTAAAATGCTGCAGTGAAACTGCGTTATTTATATACCTGGAGTCTAGCACTAGCTCGTTGTAAAACTTACATTTATATTTATTGTTATCTAAGGTTCTGAACACGTGAAAGGGTTTAATGTTAATAATACTCATAGAGGTGACGGCTTACTTTATACTCAAAAAGGGATCAAAACAACAGAAGAATAAAAAGAATATATTATTAGATAAAAAGATTTTTTCCACATACTATTGTATGTTATTATCACGTTTCTAACCCTGAAAAAAGACCAGAAAATATTAGGCACAGCACGAATAGCCTGTTGCGTAGCGTTGCGCTCAGCAACAACAAGAAAAAACCGTAAAATCCATATTGTTTGTGTTTCAGTTTTACTTATTTTCTACCTTACTCTCCGTAATCCAAGGGTTGCGCGTTCGAATCCCCGTCACATCAAACATGCTCGTCCTTTCAGCTGGGGGGGTGTTATAATGTATGGCCAGTTTCATTATTCGTAGGTAAAAGAGTAGCCCAAGAGTTGGCGGTGGGTGGTGATGACTAGCTCCCTTCCCTCTAGTCTTACACTGCTAAACTAGGGACAGCTAGCACAGATAGTCCTCGTGTAGTTTTGCGCGAAATTCAAAACAAACCAAACCTTTCATTTTTATTTCACGTCTTGCACGATTTTCAGCTGCTAAAAATGACTTAACTTTCAGAGAGTCTATATAACACAAGATTTTAGTAAATGTAAAATAATAAAAAAATGTTTACCTCCCGAAGAAATAGCGAAAAAAAAATTATAATTTTATACAATTTTATTTATCACACACTTTCTGGTAATATACAAAACAATGTACCTAGGGTGTTTAAATCATGGTATATTCTGAAGTAAAACCTTAAAACAAACATAACCCCTGGTGTTTATGAAACTAAAGTCCTACAAATGTTATGAATTCATAAATAATTCATGAGATGCTGACTGATTTATTATTGTTATTATTGAACGAATTATATTGTATATGATAAGAAAAAAATTGATCTCACTCATAGGGTCGGGACCAACGAGATTATGGGGTGTTGTGCTATTGGAAACAGTTGTATTGGCCTCGGACGTGACCACTGGATAGAAATGATAGAAAACCCTCGTAAGCCCGTTGCTCAGTGGTACCCTTTAACGGTAAATATGCAAGGCTATCATGACTTGGAATAATGAAGTGCATTATTATTGGATACGCATTAGATGGAGCGGAATGTTAACAGGATAATCAGAAATTATGGTGTTTGGTTATTTGTGAGCGGAAGTTAAGAGAATGAAAGGACAAATTTAGAGTTTATTTCTGAAATTGTGTTCTTAACAACAGTTTGTGTCTTTTTTGAGGATGTATTCAAACTTGGCAACCAATATTTTTAATTATATGAAGCATATCATCCTAAATTCATCATGAGTTTGCAAATATTCGAAACATTTTTGAATGATAAAGTTTTTTATGAATAAAGGTAATTAAACTTCAAAGATGAGAAGTAAAATAACTTACGCGAAATATATATAAAGAAATTATATTGAAGGAAAAGCAAACTAGATAGAGAAAAAAAAACATTTTAAATCAACATAACAGAAAGCTAATACCCTTTAGTTTTCTTCGTTTTGTGGTCTTTAAAACGAACAGTAGTAAAGCAAGTATGTGTTGTTTATAAGCTTTCGGTGCTGAAGGAAAGATGGAAACCAATTTCAAGGAAAACGGCAAACAATTTAAGATAAATGTTTTTTATTTTTATGCATTTTTCGAAGGCCTTTAAATGTTTCAGGTTAAAAGACAAATTTTAAATTTTAAAGTCGGTGTCGTGACCTGTGACGTCCAGAAGACCCTCGAAAAAGACATGAACCGAAACGTCGGGTATAATTTTAAAAGGTCTATCTGAGACTGTTTGTCTTATTCCTTGAAAATCCTATCTGATATTTTTTGTAGTTCTGTTTCGTTCACGATATCGTTAAAAAAATATTAGGCCTAAGAAATGTAACAAAACAGGTACGGCCTCTCGCTGGTACAGCGGTAAGTCTACGGACTTACAACGCTAAAATCAGGAGTTCGGATCCCCTCGGTGGGCTCAGCAGATAGCCCAATGTGGCTTTGCTATAAGAAAACACAAACACAGACAAAACAAGTATGATTATCGACAATCCACTCAATGGGCACTCTTGTTTATGCAGCCTATAAAATTAGAGTTTCAAGTAAACATTTAATTGTATAATGTAACTTTAGCAAAAGTACCTTAAGGAAAGTTGCTCCAGTAATATCAATCTGACTTTCAATCAGCAATTTGGAAAAAATGTAATTTAAGATTTCCCATGGGCTTGTTAAACTTTTATGAGTTGTTTTATAAAATAAATGTTTATTTTTCTCAAAAATTCTAATTTGTGAAAAAAATAATAATGGTAAGACAAATTAGATGCTATGAACACCGTAGTGCATATAAACCACACGTGATAACAAACACCATAGTGCATATAAACCACACGTAACAATAAACACCATAATGCATATAAACCACACGTAACAATGAACACCATAGTGCATATAAACCACACGTAACAATAAACACCGTAGTGCATATAAACCACACGTAACAATGAACACCATAGTGCATATAAACCACACGTAACAATAAACACCGTAGTGCATATAAAACACACGTAACAACGAACACTATAGTGCATATAAACCACACGTAACAATGAACACCATGGTCCATATAAACAACATGTAACAATGAACAACATAATGCATATAAACCACACGTAGCAATGAACAACATAGTGCATATAAACCACACGTAACAATGAACACTATAGTGCATATAAACCACACGTAACAATGAACACCATGGTCCATATAAACAACATGTAACAATGAACAACATAATGCATATAAACCACACGTAACAATGAACACCATAGTGCATATAAATCACACGTAACAACAAACACTATAATGCATATAAACCACACGTAATAATTAACACCATGGTCCACATAAACCACATGTAACAATGAACAACATAATACATATAACCCATGCACAACAAGTAGTTCTACTTCTCTACTCAAAACACCCTTCAAGAATTTATTGTAACCAAGTGTTTCTTTATATTTATTAATAATCTAGTCAGCTCTGTGAAAGTTGTCTCACGTTAGTTTCACGTTTCGAGAAATCCACTCTGTGCGCGAGCTGGTGTACTGCGCATGATCCTTTACTTTTGCCGTTAATACGCAGCCCTGTTGAAACAGAAAAACAACTGTGCAGACTTACACCAACTCTTGTTTTAAACACAAAAGCCGCACTATGGGCTACATGTGTTGTACTCACCATTGTGAAATATTTAAACATTAACTACTGCTTTCCCAAATAAGCATTGACATCGTACAAAGTTCCATGGTTATCATATACACTGCTTGAACAATAAACTCTCTGGTAAAGAATGATCTACAGACAATTAATTACTTGTGTTTTGGGTACCCAGTCTCAACCAGTAGGTTTATTCTGAGTGTGTGATGTAAGTATCTAAAGTGTTATATTAAGAAATCAGTCGTGTATAAAAGAATAAAACAAAAAACTATTTATAGCCTGCGTCACAGTTCTCAGAGTCAGATTATAGAGTAGAGTAAAGACTAGAAACATAAAACCCAACACTCGAAGAATTTTCAAAATGATTGCATGCAATTCTTTGTATTCTATCTGTAATATTGTATGTGCTTGTTGGTATGTGACGGCTGTTTTAATAATTATTTATTTATATATTGAGGTTATACATCAACTCATAATAATATGACGTACAATTACTATGTTCAATCGCTTGTGTCTTTCGTTGTTTGGGATAAATATATTCTGCTGTAACTAAAACCTATAAATATGATGATGTGACTAAAACTAACAAATATGGTGTTGTGACAAAAACCTGTAAATATGGTGTTGTAACTAAAATATACAAATATGATGTTGTGACTAAAACCTATAAATATGGTATTGTTACTGAAAGCTGCAAACATTATTTCGTGACTAAAACCAACAAATATGGTATTGTAACTAAAACCTACAAATATGTTGTTGTAACCAAATACTACAAATATGGTATTGTAATTAAAGCCTACAAATATGTTGTTGTAACCAAACAATACAAATATGGTATTGTAACTAAAACCAACAAATATGGTGTTGTGACTAAAACCTACAAGTATGGTGTTGTAACTAAAACCAGCAAATATGGTGTTGTGACTAAAACCTACAAGTATGTTGTTGTAACCAGACACCACAAATATGGTATTGTAACTAAAACCAAGAAATATGGTGTTGTAACTGAAACCAACAAATATGATAATGTGACTAAAGCCTACAAATATGATAATATAACTAAAACCAACAAATATGGAGTTGTAACAAAAACCAACAAATATGGTGTTGTGACTAAAACCTACAAATATGCTAATGTGACTAAAACCTACACATATGATAATGTGACTAAAACTTGGACAATTTGTGTTCTAATTTAATCCCTCATGTTCATAAAGGCAAAGAAATATTAAAGCATGACAAGTAACTGAAGTTTAAGTTATAAATAAAATATTTATATTATACGTAATCAATAGGTCTCTGATAATTCGTTACAGAAAATTTAGTTTTTTCATGATTTACGAGTTAAACGAAAATTAAAAATCTGTTTTGTTAAACTAGGACACTAATGA
Organism: Carcinoscorpius rotundicauda; assembly: GCA_011833715.1. NCBI lineage: Eukaryota > Metazoa > Arthropoda > Merostomata > Xiphosura > Limulidae > Carcinoscorpius > Carcinoscorpius rotundicauda. Next base: position 93,311,582 of record CM022394.1, on the reverse strand, counting down.
TCAGTGATGACGAGAAAACCCACTTGTAGAGAAATGTATACATATTTGTAAAAACGGCTGGTTTGGGATGAGAAAATTGGATAGAAAATTTTTACATATATATAGGATACTAATGATCAGTGAATGTTTTTAGGAAGGTTTATTTTGATATCGTTTTATTATTGTTGTCTGTCAAACGATGTCTGGTTTTTATCATAACAGCAAACGCGAGGGAGCTCGAACAATAATGTTCGATCCAGAACTCTCCGATGAAATGCTTTAAATGTTCAAATGTGTATAAATGTTTTATGTGTAGCAAACTTTATAAATGTTACTCATATATATATATATATATATATATAATAATTTAAATTTTCACGTGATAATTATCACTCGTGCTTTTATCATTAAACTCTTTTGGAAGAAAAAATTTCGCTGACATCTAAGTGACGTTGCATGTGACCTATTTAGATTTACTTAGATACATATTATTTTTGTATGTATTTAGCGTGTTTCGTTCACGGAGACAAGAGTGACTTTGTAAAATTACATTTTGCGAGTTGATTTGGTCTATTTCCTAACTTTTCCTTTTTTTCTGCTGAAACGAATCAGTTTTGTCCTGAACTAACGAAAAGCGTACTGGTTGTTTATATTTTTTTACTTTATATAGAAATTTTCATGTGTACTGTGATACGAGGTGGAAAGTTACATATGTATATAATAACTACCTGTAGGTGGCACCTCTGGAGTGCATGATCTCGTTTTTGCAAGCTCAATTTGTTCTCGTACTTATAAGCTTGATTTATATATCTGTCTGAAACATGAATATTAAATATATATATATATTATTTTTACGTGATCCGTCAACTGATCGTGTTTTATATCGAATTTTTGCTGTATTTTACACCAGGTATCCGTAAAAACGAATAAAGTGTCATGCTGTATCAGAACAGGAAGCTTGAGTTCCTTTCTTTCTGCCCTTAAAACATTTTGGTATCTGTTAACTTGAGCTGTTTATTTGTTTTTAAATTTCGCGCAAAGCAACACAGGGCTATTTACGCTAGCCGTCCCTAATTTAGCAGTTTAAGACTAGAGGGAAGGCAGCTAGTCATCACCACCCACAGCCAACTATTGGGCTACTCTTTTATGTAAGAATAGTGGAATTAACCGTCACATTATAACGGTCCCAAGGCTGAAAGGGAAGACAAGTTTTGGTGTGAAGGGATTGGAACTGTGACCCTCAGATTACGTGTTGAGCAACCTGGCCATGTCGAGCTAACATGAGTTAATGAACAGTTGTTGAGGTAAAATATAATGCATTTATCTAAATTACGTTCGTGTTACAACTGACACCAGTGAGCACTCTCTATTTTATTTACAATAAGCTTTCATTTCATAAAACATTACTATTTTCTCCTGTTTTTATGCAATTCGGGACTTTTTTAATTTTATAAAATACTTATTATGCTTTAACGAACCATCCTCCTAATCCGAGGGTCGCGGATTCGAATCCCCATCACATCAAACGTCCCCTTCAGCCGTGGGGACGTTATAAAATTACGGTCAATCTCACTATTCGTTGGTAAAAGAGTTGTCAGTGGGTGGTGATAATAGCCTTCCCTCTAGTATTACACTGCTAAATTAGGGACGACTAGCACAAATAGCCCTCGTGTAGCTTTACGCGAAATAAAAAAAAAACATCAACAATTTTCAGACTTGAAATTGAATAATACATAAAATGTGGAGGGAAAAAAACGTGCCAGAAATAAAGTAAATCTTTGTAACTTGAATTTGGTGAATTAAATTTACTCCAAAAAAGTAGGGGCATAGATACTAGGGAGGATAAGGGGTATACAATCCCCTTTATTTTAGGTAGGGGATATGTTGCATACACTCATCCCCTCCTACAGTTTGGTCTCTTGAAATGTTTTATTGCATCACGGGCCTACAAACTGTGTGTTTGTTCTTGTGATTCTCGTGTTCTTACCAATCGAATTACATAATTAGGCCTAGATGTAAGCTTTAACAGTACCCGAAATATACATCTTTAATATAGGCGCGCTTCTCATCTTTTCGATCTAAGCGATAGTTCGTAAGTATCAGTCAGTAGGCCTAAGTATACATGCAAGTATTGTGGCAACAAAATTACTCTGTGACTGCATGTTTACAGCTTTCAGGTTCACGTAATCAGAGATTACCAATTTGCAAATTGAACAATCCACATAAGTGGTTGCAAAAATCATCCCCCCATCGGGTGTAAAAAATCTACGCCCCTGCAAAAAGTATATCTACTTATTTCTGGTCACAAAACGTTATAATAAAATTTTAACTAGTTCTCTCAACTAGTCTTTACTGAATTTCAAAAGCAAAAATCACAAACTTAGAATGCAGAGGAATGGTTCGTTTGCTTATACAAAGTTCGTGTGTTAAATCCAGGGATCTGTAACCTAGTTGATCTTAGCAAGGATAGCTTATCCATCATCTTTCATCTCGAGAGAAAACGTTCGCGTCCTCACTTTGTAACTATAGTAATACTAACGACACGCTTTCTCTTATCACGTGAGATTGCGCACTTGACAAACTCATTATGTACAAGCCATAGTTAATTCGAAAACATTGTCAGTTTCAGCCCACATTCAATGTTTTCAAGTTTGATTTATAGTTTGTTTGTTTTTTACCACCCAAACTACAAGACACCTGAAAGAAGTAATAAATATATCAGAACTAAAGCAAAGAAAACCTTTGAAAGGAGTAACAAATTTAAAATAATAGATACAGCTTGGTATATTGTAATTCATTGGTTGTTTAATATTTGAAGCAACAGTGACAAGTCTATCATATATTTTTTATTGTTCAATGATTTTTAATGTTAGATCTTACAACGTTAATATCCGGTAACCAGCCCATTGTCTAGCTTCACACTAAACAAAACCACTATCTAACACTCGTTTTAGCATTATGAACGAATAGCAGGATTAAACGTTACAATTATGACGTACCCACAGTAAAAAGTGTAGAACGTGTGTAGCAACATGGTTCTAGTCGAAAAATTAACTATTCGTCTTCGAAAGGTTACTCGGCAAAAATCTGATTGAGGTGTATGATTACACCTGACAAATCGCTGAACCGAGTCTCATAAAACTTTGCGTATACTCTTAGGGTCTCTCTTTGATATTTCAGCATTTTTTTCGTTTTTGAGTTTCGCGCAAAGCTACTCGAGGGCTATCTGCGCTAGTCATCCCTAATTTAGCAGTGTAAGACTAGAGGGAAGGCAGCTAGTCATCACCATCCACTGCCAACTCTTGGGCTACTCTTTTACCAACGAATAGTGGGATTGACCATCACACTATAATTCCTCCACGGCTGAAAAGGGCAAGCATGTTTGACGCGACGGGGATGCGAACCCGCGACCTTCAAATTACGAGTCGCACGCCTTAACCAGCTGGCCATGCCGAGCCTGGCGTTACGTATTTTGGATAATAAATCTAAAAAGAAACATATAACCACTGCATTACAGAAAAAAAAATTACATTGTTTTTTAATCAGCAATTACTATTATTTAAAAAAATAAAAATATATTTTTACCAAAGGAACAGAAGATGTATTTCTTTAGCATCATCTCTGTTTCTTTAAATTTCGTGCGATGTTACTCAAGAATTACATGCGTTTGGTGGCTCTAATTTATGAGTAATAAACTAGACGGAATGCAGCTAACCAACACGGCCAGCTAGATATTGGGCGATTTTTCATCATCGAAAACTAGAACTGACAGTCGAATCATAGTGCTGAAAAGCGATTGTGTTCGGTGACGGGATTCGAACCTGTGATAAAGGGTTGCAAATCGAGCGCTCTAACCAGGTTTTCGTTGAGTCACTGCATAAAAGAAAAATTCCATCTAAGGATACTAAAACTAATATATTTTAATGTTTCTGATTACCATATGTGGATTATCAGCTGACCTGCTCAACGCACAGGAAAAGACAAAAAGGCCCTGAGGAGGGCACAGAGGAACCACATCAGAATGCTGAAATATCAAAGAGAGACCCTAAGAGTATACGCAAAGTTTTATGAGACTCGGTTCAGCGATTTGTCAGGTGTAATCATACACCTCAATCAGATTTTTGCCGAGTAACCTTTCGAAGACGAATAGTTAATTTTTCGACTAGAACCATGTTGCTACACACGTTCTACACTTTTTACTGTGGGTACGTCATAATTGTAACGTTTAATCCTGCTATTCGTTCATAGTAACAGCATAGATGGCGGACACTCCTGAATGATCCCGTCCTGTGATGAGGATTATCAGGTTAGTTACAGATTGCTAAGTATCTTAGTGGGTTTCGAGCTTTTCCATTTTACCCAGGTATCAGATAGGTGCCTATTAAGTTAAAGAAACTAGATACCGCCATCTTATTGTTTTATTTGACTTCTTGATGCTTCTACATAGTTAAAAACAAAAACAAAAAAGCTCGTGGTTTCTTAAGAATGATATAAATCTAAATTATGGAATATCTCGCGAGCTCACGCTTTCAGAAAATCCGGTGCCTATTTCTAGAAAGATCTGTTATTCGCATGAAATATTCTGAGTTGTGTTGTTAACAATAAATAAGATAATTCTCTGGTCATCAAATGAACGATATGAAAGCTACACTTAATCCCTCTATCTTTACCAGTTACACAAATATAATTCAAATATTTCATTTGTTCATCATTTCTGGAGTAATAATGAGAGCATTTTAGAGACGGTTACAGTGACATATGTCTTAATAAGGTTAAGGAAAGCACACATTGGAAACCTCAAACTGTCAAGATTTTAAAGACAATAACTATGACAGTGTGATATTAATAATCCAATTGTTCTGAGAAACACCATCAGAAAGCTTATCCAGGATAGCCGTGCCAAACGTATCATCTTGAGGTCAGTCGGGTTTGATTTCACACGTAAAGCCACAAAAGATCATATCAAAGTTTAAAGATAAAAAGAGACCTAGCCTCCTGCTAATCTGAAGCAACCGAACATGATTTAAGTTGTATTACGTGTTGGTTTACAACTGTCACGAATCGAGATGACGGTCTATTGACTTATCTAGAGATGTTTCGCTCCGACGTCATAAAGTCACCTAATTTATACTTTACTCCGCCATATTGGACGTCGAGTGCTTACCTACCTCTTAAGTGAAAATTTACAAACTTATGTCCTAATACCACGCTATCCGACGTTGCAAATAATGTTAGCGGCGTGCATTAAGTAACTGAATAGCTGTTAAGTTTCAAAATCGTATCATCTGTCAAAGGCAATATTTATCGAATCTTATATTGATGGGAAATTCTGTTTATTGCTACAAGGGAACATTTGAAGTGCAATACGGCTATTTTGTATAGAACAAAATGTTTTGTGACATCACGTGCAATCCCTCCGAAAACTAAGTAAGAAGATACTTATACATCGATACCACATAAAGCTTCCAACTGATTCAATTCAATGTTAAGCCCTACAATATCTTTTGCTATCTTAGTGTTAATACATCGCTCCAAATCCTTATATAAGCACAACTCCAGGTAATAGTTACTTAATATAAAACTTGTCATATATCAGCCACATCTCACCCTCACACCTACCTTTTGTTTCAAAATAGAAGTCAGCATTTTTCACTAACCGCCCATCATAACCTAATTCAAAAGAAACAAACTAGGTCAAAGGTAGCTGGTCAAACCACCCATATCCGGCTATTTTGCTAGTATTTATCAACGAAAAGTAGGAATGACGCCACCACGGCTGAAAGAACGAGCATTTTCTGTGACGGAGACTCGAATCCATGACCCGTAGATTGCGTGGCGAGTTTCTTAACCACGTAGGTCATGCCAGGTCAAAGTGTTTGATTTAACTCACAGAACGTGATATGCCCTAAGATTTATTCTCGAAAGTCTTTTACCATTACATTAAAATAGCTTGACCTATGGCTTAGATACCGTGTTTCTCCGATAATAAGACCTACCCATAAAATAAGACCTAGTGTGATTTTTGGGGATAGTTTTAATATAAACCCTACCCTTAAAATAAGCCCTGGTTAAGAGTGGCAGGAAGAGGGAAGAAATAAAAATAATAATTTATTAATAAGTTTAATAGTTAATTGATTAGTTTGTTTAAGTATTAATCAGTATCAGTTAGTTTAACAGTTTAATAATAGTTTATTTTAAATGGTTAGTTTAATAGTTTTTTTATAATTTTTACTTTGTAACTTCATTTTTTTAATATATCAAAATAAGACATCCCCCGAAAATAAACCCTAGTGTCATATTTTGGAGTGAAAATTAATATAAGCCCTGTCTTATTTTCGGAGAACCACGGTATCATTATTTAAGTCCTCTGTACACAAATAACAGGATCTAAATTAATTATATATATATAAAGTCAATAACCACAGCTTGACATTTAGTAGCACTGTGTTTCAAGTGCTCGAAACATTCTTATCAGAGAAGATAAATTAGTATCCACCACAACTGGAAGATAACATGTATTTACCATATCTACTCATACATGTTGATTAATGACCATATCTCTTACACCATGGAAACTGGTATTGAATTACATATCGGGAAATTATGTATTTTCAGAGAAAGATAAAAGACAGAGAAATACATTTATCACTGCAGGAGATAATGGATGAATTACAATAAACACAAGAGCACAGTCTTATGTAGCTTAAAAGTTAATAATCTTCAAATATTGTCCATAATGTAACTTTATTGACCAAATCGAATGCTTTTTCCTGGTCAATAAAAAACTACATTCAGTTGTTGATTGTGTCATATTCTCTTTAAATTCAACTGTCACAGCTTGAAAAGTGCAAATTTCTTCATTTCAAAATTAGTTTTTCAACTAATTACCTCTTTTTTCTAGAAGTTTTGTATATATTTTCCCCCATATTTTAGTAAAGAGATCTATCTGTCTACACTGGCCACAGTATCTCTTAATTTATTTTTTTATCCATATGGGTATAATGATTACTGATTCTCATCTGGTACTTTTATTTGTATCGTTCGGTGTTTAAAATTCTTATAAGTCACAATATTTCAACCTCATCATTGGTTTTCTGAGTTAATCGCCAGTAACTGCTTCACTGCTTCCAAAGGTTTATTTAGAACTTTGCATAACTCGAAGAAACTATTTCTATCTTGAAAGCCTTTTTTTGCTTTTAGTTGTTACAAATAACCTGTCCAATATGCCTTAATTCTCATCATATCTCAATGAATTTTCCTCTTCATCATTTATTGTTGTTGTAGGGTTTAAAGTTTCATTTAATTGTCTTATTCACTTCAAGGTACTCTCTTGGTGGTTCCTACATAACAGTTTTATTACAAATGTTAAGTCTTCTTTGAATCTCCTTCATTATTCATCAAGGACGCATGTCTCTCTAGAAATGTTCACAAATTTTCACTTCATCTCTTCTTTCTGTTTGTAACTCATTTCCTCTTCATTAACCTTTCTGGTGACAGTCTCTAGTGATGACACAACTCTGTTTGTTTTCCTCCATTCTCCTGTCTTCATGTCCAGTACTTCTGTTCTATGTGTGCCATCCTCCCGTTTTCATGTCCAATATTACTGGTCTGTGTGTGACATCCTACTCTCTTCCAACTTTCCATCATGGTTCTTCACTTTATACATGGTGATCTTATTGTTCCAACGTTCCATTATGGTTCTTCGCTGTATAATAATGATTTTATTATTTCAATGTTCCATTCAAGTTCTTCAGTGTATACATGATAAAATTCTTGTTCCAACGTTCCATTATAGTTCTTCAATGTTTACATAGTGATCTTCTTGTTCGAACGTTTCATTATGGTTCTTCACTGTATACATAGTGAGGTTCTTGTTCCAACATTCATGGTTCTTAACTTAATGCATGGCAATCTTGTTGTTCCAACGTACCATTATGGTTCTTCGATAATGCATGGAGATCTTCTTCTTCCAACCTTCCAATATGGTTCTTCACTGCATACATAGTGATCTTGTTGTTCCAACGTTCCATTATGGTTCTTCACAGTATATATAGTGTTCTGTTATGGTGATCTTGTTGTTCCAACGTTCCATTATGGTACTTCAATGTATACATGATGTTCCTGTCATCGCGAACTTGTTTTTCCAACATTCCATTATGGCTCTTCACTGTATACATGGTGTTCCTTCCATGATGATCTTTTTGTTCCAAAGTTCCATTATGGTTCTTCCTTTTATGCATGGTAATCTTGTTATTCCAACCTTCTATTACGGTTCTTTATACATGATGTTACTGTCATAGTCGTCTTGTTGTTCCAACGTTCCATTTAGGTTTTTCACTGTATACATGATGATATTGTTGTTCTAACGTTCCATTATGGTTCTTCAATGTATACATGGTGTTCCTGCCATTGTGATCTTTTGGTTTTAACATTCCATTATGGTTCTTCAGTTGATGCATGGTGATATTGTCATTCCAACGTTCCATTATGGTTCTATACATATACATGGTGATCTTGTTCTTTCAACATTCCATTATGGTTTTTCACTGTATACATGGTGATCTTGCTATACTTGTGTTCCATTATGGTTTTTCACTGTACACATGGTGTTCCTGCCATGGTGATCTTGTTGTTCCAACGTTCCATTACGGTTTTTCACTGTATACATGGTGTTCCTCTCATGGTGATCTTGTTGTTCCAACGTTCCATTATGGTTCTTCACTGTAAACGTGGAGTTCCTGCCATGATGATCTTTTTGTTCCAACGTTCCATTATGGTTATTTCTTTTATGCATGGTAATCTTGTTCTTCCAACCTTTTATTTTGGTTCTTTACTGTATACATGGTTATTTGGTTGTTCCAACATTCCATTATGGTTCTTCACTGTATACATGGTGTTCCTGCCATGATGATCTTGTTGTTGCAACATTCCATCATGATTGTTTAGTGTGTACATGGTGCTCATGTACTAACGTTCCATTATTTTTCTTCACTTAATGCACGGTGATCGTGTTGTTCCAACTTTCCATCATGGTACCTTACTTGAAGAATTGTGATCTTGTTGTTCCAACGTTCCATTGTGTTTGTTTACTGTATACATGGTAATATTGTTGTTCTAGCGTTCCATTATGGTCTTTCACTGTACATATGGTGTTCCTGCCATGGTGATCTTGTTGTTCCAATGTTTCGTTATGGTTCTTCACTGTATACATGATGTTCCTGCCATGGTGAAGTTGTTGTTTCAATGTTCCATTATGGTTCTTCACTTTATACACAATGTTCCTGCCATGGTTATCTTGTTGTTCCAACGTTCCATTATGGTTCTTCACTTTATACACGGTGTTCCTGCCATAGTGATCTTGTTGTTCCAACGTTTCATTATGGTTCTTCATTGTAGACATGGTGTCCTTGCCATGATGATTTTGTTGTTGCAGCGCACCATTATGGTTTTTATTTGATGAATGGTGATCTTGTTATTCCAACGTTCCATTATCGTTCTTCACTGTATATATGGTGTTCCTGCCATGTTGATCTTGTTATTACAACGTTCCAATATGGTTCTTCACTGGACACATGATGTTTTTCACAGTGATTTTGTTGTTCCAACGTTCCATTTTGGTTTTTCACTGTATGCATAGTGATGTTGTTTTAACGTTCCATTATGATTCTTCATTGTATACATGGTGTTCCTGCCATGGTGATCTCTTTGTTTTAACACTCCATTATGGTTCTTTACATATACATGGTGATCTTGTTGTTGCAACGTTCCATTACGGTTTTTCACTGTATACATGGTGTTCCTGTCATGGTGATCTTTTTTTTTCTAACGTTCTATTATAGTTCTTGACTTAATGCATGGTGAAATTGTTGTTCCAACGTTCCATTATAGTTCTCCACTGTATACATGGTGTTTCTGCCATGGTGATCTTATTGTTCCAACATTCCAATATGGTTCTTCACTGTTTTCATGATGTTCCTGCCATGGTTATCTTGTTGTTCCAACGTTCCATTATGGTTCTTCACTGTATATATGGTGTTCTTGCCATAGTGATCTTGTTATTACAACGTTTCATTATGGTTCTGCACTGTATACATGATGTTCTTGCCTTGGTTACCTTGTTTTTCAACGTTTCATTATAGTTCTTTACTTGATGAATGCTGATTTTGTTGTTTCAACGTTCCATTATTGTTTCTCACTGTGCACATGATGATCTTGTTGTTCCAACGTTCCTTTATGGTTCTTCACTGTATACATGGTGATCTTTTTGTTCCAACGTTCTATCATTGTTCTTGACTTAATACATGGTGATCTGGTTGTTCCAAACATTCCATCATGGTTGTTTAGTGTATACATGGTGTTCCTGCCATGGCTGCCTTGTTTTGATGTGACACCTACTCCATGTCCTCTCGGTCAACTTGAGCCCATTATTTTCAAACTAGCTATTTTTTTCTTGTGCCTGACATTTCTAACAGCATGAGCTTATATTTCTGCATCGTTTCAACAGTCCCTTTCCTTTTACTGTTCAATCCATAGCTGTTACAAACTGCTACTCTGATTTGTTATCATTTTCCAGTTAGCAGGATAAAGATCCGACCCAGTAGGGCTAAATTGCATTTATACAAAATATTGTGTTCACCATACAAGCGAAATTGTCTGTCACTATGGTGGCGTAAAGTGTTTTATAAAATTGTTTGTTTGGTTTGTTTTGAATTTCGCGCAAAGTTACACAAGAGCTATCTATGCTAACCGTCCCTAATTTAGCAGTGTAAGACTAGAAGGAAAGCAACTAATCATCACCACCCACTGCCAACTCTTGGGCTACTCTTTTACCAACGAATATTGGGATTGACTGTCATATTATAACGCCCCCACGACTGAAAGGTGTGTATGTTTGGTGTGACGGAGATTCAAACCCATGACCCTTGGATTACGAGTCGAGTGTCTTAACCACCTGGCCATGTCCGGACTATTTCAATAAAAAGAAAATCAGCAAAACTCAATATTTAAAGCGTAATTCTTTTCTTTGATGTCTTTTTTTTAATCTAATGAATACCATGTTATCCATAATATTTACAGTTGAAAAATTGTTGTTTTTTATAACAAGTCAAGGACTTTATCATGTAACGTAGTAACATTTCCCAAACAGGTGATACGTCAATTAAAATCACATGATGTATACCTTTCATTTCACTTGACTAACCGAAGATTTGTTCCTTTCTTTAGAATTAAACACATAGCTACACTGTGGACTATCTGTGTTCTGCCCACCTCGGGTACCGAAACCCGGTTTTCAACAGATTGAATCTATAGACATGCCGCTGTGCCACCAGGGGGCTAACTAAAGAACAGTCTTTGTTGTTTTTTTTAATTAAGCACAAAGCTACACAATGGGCTATCTGTGCTCTGCCCACCACGGGTATCGAAACCCGGATTTTAGCGTGTAAGTCCGCAGACATACCGCTGAGCCACTGGGGGGCAACTAAAGAACAACTGACTACTACTTCATTCTTCGCAATTCATCTTTAACTTGTAAATATAATAACCTGTTTAACGTATATGTTAAAGTTTTCCTGAAGAATATTTTAATTAATGTGTTGTTTATCAGGAAAAAGCAATTCTGCCCTTAAATAAATGGTCTAAAAACCATAATTTCACCTTCCTCTCAAGTGCTTCAATCTCTGTGTCGATTGTATTCTTTGTTGTCACAACAGCTCGATATATTTGTACTCACATAAAGAATGGTTGCTCTGTTTAAAAAATCGGTAGTGGGAATATTGCAAGCTTTGGAAAGTCAACCGACAACACAATGTAATCAAGCGACCAAAGTAACTTCATGTTCTTCAAAACCACTCTGTTGGGCAGGAACTAAGAGCTCTAAAATGTGTATGTGTGTAAACATACGTTATTTAATAACCAAATATTTTGTACTTACAGAATAATTAAAAACCCATCTTATACTCAGTGAAATACAAAAACAGAAGTTATGCCTTTGGAGGAGTTTCTTAAGGTACGATACAGTTACAGATGGCGCTGTGTTTACTATTATTCTGCAAACTGTAACTCCTCGAGGATTTTCAGAAACTGAGCAAACTTATAATCGAAACTCTCCAGAGCTTTGTTATTCTTCACGTTAAAAAGGAAATGTTCAGGTCTTTGTTAGCCCTATGAAACATTTAATATGAACACAGAAAGACAGGATTATTTACATAAACGGTTTCAATCTATCTATTTAGATTTGTTTATTTAAACTTTCGTTGTTGAACCAGTCAGTAGCAAAAATACAACACAACCGTTGTTTTTGCAGAGAAAGTAACTAACACGTATATTTTCATATAACAGTAATTTTACTTAGCAAATGAAAAAAAGAAAAACCTTCGATGGATAGCTGTGCAATGTGCTCTTCTGGGACTTACTTCCACCACTGCCTCGAGACACAGAACACATTACACAACAGCTACCCACCTTATGGCGTGTGCCTGCTTGGATTGTATATGTTTGTTTTGTAGCATCAAAATGTATAATATGCTGTGTAAATTCACAGTATCTTCCTTATGGTGCAATGTTTTTTCTTTTGTTATTTGTATATATGTGTGTGTGTGTGTGTAAGTTAAAATAATGTGTTTAATATTTTATTAAATATCGTTTTAATACGTACCTCGCTGTTTGCTTTAGGAAATTCTTTAAATTTCCGCCTATTTGAATGGCTTTACACGATTTGTGTGTTAGTCCTAAAATTTTTGAAACTTCTCCATTTTACGAACAAAAGAAAAGTTTTATTTTGATTATCGTGATGTGAACTGGTTCATCGTGTCTGTCTGTCTGTTATGATATGTACTGTATATCATGATACGTAGGATATCATAATATAAACTAGTTCATCATTTTCGTCTCTTATGACGTTGTTGTTTTTTATAATACCTGTTAATTTGTTTTATGTCTGTTGTGGTGTATGTTCAGTTTGTTTTCATGTCTGATGTTATGTATATTCAGTTTCTCCCTATCTGATGTGGTATATGTCCAGTTTGTTTCCATGTCTGTTGTGGTGTATGTCCAGTTTGTTTCCATGTCTGTTGTGGTGTATGTTCAGTTTGTTTTCATGTCTGATGTTATGTATATTCAGTTTCTCCCTATCTGATGTGGTATATGTCCAGTTTGTTTCCATGTCTGTTGTGGTGTATGTTCAGTTTGTTTTCATGTCTGATGTTATGTATATTCAGTTTCTCCCTATCTGATGTGGTATATGTCCAGTTTGTTTCCATGTCTGATATTATGTATATTCAGTTTTTCCCTATTTGATATGGTATATCTTCAGTTTGTTTCCATGTTTGATGTGGTGTATCTTCAGTTTGTTTCCATGTCTGTTGTGGTGTACCGGTATGTTCAGTTTGTTTTCATGTCTGATGCGATGTATGTTCAGTTTTTCCCTGTCTGATGTGATATATCTTCAGTTTGATTCCATATCTGTTGTGATGTAAATTAAATGTGTTTTCATGTCAGTTGTGACGTATGTTCAGTTTGTCTTAATAGTTTGTATTAGTAATACCTGGTGGAGTGCAGCCATTTTAGAACAATTTTGCTAATGTTTTTGTTTGTAATTAAGCATAAAGATACACAATGGTTTATTTATGTTTGATCACCACGGGTATCATAACCCAGTGACTAGCGTTGTACGCCCGCAGACTTACTGCTGCGCCATTGGGTTGTTGTTTTTTTTAGAAAGCACGCTTATTATTTTGAAATACAGTGCATCATTAATAACTGTGTCTTGAAATGAGATAATAACATAGAAGTTGTGCCTATTTAAAACAGGTTTCTGCTTTCTACTATGGAATCAATTAGGTTTAGGTTATGAGTTTAAAAAATGAAAACCCAATTAAAATTATCGCGTTCTAACACTCTGAGCAAAATAAGCAAAGATGCTCACTAGGAGCACAATTTATAGTGTTTCAGACTTTTTTCCAGTTTGTCTACTGTATTAAAGGTAATTACTTCATGTTTACATACTGAAAAGTGCTTTAATTTATCTGTCTCATGAAACTAAATGGTCAGATGCAGTCTGCTAGTTAGCGTGATGGGTCGGAAAACTGAAGAGGCGTGATTCAACCAAGCAACCCGGGCACATTTAGCTTCTGCACACGTTATTAAGAAGGATAATAAATCCATTCGATCGATTCAAAAGACGTACAAAGTCCTGTTGATGAGTGCTAAAAGCCAATTTGCTAGGCCTAAATCCTATCTCTGTGTGTTTTGCAGTTTAGGTTAACAATTCCAGATTTTATGAAAACTTAATATGTATGTTTTGATTAATGCATAATTCAACCATAAACTTGTGTGTGATTGTGAAAAATTTAAAAGACAACTTGAATGAACTGTCTCTAAATGTAGGCTCATTAATCTGAATTATTATCACAACTGAGGCTTGACATGACCTGGTGATTAGTTATTATCATTACTGAGGCTTGGCATGGCCAGGTGGTTAGTTATTATCATTACTGAGGCTTGGCATGGCCAGGTGGTTAGTTATTATCATTAATGAGGATTGGCATGGCCAGGTGGTTAGTTATTTTCATTACTGAAGCTTGGCATGGTCATTTTGTTAGTTATTATCATTACTGAAGCTTGGCATGGCCAGGTGGTTAGTTATTATCATTACTGAGGGTTGGCATGGACAGATAGTTGGGGCATTCGAATCCCCGTCACACCTACACGCTCGCACTTTCAGCTGTGGTGGCGTTATAATGTTATGGTCAATCCCATTATTCGTTGGTAAATGAGTAGCCCTTAGCGGTGGGTTGTGATGACTAGCTGTCTTCCTTCTAGTTGCCCCCCAGTGGCTCAGCGGTAACGTCTGCGGACTTGCACGCTAAAATCCGAGTTTCGATACCCGTGGTGGGCAGAGCACAGATAGCCCATTGAAGAGCTTTGTGCTTAATTCAAAACAACAACTTCCTTCTAGTCTGACACTGCCAAATTAAGGACGGCTAGAGCAGATAGCCCTCGTGTAGCTACTATGCGTTAAATTAAATATATATTTATATATCTTCATCACTATCTGTAGTATAAAACTACTTTTCATTTTGTGTATATTTCTTTTTAAATATTAAAGAAAAAACGATTTATTAAACAGCTCAAAAATTTAAAGTTAATATTATAAACATTACTTTATTCTTTTCATATTTTTTGGACTTTGGGCTTGGAGATAATAGCTACGTTTGAGAATCGGTCCAAGTGCACAGGATGTCATACTGTGTTAGTTATGTTTTACATAATTCCACCCGTATGATTCATTTATCGATACTTTATTTTTGCAGCTGTAAGTTACAGCAGTTGATATCCTACTTCGATTCGTTCATACTGGTGAGTTGAGCAATAGAACCGTGAGTTGATGTAAGTTATTTGTTATGGTTGTTGGTTTTCTGCTTCCATTTATTAGTTCCCGTTATTTTACGCAGTTTTTCACATATTCTGTTCAAAGTCCAGTTTGATTGATTTACTTAGCCGTGTACATATTTGGTGTAGTACCAAAGAAAACCGGAGGTAGCGCTCTTAAATTTTATTGCTTTTATTATAAAGAAAGTAGCTTGTTGAACCTGATTAAAACATATGAAAAGAGTGACTGGTTATTTTAAGTAAAAGCTGAGGGCACTTCGAATACTTTTCATTTTACTTTCAGTTTAAGCAAGTTCTGTTGAAACTAAACACTATCATCCACTGGTGGCAAATTTAAAACTTATTTTTTTCCAGCCAATGATAATATTTTCTTCTTTTCTCGCTGATTTTAATCTAACTTTTATTTGAAAATTAGATGTCAAAAATATGCGTGGATGATCTAAGGAAAATATTTTTTAAAAAATTTGAAAATCAGACTCATAAAGAAATTAGATTTTTGTTAGATATTTTAGAAAAGTAAATTAATGCGGTATATCATAATTATTCATAAATCTTTTAAAATTTTGTATTGTAGTTAATTAAAAAAGGAAGTTTGGAATGATAGAATGGCAGTATCAGTTTTTATAAACTTTGCGCAAAATTCAAAAAACAAACAAGCCGTGGCGTGACAATGTATAACTTAATTGTGATGACAAGAAACTCACTTGAAGTAAAAACATATCTCAAAAGAGCTGGTATGACTAATAAAGTAGAAAACAACGTTAACCTGAAGATGACCTGAGAAGATCGAAACCTTGTATTCTGCTTCATTAGTAAAAGCGTTGATACCCATACCAGCCATTTTGAGATATATAATGTCAAGACTATTTCACATTACTTTTTCATATGCAGAAGAAAGTGATTCGTAACGATATAAACTAATGCAAGATATATTACAGATTACAATTAACAGAGTAGTAATATATATATATACACATAATATACATGTCCATATGACATCATGCACAAGGATCGAATAGTTCAGTTATTTCGTATCCAGCTCTGATTTCTACTTTCGATTTATTCCTAACGAGATTAACTTTATACGTATTTATAAAATTATAAAGAAGTCGATAGCATATTACATGTATATATATATATTTATGTTTGTGTGTATATATTTATTTAACTAGAAACCAATATTGGATAAACATTGTACGTCCACCCATCAAGTATTTGGTTCAAGCATATCTAAATATAGAATATTATTGGATTCAACAAGATTTATAAATATATTAGCAAACATCATATTGTTGAATGGTTTATTTATGTCTTGTTCTTTCTTACTGAATGAAGAGTATATTTTAAGAAAAAGATTAAACATGGGTCAACAACAAAGATAAGTGTATCAAAGACTAGGTAATTTTAGTTTGTATACCACGTTTCTTTGTATACTGTTGGAAAAGTAAATGTATTAACTGCTGGCCAAAATCATTAGGCCAATTAACATAAAGAAAAAAATATGCATTTTGCGTCGTTAGACTCAACCAGTTATTTGAGTAGAGCTTCGAAAGATGAAAATAAGAAAATAGAAATAAAAAACTTTTTTAGCATTTATTATGGAAAAGTTGAATATTGTGAAATTAGCCTAAATACTAGCTGGTCAAAAGGTTGAGACCATACTGAAACAAAGCGGACATTATTTTGCTGGTTGTCATCAATCTTAGTCTGAAGGTTTTAGCTAACCATTCACGTCTCTTTTTCTCACACATCATTCAGCTTAAGCTGACAGAACTTTTAAACTGAAAACTTATCTCCTAACCAGTCCCCATGGAAACTGCAACGTCGTATCAACATGTCTTGGCTAACGTTAACCATTGATTAAAAGTTACAATTTTACAGGTACGTAAATCATTTAATATTCGTCAAAAATCATGATCTTAAGGTGTCACACGTCACTAGGATTACTGTTAACCACTCTAACGTACTTGTGTGTAAGGTAAAACGTTAAACAATACATAATTGGAGCATTGTAATGTAGCTACACGTACTACTATATAAATAAATGTCTTGTTTTGTGGTGATATGAAATGTATATTACACATTAATGTACACGTACTGCTATATAAATAAATGTCTTGTTTTGTGGTGATATGAAATGTATATTACACATTAATGTACACGTACTGCTATATAAATAAATGTCTTGTTTTGTGGTGATATGAAATGTATATTACACATTAATGTACACGTACTGCTATATAAATAAATGTCTTGTTTTGTGGTGATATGAAATGTATATTACACATTAATGTACACGTACTGCTATATAAATAAATGTCTTGTTTTGTGGTGATATGAAATGTATATTACACATTAATGTACACGTACTGCTATATAAATAAATGTCTTGTTTTGTGGTGATATGAAGTGTATATTACACATTAATGTAGCTACACGTACTGCTATATAAATAAACGTGTTGTTTCATGGTGATGTAAAGTGTATTACACTGTAATGTAGCTACACGTACTGCTATATAAATAAATGTCTTGTTTTGTGGTGATATGAAATGTATATTACACATTAATGTACACGTACTGCTATATAAATAAATGTCTTGTTTTGTGGTGATATGAAATGTATATTACACATTAATGTACACGTACTGCTATATAAATAAATGTCTTGTTTTGTGGTGATATGAAATGTATATTACACATTAATGTACACGTACTGCTATATAAATAAATGTCTTGTTTTGTGGTGATATGAAGTGTATATTACACTTTAATGTAGCTACACGTACTGCTATATAAATAAACGTGTTGTTTCATGGTGATGTAAAGTGTATTACACTGTAATGTAGCTATATACAGGTACTGCTATATAAATGAATGTGCTGTTTTCATCAGTTTTGTTTTTTGTTTTAATTTTGCAACACTAATTCTTTCAACCTTTTAGTTATTTACAATTCAAATCTTTAGAGATTTTGTTTGCTTTTAATTAAGTGCAAAACTACGCAATGAGCTATCTGCGTTGTGTTCATTGTAGGTATCAAAACTATATTTAGAAATACGCAACTTGTGTAACAGAAATGTCTCCCTGTTGGAGCAGGATAACATTAAAACTTGATGCGCTACAAAAACTGCCCAGTGAGAAGTTGTTGTTGTTTTGAATTAAGCACAAAGCTACACAATGGGTTATCTGTGCTCTGCCCACCACGGGTATCGAAACCCGGATTTTAGCGTGTAAGTCCGCAGACATACCGCTGAGCCACTGTGGGAAGCCAGTGGGAAACCAATAATAAGTTTGATAAATGTATGTATATATTCTGTAACATATTCTAAACTAGGTTAACAAGAATACTGCGGAAATAAATGAAAATGTAGGTATGTTCATTATTGTCTTACTTAAGAAAAATGTTTTATTCTGTTTTATTTTGTAATTTGTCTTCTCTGACGTTCCTATTTTCTAGAATTTTTAAAGAAAATTGGGAAAAATAAACTGATTAAAGATACATATTTTAAATATTTCATTGTCACCGAAAACAATTAAAATATTACATCTGAAAATGGCAAAAAGAAATAGTTAAGTAAAATCTTTATTTTCGTTGTTTTTTTTGTAATCCATACAAAATTTCTTGATGAATGATATTCTATATTTAAGTACCTCATCTGAAATGACGGGACAAGTAATACCACCTTACCCTAACCACACATTTCATAACTAACTGTAATAAATAAATTATGTGAAATCAAGCACGGCCAAGAAAAAGAAAAGTACTGTCGAGGTTGTCAAACGTCGGTAAATTCCATTGTGAGTCAATCAAAATATTCAAGATAATTCATGAAATTAATTCGTTGGATATTCGTAGGATAATTATTATTAAAAATTAGTTAGATTATCACCTTCTAATACATGTAGAAAAGCTAGTGAGTTTTGGTAACACTGCATTCCAATAATAACTTTTATACCATGTTGCTTAGCAACAAAAGTATAACTAAATATTGTTGATAATTTGTGAACTGAAAGTATGAAGTGAGATATATAAACAGAAAATATTTGTTGATTTTTTAACCTAAAGTCTCCGTAAGTTAGAGGTTTGTTTGTTATTGAAAACGACAGTAATCTAACAGAAAATAACTTAATTCAGAGACAATTTAAATTGTAAAACTGAATCGATATTTTTACTTTTTTGGTAAATTTTATACACTTCTCTGTAAGGTAGATGATCCCCCCCATTACGTTTTACTTCAGGATTATTATCGAACTATTCTACCTTGATAAATGCATGTTGGCTTTCAGGACTCGAGAAATCAAGCGTGAAGATACACACACTGGCGTTTATGTAGGTTAGATTAACACAAGAACTTAATATTTTTAGAATATCGACCCTGGTGCTCAGTCGTTAAAATGTCAAAACATACCGAGTGCAAAGTTTTCAGTTATTTATTTTTCCAACTTTTAGTTTCCTAACAATTACTAAATTGGTGTACCATATTTTAATTGTTCGTATTTGTTCATTGTAGACTGATGAAAATGAAATAATGTGAAATTTAATCTCAAAACGCTCACAAATAACGTTGCTTGTGAAATATACAGGTACGACAATCACATAAACTCGAGCGCTTGTCAACTGAAGCCTTTCTTTCGTCATTGATGCATTTGGATTCTTACAGTTAAATTACCGTGACGAAAATTTAAAAATGTTAAATTATTTCGCTACACGAATAAACCGTGGTTAAGGTTCTTTATCCCATCCCTAGAGAATGCCTTCAAAGAACCATCATTGCGTAATATTGTTCTGTGAAGAACCACACCTTAAAATATTAACTCCTTTTCCCTATTTCATTTACGATTTTACTGGAGCCTTGAAAACTTTTTTATTGTTCTTTGACGATATTATTTTTTGTTTACTGTTGTTATTGCTTTATGTATGGTGCAAGAAATTCAGCACTGGTCAATAACCATAATGTAATTGTACGTCTTTAATAAATGATAAAATGTTTTATTCTTCCTATAGGCCCAATTGCCAAATCTAAACGTGGCAATAGGACACCTTTACGTAAGGTTGAAATTTGGACAATTTTTATATAAAACGAAGCTTATGAAAGGAGCAGCACAGTGGAACGAAAAATTTGAATGGTTTGTGTCCAATATTATAGTTAGGCTTAATGAATAGTTGCTTCAAACATATACCATTATGATTAAGTGTTGTTATGAGCTAATTCTATATCTGTGTTACTTTAATTTTTTTTAAAAATATTGTTTCACAGAACTCTAGTTTTGAAGTTATTTCAATCTATAATTGAAATTACGTGTAGGTTTTATGAAATGTCAGACGTCGAATTACAGGGCAAGAAGGAAACCAAAGTTGTCTTTATTAAGAACACACCTAATATATCGGTTTCGAACACCTTCCCACGTAATAACAGTCTGAACGAGGCTTAGCACATATTCGACAAGAGTCATAAATATTATATGTAACTGCACATTCATTCAGGAACGTAGTTGAGGAATGATTACGTGGTTGAATGCGACATTCAAGAACATCTCAAGTATGATTAGTTGTATTGTAACTATGATTGTGCTAGATAAGAAAGATGACCGAAGACTTTTCATGCTTGCTAACCAATTTCGAGCAACAAAAATAAAGTAGATTATTGCACCCTGAATTCTAGTCAATTAAAGTGCAACACAGGCTTGTGGTGTGAAAACAATGAGCAGTGAAGTTCAAGTACTCTTATATTGGTATTCAAGGAGCCTAATTATAACAAGGATATTCTCCCCACACCATTACACTTCCTCTAGTAGTTTGCGCTGCAAAAACAACATAAGTAATAATCATACAACTCATTTATCTTTATTTCTATTTTATTTTCCTGTCGTCATACTATTTTAACCCGCTTTTACCAGAATTCGCTTTTTTCAACATTACATCCGAGCCGAGCAGATTCGATTAGGTTCTTCAGATATTATTTCTGGAAATAGTAGAACTGTAGTCACTGTTTGAGTGTTGGTCAATTCAGACAGTCATCGCTTACTGCACATTACAAAAATATATCATATGAATGTACAGTTTTGTAACTTAAATATGTTAAGCACTTTCAGACGTATTTTCAAAGCGACTGAGTTAAAGACATTCCATGATTTCAATAGTTTGTTTTTTGTTTTCATTTTTATTGTAGGGTCAAAAGACGTTAACTGTAAGCTGCTTGAAATTTAACACTGTCTTAGTATTGTAATGTTCATTCATTACATTGTTAACACTGTAGTTGTATTGTAATGTTCATTGATCGCATTGTTAATACTGTCTTGGTATTGTAATGTTCATTCATTACATTGTTAATACCGTCTTAGTATTGTAATGTTCATTCATTACATTGTTACCACTGTCTTAGTTTTGAAATATTAATTCAATACATTAACATTATATTAATATTGTTTTCGTATTATAATGTTCATTCATTACATTGTAAATACTGACTTAGTGTTGTAATGTTCATCTATTACATTGTTAACACTGTATTTATCTACAATACATATTTTATTCATCAAAGTACTGGGCATAGCCTAGTTAGTTGCACTAAATGGCAATCTGTCATTCAGGTTTGAATCCCTATCGCTGAACTTTTTCAGCCGCGTTGGTGCTATCGTGTACGTTGGGTAAAAGAGTATCCCAGGGGTTATCGGTGGTGGTGTTGACTAGCTGCACGATTTTAGTCTAGTTTATTATCAGCAAATTAGAAACGGCTATCTCACGTGGTATTCGGGAAAGTTTGAACGAATTATAAATCATACAACACGGTGTGTTCGCTTCAGTAAGTGTTGCAATGAAGAATGAATTTAACAATGCTATTAGTTAATGTTATTTAAGAGACGTATATAATTATTTTCATCTACATGTTTTTCAAAGGGTCTAGTGAGTTAGCGTATTCACGAGTCGTGACTCCGTACAATATGAAAGAGACGGTCCAATCCAATATTCAACAAACCAAGATTACTCCAAGAGTTGATAGTGGCTACTGTTGAATAATTGCCTTCCCTTAAGCTCACCAGGTCGAAATTTGTGAAGGGCTGTGTGAAAAAGCCCTTTGTGTTCATTTCCACTAAATATATGAACTAAAGAAATACTGATATTTTTATTGAAATATATCAAAGAAAAATTAAAAAAGGCTTATCTATACTTGTGAATCAAGGTAAAAAAATACTTTTTAAAAAAATATAAAAGTAGGATCGCTAATGAAGCAGTACCTGATACGATACTGTGCTTGTATTATTCCGCTAAAGTTATAATGTGATAATAATACGCTTAAAATAATCCATGTTCTTTTTTCTACAAATAATAGAATATGTTTCTTTTATTTAGTATTTTCAATAAAAATTGTAAATTTCAGTTTTTTTTAAATTAGTAATCTGCATCAAACTTATGTCAAATTAATCAGAGAAATATTTTCGAAATTAAGGTTAGCTCTATTATTCTACTATATGATCACACCAAACACAATAACAAACCATTCTGTCCTGAAATATATTCCACTTACGGTTAGTTTGTTTCAGAGTAAAGCCACTCGGGTGGGCTGTTTTCTGTGTTCACCTTGAGAAAATGTATTCCAGATTTTAGAGTTGTAAATCTAGAAACTTAGCACTGTTCCACAAAGGAACTCTACCATACCCAAGGCGCAGCGGTATTTTTATGGACTTACAATACTAGAAACCGGGTTTCGACACCCGCGGTAAGCAGAGCACAGATAGCCCATTGTATAGCTTTGTTCTTAATTTGAAACAAATAATTAAACATTAAACAAAGTTTTATGTCAGTGAAAGTACGATAATTAGGTTACTATTTGTATATAACATTGATTGAACAGCTACTTTCAACACTGCCATATCTGGCCCACTACACACCACTGGAGATTTACATTCCTTGTGCAGTACTTCAGCAGAATGATTGAAAAGGGCTGTATGAAATCCCTCAGAGCGCATGCGCAGCTCGCGTTACTACTTGTCGTCCTAAAAATGAAACTAGGGGAAATTTACATTTGGCTACCACTGGAGTCACTAATTGTCATGATTGCTGCAAACATCTAAATAGTGTATTTCACTATGCATTCCTACAAGTTTTTCTGCGGACTTATAACTCTTCAAATCGGATTTCGATACCTCTGCTGGACCAGAGTGCAGAAGCTCACTGTGTAGCTTTGTGCTAAATTAAAAACAAACAAACAGCAAGGTTTCTCACGAGAGAACATTTGTTTGTGACACTAAAAGAATGTTCTAGAACCAACTCTTTAAAACAAGCAAATGTTAAACTTTTACAAACAACAAGGGATCCTCAATAACCGCGGCAGTTGGAATTCTTTTACGTAGGATTAGGATATATTAACCTATGAGACCCTTTTTTTTTCGTTTCAGTTAGCTATATTTTTTGCTCTGGCAATAAGAAAGGGAAGCACGTGTATACCCCATTCTATTTTATATCTCATCATGATCGCTACGAAACCACCCTCAAACTGAATTATTTTAGGCAGAATTAGAGTTAATTAATCTATGAGATACTGGGTGTGGTCAAATAAATCAATTGATAGGGTTTGACTTTCTGACTACAAAACTGTAATTAGATCTCAAAACGGTCAAGAGATGACGAAGCTATTAGCTAAAAATTTCTAATTGAAAAAAAATCAGAGCCGTTCAACGAGCCACTATGCTGCGGCTAAAAGTATTTGGCGAATGAGAAGTATTTACCTACCAAAACCAAAGAGAAACACATTATCAAATACGTGCACATACTAAACTTGTTCTGTTTTTCTGTGATCTAGTCTATCTCGTAAAAAAATTAATAAACTGGCGTGTAAGCTTTGTTTGTTTTAGAGCAAAACTGTTAGTAGTCAAACTCGGAATTTTAACATTGTAACTCCGGAAATTTAATGCATTCCTACCAGAGAACGGCATGTAAGTCTGTTTTTAACTAAATACAAATAATAATAATTAAGCCTTTTTGGTTTGGTTTTCCTATATAGTCCTTTACTCACTGTTAATAACTCGACATACTTTAGGTGTTTGTAAAAACACGTGACATACCTTCGCAATTAATTATCCATTATTATTCAAATGATAAACTGATAAGTTATTTCGCTGCTAATTTCTTTTATTCGCCAAAATATTAATTTATCTATTTGTTTTGCTCTTCCAAGCATCACTGGTGAACTGGCTATCCAGCAAAACTGATCTGCTACAACGAAAGTAGCAAATCAAAGAATAGAACAGGTCTTTACGTCATCTCTCTTTCACTAAAATTCAGAGTTCTAGATGTTAAGAAAAAATATTAAAGTGTCACAATCAGAGTTTCACTACTCAAGTGGAAAGTAGGATAACTCATTTGGTATCACGTATAAAACGTTCTGTACACGAGCAAAATTCAACTCTCTTTTGAAAATTATTGTATTAATGTAAGTAAACTTGAAATATTAAAAATTGAACCAAAACCACTAGCAAATGGATTTTTTTAATCTCTTCTGATAATTAAATAATCAGTCACACGCCTTTGGGCCTTTTCAACGTAGAACTGTTGTTAGACACTCGCAAAGTAGACCTAGCCTTTTGATAATGTCTGTTGTGTCTTGGTAACATCTGTGTCTGCATTACGTCTACTGTGTCTTCATAACTTATACTCTCTTCATAACGTCTAGTGTCTTGGTTATGTATATTTGGTCTTGATGACGTCTACTGTGTCTTCATAACGTCTTTGTGTCTTGATTACGTATAGTGTGTCTTCATAACTTTTACTGTGCATTACTAACTAAGATTACTTTTCATTTCGGAAATCAAACATTTTGAGCTTATATTTTTCGAAGGAGTTACTACGTAATAAATTATACCGATTTATTATTTATATCAGCATATCAGTTCATGTACAAAACTGTTTCTACTCTATTGTCTCCATTTTTATTTTTATACGGATTAATCAACAGTTGTATTTGAAAAAGTTAAACATTTTAGAATAGAAAATTATCGAAAACATGGTGAAGTGTGAAATGTACCGTATTTTCCGCCTAATAAGCCGAATTTCTGGACCTAAATTTTGGACTTGATTTTTGGGGTCGGTTTATTGGCCGATCACCAGCTTTGGACCAAAAAATACCGAAGACCAAAATCGGCTCCAAAATCATACCTTTGATCTCACAGTTACGGCAGAGTTATTTCAATTGAATAAACTTTATTTATTAATAAAAAAAAGGTCTATACATTACGAATGACAAGTATTCATAGAAATAACAAAATTCATAAAAAATTACACACTTTAATCTCAGAAATTTATTAAAATCCATCAAATTCATCATCTTCATCGTCAGAAGCACCAAATAATAGATTCCAATCCTCGGCAGAGACCTGGTCGTCGTACGGGTCATTCTCTGGTGTTATTAGCTGAGTGAGTGGAATGTTGTCTTCCTCGTCGTCGTCCAACCACAACATATCATCTTCCGTTCCATCCATTGCATTTGAGATGCTGCAATTTTTTCTACAGTTTCAACACTAATATCGTCCCACGATTTTACGACCCACTCACAGACGGTAGCGAGTGATGCAGCGCGCATATTTCCGGCAGCAGTAAAACTTTGATTGCCGGAAACCATCCACTCATTCCAGCATTGACGGAGCCTGTCTTTAAAAGGTTTATTTAAACACACATCTAAGGGCTGTATCACAGATGTCAGCCCAACGGGAATAACTGAAATATCGGTATTGCATCTTTTGATCGCGGCTTTAACGTTTTCACACAGGTGGGACTTAAACATATCCCAAACGAGCAGAGATCTAGATTTCATCAGTCCGCCAGGACGACGCGCCCACACTTCGTTAATTCACTTGATGCATCCTTCGTCATCCATCCATCCGTTTTCTTGTACATGGACGATCACTCCTTTCGGAAATTTCTTCTTCTTAGGAAACGTTTTTCTTTTGAAAATTACCATAGGCGGTAATTTTGTCCCATCAGCAAAGCACGTTAAGACTACAGTGAAACGTTGTTTTTCGTGGCCCGTTGTCTTAACCCAAACGGTTTTCTCGCCAGCTTTGTTAACGCCAATGATCACACACAACATGCATGCTGACGCTGAAACGAGACTAAGAAATCATTTTGAAGAAACTTGCCACTTCTTAAAAATGACCTCGGCTTATTAACCGGAATATACGGTATATCGTTCGTCGAAAGTTTTTTATAAAGATGTTTCAGTACAAAGAAAATAATGCCATTTTGCCACTGTGCTCTTGTAAACATAATAACAAGATAATATATACCATTAAGAAAATATTGTTTTTGTGTTTTTTGCAATAGTAATTATCTAATACTACAAAACACATTGTGTATCTGTCTCTCTCTTGGTCACGCACTGATGTCATAGCAACTTATAACACAAAAACTCTTTGCTTACTTTCAACTAGAAGCGAGTAGTCTACGATCGATCGAAAAGTAAATAGATATTTGGATTAAAATGTACAAAAAATTGCTACATTACGGAAACAGTTACTGTAGTTTGTTGCTATAATTTAGGAGTTCAGTCTACATTTAATAATAAACTTAACCTTATTTTACCATTATATATTTAAAACTTTTCACTGTTCTAAATTATTCGAAACATAATATATTGACGAAACTATGCCATGTGTTAAAGCCTGAAACCTAATATTTAATTACGTATTTATTCTATTACTGGCAAATCGACAGACAGAACGACACAACCGTGCGTGCATGCGCATCTTTTTAATAAGGTCATTTATATTTAGAAAATCCAGGGTGTTTTGGTAACACTGTGTTACAAAAATGATGGTTAGCGATAAGAGCATCAATATACAGGGTAGCCCGAAAGTCCCTACCCATCCATATATCTTATGTATCCAGTGTATCCCTGTGGTGTCGCCAGTATTCTTGCGCTCATGTACCCACGTACTTGTCACAATACGCTCTTCAAGTGTAAATGGACTTTCATCGGCCATATTTCTCTGAAAAAAAAGAAAAATTTATAATACATGCGTAATTGAATATAACATAATAACATATGAATTGGTAGGGACATACGGGCCACCCTATGTATATAAAAATATATATATGTGTGTGTGTGCCAAGTGTCGGTTGGTCAGTCAATCAATCACGCTCGATTTCTTGAGATATACGTGTCCGACTTCACTTGTTCCTGTATAATGTTTCCTCTTTTGATTGTCTGTTTTCATTTTAGTGGAAATTACATAAATGTAAGTAGCTCCAAACTTTCGCGACTTTTTCTGCTATATAAAACTCTGTCAAGAAGGGCATGGTATTATGTTTGTGACACATCATCATCCACATCATTATGACGTAAATCTAGATAGAATTCAAATAGGAAAGCCTGGAAGTCCACCGTGATCAAACACGCAGAAACACATTCGCAACCTCTGAACTCCTTTGTATCATATGTTATCATGTTAAAACTTCATCTTGTTCCTTTTCACTGTCCCCCAGTGTCTACGGAGTTCAATGCTAATCTGCTGGTTTCGATACCCGTGGTGGGCAGAGCACAGATAGCCCATTGTGTTGCTTTGTACTTAGTTTCAAACAAACCAACCCTTTTCACTATTTGTTTTATGTTTCCTTTAGATTGTTTTAGCTTAGGTAAAAGCATGACCTTTCTAACAGTGAAAGTGGAAATTAGCACATCCAAGTAGTTGCTTCATGTGTATACAACCCACCGCCAACTCTTGGGCTACTTTACTCTTTTACCAACAAACAGTTGAATTGATCGTAACATTATAACACCCAAACGGCTTAAAGGGCGAGCATGTTTGGTGTAATAGGGATTCGAACCCGTGACCCTCAAATTGTGAGTCGAGTGCCCTAACCACCTGGCCTAAATACCAACCTGTCTTACCGAGATTTATGGTTTTTTGATGTATGTAAATTGACTCCCAAAGAGTTCTTTTGAAGAAATCAGAACAATATTTCATTGGAAGATGTATTATGTTCTCCTTCCCCAGTAAAATTAAATCACTTCGTTATGGTTATAAATCGTTTCGTCAACTTTTTATTGTATAAAAATATAACATATTGTGATGCAAAAATACGTTCTTTTCCAGATACTTTTTATGAGAAAGAAAATATTGGCCTGGTGCGAAGCCGAAATTCCATCAGACATTTTCAGAGGCAAAACCTTGAATAGGTGGTATGCTTTGAATGGTGATATTGGGATTGGTCAAAACGGATATATCAACGTCACTTTACAACAGTCTGTATGTTTCAATGCATCTGTTTCGTTATTTTTATAACCAATATACTATAGATAAAGAATTTAAAAACTGTACAGTAGTATTTTATATGCAAAAACGGCTCGTTTGGGTTGAGAAAATATTTCAAATAGAAGAGCGAACAACGTTTCGACCTTCTTCGGTCGTCGTCAGATCGAAACGTTGTTCGCTCTTTTATTTGAAATATTTTCTCAACCCAAACGAGCTGGTTTTGCATATAAAATTCTCAACAAGTGGGTTTCTCGACATCACTGATTGTACAGTAGTATTTATTCTTTTAAGATACATGGTTCATACTTGATATTTATGTATTAAACGACTGGTCCCACAATATTCAGACTAGAAGAGCCCTTCTATTTGAAGATTTGGGAAACAAAACGAACGTACTTTTTAAATGTGATTTAATTGCGTACGACAGAAATCTTGAAAAACTTTTTACCTCAGAAACATTATATTTTTGTGATAGATAACCATGTAAAATTTACACAGAAAGAAAAAAAAATAAAAATTAAGTTTAACATACTTAAAAGTTACGTAACAAGGCGCGTAATAAGGATTATTTGACGAGATTTCTTTTATTTTTAGATAGCTTAACGGTAAGTATGATATAAAGCAGTTGAAAAAGTTACAATACCAGTTCTCTGACCCGTTTTTACTTCGCAATTCTATGATCGTTTTTTTTCAAGCTCCAAAGTAGTTGTTCTGTAATTTTAAACAGCACTTCATCAGTCTTCAAGAATGTAAAAAAATAATATGCGTTGCTGAGCCTTGACTTGGAGTCAAGCACACTTGCGCCCTCTCCTTTTTTTCTTTTATTTAAGCGCCTCTCACCGTTTCTGGCGTAAAAAAAACTTGTAATAGGTTACAAAGTACACAAATAAAAATGCAAAATTCTACAAAAAAAAAAAAAGCAACGATATTACTGACGAACCCACAGGAACTCGTAGTATAAGCTTTAAATGATATTTGGGATGAGGCCTAACTATTGAATCTAACTTCATCTCGGAAAATACGCACATTAGAAAGTGAAAAGGAAAATATGACATGCACAGAGAAAGATCCAACTTAGTTTTAGTTACTGATGGTGAACGCAAATTTTATCTGCAGTAACTACATTTACATACAAATCTATAGTAGAACCAGGAAATAAATCATATTTTCTGACATGCCCTCTACAATTTAAAATTATTATGGTTCGTAAAAGAATAAAGTTGGTCAATTCTTAAGGGCTGGAATGATATGATTAGGACGTGCAACTCGTAATCTGCAGGTCGCTAGTTCGAATCCGTTACTAAACATCCTTGCTCTTTCAGATGTAGAGACCTTATAATGTTACGATTAATCCCACTTCTCGTTGGTGAAGAGTAGCTCAAGAGTTGGCATTGGGTGGTATTGGCTAGCTGCCTCCCCTCTAGTCTATTACTTCTAAATTAGGAACAAATAGTGCGAAATTCAACAAACTAAGCAGATCTTGGAAAACGTTACATGCATATTTTATAATTACAATCTGCTTGATTGTGTTCTGTAGATGTAACTAGTTTGCTCTAATTGTTTCAGTTCCCCCATACATATACTCGCTTTACATATTCTGTATATGAGTAACAGTCAAATCCCAATCCTATTAGAGCAGCCGAAGAATTGGTGGTGGGTGCAGTTGACTGTCTGCTTTCCATTTGGTCTGTCAGATCAAAATGAGGAACGTCTGTACATAGTTAGCCCTTGTGTAGCCTTTATTTTAAAAATACAACACACAATTCCAGATATTTCATACTTTAATGTTTGAAGTGTCTCTATCACATCAATATTTCTATATTTCGAAATAACGGTGAACAGTTGTCGTTCCGAACTACATTCGAAACGTCCAAGGTTTGATCCGCAGTATACCAGTAACATATCTCACAATTTCAACGGTGATGACGCTATAACCATTGACAGTCAGTTTAAGAGTATATCTCCTTCTGGTGAATAGTTGTAAATTAGGGCTTGTTTATATGCTACATCACAAATTACAGATACCAACCACTGAGTTGATATATTATCTAGATGGAATGGTCTTCTGAACAACTAATTTACGAACTACACTCTATGATCTCTTCATACACGTGCACAAAAAAATGGATACTTGTGACTTGATATTATCATTCTTAACGTCAATCTTGTTCATTTTCCAGTGGTCCGCAATTCAGTCGAGTCCGATAATAACTTCTCCACTTTTAGTTAAAAGTCATTTACTAAAGACCAAGGTAGGACCAATTCCAGCTCTTATTTACTCTTTCATCTTCTTATCTACATATCTATATATTTGTTTAAGTATATGTTTGTATATGTGACTTATAATTACGGTGTTGTACTTAAATGTCGGTATATTCAATACGAACAATTAACACAATAAATACGGCTCTATGTTTTGGACTTTTAGGTTTGTTTTAAGTTCAAGTATCAAGAATAACTATGTTTTTCACGGGTTGTAAATAAACCGAAAAAGTTATTAAAATTTGCAATTTATTTTTAATCATTAGTTTGTTTGTTTGTTTTTTTAATTTCGCGCAAAGCCACTCGAGGGCTATCTGCGCTAGCCGTCCCTAATTTAACAGTGTAAGACAAGAAGGAAGGCAGCTTGTCATCACAACCCATCGCCAACTCTTGGGCTTCTCTTTTACTAACAAATAGTGGGATTGATCGTGACTTTATAACGCCTCTACGGCTGAAAGGGCGAGCATGTTTGGTGCGATTGCATTTTGTTTAATGTCAAAGAATTGGTAGAATGTATAAAACCGACATTCTGGGATTTAGCTATCACTTGTCCAAAACAAAACAAATGTATCCTGAATAGTTCTGTCATACTCAAAGTTATTCGGGATTCAATTGACTCTGCAACACTACAATTTATAAATGTCGTTTATTTGAGTCCTACCATTTATACGGATGCACTAAACTTTCAGGGGGTGGTAGAAAGTGTTTGCAATTTTATGTTGTTTCAGAAAATACACGTAAGCAATATATAACACAGGTATGTTTTCAAAACCTACGTTAACATATTTGTACTGTAAAGTAAGTAATCTAACAAAGGTTACCATAGACTGCGATAATTCTTATCTTGTTTTATCGTTATTGTCTTCTTTCTTAGAAGTTATGCATTGTGTATTGTGTTTACTTGATGCAAGAGGAAAGCCTCCGAATATTCTTCCTTCAGAACTATTTTATTGTCATTAGGGTTGGCATTTATTGTCTCATCTATTCTTGTTTTCAGTTACTTTAGCAGTAAGTGCCTGTTATTGAATAATGCTTATCTGATAGGTATTCCTGTATTCACTCCTTCTTTTGGGCTCAAATTTACTGTGAGTTCCAGTACAGACAATAACGGGATCGAAGCCTGTATACTATGGGGGTCGGCTTTGTTTGTAGCTGTACTAATTAGACTTGGGATCGATTCTTAATTGTACAAAGACACTTAGCTTCTTTACTTCTTAATGTATAGCAATAAAATTTTTCTTTATTTCTGACCCCTGCAAGAGATTTTCTAAGAAAGACCGTAATAATATTATTCTTTTGTTAAAACAATACGGCAAAGAATATATGTAGTTTTATTAAAATAAAGCATTATATGTATACACATTTAAAATGTTCACTAAACAAACCCAGTTCTAGTCGTAAATTTGACCTCATGATTTCAGTAATAGAATAATCAAGAGACCAGCCAATTTACCGAGCCTCTATCGTTCTTTATTGTCCAGTTAAGCACAATAAATAACACGTGATACACCTTTTATAATCATTAGTGTTGCCCTCTGTTGAAGACATTTTAATTTATAAATGTTTATAGAATTAATCCTGTATCTATTGGTAGTTTTTGCTCGGTACCATTTATAAGAGTTGTTTCTTAAATGTCTAGTTTGAGCTGTAAAATACGTACCAAATTTCCACTGGTTTACTGTATCTTTCACAGTCATTAAATTTTGTTATTGCTGACTGAGTTTTTTTATATAAGTACTTGTTTCTACAACTTTAAAATTTTTAACAATATCTCCTTACTCATAAGCCAGTTTTACTATATTTCTCCAGATTCTCGCCATGTTTCCCAGTCTATCCAAAGAAGTTGTTGTTGTTGTTTTGAATTAAGCACAAAGCTACACAATGGGCTATCTGTGCTCTGCCCACCACGGGTATCGAAACCCGGATTTTAGCGTGTAAGTCCGCAGACATACCGCTGAGCCACTGGGGGGCCCAAAGAAGTTATCTGCTCTGTCTTGGAAACTAAAGGTGGTAACCAGGAACTCGCTATCGAAACACTGCTTGAGATGGGAACTGACATCTAGCCATGAAGCCAAGAACCGAAGAATGTATCAAAATGGAGTTATTTGTTATGCGAGATACTTGGTCTCCGAAGAAGTGCACAACTCTCTTTTCCCTCACACACACAGTTTAACATTAACTATGACAACCTACACAGAGAATTTATCAACAGAAATGTAAGAGATGCAGTAAACGTTTATTTAACGATAAATGTTTAAGACATCACTTAAGTAAGGTTTCATTCTGGTAATAAAAATTCCATTTTGTGCACATAGAAAATGTGTTTAAAAGAAATTTTGGTATATGCGTGTAATTTCTGATGTTATAGTTTTCATTTTTTTTAAAGTAAAAGTAAATATGAGTCAGAATAAAAGCAGATTGTGTGAACTACTTTATAGATGTTGAATGCAACGATTAAATTTTCACTTCAATGAATATTTGGTTACAATAAATAATTATTACATTGAAAATATGGTATTATATGGTAATATCATGTTAAATATGGCATCATCCGGTAGCATGATGTAAAATATGATTTGATGAGGAATATAACATCATGTGAGTGCCGTGTATAATATTGTCTTATGTTATCTCCAGTGCCGTGAGTGCTCTGTAAGGATGGTGTTTAAATCGTACTATTTGATGACTATAGCAGCCTAAAAGTTAGTGGTGAATGGTGCTGGCAGTTCAACATTAAAAAGGTTATGCTCAGGCAGCCCTATGAGTAGTTTTCGAAACTCATAAACCAAACCTAAATATATATATCAAAACTAAGAAGTCATCCCTGTGTTGATAAATATTACTTACTTCTACGTCCATCGTACACACAAACTGAGACATAATTAATCTCAGCAACTGCTTCTTTCACACCCTCCCCTTTGTTGCTTGGAGTTAATCTTGGTGGCTGAAAATATGGTTTCGATACCCACGTTTGGTACCCAGCATGTTTCGTAGCTTTATGCTTAATGAAAGCGAAGCCTGCACATCGACCAAAATAAAATTTGTAAAAATGTGTCTTTTTCTTTTCAACAGTAACCCGACTGAAATTTTTAACTTTTTTTAAGAGGTCAGTATTACGACTGTAAACAAACAACTTTTTATAGGCCTAGCTATAAACTAAACATGGTTCGATTATTGCTTTCTTCTCAAGTTCTCATTTAACAAAAAAATTCAACATGTGTATATGTATAAATGTGTTTGAAAAATGGTAGACATGCACGTAAGTTTGTGTAAGGTCCTGTTCTTGTAAAAGTGAACTATTAAAAAAAACAGTTTTGGAATAAAATATATTTAATTAATTGCATTATTCGATAGCATTCGCCATATAAAAAATAATTTTTCACTCTCTTCGTGACTTCATGTGTAGCTTCTAACATATATTAATGAAAACAGATGGTTAGTGTTCATCTCGACAGGTGGCGTTATAGGGATGAAAAAAAAGCTACATACATATGAATTTTATTACTTCAGGCGTGAGATATCATTCACAATTACCATAATTTGCATTATCGAACATTATTCGATACAAATAGATGAATAAAAAAGCACAAATCTGTTTGATAAAGTTCGTAAAGAAAATCACTCATAAAGTTGTGAAAAATTATGTTTTCTCTCATCACTTCCTTTCTTTAATAAATTAGGCTAACAACAGATCTGTTTCTCCGATAACAACAATACTTCAACAATTTTATGTTCGATAAAAGAGTCGTGTTTTGGAATTAAGGAACATTTTTGTTATTTATTACAATTATGAATGGTTTCCAATGAAAGGTTTAAAATAAACTAATCTCATGGCTACCATATCGTACTTGCAACTTCAATTGTAATTAGAATTTTCTGTAAGTTTATAAATCATAGTTAACGTATTAGTATCCTCTAAATCATTAATAGAATAATTTAAGTAAAAATTAGAAATGTTTTTATTTCACTTTTTTGAATCAGTTTTTAGGCCTAAAAGCTCCATTATTTCGACACGTGTGGAATTTTTGTGATGAAGACATAACGCGACCGAGGGATTAGCACGTGTTGACTGTGAACACGCTTCGTACTTGCACCTTTAGGCACGTTATGATAATACCTACTTTTCCGTCAGTAGTTCTAAAGCAGGCATATTCCCCAAGTGGCGCAGCGGAATGTCTGCAAACCCCCACCACTAGAAACAGGGTTTTGATACCATGATGGGCAGAGTATTGTGTAGCTCTTTGCGTACTTCCAACCAACCAAAACAAAGCTATATATACCAATCCAGTAATTTTTTTACCTGGCCGTTTCATCCACGTGCACATAAGCTGCCACCCGAGTTGAATATTTCAACTCTTATCGACAAATGCCAACATCCTTGGTGTTCCATTTTTCTCATCTGTTGGGAACACCCTGTACGTTAAAAACTAAAGCCTCTAAATATACTGGAAATGAATTAAACTAATAATGTTGGTTAGTATTTCAATTCGTCTGCTTTTATACGTATGTCTTCATTGCTAGATTGTTTCTTTATAATTAAGCACAATGCTATCTGCGCTCTGTCGATCACAGGTATCAAAACCCGATCTCTAGCGTTTTAAGCCCTTATATATACCAAGGGAGACTAGTATGTAGATTTAAGCCTAATCTAAATATTCTGAGATGACAGACCATTGTAAGACATTAATGGGTTTACGACCGAATACGTTGTTAATAGTGAGGGTACCCAACTGATCACACAATACATTATAATGTTGATAAGTGATAATGTAATGAAAGTATAATTAGGTAGTTAAACCCGTTGTCGGGTAAGTTTTAAGTTTTAACCTAAGTAGGTTGTATGCTCTGATTGGAAGTTAATGTATTCTTTTTTTATTATTATCTTTCATGCCCAGCCGTTATCCTTTTTTGTACGCTGATCTGTCGTCAAGCAATAAAGCAACACAATGGGTTATATGTGCTGTGCCTACCATATTTACCGCTCTGCCACTAAAGGACGATGTCTGTTCTTCTTGAATTTCTGGTTATTGGATGTTGTGTTACATCTCAACCATAGCTTCAAAAATATGCTAAAAATAACACATACTTCTACTGTTACACTAATTGGCAATTATTCTGTTTGATGTTTCCAAGGTAATATAATCATTGTTGGAAGTTAACTGAGGTTACTTTACATTTAATTAATGTATTAAAATAGGTAACTGCCAAAACTTTCAACTTGTTATCATATTTTTCGAAACAAACTAAACGTTTGTCGGGTTGAATGTCCTCTTTTCTACAAGATAACTTATCTAACTTGTCTGTTTGGAGTTGCACTAATCCAGCTGTGATCCGTGCTGTTTCTTTTTGTCATTAGCAATTTGTTTATTAGATATAAGCAGGTTCTTAGTTTCCTGTTGGTAGCTAATTAACCTACCCCACACAAAAAAAAAGTTATTTTAACCTCATTCTGAAATAACAATTTAAGTTAAAACGATTTAAAATAATATGTATTTAAATCTACGAGTCAATACTATGCATGCGCAGTCGTTTCCACGCAAAGAGTTTTCAAAATTTAAAAAAAAACATCACACTACTTTTGTCTCCCTTAACAATACATCTACCGCTAGAGTATTTGTTTCCCTTAACAATACATCTACCGCTAGAATATTTGTCTCCCTTAACAATACATCTATCGCTAGAGTATTTGTCTCCCTTAACAATACATCTACCGCTAGAGTATTTGTCACCTTTAACAATACATCTACCGCTAGAGTATTTGCTTTCATCGAGAGTGTGTGTGTTTTCTTACAGTAAAGCTAGAGCGGGCTATCTGCTGAGTCCTTCCCGAGAGGAAGTGAAACCCTGATTCCAGCGTTATATATCCGTAGATATACCGCTATACTAGGGGGGGCAAGTTTATGGATGATCATACCTTCCTGCAAGAATAAAACAAATACGAAAACACAGAATTTGAATTCCGTAAGTACTGTTTAAAAAATAGTGAAAAAAATGTATTTCTCTATCTGGACTATAATACTAGGACTAACGAACATTCTGAATGTCGGAACATTACGAATTATTGAAGTTTTATTCAACCCGAATGGATCTCTGTTAATATCTATAAAATATGCCTATATACGCTAACGCGATAAATGTTTGCGATGTAAAACATATATGTTTATTAGATCATAAACTTTCCAAAACACTTCGCTTTTTACGACCTTCGAGAAGTAGTTACAAAGACGACGTTAGATATCACGTGAAGGATTACTTTTCTTCTTTGCAGAATTCGGTTTACGTTTCAAGGTAGTTTTCTTCTTAAACTGGAAATGAAATTGAACAAGGAGTGGCCATGTAAACACTGTAATTATGTATTAGCAAACTGCAATACCAGCTCATTTTGAAGCAGTTTTGTGTGTTAACTCAGATCGTGAAACGACGTGTAACAACAAGCAATAAAAGTATAATGTCGTTTTCGTTCGAATTTTAAAGTCTTTTATAAATTTATGTCACAAATCATAAAGGTAAAAAAAACGTGAGTGTATGTGAATAGAACAGGTGACAAGGGTTCGAATCTTTGCGATACCACAAAATTTACCTACCGAGGTCTATCTGCGCTAGCCGTCTATAATTTAGCAGTGTAAAGCTAGAGGGAAGGCAGCTAGCTAGTCATCACCACCCATCGCTATCTTTTGGGCTACTCTTTTACCAATGAATAGTAACATAGACTGTCACCTTATAATGCCCCTATAGTTTAAAATCCAAGCACGTGCGTTGTAACAGGGATTCAAACCCGCTACCCTCAGGTTATGAGAAAAGCATTCTAACCACCTAGCCATGCCAGATGTTATGTTCTGTAGGAGTTTGTCTGTGAATTTAATAGCAGGACGTTTCGTTTAATATTGATATTACAACAGGAAGTTCAGTTGTGGAGGCATTATAAAGTTATGGCCAATCCCACTATTCGTTGGTAAAAGAGTAGCCTAAGAGTTTACGGTGGGTGGTGATGACTAGCCGTCTTCCTTCTAGTTTCACACTGTTAAATTAATGACGGCTAGCGCAAATAGTCCGCGTGTGGCTTTGCGTGAAATTTAAAATAAACAAACAATTTACAGCAGAAAGTCCTGCTGGAGGCTGTAAATCACAATAAGGTGTCCTACTTGATATTGGAAATCACAACAGGACGTTCTGTCACAAGTAGGGTACTTCAGGGCGCAATCTTAGCATCTTTGCTTTTTTTATTTACATCCGTGACATACATCAAGAAATGGTCAATAAATTACTTACATCTGCTCAAATTATTATTGTATTTGGTGTTGTCAACTATACAACACCACAAGGTAAAAATGAATGATGATGCTTTATAAAAGGATTTAGGTCATTTAGTAAATTGATCAGATAAATTATCATAAATATAAGATAATGCATATGAGTTATCATAATTTAAATTATAAATATAATTTAGATGGGAATAACCTTAACAGCATCATGAAAAAATCTTGGTGTAATGGCTGATCAGTCCTTTAAGCTATCCAAGCAATTTGCTCGTACTAGTGGTATGACAAATAGGATTTTAGGTTGTATCTACAGAAATATTGAATACACGTCTAAAGAGGTTATAATTTCATTGTGTAGGTTACTGATTTGGCCATACTTTTGAGCATTGTATTCAATCTTGAGTTCCTTACTTTAGGAAAAACATTGAATTGCTGGAAATGGTTCAAAGGAGGGTTATTACATGAGGAGATATTACGATCTCTTCTGTTGTATTCATTTGAGAAAAAGAAGAGTTAAAGATCGAGGTATCAAAAATAATAAAGAAAATATATAGTGTTATTGCATTATATTTGTTTATACTTAATGACGAGAATAGCAGGACTTGGGGACACAAATATTCATCTTCTGGAGGTTAATAATTACGATGGTGGTTCCATCTGGTGGTTGAAAATTACAACAAGTCTTCTTAGATGTTGGAAATTATAATAAGAAGTTCATCTGGAAGTTGGAAATCAGAGCAGGAAGTCCTTCTGGAGATTTGGAATTACAATATTGAGTCTTGATGGAGGTTAGAAATTACAGTAGGAAGTCTTGTTTAATTTTGAAAATTACAACATGGAATCCGATTGGATAGTGAAAATTACAACAAGAAATCATATTGGATGTAGAAAATTACAACAGAGAGTGCCGCTATAGAGTAAAAATTAAAACAGAGAGTCCTGTTGAACGAAGAATATTGACAGTATTGAGTCCTTCAAGAAGTATACGTATATGAGTGGTACGATCTGATAAATGAGATTCAACGAAAAAACTAGCCCTAAGAAACGACATTAACTTGTTTTCGAAGGTTAGTAATAAAACCTCAAGGCTAAAAGAATCATGTCTTAAGATAGTTTGTACCACACTCAATAAAAGATGTCTCATTAAATAATCAATCATTAAAATGTTAGGCTTAGATACAGTGAGACTTAAACGCGGTCCTGTGAGAGAACCTGTTTTTGATCAATTAAAAGCATCCAAAATATTATAAAGTAGTGACAGAATCGAAATTTGATAACTAACTGAGACAAAAGTAGTTCATGGAATAAAATATGTCGTACAAAAGAAAAAAGATAAGGCTTCTGTAATAATAAATTAATATATTAGCGAACAACCGTTCGAAAATGTATTCAGTAGCGTAAATTGTTAAAACAGCGCCATTAAACTTCTTTAGCTCAGTAAGTATCAAAATATTTGTATGAATATAAATCCATGTGAGGATGACCAAGTTAAAAAGATAAAAAACTTTGGTGTATATATGAAATATCAGCAATACAATTCATAATTCATGCCGAACATCATACAGGTACTTTATGAAACAAAAAGAATATTAGTTTGAAGTAACAGATAACTGTTTTAGAATATATTCATAACTTTAAGTTGAATTAAAATTTATCTTTATTTTTGTACAGGTTTTAAGCAGTTCTTTAACATTAACTAGACATTTACAATTAAAAAAGTGTTATGTAATGGAGGCTATGGCATTCTTCTTTTTAAGGAGAAACGTATGTGTGATAAAATTTAATGATGCAGACGTTTCTACGGATTTACAACCCTAAAATCATGGGTTCGATTCCCCTCAGTGGATTCAGCAGACAGTGTGATGTGGCTTTGCTAAAAGAAAAAACACAACACAAATACAGTACTACACATTTTAAACTTAAAATAATTTTTACGAATCGAACTTAAGGTGTATTTTAAACGATGGCATACATTTAACTATCTAGGTTTTGTTTTCAAATGTTCAGTTTAAAATGTTGAAGGTTTTGTACTTGTACGCTTGGGGGTGTATAACCTTGCATGCGTGCCCACTATGCTTGTTTTATCTCTCACCGCTCTTTCATTATGACAGAATTAACAATTAGAGATTTCAAAAAATATGTACTGACATATAAAGTTTTAAAAGAAAAAACACAAACTTTACAATTAGTTTAGTAAATGATTCGTGTTAATTATTACAGCTTTCAGAAAGCGATTAACTGAATCGATTTTACTTGAATAAATACGGAAAGATCTAACTGATAAACTACAATACTGGGAGAAGGTTACATCCTTGATAGTTTTAATTTCTTATGTACTATTATTTAATTATAAGTATTTTTATAGAAGATATATCACTTATTCTAAGCAACTATTTTTCTATCACCACCCTTTCTGTAAGGATTTGGATCTGCATTCATGTTTGTATTTAGCACCTACACGTCCTGTAAACAAATAGTATACAGACAGGTAGGTGGAGCCACCAAACGCCTACATAAGAGGTGGAACCGCTTAAAAGAGAAATTATACACACCTCAAAAGTAAATTTATGTCATGTGAATGATGTGTGGGTTGAACTGTCACTGAATGTTGTGATTCTATCTGTGTACAGGTAATGTGTTCCCGTCATTTACAAAATTTCTGAAAAAAAAAAGCCAGCTAAGTTTCAGAATTTCGTGTCCTAGTTTTAGGTTACCTGACCCATAGCTTATCGCATTCTAGATTCAAATAGTTTTTGTTTTTTTTCTATTTTTGTTGAGATCTAAGTCAAGATACAAAGTTTGAAACTGTCTCTTAATACCCTGATTGTGTTCCACAGTGTGGGATTTTCTACTTTTTACTAATCTTTGCCTTTATATTTAAATTCTGGGATTTCTGTAAAGATCTAAACTCGGATCTGTAATGTAGAATTCACTGCTTACTATCAGAATCTATAGTCAGATATCAAATGTTGGATTGTGTTTCTTATCGAGGCCTACGGTCAGATATAACCAATAAGATTTCCTGCTCTCTATCAAGGTTTACACACAGATTAAAATGTGGGTTTGTGCTTTTTTTATCAAAATCAACAATCCAGTGTAAAATGTTGAAATCTGTGCTTTCTCTGGTGATTTTTACTTAGTAACATACAATAGCTACTTTTTTGCGATGTATTTATATACAGTCATGTGAAAAAGTCAGAAAACTCTGTGAAAGCCTGTTTATTTTTGTAACATTTTTGAATATATAGATACTAATCTCAATATTTAAAATACTGAGACATTATAGGAATATAACTAAACAATTAAAACTGAAGATAAGACTTTTCAAGATCTTCTGTAACTGTAATTCTACAAAAATACATATTCTAACTGAAGTAAAAGTTAGGACACCCCCATATTTATTCCCACTTAAAATGGCTCAACTCACATACCGATCTATCACACCAGGTGTACATGATTAGAAGATCGTTACTCAGCATTTTGAATGAGGCTTGCCCTATTTAAACCTCAGACATTTAGTTTGGTGTGCTCCTGCCTGCTGAAGTGAGAATAAGCAGAATTTCTGAGGCCTTCAGAAAAAAAATTGTAGCAGCTTATGAGTCTGGTAAGGGATTTAAAAAGATCCCAAAAGATTTTGAAATCAGCCATTCCACTGTCCGGAAAATAGTCAACAAATGGAGGGCTTTCATAACAACTGCCAACATGCCTAAGTCTGGTCGTCCAAGCAAGTTCACCCCAAAAGCAGACCGCAAGATGCTAAAAGAGGTCTCCAAACACCCAAACATGTCATCACGGGACCTACAGCAGACTCTGGCTACTGTGAAAGTGCATATCTCTACAATCAGAAAGAGACTGCACTAGTTTAACTTGGATGGGAGGTGTGCAAGGAGGAAACCTTTGTTCTCTAAGCGAAACATCAAGGCCAAACTGAAGTTTGCCAGAGAGAATGTAGACAACGACCAGGACTTCTGGAATGATGTTCTTTGGACAGATGAGTTCAAAATTGAATTATTTGGACACCAGAACAGAGGACGTTTGGCGTAAACCAAATACAACATTCCAGGAAAAGAACCTCATACGAACTGTGAAATATGAAGGTGGAAGTGTCATGGTTTGGGACTGTTTTGCTGCAGCAGAACCTGGACAGTTCAAAATCCTAGAATCCACCATGAATTCTACTGTTTATCAGAGGGTGCTTGAAAATCATGTGAGACCATCTGTAAGAAAAGTAAAGCTGAAGCGGACCTGGACCCTGCAACACGACAATGACCCAAAACCAAAGGCGTAGATCCTGGTGGGATACATCCCTCCCTATAGTTTGGTCTGTTGAACTGTTTTATTGCATCACAGGCATACAAACTGTGTTTGTTCTTGTGATTCTCGTGTTCTTACCAATCTAATTACATAATTAGACCTAGATGTAGACCTTTTCAGTAGCCGAAATGTACATCTTTAATATAGGCGTGCTTCTAAGCTTTTCGATCTAAGCGATAGTTCGTAGGTATCAGTCAGTAGGCCTAAGTATACATGAAAGGCTTGCAAGCGCTATCAGAGAATCTACGTCTTGTACGTAGTGTAAGATTAAGTAAAATTTTCATCACAACAGATTGAACAGAGCATGAAATCCGAAAATATTCCTCCCAAGCGTAAATTCCTGTCATCTAGATCTGGCAAGCCATTTGTAGCTTGTAACTGCATCAATCTTATGTGTATATTGTGTGGTTTTCCTACGCCATTTGTTTTTATACATGTCTAGCTGGTTGCCGAACGCCTTACTGTCCTTAGCTGCTAAAACCGCTGACCATAGTGTACGTTTAGTGTACAGTTAACGACAGGTTCGGGCCGCTCGGATTCACACGCGCCCTATATCACCCCCCTCTGGTCCCTTTTGTCTGAGCCTCGATTTTACAACAGGACTCAACAGACCTGTGTTTGAGGCCCTCATTAATCCAT
This sequence comes from Carcinoscorpius rotundicauda, assembly GCA_011833715.1. Taxonomy (NCBI): domain Eukaryota; kingdom Metazoa; phylum Arthropoda; class Merostomata; order Xiphosura; family Limulidae; genus Carcinoscorpius; species Carcinoscorpius rotundicauda. The sequence goes on along the minus strand of CM022394.1, from coordinate 93,268,491 downwards.
GAAATTTTAAATTATCACTGCCCTCTAATAAAGTGCTGCTGCTTTATGGTAAAAGAACAATATATTCTCTTATCATAGATAGTAAAAATATTGTATATTCTTGCATAATTAGAACACAAAAGGAGAGATTTCAACGGTCTGAAGCCTCTACTCGAATTGTATTGCTAGTTTTTGTTTAGGTGTTTATATTTAACAGATGTGCTTATAGACATTATATCACAACGTGTTTGCCTTTTGATGAGCTTTAACAGGAATATAATATATTTGTGAATATTCAAGTATTTTTGGAGAAACTTGCAATTACTTGTGTTGTAACTAGCACACATTATTGTCCCAGCAATGTCCAGGCGATCAGTCGGCTCGGTAGTCACTGTGAGGTACGCGCATTCGACTAATTAAAATACATTGTACAGTTCAGTCCTTCCTACATTCTATTCTATCTTCGTTCGTTGTACGTTAGAGTTTTTCAATAAAGACTGTATTTTAGCCTATTGAGTCATCTGGGAAACAGATTTTAATTATGACAAGCAAGCGTCATATTAGACAGTTGTGCAAGCCAGTTACTGGTACTACAAGTGACAATGCAGATGCAGATAATCCAACAACCTCATGCAAAGGAATAGAAACTTGCCATACAGAGGAAATACCATGTTCATCAGAGGACGAGTCTGAAAATGCTTGTACAGTACATCATGAACCACCAGATAGTTGTGAAACAAGTTTGTGCCGTAATGAAAAATCTGACACTCCACAGATACAGTGTGGAAATCCATATCATCCAGACGCACAACTAATACCACGACAGAAAGCGAAATCTCAAAATATCAACTTCCAAGGCAAGTGGTTTGATGAGCTCCCATGGCTGCACTTCGACAATCAGACTCAAAATGTCATATGCTTTCATTGTGCCAAGCAGAAAATAGATACCTTTTACAGGAAAATTGGAGAGACCAGTGGAGTATACCTTCATATTCACCGGTTTTTGCAAATGGAAAAAGACAAAACAGAAATTCAACGTACACCAATCCTCCTCTCAGCACAGATTCACTATATCTCCAAAAGGTTCACTTGATGTTACTCCAATGACTGTCCAGCTACATAATGGAAAAAAGAAGCAGCAAGAAGAATACAAAAGAAGTATAACCAAAATATTCAGAAGTTTACGTTTCTTACTGTGTTAAGGTTTAGCATTACGTGGACATACCGATACGGAGGGGAACTTCTTGCAGTTAATGAAGCTCCTGGAAGAGGAAGATCCTGAGTTGACGGCCTATTTGTCAAAGAAAACCACATTCACATCACCCTAGGCTCAGAATGAAATAATGGAGATGTTCAGCCACCAAATACTGAGAAACATAGCACACGAAGTGCAGTGAAGTAAAATCTTTGTATTAATGGTTGATGGCACTCAAGATGTTACAGGTGCCGAACAGGAAGCAATATGTGTACAATACATAGATGAGAACCTTGACGTCCATGAGACATTTCTTGGTTTGTACAGTGTTTCCAATACAACTGGTGAAATAATATCCTCTATTTTACTTGATGTACTGACTAGACTCAATTTAATACTGTCAGGATTAAGAGCATAAACTTATGATAGAGTCGCTAATATGAGTGGCGCGTACAGTGGATACCAAGCAAAAATACAAGAGAAGCAACTGTCAGCTTTGTTTTTTCACTGCAGAGCACATAAAGCTAATTTAATAATGCAACATGCAGTTGAAGCTTGTGAATGTGTTCGAGATTTTATCCAGTGGGTACATGAACTTGATGTCTTGCTTCAGAGGTCGGGCAAATAAAAGACAATCTTTAAAAATATTGTATCGTCAGACAGCCACAATGGTCCAGTTAAATACATTCGCCCACTGTGTCCAACACGCTGTTTGTACCGCCTATCTGCAATTACATGTGCTAATGATCACTACAGTGACATTGTTGATTCTTTATCTGAATTGGCAAATGAAAATTTTGATGTAGCAGTGAAAGCATGAGGTCTGCTGGACAAATTTGACAAAGGAAAAACAGTTTTAGGATTGTTGATGGCTCAGCATCCATTAGCTGCATTAGAGGAGCTAAACCGTGCATACCAAGCAAAATCAGCGACAGTATCTGGCATGATTGAAGCATCTGCAATGACAGTTGAGCAACTGCGGGTATTGCGAACAGAGGAAAATTACAACAAAATATTTTATGAAGCTGATAAAAAGGTAACTTCCCTAGATCTGGTGCCTATTGAACTACCACGCATTCGCAGACCCCTCAGAAGGATCACAGGTGATGGCTCAGCACATCATTCTGCAACAGCTAGAGATTACTACAGAAGCCAATATTATGAATTTGTGGACACACTCATAGAACATATGACTACTAGATTCAATGCAGACAACAACGACTTGAGGCAATATCTGGCACTTGAAAACGTGATCACATCTGACAAGATTGACAACTCGATTATAAAATTATATCCAGAAATCTCTGCACAACGGCTCGAGTTTCAGTTGCCCATGTTCAAAGGAACAACAAAAACAGTATCTCTAAAAGGTGCATAGGATGCTTACTGTAAAATGCATGAAAAAGGCCATCAGATGTTTAGTGAAGTGTTTCTTCTAATGAAAATTTTACTTGTATGTCCAGTATCCAGCTGTAAATGTGAACGCAGCTTTTCTGCATTAAGACGGGGTTAAGGTCAACTATGTCTCAGTGCCGCCTCAACCAAGTGGCAGTTTGTTGCACACACAAAGATGAGGTCGACAAGATAGGAGAGCTTATGAAAGAATTCATAAACAGATCATCACAAAGAAGGTCTACGTTTGGGAACATGTAGACTAGAGGCCTAAATGAATCTTACTTCAATAAAAAGTATAAATAATTATGTGTTACATTGTATTTATGTGTAATTTTCAAGAGTTCGCAAAGACATTTTAATTATTTTTATTAAACAACATGAACAGTTTTTCAGTAAATATAAACTTATCAAAAGTAATTACTAATTTAATTAATATTTGAAAACATAATTCATGCAATGAAAGTTATTAGTAACTTTGTCAAGTATAATGGTAATTTTTTATACTGCGCAGTGTGCAGGAATAAATTCAGGTGGCAGTTAACTTGTGACAAATTAGTCTTTATTCTATTAACATTTTGAAAACTGTTCACAACACCTCACTTATACAAACCGACATAGAAACCTTGAAGTATCGTGGCAACAAGATTACTCTGTGACTGCATGTTTACAGCTTTCAAGTTCACGTAATCAAAGATTACCAATTTGCAAATTGAACAGTCCACATAAGTGGTTGCAAAATCATCTCCCCCATCGGGTGTAAAAAATCTACACCCCTGCCCAAAACATACCAGTAAATCCACCAAGGACTGGTTGAAAACTAAGAAATGAAGAGTCCTGGAATGGCCGAATCAAAGCCCAGATCTTAATCCCATTGAGATACTGTGGGGTGACTTATAACGAGCTGTACATGCAAGAAACCCCTCAAACATCTCACAGCTGAAAAAACTCGGCATTGAGGAGTGGGGCAAACTTTCTTCAAACCGATGTCAGAGACTGATAGATCGCAACAAGAAGCGTCTCCCTGCAGTTATTTCAGTCAAAGGAGATAACACTAGCTATTATGGGGTAGAGTGTCCTGACTTTTTCCTCAGTTAGAATATGCATTTTTGTAGAATTACATTTATAGAAGATCTTGAAAAGACTTTTCTTCAGTTTTAATTGTTTAGTTATTCCTATAATATCTCAGTATTGTTGAAATTGAGATTAAATATCTATATATCCAATATATATAATCATGTTTGAAAACCTTTGTATCCATATGATCTTGCCCCCCAGTGGCACAGTGGTATGTCTGCGGACTTACACACTAAAAACCGGGTTTCGATACTCGTGGTGGGCAGAGCACAGATAGCCCATTGAGTAGCTTTGTACTTAATTCTAAACAAACAAACAAACAAACAAACCATATGATCTTTTAAACAATTTATCCATTTGCACAACGTTCCTTTTTAAATAAACTATTTGCAGTTCGTTCCTTCTTTCAATTCTCGTAAAAGTTATTCCACCTGCACACTTAGTTTATAATTCTGTTTATTTATTTTCGTTGTTAAGAGCAAGCCTAAACAGACATCCTATGTTGTAGCTTTGCTCAACTTCAAATAAAGTGTCAAAGCTGGAGACCTCTGTAACTCACCCTAGCGGTCATTACCCACATCATTCATTCTTATAATCTAATTCCTTCCGACCTACAAAGTACTGTCAACTTTTGATTCTATCTTGCGTTGTAGTATTATGTATTCGTTATTTTATTAAACTTAGTAGTGTTTTAATACTATAGGATTACATATTAAGCGTCCATCTGTTAACGCATTTAGATTCAAAATAATTAATGCTAAGAACGTGAGAGTGAAAATAAAAAGCGTATATATCAACGTTATTAATTTAGACTGCTATTAAAGAAGTTTTGTTTCAACAGTTGTTCGATTACATTTCTTCTCGTGATACGGTAGAATGTGGGTAAAATGCCTTTGTACATGGAAAATAATTTTCTAAGTAATAATAACAAGGCAAAATTTAGTTTCCCTTCAAATTCTGTTAAAAACAAAAAAGAAATGAAACGTAAATACAACGAACCTGTTTTATTTGTAAAAAATGTAAATTTGCTTTCGCAAAATAAATATCGTCTAAATGTTCAATGTATGCAGAAATTTGAAAAAATTGCATACTGCTATGTAGCAATTCGTATATCTAAACAAGCCTTTGTTAAAAGTATGCTACATTTTATTTATAGCTAAATTTAACACACACACACACACTTAAATTTATTCAACAGCTCGTTACAACGACATTCTAGAACTGTTTGTTAGAGAGCAAACACGTTCTTTTGGAAGAGGCGAAAAAAATATTAATTTCATATCAGCTGTACAACATAACAGTATTTTAAAAGTTAAAATATTTCTATCTCAGACGGAGGGAAAGCTGGGGTAGAGCTCGTTCAATAAGGGTCTACCCTCTCACGTCATCCTCATCAATATGTTCATGTTATATTGAAGTATTCTGCAAAAAATTTAGTTGCAGGTTTAAAGAAAAATTACTCACGATCTCGCCGATTATAATATATGTATAGACTAGAAACTGTATTAATATTCCTATTTTTTTCAGCTATTTGCGAAACAAACTACTGCTAGAATGTCTTGAAAATAAATCAGTTTTTATTTCCAATTGCTGCACCATAAATGGTTAAATTTGTAAAATGTAAGTACAGGCCTTGTGCATCTCTCGTTATAGTATTGTAATAGGCGTCGGTTTGATCATATATGGCGTGGGCAGTCGACCGTTACTTGCAACGCCTTGTCAGACAACTACAGGTTGAAAACGCTAAGTCTCATCAGAAGGTCAGGGTCAAATTGTAACGTAACTATTCGATACTTCCCGTAACCGTCATTGTTAACTCAATGATTAGATTAGTATACAATTCTCGATGTTAAAGCATTGTAGTCTCAGAATAAGGAAATCATTTCGCCATATAATGTCAATTAGGCTTAACAGTATTTACGCATTATTAGCATCTTAAATTTTGTTGAATCGAAATAAATAATAATTTAAAATGTACACTTAGGTAAGAGTAATGATTCTCAATAATAATAAATATGAAAATACCCTAGATTCAGTAAGATGTATGCAGAACACTTGAGATGGAAATTATTTCTCGCAAATTGCAAACGATCTTCTCATATCACGTATCTAGTTGTTTAATGTCAAGGCAATCCAGGTTCAACCAAAGCGTAGTGTTTTATGACAAACGAAACGTTGCGGTGTAATATTAAAATACATTATTCGGTTTTAAAGTCATCATGTATTTATCTGTTTCCATTACCAATTTGTCCCTGAAGAAGACAGGTTCCACTTTCGAAAGCGCTTGGGTTATAAGATGTTTATTCATTTGTATTTACCCGCAGTCGACCCTTGTTTTATTGTTTAATATTTCATGAGCAACTTGAGATCTTGCATAAATAGCTTCGTGGAACAATAATCTGCTATTAATTAGACTGTTTTAAAGAACGTTCTTCCATATTGATTAACGCACACGTCAAGCATACTGTTGTACAATTTTTGGAATGCAGTTTGTTTGTTTTTCTGTAGGGTATATGCCTCACCCTTTGTTGTTATATGTTCGTCGCTGATAATTGTATCCTTACGCTTCAGTTAGGGGTAACACAGAAACATGGCTTTGACCTACAACGTCGTAACGATCTCTTTTTTTAATTCACTTTTTAATTTTGCTGAAGGTGCTTTAATTTTTGAAAAATAAAAATAAAAGTAGTAAGCTATGTCGTTTAAAGCGCATGCGTCTTCACCTCTTCATAATTTTTTCGAAAACAGTTGATTGAGTGCGCAATGCACAAAACTAAACGGCTATAAAATGTTAAAAGCAAAAAAGAGTTAAAATAAACAAAATTTATCTGGATAAAATTTCTGTAGATATTGCTCGTGTACCAACAAAAATAAGTAAACACTTAGCACTTGAAATTACCATGTTTTTTATCTCTCGCTAAGAATTGTTTGTTTTGGAATTTCGCACAAAGCTACTCGAGGGCTATCTGTGCTAGCCGTCCCTAATTTAGCAGTGTAAGACTAGAGGGAAGGCAACTAGTCATCACCACCCACCGCCAACTCTTGGGATACTCTTTTACCAACGAAAAGTGGGATTGACCGTCACTTTATACACCCCCACGGCTGGGAGGGCGAGCATGTTCAGCGCGACCCTCGGATTACGAGCGCACGCCTTAACGCGCTCGGCCATGCCAGGCCCTCTCGCTAAGAAAGCGCTGCATTTAGAGATGTAAATAACAAAAGATGAATGGACATTAAGTCTTTAAAAATAATTAAAACAGTAAGCAACTAATGATTATTCCTCAGTGAGTGTGATCTATTTCAACTCTTAATTAATCCGAATAATAAGAAAATTGTCCCCTACGTGTTCAGCAAAATCTAAAGTGATTAATATAGAAAGCCGTTTTAAAATCCCGAAATACGTTTTTATGATAAAATTACGAAATATTAAGAACTTATAAACTAAAATATCACTGCTAAATTTCTTATTCTGCCTACTAACAATTGACCAATATACAAAGATTCCGAGCTGATATATTTGTGAAAAACTTGCATCTTTATGAAAACTAAACAACTTGTCAAAGGAAAATTATCGCATTTTTGACTAGGTTAAAGTGAAAATTGGAGAATTTTGCTTGTAAAAAGTCCCTTGTTTGAGCAAGTAAAAACTGTCAGTTGTGCAATAAAAAATAACTTTTCTGAAATGTTGAAATCGAAACTTGTCATACATAATGCTCTATATGGTATTCTATGAACTAAAGATTCACGGACCACAGGTTTTTATAAAAGAATAGCATGGTATCTAAAACACAAATTTGTTTTGGGAAAAGAATAATACAGTGGAGAAAAGAAGAAAGCTGGTGTCAAACTTGTTTTTAGGGGGATTCAGAACGATTTAGAAAGGCTCAAACACATAAAAGAACATTGTCATGAAGGATATTAAGAAAGAACAAGGCCCGGCATGGTCAGGTGGGTTAAGGCGTTCGACTCGTAATCTGAGAGTCAACGGATCGAATCTCCGTCGCACCAAACATGCTCGTTTTTTCTGCCGTGGTAGCGTTCTAATGTGACGGTCAATCCCACTATTCGTTAGTAAAAGAGTAGGCCAAGAGTTGGCGATAGGTGATGATGACTAACTGCCATCCCTCTAGTCTTACACTGCTAAATTAGGGACGGCTAGCGCAGATATCCCTCGAGTAGTTTTGCGCGAAATTCAAAAACAAACAAACGAACAAGAAAGAACAAACTCAAAAATAGCAACTTAGTAGAAGAGAGAAATACTCTATCAATAATATAGACATGTTTAGAGAAGATTTTCTGTTTGTAATTAAGCACAAATCTACACAATGGACTGCTGTGCTCCGATCCACCACAGGTATCGAAACCCAGCCTCTAGCGCTGTAAGTCCGACGACATATCGCTGTGGCACTGGGGAAGATGTATTGAGGTAAGAAGTTATCTTTATGAAATTGATAATAACATAGCATTTGGAACATGCAATGGGTACTAAAAATGTTTTTGTGTAATAAAAAGAAAGGAGGCGCAGATGGAAAGGTTACTTCAGATGTGAAAACGTAAAAAATAAAACGGGAAGACACGGTAGATCGAAAAAAAGACTAAATAATTTGATTAATTGTTAGTGGAAACTGTTACTATATGTTTCAAAATTAGAAGATTTGCAAGACCAGTTATTCTAGTCCCAAAAAAAAAAAAAATGATTCATGGTAAGCCTGTTATGTTCAACTTGAGATTATTCCTAGTTTGAATGAAGCCTTTCGAAACAAGGATGTCTGGGCGTGGTTATCTTGCTTGGACTGTGGATCCTGGTGTTCACGGTTCATGACCCATTTCTGTAAAAATGGCGCTCCTTAAAAGTAGTGGGACTGTGGGTGTATTACAAGAGTGACAGATAAATCTCACTATTCTGTCAGATAGGAGTAGCCTAAACGTTGGTAGTGAGTGTTATAACAACCATGGTTAGCTGCCTTCCCTTTTGTCTGTCAGTTCCAAAGTAGGGTCTGCTTTACACAGGTAGCCCTTTGTTTCTTCGCTTAAGGTTTCAAAAAAAACAACACTTCCTTCTCGATATAATTGTGAAGAAATAAGAAATTAACGTTACAATACGGTTCATAATTCGAGAAGAGACGAGACGATTTGTTTGTTTATTTGAAATTAAGCCCAAAGCTACACAATGGGTTATTTCTGCTAAAGTGAGATAAGTTTTCGTATAAGCTAGGTAAAGGTCTGGATTTTAAAATCAACTAATTCACACAGAATTTCTTAAATCGTGGTAAATGTATTCTTGAAATGTTACATCTCACTCCGGAAATAAGATTAACCTTTTCTGGCGCTCCTGAAATAGGGTTGACCTGTACTAGTGCTCCTGAAATAGGGTTGACCTTTACTGGTGCTCCTGAAATAGGGTTGACTTTTACTGGAGCTCCTGAACTAGAGGTAATCCATTCCAAAGCTTGTAAAAAAAAAAAAAAAGTCAACTACCTTTAACTGAACTCTTGGAACAAAGCCAATTTATCTAAAAGATTCTAAACCACACCTGAAGGCTTCATTATCTTGGTATATAAATCTGTTTAATCAAAACGTCTGACGTGTACAAAAATAGCCAAGCTACGATAAACGGGTCAGTCATATATATACGTTGTGTCAAAAAGGGACTAAGTTGTATAAAATGGTGTAAAACAAACTGAGGGGTATTTGAGTGTTTCTTGTATTGCAACTGGAACAAGAAATAGCATAATTATAACTGAATTCAGAATATTTTGTTTGTAATAGATATTAATAGAAAACAAGATTTCAGTTGAAATTAAATCTAACCCCAGCTGTGAGGGAAAGCTATCAATGTAGACGAAGCAGGAGGTGTTTTATACCATTAAATTGTACCCTCCCCCTCTCAAGGACATTAATTCAGTAGTCTTAACCTAGTAGTTTTAAAGAGCAATTTATCATGAAACTATCAAACAATATTAATAAAAAAAATACTAATACACGTACTGTAGTTGTTTAGCCCTAACTCAGACTGTATCACGGTCATAACACTGTCTCACATTATAATATAAGTATGGATTTATCAACACTGTACATGGTCGAGATCTTGTGATGTTAATTAAAACATAATCAGGACACCGTTTCATGTTATACAATAGTAAGTATCAGTTCACCTACTCCGTACGTGTACGGGAGCTTATTTTACATTATAACGTGGCAAGTTTTTGGTTCTGGTGTCAAGTATGGAAAGCAAGAAAACTGGTATGAATTGTATTATATGATACTTTAGGTTAACTTCAGGTAGATGTTCAGAGAAGATTAAATAATCTATTAGTTTTTATCCAGTTCTCAAACTCTCAACTTGCTAATCGTAAGAGAACCACAAGTAAGTCTGACGCTCTCCCGTTCTTTGCTTGAATATCGAGTTGGAACTTGTATAAATAATAAATACTGTCCATGTGCTGCTCTAGACCTTTCGCCCGAATAAACTGAATACCCGAACCAAGAAAAACATAGTATTACAACTAAGAATGGGATTTATGTTCAGGGTTCATGAAAGAATAAAAATAGAAGTAGTTATGGGAAGTGATATTTGTTTGTTTCGGATATTCATGTAAAGCTATAAATGCTCGAGGGCTATCTGCACAAGCCATGCTAATTTTGAATTAAGAGCTTAGAGGGGAGAAATCTAGTTAATATCACCCACCACTAATTTCTGGACTACTGTATTCGAGATCTTACCATCACTCTTATAACTCATCCATGATCCCAAATGGTAAAGAACGATTTTGCACAGCAGAAACATGAAGCATCGATCATCAGAGTTTCAATTCTGAACTCTGATTGTAAGGTCACACCTAGTCCTATCAACCATGAAAAAGAAACCAAGTCACACTTACAGTTTGAAAAACTAAAGTGAGAAATAAGAGGTCGATTTGTAATATTTCAGAAGAAACATGATATGTTATAAACGTTAAACTGTGTAACGTCATGGTTTATAATCGTTATGCTGTGTGACGTCATGGTTTGAAGCATAACATAACCCTATTGTTTCTTTAATACTTCCATTGTATGACACTCAATACGTTTGTTAAAAATGTTCTAATATATTCATGAAACAATGCACGCAAAAATCAATTTGTTTTTTGTTTCTAAACTTAACACTTGCCATTAGTTCTTCTTTGCAAAGATGGTAAAGCCTTCATCATACAAAACTGAATCAGTTGCCAGGGTGTACGGAGAGATGAAAATGGAACTGGGTCCAACAATTAATCTGGTTTTGTCATAAATCTTTCTTTCTCACTCTATCATATATTTGGAACCACAACAGATGAAGTACACAAAATAGACAAATGTACTTGCACGTAATTATTTTAAAACATCAACTGAATGAGACTTAAAGGAGTTTCAAAACGAGCATCAAATTACGTGTTTCGTATTTTGTGTAGTATTTTGTAATTCATTGGAGAAACAACTCTTTTCATTAACCAGTCGCCTTTTCATAAACGTGTGTAACGAAGTTTCTCAACTAAGTCGTTTTAGTCTCTTATTTGTGATGCTTATCTTCGTCCCTTCTATGTGTTGTTGTACGAATGGTTATTTCCAACAGTAGTATAATAACAAGATATGTTTGTTTACAAACCACATAGTACACAATCGGGCAAGAACTGGTCAAACTACAACTGTCCACCAATTTCCAACCCTTGTACCTGGTATAGTAGGATTTTAATCACAAAATCACGTAATGTGTATACACTGTTTAAGTTACATTTCACCATCGTGAGTCTGGGTTTGTGCTTTGATAATTAATTTTAAAATACATAGCTCATTAATTATTACGATAATGAGACCGAATTACCCAAGGTTTATACGGGGTTAAATAAAGTTGTATGTCTATAATTTGTTCCTATAGATACATTTCTTACTATTGCAAAACTATTTCCTTAATCGGCCCAGCATGGCCAGGTGCTTAAGACACTCGACTCGTAACCTGAGGGTCGCAAGGTTCGAATCCCCGTCACACCAAACATGCTCGCACTTTCAGCCGTGGAGGTGTTATAATGTGACGGTCAATCCCATTATTCGTTGGTAAAAGGGTAGCCCAACAGTTGGCGGTGGGTGGTGATGACTAGCTACCTTCCCTCTGGTCTTACAATGCAAAATTAGAGACAGGCACAAGTAGATATACTTCGTGTGTACCGAGTTGTGTTTCGTGTTTAACTATCGTGTTTAAAATTCCTTTTTAAATAACTCATTTTTAACAGTACAACGATTTGGATATTTTTAATGAGAATCTTAAAAATTTGCTTCAGATTCTAAATATTTCCTAATCTTAATAAATAGATTTTGGAAATAAGGTAAGTACTGCAGCCATCTCCAAATGTTAACAGTTCTTTTGTCTAGATAATACATCCCATACTTTGAAACTGATGATGTGTTATAAAAGTGGCAATTAAATAATCAGTCAGGTAAGAGTAACCAAAAAGTCAGCTTGGGGAGGGAGCGCTCCTGTTGACTACAGGTATCTTGCCTCTAGTTTGTTTAAAGTAAGAAATGGTTAAGCGTATATTACCGTTCTGTAGATTTGTGAAAGTATTTGAAATAAACAATTTTCGATTTTTGATCAACGTTTTATTGTATTTTAAAGGGCATCGTACTGAAACACGTATTAAACAAAACCAGTATAATTTGTTTAGAAATACAATTTAATTCTTTGCAGCTCAACAGATTTTTATGCACAATTTTCTTTGTATTGTTGTTTTGAATTAAGCACAAAGCTACACAATGGGCTATCTGTGCTCTGCCCACCACGGGTATCGAAACCCGGATTTTAGCGTGTAAGTCCGCAGACATACCGCTGAGCCACTGAAGGGCTTTTCTTTGTATAGTTTATACACTTAGATCAGTTATCATTTTAACTGTGGCTAAAGTTTCAACCTTCCTCAGTTATCAGACTTATAAGTAACTGATATTACAGCCTTCGTTAGTTATATAGCTATCTATCAGGTCATTTATAAGTACTGTCCGAAAATTTAATACACAAATTACATCATCCTTGATGTCTTTGTTAAATGCTTTAATGACTAAAACATGTAGTGTTATGCGTGTAAAAATGTTCAGACAAATAGAAGAAACTAACCCAACTCCCACTTTTTCAGATCATTAATCAAATAAACCCTCATGAAGATGGATGTGTCTGAGGAGAACATTAGGCACATAATGTTTTATGAGTTTAAAAAAGGCAATAGTGCAACAGAAACTACACGAAACATTCAAGGTGTTTACTGTGTGGTGTCTCTCAATGAAATAAAATGTCGAAGGTGGTTTAAAAGTTCGGGTGGCTACAGCTTAAGTGCCACGTTTAGGTCGTTCTGTTAAGTTTAATTATGACTTGCTGCTGCCTTAATGCACTTAATGAAGATTGTGCTGTAACAGTTCAAGAACTAAGATAGAAGCTTAATTCAACCCATTCAATAGTTCATCATCATCTCCATCAGCGTGGAAAGGTGTCAAAACTTGGAAAATAGGTCCCCCATGATTTGACAGAAGCTAACCTTAGAGCAAGAATGGACATTTGCACTTCTCGTGAACGCAACTAACCTTTCTTGGACAGGTTAGTGACCGGAGATGAAAAATGGATATATTATAAAAATTTTAAGCGCCGCAGACAATAGCTCAGTGCAGCTAAAGCACAGCCCACACTAGACCTCCACCCTAGGAAGGTATTGTTAAACGTTTGGTGTGGTATTGTCGGTGTGATCCACTTTGAGTTGCTGCCACTCAATATAACGATGACATCAGATTTGTATTGTCAACAGTTAGAGCACTTGAATGTTGCGGTGAAAGAAACAGGCCTGCTTTGATCAACCGTAAAGATGTTGTGTTACACCAGGATAATGCACAGCAACATACAGCAAGAATCACATCTGTAAAGACTGAAGAGCTAGTCTGGGAAAAACTTCAACATCCTTTTCATTCTCCAAACCTTGCCCCATCTCATTATCATATATTCTGTAGTTTACAGAACTATCTTGATGGAAAAGAACATATGAAGATGTCAAAACTACCATCTCTACATTCTTTTCCTTCAAACCCCAAGAATTTTATAAAAGTGGCATTCAGAAGCTTGTGAATTGTTGGCAGGAAATAATTAATAATAATGGAACATACATTATTGATAAAATAACAATAAAATTGTTTCAAATCCTTTCTCTTTTTCTGAACCTAAAATCGGACATTAATTAAGGGATAAACTGATATATAAAAATCATACTATGGTCTGTTGTATATCTATATAACTAGTTCGCAGTGTATAGATAAATCTTCACCAGAACTGGTTCAGAGGTTTATTAGGTTAATAGGAAAATATATATAAAGTTTTCGTTTTCACATTTTCAATTTTACTGATTTTATGGACATTTTTGTGTGTTTTTTTATCCAAACGCCGCCTTCTGTTGATGAATCTTCACCAAATTTGGCATGCTAGTTTGAAGAATCCATGTGGAACTACATGCAAGTTTACAGTTTTCACGGAGAAACAACTTTTCATGTCTTAAGATAACCTTCCGTTAATCATGAATTTACATAACATTCGTCCATAGGACGGGTACTCCAGCTAGTCAGACAATTTATTAACTGGAGGTTTAGTTTTCCTCAGTTATCCGCTTAAGTTTTAACTTTCACTTTATTGGTAATTAAGAACCAATGATATCGTAAAGTATGATTCTAACTTTCTTCCCTCTCTCCTCCATTAGTTCAAAATCAGAGTAGGCAATACATAAACAGCCCTTGTATTGCTTTGCACAATATATATGTAAAACAAACAAACAAACAAACAATTTCACTGAGTTTGAAGACTTGGTTTCAAGTAACTCGTATTCCAACAATTAGCAACTTAGGTAAACACTTTCCCTCCTAGGTTCAGTAATAAGCTTGAGGGTTAATAATACTAAAATTTATTATTCGAGCTCTGCAATGGACATAATGCAGAACCTATTTTGTAGTTGTAGTTTAGGGCTTAAACATAAAACATTTTATTTAAATGTTTTAGTCGCGTTTCTAACTGACAAAAGTGTACAACTGAATATAAACGATCTCTCTCTGTTTTTTTTCTTTTAGTATTTGTGTTTTCTTTATTTCCATGGTCATTTGATAGGCGCTCAGCTGGCATGGGGCAGTTGTTGTGTTTTTAATCCTGAAGGATACTTTTATGAGGAAAGTTGGCAAAAGGAGATGAATAAAAGAAAAAGGCTGTCAACAAAATCTTGGTTATGTATAGCGACACCTGGCAACAAAGTCTTGCATGTGTATAGTTATACTGTTAAACAAAGAAGGCTGCCAACAAAGTCTTACTTACATTTACCAGGTTATTTCCTCTTAATTCGAGGACTCCGTAAAGCCTCCCGGTAGTACAGCGGTAAATCTACGGATTTACAAAGCTAAAATCAGGGGTTTGATTCCCCTCGGTGGGCTCAGCAGATAGCCTGATGTGACTTTCTTATAAGACAAAGACTAAGTAAAATAAATGTTGTTTTTCCTTCGTGGTCCCCATTGAACAACCCTTGAGGATGCTGATGTTAAAAAAGGTTTCGTCGAATAACTTTAGACACACTCGCATTTTGAACGTATTTTCTTCTACTACTTACTGTAACACAACTAGCCTATTGTCAAAAGTCCCCGGTGGGACAGCAATAAGTATGCGTACTAACAACGTTAAAATCCAGGGTTCGATTTCACTCAGTGAACAGTGTGCAGAGAAGACTGTGGTATAATTAAAACACGTTCTTAGAATTACTAGTCAAACAATACCACTAGGCTGAATATTCTTTGTGTGTAAAAATAAAAAAAACACTAAACAAGAACTAGAAATTGTTAGATACCTAATGAATATTCCTTAATATTGTAGACGAAACTGGAGGGTTGAAACAATATTCAAAAAACATTATAATTAAATATAGTAATATTTGTCAATCGTGCACAGTTATCTTGTATTCACATATACAAATATTATCTTACATACACATATACCAAAATCTACAAGATTGACTTTTAATGTGTTTTTATACAGAGAGAGAAATTTTGTCTCGTATTTATAAGTCTATGTATGTAACACAAATAAACAAGGTAACCTGTTTCTAAGCCCTTAATTCACACAACCTGGTCACTTTTGGGTTGTTTTTTTCCTGTGGAATTGCAGTGTATCTAACTTGTAATCTTTGTATTTTGAGAATGATTTGTTTTCGTCGACGTGCACCATTTTTATTTACTCCACTTCCTTGTTATGACGCTAACAAAGTCACGTGATAACGTCTTACCATTTAAGAAACTTTTTGTCTCGATATGTCGACAATACTGAAGTGACGTCATCTACATAGAAACCTCTAGTTTTTCTCCTTTTTTTTTCTTTTTTTCAGTGACCAATCAGAGAACAAAAAAGTTACGACTAGTGGGTGGAAAGCTAACGAATTCCTCGTGCAGAGTGTTCATAGTTCAGTGAGTTCGTCTCAAGGGTTCGTGTACTCGCGCTACTAACTGGAAATGGTTATTAAGGTGAGTTTCTGCTTCAAATTATTTGCTTATCTTTTTTTTATCTAATAACGGTTGTAATAACATTAGAAAAATTCAAATCAGGTTTGGTAGGTTAACAACACGACATTTTAACACTTTGTGAAATTACTTGACCAGCCTTCACACTGCATTAATTTGTCATTTGCCATTTATTTTCTATAAAATACCCTAGTTTCAATTAGTACCAGTACTTCAATTTTCACTCAATACGGTCAGGTCAGGTCACAAATTAAACGGTCAGGTCAGGCTCAAAGTTCAAGCTTAGCCACCCATAATTTAAAAATATATATTGACCAGAAGGATGGTGGGCAGTCGGTCAGCAGTAGCAAGCACTGTATTGTGTAGCCATTCTTAACTAGATGTAGTTATTATCAGCCCTCCACAGCTGAGAAAACAATAAGCGTTGGGTGACATACAGCGGCACGAACCTCGGACCTAACGACTTGTAGCTCTGTACTAGATTACTTCCAGCCCTTAAAGTTTCAAATACATTGTTTAACATCACATCATTTATAAACATAGTAAAAATGTTAAAACCCAAAAATTGTCATTGTGTTATGCTAAAAAAGATCTGTTTATGTTTATGCAGGTAATAGTTCTCAGCCATCGAAAAAAATTAATACATGTTTTCGTACAATGTTTGTATAGTGAAGTATTAAGTTGTAGTTGTATATATAAAAATATTTTTTAAATAATCTTCCAGATTAATTAATGTATTTCATACAAATTCTGATGGCATGTTAGTCTTACACTAAAAGGTGTTCGGGAAATATTTATTAGAAAAATTGTTTGCTTATTGCTACTATTACTATAAACTACATAATGGTCTGTCTACGTTGTGCCCATCTCTAATATAGAAATCTGGTTTTAATTATCATAAGTTTTTATTTTTACAGGCTTAAAGCTGAGCCACTGAAATAAGATATGTAAGGATATGAAACTTTCGGATTTATCCATTAATTACTTCTCTGTTATATTATTAGAAGTTAATATTTTATTATAGACAGATATAAAAGCGAAAACATATCGTTAATCTTTGTTAAGTGTATGTTTTTAACACATTAAGTTGTTTTTTTTAAGCGTAACATGTAGGTTTAGCGAATTTCAATCGAAAATTAGTCTAGTCCCGCAATGGTTGATCTCCAGGAAGCTGTGGTTCGGAGGTCGAGGGTACTGAATGATATCAGAAAATCATGGTTAGAATATCGTGGGTATTGAAAGTCTAGACTAGACGAGGTCCGATGGCAAGATATTTTCATCGATTTTTATTAAAGCGGTGCTTCGGAACATAAACCATGTTTTTACTGTATACTTGCTTAGTGCTGCTAGTACCTTAATTAATGCGCAAACCTAATTTCAAATATTTATACCGTTTACGACAGTTTGGAGGAAAATAGATATAATTTTTATCCTTATTGTTTTTTTTTCGTAGTTGAACACAAAGCTGCAGAATGGACGGCTAACTATGCTATGCTAACTACAAATATTGAATCCCGGTTTTTATGTTATAAAGCGTAAGACTTGCTGTTTATTTGTTACCTAAAACTATTTAATATTTCAAGATGAGAATGGAATGTCTAAAGAAAAGTACATCAGTGATATTTTGGTGCAAAGTCGTTGCCCCTTCTTTTTGTTCCGAAAAGTCTGCACACAGCGAATTTCGTCCAGAACGAAATATCAACAACGTGCTTAAGATTTTACGAAAGTAAGGGTTAGCGCCAACCCTAAATCGGTGCCGTTTGGTTATCTAAAGCGCGTTTCTGCGTCAGAAAACTTGTCCGAAACACTTCGAAATACACGTGCTGAATATATTAAAGAGATAACTACGTTAACATCGTGTCTTATAACTTAGGCCATTAGATTTATTTTCATTCCGGTACTAGGGTTAACGGTATCTTGGAGGTTTTGAGAGCTGTATACAGTATTATCAGTACATATATTACTCTTTAACATACTCAGCTTTGTCCTAGTTTTTATTAATGGGGTTTGACCTGTGAGAAAAGTACGAAAATAAAATGTCACGTGTTTTATTTTTCAGCGATCAGTTGGGCCTAACAGTTTGTTGGTTTCTAATCGTCTGAAATATTACCCTAAACCGTGAAATAATAAAAACGAAAAAGTGTCATAGCAACTCAGTGTAGGGTTTGACTAAATTGTTAGTATGCTTGGACAGATTCACTGGATTTGTAATTCCAGGCCCGTCACTGGAAAAACGAACTCTACATTTTTATGACGGTGATGTTAAAATTCAACTATTCAGTTAGACAAGAGTAGCTCTACACTTGGCGATGGATGGTTAGCTAGTTGCCTTCCCTCTAATTTCACCAATTCAAAATTAGAAACGACTGTGCACAGATAGCCCTTTTTGTAGCTTTGCGCGAAAATTTTGAAACATAAACTTGCGAAAAAAATTTATTATTGTGACTTAACTGGAATAATGTTTAAAGTAAATAAATTTGCTAAAAAATCGTATTTAAAACAGTGGTTTAGAGGAAAGCAAAATAAGGCGCTAAACTTTTTAAACTTGATAAAACTTTCATTATAAGACATTCGTTAGAGCGGCGTGAGTACAGTTTTTTTTGTCATAAGTTCAGTAGGCGAGAAAAAACTCAGTTCCTTCTTTAACTGTTACCAAAGAAAAATCCCATCCGAATAGACCAATGGTTGCAGAGTTGAAAAGTTTTAATACTTTCTGAATTTTCTGTATTCGAACTTCACAATTACGTTATCCTTTTATAACGTCTATTTTAATATTAGCATGACATTCTTTCCCCCCACCCCACCCCAGTTGTCCAGATTTCCAGTGTTTTCAAATTCACGGATAACAACATAAAGGTAGAGAAGAAAAATCAGGAACGTAAACTCTGTCAATTAATAATTATTATTTTGCGTTTAAGTACAAAGCTACGCAATGTAATCACCGCGGAGAATCGAACTTCAGGGCTTCAGCATTATAAACCTTCGTTCCAACCTACTGCTACGCTAATAGGATAAGCTTTGCTTCTTCTTTGTGGGTGTTTGGGTATGTTGAATTTTTAAATACCCAGGAGGGTCAGGTACACAAGACCTCTTCCTCCATCCCTAGCTTTCATGTCGGCTACCAGTAAGAATTTGTTGTTGTAGTGCTTTGGGGCCAGAGTATCCCACAGTACTCCGGCCCTTTTCAGGGCAAAAATAGGATGAGCTGATTGTTTCCTTGTTTGTTTTGAATTTCGCATAAAATCACACGAAGGCTCTCTGCACTAGCTGTCCCTAATTTAGCAGTGTAAGACTAGAGAAAAGGCAGCTAGTTATCACCACCCACCGCCGACTTTTGGGCTACTCTTTTATCAACGAATAGTGGGCGAGCATGTTTAGTGTGACAGGGCCGATTGAATTACGCGTGTACTCTAACTGATTAAATTAATTTGTAGCAGAATAAAAATTTAAAAACAGTAATTATTTATATCTGTACTTTTGCAAGTAACTGCTGTTTTTCTATATATAATTATAATTATTTAGAGAGGAAAAATGAGCAGAGTTTGTGACGTTCACTCACTTCTCCACCAGGTGAAGACATCATGTGCTACTTTACAACCACCGATTCACATTTTTTTAACGCCTTTATTACCAGTTGTTTGTTTGGTAAGGATTTCCATCAAAAGAAAACGACATCAGGGCGGAACTAAGCTCGCGTGATTAGCAGCGATTTTTATTACGTATACAGGTCGTCTACCTCATTAAATTTCTTCTAACTCGTGGATGTAATTATCGCTCTAAAGATGCGAATACAGAATTAAATGAAAGGCCCCTATTTTTAATACATGTTTTCTTGTACTAGGTGAGTACGTGATAAGATACGTCATCCAATAGTTTGGGAAGTGGTAATAAAATACTTAATAATAACATTAATTTTCTGTTTAAGTGAAATTCAACATTAATTCTTACTTCAATGTAACCTAATTTCGGTATCCTGTGAACAAGCATTTTATGCTGCGATTGTAGGTTTGTTTGTTGTTAAGCGCAAAGCTACACAAAAGGATATTTGTGTTGTGCCTACCACAAGTATCAAAACCCGATTTTTAGTGTATAAACCTTCAGACTTATTACTGAACCACTGGGAAGCAAGAATTTAAAAAAAAGAATTAAAGAGGTAATTACACTATCTTCTACATCTAGTGCAGACCAGTTCTGTTATTTTATGTAGACATTGGATCAAATGCTGTTTTTTTCGTTTAAAAACGTTATTACGAAATTCACACATTTTAGCTTTTGATTTAGCTGTGCTCGCGAGAAGAATTCGTTTAAGTGCGACATATAAAGCTCTAAGATACTTTATTTCATGTCTTGAGTCTCGTGTTCTATCGTCCTGTTAACATATTTACCTCAATCTGTAGTTGTTTATAGTTCTGTCACATTTATCTATTTCTTTAGTGGCCCAGAATGGCCTAGTGGCTAAGGCACTCAACTCATAATCTAAGGGTCGCGGGTTCGAATTCCCGTCACATCAAACATGCTCGTACTCTCAGCTGTGGGGGTGTTATAATATCACGGTTAATCCCATTATTCGTTTGTAAAAGAGAGTAGCCCTAGAGTTGGCGGTGGGTGGTGATGACTAGCTGCCTTTCCTTTAGTCTTACACTGCTAAATTAGGAACAGCTAAAGTAGGTAGCCCTCGTGTAGCTTCACGCGAATTGTAAAAACAAACCAAGCTTTCTGTAGTATCTTGATGTACCGTCCTATTAACACGCTTATCTCAATCTGTATTTTTTTCTGAAATTAAACGATCGCTGTCGTTTATTTAGTTTTCATTCACTAGATGTTGTAAAGATAATTTTATCAAATTTTGCTTCGACTGGTGACCCTGAATTTCAAAGTAATCAGTTATACTACATGAAGAAAATAAATTTATTTTAAAGTCATCTGTTGTCAAATCTCTCCTTTATGTAAAAGTTTCGGTTCAAATGTTTAATGTGTGAAACATATTTTTATGAGAGATAATTTATAATGTTAGCTTAATATATCTCGTTAATTTTCTAAGCTGACTAAACCTCGTGAAACATTTTGGAATTACGGCCAAAAACGTTACTGACAGTGAGGCTACCAAATGATGAATAAATGTTTGTAATTAAAACGACGTATTAAGCTAGCTACATTCATTACTGGATTAATTCTTAGTTCTTATTTTTGTTGATAGTTTGGTTTGATTAGAAGTTATTATAATTGCTCCATTTTCGTTTTATGACGTCAATATATGTGCCTGTATATTCTGCCTTAACCATTAAGTTACTTTTTGATATAGGCCTAAGATCCAGGCTTTAAATTGTTTTAAGCTTTCGATATTTGTTGTGGATACAGCACATATAGCCTATTGTTGAGCTTTTCACTTTACAGTAAATAAACATTCAAGGAGTCAACCCAACACAGTGAAATTCAAGCATTTATCATTACTCAGAAGTGTGATAAAAATTGTTATTTTTTTTGTCCCGATATGTAGAGTAATTCTCCTACAGGCTACTACGTTCAACAACGTCCATGGACGCCTACGAAACGACGTGGACCAATAGCAGCTGAGCACAGAGGACCTGGCCCCGCCTCAATTTCGTTGCCATCTACATTTGGTAAGATACGTTTTGAAAGATTTACCAGATATGAAGCTTACGAAATCGCGCATTTTTAGATTACACGTACAGCTGAAATATTTGGCTAGGTGGTTAAGACAACCAACCTACAATCTGAGGGTCGCGTGTTCGAATCCCCGTCGCACCGAACATCCGTGGGGGCGTTGTAATGTTCTATCAATCCCACTATTCGTTGGTAAAAGAGTAGCCCAAGAGTTTGCAGTGGATGGTAATGACTAGCTGCCTTCCCTCTAGTCTTACACTGCTAAATTAGGGACGGCTAGCGCAGATATCCCTCGTGTAGCTTTGCGCGAAAATTCACAAAAAAAACCAGTTGAAATACGTGTATTTTACGTCACTGTCAGACTTATAATAATTTAAACAAGTTCATTCTTTTCTAGACCAATCTAATTTCAATTAATACGAGTGTATGATAGTATTTCAAATTTCACGTTACGCTAGAATTAATAAAGCTGTTCCTTTTAATAACGACTGCTGATGTTGAACAAAAAGCCCGATCGACATTTGCTTACAACAAAAAAGAGCGTAATTGAAATTTTATTAAATAAGATTGTAGATGGATTCTGTATGGAAACAATAAAAAATGAAAGGATTACATTTACTACTAGTTTTGGTGATGTATCAACATAATATTTACTTACCAGGAAATTTACTTTGCTATCTTGGACATTAATTCTACACCATATTGAAAATTATCTTTTTTGCAAAACCTTTTTCAATTTTTATTAAAATATAGTTAGTTACGTCAGGCAGATAAGTGTATTCTTTCTACCATTATTGTAAAATATTCAAGTATTAGTTTTTATGTATAAATACTGCACAGAGAATCGTTTGGCTTAATAAAACAGTCGTACTTAATATCCAAAGTTATAAAATTATAAATATTTTATACATAATATTTGTAAAAATGGCCAACCACTGCGTTCGATGATGTTGATTAGCTACCTTCCCTCTGGTCTTATCAGTTCAAAATTAGTGACTATTAAAGCAGATAGCTCATAAGTAGTATTGTGCGAATATTTGGATAAATAAACAAATGTTTAAATTTTTAAAAAATAAATAAATCTTCCAGCTACAGTCTCAAATATTCTACAAAAATTCCCATTTCAAAAACATGGTGATCTTATTTATGTTAATTACTAATTTCGGTCACCATCAATTCAAACTTGCCAAATAGATTCCACTTAATTTGTTTACTTCATACATGAAAATATTTTAAGAATATTCTAAAAATTCTGAGGTCTTGAATGTAAATCTTGAAAGTCCACATTGTTTTTCTTTCTGTTTGAATCACACATGATCAAACTGAAAGCAATAGCTGTGCAATCATTGGATAAACATCACCAAATTTTAGCTTACATATTTAGTCATATGTAAAGGACACGTTTTTATAGATGTCAAATTTGTTTTAATCCTTTAATGATGGAAAAACTATATTTTCAATTCCAGATGTTTACGAGGCTGCAACCTAACTGGTGTTAGTGGTTTCTTTTGTAATTGTGGTAAACGCCTTGTGTAGGGTTTTATCTCCACTAGTTTTGACCGTTTTACGTAGTCCAGCTGACAACCTGTTAAAACCTAGCTCTCTCTATATATGCCTCGCGGTTGTTTCAAGTGAGTCATGAAAAAAGACGGGTTAGGCCTACTTTGATCGCACCCATATATGGTCTATATATAGCATGACGCTAACGAAAGGGTGCGCAGGCGGTTCACAGAACATGAGGAAACTACATAATGATATATTATTAAAATCGCATATTATAAATAAAACTTAATTTTCATGTAGGTCTTTTAATTTAAACTAAAAAAATACCACGACAGATCTAGTCCATTCAATGCTTTTTATATTTAACTTGAAATATATATTTATTTTCAAGTTCATAATGTTTTTATTATTTTGTCTATGTGTATGTCATGCACACTATTTCGAAATAACTTAGGCTACATAATCAGGTCGGATATTATAGGTCTTAGCGCTTATAAATTCTGTAAGTAGATAAGACATTTTATTTTTTCATGTTCTTTCATTAACAGTATTTATTGGAATGATTAATATGTTTGTTTGTTTTTGTTGTTGTGCTTGTTTTTTAGTTTGTCAGTTTAGTGTATGGATTTAGAACTAACCTAAATATAAACTCTAGCCGAACCTAAAAATAGTATTGGCTTTACAACAGGTGAAACAATGCATTTTGATCAGTAAAAGCATGCGCGTAAAGATAGTATATTTACTAAATCAGTGGTTCTTAACTTTGGGATCGTTTGAGTTTCTCGGTGTGGGACACGGAAGGTTTGAGAATTATTGGGGAAATCAGAGCAATTTGTAGTTTTTGTGGCAAGTGGCTGTAACTGTCCACTAATGAGAAACACGCTGAAGTGCAGCGGTTGAACCGCGTTGAGATACTTGTTGCGCAACCACCTGTCTAATTTTGAGTAAAGATTTTCATATATAACAACGTTTTGAATTGCCTAAACTTTTTTAACTATATAATATTAATACATCGAACTTAAAATTTATATATCAAAGTTTCCATCGTATTTAGTATATTTTCTCATTATATATATTATATCAACCAGGGGCGTATATTTTTTACATCCGATGGAGGGGATGATTTTTGCAATCACTTATGTGTATTGTTCAATTTGCAAATTGGTAATCTCTGATTGCTTGAACCTGAAAGCAATAAACATGCAGTCACAGAGTAATCTTGTTGCCACGATACATGCATGTATACTTAGGCCTACTGACTGGTACTTACGAACTGGCCCCCCAGTGGCTCAGCGGTATGTCTGCGGACTTACACGCTAAAATCCGGGTTTCGATACCCGTGGTGGGCAGAGCACAGACAGCCCATTGTGTAGCTTTGTGCTTAATTTAAAAAAACAAAAACAAACAAACAAACTTACGAACTGCCACTTAGATCGAAAAGCTTAGAAGCGCGCCTATATTAAAGATGTACATTTCGGCTACAGAAAAAGCCTACATCTAGGCCTAATTATGTAATTCGATTGGTAAGAACACGAAAATCACAAGAACAAACACACAATTTGTATGCCTGTAATGTAATAAAACAATTCAACAGACAAAACTGTAGGGCGGGATGATTGTATGCGCCATAACCCCCACCTAAAATGAAGGGGGGATATATACTCTCCATCCCCCCAAAATCTACGCCCCTGATATCAACCCTCACACTGAATGAATAAATAGGTTTTGTATGATGTTCAGTAAATTCCATGGATTTGTTTAACACTTGTAGCATTTCTCAAGGTCATTTATTTGTAACGTTTTTAACAAATTAGGATCTTTATATAGTTTTGTTTTATTCTACCTTTACGCAAAGTTCGCCATTACAAAAATTATTATAGGAGTCACGGTAATACCTTGGAGAGTTTGAGGGGGTAAAACGATGAAAAAGATTAAGAACCACTGTTAACTAAATCGATTTTTTTAGTTTTGATCAAAGAAAGTAACTTATCAGAATCTAATATTAAGTATCGTCTGGTTAACCATTCATTGAATCATGATGACAAGATTACCGTTTGGTAACTTAAAACAAAGAAACTCTACAAAATGGATGATATACTTGTAAATTTGCTTACTGATTTTGATTAAACAAAAACTAATATAAATCACAGTAGTTTTATTGTTCGATAATAATTTAGATAATACATTCCTTTCATTCTAAATATCGCCCAATTATTAGACTAAATTGTATTTTATTCACTAAAGTTATCTGCCATTTTCGATACTTTAATCAAATTTAGAATTGAGAAAATTAATAACTCAGTTTCTGTATTAACAAACTTTTGTCAAACATCGTTGAACTTTTTTATAGTGTGTATTTTGTAACAGTGAACATCGTATTGCATGTACGGAATACGCACTTATTAATGGGTGTATGTTAACATTTGTATACATATTTTCCTTACTCTGCTGATTTTCGTCAACATTTTGTTTTATTACGTATTACTAGATAGCATTACAAATATTTGGAAAACGACTTTTACATTTGCGAAAACATTTGTGAGTTTGGGTTCAGACATAATACTTGTTTGATACTCAAAATGTATTTTGTTTTTCATGTTTTAAAAATACAATAAAACAAAATATATATATATATGTTGTTTCAGTGTCAGCTTATTAGACCTTTGTGTATTGGGGCAATATAACAATAATATGTAATTTATTTATAATAACAAATACTGATTTAGTTTAGTTTTGACACTATGTGTGATTAGGTAGTGGCATGTTAAATTTCAAAACCTGCATATTGTTTCAAAGGAAATCCTATTTAAACTTTATGCCGTTTTGTTGTTGGTTTCTTTTGTGTGTTGTACAACTTAAACTCATGTTGTGTTCATTTGATAATAAATTTTTAAAAAAAATCTTATTTAATCTAGGTCCAACTGGCAAAGACGCAAGTCATTCTAAATCTCCATCGTACACATTTGGAGTGAAGTAAGTAAACTGAGGTTATTGTCGTTTTAGATAATATCATAATTATAACCAAAACTGAGACACTCTTCCTATAATCAATTATAATTTTTATTCTAATTATTATCTTTCTTTTTTTTTATAGCCTCATCTATGGCTGAAGGGCTAAAATTTGAGTTTTGATACTGGCTGCATTCAGAGCACAGTTTGGCCATTGTATAGTTTTGTGTCAGTCAGAACGTTTCATAATTAGTCATTATTATATAATTCACACACTTTAAAAATAATATCTCTTTCATTTATTATAAACTTTGGCTCTTTACTATTAGACTGTCATGCATGAAGTTTTATTGTTTCAACAGTCTTAAAAATAACTTAGGAATTAATCACAAGAAACTAAAAATGTGTGAACACTAGATGGCACTAGTTTTGTTTTGCCTATTTTTTAATCCATAAATTTTCAGATACAAAAACTGAATATTAACTAGTGTAAGTACATTTGTGCGATTCATAAATGTGATTGGAAAACGCCACTAGGGTTGGTTTCAATTTCTACATGACCAGGTGGTTAGGGCGCTCGACTCGAATTCTTAGGGTCGCGGGTTCGAATCCCTCTCCTACCAAATATTCTCGCACTTTTAACCGTGGGTGCGCCCTAGTGTGACGGTCAATTCCATTATTCGTTGGTAAAAGAGTAACTCAAGAGTTTATGGTGTGTGGTGATGACTAGTTGCCTTTCCCCTAGTCTTTCACGGCTAGACAAGCTATGTTGAAAACAAATATATTATTTATATCACAGCAATGATCAGTAATTTCAAGAATGATTTTACAAACTATTGATTACTTACTTCTTATGTCAATCAAACAATATCAGTATTTACAATAGATGATACACTATGACGATAACATGCAGTTATATTCCATTAAATTAAGGGTGACCAGTAGAGTTTATCTATTATAATTACACCACGATGATGGTCAACGAACTTTAACTTACTAATAACACTCATCATATGATAACAGTTTTACAATATCTCTTTAAACTCTGCTTTTTCTCCTGTCCTGTTCCACTTGAGCGTTTTCCTCCTTCTCTGCTATCTACAAAGCAAAACAATGTTGTTGTTTTGTGTTGATACTATGCTTACAAAATATATTTCAATTAAATTCAGGGATTCGATTCCCCTCGGTGGACACGG
This sequence comes from Carcinoscorpius rotundicauda, assembly GCA_011833715.1. Lineage (NCBI taxonomy): Eukaryota > Metazoa > Arthropoda > Merostomata > Xiphosura > Limulidae > Carcinoscorpius > Carcinoscorpius rotundicauda. Next base: position 93,241,047 of record CM022394.1, on the reverse strand, counting down.
CAGATAGCCCGACGTAATTTTGCTATAAGAAAACACACAAAGTTTCACTACGAAATTAAGAACAGCTAGCGCTGATAGTTGTCATGTGGCTTTGCGCGAAATTTAAAACAAACCAAATTTCTACTAGAATAGCTTCTGTACTGTAAACAAATTGTTTCATCATAAATATAGGTTTTGGTATCGTTACACACATCAGTTATTATGATCAAAAACAATTATAAAGAATCACTTTGTCTTATATATGTATAATATACCACAAAATCTGTAATTATTGTTAGTAATTTCTTTCCATTTCAGGCTACTTTACATTCACAGTATGTTTTTATGGATAATTTCTTTGTATTTTACAACAAAATACATGTTGTTGTAAAACTTAAACACTCGCTTAATTTTTAACGTCATTGGGCAGGTTATTTAATTAAAGCCCCCCAGTGGCTCAGCGGTATGTCTGCGGACTTACACGCTAAAATCCGGGTTTCGATACCCTTGGTGGGCAGAGCACAGATAGCCCATTGTGTAGCTTTGTGCTTAATTCAAAACAACAAAAACAATATTTAATTAAAATTATAAGAAATTACAAATAATAGGATATTATTAATCGATATTCGTTTTACTTCCTATGGCTACCTGTGTAGCCTGTGGCTACTTTAAACGCTACCTATGTGAAATAACTGTTAATGTGGTAGGGTTGAAGAAAAGAGAAAGGATTACACTCCCGGTCCAGGCACTTACGAAATTTCTGGAATTTCGGAGAAAGGCAAGGAAACGGTGCCTGCACCTTCAATATCTGGAAGATTGAAAGAGCCTGAAAAATTCAAAACCCCTGCCCCTGGAGCCTACACCCCAGAAAATTGCGATAAAACAGTTTTGAATGGTTCTCCCAGTTTTTCGTTCGGAGCGAAATTAAAGGAGCAGAAAAAAGATAACTTTCCTGGTAAGTTGAATGTTCTGGCCTCGTCCATTAACAAGGAGCTTAGTTCCATATTGGTAGCAGTTTAATTATTAGCCCATTACTTCAGTTGTAACTTATTGGAATTACACTTATAACATAGTTTGGTCAGTGGGAAAAGGACGATAAAGAATTAGAAAATAAATGGTTTGATACCTTTAGAAAGAATACGAAAACTATTGGTGTTGAAATGGACTGGAACAAGTGGAAAGAGTAGAGGACGCGTAAAACGAACCATTTAAGATGATTGTTTACTTTCCATTTGTCCTACAGATTTGTTTTCTGCCTTCTAGCTAAATGGTTTTATGATTTAATTACAGCTTCACTGTATGTCACCATGATTCATTCAATACATCACTTAAATATCCAAGATTATACTTTTGCAGATTTGTTATTTGTTTTTTAAATACTAGTGAAAAAGTTCAACTGATTTTTCGAATATTGTAGGAGTAAAATAACGCATATATATTCAGTTTTCTAGGAGTGTTTTCTGCGTTATTTTATAACCAGCGATGTCTGATAACTTGTACTTTGTGTAGGACCAAACCAGTACAATGTTAATGGAAAAGACACCACCTTTCCTCATTCTCCTTCTTATTCCATGGGAGTGAAATTAAACCACGAGAAAATCAACGACGTAAGTAAAAGACTGCATCTAGTGGTTGCCAAACAAGACAACAACTCAGACGATAGAATTAAGGTGGGAAAAGAGAAGAAGGTTGAGGTTTTTGACTTTCTCTCTTCACCCCAACTGAATGTCTGTCGGTCAGAAGTTGCGTTTCAGAACTTACCATCATAAAGTTTAAAGAAAACTTGCTTTCTTTCTCTGTTTTGTTCAACTTCAACATTTCTGATAACTTTATTATGAATAGAAAGTTCTAATTTAACCCAGACGAGTAGCTTTTGTTGATAGGCTGACAATAACAGACGAAATATTTTTCGAATCGTTGCATTTTTTCGTACATCGTGGACATATAAACTGTATAATAAGAATCGTCAAGTAAAAACTACTGCTGTTTTAGTATTTAATTTTTTCATTAAATCGTTAATTATTAAGTTAATAAAAAGTAACTTTAGGTTTACAATATTCAGAAACAATACGCTTCGAACCATTCTTTGCCTAATGAAGTAATGATTTGAGTTAGTCAAAATTACAGACAGACAAAAAAAATCAAAATATCTGAAGCTGTTAAATTTGAAGTTAGATGGGTAGAATTAAATTAAAATTAACTGATTTCTACAAGTAAAACTATTTTGCACTATTAGACTCACTATTATATTGAAGAAAAATATGTAGTTAAAAAAAATAATCCCATACATTTACGTATAAACTAATTTTCCTTTAGGTGCCTGGCCCCGGAGCTTTCTCCCCTGAAAAGGTGGGTAACCATTTTCTAGTCCTAACGTTTCTTTATCACAAAGTATACAGTGGTAGCTTAGAATAACTCAAATATTTATTTTAAATTGTGTCTCTTTTTTTTTCTTTATATCATCTTTTTAAAAATACCAAAAACTCTAGTGGTTTCTGTCCTTCTTCAATGGCCTTATTCATCGCTCGAGTTTTGGGTCATATTTATTGTACTTCTTGTGTTTGATTCTGTGTTAACTTTTCATCAAAATTTGCATCATTGAAAAAAAAATCGTTTTCAAAAGAACCAAACAAATAGGAATAAAAAGAAAACATCCAGCAGTACCTTTAAGTTAAACAATTATTATATTGTTTAGTTTTATAAACTTGGTTGTTATTTCTGTATAACTGAACGCAATTATTTCGTTCAAATTTTAACTTCGCCCACCAAATTTTCAACATGGTTTTCCATCTTTTACCTCCTGCTTGTGTAGGTGTGGATGAACAAACAGAATTCACCACGTCATAGTTTCGGAATCAAACATAGCCCATATGTCTCCATAGTTACCAATTCTTCCTAAGGGAAGGTAGGATTAGGCCTTTACCCTTGAAGTTCCCTTAAAGTTAATATCTGTTGTACCATTTCCAAAACAAATAACTGGTTCGTGTACAGTGAAAGTTATACTTAGCTGAACTGTTTTAAAGTTTGTTAATTGTTTTTGATCAATTAAAGAAAAAAATATAGTTTTTCAAAAGCTCCAGTTTAATTTTTTCATATTATCGGAAGTTAATTGCATCCTTATTTTTTCACAGAATTGAGAACAGCTTTCTAGAAAGTTAAAACCTACTCTGAAGCAAAATCTTTAGGATATAATTTATATAAAAATTAGCCTGTCTTTAAATTTAGTTTTGTATATGGTTTTTCAAGGTCAACTTGTTACGTAGAATGTACGTCATATTAATTTCCTTGATGTACTGAATTACAATTATTTTATTTTGAATATCGGGGATTTAGTGAGTCCAAAAAAAAAATCAACAAAAACACAGACTGTACATGAAAGTTCCAAAATTTTCAATAAAATCGTGATTTTTTTCATTCTGTACCAACTAAAATAAACCTATTTTTCTATCATCTTCAGGTGTGCATTGTCTCCCAACAAACTCCGGCCTACAGCTTTGGAATTCGCCATTCACCTTATGCTTCCTAGTCTGATGTTTGCGGTTTAAATTGCACGAAGCGACTACACGCGTCCGATAATTCCACCTTAGTGTTTCAGAAATACTAAACCTTTTTTTTCCAATAAATGCTTTAAATTGACTTTATATAGAACTTTTTTTGAATTAATAATAATAATTAATAGAAATGTGAGTAATCGTGTTGGTACAATAATTGTTTTTTCTAAGATCTGGACTCGCATTGAACTAAAATAGCTTGCACTCGATCGTACGACACACGTAAATGTGTAATTTGTAATATTTTGTGAAAGAAGTTAACACTTATCCACAAAAGTGAACAAAACGTGTTCATGAACAAATACACTTTCTTTCTTTATACAAATAACCAAGTGTCTTTTATCCTGTAAAAATTAATATTAGAAAACATGATCATAGTTTATACGCGAAAGAAAGTAAACATATTTATTAAAACAGCTTAATACATAAAAAAGAACTGGTGTGTTTCGTCTTGGTATTTTAATGTGCTGAGTACATGGTCTGACATCAATTATTTAAGCAAGGTTGAATTTTAGCATAAATTACTGACGGAAACTTTCTCTTCTAAACGATTAGTAAGCAAACTTCGTCATTCAAATACAATTGTACAATGTTTAAAAATATTTGTTTTTCACCTTAAACAGATTAGATAATATATATTTTTAACATCGAAAAATACAAGTTATATAAGAATTACAATAAATGGTAAATAATCTATAATTCCAGAGAAACATTTTTTAAATGAACATATTTAAAAGTGGCATGAACCACAAAGATCACCTAATAATCCCACCACCTGGGCTTATGACGTTACATCATAATATGTAAAATTTATACCAATAAAACAAATGGCTTATGGGAATATATATTTTCATATAATTTTATACATCCAGAATTCCTATGAACTAAATAACAAATATTTTTTATCTGTAGGCGTGTTTACTGTAGACAGCTCATACTTATTTTGCTTTTATAAGTAGTGGTATAAAATGTTAAATTTTCATTAATATTTATCCTTGCATACTGACTAAATTTGGTTTACGATTATTTAGTTGATATTCAAATATGTATTTTTTAAATCCCATTCGTTCTTAATTGTACCTCTAAAAATTATTTGTCATCGCCATAACTGTTTATCTTTAAAATTATTATTAACAAATATTATTTTGTTACTTTTCTCACTGTTGCTTTGCTAAAAATAAAGCGAAATACGAATACATTTTTCTTGAAATAAAAGGGATATTTTTACAAGTTGCTGGCCTATGTTGATTAAATTGCAATAATACATCGTAGATAAGCGGGCTTTAATATTGTTTTAGCCTTCGGAAATATTCATAATATTCATCGCCATTTTAAAATAACTAAGTTAAAGCTACGAAAAAAATATGTGACAAGCAGCTCGTATTAAATATTCTTAATTTATTTTTCCGTTCGTGTTACTAGTTTTCTTTTTTCTCTTTTCTTTGTTTTGCATGTTGCGCCATCGCTTGAGAGTTATAATTTATATTCATTTATTTAAATTAAAAATATTCAATTAACATTTTGGGAGACACTCAAGCCTTCGTTAAACGAATGACTATGTTTTACTAATTTTTATGTAAAATAACGTTCAATATTTTAAATTCACATGGACAATTTTTCTGGGTTCTAAAAGTCTGTGATATTCTTGTGCACTATCTGTTGTATTCAGTATCGGTGTTGGATTTTTGATGGGAAAGTGTTTAGAATTAACCACCAGTTTGATTTATCGTGTTATTACTGCGAATTATGTAACGATTAACTTGACTTAGATTTAATAAATGTTTGTTTGTTTATTTTAGAACAAAGCCACTTTGAACTATTTGTTGTGTCTACAGTGTGAAATCAACCCCTTTATTTTAGCGGTGTAAGTCTATTAACTTACCACTATCCCACTGAGAGACAAGAATAATTAATAACTTCAAGATATTTGTGCTTGTTTAACAAAGGCGTGGCTAGGTGCTTAAAATATTTGAGGTTCACGAATTTTAAGTTTCGAACCCCGCGTGCCAGAGCCACATCTGGTCTCATTTAAACCTTATCTCGGTTTGGTCAAAATTGTCCTTCTGAAACTGCGTATTTTATAAGCAAACACACAAGATATATGATTTATATTAACCGAGAATTTAGTGACCTAGAGGTTAGAGTAACCAATAGTTGACGATGAATGTTGACTTATAGTAGCTTTCTCTCTAAAGTATGTCGGTTCCAGATCAGTAAATTATAACACGCACTCTGTAAACATCAAAATTAAATAAAACTAGAACGTTTCAGCTATTTAATAATATTTATTTACTCGTACTGCAGTATTCAAACTCAACATGACTCCCAGTAAGATGATCACCAAACTTAAGTTTTACGAAATCAATATTTCACTTCCCATTTCTAAAATTATGGGTTAAGAAAATACACCCTTATTTAACATTATTGAACTTTTAATCATACAAATATCCAAAAATTATCTTGTTTTCTTCTCAACTGGCTGTAAATAACAATTTCACTTAATTTATATTAATCAATTTTTTTTTTTTTTTTTGTAATTCATTAAATTTTGGGGGTTGAAAGAAATTGTGGTCCACATCGTAGTGGAAAAAAACTATTTAGTAACCACACGAGTTTTGCTTATTTGTTTGGAATTTCGCGCAAAGCTATATGAGGGTTATCTGCGCTAGCCGTCCCTAATTTAACAATGTTTGACTAGAAGAAAGGCAGCTAATCAACACCACCAATAAATAAAAAGTAGGAGCGTCACCAATCCCAGAATCTTAAATCCACAGTTCAATACACTCAACCCTACCATTGAAACGTAAGGAAAACATTTCACATTTGGCCATAATACGTCTAATTGTTAGAAATACTTTAAATCAAAATTTCCGAAATTTTAACATTAATTACTGGCTCATTTCCTTCATAAGACGTCACGAGCTACTAAAATACAAAACTATTATAATTTACAAATGAATATCCAGTTTTTGTTTATTTTCTTGAAATCCTACAGATTAGTAAGGTGGTTCTGACGGACCAGTGGTTGAGGAACAGTGTATTACGTAATTCGGGTTTAATTATAACAACTAAGCGATAAAAATAACAACAATACAATACGTGGTATACAGTTTAAACAGTTTCTTTATTCACACACACACACACACATATATATATATATATATATATATATTATATAAACTTTGACAAAGGTAAATATACATTTCGTTGCTTTTAAAACAACTGCATTGAAGTGCATCCATACTTATACTAGTATTTGCATTGTTAAGTTGGTATTCAACACAAAAATGAAATCCCTTTTTATTTAATCACACATTTGGCTTAAAAATTAAAATTTCAGATACAGTTAAGCAGTCCAGTTGCCATTTACATGTGTCTGAGTGAAGTCTGATATGTTTAAAGATCCCCTCTCAAAAAACTAAACAATTTTCTTGAACTTGTATCTATTCTATTTTGAACAAAATACCTTTAAATTCCAAATAACCAAAGTATTTAAAAATTTATATCTGAACAGACACTTTTGTATATTTGTTATTAGGCAAAAAGCTACACAACGAACTATAGGCACAGTGCCCACCATGAATACATAAACCCAGTTTTTATTATTAAAAACTTTCAGTTTTAACACTGTTTCACTGAAGACTTTTCAACAGATAGAATCACCTTGCTCTTAAGAGTGAAACATTGGTCATTTAAATGAACGCTTAATATAAAAAAATTCCAAAACACCTGTTTAAACAACAACACAAAAATCAAATAAGGAATCATTAGATATCTATCTTTTATGGTCACTTGTCTTCAGTAGCTTGAGGAATTGGACAGCACAGTTTGAGCATGAGTATCATGACTTAAATCTATTACTAGAGAAAAGTAAAAATCACATTGAATTCCAAGTAACAAGCATTTGTAAAAAAACATTTGCATTTTTATTAAGTATTATCAAACAAATCTTACTGGTGTGCAAAGAAGTTGATTGGATTCAATTGCACAACATTAAACAATCTTAAACAGTACAGAAACGTAGCGTCCTCAACTCAATTTATACAAGAATCAAGAAATTTACTGTCACAATTCTGAAAAATAGTGATATCATATAAGGTAACTCTTTAATCCAAATATACAAAACTTAAAGCTATTGACAGTTTATATACTTTATAGTAAATCCCAACTACCAAATCTTCAAAACCTTAATAAAAACAGAATCTGTTCATCATAATTCAAATCAGTCCTAAAATATCTCTGATGTCCAAAAAATCAAAGTAACTTATAACAACCCTCTCATTGTTCATCTTACATACCTGAAAATGTTGTCACAAAAATTCCCATCAAAATACAAACAAAAAGCTATGAAAACCTTTGTTCACCTCCTGGTAACTGATAACAGTTTTGCTAAAAACAATCTTCCATGACGTTTGTTTGTTTATTTTGAATTTTGCACAAAACTACATGAGAGCTGTCTGCGCTAGCCATCCTTAATTTAGCAGTGTAAGACTACAGGGATAGGCAGCTATTAATAACTACCCATTGCCAATTATTCCACTACTCTTTTACCAATGAATAGTGGGATTGACTGTTACATTATAATGCTCCCACGACTGAAAGGGCGAGCATACTTTATGGGATGGGGATTCAAACCTATGACCCTCAGATTATAAATTGAGTGCCTTAACCCACCTGACAATGGCGGGCCATCTTCCATTAAGTAATGTGTTTATAGAAATCTGTTATGTATTTCCCATTAGAAACAACATACAAATTATTGCCACCTGTTTTATGAAATAATCTATTTCTTACTCAAGACAGTTTGTTCTAACACAATTGGCAATAAGGAAAGATGAGAAATAAAAATAAATGCTTTGGATGTGAATTTTAACGTTGTAATTTTTTTGCTATCTTACCATATGGCTCAAATGACATCTGTGTCTGTCACAATATAAATTTATATTTTGAAACATATAGTGCTTTCAAGACTAAAAAGGTACACCTAACATTATGCCAAAATAATGTAGATACACAAATACAGAAACTTTATTATTATTTTTATCTTTCTTATAATGATAGAGCTGTCATATTCTGCAGATTAAAAAACTGAAAAAATACAACTGACATTAAGGTATATCAAAATGGCATAAGAAATGGAAACATTCTAAAGTAAAATATATGGTTTCAGAAAGCTCACAGTTTTACGAATACTTTATTACATTATTTTTATATTGCAATATATTTATAATATCTTAAAGCAAAATTTTTTAAACAGAAACAAGTTAGTGTAAAAGCCTAAAATAAAAATTTATGATTAACACCAAATAGTGAGGTATAACTATACAAATGACTGAATAAACTTCTAGCTGTCCATTATCAAGTCCTAACAATATGAAAACAAATACAAGTTTGTCTTTGTTACTGCTTTGTGCTTAATGGACGTTTAAAATATCTTCATTCTCAAAACACAAAAAAATATTTTATGTGCTTCTCTTTTAGATAATTGGTTAGCAACAATGAAATAAAGAATTATGTTTCTTAACAAACAATGTAATATAGTTACAAGTCTACTGCATGGAGTGAGTAATTTTAACAATTCCCCCCCCCACATCTCATTCTGCAGGACCTGATACTTATCTGCAGGATGCATTAAACTAAAATAAAGCCTCTTATAACATTTCCCATAATACATGAAACAAGTAACATTCTCTTCAGACCGGGTGGTGAATTAATTGCAAGTTTTCTTTCCCAACTAAATTATATATAGTGAAATGTTTATGTATTTTAGTGTGTAAAAAACAAACAAACTTTTAATATTCACAATTAGGTTATTAAGAACGAGTGAAGGACCTTACACCAAACCCAACAATATTTTTCTCATCCTTGTGGTTGTTCCTTTAGTTACGGAACAAACTTTAATCAATGAGGTCCAGTCTATGCAATGTCCACTACATATTTAAAAAGTATTAATACAGAAAATCAGTGTCACCCAACTACAAGTTTCTCAAAATCCTGTGAAAATCTTGTAATTTTAAGTTTCATAAAACTTTGTAAAAACAACAACAACAAAAACTATCTATAATTTTAAAATATCAAATTGATGGACGAGTTTAAAATTTTCAAAAATATTTTAAATTACCACTGTTAAGTTGAAAAAATATCCACAATGTGCCCTACACAGTCAAATATATATATGTGTATAAAATTAAATCTATCTTAAATCTAAAACTTGTTACCATAAACATTAGATATAAACAAGTAAAAAATTCCACATACTGCTCATATTACATGATTAAAGAAAAAAAAAGAGTTGTAGCTTTCAGAAATTCTTTCTCACAAATGTTCTTCAATAAAACTTCTTGAAAAAGACATCAACTCGGTTCTCTTCTTAACAAAATAGCCATTTGTTTTTCGTAATGTTTTAGTACTTGACTGTCATATTATAAGATTTTTTATAGTCTCCATTACCTGGAACACAAATGTTCAAATTTCATCGTTTAGTTACAAGTTTGTTTTGCTACATGAAATTGACTATTGAAAATCAAAGAGATGTTTCATATCAGTCATGGCTTTTTCAATCTGTTGAGCAAACCGCTGGGAGTTCTGATCAAATGAATAAAAAAAATTTTTTATCAATACATTTCCTTTTATATACAATCTATTATGTTTCTAAAGAAATCAATGTAACATGGACAACGTTCTTGGTCTTAACACTAGTGCAGTTAAACTAAGAAACCACTAGCCTTAAGTTAGGAGCAAGATGATATTAAATAAACCAGAAAATGTATTTCTTAACACTGCAGCACTGTAATATATGTTACTGCTTCAAAAACTTCTGAAATACATTCATATATTTTTCCTATAATAGTTGATAAAAGGTAATTATGACAAAAATAAAAAACACAAGTATACAGAAATGTTCATCACAAAGAGAAGTTTTATAAATGTACAAAAAATTCTAAATTAAATAAGGTGTAAAAATGAATGAATGAAGATTAGAATATAGTACTTTACAGAATGAAACATTTAATTAGTTCAGATGAAAACCAAGGTAGTCTTAATTGAAGACATTAATGTTAAGATTGAAGAAAAGAAGTGTGAAAGTTTTGCAAAGATTTAAATGAATTGTATGTCTACAATTTAGTTTTATATCCAAATAATTCAAGCATAATATCTCAGATTATAACAGTTCAATTGCCAACAACATTAGGATGTATGGAAGTATTCATACTGTACACAGTGGCAAATTTCATCAGATATTCAGAAACAAATGATTTGAGAAACATAAAAGTGTTTCTACTAAATTATAACTATATAGTACAACCTTTACTCTCGTTAAGTTACAAAAAAACATAAAAATCATGGTGTGTCTGGGTGGGGAATGGGTCATAAGCACTTTGTATTGGTAACCAGCACAGAATGCACTCTGTTACAGAATATAACATACTGATAAATACTGGTTAGTGAATTGTTTTCTTAGTATAACATTGTGGCTAACACTGGTAGCTTGTGTTTTTCTAGTATAATACAATGACTAATGACTAACATCGGCAACTTGTTTTTCTAGTATAACACAATGACTAACATCGGCAACTTGTGTTTTTCGAGTATAACACAATGACTAACATCAGCAACTTGTGTTTTTCTGGTATAACACAATGACTAACATCGACAACTTGTGTTTTTCTAGTATAACACAATGACTAACATAAGTAAGTAGTGTTTTGCTAGTATTGCACTATGGCTATCACTGATAAGTGGTACTTTCCTACTATAACAAATGGTTTACCTTACAACTCTTGCATTTTTTTGCTTGAAAAATAAGAATATTTTTATGTATCAAAGACTAAAAGCTAAATGTTAATTGAAGCCTGTAAATAAAATCAAACAATTAGTGTTATTCAATTGCTACTAAATATGTTTTTACAAGTGTAGTGATTGCACATGTGTACAATAATCTAAATAAAAATGGTAAAAGAAAAATAATACAGAATAAATTTTTTTTTTCCATGGTACAGAAAACAAGAAAAAGATAAAAATAATTATTAAAACAATACTTACGGTTTCAGGAGAGGATCGTTTGCTAGAAATATGGAAAAATATGATATTCTCCCCTGCAATGATGTAGGAGACACCATATCCATCATCTGCAACCTGAGTTGAAGAATTATAATTGCATTAGCAAGATGATAAAGGGGAGATTGAAAGTGGCAAATGTATTCTTCCACTAACAAAATGAATAAATATGCTGTAAAGACGAGAATAGGCAGTTGTCCACAAAAAAATGTAAAACCAGTAGATGTGAGGTCACTGTGCATTTTAAAACCCTTACAGTAGTGTAAGAAACGAACATCACACAACAGAATCACTTACAGTAAAATCAATATATTAACTTAGGATCACCAGGTGCAAAACACTGACCCAAATTTAGGAAACATGTGAGAGCTCAAAAAGAGATTGGATGCACCAGACTACGAAACCATAATCCAATAATACAACCTAAAAAGTATATTCCCCTGATTAAAAAATATTCTTGTAAGTGAAACCTCTAACATGTCTTGCTGGAACCGTAAACATAGAAAGGAAGGAGACTGTTTATAGATGCTGCTTACCTTTGAATTCATGCTCAAATAAAGCAACTCATATTAACTGGAAGCAAAGAAATGACACTGAAAGTGGAGATAGAAGAGTAATGAAAAGGACAAGAGACCTGAGAGGTCAAAATCAAATTGTATCAGAAGAAAGCAAGGTTTATGATATTGATTCTAAAGAAGATGGAAACACTGAAGCCTCTAAAACTATTTCTCCAGGCCTTGGTTGTTACCAATAGCATAGCTTTAGAATATTTACCTACAGAGGGGTATAAAGCACTGTAATGTCAGACAAAGACAGAAGACTGTTCAAATATACACACAAATAACCAATACATTACTCCAACTTTTGAATTTGACTGATCCATTTGAACTGAAGACATACTTCCTCAATAAACTACAGTATAATAAAAAATAACTGACAGAACCTATTTCCAAAAAGCTTGTGTAAGCTCTATTGTTGGGTGCAGAAACATTTCTGTAATTTCTCAAAACATTTTGGCAAATTCACTCATATAATGAATTCATAGTCTACTAAACCAACAAAAATTGCTTGTACTCATTCAGAAACACCCAATGGGAAAAGTGAAGTTTTCATCCCTAAAAAGGCCATTTGTCACTCTAGAGTGTGGAACAGATCTACCAAGACATAATAATATGTTCCATGTGGATAGCTTGAAGATCACAACAGCAGTTACATTCATTCAACAAAGCCTTCAGGTAGAGACTAGGAAAACATGAAATGTAGGGTTTGACAATGACATATTTTCAGATATACCAGCCTATGAACAAGGTGGATAAAGTATCAAAGACCTTCACAGAGTGTATAAAAACTCTTTTGATAGCCATGAACAGGTTGAAGTTCATACATTTCATGACACTTTTAAAATGATGAAAAAAATAGGTGGAACAAAAGTTGGTTTGTCAACCTACTATCTTTGATTTAGATATGTAAGTTCAGTATTTGAGTCCATGATGGCAAGATTAAGTAACATGAATTACCTGGAAAATATTTCAGCAAATGGTATTCAAGCAAGCATTGATAAAATCATCAATCTTACAGAGATAGAAAGAAATGTTATTTCTGACATATGAGCTCACACACAAGCATAAGAGTTTATCATCTGACGATGAGACCCAATACTGTGTGCTTGCACTAAGTGGACGATAATGTTCAAAACAATGCTTATTGTGTTAAGTGTAGCAAATGCATCAATTTTTTAAACACTTTGGTTGCAAAAATCTTGGTTCAGGTTGCTTTATTGCTAGTGGATGATCTTGATACAACAATGAATTAGAATCAATGTTAATTCTACAAAACATAGTATTATGATACATCACCCATTGGCTTAGAGCAAAAGTTCAATTTGGGGCAACCAACAAAGTTAAAGAAGAAATAAAGATTGATTCATTAATGATGAATGAAAAAAAATCAATTTGAGACCACAGCTAAATCACTAGCTATTAATAAAGTAGTGTCTCCAGTCCACTGTAATCATCCTAAAGTGGATATAAGCTTGTTTGTTTGTTTAGAATCAAGCACAAAGCTACACAATAGGCTATCTGTGCTCTACTCACTTGGGGTATAGAAACCCAGTTTCTAGCAGTGTGAGTCCTCAAACAAACCACCGTGTTACAGGGGTAGGGGGAATATAAGCAATATAGGAGGTAAAATTATTACACTCTAAACAGGAAGTGTCTGGACGAGTTAATTGAGTTATACAAAAAATGGAAAAAGAAACAAAATCAGATTCTGATGAATTCAACCCTTCCAGGGAACTGGCAAGATAGATTTCACATCATCATTTCAAAGATAAAAACATTCTTTTCTTTAACTCCAACTAAAATGAGAGTATTGGCTGATAGGATAATTCCCAAAGACGTGGATGACAAAACTAAAATTCATATTTGCAGGAAGAAACTACTGTAATATTTTCTGTCTCACTTATTGATTTAAATATGCAAACAGATATTAACTTAGTTGTGGCAAACAGCAAATCTGCATACAACTGTATTTTTTTTAATATACTTCATGGATTTCAAATTTGAAACAAAATGATTCTGAATAGTACAGTCAAGCAGTTTATATCTACCAATCAGTGCCTCCTGGGATATAATATCACAAAATTTGATGTAATGCCTAGAGGGGCTGTTTTTTTTTACTGTTTGCTTTTTTTATGAAATTATTTTAGTTGAACTAACAACTGTTAAAAGATAGCAAAATAAAACATAATTAAACAATTTACATGGAAATCTAAGAGAAACTAAAATAAACCTAAAATACAACAAATACACTTAATTTTATTTTTTTAAAATCAGAATTAAGTTAAATGAACAATTGCTAAAGAAAGCATAAAATAAAATGGTTTACACATAAAAATCCACAAAATAAAAAAATATTTTTTTATACAATTCTCTTGGGCTAATAGTCGCAAAAACATTGTTGAATATTATACACTCAAGCTTTATGTTTCACATTTAATAAATCCAGATTTTGTTTTCCCTTTGTCAACTTATATACTTTATGCCATCTATTCCTGATCACAAAGCTTACTTATTAACATAAATTATTGTTTTGTCCTACTTAGAATAAGGTTTAAATGTATGGTAAACAGAAATGAGTCTCTCTATCTGTACCATTACATCTGACGTGTGTTATTTATAATTTTCCCCATTTACTAACAAAAATATGTCACTACAAATAAATTAATGCACAGTTTGTGCTAAAGTTTACTAATTGTTCATGCAGCTGATTCCCATTTCAAGAGGTTTTGTCACATGTTATAAATCATTTCTACTGGAAATGTATCCCCCATAACAATACCATTAAGTTCTTTACATACATACAGTGATAAAAACAACTAATTGGGTAACTTTCCACTGGTCCACACATTTACATTGTGCAAGATCATGAGTGCTTTATTACAACATCACCAAAATGAGAACTTATATACTTACTGGTCCAAAACCTCCACCAGCAGAGATATGATCAGGATACTTGTTTAGATCAAACAGACTGGTCTGTCCATGTGGTGTCTGAAATAAAAATAAGAGTTAAAAGGTTGAAATAGAATGTTTTTTTTTTAAGGCAGGGCACACGTATAGCAAAACTGTTGCACTATAGATAACATCTGTAAAAATAAATCAAGCAGTGAATACAACAAATATATGATTCAACTTTATATTGTACATTTTTCTGGATACTGTACTTGTAGCAGGGTCCTCAAGGGAGAATACAGAATTCTTTCAACTTTACTCAGCTATGTGATAATTCAATTGTTTATACTTACAATCAGGGAGAGAAAAAAGCCTTATACTGTTAGTTACTGTTGTACGTAAGGTTTAATTACATATCACGAAGTATATTAGTTGGGTACCAACTTTTCACTAACATTTATTTCTCAAACTTTTATTGCCCATTCAAACACACTTTAAGACTAATGCTATTATCAACCTCGCTGATAATTTAGTCACTAGCTACTACTGAGATGCTACTTGGCTACCATACTGGTGTTGATAAAACTTAGTGGTTAAGCACAGTCGTCATGTTACGATTAAAGAAATCAATATTTTAGCTTAGTTTACAGAACAAATATATAAAGTACAAAGGAAGTTTTGGGAAACTGCTCGGTTTATGATAAAAGATACAATAACAGAAACAGGTTTAAATTTAAACAACTTGGAACACTAACAGTGCTTCAAAATTAAAGAAAAAGGTACACTAGTTTTCCATAAATTTCAAATGAGTTTAAAATTTGTGTGTGTGTGTGCGTCTCTGCGTGTGTGTGTTTTGCTTTTGTTTATTGAATGAATCAAAATTTTACTATTTAAACAAATTATCATCTGAGTCAGTAAGTACACAACTTTTCCAGGCAAGCAGATAGAAAAACCAACAAATGTAATCAGTCATAATTTTTTCACAAAACACTGAGTTTGTGTGTGTGTGTGAACATGCAAGTGTATGTAGAAAAGCTAAACATTAAAAGAAAATACACCATAATAACAGATAGTGAGAATCTTACACAACATATCTAAACCTAAGATGGAATGCAATTAAATTTAAATTCAAGAACAAGAGAAAAGTAAAAAAAATTGCTGCCACAATACAGGCATAAACCATAAGGTAGGTTGACACATAATGTGCCCTAAACCATAAGGTAGGTTGACACGTAATGTGCCCTAAACCATAAGGTAGGTTGACACGTAATGTGCCCTAAATCATAAGGTAGGTTGACACGTAATGTGTCCTAAACCATAAGGTAGGTTGACACGTAATGTGTCCTAAACCATAAGGTAGGTTGACACGTAATGTGCCCTAAATCATAAGGTAGGTTGACACGTAATGTGTCCTAAACCATAAGGTAGGTTGACACGTAATGTGTCCTAAACCATAAGGTAGGTTGACACGTAATGTGCCCTAAACCATAAGGTAGGTTGACACGTAATGTGCCCTAAACCATAAGGTAGGTTAACACGTAATGTGCCCTAAACCATAAGGTAGGTTAAGACGTAATGTGCCCTAAACCATAAGGTAGGTTAAGACGTAATGTGCCCTAAACTATAAGGTAGGTTAAGACGTAATGTGCCCTAAACTATAAGGTAGGTTAAAATGTAATGTGCCCTGGTTTTTAGTTTGTTTCATTATTTCCTCTCTTCTCTCTCATGAACGTGCATTTAATTAAACATACACACATATATGAAAGTGACTGCAAAAGTAGGATCAACGTTGTGGTGCAGATACACAATCTATCAGTCTTAGCCTACTTTGGGTATACAATTAGGCTTGAGATCCCTGTGAATACTTTTTTACCTACCTGACTTGTGGTATTTGCAATTTTAGTAAACAATTCTAGTCTAGCTTAAGATCCAATTAAACAATTGCTACCTGACTAGTGGACAGTTTCCATGGTTCACTAAGAACTTCCTTTAGAAAAGGAGAGTCCACTTCTAAGTACTTGGAGACAACGTACAAACAAAACAGGTGACGATCAATTCCCTTCCCACACATAGTGTCTTGATATCCTCGCTGGTGACGAACACAGGCTTTTCTCAATAAGGAGCACTTCTCTTCTTTCTAAACTCCCACAAATTAACACATTTTATTTATTTTAACAACTCTTATTTGTTCTCTGGGTAGAGATGCACAGACAAGTAAAAATGGAAAATTCTCCATCAAAACATTATTACAATCCATTTTCTTATTTCTCCCTGCTGAAATAACATATCCAATTGAATCAGTACAGTCCAAAGAAAACCAAATAAACTATTCATAATGTTACATATTTGTTAACCTTCAAATAAACAAAGAGATATGAACAACAAACAAACATATTTCATTCAACGGTTACACAGCCACAGAATTACCCCCATTTTCTCTTTCCAACATGTATTTTTCCTGAAGTAACCAACATCTAATAAACTAAATTCTCCACTTGTTAAATACATCATGAAGCTTCCTTTAGTATTTCTTTTACAATCATAAGGACAACTACTTAACACTAGTATCTAATTACAATTATTAAACCCACATCTAAGAATAAGCACATAGCTTAACAGTATAAAGAACAAACTTACTGAACAGTCTGGATTTTCCATTGCTTTTACCCAAGCACATGATTCCATGCTGACAGGTCTGACAGTTTCTGTTCGTCCTTCTCTAAATAATCGTGTCATGGAAGCTTCGTAAGTTAAACTAAACTTCCTAGCATCCTGAATATAATTAACAATGAAAATGGGAGAGTTCATATTAAAAAAAATGTTGTTTCTCGTTTCTTTAAATAATGGTTCTATTTGACTTTAAGTTAGTATATTTACCATTTTAACCACGACTAATTACACTTCAGAAATTCTTCAATTTTTTATATTTTCATAAACTGAACATTAGTTCCCTCCAAAAGATGTTTCTCTTTACCCTTTCAAATACTGACAAGGGTTTCAGGGTACTTTGAAACTTCTAAGAATAGTTTGCTTATAAACTATCAAACACTTCTGATGTTCAGATTGCAAACAGCTCTCTAATCCAAGCTTATCAATATTTACTGCAAGTTACCAAAGCTTATTCACACTAAGCACAATGTAGTCTGTTATTCACAATTATACAACATAGCTCAATACAGGAATTCCCATAGAACCAAGTTTCTACCCAAGATAGAAAGTCAGTCTTCAGTCTTACATAAACCTTCAAGTACATGATCTTCCATCTAAGTAGACAAAAGTCACAATGGCTCTACATCATTTAACAATCTTGCTACACTAATATCTTTTCTGGAACAAAACTGTGATATATACCTCAAGCCATTAATTTACCATGACAGTTTTGCACAATTGGACATACACTGTGAATTAGATATAAGATACTAAATACTTTGTCATTGTTACTACTGTTTACAACTCTGTCTATATACAGCTGTTTTACCACAAGTAAACCCCCCCCAAAAAAAAACAAAAAAAACTTATACAGTCAAACCTTTAGTAACATTTTATATATATATAATAGAAGCATTACTCATAATACTTCTCTGTGGATAATAAACAACAGTACAAATTATGCTGAATTTCTTAGCATACATAGACAAATCATCATCACTTGTTTTCAAAATACTCAAACACTTTCTTTTTTGTGTGTGAGAAGGTTTTGGGATACAAGTATTTACAAATCTAAAGAATTGTTACATATTTTTTCTCCTACTTGTGTTTAACTAATGACTGGACCACTTATCTACATATGGTTAACAATATGCATTTTCAGTAATATTGTTTTTTCATGTGAGCATAATTATTGATAATATTAATATGTACCTGGTGAGTATGAACCAAAGTGGAGTGGCATCATTATATTGACATACACCTGCCTGGTAACCTATCAACACATGCATAATCTGTATGTGCTTCAGTAATATCACCATATTAGCATATACTTGGTCAGCATGTAACTCAGTAACAAGACCTCACCATATTAACATAAATAAACCTGTACAGTATGGAACTCAAACAGCATGGCATCACCATATCAACACAAACCTTTACAGTATGGAACTCAATAGCATGGCATCACCATATCAACACAAACCTTTACAATCAGTGATGTCGAGAAACCCACTTGTTGAGAACTTTTATATGCAAAAACGGCTCTTCTGGGCCCAGAAAACACTTCAAATAGAAGAGCGAACAACGTTTCGACCTTCTTCGGTCATCGTCAGGTTCAGAAGAGCCGTTTTTGCATATAAAAGTTAACAAACCTTTACAGTATGGAACTCAATAGCATGGCATCACCATATCAACACAAACCTTTACAGTATGGAACTCAATAGCATGGCATCACCATATCAACATAAATCCTGACAGCATATAGTCAGTAACGTCAATGTAACAAAAATAAATCACATCAGAAGATTTAGAAGAAAACTCAGTCAATAGAGAAACATCTTAAAAACTTGTAAGGAATGCTAATGGTAGCAATAAGAAGGTAACCATAGATCATACTGATCAAAATGGTCAATAAAGCATCAGTATTAGAAAAGATTTAAACAAATCTAATGAAAACATTTTCTAAAGAGCCTAAAATATTTTATCAACGTAATTTGGTTTCATATATTTTAAAAACTTACTCTATAATAAGCCAACTGCAGAGCCATTTGGATGTAAGCATCGGGACTAACTTTACACTTCTTTATAATACCTTTACCATACGCATCATGCATGTACAGCCTAAGGTCAACATCCTCAAGAAGAGTATAAGCAGAAAGAGCACAGCTTTCGATGATTTCAATACACTGATAGTAGAAAAAAAATTTTTTTGATTATTGTTTTGGTTAAGGTACACATACCATGGTACAAATAATGTTAAACAAAACATTTTTAATGGTTTATGGACTTCTAAATTATGCAATATTATATCTGAGAGAGATCTTCAAAAACATTTTTCTTACAATATCAAAGTAAATCAAAGTTTACTAAAATAACCATGTAAAAACTCAAAAGTTTTGAATCCTCAGTCACTGTAGTAGCACAAAGTCCAAGAAGTAAACTGTTCTTTCCTGCTTGTGATTGGTCAAGAGTGAAGATTCTAACTATAAACAGAATAAGTCAGTTCTAAAATTTTGCTTACATGGGAAGGAATATCCCATTTGAGTCTAGAAGGTCTGGGAAGTTCATGTGTTAATTCACCTACAGTGTTTCCTTCCTTTGTGTAACTACAAAAAAAAAACTTCCATTAGTACAAGAAAGACAACTAATATTTTTAACAGCCAGTGAAAAACTTACACTTTAATGCAAGGTTTTCCAGCTACATGATTAAATCAGGTTAATGAATTAATAAGATTTTAGAAAAAAGAAATTACAGATATCCATAAAAGCTAATAACAATTTGTATAACATAATACTTAAAGACAAACTGATACAGCATCCCTAAATAAGAATTACTATCATCAAATGATAGATCAGTGCATTAAGTTATTATTAACAGCCTCTGCTTTTGATGTTATTTTTAAAATAAAGAACTTACTAACTTTACTAATTCAGAAAAGTGTTTAATTTTTTTAATTATAAATAATACAAATATTTAATTCATAAATACAAAAATATATTTTAACTGTCTGCCTAATTTTTTTCTAAAATTCCCATAAACTTTGCAGAATAAATTTTATTGCTATTATAAAAGTTTTGGTGTTGTACAAAAATTAGCCAATCAGATCAGCCACTCAATTCAGTACGCTATATTAATTTAAAAATGTAGGCTTGAGCCATTAAAAACATGTTTTCGCAGAAAAATATTTTAAGAGCATAACTGCATGAATATAATTCTCTTATTTGAAATAATTCATAATATAATTCCTGAGCATCTTTCATTTTTTCTTCACTATCTTTTTAATAACAGTGATGGTAGATAAAGGTTTAACTGTTTGAAAAATAAAAACACATTATTATTACAATAACATTATTCATTAATTACAGTATTTTTTTATTATGCTTACAAAATATAGAAGATTCCCCTTACCCAAGGCTAAAGAAGTCTTTAGCAAGACAAAATTCCCAAAGATGAGCCAGGATTGGAGCATCAGCCCTTAGAAAATGTAAGTTTCCATTAAAAAGTTTATGCACTTAAAACATTTTCATTTTATCCACATTTCTCTCACTTTTTCTATGTACGTGATTATTTTGAACTTGAATAAGCTGGCTGAACAATTACTAAAAAAAACTTTTTATATTTATATATACTGAAATCCTTCACTTAAACACAAACTTTGATACTTTCATAAATTCTACAGTAATTTAGTTTCTTTCACTAGAAATACTTTATTAAACATGAAGAATTCACCACAATAATCATTATTTTACTGTGATGGAAGATTAGTGCTATGCTTCTCCAGAACTGAATGAAACAAAAAAATTCCACATACTTACCATGAATGTTCTCCATTAAAGCCAACCTAAAAATAGATAATAAATCATTAGAAAAAAAAAAGTTTGGAAAACAATACATACACTTCTTTTCTAATCAATAACCTTTAGACAACAATTAAAATGGTAATTACATCTTCAAAAATAATTTAAAAATACATAACTTAAGACTTAAGGAACTTCATTCGCTTTATACATTTGACAATTTAAATAACAAAGCATAAGACTCACATTAAATGTAAATGACCTGTAAAAATGGATAATTAATAAATTCCATACAAAATTATAACTAACAATAAACATCATATGATACCAATTCAGAAATCTAACTAATGTGCTGGCATTAAGTTTGTAATGGTTGTGTACATTTTAAATAACGGACAATGAAAAAATAATATGTCCAATAACATTTCTTCTTTAAAATTGCACATCACAACAGAAATAGGTAAAGTAAATAAAGAAATGTTTATGTTATAATTTAAGTTATGGAAATATTACTTTTAATCTTTCATAGCACAAAGATAATAATCAATCACAGTTTATATTAGAGATTCAAAAAGAAATAAAATAAAAATGGCATACAAATTAACATATAACCTGAATTTCATTTAACACAAACTATTTTTAGAAATAACAATAAATAACTAAGTTCACATTACATCTACTCTTTCTGATTCAAACAAATTTGTACCACTTTATTATATTTTAGAATTTTAAGAATCTAGCTGCTTAGTGTTCTAGTATCTCACTTACCCTTCCATTTCTTGACACAACCAGATTAAAAGACTTGTCATACCATCTGTCATAACCCTTTCCATGCAGCAACAACTGCCCAAAAGAATCAAGTTTACTAGGATCTTTCTGAAAGTAATGAACATGAAAAAGACCTGTTAATATATTTTTAAAACAATATGGTGTGGGAAAAAAAAACATGATTTCCAGTTAATTTTAGTGGCCTTTGCAGGAAGCATGATTTTTGATTGTCTGAAACAAAAAGTTTCTAATGTATCTAAAAATTATATCAAGGAAGTAATTATTATACTTTGTATAAATATTTTATTAATGAATCTTACCAAATATATGTGTGGGGTCTTCTAATAATTTGTACATTGGACATTATATTTTTTTATTAAAAGTATAATTTTGATGGAAATAATGGTAACAGTGTCATGAAGGAAAGAAATCTTATTGTAATCATTGATCAGTCTCTCAATCCATTCGAGTAATGTTGTTAGTACTGAACACAGTACTCCATATGTAGTCTGACCAATGACCTATATGATAAAATTATAATCTCTTTAGACTTGTGTTCAGTCTAATGAAAGACATAAAATTGTTGGAAATGGTTCACACAATGGTTAATAGGATGGTACCTTGGATGGAAGTAGTTATACAAGGACAGTTTAACAACTTTTAAATTATTTCCTCTTAAGATAAAAATAAAGTGGATTTGATAAGGTGTTTATAATTAAGAAACTGATTATGCTGACACATCATCTTTTCCCCATCTAATGGTAATAATGTTAGGACTAGGAGACACAAACATAAATTTTGGTAGTGTAGAAGACATCTTCAGTTTAAACAGCTTTTGGAATGGATTGCTTATAAAGCAGTAGGTGCAATTAATTCTAGGGACAGTGAAGGAAAGGTTTAATAAATATTTAAATGATAAGAACTATCACTGATTGTTTTATTTTTATTTTAAAGCTTAGAAAAGTGGATGGATGGCCTAGATGAACTAAGAGATCCTTTCTTGTCCTTAAATTACATAAATGTTCATACATTATGATTATTTATTACAGAAACACTTTTTCTTGATGATGAGAAACCCATATGAAATAAAAATGTGTCTTATAATGGCTGGTATGGATATTAACACTTTTATTGGTAATCAGAGAACAACATTTCAACCTTCCTAGGTCATCTTCAGGTTGACAAAAAGATATTGCAACTGATCATTGCCTAAGACGTGTCCAGCCATTCTGAGATACAGAAATACTACTTGATTAAATAATTCTCTCAAAATTGAGCTAATAATGAAAATCATACTCTAAACCTGACTTAGACTAATCATCTTTTTAAACAATTAATAATGAATAACTTAAAAAGGAATTAAAATTATTTATTTCCAAAGAACCTTGAGCAACTGAACTTATTTGGAAAAATATGTTCAAATTCTATATTTAAAAGCTCAATTAATAGTATAAAACCATTTATTGCAAATCATTTTCAATAAAATTAAAGAAAAAACACAAGAAGAGCTAAAAATTTCTTTCTGATCAAAATAAACGTTATTCATATTATGAACTTACAGGGTCAAACTGAAATTCCTCATCTTCTAGTATCAAAACAAAAGCAGCCTAAAAATGAGAAAAAAGTTATGAATATAAATAATTGATAAAGTTAAAATATAATGAACGTATAAAGCAACCTAAAATGTTCATCATGTGCCCACACATCAAGTGTTATTAAAATATAAAGATATTTTTTCATCAGTACAAACTTCCTTGAAACTTTAAGAATCTGATGGAATGCCATTGCAAAATTGAAATTTGTTTGTTTTGTTGAATTATACATAAAACTACAGAAAAACTATCTACACTAGTGGTTACTCCCACTATTCAGTGATAAATAATAGTCCCATAGTTGGCTGTTGGTAGTGTCAATCAACTAATCTCCCTGATTCTGAAATGTAAAATAGAGCACCTGGGCAACATCACCAACCACTAACTCTTGGATTATTTGTTACTAGTGAATAGTGGGAGTGCCCATCACATTATGATACCCCCACAACAAAGAGTAAATCAAATTCATAACCTGCAAATTACAAAATAAATGTCCTGGTCATCATATCATACCACGACCTTTGAAGTTTGTTACATCAGGTCAAACGTACAAATGAGTCACGATGTAAAATACATACAGTACAAAACGTATTTCAGTTGCTACATTTCACACTAATACATAAGTTATGAGGCTTCATTAAAAAAAAAAGGTCTTATTTCGTAAAATAAACCATGAAGAATTAAGTAAGGTAAATAGAAATAATTAATCAAGAAGCCCATTTTAGGTAAAAAAAATTGATTGTATCTAGCAATTAAATTGTTTTGTATTGTTTTCTAATGAGGCTCAAACAACATAGTGATATGTAAAGTTTCAAGTTTCTTTAGGGTTTCACTTTAAAAATGTTTACTTGCTTTGAATTATGTGCAAAGCTACACAATGAGCTATCTGTGCTCTGCACACCAAGGGTATCAAAACCCAATTTTTAGCAGTGATAGTCCACAGACATACCACTGGGGGCATATCAAAATAATTTCAATACTTTAAACAGATTATTTCTATTCAGAATTCCTTAAAAGATATTCAACTTGGTGTTACAAGCTATCAGCTATTACCTTCTCAATGATATCAAGAGATATCTTGTTCAGTCCTTTGGAAAAATATTTCTCTCTTGTGGTGGCCCACGTTATTCTACAAAAATAAAATAACTATTTAGAAAGTATATAAAAACAAAAAATACATTCAGAGCATGAGCCAAACTTTTAAACAATCAAACCTAAAAGCTACCAACTATAGATGACTCACTATTCACTTTACAATTATGACTTGTCAGTAATTACTAATCAGAGAAAGCAACCTGTGCATTTCTTGTGAGACCTCAGGCTCTAGTCCATAAAGTCTCTGCATTAATCTAAACCTGTTTATACCAGTCTCAAAAATAAGGCCGAGCAAGGTTTGATGGATGGTTTGGGTATTCAAGTCACAAGCTGTGGGTCTCAGGTTTGAACCCTGTTATCAGCCATGGGGATATTATAATGTTACAATCACTCCCACTTTTTGTTTGTAAAGAGTAACCAAAGAATTGGTGATGATGACTAACTGCATTCCTTCTATCACTTCTAAATTAGGAACTACTAGAGTAGATAGCATTCACATAGCTCTGCACAAAATTTAACAATATAAACACAGTAACTTACCTACATACATCACAACTAAAAATCAATCAAGTAATGATGAAAACTATTCTTACCTTTAATGATTAGAAATACATTGTTTCATTGGTTAAATATCTTTGTTGTTAATCTGTATTTTCAGTCATTTATTTACTTTTTAGACTTGTTTTTATGATCTTTGCATGTATGAATTGGCACAACTATGTGGGTTCATAAGAAATCTCAACAAACTAGCACTTAATCTTTTATAAGGCATCACAAGAAAGTTAATGAGCATTTACAGATATACAAGTACATAACAAATCAATCAAGTTTTGCTGAAATAGTCCCTCCCTTCATCCACTTGCACTGTTTGTTTGTCTTGTTAAACACAAAGCAACACAATGCTTTTTTATGTGCTCAGTCCACCACAGATATTGAAACCTGATGTTTAACATTATGTACCACAGGTTTACTACTCAGCTATTAAGGGACCCATTTTCTTAATTTTTTATTATTTCATGTAGTTAAAAAAGGTATATATGAATTTTAACAGTTAACAGTTCAAATCTGTAAGGTTTGAATATAAAATTATAGCTTGTAAAAAAAAATGTAAAAATCATATAATTAAAAGTATATTAAAGACAAAATAAGGAACTTTAGGAACCTAAAAAATTAATTTGTGAACATTTTATTATAAATATCTCCTCCCAACAAAACCTTAATCTACAATATTATTAGAATAGTTTAATTATATGAAGAGATTTTAAGATAATTGAAGGGTTCAACATTAGTGTAACCACTTTGATTTGTTTCACAAAAGATTTTTCAGGTGCTAACTTGTACATCTTCACAGCATTTTCTATATCTTTAATTGCTTATGTATGTTTCAACACATTTAAACTTGCATGTTATTATTAACAGCATTTAATTATTCATTCTAAGCAAAACCCTTCAACTGATTTGACAATAACTAAGATCTATACCTATCAGCTGCAGTCAGCGCTCCAAGCTTTTCTTCGCCAGGTTGTAGTGGGCTGTTGTCCTGCATAATTTTTTCTAATTGTCTGTATCATAAAAAGGAAAAAGTGAATAATTCCTTGTAACTTTGGTTTGTTCAAAGCAATTGCATTTTTGTTTTCACTTTCTATATTTCTGGACTGCAATCAAACAAGGTCTGTAATAAACAAATATTTCTTTTTTTGTTTTCAGTCTTCAATTCAACCTCAACAGCTAAAAAATAACATTATAAAAGCTATCAAGTTATCTCAGAGTTAAAGAGCTAATGTGTGTAAATGTGCACACTAGTCCAAGACAGAGTTTAATCTTAAAATTTTTCTTAACAGTTAAAAAAAGTGTTACTATTACAAGTCACTTAAATTACTCAAAAGTCCTGATAACTTCTGTTAATTCATGTAAACATGAAATGCATAATAAACCAACAGAAACTTCAATAAATATTTAAGGAGATGGATTTTTTATTCCAGCTTTTGCAGAATTTCTAATTTGGGTCATTCTTAAAATAATGTAATGAAAATACATAAAACTAAATTTATACACACTAGTGGCATTTCTTAAAACTTCTATGTGCATCAAAACAAAAACCTGAATAAGAGAAAAATGTCATAATTGAATAATGATTGTCAAATTAATACAGAATTTTTTATATAACAAATGATAAAATTATTATACTTTCATACAGAATTTATACCCTAAAACCTCAGTGTGTTAAATAATTAATTTTTTTGTTTCTAGCTCACAGTGTATAAAAAAAATGTTTTATACGTGACAGAAAGAAGTAGATTATATTTGATATTAACTACCTTTGTAACTCAACTGGACGAAGAAATCTGGCTTTGTAGTACACTGGTAACTTGAAATAACGTCCTTTATAATAAATGCAGACATGTTCACTGTCGTTCAGATGAACTACTTTATCTTTGTGAAACAGCAAAAAGCAAACTGTTAGTTACAACTATTATAAGTAAAACTGACACCAATTTTTTACTTTTTCTTACTCAACAAACCAACATAAGAACTATAAACCACATTATTCATACCAGAGCATAATAAATATTAAATACTTATAAATTTTATTAAGAATTAAATTGACTTATTTTCAAAGTATGTATTAATATTATTACTACATAATATTCTCATGATTTTTTTCTTCGTTACTGAAGGTTAATTCTCATAATTAAAATATTCACACATGTGTATACTGCTTTTTATGGGATTAAACCCTACATGCTCGTGTATTCTTTTCTTTATACTATATGATATAAGCTACAGCATGAACCAATATTTGCCACTACAAGCTTAATTAAGTCTTTGTCTACATGTGTGGGTCAAAGCATGTTGCACTTTCATTCAACATAGTATTACAAGTGTAATGTCAGAGTTATCAATTATTCATTTTACCCTACACTGCTGATTTAGTGGTAAAGGACTATAAATACCAGGTAAGAAACACTGAAGAATAAGTGAGAATACACATGAAAGGTTCCAGACGTCTAGTGAATGTAATATAAAAAGTGTCCAATACACAGCAGTGGTTTCCTTCTTTACAAGAACATCACTGCGAACTCCAACATCTGAGAATCTTAGTCAAACTGGTGTTGTCAATTCACAGAGATGTCTTGACTACAAGTACTTGTGCAACATATTTGATTTTTGGTGAATAAAAGACTTCTATATTTTACTATATTTAAAATGACTCATTTTTTTATGAAAACACACAGTAAATTGTGAATTACGGTCAGTATTCCTTTTCCTGCATCTCTGATTAAAATACATATGCACATTAAAGTTTGGATAAAACTTGTTAGTTAGTTGTATCAACACCATTCATTGCAGCATATTTTTGCCCAAGGTTAATTTTAACTTTTACTAAATACTTTATGCTGGTATCTGGGATACACAAGAAATTTCTTGTGAAAACTGCAGACAACACTTTTTTTTAGTGTTTTCTAACAACTATTATCATTCTTAGAGGCCCGGCATGGACAGGTGGTTAAGATACTTGACTCATAATCTGAAGGTCATGAGTTTGAATCCCTGTCGTGGGGGCATAATAATGTGACAGTCAATCCCACCATTCATTGGTAAAAGATTACCCCATGAGTTGGCAGTGGATGGTGATGATTCCCTCTAGTCTTGCACTAAGGGATGGATAGCACAGATAGCTCTTGTGTATCTTTGCACGAATTTCAAAAACAAAACAAACACTCTTAGAATAATACATTACATTAAACTCCCACCTGTCTCAAGGCCTGGAATACGGGTAGTATTAAATAATCTTTCATATTGCCAGGAACACAAAGGCACAGTTTTCTGGACCATTATCTAAAAACCAAGAAATATAAACAGAGACACCATGCTAATGTCATTATTTAAGAAAAAAATAAAATTATAAAAATAATGAGCAACTGTAAATCTATCTTGGAGGATGCAAAAAAATAAGTCATTAGTTTTTATTCAGTATTATTTCAAGTATGAAATAAGCCATTATCATCTTTCAGACTGGTATACTAGTTCTGTTTACAAAAACACACTTCATTTTTTATCATGTAAACCTACATTACCTATTCATATGCCTAAATATTTTTCACATTTGGTTTTGACATACCATGACCACATATTTATTTTACAGTTCATTGAAAAAGTACTTCTAATTCATTGAAACTAATAATTTCATGAAATCAGGAAAAAAGACATACGGGCTCTAATGTCTGACTGCTTATTTCTTTTTGGAACAGGAGTGCTGCATAGATTAAGTTAGCCGCTCGAGCAGCTTGATTTCTAGTAGGATGAACAAGGATAGCATCCTATCAAAAAAACATTAAAAACAAAATTTTAACACATCTTAATAATGGAAAAGAAATTTACTTGTAAGTTTTGAACACTACAACTTGTTCAGTCACCACAACAGTTAACTAACTATTATTCAGTTTCCTGTTTAATAACTAAACTGAGCATTAGTGTTCTGTTTTCTTAACCATCTCAGTTAAATGCATTTTACCAAAAACATGCATCACATTAAAGGTAGATAAATCTTTTTGCTTCTTGCACAATAATGCACATAACAAACCAACCAGATGCATTTTTCGTCTTATAACTTTCAAATACACAACTTTAAAAACTTAACAAAGACTTTGAACAATTTTTGGACATGATCAGTCATTAGAGAACAAAATAACATCTTTCAGAATGTATGTTACAAAATATAATTGAATCTGCATCTACTCACAATTCCATAGAAGTTGCTATTAATCATCAAAGATGATCTTCCACGTAAATAAACATATTCTTCCCACCAATCAGTTACCTAGAAAAGCCACAGGTACAAGTTCTTTTAAAAAAGGGAAAATGTATTAGGTTTTGAAGTTACACAAATATTTAAGAGAAAGTCTACATTATTCATGGTATTTTTGTTTTGCAAAAACAAACAGTTTAAGTCAAACAGATCTATCTAACTTTAAGCTTTAATTTATTTTCCAACCTGGTAAACAAAGTAGGATCCAGTAACTTAAAGATATTTAAAAAAACAAACATTCTCACAATAAATTTGAAACTAAGAAACCCAAAACTGGATTATAATAGTGACCACAAAATCAACTCAATAATTACAGCAAATTTAACTTTAGGTACGATCAAGCAATCAAACACTACATAACTAAAGAAGCTACCCTGTCACAAAACAATTAAAACATATCTATTATTGGAGATAAAAATTATAACTTCTATAGTTACAACGTTCTTATTAAAACACTAATGTAAATCAGACAAGTTAATATATAAAACTGGATATCATGTAAAAAGAACACCTGTGGAATATTTGTTAATCTAAAGGTTGCCGAACTTTAAACTCCACTGACTGTTAATTTATGCTGAGCCCTTTTACCGATGTAACATTCCCTTAAAATATTTGTATATTTCCTTTGTAAAATAAACAGTGTGTGTTTCTCTGAGTAAATAATTGTTCAACATAAGAGAACTCTTGAAAATGTTGAAAACTGTATACAATTTAATTTGTATCCAAAAACAGTAGTTGAAAACATTATTTTAGATTTTACTTGGCGTTTTGTATCACCTACTATTAGAATGTTAATATTCTAATAATTAAGAAAATGTATGACAAAGCAATTGCAACTATCCTACATTATGAGACATGTTTAAAACATAACTATAATATACACTAGGCATTTTCCATAGTCTGATTGCACCATGTTATAAATTCACCTTAAAAATAGAAAAATTATAACATGTATACAACAACAACTTTAGAACTTTTTTTTTATATGACAATTAGTAAAGATACAATTGTAAACCAAAATACTTATTAATCTTAGGTTCAAGTTGCTTAATAAGATTTCAATTATTTTGGTAGTTTACAGTGTTCTCTTTGTTGAGAATTTCTACATTGTTAGGTTGGAAGAAACAACACATACTCATAAACATTGGAAGGTGTTACATTTATTTGTTTGTTTTAGAATTTTGCTCAAAGCTGTACAAGGGCTATCTGCACTAACCTATAATTTAGCAATGTAAGGCTAAAGGGAAAGCAGTTAGTCATCACCACCTTTTGCCAACTCTTGGGTTCATCTGTCATCTTATAATGCCCCCATGGATTAAAGGCTGAGCACGTTTGTTGAAACAGAGATTCAAACCCACTGCCCTCAGACTATGAGAAAAGCACCCAAACGACCTGGCCATGGCAGACCAAAGTGCTATGTTCTGTAGGAGTCTGTGGATTTCACCAATGTAAAACTTCTTTTGTTGTCCACAATTAGTTTGACACATAGAATCAGGGGAATCAGAATCTTGACATATCTTTTGACAGATGTTGTCTTATTTTTCTGTCAGGAAAAAACCCAAGTTTTGCAGGGAAGTAGGTGTGGTTTCACATTTTTTTCACAAAACTTTTATTAAATGTGACACTTTTGGGATAAAAGAAATTGAGCAGTAAATAGAAAGTTCATTATTACTTGACTTGTGCTGAGATCTCCCTTTGGATACAAGACAATCGTTATTACTTTATAACTGGAAGGGTGGAACTTTGTCACATCTCTTAAGAAGAACATTTAGGAATGGAAGAGTATAGTTTTCTTTCTGCTCGTTGTGAAAAATGTCTATAGTAAAGTCACTGTTTAAGCACTTTCAACTGTTTTGTGTTCCTTAATTATCAGTAAAAAATACTTTAAAAAAAAAAACTATACAATAACTCTTTTGAAAACAAACCCTTGGCTACTACCTACATAATTAGTGGACCACCAAGACTTGAGCCACAAATACTTCTGAAGCTTTGGTCCAATAGTCATCTGAAATTCCTTGGCTAATTTTTCCTTTCTGGCATACTGTTCATCATCACATAAAGGTCGGACAGATACCAAGTACTAATAAAACAAAAAAAAGGTAAGTAAAATAAGTTCCACTTCATTAAGTTGAAAAATAAAAGTAAACATAAATTAAAGTATCTCCAGATTAATTCCAAATATGTTACTAAACTAATTTGAAAACTTTACTGAAGATCATTTGAACAGTACCATAATGACAGGACAGGTTTTAATTCAACAATACAATACATTAATGTGTTTGATGAAATGTTGAAAAGTGTACATGCTATGTGAAATAGATTCATAAACTAACCCTTTGCATGGTGTCTTTCAGTGATGGCAGAGGCAAACAGGGAAGAGAATACTGAAAACTGTACAACATTGGTTTCTGTCCTTCAAGCAGCTTAACAAATAGCTAAAAAAAAAGTGAAATATAGGTAAGCTGAAAAAAAAAACTTGAATATATATATATTTCTTTGTACAAGTGAGAGATGTTTTTTTATGTGCATAATCAACAAAAATTCACAAATCTGCCATCAGGAAGAAAAATACTTCAAAACATATAAAAATAACTAAGCCTTGTACATTCTTCTACAATCTTTTCAACTACTACTCTTATATTTTAAAACATGTATTAGATTTTGAACTGAATTTTGATAATGTTTGCCTTAATTCTAGTTTTTGCTAGCTTCATTACAACCTTAGCTTTACAATTTCAGCTGAATTGCTGACTCAGATTTGTGATGGGATTAAAAATAATTTGAAGCTAGAATTCAACTAGAGGCCTTCCAATGATACAAAGAATAGTAGGACTAATCATAAGGAAACTTAAGGTAGAGTTTATTAAAATAAATAGTATGACATGACATTTTGATCAGTATGATCAGCCAGACTATCATTTGAAAAATTTCTATTGGAAATTATGAACCCAAAACGATGAAAATCAAACCCTTTTCCTTCTCCAAATATACAGCAAAATAAGATTTTTTTGGCAGACAACAGAGAAATAGAGAAGCCTTGAAAACATAGAAAATAGAAAGGTACGGAAGGCTTAACATATTATCTAAACAAACAATTAATCTCTTGTGGTTTTTTGCAACTTTTAATACATTTTGGGCAATAGTACATATAATTAAGATTTCACTAAAATTCAGAACAAATATTTGTTATTGAAGTGTTTTTTTTTCCTTGTTTGATAAGCATGCTGTGAAAGCAATAAGGATAAAAAACATCAATTTGTTTAGTTATAATAATAAATACCCACAGTACACTCATGAAAATTATAGATCTGATAAATATACCATGACTGCTGTCCTAGAAAACACATTGTCATGTTATGAAAGCATTGACACAAACTCACAAGGCACATTGATCAACTCTGCTGTTTCCAGCCTCTTTATTAATGTACCCACCCCTGATGTGCTTTACATATACCATCAGCAGCTTGAAAATGATGGAACTCTCAAAGAATGTACCCACTTGACGATCTAACAATGATAAAACTTGGGACACTTATGTTTCAACACAAGCTACTTCCTGTGATAGGCAAGTTACGTGCCTTCGTTACACTGTGAAGGCGAGTTACGTGTCTTTGTTACAACTGAGTTTATGAGTTTATAAATATACTTTCTTCAACTTCGATTCTAAATTGTAATGCAGGATCTTATCTGTTTAGGTGCTTCAGGAACTCCGAAATCTTGTGTTACTGTGTTATCATAGGTTATTAACAACAAGAAGGCATAGCTGTAGGCTTGCTCACACTTAGTGCCAGTGTACAACAGCCTCTATAAAAACATTTTAGGTTTAACAATTTATAAACCATATGAACTGATAACATCCTACAGTTCACAGTAGGAGTTGAAGATGACCATTCCAAGACTTAATGGTTACCAAGACATATAACTCACCTACAACAGAAGAATACATATAAATATGTAAACTGTATGTCAAACCACCCCAAAAATGTAGAAAAAGACTTTGTAGACATCCTACAATCCAGGACAAACAACTATAAAATGTCAAAAAGTAAAAAATAAAATACATAAAGACAACTGTAAAGACATGTAACACTTGATAATCAAGAAAATAAAGAAGGTAAAAACCATAAATAAAGAGTAAATTAGAGAAAAACAGATGTATTACCTTGTATCAAAGGTACCTGATACATACAGAGGAAAATAAATGTACAATAGTACTCAAAACTAACAACACATCATTCCAGATCAGAATTAGTATAAACTAAACTACCTAGCAGAAAGAAAAACACCATTTACAACACTAGAGATATTATAGACATAAAAGACTCTGCAACAGATTATTATACCAGAGAAAGCAATACATTCAAATAATATCAAAATAACATGGAGCACATGTTAGAAAAAGAAACATAAAAACAAGCCTTTTAAATTCACCTAATTATATGCCCAAACACTGTAGCACACAAAATGTAAATACCCCTTCCCCCAATCATTAAAATACATCAATTGAGTAAAATGCTAATAGGGATACCACACACCAATGGACAGAACACCAGTCTCACTATGAATAACATCCATCCACAATGAAACTACAAATACCATTGTCACAGAAATAGTCTTCAGACTTCCATGATGGTGGCAGTACATCAGAATATAAAACATAAACAAAACTAGTTAGTAAGTAATTATGACTTTTAAATCTATCAGTAATTCATTTAGTAGTTGAATTTGGATATCATGTAAACTACTAACCATGATAGAGATTTTAATATTCTAGAGCTTGCTGTACTAAAAAATCTATGAATTTAGTGAAAGAATCTCACATACAAGCCATGCTTTTGACTTTGTGGACATTCCTGTTCCACCCCTTAGCTCAAACATCCATCCTTTATACATAAGAAGCAACTTAAGAGTATATCTCTGTAATAAGATCACACCAAGCCATATCAATACACTGTAGAGTCCACAAGTAAGAATGCAAGCAACTGTTGGAGCTAATTGTTCCCTGCAGCAAAAAACAAACAAACAGCAATTTAAACTTGGATAAAAGAAAATTCAATAATAAATTAATTACGTTCCAATTTCAATACCTTACTACAGTTCATCTTACCTTAATAACTAGGTCTCATACTACATAATACATACAAGATGTAAAAAGGCCTATTTATTTAAATCAATTTTTTTAAATTAAATTTCCTTTTGTTCTTGTGTAATTGAGCAGATCATTTCCTAAATATTTAGTTTTAACTAATTAACCTATTTTATACACAAGAAGAAATATGGAAAAGAGAATTTGCTGAGAATATCATCAAGTTAATAAATTATTGCAATATTCTATTTATAGGATATTTCTGGTTTCTATATAAACCTAATATATATAAAAGACATGATCCACCAAGCATTCAGTTACTAAACATAAGTACCAATTCTCCAAATTTAATCAAAACTTCATTTCAAATCAATAAATACAAGATAAAACAATAGTTTTAAATCTTTTTACAGTTTTAACATGTTTGAAATTTTGCCTACCCTGGTATCCATGACTCGAAAGAATTAATTAACCCACAGGACAGATCAATTCCAGCAAAATACAGAGATGTAACTATGGCATAAATAACAAAAAAACTTCTGAGGGATCCTGGATACACTCCATTATGGAAATTGTTCTGGAAAATGAAAATCAACCATGACCTACTAAACTGCTCAAGATCAGATTGGAAACTATTTTATCTACTGAAAAACAACTGTAAGAACAATTAAAAGGAAAGAAAGTTACATTAACTATATGAAAATACTGAAAAATATAAACTGACAAAAGAAAAAATATAGTTAAATCAGTTGTACCACAACAGGTAGCTATTTTTTTATTAACATGTTGTATGTGTGTGTACCTCAAAGGGTAGCTATGTTTTATTAACAAGTATGTATGTATACATGAATATTTAACTATGTTTTTATTGAGATGCATACATGTCAAAGTAAATTTACATACAACATCTAAAGAAACAC
This sequence comes from Carcinoscorpius rotundicauda, assembly GCA_011833715.1. Taxonomy (NCBI): domain Eukaryota; kingdom Metazoa; phylum Arthropoda; class Merostomata; order Xiphosura; family Limulidae; genus Carcinoscorpius; species Carcinoscorpius rotundicauda. The sequence goes on along the minus strand of CM022394.1, from coordinate 93,205,289 downwards.
ATATACATGTGTTTCTTTTCCTCTGACACTATTAAATAAACACCTAAAGGAACACGTAAACAACTTGTACATGTGCTTCTGTTCCTCAGCACTATTACACAAACATCTAAACACACAAATTAAGTACATTGTGTAAGGTAATACTCCTCGAAACAGGTATGGCCACAGCTAAGATATAGTAGCAGTTTCAATCTTAATTTAATTATCTTCCTCAATCTCTTGGCAAAAGTCCAAGCTTTTAAAGATAACATGTTCAATCTCACTTTATGTCAAAGGATCATGTTGTAAAACAAGGTCATTTAGTTTGAATGAATGCATTAACTTCATTTAACTCTGTAACTAGATGTAAACAATTTTTTATTTAATGATATAGATATAGACTGCCATTTTAGTGTTTGAAACCATTCTGCTGCGAGAACAAACATTTCTTGTAATTCAATTGAATTTACAACAACAACAATAGAGAGAACAAAATAAACTTATTCATTCTGTGCACAAGGTGAAAGGTAACTTTGTTAGTCATACACTAGCTGCAAAATAAGTAAGTATATAAATGGCACATAATACTGTACTGAGCTGAATCTGTATCCACACTGAAAAACTTGTGTTTAATGTAACATCATGTATATTAAGTGTATGTAAATAACTAATTTAAAAAAACAACTAGTAGTTGAATACTCAAATTACAACATTATTAAACCTACTACATAGTAAACATTTAATAGAGAAACACTACCTTCATATAAAAATGAATTTCTATCAGTATGGAATCATTCAGTAATTCTGTTATTCTTTATTTTCTGCACAAACTGAAAATTTAAACTAAATAATATTAATCTAAGATCTTTAAAACTTATGATGAAAGACTATTACTGTATAGTTTGTGATGTTGAAATATTTCATTAACAAAATTACTACATTTAACTTGCACACATCCTAACTTATAATTATTACATTTAACTTGCATACATCCTAACTTATAACTATTACATTTAACTTGCATACATCCTAAGTTATAAAAATATGAAAGAAAATGAAAATACCACACATGTGAACAATATTGCACTCACAACTGGGGTAATGGCATTGAGATATTCATTTGTTCCAACCAGAAGACAAATTCTTTACTTGTTGCTATATTACAAAACATTTTATTCAAATTTTAATATAAAGTATAATTATGTGGTTTGAAGGATGAGGAAAGGGAGATAAATGAAACATATGGTTTTGTTTGTTTGTTTGACTTAAAAAAACAAACAGAAATTAATATAAATGAATGTGTGATTTTTTGTTTGTTTTTTAAAACAAAGAAGGGAAATGTTAAGATTTGTGTGTCATGCACCTTGACATCACTCTCATGTTTTGTGACTGTGAGTCATGCACCTCGACATCACTCTCATGTTTTAATATACAAAAGTCATTACTCTCAAGATGAAAGTATTACTTGTTTAGCACTTATACAACATGACTCTTTAATTCCATGTCACATCAGTACTAGCATTAACCAATAAGAAGTTAAACTTACTCTAATTCTGGCAATTCTCTTTTTGAATGAGCGAACCCCACTTTGCCACACAAGATGAAGAACTTCTCTGTCATAATCTATGTTTACTCCTTCGTGTGTGATGGTAAAACTGAATGCTACAGCCTGATGAGCCTCTGCCATTGTTGATTACCTGCTGAACAATTGAAAACAATTATGACTTCAAGATCATTATGTTTACAAAAAAACACAGATCAAGGAAATGTTTTGGCCTTTGGAGTAAAATGATTTACAACATAAAAACTTAAAGAATAATAAAATTATTAAAAGCATTATAGAACAGAAGTTTCAAAACTGGGGACTGCAGACCAATGCGAGACTGCAACAGTGGTGGGGGAAGAGGGAGGTACAGTAAATACATAAAAAAACAGTTATGGAGAGTGGATCTTGGACATAACAATGAACATCCTGAAATTACATGCTGAAAAAGTTTGAGGACCTCTATCCAAGAAGTATACATACTGACAAAATATGAATTATAGATAATGAGGTCACACACACTTAAACATCTAAATAAATAAAGGTTTTAATGATACCTACAACAATCAGTTGTAAAAGCTTTAATTTTACTTCGACCATATAAAAACCTTTACAACAGCTTAATGTTTCATTACTAGTGGACTAGTGCAACACTCAATTTTTATTAAAAGAAAATAACTGTTGCAGATACATGTAGCTTTGCAGCTGTAGTTACAAATACATTTCTATTGCAAAATTTTGAGATAAAACCTTTGTGTAAACCTCACATTGTACACTATCAGTACTTTAAAGGTATATAAAACTTATGGCAAATGGAATAAATAAATATATCACTGAGTACTCTATATACAATATATATTTCAACAAAAAAAACATAATACATACGACTACTGTAGCTCAAATGATAACATAAGTAGGCTATCACAATTAACTCAAGGCCAATAGATCAACTCTGAATACAGGTAACACTTCAACTTTCACTAGTTTTTTCACTACATGTCATTTAGAAATTCTGTAAACTTACTAAAAAAACACAACTTAATAATTTGCAACTACAAAGTATATAGTTTGAAGGACATTTGAAAGAGCTCTGAATTAATATGAAAACTGTAAATGTCGTAAAGTGTTATAATATTGGAAAGAAACAAAATAATTAATTACACATTTTTCAACAACACTTAAGATACCTGACACAAACACTGAATATTAATTTGATCATTTAAATTTACCAATATCTTCTTAAAAAGTACAAGTTATGGACACCAATAAACTTTAACTGGACCAACAAAATGAACATATGTGTTCTTCATCATATCTATAAGACAAAATACTGTCAAATATATCAAAAAGGAAAGATTGTTTTACCTAATGCCTAAATAACATCTGTAGTTGATACTTCATATTATTAACACAGTATTAAATATTTAATCAGAGGATTTTCTTAAACACTATTGCTTCATATTGCTCATACTATGAAACACTATCAAATCATTTTTCACTTATTACATTCAAATAGCATAACAATGTACTAAGAGTTTAAGAAGGATTATAACAGATAAACTGTATGTGAATGATTAGATGGTAAACATCTGAGGAAATCAAACTGCAGCTTGAATGGCCAAATGTTGAAAGTTTGAGAGATTTACAAAAACTGTGGTATGGATAGATAGATAACAAGAGTCAGGGGAACTTATAACAGAAACTGGAGTTTGGATGGATGGATGGATGGATAGACAGAGGTCATAACAACCAACCTGAAATGTAACCTACTTTGTTTCAGTAATTACAGAACCCAGATGCTTATAAACCATAAATAATTTAATCTCAAATTGCCTTTGATAGCTATCATATGCATATAGCTTGTGGCATTAGCTTTCAGTAATTAAAAAACAATCAAAATTCAATAGCTTGCACACACACACACACACACACTATTAAGCACTTAAAATAATTTTACGTCTTACACATGTTTACAATGAACATAATTGAAATGTTTAAAAAGCTCCATCACTTGGAAAAATTATATCAGTTAGAAAAAATCAACTATGCAAGTCATTATATGTACGAATTGATATCCAGTCTCCAAGTCAAGGAGATATGTTTGGTAGGTTGAGTCTCCCACAAAGCTCTCTGGCACTTATTTTGTTCTAATTTGAAGCTGAGATGTATGGATCCCAAGCTGCTCATTGGCATGACCAAATTCGTGCATTTTCATGCTAAGAGCAAATGAAATTCCTGTCAAAAATTCCACATAAGATATGGAAGTGTCTGCACATTGCACACACTTTGATAGTCACATTAGTCTAAGCGTGATATCTTATAATACTCAGGTTGCATACTTCAACCACTAATTCACAAACAAATTTTAACTATCCCAAGAACATTTCAAACCTAATGCTGGACTTACTAAATCCACAAGCTCTTTACAAAGGGGCACAAATGATAACTTACATTTTAATTCCTATCTTCCCATACAATTCATCATACTAGGTACACCCGTACAATACAAACAAGCATAATATAAATAAAAAGCTTGAAAAATACAAAAAAAGTGCTAATAAAGCATGTAGCACATGTGAAGATACATAAAAAAGCAGATTTGTCCCTATCTATTCATTTTATGATCAGCAGAGACAGGCAGAATCCTCTTTAGCTTTACCCTGGTTGCCAAAGACTTACAAGTATAAAACCCATCAGGGTGTAGAAGGACTTAAAAGGAGAAAGAAAAAATCTTACAAATATTCCAATAACACCACTTTATGACATCCCCATGCCAGCAGCCAAAAATACCCGTTAAGGGAGCGATTATACCTGGTACATGAGGATAAATGCTTGAATGGTTGTCAAGAAATGTTATACCACTCTAATATCCTGGTTTAGTAATTGAAAAAGCCATTTGGGAAGAATGATAGAATAAATGAAAGTAGTTGAAAATGTTATCTGACCTAAACAACAGACAAAAGTTAGATCCAAATGAAGACCAGGTCAAAACAGGATATAGTTGACACATTTGGTAAAGTGGGAACAAACTCCTTGTAAGTTACTCCCCAGGCAACTTTAAATGTTAAATCACGATTAGCTTCGAAAAAATCTCAGTACATAATGTGGGGTAGAGGATGCCAAGAAAGGTAGCCAAAGAGGAAGATGCAGAGGTGGACTCACTTGAAAACACTGAAGAAGAAGAAAACATAGTTAGACTGGCCAATCTGAGGCTAACAACAACTCACAAGCAGAAAAATAAAGTACAGCCTTAACTCTGAATAACAAAAAATTTAGGGAAAAGCACAGAAGATTAAGCCTATTCAATCTGAATGGAATACATCTACCAGCTAAGTCTGAGGATAAGGAGCTGAAGACTCCAAAACTTGTAGCTGAAAACAAATGAGTAGCCAAAAGTGATCAATGGAGACCCAAACTGAAAGCAAGTCTATTGGAAAAACTGCACAATGGAAAATTTATTTGATTAGGAGAATGTGAAGGTTGAGATTGACAATCTAAGAAATTTATTGTCCAGAAAAAAAATGGAAACCAAAAGACTGATATGAGTAGAATAGCCCCCCCCCAAAAAAAAAAAAACAGTTTACAGAATACATTCCTTTTTGATAGTAAATTTGAGAGTCCACTGTGGAATTGATGAAATGTCTTGTGAGATCTAGACCCAGCTTTACTGTATGTTGGACAGCAAGGAAATCTAAATTATAGATGCAGAATGAAGATTCGTCATCCATTTATATGGCCTAGATTAACAAAACACCTCATCCCTGAATGGAAGTATCTGAGAAGTAATAAACTCATGACAGAGGAGCAATAGACATTTATGTACATGCATAAATTATAAAAGTATATATATAAAACACATACTAATGGTAGAGTTTATCCAAAGCAACCACTACTCTAAAATTAAGATACTGCTTTTGATGAAAGATAGGAAGATGCAGGGGATTGAAGTTTCAGATGCAGAAAACTGAAGGGAAAGCACATATCATTGTCACAAAAATTTAGATTTATCAATGAAAGCCCACAAATCAAAGGAAACAAATATATCCCTTGAAGTAAAAATCAAATTCCTGTTTCATAGACAAGAGAAGAATGAGAGGTCAATGAAAATGTATACAACCCATTTAAAGACACACAATGCTGATGCTAGATCAAAGGATATATCCCTGAACTGTGGAACCTGATTATTGTATACAAAACATAGCAAAAGGTAAAATGAATTCATTGTAAGAATATGAAGAAATTCCTCAGCAACCTCAAATCTGGACATTCACCAACCTGGTTAAGAATGCTAGCAAATGGTGAGAAAGAAGACCACTGTAGAATAGGAAAGATCACATAATGGGATAAGATAAGAGCAATGATTGCCTACCAATCCTCCCTTATCCCAGTCACAACAAATAAACAGGAAGAACATCCCAGAAGAACAGGATTAACTGTCACTATCACCTCCACAACCAGTAACTCTGAAAACTATGCAATGTAAATGAACATCCCACTGTTCAGGTAGAAATGAAAAAAACCACACACTAGTAAAATAATGGACAATTGAATGACAAGACTATTGATCTGCAGTTTAAAGAAAATTAGGTGTTCATCAATAGTGGTAACCTCACTCTGATCCCTAGGTACCACCATCTAGGCAGATACAGATGCAGTTGACATCAGTTGTCCCATATGGAAGGGCCCTGAAAATAAGGACTGAATCTATTCAGCTTCTGGAATCAAAGAAGATCTAGAGGTCAACAGCAACAACAAAGCAAATGGACAACATCAATTCATGACAGAAACACCTCTGAGATAATTGTAAACAACAAGCAATGAAGAAAAAAAGTCACTTGTAAAATACAGAGGCTACAGCAGGTAAACAAACTCCCTTTGCCAAGAAATCTGTACTGAAAGAACAGAAGCAGTCCAGCTATTTGACCAAAATAAAGTCTGAAAAAGACTTTATTCAAACACGAAGTGAAGATCAGTAATGGGTTTTTTTTTGAAGGAGGAGAAACATATCAAAACAGGAGTGAGAATTAAACAAGCACAAGAAAATGTGATTTTTTTCAAAGTGATTACATGACCCAACATGAAACCCCACATATCTAAAAACAAAACATACATTCACCTGTAGGTGGAAAGCTAAAGCAGGCTAACAGACAAACAAGGGTACAAGGTCTTTCTATACTATCATGTAATAAAACAGTAAATCTTCCAGCATGAACCAGAAATATAAGGAGAAAGAAAAAATAAACAGTCCTCTTCCCACCTACACATAAACCAGGTACAAGTAGATCAAAGTACACAATGGAAAGTCTCAAAATCTCACAAATACAAGTGACAAACTGATGAAAAGTAGATATTTGATACAAATTAGACTTATGAAAAGCTGACTTAATAAAAATAGATGTCAGAAAGAATCCAAATTCTATCCAGTATCAACAAAAAGGCAACTTCAAAAATCTTAGTAAAAATTTGTCTCCATCTCTCAACAGATCAAAACATGGATAGCCTCAACTGAAAGTGATCCCCCAACCACAGAGAGATGCTAGATAACAAAGAAAAAATGGTGGAGATCGAATTAGCCACCATGCCAACAACCATAATATGGGAATTCATACATACAAATACCATGTCCAATTTATTTAAAAAAAAAAAGAAATTATTATTATGTGGAAGTCCACAAGGTGGTGTAAAGATTATAATCCATAAAGATTATTCACAGAAAACTGTGAATAATGAACTGTCAAGAAAAAGATATTAAATAGTCTAACTAAGATACTTATAGATGGTACCAGGATAGAGGGCACACTGACATGAGTAGAAAGATATCCAAGTTAAATATTTTCAAGGGCAGATGAGTTGGATATAAAAGACTGGAGCATGCAAGACCAAGAATTCTGGAAAAAATTCAAGAGTATTGCTTCAGATAAAAACACAAATCACATGCTACAACATATCACACACAACAATAAAATTGCAAGGACGGACGTAGAGAAAGCTGACTATTACAAATCCTCTTTTAGCGATTTAAACTCAGTAGATTTCGACACACAACATCAACACCATGTCAACAACTTCATAAATACAAACCAAGCTTCATTCTCACCACAATTCCCTGGCAAGACACTAGAAGCATACTCAAGTTCAATCAATAGAAAAATAACCATAACCGAACTAAAAATTAATATCAAAAACTTGAAGAACCAGATATGACCAAATACCAAATATTATTCTGAAAAAAAGCTCCACTCTCCTACTACAACACCTCACAAACATCATGAACATTTCACTAGCAACCGGGTACTACCATGACCATGGAAAAAAGCCATCATAACAACGATCCCCAAGAAACAAACTAATAGAACAAATCCAGATAATTTCCGCCCCATCAGTCTGTTAAGTTGCCTTGGCAAACTGATGGAGAGAATTATCTCCAATTGTCTCCTCCATTTTTGCGAATCGAATAACATCCTTCCAGAATCTCAAAATGCCTCCAGAAAAAATAGACAAACAACAGATCACCTCACACGACTCACCGAATCAACAACAACAATCAAGTAACCATCGGGGTATTCCTAGATGTCAAAAAAGTTTTCGACAGTGTATGGCACAATGCCATCATATACAAACTAAATCACCTGCAAATAAATCCCACGATAGTCAAATGGATTTCAAATTTCTTAACCAATAGAACAGCACAAGTAAAAGTCAATAAAACTATATCCAAATCATTTAATATAATGGCAGGAGTGCCCCAAGGATCAGTCCTCTCTCCACTTCTATACATAATTTTCATCAGTGACATACCTTTTCCAAATCTAACATACACACACAATTCACAATACGCAGACGACATCGCAAATTGGAGCACCTCCAGAAACCCAGTAATGGCCATGTCTCGCGTACAAGAATCACTAAACAACGTCTCAACATGGAGCAACAAGTGGAGAGTCATGTTAAATCCAACAAAAACACAAGCAATCACCTTCTATAAGAAACTAAAGAAGCAAAGAAAAAATCTAGAAAAAATAAAACTATCACTTGGAAACACAACCATTAACATGAGCAAAAACATCACATTCCTTGGCATCACTTTCGACACAAAACTAACATGGAAAAAACATATAAACAATATACACTCATCAATCAGAAAAAGGATTTCATATCTAACGACTATAATTGGTAAACAATCGAAATGCGCACCAAACACCATTATACAAATATACAAGGCTTACATCCGTCCACTAATAGAGTACGGATGTCAAGTAACATACAACATGTCAAACAACACACTCCAGAAAATCCAAGTGCAACAAAACAGAATATTAAAATCTGCATTCAGCCTACCATCATTTACTCCAACAAATTATCTACACCAAATTAGCAATTTACCAACTATAAGAGATAGAATAACAGAACTTTCTCTCAAATATTATCTAAAAGCAGAAAATAGAAACAAACTAACGGCATCACAACACAAATTATCTAGTGCACCAACAAAATACATTTCACCTTACAACATATTTCAAGAATCACAATCTACTCAACAAAGAATCTAAATAAATAAAATCCATATCATTAACATGAATTCCTTTTTTTCAGATACAGGGCACATGACAGGCAAAACTTTCGGCGCCTGTCCTGTGAAAGTGGGTTTTCTCGGGGCACTCCCGTTTCCCCCCCACAAGAAAATCTTAAGGCATTGGATTTCTAGATCCCAGCCCAGGCAACTCTTTTGCCAGACCCTGAATCGTGCCATTTGATTTGATCTGGATTTGAATTATATTCATACTTACATCTGCTCAACTTCTTCCTTTTGAGACAGGTCCCGGCCTTTCTTTCCGCTGCTGCCTTTGCCTCCACCCAAGACAACATTTAGAGACATCTTCCACCCAAAAAGGTAAGAATAAGAATAATAATTTATTTATTTAAAGAAAAAACACCACTTAATCTTAATAACAATCCACGAAAGGGGACGAAGAGGAACCACAACGTTCCTGAACACCCTGGTTGGAGGAGAGAACTCTTCTGATTTCTCTCTCTCTAAACTTAACCCCTGCCACGTTAGTTTAGTTTAATTTAGACCATGCTCAGACAGGCAAAGCCAAAGTCAAAGAATATCTAACTACAGCATCAGCAAACAGTAAATGTATTCTGGAAAAAAAAAAATCACTCATAAACTTTGTGACAGTAAATACATTGTAAGAGTGGCAATCAAATTACACTCTTCAATTTAAGCAGCTTTAGAATTGGCATAGGATGCTTTCAACCAGCCATCTTACCTTTAATCCCAAGGACCATACAATTCATATCAACCAGCAATAAACAACAACAAAAATATTGTTTTAAGGTCTCGGGGACTATACAATTCACATCAACCAATAACAAAGAACAAATAAAAAGTGTGTAAATATAGTTAAACATCAAGCAGTTTTCACTGTAAAACCAGTTGGCTACAACAGCCTTCTAATATAATGTTTTGTATGCAAGAATTGTAATATTGAACAAAATTAAAATGATGATAGTCCTTTTAAATATTTTCATAAAATTTAGTTCAGTTTACTTCTTTTTTCATTCTGACTGTTCATTTTTAGAAGTCAGTATATAAATGCAGAATTGTTTGCTGTCACTGCAAGAAGAACATTCAGATCAGTGTTTAAAAAGTTATTACAAACATAACAAATACTTTGTCAGTCATCTATAAAAAGCAATACATGTACTATTACATACATCTATAAAACATATAAGCAACTTTAACACGGCATTTTAGTTTGTTTTGTTTTGAATTTCACGCAAAGCTACATGAAAAATATCTGTCCTAGCCATTCCTAATTTAGTAGTGTAAGACCAGAAGGAAAGCAGCTAGTCATCACCACCCATAGCCAACTTTTGGGCTACTCTTTTACCAACAAATAGTGGGATTGACCATCACGTTATAATGCTCCCATGGTTGAAAGGGCAAGCATGTTTGGTATGATGGGGCTTTGAACAAGAGACCCTTGGATTATGAGTTGAGCACCTTAACTGCCTGGCCATGCCAGGCCTTAACATATTGATGTAATGATAACAAGTTAACAATGAACTGAATATATAAAATTATTTCAAGCCAGCTTGAATATTTCAAGATATAAAAGATATTAACAAAAGCATGTTGGTACTGACTGAAATAACAGCTGAATAAAGAATAAAACTTAAAGATATTTCAAGGTAGTTCCTAACTAGAATTTAAAACAAGAAATATTATTTGTTCCAATTCTTATCATATATCGTATCGCCATGCTTCGCTAAGTGTTCCAGTCCTTACACTGTATTTATACAACTGGTAACGAAGTTTTGCTGACACGTTTCTTCTCTTTGAGTTGTTCCATTTTGAACACCGTCAAAAGTTTTGAATTACTCTATTTTACGGAATATGTAATATTATATACCCACAAAACTGTTACGTTTTACGTATTATATTAATTCGTCAGAGCCAAAAGAAAAAAGTTTAATTTTGTCACTGGCTAAAAGCTCTCCAACATTGAATTAGTAGCTTCGACACTTGTTTACTTAATGTATACGATGCGTGATAAATTATTTTAACTTATTTTTGCTCAAGCGCCCGCGCAGCTCTCACAAATTACGTAACTGCGTTACACTGGGCAAGATTTAATTACGTCACCCATCAAGCACATGCTAGCATATTCATGAGCTATACGTAAAGATTGTTTATTTTACTTTCAAAATTTTCTAGGAGAATAAACATGGGAACGTGTAGCATTTGTGCCAAATAGGAATATTCTTCTATCGAAATGTAATTTTCCATTAAAGAGTTATGTAACTTCTTGAAAAGTCATTCCTTTGCGATATGTAGGGTATATCCTTAGAATTAATAAACTTTTCTTGTTTATGGAGTAATATTACACAGAAAATAGAAAAACTATACGTAAATACTATCTAAAGTTGGCGTTGCTTACAACTACCAGTCGCGCCAAACATGCTTGCCCTTTCAGCCTTGGGGGCGTTATAATGTGACGGTCAATCCCACTATTCGTTGGTAAGAGACTAACCCAAAAGTTGGCGGTGAGTGGTGATGACTAGTTGCCTTCTCTCTAGTCTTACATTGTTAAATTAGGGACGACTAGCACAGATAGCCCTCGAGTAGCTTTGTGCGAAATTCCAAAAAACAAACAAACAAGCTTAGAACTAAAAACCATTTCATTTCCTTAGATTACTAATGCTCTTTATTTCTGAAAATTCCTTCTGTATAATTATACTAAACACGCTGTAATAAATTTTGTTATTTTTCGCTCCAGTACCACTCAGCTAATGTTGCATCACATCAGATGCCCGGCATGGCCAAGCGTGTTAAAGCGTTTGACTCGTAATCCGAGGGTCGGGGGTTCGAATCCAAGTTGCAACAAACATGCTCGCCCTTTCAGCCGTGGGGGCGTTATAATGTGACAGACAATCTCACTATTCGTTGGTAAAATAGTAGCCAAAGAGTTGGCGGTGGGTGGTAATAACCAGCTGCCTTCCCTCTAGTCTATATTTGGGACGGCTATCGCAGATAGCCCTTGAGTAGCTTTGTGCGAAATTCAAAAACAAACTAAAAAGCATCACGCTAGAAGAAGCATATGTTAAGCACAAGGCATTCCAAAGTAGCAAAAACAATATTCCTTCGCTGATAAAATAATTCTAACAGCTCAGCCAGTGCCCGAAACGATCGTTTGAAACTTGGACAAAAATTACGATTTTTGCAAGCGCTTAAAGTTTTAAAAAACTGTTACTATTCTGAGTAAACTGGAACGTTTATTAGCTTTATCTACACAAGGGTGATCAACGTAACGCCATTCCTCAACTTGAAATGATAAACCAGAGAGCAGACTGCTATTCAGCAGTCTTCACCGCTAGCTCTTGTGATCCTTTTCTTTGGCTCTGTACTCTTGTTTTTAGTGCACCAAAGGTCCCCTCAGATTCACAGTCGGAGCTCGCTAATCAACAGGTCATTCCTGGTCTTATCTAAAAACAATACCAATTACAAGTAAAGCGTGTCAGAGCAGATAGGAAGTGATTTGCTTTGTTTTTTGGTTTATTTATTTGTTTTTTGTATATATTTTTTTCAAAACAAAGTCACACAAAAGTTATTTACGCTGCATCCGCCACTGGAAACGAAACACGAACTTAACTACTACAGGACATCAAGCTTACAAGTGAAAAAAAAATCAGAACCAAATAAATGCAAATATTTGAAAAGACAAAAAAATTCAAACCAATTACAAATTTAGATCGTTAAATCTCCAGTTGTCGATTCCCGTGGTGAACACAGTGGATAGCCTAATGTGACTTTGCGCTAGAACAAAAACTATGATTAATAATGTATTCAATGTAGAAAGAGTTAATAGAGTACAGCGGTAAGTCTTAAGTCTTCAGATTTACAACCCTAAAATCAGGAGTTCGATTCCCCTCGATGGACTCAGCAGATAGACCAATGTGGCTTTGCTATATAAAAACAAAAACATTTAATAGATTAACCTAATCCGGGAATCTAATTTGTTTTAATTCAAATGCAGTTGATTGCAAAATTCAATCCCATAATGATCGATCATTTTAATACATTGGATCATAAACCACGAAACAAGCCCGGAAGTACAGAAAGAACTAACACACGTGTTCTGTACAGAAGTTGTCCTAAAATGTAGATGAATAGTGATCCATACACTGACCTAACTCGTGACGAGTCGTCTACAATTCTCCTGAAGAAATAGGAGACTTTGAGACTCTTTGATCCAAACCCATAGACGTTGTTCATGTGTCGGGAGTGTAATACGAGACAACTCATGTTCTCCAGCTAAAATAGTGTGACAAAAAGATTTTTTACAGAATGTTCTAGAAGAACCTGTATAAAAAATCAAGCAAATGAAATAAAGTAAATCGTCACACTTTAATAATTATATAGAAATAGTGTAGCTTAGAAAATCTGTAATTCTAAATAGATAAAGCAAAAGTCAAACTTTCTTACCAAATTTATGTTCTGAAAGATGCCCACAATTAAATACCTTGGAAGCAGAATCAACCCGACCTGAAATGTATCACGTACATTTAGGCAGGCGGTAGATTCTTTGGACGTAATTGGAGGAACGGGGAGGATAAAGTGGTACATTCAACGTTTACATAGGGCGGGAAAACACTTCCAGTTGCTTAAGGGTGACCCCTTTTTTTTTCGGCAGCGGTCCTTAATAGAATTCTGTGATCTTTAACACTGAAGCCACAGTCGCTGTTTAACTCGTTCCCTAAAGAATTACTTCAGTATGTTCTAGTAGTTTGAAGTAGGCCATGGATAAGCTATCACTTCAGATAAAATGCCATGACTAAAATGTTGTTTCTGACACTAAACACCTGCCAATAAGGAACTGCTTTTCTTTACATAAAATTCAAGTACGCTGTGTAGCAAACTGCAAAAAGTGTGTTATGCAAAGTTTATTTGCCATCTAACGAACAAACGTACATGAGGTAAACATACAGTTTAGAAACTGCTTGAACAAGCAATGAAAAATGTACAACGTTTCGGAAAGCTTGTCACATCATTCACAAGATATAACCTTTTACAACCCATTCAAGCTGAATTCAAACTTTGTGTTCCAAAACGTAAGTTCTTCATTGTCAACTTTGAGTTCCACGTAACAAACCCAAACAAGCTCAGAGACCTACTTAAACCTAATAGGTCAAAAAAAGGATTTCCTTCTTATGTGGTAGTTACAGTTAATTGAAGAAAGATTAAGGAAAATATTTTCATAAACTTTTAAATGACAAGTTCTGGCTCTAAGAGTTTCATCTTAAACGTTTGTTAAAGGCCAGATGATTAATGCACTCAACTCGTAATCCGAGGGTCACGGGTTCGAATCCCTGTCACACCAAACATACTCGTGGGTGCGTTATAATATAACGGTCAATCCCACTATTCGTTGGTAAAAGAGTAGCCCAAGAGTTGGCGATGGGTGGTGATGACGAGCTGCCTTTCCTTTAGTCTTACACTGTTAAATTAGGGACGGCTAGCACAGATAGTCCTCGTGTAGCTTTGCACTAAATTCAAAAATAAAACAAACAAAATAAAGTTTGATGAATGAATCGGTTTGAATGGGCCAAAGAGTTTCACGTGTTTAAATTATACATAAACAAAAATAAAAGTTATACGTGAGTTACAAGTTTTTTTCAAACAAATACTTGTATTTCTAGGCTACACAATAAATTTCCGGTCGCACCAAACATGCTCGCCCTCCCACCCGTGGGAGCTACTCAAGGGCAATCTGCACTAGCCGTCCCTAATTTAGACTAGGGGGAAGGCAGATAGTCATGACTACCCACCGCCAACTTTTGGGCTACACTTTTACCAAGGAATAGTGAGAATAACCGTCAGATTATAACGCCCCCACGGCTGAAAGGGCGAGCATCTTTGATGCAACAGGGATTCAAAACCGCGACCCTCGGGTTACGAGTCAAACGCCTTGACCCACCTGGCCATGCCGGACCTCCTTTAAAAACATTTCAAAGATCCATGAGTGCCTAATATCAACACTCAGCATGTATATGATACACACAGTAGTGTAAAATTATAAACTTTTATGAACTCTTAGGATGTAAAAATGTATTCTCAAGATGGCTGATATGGGTATTAGCACTTTAGTTAAAATAAAGTACAGGATAACGTTTCGACTTTTCAGGTAATCTTCATGTTAACAAAGATAGTTTGCAACTATTAGATGTTACACACTATTTATTATCATGGTCATTTATTCGAAGAACCTCAGTTTTAATTTGTGTGTGTGGCAGTGGGTATTTGAAATTACGTGAGAATATCCTATATATTTCCAATTTATTGATTACAATTTATATCCCATACGATTTCAAACAAATGTAATGCACTCTAATGACATCCAACAAAAGTTGGATTTTCTTTTTTAATCGAAACAGACTTTGAACTGGACTAAAATCGTCTATGTTTTTCACAAATCCTTTTTTTTTTTTTTTAGGCCTTATTAAGGATTTTATCGGGTTAAAGATCACACAATCCAAAAATGAGTATATATGAACCTTTGTTTGGTCATTTTTAAAGCAATCAAGATTACAATTGACATAAATATAAATGTTCATGCACCTAACCTGCTGACGTACAAAAATATTGAATTTTGAGTCGTTTTAAAAGAAAAGACGAGTCAGATTTCACAAAAAAAACAACAACATAATTTTATGAGGTTTTAGTCAATTACTCGGCCATATTTCTACCAATTTACATTGATATAAAGATATCTTCTTGAAGGTCCCAAGTAGTGATAGACTGTATTCGATTTTTCTGATGTCAAAACTAATCATGTTGGAATTGCGTGAAGACATGATGCATTCGTAAATTTTTTTTTTCAATTATTTACTCATTTTTTCATGCATTTAACACCAAAAATGCTTTTACAAACACTTTTTTGTCTTATTGAAATATTCTACACAAACAGATAAAAATGCTGATTGAACATAACTATCGATTAAAAAATTTGAATATTTAAAAATTCAAGAGATTTATACAACCTACCGAATGTAATGTTGGTAATTAGTAACATTAGCTCAAATTTATACTGGTATACCGACTGAATGCTATACGTAATGCAAAAATTAAATCTTCAACCTTAAATCTTGGCATATCTAAAGCAGTACAGAAAGTTATATGCTGTTAGTAATCCTCGTACGCATCAACCACCGTATTTAAGAGGCTTAAAGACAAAAAGGACTAGAAGGAACTTCACAGTAACCAATCTCTACTTCACACTGGCTTACATTACCAAGTGTGAAGAAGAGTGTCGTCCAAATACGATTATATAACTATCTTAACTAACTAAACGAAAGATTTTGAAATGAGGCAAAATACCGTATATTAACGCCTTGTAAGATGCTACATCGTGAAAAGACGCACCTTAATTTTGAAAAGACAATTCTAAGAAAAAAATATTTTGACTCAGAAGCCAACACCTTGATGTAATCTTGACTTTTTTCAATATACTGAATAAATACAGTCAAATACATCATATTCTTCACAGAATATCGACAATATTAGTTAAATTGAATGTTTTATGCTGTTGAAAATACTTGTAATTGAGAAAAATGATATTACGATTTGTATGAGAGGCCGTTTTGAGTAAATCCTAAGCTAGCCTCTTGTCTTAACCCATCACTTTTGTCTTGGAGATACATTGGGGTTTTTCAAGGTATTTTTAAAGGAAAAAGAGCGTCTTATAAGGCGTAAAATACGGTAACTAAAAATGGAGTTTTTGGATGTCCTACTCGATTACGACAAATAACCACCACTACGAAAATGTTTACTCGCAATATGTCATATGATGGACACTTTAAATATTGACCTGTGAAGTGGGCATACCGTAGTGGCTACCGTGCTATACTGTTATTATTTGTTTGAGGTTAAACAAAAAGTTACATAGTAGACTATCCACGTTCCGTCTTCAAATGGTATCAAAACCCGATTTCTAGCTTTGTAAATGCGTAGACAAACCGCTTTGTCACTGGTGAAGGAGGGGGACACTGTACTGTGAAACCGAGGGTCCACGGTTCGTATCACTTTCCCGCAAAACTGAGTGTGTCAAACTCCACTATTAAGTTATAGTAGCCTACTAGGTAGCGCTAGAATGCGTTGACTTTCCCTCTAGTCTATCTAACAGTCGAAAATTAGGAGCTTTGTGTAGCTTTGCGCAGCTATCCGAAACAAACAAACCAAAGCCTTATTGTTCAACTAGGCCAAAGCTCACCAAGATAATCACAACATGGCTGGACCTCTCTGTACTTTCTTATATTTCACAAAGTAACAACGCTAGACTTACTTTTACATTTCTACCTACACTAGCTGGTTTGTAAGACGTTTATCTAATTCCATTTAATTACATTGGCTAATTAGCTTGCACAGCAAGCAGCTTTTCAGTGTTACTTTGAAAATTATTTCTTTGCTCACTTTCCTTTATTCATTGACGTTGTGCGTTTTTTCACACTTGACATGAAATCATAAAACACGCTTGAAATGTCATCAAAACATGGTGAGGTCTTTAAGTTGTAGAGGTCGCTGAATCCGATAAATCTAGCATCGAATTTTATGTTTCTTGCCGGTGTTCTCAAAAGGTGGTGGTATCTAATGTGGAACACGTGCTAGGGTATCACGGCCCTAATCGGCTTTGTTTTAATAGATGGACTCCCTTGAAAGCAGTTAGAAACAATGGTTAAGCAACATTGATATCTCTGAATCATAAGGGAACCTTTTAATCCCAGATCAAAGTATAGATATTTTATGTTGGTTAGTATAAATAACCAATACCTTTACTAAGTTTTGCTGAAACTATATTTGCTATTAAATACTGGATTGTAATAAAAAAATACATTTCCTTTTCAATAATTGAAAACTGGATTTCTTTGTTTGGAATCAAGTACAAAGCTATACAATGAACTATCCGTGCTCTGCCCACCATGGGTATCAAAATCTAGTTTCTAGTGGTGTTAGTCCACAAACATACATACCACTGGGTGGCTTAAATAATGAAATTAATTAAGTATAATTCTGTTAATGGTTAGGTTAGTTATTAACATACTGACTTTGAGAAAGCCTTATGTATTCACCTGGATTATTTCACAATATATAAAAATAGAGAAAGCACAATTATCATAACAAGCTTCCTTTTAGAGGAAAATAAATATCATACATGAAAGAAAACCCTTTGAAAACCCACTTTCTAACTTTACAGTAGACTTTTTAATACATAAAGTACAGTTATCAAAAATAAAAGTGCACAGAGAGAAACGTAAGTCAGAGAATATACACTGAAACTGAATCTACTTTTGACTTTCCAGATTCTGTACTCAACACTGATGGATTAGAACACTGAACAGATTTCTCTTTTAAAAGTAATATCACCCTGCTGGAGGTTATATAAAGCCTACTGAAGTTTTAAGACCCAAGTCACAGAGTTGTTTGAAGATAGAACCTATCGATAATAGGCCACAGTGGACAAAACACAGTTATGTTTCAACACAACACTTCACATGAAAAAAATGTTTTCCACAAAAAATAAATTTTGCACAGTTCATGTTTTCATTGAAGTACAATCAAATATTAAAAACAGTTTTTAGTGCAAGGTGTAAAACTGGTGAGAAAATTGCAAGTATTTATGCAATAATGTGAACATAAAAGTAGGTCTAGTAACTTTTCCAGCATAAAAGAAAATTTGTTAATAAGGGTGTCTTGTGTTGTACTACTACATTATAGAAATAACTGTATACTATTTGATTCATTCAAATATTATGCTTTGGAAAATACATTATCATGGTGATGTGAGAACAACTTATCTTGATAGTAACAGAAATACTATTCTTTACTTTGGTTACCAAACATTAATAGAAGAACAGAATATAAAAATAATACAAATAGAGCTACATTTTCATAACTATCAATGTTAAAACAAACATTTCTTTTTCAAATTCCAGGTAAACAGATATATACAATGATTTTTTTTCCTAGTAACAGAAGAGTTACTTGCCAATTCAGTTACTATAAATCATTAGAAGCACATGACACAAAAATAACACAAACAAATACAATTACACATCATTAGATACTGACATTAAATGTACGCCTTTTTCTCAATCTGTAATAAATTAAATATAATGTGTACTCAAGGGTCAAGCTTAACTAAGGATATAGTTGTACTAGCCTAGGATTTATTGGATTATTAATTAATTTCTATCCAAGTTATTTGGTTTCTGAAATTAATGTTTTGTATTTCAAATGTATGTAAGAGTTTTTTTGAGTCATTTTAAGGAAAGAATAGATGATTTGCAATAATATTAACTTCCATGTATTGTTGTTACTTTGTCAACTGTCCATTGTTTATATACCTACAAAACATGTTTAAAGTATAAAACAGAATAAACAACTCTATTTTTCTTATTTGTGATGCATCTGTGGCACATGAGTGACACAATGAGTGACAAATAAACTCAGAGCAGGCAAGTTTTAAAAAATATGTTACAAGTAACCTGCATATGTACGAATGACTTCAATACAGTGTGCTATAAGGCTGTAATCTGATCTTTATACTTTCTGACAGTGAACTCAGTACTAATCCAAATGGTTAAGAGCTGCCACCTGGTAAGCTATGTTAACAACTTTCTTACGACTCCAGTTGCTCCAGTAACTGCTTGTAATAGTGTGATTGACTAAACTTTTCCATATGACAGTATTTTTCCCTTTCAGGAATGCTGGATACTTTCAGACAAAGCTAGGAGTCCAATAAAATTCCTAATTAATATGGCATACCATTATCCTTCAGATAAGATTAGGTTTTTCTCATCTTTGATGTACCAATGTGCAATGAACATAAAGGTATGATTTTATCACTGTGGTAGATAAGTTTATAAAAGAAGCAAGCATTGTACACAATGGCAAGTTTATACAAATGGGTATTTAAGTACTCACTGCTTACAAACATGGCTGTAATAAAGAATATTAGCTTGTTAAAAATATAGTTTTAACAGCAGTGTCAGTATAACTGAAGGTTATATTAGTTTGTAACTTCCAGTTCATCTGTCTCTTTTGAATTTCTATCAGTTAATATTCAGTGTAAAAAAATCGTTTTTTCTTGCACCCTGAAGCATAACTGATAATGAAAACAGAAATGCAGCTGCTATGATTGGCAGCCACAGGTAATGAGAATTTTGATACCAACCAATATATTAACTGCACCATCTAATTATATTCTAAAACGTCAACTAGTTAAACATCTTTCTATTAGAGTTTAAATACTAAAAATAATAAGAAAAGTTATAATGGTTTAAAACCTTACAAAACTTTTAAAAGTTCACCATTTGGAACAATGACCTATAGGTTCAAAGACTGTTCTATATATTTACAAAGGCAGCTAGCTGACTCAAACGTGAGTTGGCTACAAGCCAATGAAAACATGTTACGTTCACTACCTAGTGTAATATTTGAACTCTTAATACTTTGCTAAATGTTTAATTTATAATCATTTTTACTTTGATTTCTATTTCTGTAACGATATTCCGACCAAATTTGGTGCCAATTGTGGGGACACAACAGTATACTATACTCAATGCAACTGAGAAATTATAGTAAAATTTAGTACAGTATAAGTTACATACTGTAGTAAAATTTAGAATACAAGTTATAATTTATAACTTACATGCATTGGCACGTGTATTTTAAGTTTAATTGGCCTTTACTGTTATATAATAATGAATGTTAACGTACATACAATGTGAAAACTATTTAATTTTAAATGATAATATTAACATACTAATTAACAGTAAACACTGCAGTTGCAAAGGGCTCGTTGGAATACGTAGTTTTCGATACAAAATATACAAGTAGTAAGTTATAAAAGATTAATACACGTACAGTAAGTAATCGTATAAAATAATACTACAATGCACTACACTTCTTAAATTAAAACAATCGCGTTTGTTTAAAGTCTAAGTTAATCTTTCAATTTATCATGACATTTAAATAACGTTATGTTTTGTTGTTGTTTTTTCACATAACACACATATTGTTTTAAAACTCGGTACATGTAAACGCACATATCTTTTAAATATACATTTTTAAAGTCACTCACTCCGTTGTTTTAAAGATGTCTTGTCGCAGTCTACTTACTGTCTTTCCCGATATGTTCCTATAAGTACATACTATTTTACATACGACTCTAAGTGGGTCGCTACTGATATTAACTAATTTGTTATTTTACTAGAACAAATTATAAATATACACAACCACCTATAGGTGTCACTAATGCAAGTATCATGTCTTGCTATGATGAAAAATTATTATTTGTATTCTTTTATTAAGCAGTTGCAAATATATAAATAACTCATTATATGTACTTTATATTTAGAATAATTGAAAAGTATAGTACCCAAAAGAAGTCGTCTCATTCATAATTGTAGTTAACTTTCTGCGAAAACTTGTAATCTATTTTAATACCTAACTTTTTTTTTATTGAATTTTGCTCAAAAGGTTCTCTAAAGTTTTTCGTGATTATTGTCTCTAAGTTTGAAATTGCCCCCCAGTGGCTCAATGGTATGTCTGCAGACTTACACGCTAAAATCCGGGTTTCGATACCCGTGATGGGCAAAGCAAAGATAGCCCATTGTGTAGTTTTGTGCTTAATTCAAAACAACAACAACAAAAAAGTGTGAAATCATAGACTATACGAAAAGTAGCTAGCAAGCATTACTCGTTGCCAATTCTTTGATAACTCTTCAGGCGAAATTGATGTTCAATGGTGGGACATGATCCATAAATTGCGAGATGAGCGCCTGAAGCGCCAAGCAATGCCACATATAACACGGTTTAATAACAAATAATAATAATTTTGTAATATTTCCTTAAAGCAAAGCTGTTTGTTTGTTTGTTTTTTTGGAATTTCGCACAAAGCTACTCGAGGGCTATCTGTGCTAGCCGTTCCTAATTTAGCAGTGTAAGACTAGAGGGAAGGCAGCTAGTCATCACCACCCACCGCCAACTCTTGGGCTACTCTTTTACCAACGAATAGTGGGATTGACCGTCACATTATACACCCCCACGGCTGGGAGGGCGAGCATGTTTTAGCGCGACGTGGGCGCGAACCCGCGACCCTCGGATTACGAGTGCACGCCTTAACGCGCTCGGCCATGCCAGGCAAAGCCAAAGCTAAAGCCGTCAAAATAAATCTACTAATATAACACTAAGCTTTATCTATTCTAAAACTGTGCACAAACCTTCACATTTAAATTCAGCTGTGAGCACACTTCATTTCAACGTATGTAAATAAATGACAGGTGTAAAAATAGTTTAGCAGACACTTTGTAAAACAACACATTGAAAGCTTATCAAAACATTTTAACAGGTCTAATATTAGATCGTAAGATAATTATAATTTTATTTCATGACAGTATAAAGTACGTTAAAGTTTTAGCCCAAACTGTTTGTTTTGTTTGTTTATTTTTTGAATTTTGTGCAAAGCGACTCAAGGGCTATCTGCGCTAGCCGTCCCTAATTTAGCAGTGTAAGACTAGATGGAAGGCGG
Organism: Carcinoscorpius rotundicauda; assembly: GCA_011833715.1. Lineage (NCBI taxonomy): Eukaryota > Metazoa > Arthropoda > Merostomata > Xiphosura > Limulidae > Carcinoscorpius > Carcinoscorpius rotundicauda. The sequence goes on along the minus strand of CM022394.1, from coordinate 93,182,672 downwards.
CTAGTTATCAACATTCACTGCCAACTCTTGGCAATGATTACTTTTTGGCCTTAGCCCAAACTAGAGCGAAAAACCTACACAAGTTACAGTGTTAATTTATATCTAGGCTCGGCATGGTCAGGTGAATTAAGGCGATCATCTCGTAATCTGAGAATCGCAAGTTCTAATCCTCGTTACATCAAACATGCTTGCCATTTCAGCCATGAAGGTATTATAATGTACAATCAATCGTACTGTTCGTTAGTAAAAGAGTTACCAAAGAGTTGGTGGTGGGTAGTGATGACTAACCATCTTCTCGCTAGTCTTACACTGCTAAATTAGGGACGGCTAGCGCAGATACTCTTTGTATAGCTTTGCGCGAAATTCAAACCAAACCATGTTCAACCTAGTGAGTGAGTCATTGCCCTGAGAAGGACCAAATACATAAACAGTCCAAAAATAAGTTCAGGAAGGAGGAAAAGGTCAAAGAGAACCTGAACCTCCTTGGCAAAATACCCAAATACCTAAACTAAACTAAACTAACGTGGCAGGGTTCAGTTTAGAGAGAGAGAAATCAGAAGAGTTCTCTCTCCAACTGGGGTGTTCAGGAACATTGTGGTTCCTCTTCGTCCCCTTTTGTGGATTGTTATTAAGATTAAATGGTGGTTTATATATATATATATATATATATTGTAATTATTATTCTTGACTATTTGGGTGGAGGATGTCTCTTCTAAATGTTGTCTTGGATGGAGGCAAAGGCAGCAGCGGAAAGGAAGCCCGGGAACTGTCCCGAAAGGAAGAGGTTGAGCAGGTGTGAACATGAATATTGTTCAAATCCAGATCAAAATAAAAAAAAATAAAAATAAAACAATTCAAACGGCACTGTTCAGGGTCTGGCAAAAGAGAGGCCTGGGCTGGGATCTATAAATCCAATGCCTGAAGATTTTTGGTGTGGGGGAAACGGGAGTGCCCCGAGAAAACCCACTTTCACAGGACAGGCCCCGAAAGTTTTGCCTGTCGTGTGCCCTGTGTCTGAAAAGAAAGGAAAGAAAGAAAGGGGGAAAAAAAGAATTCGTGTTAGTGACGTTGATTGTATTTGTTTAGGTTCTTTGTTAAGTAGAATGTGATTCTTGAAATATGTTGTAGGGTGAAATGTATTTTGTTGGTGCACTTGATAATTTGTGTAGTGATGCCGCTAGTTTGTTTCTTTTTTCTGCTTTAAGATAATATTTGAGAGAGAGTTCTGTTATTCTATCTCTTATCGTTGGTAAATTACTAATTTTGGTGTAGATAGTTTGTTGGCGTAAATAACGGTAGGCCAAATGCGGATTTTAATATTCTGTTTTGCTGTATTTGGATTTTCTGGAGAGTGTTATTTGACATGTTGTATGTTACTTGACATCCGTACTCTATTAGTGGACGGATGTAAGCCTTGTATATTTGTATAATGGTGTTCGGTACCCGAATACCATTGATCCAAGTGAGTTATAGTTGGCCCGTCGCATTTGCCTAGGGAACCTAATGATGTCGCGTGATTAGTCACCCTCAAAACAATATTGGTGCGACATAAACGATATTGGAGAATACTGCTTTCGATTATTTTTATACAATGTACGGTTTTGCAACAGCGTTTTGTCGGATACATGACTACATTTTTATTGCCAATGATGTCATAATATGAAATAATTTTATTTTGTTGTATTAAAACTTGGCATAAATTGTTTATTTCGTCACTTTAGCACTTAACTCCAACTTTGTGCACATTACTACAGATATGAGATGATATTAAGCTTGAAGGCATAAACAAATGTTACTTGTTTATCATTTCAACTTTATGGCATAAAACACGTTTTTGTATTTATGTTACGCTCGATATTACGTTGCTTTGTGTGGTAATGAAATTCCAGGATGAAACATGAAAAACTAATTAGATTATTAGTAAATATTGACAATAATTTTTCAAAGGATTATAATTAATCTTCTAGATGTAAATAAAATAATATATACAGACAAATAAACAGGACTGCTTGAGCGCTTTAAAACTTGTGATTGGTTAACACTTAACTTGAATGAACCATGCGTGGGATGTTTGAATCTAGCTGGTTTGAGGCGTGGTTTCTACCATTTTAAACTAATATTTTAGTACTAACTTTAAGTTAACGTTGAAAGTACATGTACAATATAAGAACAATGTGAGTTACTGGTTGGCGTATTTAATTATTTTTGCTTCTGTATGGATTATTTAGTTTGAATTTTAACCATAATTTTTTTGAAATTTAAAATCATTTGCTAATTTGTGACTGATAAGACTAAGAGTTACAAACTAACATTGAAAATGTTATAAGTATAGTAATTAATAATAATGTAGGTTAATAATACCTGGACAGCGAATAACAGTTAACATTATCAAGTTATACCAACAATATAGTGAGCAGTATGCCATGATTGTGAAATGTAAGAAATAATGCATCGGTTTTAAATATGAAATCATTGCTCTTCTTCGTCATAATTCTGCTTCTATCTCAACGTGTTTTCATAATTTATTATTATTTTTAACTTGCATGATAATTTGTTGCTACCAGTAGTAGGCGTTTGGGATAACATTACTAGTACTAACACGTAATAAGAGTGTTACTGTTACTAGTTGTATTAGTACTAAAGTCTGTCTTACTTTTAGTAAAAGGTAAATAAAAAAACAAAAATTTAAAACGAATAATCAGTAATTTAGCCTATATTTATAAATTCTAGACTGAACAGCTGGACATGTAACTTTTTTTATTGTACTAAGTTACCCTGTATCTAAGTAAGTGAATCAGAGAAAAAAAAAATTATTTGGACTTCACATGTCAATTGCCATAGGGTTATTATTTAAGAAAAGTGAAAGCCCACTGTATATAGTTGGACAAGACCAAGCCTCTTTGTTATAACTTTACTGAAAAGTATAGCTACAGTAACATTATTTTTGGTGCATATAACCTAAAAACCTACAACTTGTGTGAAATTATAGGACCTCATCTTTCAGGATGCATGTACACTATCTAGTTTACTTCTAAGAGTAAAATAATACTGAAGCATTTGAGGGGAAGCCATAAGAAAATTGACCATATTGTTAAGCCATGATAGTTTTAATTAATTGTTTAAGATTTATTAACTTTATCATGAAACCAATGTTTATCAAAGAAAATGTTTGAGAACAAATTATTTATAAAATAAGAACAACAAATTCAGAGCTGACTTTATATGATCCAACTCATCATCTGTCTCCTTGCTTTTCTAGTGTCCTGAGAATAGACTAAATGATAGAATAGCAATCATTCTCTTAAAGTAACTTCTATGACCACCACAAAGAAACAAAAAAAAAAAAACAATACAAAGTCAGATGAATCCCTGATTTCAGATGTAATTATCTGATAATCTTTTCAGAATGAATTTAAAGTAATGGTTTTAGCAAACACTATTATTAGGCAAGTTATTCTATAGGTAGGTAACCTACAAAGAATTTTTATGGATTAATAATAAAATAAAAAAACCATCATAAGGCTATGACTGTAAGAGAAATAAAAAAGCAGAGTGTAGTGTCCTATAAGTATTGGTTACCGTATTAAATAGGTGTAAGCCTTAGAATCTTGGTACTGGTTGAGGTAAGATCTCCAATGTTTTTGTATAGGAGCTTTGCTTAAGTATATTAAAATTTTGAAATATGATAAAGTTCATGGACAGTTCAGCAGTTAATTGATTGTTCTCTGTATTTTTATAAATAGATTTTGATCTTATATCTCAAGACTACTGGTATGTGTATTAACATTTTTATAAAGCAGAGAACAATGTTTCAACCTCCTTAGGTCGTCTTCAGGTTAACATGTCTAAGAGGTCAAAACATTGTTTTCTGCTTTATTTTGGTAAACGTGTTAATACTTATGTCAGCCGTCCCAAGATACATTTTCAATTCAAGTGGGTTTCTCATCATCATGAGATTTTCATCTTGTCACAGGCATGATGCCTCTCTTAACTTGCAGTAAAAACTTTCCTCAAAGGAGAGGAATTAGGGAGTATGATTTTTAATAATATATGTAGTTGTTGAAAAAATTGTACTTAAGGAAATTAATAAAGAATAGTGGCATGTGATAAATTTGTTTCTTAAAGAAGGATGTGGCTTTGATTATCAAATAAAATATATTTGGCAATTTAAGACTTAGAGATGTTTCAGATGAAGACAACTTTTGTTAAGACGCCTGCAGAGTAAAGTGTTAGGATAAGACTTGCACCTGAGAAAAAGAGTTTTCACAGAAGAACAGCTGTTTTTCACACAATTTTATTTGTGGAGTTATTATCAGCAACAGGAAATATGTTTGAAGATATTTCAACCAATCCCATTGAAATGTCGCATGTTAGGTAAGAATGCACAGTTAATGTATGGTTTAAGAATAAAGGTTGTAGATAAAGCAATATCAAGAAAATATCCTTGAGATTTAAGGTTATATTTTATATCATTTTGTGGGTGAACAAAATATTAAAAATATTTTTGTTGTAAAGGATAATTGAAGCTGTAGATGTAAAAAACAGAGTATTTTAACACATCTCACTGCCAATGACATTCATCAATATAATTCTAGATTTGACCCCATTAAATGTTTCCTTATCCCCCTCCATCACACACACACACACACACACACACACTTGTTTAAGAAGAGTTTGAATAACTAGGACTGTTATAGTCTTTACAAATATAAAATGATATAATTTTGATGTCTTTGACAGGGCAATTTTTTGAGTAAATGAACTGAAAGCTAATAAAAATAAAAATGTTCTTGAGTCTGTTAAAACTTATTCTTGCTGTATTAATACCACTGATACTGATAGGAACATGAACAATGAGATTAATTCTGAAGAAACATGCTACAACTATAGTTGAGGTTTTTTGGGAGTTGTTTTCTCATGAAAAGGTTTGTTATTAATGTGCTATTTTAGTCATTGTTTTTAGTGTTGAGGATGATGTGGTTGATGTAAAAACATATATTGGGAAAATAATTTGTTTATATAGAGTCAATAAGAGGCATTTTTTTCAATTTTATTGAAGCCAACTTATAAGAAGGTATTTTAAAGTGAAAGACTGAGTGGCATATATGAAGAGTAAAGACATTGATGGAGCTTGGGAAGTTTTATGATTAGTTAAATTGAACTAGACAAAAAAAATATTCCTTATTAAATTATATTTCACCAATAAGCTGCCAATTACTGTTCAAATTAGTGAAAAAGGAAATGTAAACAACTAAAAAATTGTGAAGTTTATGAAAATATGGATTTTTTTTGTAAAATTGTGAATGTCAAGGAAACTACAGAGTCTGACAGGGTGTTTAAAACATCTAGTTTCAATTCAATTGTTTATGGTGTTAATATTAGGTTTAATTTTTATGGTGTTAGTGGATCTAGGACAATGTTTTACTTCCAAGATTACTGACTCACAATTTAAAACAAACTTTCTTTTGATGTTGAATTCCTATTCATAACCCCTCGGAGTGGATTCCTGTACGTGGTGAGGGGACCTCCCAGGGAAGGCTCTGCTCTGTCTGGTTACCTTCTCTGGGATCTAAACATCCACCCACGTGTTTGCCATGCGTGGCGACCCGTGAAGGGGAGGAGAGGATCCTGGTGGTTGAGGGGTCCAACCCTAACACACCACTTTGGCCTCAAATTCCTGTAGACGGGCGGCCCTTGGGTGGCCCCCCTTGGGTCAATAGGCTGGTCCACCTGGGCTAGAGCCAACCAAGTACCAGTGTTGGAAGTTCTCAACGGGTGTTGTGGACATTGTGCCTGATGCTGGTGTTTGGGTATAGTGCTCACGAAACCCTGGCGTTGCTGCATTGTCCTTGCATGACTTTGTAGCGCGTCCCCTTGTAGGGCTCCATGGTGGGTGGGGTCAGTGAGTACTGAAACTTTTCCTCTTTCCTATGGATCCTACAAAAAATTTAAATAAAATTGTAAAAAAACAGTCAATGGGTAAGTGACCACATCTTGAATACTCAGAACAGCAATCTCCAACATCAATAACACACGTACCTCATTTTCTGATATTGCATTCTCTTTCGGATAAACCTTTAGGGCAAATGTCCCTTTTTTTTTATTCAAAAGGGGCTAGAGGGACTTGCTGGCTCTACAAAGTCAGTAAAGAAGCTTCAATCTGGTGACATATTGGTTGAAACATCCACATCCCAACACAGTGAATTCCTCTTGAAATCAAAGGCAATTGGGGATATATCTATTGAGGTTACACCCCATGCTACTTTGAATTCTTCACGAGGAGTTATTGTTGAAAGGGATTTGAAGAATGTTCCCGAATCAGAGATTCTCGCTGGTCTCTCCACTCAAGGAGTTTCTGCAGTGAGGCGCATCTCCACTCGCAAAAATGGAGTTACACTGCCAACAAATACCCTCGTTTTAACATTCACTTCACCACGTGCACCCGCCACCATCAAAGCAGGTTATCTCATTTGCAGGGTTCGGCCATACATTCCAACCCCTCTTCGATGTTTCCAATGTCAGAGATTCGGACACTCAAAGACATCTTGTCGTGGTTCCCTGACATGTACTCGTTGTGGAGGCAAGGACCACGATGCCTATGATTGTGCCATAAACCCACATTGCGTCAACTGCAATGGTTCTCACCCCTCTTACTTTCATTCTTGCCTAAAATGGTTGGAGGAAAAAGAGGTGCAGCATTTGAAAACGACACATAACATTAGTTATCCTGAGGCTCGGAAATTGCTGTCCATAACTCCATCTCGTACATATGCTGCTGCACTCCATTCCACAACTACAGTGGAAGTGCAGGCAGATCTCTCTGTGCCTCCAGGAGAATCGTTTTCAAAACAAATGAAAAGCCTTTTGACCTCCATGGTTAAAAAAGTAGATGAATCGACTTCCACACCCATCTCTGTTCCTCCCATATCTTCCAACAAACCTCAAGATCCATGTCCTTCAGTTTCAAATACAGGCATTTCTTCTGATACATCATTTTCTCCCACCACAATAAACAAAACAATTATTCGTCCGCATCCTCAGTCACTGGATTCCTCTTCCAATGACAAAAACCTGCCCACTCGACCCAGAGCAGGATTCATGGAGGTTGATAGACCTCCTCTGAAGAAAGACAGTAAAGAAAAAAGACGAGGTCGTAAACCGAAGGGTTCTCCAGCCACTTCACCTACCCGTCCTTAAAAATAGCCACCTTGATACAATGGAACTGTCGAGGTTTACGTTCTAATCTGGATGATATCAAAACGCTGATTGCTTCTTACCAGCTTGTTTGTCTTTCTCTACAAGAAACATTTCTCAAATCTGCTGATACAGTCTCCATTCAGCAGTTTTCTCTGTACAGAAATGACAAGTTGTGTGATGGTCAAGTACATGGAGGGGTGGCACTGTTGGTTGATCAACATGTGCCCACCCAGTCTTTGTCACTCAACACACCCTTGGAGGCCATAGCCATCCGTGTTTCCTTGGGTCGTACCATCACTGTTTGTTCTCTGTACCTGTCTCCTGGAGAGACATATGATCAATCAGACCTGGATGCTCTCGTTGAATGGTTGCCATCTCCATTTCTAATCCTGGGGGATTTTAATGGACATCATCCCCTCTGGGGAAGTGCTGTTATTGATGGGAGGGGTCAATCTGTAGAGCAGATGCTCTCTGATCACAATCTTTCTCTTTTCAATACTGGTTTTTCCACTTACTTTCATGCACTAAGTCAGTCCTTCACCGCTATTGATCTCTCAGTTTGCTCCCCTTCATTATTCTCCCATTTTTCATGGAGGGTTGACAGTAATCCACTAGGCAGTGATCATTTTCTGATCCTTTTGAGAGAGACTGGCCGTGGTTGATGCCACCCTACCCGCGTGCCCCGGTGGAAGCTGGATCAGGCAGACTGGTCCACTTTCACTGCTCTCGCAGAACTTGATCCTGCCATTGTAGATCAGCCATCAATAGACGACTGTGTTGCAGCGGTAACTGATTGTATTATACCTACAGCTTCTCAGTGTATTCCTTAAACCTCGACACGTTTCCCACGATGTCCTCGTCCATGGTGGAATTCTGCTTGCCACTTAGCACGGAAAGCTCAAAAACGGGCCTGGGATACTTTTCGTAGATATCCCACACTTTCAAATCGGGTTGCTTTCCAACAGGCCCGAGCACATGCTAGGTGGGTAAGACGTCAAAGCCAGAAGGAATCTTGGATTAAGTTCACAACCAGCATATCTTCTACCACCAGTTCCAAGATCATATGGGACAAGATTCGAAAGGTTAATGGGCACTACAATTCTGTTCCCCTCTCGATCTTACTCTCTGATGGTCAGGAGGTGAATGATGTCTGGAACATTGCTAACACTAGGTGAAAGCTTTTCCCGGGTATCTAGCACTTCTGCTTGTTCCTCCACCTTCCTGGCCATCAAGATTTGGGCAGAGCGATCACCTCTTTCCTTTCAAACTGACTGTTTCTTTGACTATAATAGTCCCTTTACCCTGGTGGAACTAAAAATGGCCCTTCATCGGTCTGCCAGTACGTCTGTTGGACCTGATGACATTCATTATGACATGCTGCACCATCTATCTCCTGCTTCTCTTGATGTCCTGATTATCTTCAACCAGATTTGGCAGGAGAATGTTTTTCCTGATGCCTGGCACCAGGCTATTATTTTACCTTTCTCTAAGTCAGGGAAAGATTCGAAGATTCCTTCAACCTATCATCCAATTGCTCTAACGAGCTGTCTCTGTAAGACCTTAGAAAGGATGGTTAATGCTCGTCTTGTTTGGTTCCTTGAATCAAACACCCTCTTCTCGCCCACCCAGTGTGGGTTCCATCGACAGCACTCCACCACAGACCACCTAATTCGTCTTGAAACATCTATCAGAGAGGCCTTTCTCAACTGCCAACATCTTGTATCAATATTCTTTGACATAGAGAAGGCTTGCGCACAACATGGAGGTATGGCGTTTTGCGAGACCTCCATACATATGGGTTACATGGCCATCTACCCATGTTTATTAAAAAATTTTTAATCAACAGGAGATTCCAAGTTCGTGTAGGTTTGGCACTTTCACATTCTTTTGTACAGGAACTTGGAGTCCCTCAAGGCTGTATATTGAGCGGCAACTACAAACTACCCTCAATCTTGTACGGAAGTGGACTCTGGCGAATGGCTTTAATTTCTCTCTTTCCAAAACTGTATGCATGCACTTTTGCCGTCGACGAGGTATTCACCCTGATCCTGAACTTCATACTTCATATCGGTGAAGTTTTGCTGCCAGTGGTCCCGGAGACAAAGTTCTTGGGGCTTATCTTTGATCGTAAACTGACCTTTATACCACACTTAAAGCAGCTTCGGGTCAAATGCACAAGAGCACTGAACATCCTCCGTGTCCTCTCTTCTACCAGTTGGGGGCCAGATTGCTGTTCAATGTTGAAGATATACCGTGCACTTATTAGATTGAAACTTGACTATGGATCAATGGTCTATGGCTCTGCCAGACCCTCGGCCTTAAAGATGCTGGACCCCATTCATCATCAAGGACTTCGACTCTGCACTGGGGCTTTCCGTACCTCTCCAGTTCAAAGCATATATATTGAATCTCATGAACCTCCTCTACACCTTCGCCGTTTGCAACTGTCTTTACAATATACTTCGAAACTTCGTTCCTTACCAAAGCATCCCACCTGGGAATGTGTTTTCCTTCCTCAGTGGGCAGTACTTTTTCAGAACAGACGATCTGTCATTGCTCCATTTGGCCTTCACATTCGGGCGCAATTGGATGAATTGGGTCTGTCCTTGGATAACATTGCAGATTCCACAGGTCGACGCATCCAACCATGGCTTATTACAGCCCCCAAGTGTTACCTTTCTTTCAGTCACCTAAAAAAGGTGGATACTCCAGACTGGAAGTACCATCTTTTATTCAATGAATATCTTTCAAACAATCATTCAGTTCCCATTTATACAGATGGTTCCAAAACAGGTAATTCAGTGGGCTCTGCTATGGTTTGCTATGGGTCAGTAGTTGCACGCAGAATCCCCTCTACAGCTTCTGTGTTCACTACTGAACTGTATGCCATATCTCTTGCCCTTGATCATATTGCAGCTGAGCAGTACTCCAACTGCACTATTTATACTGACTCGCTTAGTTTTATACTTGCCTTAGAATCGCCTCACATTAGTTCACATCCTATTCTCGCAGATATTTGAAACCGACTGGCCCATTTCTCATTAGCAGCTACTTCAATCCAGTTTTTCTGGATACCAGGTCATGTTGGTATTCGTGGGAACGAGCTTGCAGACATGGCAGCTAAATATGTCTGCTTCAGCACCGTCACCCCTATGCCTATTCCATACATGGACTATAGTGTTGTCTTCAAGGCTCAGCTCCGCGCCAGTTGGCAGTCCACTTGGAGTGAACAACGCGACAATAAACTTTTTCAAATCAAACCCAAAATTGGAGTTTGGCCATCTAGCTTCCGTTAAGTTTGGAGGGAAGAAGTTGTTCTCACTTGGCTACACATTGGTCACAGTTTTTTAACTCATCATTTTCTTTTATCTGGAACTGATGCACCAATGTGTAGTTTGTGTAACACTCAAATCACTATCACCCACGTTTTACTTTCTTGCCATCGTTACAATTCTCAACGACGGCAATACTTTAAACACATTTTTTCCCAGGGTCAGTCTGTAACATTGGACAGAGTTATTGGTGATGGTGACTTTGTCCACCTTAATAACGTTTTTTAATTTTTTAATGGCCATTAATCTTTTTAATCTCTTTTAAGTGTGGTATATTTATTCATTACACCTTTTTAATTGTGGCTCCTTTTTTACAGTTTTATTCTCTCTCATTCAATGTGACATTAAACAATGGCCAGAACATTAAATAACTCGACACCAGGACTGGAAAGGCCAACTTTAGGTGACTAATGCTTATGTTTGAACTACTCGTTAGTCTTCCTGGCGAGTTACTATTATACTTTCGCTGCATATCATTTCACACTTTTGCAATCTTTTTGTACTGGCCATATTGACTCATAACCCGGAACCAGGACGGAAAGACCAACTTCAGGTGGCTGACCGTGGTTTATATACTATCTGTTAGTCTTCCTGGCGTGTTATGATCATTCCCATTCTGCTACAGGTTGTCCTTTACAACTTTGTTGACTGGATGTCGTCATTGGTTTTTGCACCATTTCCTGTTGTAATTGCCATTTTGCTTTTATCTTCAATTACCTTTACACATTTTACTCCATTTACTTGACTTTTATCTTTTTACTGGACATTTGGCTACTCTTTATTACGATTTTTCTGAGTGTCTTTTAAAACTTTTATTCCATTACATTTTGATAATAGCTGCTATGACACATAACCCGGAACCAGGACTGGAAAGGCCAACTTCAGGTGACTGATGGTGGTTCTTGAACTTACTCGTTAGTCTTCCTGGCAGGTTATGATCATTATTATTATGCTAGAGTAAATAGTTTATAACTTTGAAGACTGGATGTCACCATTGGATTTTACACCATTTTCTGTTTTAATTGCTGTTTTGTTTTTACCTTCATTTACTTTTACAAATTTTACTCCATTTACGTGACTTTTCTCTTTTTACTGAACATTTGGCTACTCATTGTTGTGATTTTACTGTGAGTCTTATAATACTTCTATTATTTTACATTTTGATACTGGTTGCTATGACACAACCCAGAACCAGGACTGGAAAGACCAACTTCAGATGACTGACGGTGGGTCTTGAACCTGCCTGTTAGTCTTCCTGGCGGGTTATGATTATACCTTTTTTCTAGAGTAAATACCTTACAACTTTTTACACTCTGCCTTCTATCTTAACCTTGTAGACTAGGTGTCAACATTGGTTTTATACTTTTTTGTTTTACCTTCATTTCCATTTATGTCTTTTACTACATTTTTACCGGTTGTTTGGCGCAGATAGCCTTGTTGCTTTGTGCCATAAAACACTAAATCAATCAATCAACTCCTATTCATAAATGCAGAGTTTTGCAAAAATTCTGCATTACTTTAATAAAGCATTAGATGCATACTTTGTGAAAAATAACCAGGACTTGAACATGGTAATCAAATGAAACCAACCAATGAAATTTCACTAATTTTTATACACATGTAAGAAGTGGGCAGTTGCTCTTAGCTTCTTTACATGAATCAAATCATTTTTTATATTTTGAAAACAATTGTTTGTTTTTTTCATACAAGTACGTCTTATGTATTTAGCAATTATTTTTTGTAAATTTTTTTGTGTTATTTCAAAATGTTTGACATTTTTTTTTTATTGAAATAGAACTATTTCTTTCTAATGAAATGTCAATTTTATGCAACAAAGTGCTGAAATTTTTTGCAACAATGTGTAATTTCTTATCTTGAAAAATTCAAGCTAATTACCAAATTTCTAACTTAATTAGATTCTCACTTTGAAACGAAAAAACTTAACATTGCAAACATGTAAATTTTCAAGATGTCTTCAAAAAAGTGTAATAAAAAATTAAATAAAAAGATTATGTAAAAATGTTTGGGTGAGATCTTGTTTCAGATGTGATGACATTGTGTGACGAGACATTGTTTGTTTCTCAATGTTAGTGTTAGGTTTAATTGTTTACAATGTTAGTGAATAGGGCTGATGGTCGATGTTCTTTGTGGTGTTAGTGGATAGTGTTAATGACATAAAAAAATATTTTTCCAGGTTGTCCACTACTGAAATATTTGAATATTTCAAAGCTGGGCTTACTTTGATATAATTTTTTTTTCATATTATTAACTTCAGAAAATGATTTCTAATGGATATTTTATTAATTCTCTAAGTGAAGTGAGATGGTAATACATTGATTTGCTAGCTTATTAACCCAAATTACCAGGTGCCATCTATTGGTATTTATTCACTATTTCCAATTTTTGTCGTTAAACTTTTATAAATAAAGATTTATTATTTATACTTTATGCATTGTACTGTTTGTGGTACGTGTATTATTATTACTAAACATTTATGGTTTAGTTTCACAAAAATTGCCTTTAGTAAGTGGCAAATTCAAACTGTTAAAATATCATACAACATTAAAATATCTATTTTGCAGTTTAACCATTATGTGTTTTTCGTATGATGCCCTCAATGCTAATCTGAATTAAGTTGTTTATATAAATATCCCAGTGTTCTAATGTTTTGCCTCTCAGTATCTGGACCCAGGACAGAACTTGATAGGTGAATTAAGTTAGATATTAATACTCTAAGTATGCATGTATCAATTTTATATTGGCCAAAATAAAAGGTTTTTATCATTTTGAAAAACCATAAAATCCTTACTTGTTACATAAAAGAACTAAAATTTCTAAAACTGTGCCTAATTGTTTCAGTGTTTCCTGTTATTTTAAGTGATCAATTGATGAATTATTTAGATTATTTGAGGTTTTTGTAATGACCTTTCTTTGCAGTGACATACTGTACAAGGAGGATAGAAGTCAATTCTTGGAGCCTCCACGCAAGTCCAGATGTTTTCAGTTCCGATCAGTAAGTAATTTTTAAGTTTTTACAATAATTATTCACAATGTTAGTGTTTATATGGAATATGGAAGTTTACTGTATGTATCATAATCATGGTTTGAAGTGGACTGCTTAACTTAAGTAAATGTACTATTAATGAATCAAGAACAAAGATAAAATTAGCATGTATTGAAAAGTTTGTTAGTGTACTTAAGTAAATATTTCTTTGACAGGAGTAACTTTATCTTTTGATAAATATACAATTTTGTGAGAGTTATTAACTCAAATGCAACATGGGGCTAATACTTTGATGTTGCTCTTTACCAAATGCGAGGGAGCAGTACATGTACATAGTGTGTGGACAAAGAAGTCTTGATGGGGACCCTGTCTGGTGATTGGCTAGGCCATAACAGAGTTTTGATGTCTCAACTCTCTCATGACTTTTTTTTTATTATTAAATTAAATAATTGTTTAACAAGTTTGAAAAAAAATATTTCTATTTCAAAGATGAAATTGTTTTTATATGTAGAAAGGAACTTGGTATTAAAATGGCTTTGCTTAATATTTAATGATGCATTCTAACATACAGTGTGGAACTTTCCAGAGCTTTTGTTTTGTTGCTTCATTGTATACTTTTATGCAAGGTGGTTAACTTTACTGCAGTGAGTTATAGCATGCTTTAAGAGAATACTTACAAGATTCATTTTTATGTTTAGTTTACAGTGAATGTAAACTTATGTCGATGTACAAGTGAAATGTGAGTTCAGTCCACCAACTGAAACAGTAATTTCCCCTAGAAGCAAACTGTCTACTCTACAAGACATCTGAAGGTTTTCTGTAAACATTTAAAACTATTGGCTTAATTATATGGTATGTTTGAGAGCTTTCTTTCAATTATTGTTTGTCATGAATCATCAAACCACACCACTAGTGGTACATGTGGCTCTTAGAAAAATGAAGACATTTTTCTTTCACAATGTCTGGTTTTAACAAGCTAGTAACAGCCCAAACCTGTTGCTTTCAAATTGTCTAAATTAATTTAGACAAAGGTTGCTTGAGCAGAAGAGGCTTCTGTTGATGCTGCCATTCCTATTTTTAGATGTACATTCTAGTGACTGGTTCTGTCATTCCTTTTTTTAGATGTTTACTCTTGTTACTGCTGTTGCCATTTATATTAGGTACTTTATATATGTAAAATAAAAATTAAGAATTGCTGAATTTCATACTTTAATGAATCACTTTTTGTGGAAGTAATATTAAGCTGAATGTTTATATTCATGTATGTATCACATTTCTTCAGAATGCTGATTCATCACAAAATTAATCCAAGTGAACAACCTTAAAATAATCCTGTAAGAGGATTTTTGTGTTTTAATTAACTAACACTTAAATTAATTACAGTTAGTCTGTAGAACATGGCATCAGAATTTTGAAGTATGTGACACCATTTTTTTAGTTAGAATAATAAAATTAATATTTCTTGTGAAAAAGCTATGTTTTAGTTTTTTAATTGTATGTACTTACAAAAAAAATGTTCAATATTTTCAGAGAAAGAGAAAACAAGAAAGTGATGAAGACAATCTCAGTGTATTAAGTTTTGATATTTCCATTCTCAAAGTGGGTATCAGCTTGAACATTTTACAAATTATTATTATATTTGTTAGTTTTGCAGTAATCTTGAATTGTTTCTGCACAAAAATTGAAGGAAAAAATTGTTTCACTGACCAGCTAGTAAAGTAAAAGAAATTAATACCTAAAAGTAAACATTGTTTTTCTCTACTGTTATTACAATACAGTCTGGGATAATTTCACTTTAACATCATAACTGCAAACTTACGATCATGTAGTCTATAACTAAATAATTAATTTTTGATGTGTATTTAAACCCCAACAGAATATTAAAATATTCCATGCAATACTAGATATTCTGATGAAATAATACTTTTTTAAACCACTGAGAGACTTGGAAAGTTTTAGCAACATGACCAGATAATATCACTATGATAAACAATCACTAATTCCTAACAATTGAACTAAACAATGTAGGATTCATAAACAATTACATAACTTATGATAAAACACTGCTTCTAAAAGTAACTAAGTATGATACCTGTGGTATATAAAGTATCTTAAGTCACAACACTTGTGGCCTGGCATTGTCAGGAGATTAAGTCACTCAACTCATAATCAGAGAAAAACAGGTTCGAATCCCCATCGCATCAACCCGTGCTTGCTATTTTAACTGTGAGGGCATTACAATGTTATGGTCAGTCCCACTATTCATTGGTAAAAGAGTAGCCCAAAAGTTGATGGTGGGTAGTGATGACAAGTTGCCTTCATTCTATATCTATATGTAATGTTATATAGCTACAAATATCTAGACATTTATTCACCTTGTCTCTAATAATTTATATTATTGCAACTGTGTAGCCAATTACTATATTAAGCTGTGTCTAATTGTTATTGTAATTGTTTAAACAATTATTCATATTAGGGTATATCTGAACCATGCTGTTTTTTCAATCACTTGCTACTTAAAAAAAAATTGTGATTATATTATTTTCCAGTGTAGTATATCCAGGTTCCCTTATTTCTTTTGTAAATCAATGTGGGTAACTTAACTTGAATGTTGTATTTTTTTAACTAACTGTTTTCATTTTGACATCACTGTACCTATGGATATTTATGTGTGTACAGTATACATGTATATTAATGATAATGGTTAAAAAATGTGCTCAGTGTGTGCTGTCAAGTGAAATAATTATTATTATTTACTACAAGTTTTTCTGTAGCCATTCTTTATAATAAAAGATGAATCTAGTTTTTATCACTTACAAATACAAATTTTATTTGGTATTCATTCCTAGAAAGTCAGAAAAATAAAGGAACAAAACCAAAATAAATTACTCAATCAAGACTCTAGTTTTATTGAATACTAAGATCAGCCTTCCTTCATGAGGGACTGTGTCTTTATTACTTATAATTTTACATCAATTATAAGATGAAAGGTTTGAAACATTAACATTTGAGTGCTTTAATGTAGGAAGAATCAAAGTTGAAGCAAAAAAAGAGACTTGGGAGCTTTGGATCATTAGCATCATTGCTGTCTCCAGCTAAACCAGTAAAGAGAGTGGGAAAGATAATTCAGGTATTACTTGTATTTATGTATTTAACTAAGAACTGTTTCTTCAGCCTGAGACTGTTATATAATTATTAACTGTATTTTACAGCTTACAAAAATGTGGTTCGTTGGGTCCGTGATTTCTAGTTTTATTATCTTGTTAGATTTTAAATAACCAAGTAAACAGCTAGCCTCTTTCTTCCCCAGAGAAGTCAAGTTTAGATATACTAAACTATAAAGAGCTACTGTAAAGTACAGAGCATTGCAAAATGTATTTGTAAAAAACTTAAATTTATGTTTTTCTAGAAAGAAAAATTTTAAAAAAATACAAATTTGCCTGAATGATTCATATCAAAATTGAAAATAATTTTGAGATTAACTTCAAGTAGTCTTTTGGGACAAAAATATTCATGGTGTGTAAGAGTCGACTTTTTTATTAAATATAGCGTTCCGTTAGCACTTTCAACGTAGCATCCAGTAATATATCAATTGCAGCCTCTCCCACCCTTATGCTTCGGAATAAAAACTCTGGTAAACTGTGCAAAAGGAACATAGAGAATACTGCTTCTTTTCTCACACCTTACAAACAACCCAAAGTAACTCCAAGGAAATTCAGATCTCGACAGTGGTTGGATACTTTCTCCCAGGAAAAGGCCAAGGAAATGAAAGAGAACATGAACCCCAAAGAGCTGAAGCACCAAGAGGTAAAGCTATCATTTCAGGCTGTGTTCTTTTTATTAAAATATTACATTCCAAGTCATACTGTTACTCTTTTTCCTTCAATAAATAACTTCTGAACAATATAAACTACTTGCTTAGAATTTAACTTGTAGTTAACTTCAATAGTAAATAATGCAGCTAATTTTGTATACTTGTTTAATACACTGTCATACAATAATGAAACTCTTGCTTATATGATACTGGAAAAACATTATTATGCAGTGTGCAAACCTACATTTTGAAAGTTTTGCCATTTCCCCTCTGTTTCCCTTCACGGAAAACTTTATTTTTCTTCATTCTCAGGATTAGGAATATGTCACATGCAGATCTAATGCACTGATGCTATGGGTAATTAAAAATAATCTTTCTACTTGTGAATTAGTAGAACTGATCCTCCAAAACAAAATAGCTTAGACTAAATAGGCAAATCTAGAAACATTGTTGTGATCACTTAAAACTTGCCATGACAAAAAGTTTTAAACCCAAAACAAACATTATTTACTTTTATTACATTAGTAGAAACATATGGACTATCTTGTGAATTATAATGGAAGAAACTTTTAATGATTTTGATTTGAGTCATCCATTGAATGCATCACTGTGAACGATATTTTTTTACTGTTGGCTCTGATAATATCTCATGATGGTAGGCCAGTGTAGGGAATTTAAGTTAGGCCAGAGTTAGAAATGCTAAATATGTCCATAATGTGTGTGTGTGTGTGTGTGGACTAAACTTGTGTGAATTCATGATTAAGGAAAGGTTATCATAGAACATGAAAAATTGCTTCCCTTATGTGTAGTTCTAAAGACATGTTTAAAAACCTAAAATCACAAAATGTAAAACTAAAAATCTGTATGTACTCCTGCATGGACCTAATGAACCTTTATACCAATTCTGGTGAAGGTCCATCCACACACTGCCGAGTAGTTGCATAGACAGACAACAGACAGTAGCATTATATTTATTTAGAAGTGTTACATATATTTATTTTTTTCTTTCTTTTATATGAATATATAAATAGTGATTCATATTTTATCTGTTTCATGGTTCCAAGAAAAGCATCACTTCACTATAATACAAGTTATTGGAAGTAACTCAAAGATTTTAATGTGTGTGTCACTGTAGGTAAAGCAAAAATTGAGAAAGATTTGACAAGTGCATGCTCAAATCAAATTAAATCATTTGCTTGTAGAAACTACAAAAACAGTCAATTATGTGACAACTTCATTTTTATGGTATTTAAGAAAAAATAAGAACATTTAG
Organism: Carcinoscorpius rotundicauda; assembly: GCA_011833715.1. Taxonomy (NCBI): domain Eukaryota; kingdom Metazoa; phylum Arthropoda; class Merostomata; order Xiphosura; family Limulidae; genus Carcinoscorpius; species Carcinoscorpius rotundicauda. The sequence continues at coordinate 93,164,052 of CM022394.1, read as the reverse complement.
AAATTTGCTGAGAGCAATTCTACTGTAAAGAAAGAGCTTATATTTATACTGTTTTGCATGCGAGAAAATGCTAGCATTAATCTAAAGGTTTGGTAAGCATAAGACAAAACGTTTAATACTTTTTCTTTTTTTTTAGGTTTAATAGAAGAATTCTATAATCTAGAAATTACCTTAATTAATTTGAAGAGTTTGTAAATATATGACAAGACGTCTGGTGGTTTTGTGAAGTTAATAAATATTTTAGAAGTTAGAAAAGTTAATTGGAATATTTGGTAAATACGTGTAAAAGCATTTATCAGTTTCATGGGTTGTGTAAAATGTAACACAAGGTATGTGTGTGGTAGTTTTATAGAACAAGCTGGCATGATCCTATTTTAGGAGTAAATTTTAGGGGTTTAATGGTTAAAGCTGAGGTCATCCATGATAAAAATATTCATATATTCTTTATTATTTCAGTGAAGTTTTAATTATGTTTAAAAGGGAAAAAGCAACTCATTCTTTTAATGCATTGTATTCAAGTATTTTTTTAAATTGAAACTACCTATTATATATTTTTTGTTCCAGGCAATATTTGAACTGTATCAAGGAGAAGATGATATGGTGGAAGACCTGAAGTTGGTGCTACAAACATATCGTCACTCTCTCTTCCAGCTGGGAATCTTATCCAGTGAAGAATTGGGATGGATATTTGGACCTATGGATAAAATTTTATCACTCCATCAAGGTAGCTGTTTTGTAGTTTCCTGAAAAGATTAAACATAGAATTGTATAGTGAATTTGTACTATTTTTTTGAATATCTGAATCTTGTGAAGTAACACAAACTTATTTCTTCCCTTTATACTATATCTTAACAGTAACTTGTATTAAAGTATTCTATTCTAGTTATTAGCTCTGAAAGATGAAGGGTGAAATACAATCAGTATTATTGCCAAATGAGCTATTTAAAAAACTGATTATAATGACTAGCTGAGACTGAAAAAGGATGTCTTAGTGAATAATTAACCAAATTTTATTTTTAGATAAATCACCTGCTATATATTTTTATTATAGATTTGCATTGGTTATAATTTGTTTTTAATCTGTTATTGTGTCAGTTTTTTACAGTAATTATTGGTTTGAAGTATTCAAAGTTAGACAGCTTGGTATAAATTTAATGGTATTTATTCAAATAGAAAAAAATCCATGACAACAAAGAACTATATACATACCAGTGAAATGTTTGATGCAACACCAGCTATATTTTTATAAAGTTATTTACTGTTTATGTTTGGTGTTTTTGCTCATATTTGTGGTAGTTGTACATAAATATCAAATAGTAGAGTAATACACAAATGATATCTTTATTTTGTACATTTCTAAATCTTGATACTACATCACCATAGACATCATTGTATTAAATTCTATAGGCAAATTGTTTATTCATGTAAGGAGTGGGATGTTAATGTTTTGTTATAACTTGTGATTCAATTTCCATTTCTATTCAAAAGTTGTATAAAATTTTAACTGATAAAGAATAATATGTCGTCAGCACAACCATAATAGTTAGATTTATCCATGCATTATATTCAAGTCTTTATTCATTTTAATGCTGTACAGTTCCTAAACAGGTTTAGAAAAATTTAAATTATAATATCACAGTTTTATTAATAAGTAACTGCTTTACTGTGAATGAAAAATAGAGACCTTTTTTGGGGGGAACACAGTATCCTGGTCATGACTTATCTTATTTTAAGAAGTAACGACTATAGATTGTAATGACTCCCTAGAGATTAGCACTGAATAAGTTAACAAAATGGTGTCTTTCATCCAGAAGTAATGCAGAATCTCCTCCCATTCCAAATGCTCTGAAGTTTCTGATCATTTTTTTTGTCCAATCATAACAGTTAATTTCTTTTGACAGACTAACCCCCCTTCCTTTTTTATTGTTGTTATTGGAAAAATCCAGTAAAATCTGCAACATAATATTTTATTCATAACAGCATCTATACAAGATTACTATTATTTTATAAAATGAATTTTATATTTTCTCTGGTAGCTCTGCTTGATTCACTGAAGGAACAGAAGAAAGAAGATGGAGCAATAACTTCTCTTGGTCAGATTATGCAGAAGTGGGTCTGTATTTCAAGAAGTTTCTTACTTACGAAACTTAATGTAATATTGCTTCAAAGATGAAAAATAATTAAATTTTAAATCTAGCATCCATTCACAAGATGCTAACTAACTTGGCATCATTTTGACTTGAACTGATCATCTAATTTTTAAAACATCTATATGAAGTAATCTTAAAAAATATCATTGTAAGCACTTATTTACCCAAACTTTGCTAAAATTTTTACCAAGTGTATTCTATTGTATTCTTTTAAAAGAACCTGTGCAAAATTCTAATTACTTTTGGTTAATTAATAAATACATTTCATAGGAAAATAGGAATATTTTTAGTTTTTTGTTTTTTTTTAACAGATGGAAGACGTGATTGTTTGATATGATTAAAAGACTACAGAAAGCAAAATCAAAACCTTCATGTGCCTGTTTTTCTCTGAATATGTGAATCCCTCTCTGTACATGTTCCCCTTGGTGTGGATTTCTTTATGTGGTTATGACACCTCCTAGGGAATGTTTTGTTCTTTCAGTTTACATCCTCTGGGATCTAAACATCCACTCATGTGTTTCTCATGCATGAAGGGGAGGAGAGGATATTGGTGGTTCAGGGGTTCAAGCCTATCACACCACTTTGGCCTTGAATTCCTGTAGACAGACAGCCTTGGGGTGGCTCCCCTTGGATCAGTTGGCTGGCCCACAGTGTTAGATATTCTAAACAGCTGTTGTGGACACTGTATCTTATGCTGGTGTTTGGGTATAGTTCTCATGAAACCCTGGCATTGCTTTTTCTCTCACCCCAAGATGCAAAACAAGCATTCGTTTACATCCTCATTCATTGGAATCCTTTTCCAAGAACAAAGATCTGCCTAATCGACCCAAGGCAGAATCCATAGAGCTCAATAGACCTCTCTTGAATAAAGACAGTAAAGAAAAATGATGTGGTCATAAACAGAAGGGTTCTCCACCCAGTTTACCTAACCATAAATAAAAATGGCTACCTTGATACAATGGAACTATTGAGGTTTATGTTTTCATCTGGATGACATCAAAACACTGATTGCTTCCTACCATCTTGTATGTCTTTCCTCCCAGGAAACATTTTTGAAATCTGCTGATACAGTCACCTTTCAGTGGTTTTCTTTGTTCAGAAATGACAGGCTGTGTGATGGATAAGTGCACTGTGGGTTGATCAACATGTGCCCACACTCCACACCCTTGGAGGCCTTAGCCATCTGTGTTTCCTTGGGTCATACCATTACTGTTTGTTCTCTACCTGTCACCTGGAGAGACACATGATCAATCAGATCTTGATGCTCTCATTGAACAGTTGCTGTCTCCATTTCTAATTCTGGGGGACTTTAATGTGCATCATCCCCTCTGGGGAAGTGCTGATATTGATAGGAGGGGTCACTTCATAGAGCATATGCTCTCTGATCACAACCTTTCTCTGTTCATTACTGGTTTTTTTACTTATTTTCATGCACCTAGTCCATCCTTTACTGCTATTGATCTCTCAGTTTGTCCCCTTTCACTATTCTCCCATTTTTCATGGAGGGCTGACAATAATCCATGAAGCAGTAATCATTTTCCTATAATCTTGAGAGACACTGGCTTTGGTTGATACCACCCGACCTGTGTGCCTCAGTGGAAGCTGGATCACACAAACTGGCCCTCTTTGATTGCTCTCACAGAACTTGATACTGCCATCGTGCGTTAGCCATCAATAGATGACTGTGTGGCAGTCAATGTATTCCTAAAACTGACACGTTTTCCACGATATTCTCGCCAATGGTGGAATCCTGCCAACCACATGGCATGGAAGGCTCAGAAATGGGCCTGGGATGCTTTCCGTAGATATCTCACACTCTTGAACCACATCGCTTTCCAGAAGGCCTGCCACATGCTCGGTTGGTAAGATGTGAAAGCCAGAAGGAATCTTGGATTAAGTTCACAACCAGCTTATTTTCTACCTTGGGTTCCGAAGTCGTATGGCACAAGATTCAAAAGGTCGGTTGGCAATATTATTCTGTTCCCCTTTTGATCTTGCTCTCTGTTGGCCAGGAAGTAGCTTATATCAGGAATATTGCCAATATTCTATGTGAAATCTTTTGCCAGGTATCTAGCACTTCTGCTTCTTCATCCACCTTCTTAGTCATCAAGACTCGGGCAGAGCCATCACCTCTTTCCCTTTGAGCTGATTGTCTCTGTGACTATAATATTCCCTTTGCATTGGTAGAACTCATACTGGCCCTTCCTTGCTCTGGCAGTACATCAGTTAGATCTGATGATATACACTATGAAATTCTGTGCCAACTAATTCCTGCTTCTCTTGTTATTCTTCTGGCAGGAAGATGTGTTTTCCTGATGCCTGACACCAGGCTATTGTCCTATCTTTCTCTAAGCCTGAGAAGGATCTCAAAATTCCTTCAAACTACTGCTCAATTGCTTTGATGAGCTGTATCTGTAAGACCTTAGAGAGGATGGTTCATGCTTGTCTTGTTTGGTTCCTTGAATCAAACAACCTCCTCTCGCCCACCCAGTGTGGGTTCTGAAGACAGTGCTCCATCATGGACCATCTGATTTTACTTGAAATGCCAATCAGAAAAGCTTATCTCAAATTACATCTTGAATCAATATTCTTTGACATTGAGAAGGCTCATGATACAACATGGATGTATGGCACTTTGCAAGTTTTCCATATATGTGGGTTATGTGGCCATTTGGCCATATTTATTACAAAAATTTTAATGGGCAGGAGATTCCAAGTTTGTGTGGGTTCAATACTTTCCCTTTCTTTTCTACAGAAACTTAAAGTCCTTCAGGGCTGTGTTTTAAGTGTCACACTTTTCAGTATAAAGATTAATGCTATCACTGAACAACTCCCTCTCACTGATGCAAATGGGCTCTATGTCGACAAATTTCACATCTCATATTAGTCATTGAACATGAGTTATATTGAGCAGCAGCTATACACTGCCCTCAGTTGTTTACTGAAGTGAACCACAGCAAACAGCTTTAACTTCTCTCTCTCTCTAAAACTGTTTTAACGCACATATGCTGGCAACGGGGTACCCACCCTGATTCTGAACCTCCTTATTGGTGAAGTTGTGCTGCCTGTGGTCCCTGAGACAAAGTTCTTGAGGCTTATCTTTGACCATAAGCTGACCTTTTTACTGCAAACAGCTACAGGTCAAGTCTACAAGAGTACTGAACATCCGTTGTGTCCTCTTTTCTGCCCCTTGGGGAGCAGATTAATGTTCTCTGTTAGAGATATATCATGCTTTTATTTGTTTGAAACTCGACTATGGATCACTGGTTTATAGGTCTGCCAGAACCTCTGTTTTAAAGATGCTGGACCCCATTCATCATCAAGGACTTTGGCTCTGCAGTGAGACTTTCCATATTTCCTCAGTTCAGAGCTTATTCATAGTCTCATGAACCTTCTTTGCACCTCAACCAGTTACAACTGTCTTTACTGTATGCTTTAAAACTTTGTTCCTTACCAAAGCATCCCACTTTGGTTTGTGTTTTCCTTCCTCAGTGGGCCATACTTTTTCAGAACAGATGATCTGCCATTGCTCTTTCTGGTTTTCATATGCAGGCACAGTTTGAATTGAGTCTGTCTTTGTATAACATTGCTGTTTCCACTGGTCAGCCCATCCCACCATGGCTTTATACAGTCCTCAAATGGGACCTATCTTTAAGTCATCTGAGAAAAGCACACACTCCTGATTGGAAATACTGTCTGTTATTTGCTGAACATCTTTCAAACTATCCTTCCATTCCTATTTGTACAGATAATTCAAAATCATGTGATTGTGTGGACTCTGCAATCAGGTTGTGTGCAAAATCTCCTCTACAGCTTCTGTGTTCACTGCTGAAGTGTATGCTATTTCTCTTGCCTGGAGCATATAGAAGCTAAGCAGTACTCAAAATGAACTGTTTATACTGATTTGCTTAGTTCTCTACTTGCCATGGAATCAGTTCACTTTAGTTCACACCCTGTTCTTGCTGATATTCAAAACCAACTGGCCTATTTCTCTTTAACATCTACTTCTATCCAGTTTTTCTGGATACTGGGCTATGTAGGTATTCCTGGGAACGAGCTCGCCAACACTGCAGCCAAATCTATCTGCTCTGGCACTATCACTGCTGTGCTTGTTTCATTCATGGACTGTGGCTCTGTATTTAAGGCTCGACTCAGTGCCATTTGGTTCTGGACCAGTAGTGAGAAACATGAAAACAAGCTTTTCCATATAAAACTCTATATTGGACTTTGGCTGTCTTTCTTCCACAAGAATCAGAAAGAGGAAGTTATTCTAGCTAGACCACACATTGGTCACAGTTTTTAACTCATTTTCTTTTTATCTGACTCTCAACAAAGGCACCATTTTAAATGTGTTTTGTCCCAAAGTTTATCCGTCACGCTAGAGAGTGTTATTGGTGATGGTGATACTGCCCACCTTGGAAATATTTTTAGTTTTTTAAAAGCCATTAATCTTTTAATACTATTTAAGTTTTTTAATTTATTCATTAGATCTTGTTTACTCTAATTTCCTTTTAAGGATCACAGTCCATCTAGTTCAATTTGAAATTAGAAAATGGCTGTAACTTGAAACCAGGACTAGAAAGGCCATATTCATGTGACCAACATTGTTGTTTGAACTACCCATTAGTCATTCTGGCAAATTATTAAAATTTTGCTGCAAGTCTTTTAAAACTTTTATTACTTTTTGAAAATGGCCATCAAGTTAAATAACTCAGAACCAGGAGTCGAAAGGCCAACTTCATGTGACTGACAGTGGTTTTTGTACTTACCTGTTAGTCCTCCTGGCAAGTTATGATAATTAGTTTTGCTACAGAGAGTTCTATACAACTTGTATCTCTGTAGTTTTTCTCTTAACATTGTAGACTAGATATAAACTTTGTTTTATTTACCTTAATTTTCTTTTATGAATTTTACTAAATTTACTTTAACTTTTTACTGGATGTTTGGTGCAGATAACCCAGCTGCTTTGTGCCATAAAACACTAAATCAACCAAACAACTGTGCTTGTGTACAAATTTATTTAAGATTTTTTCTTTATTGTGAAAATTTTGTACACATTTTCAAGAGATAATGCATGTTGAACGTATCTGTAAATTTGAAGTGTTGAGTAGTCTGAAGGTAAATACAATGTACGCTTTATTCCCAAAGCCATTTTCATCTCGAGAAGAGCCATTTATTTTATTTCATTTTTTAATGTCGAGTACATAGCTGTTATTGAAGTCCAACAGTGGTGAAGAAGGTTGTAACATAATCAAACAGACTTCTGTAAACTGGAAATTCTTTGTTTATATAACATACTTGTTTCTTCTTGATCAGTGGATAAAACAACAAATTTAAGCTGTAACAGGAAAAAAGCCTCAATGCCTCCTAAGGTTCAGGAATAAGTTATTGGAATTGTAGTGACATAATTGGGTTATGATACCCATGGTGAGCACAGTGCAAATATCATGATTTGTCGATTTAACAACAAACAAACAAAAATAAACATCAGTGTTTTTTATAGTGTTATTAGTTTGATTTATTAACTTTTAACAAATGCATATTGGTAGTATATTTTTGTTGATTTATGTTGCTTAAAATACTGTTTCAACATTGTCTTTCAGAAATTCAGTGGGTACTAACAACTACCAACTTTTCATATTTTTATTCAGGAAGAAAAAAGTAAATATTTAATAATGAAGCTGCAGGTATTTCTACAGTTACAACTTTCCTTTGTGACACAACTACTGATGCCAGCTAGTAAATATTTGTTTTGCCAACTGCAGTAATTAAATGTATTTTGAAATAAACCACCACTGACTTTACCTAATCTATATTTTTATTACATTTGAATTATCAATTGAACAAAATCTAAAAGAAGTTTTAAATAAGTAATTGGACTGAGGTTCATTAAATATGTCGGAATCCTTAGAGTATGTTTTCAAGTTGCTATAAGTACAAAACAGTTTTTGTACTCTTTTCACATGAAACCAGTGAGTACTTCTCTCCCAATGGTGATAACTGCCCACTTGTAATTAGTTAATAAACAGTGAGGGAGATTCTGTCAAAGGTTAATGGCTTGTGTTTACATGGCTTCTGGAACAAACATTACCAGTTATGATGGTAGTACAGTGTACTAGACCAAAGTTTAATAGCTTCATGTCCCTATTTTACTTTGTGAACAACATTTATCAGTAATTATGATAAATGTCCTAGTTCAAAGGGTAATGACTTTACATAGTTTGTAAAGCAATCTTCATTCAACAATGATACCACAGTATCTTATGTCAGAGAGTAATGGTTTAATGTTCCCATATATTTTTTGGACAAAATTCACCAGACCTTATGATATTGCAGTGTGCTGGAAAATAATGGGTCTGAATCATTGAAAGTGGAAAGCAAAACGTTAGAAATGAAATATAAAATTACTCATTTGTTAAATCACAGGTTTTTTGTTATGAATTCTTCTTTCTGTGTGTGTTTGTGGTTACAAGATCTTAAAAATCTGAAAGATAGATTAAACTCATGGACCCAGCTTACAAATAGACAAGTATTTGTATTTTTCTTTGTTTAGTATCCAGGATTGGAAACATATGTGTCTTATTGCTCAAACCAGATCTATGCCAAAGCTCTTCTGGAGGAGAAGAAGGCCCATGATTGTAGATTTGATGACTTTTTACAAAGATGCTTAGAATCACCATTCAGCAGGAAACTTGACCTGTGGAACTTTCTTGGTAAGCAGCCTTAGTTTGAACTTTTTTATGTGCAAGTATATGTGAACTGGTGATTAAGTGTGTGTGTGTGTGTATAAACTGGTGATCAAGCTAATCCTTTTATCAGGTCATCTTAAGTAAGGTCTGATTTTAGGTTCAGAAAAAAGAGAAAGGATTTCAAATGCTTTTAATGTTATTTAATCAATAATGTATGTTCCATTATTATTAATTATTTCCTGCCAACAATTCACAAGCTTTTGAATGCTACTTCTATAACATTTTGGGGTTTGGAGGAAAAGAATGTAGAGATGGTAGTTTTGACATCTTCGTATGTTTCAAGTTCTTTACCATCAAGATAATTCTGTAAACTACAGAACAGATGGTAAGCAGATGGGGCAAGGTTTGGAGAATAAGGAGGATGTGGAAGATTTTCCCAGTCTAGCTATTCAATCTTTGCAAATATGATACTTGCTGTATGGTACCATGTATTATCCTAGTGTGACACAACACCTTTACAATTGGTCAAAGTAGACCTCTTTTCTTTTAGTGCAACATTCGAGCACTCTAACTGTTGACAGTAGAAGTCTCATGTATTCTTTACATTGAGTGGCAACAACTTAAAATGAATCACACCAACAATATCCCACCAAACACTCAACAAAACTATCTTAGGTAGATGTCCATTTTAGTGGCTGTGCTTTAGCCACTTTACCTGGGGACTCATTTTCCAAGTTTTGATGCCTTTTCAAGCTGTTACAGATAACTGTTGAATGGGTTGAATTAGGCTTCTGTTACAGCAAGTGCAGCCAGCAGCAAGTCATCATTAAACTCAACAGGATGACCTGAAGTGGCACATTACTTAAGCTTATCTGAACTTCTGATACCACCTTCAACATTTTCTTTCATTGAGAGACTCTACATAAAACACTCAAGATGTTTATGATGCAGTTTCTGTTGCACTGTTGCCTTTTCTAAACTTATAATGCATTATCTACCTAATGTTCTCCTCAGACACATCCATCTTTGTAAGGGTTTATTTGATTAATGATCTGAAAAAGTGGAGGTGGGATAGTTTCTTTTATTTGTCTGAATATTTTTATACATGTCCTATTACATATTTTAGTCATTAAAGCCTTCTACAAAGACAGCAGTAATGATGTACTTTCTGTATTAAATTTTCGGATATTATTTATGGCACAGGCTGATATAAACATGTTTTTAATGATATCTGCTACTTAACCCTACATGTATCAATATCTGCAGATAAGTGTATAAGACTATTTTGCTATCAAATAAAGGTGTCATGGGCTTGGTATATTGGAATGATCTATTTTAAAGTTATTTACAATATCATTCTCATTTTGATGAACAAGCAACTTATTTTGAATTGAAGTTTCTCTTCAAAAATTTGTTTGTGTTTAATCTAAACCTTGTTTTAATGTCTTTAGTTAATAAAACTAGTGTATTTTTAAATTCATATTATTATAATATAAAACCATGACTTAATTAATTTGTCACTTGTAGGTTACATTTGATGGCATTATTTAAAATAGTCAGTCAGTATAACTTTCTTGTTTTTTTTTTCTAATATTGAATTTTTTTTTCATATACAGATGTCCCTAGGAATCGTCTGGTGAAATATCCATTGTTATTAAAAGCTATACTTAAACATGTAAGGGTTACTTTTTTTAACTTGTAGTTAAATTAAAATGTAACATTTATTAAATTTTAATTTTAGTACTCTTAAAATACACCTGATCTGTGCTTTACTTCTTAATAACAACACATTTGAATAAATTTAATATTTCTATTTTTTTAGAAATAAATTAGCGAACGAATGCTGTTTTTTTGGTGTGATATCAGTCTTTGTAACTGATTCATCTGGTGGAAAACTAAGTTTTGTAGTAAATATAAAACTTTTTAATGCCAAAAAAACATCTTTATTATGGATATTTTGTAATACTTCTTTTATCATACGTTACATCAGTGTTACTGTTTAAATCTGTTCTTTCTAAACTTCTGATTCTACATAAAAACTTACTCAATGCTGATGTTGTTTTTTTGTAGTTCAAACATTTTTTTGTTTTTACATATAAATGCTGATAGTGGAATTTGAGGAAATTCTGAAATGTCCATAGTAAAGATGTATGTCAGAATTTTATTAAAACAATGAGGTAACAAGGTTTAATCTAGATCATTTGTTTCACATGTTTATGGATAAGATAAACTTAAGATTATATAATTTTCCAGATGCTAGAAAGTTAGCAGTAATGTTTTCACTCTTTTTCCCCCCATTTTGTGTTGTACCATACAAGGAGGTGGAAAAAAAGTGGTCCCCCTCCCCTTGAAAATGTTATTAATTTATTTCTTTTATTAGATAATGGAGAAATATGTTTAAACATTGTTTTTAGAATGCACTCAGCAAGATCTGTTCAAATATGGTCTGAAATACTAATTTTAACACTAGCATTTGTCATACCTGAACAATTTGTGTTCTTAGTTACATTTTCTCATGAACAGTGTTGTGCACCTGCTATAGTTTCTTGTATCTTCTTATTCCAATTAGTCTAAAAAATGATCAAACAAGTTTCCCTGCAGTTGTGAAGTTGTTAAAAGATATCATAGAAATAAGAGAATTCTTAATGATGAGAAACCCACTTGAAACAAAAATGTATCTCAGAATGGCTGGTATGGGTATTAACACTTATTGATTAGCAGAGAACAACATTTTGACCTTCCTAGGACATATTCAGGTCAACAAAGATGACTTAAGAAGGTCAAAACGTTGTTTTCTGCTTATTAATAAAAGTGTTAATGCCCATACCAGCTGTTCTGAGATACAGATAGAAGAACTGTTGTTATGGGATGTCTGGGTGAATCATCCAGTATCAATGTGATTAAAAATTTATGGGCTGAGTTAAATCGATTAACAAAAGATCACAAGTCAGATACGGAAAACGAATTTTTTAAAATATTCAAAGAAGGGTGGCAGTCGATCACTCAGGAATATCTGCACAGACTTACTGAAAGCATGCTATGTGAATGTGAAGCAGTACTGAAATCCAATGGAATACTAACTAAATATTAACTTGTGAAACTGGTTTGTGTTATTTTGAGTTTCATTTTTTACATTTGATTATTGCAGAAAAACTTGTTTGACCATTTTGTAGGCTACTTTTAAGTAAGAAAATCTAAGAAACTACAGCAAATGTACAATACTATTTGTGAGAAAATGTAACTAAAATTGTGGAAAGTTCAGGAACTGATGAAATACAGTGTTGAAATTAAGAATTGAGATCATGTTTTAATAGATCTTGTTGAGTGCATTCTAAAAACATAGTTTCACATATTTTTCTTATCTAATGAAAGATATAACACATTAACATTTTTGAAAGGAGCCACTTTTTGTCTGCTTCCTGCAAATGTGTTAAGTCACATTAGATACAATAGTCCTTACTAATGACTGTTTTTAAGATCTGTCTTTTCTTAGTACAATAACGCAAGTTGTATTAAATATATAACTTCCCTTTGAAAAGACCTAGTGTTTGATTTTTTAAATAATTTATCAATTTATAATAGACTAAATTAGTAAATAGCTTAATTACATAATCAATTTAGTAGAAATGTTTATTGTACAGTAGAGAACTTAACATTGAAGTTTTATGAATTAGTATTCAATGATATAATGAAAATATATCTTTGTTTTGTGTTAAATATTATTTAAATAGGATTATTTCTCTATTTTAGACACCCCAAAGTCATGAAGACAGAGAGCACTTACCAGACATTGTAAGTATATTCAACATGAATAAGGACATAACAGTATTGAATAACTCCCTTTTAATACTAAAAACTGATGCATGTGCCCACTGTTAACAGAACCAGTCACCCACGGCATTAAGAAAGTTGTGCTATTCAGTTTATTATTAGATGATTTAGAATTCTATTTAACAGAAAGCAATTGCTATGTTACCTTGCATTACATGTACTATATATGATACTTTAACATGAAAATTGTGACTAATAATTATCTGTTATATTATGCTATACTAACATGCACACCATGATCCTTGATGTCTCATAAACAACTGATTAAGGTAAAATTTCAGTTAATGCTCTAGCCAAGTGAATTTTGGTAAAAATAAGATAGTGGTTTGAAGTGTTGTATACGCTTTATGAAAATTTAGGTTTTTACTAGATTAGATATAAAGGCTTTATTACAGTTCCTAATGAAAAGTTATAAACGGTTTCCAACAGTACTTTATTTACATGTATAAGGTTACTACTCTGTATATGTTTAAAATGCATTTTGAATAAATTTTTTCTTGTGAAGATTCTCAAAATGGAGTAATAATTTATTGGTTTTTGAACAGGATAAATTAGTTGGTATTTGTTTTGTGTCCTTGTATAAAATTACATAACTTGACACTTATTTCGGCCCATAACTATTGCTTTAGGCTTGTTGACACAATTTTGCTTATTTTTATTTATTTAGATAAAACAAATTAACAATATTATCGAGTTGGTTGACAGGAAAACAGGAGAAGCCAATTGTCAATTTATCATAACTAAGCTGGATTACTTGGATGAAAGACAGGTAGAAAGTAATTAAATATATTTTATTACATGAAAGTTTGTATACATTTAAGAGAATTTCTCACGTTATGGTGACTTTGGGATAAAAATCCGAATTAATTTATATGTGGCATCTGAAAGTTTATAAATTAATGTAATATCCTTTTTTTTTAATAATAATAAACTTCTTTCTATCATAATGTCAGCAGTTCTAAATTAATAATGGATTTTTCTGAATTTTAAGATGTGCTAATGTTTCAACAAAATATTAAATAAGCTAGAAATGCTATTAATGTAATTACTTTTCTATGAGAAGTGAAATTTTAAGGAACGTTCTATAAACCTGAACTTTTGAAAGGTATGTGTGATGTCCAAGTGCTGTAATCTAATGGTGGTAAAATTGTTCAAAAATACATCTACTTTTTATATGTATAAATAGACATTTTTATTAAATCATAGAAAGGCATTTGGCAACTTTATAAACTTAAGTATGCTCATTATTACTCAAACGTAGAAAGAAATGTAATAAACATAAATTTCAATTTTTGCTTTTGTGGTCTGACAAGGTATCGGTGAATTTTTTCTTTTAAAATTTGTGATTGTTGACTGGAAGGATGTATTGGTTTTTAAAATGTTATGGGTTTAACTTCTATTTATGATTTTTATATAGCACTGAAATTAAGTAAAATGCACTTGTCTCATTCATTTCATTTACTCAAATAGTTTTTTTTCAGAGAGATCCACTCATCCAGAAAGCCAAGAGTCTGTTGTGTTCTGGAATCTTGAAGAATAACAGGGGAACAGTTAGTATTTTATTTTTCAGATGTAACTTTAAGGATGCATGTTGATTACATACTAATAATTATTTGCAGACTAAGAAGAGTGGTTAATGCTACTCAGTGTCAGTAGTAAATAGTTTAATATCCAGAATTATGTACTATTGCTGAACACTGGAGTTTGAGGGCAGTTTCTTTAGCCATTCCTCTTTACAAGCTATTTATCTCTCTCATCTAAACGATCACGTTTCAACAAAGTTACACACATCCTTTGAAGCTGCAATAACGAATTTACATGGCATTGTTTTCAATCCAGTTTCTTCTACCATCTTGTTCGTGATACCAAAAGATGTAGACCTGGCATGACCAGGTGGGTTAAGGCGTTCGACTCATAACATGAGAGTCTGGGTTTGAATCCCAGTTACACCAAATATGCTCGCACTTTCTGCCTTGGAGGCATTATAATGTTATGGTCAATCCCACTATTTGTTGGTAAAAGAGTAACCCAAGAGTTGGCAGTGGGTGGTGATGACTAGCTGCCTTTCTTCTAGTCTTGCACTGCTAAATTAGGGATGGCAAGTGCAGATTACCCTCGTGTAGCTTTGTATGAAACTCCAAAACAAACCAATAAATATGCCCAGCCTTATCACAATGACTTTTTTGGTCAAGAATTTCTCTTTCATATCCTCAATTCCATCCTGTTTGAATTTTTCCATTTCCTTACAAAGCATTGAGGGCTCTCTTCTATGTAATGTTCATTTAACAGTTTTCACATGAATATCATTCTCTGGAAACAACTGTGTACATAGGTATAAATTTTCGAGAATAAATTAATATAGGTTTGTCTTGTTAAATGTTTAGAAATTGATCCCAAACCAAGTGTACATATGGTTAACATTTTATCATTTTGTAAGAGTAACCTGCATTCAGTTACTTGTTGCCCACATGTGAGTTATGATAACATGTAATTGAATACATAGTTCTAATTAAATGGTATTATTTCTCTCATGTCATTCAGAAGGAATTCGGTTTTCTATCCATTTACATTAGCAGCTTTTATTTAACTTTCTCCAACTATTGTAAATTAAACAAACCACTTTTTGTGTATAAAATAATATGAAGGACAAGTCATTAAAAATCTTTTTCTAATTGTTAAGAAACCTGATTTTCATGTGAAACTCATTCTGATGGTAATTGGAACATGATTTATAATTCTGATACCATTCACTGTGATTTTGGCAAGCATACCATTTAGCAAACCTTTCAATAGGCAGAATAATTTAAATGTCACTTGGCTGTATAGAACAGTTTGATGTTTTTTAATCTGAAACTTCACATTTTGAATGAATTACTTCAGGCTTAGGTTTCGTGTATTGTAAAACATTTACGTGCTTATAGTGCACAGAAATGTCCACATGATTATCAGTGCCACAGAACATATCAGTCACTGGTCAAACCCTAAAATGTTTGTCATCTACTTCCATCAGCATTGTCCAGCACACTGACTTTTTTTTTTCTTGTTAACCCTAAAACAGTGGGGATGTTGTAGATAGCAGCATTAATTTGATAGCTACTGTTTAAGGGTTAAATAAGTGGAGCCTGAAGATTCCTCACTAAATGGTCAAAAAAAGTGTTCCAAATTACTTTAACTGTCAGTTTCAAAATTATAATGGTTTGCCACAATCTTCAAATGTCCAATTCATTATTTATGCAGACTTATTATATGTATCCTAATCCAAAAATATCTTTAGATTTTGAGCTTATTTGTAAAAACTTAATGAAAAGTCATTGTTTTAAAACGTAAGGTTATATTTCTGAAATTGTTAGTGCCTTTAGTTGAAAGTTCCTCAAACCTATTAATAATGATTCTATTCTGTAGAAGTTAAAATTCGATCATGTAAATGATTAAAGACTACTGCCTATTTTTCTCTAGAAACTTCACGTTTTCCTTTTCGACACCGGTGTTTTACTAACTCGTTCTGCCACAAGATGGAGCAGCAATAGTAGTGTGGCAACTTCTAAAATAAATACCACAAGATACCAAGTATATCGTGAACCAATTCCCATTCATCAGTTGGTGGTGGAAAACATCAGAAATGGTGAAGTTAGAATGGGAGGTTCCTTCAGATCTGCCTTTTCTTCTACTGATGGGGGTATGTTTATTTGGTTTAATCCTCACCCTCCTATGTCAGGTTTAACCTTAAGCCTAAAATGCAGATGAAATATTTAAAACAAGCCATTAAATCTGTCATGTTGCAGATGGATCTAATTAGTCTAGTTGTGTTTATCTTCAGAACATTGATATTTGTGAGTTTTGCTAAAAATTCCACAATAAATATTGCATAAGATTTTTTTATATTTTTGCAAGAAAATTATAAATAAAAGCAATCTTTATTCACCAGGTAATTATTTAAAAGAAAAAAATTCTCCTTTGCAGCTCCATCAAGGTTAATAATATAATAACTGTTTACTGTTGATGAAATTGCAATGGGAAATTTGGCTGAAATAAAATATTTATTTTGTTATTTGAAGAATAAAGTTTTGGTTTTTTTTATCACTTTATTGCAAAACTATCTAAATTTCTTCCATATGCACTACAAATTCTGAAAAAAATAATTTATATTGTTAATTTATTGTACATTGTTTTGTAATTGATGTACTATTGTAGTCTAAATTGCTGAATCTTAATCCAACTTCAAAGTATCATTCTTAATTACTATAACTTTTCCAACTAAAGTTAACCACTTACAAATCCAATATTTTTAATAACTTTAAGTTTTGCTTCTCAAACATGTCTTGTTAGTGTAACTTTCGTGCATATCTTAAGTTGATTTTAATATTTACACAACCTGTCATTTGAAATAAGTTTTCATTGTTAATTATAACTGTTGCTGTAAAACAGAAGTTGACCACAGATTTGCCTTCCATAAACTGAGTGACTTTTGTTTGTTTACAGCCAAGGACGTTTTTAGGTTATCTTTTGCAGATAAGAACTTGGGGCAGTCACACACGTTACAAGCAAGCGATGAACATGACAAGAAACAATGGCTTCAGAACCTTAATAAGCTAATTAATGGACATTGGTCAGCATCCACTAGTGGTACGAAAGTAAGAGTATAAAAAAAAAATTGAATATGAAAAAAAACAAACGAGAAAACATATCAAAAAGCCATTAGTTTGTATATAATAAAAAGGAAACAACCAAACCAGTAAGTAACAAAGCTAGTAATGCAGTGGAAATTTCCAAAACTTGATGAAAATAAACTTCATAAACAAGAAATGATTAAATATCAATATGATTTTATGTTCACATGAGTAAGAATTGGTGAGGTAACCTCATAAAACTTTTGTCATTCCTTCATTTCACCACACCAGTGTAGTGATAGAATAATGGATTTGCTTAATGATATTGTAAACCATGTGGTATTACTTGTTTAAAAATAAATGAATCCTTGTATATTCAGTAGGGGTAATTAAAAAAAACAAACGTTTTGAACGAGTCAAAGCTTTTAATTATGATGTTCCTGTTCTCAGTGTTACAAGTTCATCTCAAAACAAATCAAAAATTGTATGTTAAAAATAAAATCAGAGATTTTGTTGAACTTTTTGACATGGGTAACAGATCAGATACAAACAATAAATATTTCTTGTTTTTGTATGCATTTCTTAATACAACATTAACATGTTTTTTTAAATTTCCTAAATGTTTTGCGAAGCTTTTTCTCTGACTCAAAATTCAATTTCATATTAATTGAAATGACCTCAGACAGAATATCTTAAAGTTTTAAAAGTTGATTTATCTAATGTCTAATAATTTTAAGAAGTTAGCCATGTATTTGAAATCCTGTTCTATTATGAGTTGATGATTCACAAACAAAGCCTGAGCTTTAACAATCAACAAATAAGTGCCTGTAGGACTTGTACCTGGAATGTGGATAATTTTGAGGGTGATTCTTTGTTACTTTTACTTGCATTTTGTGTCTCTTAGTTCTGATGTTATTGTCCAAATCTTGCAATAAAAAAAAAAACATTTTGTTATATCATAAAATTTAATTATTGCTAAAGGAAATTGACTACAGAAACATCTTAAATAGCAGTAGTGTACTTACTTTATGTTAATCAAACAATTTAATATTTTGTTCGATAATTTCTTGCAGAATCTTGGGGGGGGAATTGGTACAATTAATTTCATGAAAAATAAACAAGTTGATGTATGATATAAATAAATTTTCACAAAAAAAAATTCTTAACCTGAAATACTGTTATCACAATGAACAATATAGATAATCTGAGTTCCAACCTCATTAAATATTTTTCTGCCTTTTTTCATTTGGCACTATTGCTTGTAAATCAGTATTTGTTTCTTTGTAAACATTTTTCTCCATATTCTATATGATGTTAGCCATAAACTACAGGACATTACGAAGTTCATAAATTTATTTATTTCAAATATGCTTTGGTTTCTGTTTTTGTAATAGTGTGTTAGTTACAAAAGTAAAACAGATTATAGTCAGTGCTGAGAATCGGACAATGTGCATGGCATATCAAGTAACAGCTGTTGATTTCATGCATGCAATATGTAGATTGTTCATCGATTTTTTTTTTTTTTTTATCCTGTCTTAATTATAATATGAATTTCTTTTCAAGGAAATGTTCTATTTTTGCTCAGATTTATGTAAAAATCATTTTAAAATTATTTTCTACCACGAGCCACATTGATATTTATAAACAGATATTAAGCTTTCAAATTATATTTTAATAATAGTGACGGCTAATAAATTCTTAGTTTTTATTATTGATGGGATATTTTAGATTTGTAATAACAAATAATAAGAAGAAATTTTCTTTATGTGTGTGCAAATATTACATGTATCTTTTAAATGTATGACAATTAATGTTTAACTTTTGGGATAGAAAAAAAATCTGTATTGGGTTTTATAACAGTAGCTTTAACTGGGGCTTGTATCATTGTTAACTTCTATGTAATTAACTTGCATTTTTAGCATCTCCTGTGTTCCTTTGAATGTAATAATGGGACTATGCCAAAAGACAATGTTTGTTTTTATTTTATGTAAACATTAAAATGGTGCTTTGATCAAAATGATAAAATGAAACTTTTTTTTAATATACTTTAAAGATAATACATGTATATTTCAGGCATAAGAATTTTGTTATAATGTTATCCCAGTAAAAGAAAGAAAAAAAAATTGAATTTCATACTTATATTTCAACTAGTAGGTCTCATTTTTTTAGATTTTTATTCTATAAACAACTCGTGACATTTCATTTTTTGTTATCTGAACATTCAGAGGAGCAGATCGCTAAAACTTACCACAAAATAAATTTATAGTATTTTATTACATGTTTTCATATATTCCAACTGGTCAAGTAACTCCCAGTATGATTTCTCATTGTGTTGGATTAATTCAAGATTACTCAATTTAGTTTATTAATGTCACAACTTACAGAAACCTATTTTTCCAATTACATTCTACAATAAATTTAGCTATTCAGGTTTTAATGATAATTAAATAGTTGAACATAATTGATTAGCCTGGCAATTAATAATTTACCAAATTCACTAATTTCCCAGCTCTAACTACAGTCCAAAAATATATTTTATCAGGTACATAATTAAGAATGTAAAATAAAATATGGTTCATCATCACAAGTTAAGCCTAATAATAATAACTGTAATTCCTCAATATTTCAACACAAGTATTTTGTGCTTTTGGATTACAGCAAATACTTACAGGAATGTTAGTAGATGTTGCTTTGGCCTCCTAATTAGTTTTTACAGTGAAATAAATTTTGTTATTAAGTAAGAACATAAACAGCTATTTCTTTTCTGTTTTAATCTATTATTAAAGAATACATTTGAAATCTTATCTAACCATTAAACGACTATGTCAGTAGTTAATTAACAATTAAAAGCATTTAAAGAGGTGGTATTATAGTCTTTGATCTTTAGAAGTTTTCACTGAATGAGTCTCTTAGAATGCTGATAATCTATATATTCAATTCCCCCACAGTGTACACAGCAGATATCCTAATGACACTGCTCTAAATCACATTTGATGTGCTGTAACTGAGATAATAACTAACATTAGTTTCTTACAGTGGGATGAGTGGTTAATTTATGGATTTACTGTCAAAATTCAGTTTTCTACAGTCCATTGTATAGCTTTCTGCTAAAATAAACAAAAGATGAATGATTTGTATCTTTTCCACTTGAAATTGAACATTATAAGGATTTTTTCTTCCTACTGAAAATTTCACTGTACAGGTAAAATACAACCAACTTTGATCATGAGATTTTGACTGATGGTTGTGGTTTTTATATGGCTGTTTATGATATTCAAAAGACTAACACCATTAGTAGTTTCTTACAAACATTAATACAGATTAAAAAAATACCAGAAAAAAGGCACAACTTTTAACAGAACTTGGGTTGTAGACTTTATTATTTTACATTAAGGCTTCTTTTTCTGATATTATGAATTTCACCATGATTGCAATGCTACTGCGTCTCGTATTTATTTAAATCAGTATTGTGCCACCCGTTAATATAGTGGTATGTCTACAGATTTATATCAGGGGTTCAATTCCCCTTTATGGGCTCAGCAAGATAGCCCAATGTGGCTTTGCTAAAAGAAAACACACACACACACACACACACACACTCGGTATTGTAGCACTATTTAAACAAGGGGTGAATGTAAGGGTGTATGCCAATAAGTAGGATGTAATGCTTTACAAACATGTTTATGATTTGTATGATATACTGAATAAAGATGTTTCAAAGCAAATATCCCTCCCTCCCCGGAAGAGTGATGTGTTTGTTAACTCGCAACAAATTCGAGTTATTTAATTCTATGTAGAATCATGAACGGTCACAAAATGAAATGTAAGATTAATACTTATTACAACTCAACAAAAACAAGTATTATGTTTTTAAAAGCTTCTAAGTTTTAAAGAAACTTGTTAAATTTCCTTGGTGTTGTCAAGTGCATACAGGTAAACCTAACAAATTTTATTCAAAATTAAAACTGTGTGTGTATGTCATACCTTTTATCAAGATGAACTGTTGCCTTTACTTGATTCTTTCAACTACTCTATCAAAATTCTGTGCCAGACAATTCTAAAGCTAAATCTTAGTTTATATGAAATGTTACATTTACCCAAATCGACTAGCACTATTCTAGTGGCTGGTCATTCACATTACAGTGTAGGTGACATCTTGATACCACCTAAACGACCACTGTCAATAACTTTACAATATTACAGCAATGTCCCCCTCATTTCTCGGAGCTAGAACGAAATAAACTTTATGATTTTCTTTATTCTAATGTTGCGTAAAACTTGCACATGTAAACAAAAAAGAAATTCAGAATTAATACTGAAATGAAATTTGAAACTTTACGTAAAATGTCATAAAAAAAACACACAATCATTAATAATACGTATTACATCGACATTTAGAGCACTTGCTATAATCATAAAGGTCATTATATGAACTATTCGAAAACGATACTCACTTGTACTTGTTAAGAAGAAATATTACTATGATATACTGCAAATCATGAAATACCGTGAATATCATTACGATTCAGATTGATTCGTAAAGCGTGCACTGAAATTATGATAAATGAACAAGAAAGAATAAATAATATTAAGAGTAGATTTTCAATTAACAATAAATTCCCGATATTTTTAAACATTAGATCTAGTGTGATATACGAATATTTATATTGAATATTAAACCAAGCAAAACTGTTTATACCACTTAAACTTAGTTCATCTACGAGTCGACAGTAAATAAGTTTATGAATTTATAACAAGAAAAAAACTGATTTCGATTTCTTGCGGTGAAAAGAGCGTAAATAGCTCACTATGTAGTTATGCGCTAAAACAAACGTTAAATTTCTGTTTGTTTTTCAAAAAAATTGAATTTTATCACCTTATAAAATTTGTCTAATGTTTTTATGATGTCACATTGTTAATTTAGGCTATAAATAAATTTATTGTGTTTTTTTTATTTTGCGCAAAGCTACCCGAGGACTATCTGTGCTATCCGTTCCTAATTTAGCAGTGTAAGACTAGAGAAAAGGCAGCTAGTCATCAACACCCAACGCCAATTCTTGGGCTACTCTTTTTACCAACGAATAGTGGAATAGACCATCGCTTAATAAGGACCCTACGGCTGAAAGGACGACCATGTTTGGTGCGACCATCTGGTTACGAGTCGCACGCCTTAACCCACTTAGCCATGCCAGGCATTTATTGTTCTCAACAAATATCTTTAAAAAAAAACTTTTAAAGCCGTCCCTAATTTTGCAGTATCAGATTAGAGGGAAGGCAGCTAATTAACCCTATCCACCGCTAACTCTTGGGCTACTCTTTTACCAACGAATAATGGTCATTCACCGTCAAATTATAACGCCCCCACAGCTGAAAGGGCGAGAATGTTTGGTGGGACGGGATTCGAACCACGACATTCTGATTACGAGTAGAGTGCCTTAATCATCTGGCCAGGCCGGCAGAGACAGTAAACCCACTATTTGGTTAGACTAAATACAAAATTTTCTGAGAATACGTCTAAGGCTGAACCATGCTCGCCCTTTCAGCAGTGGAGACTTTAATGTGATGGTCAATCTACTATTCGTTGGTAAAAGAGTAGCCCAAGAGTTAGTGGTGGGTGGTGATAACTGGCTGCCTTCCCTCTAGTCTTACACTGCTAAATTAGGGACGGCTAGCGCAAATAGCCCTTAAGTAGCTTTGCGTGAAATTCACAAACAAACAAATCGTGTTCCTAAATTCTGTTTTATGTACTTCTTTGACAGTACTACATATATATTTTTGATATTATAAAAATCTCGCTGTACACTTACAAGAACACAGTTGTGCTAAATGAATTACGTTATAAAGTTTATTCAATTTGTAGTTATACAGGGTATTAATATTTCTCTAAGTTTTACTTCTTTTGCGCAATGATTACCAGCTAACTTGCCACTAAAGTATTTTTGAATAAACGAATAAACACATTTATGATTGAATTCTTTATGCAGTGGGACAGTGGTAAGTTTATTGACTTAAAGCTCTGAAATCAGTGGTTGGATTCCATACAATTAATACAGCAAATAACTCAACGTAGCTAAGCTTTAAAATAAACTTTACTGGTTTCAAGTAATATGAATATTAATATTCAAACATTTTTGGATTTTAATCACCAGGTGGATAACGACATACATGTGAAAGAAACAACCGCGCTCACAAACTAAATGTTTTCACGATGTGGTATGGTGTAATGGTTTGTGGTGTTTAAAGAATTAGTGTAAAAGAACTGAAAAGGTACGTTTAAGTTATCAAATGTCTTCCAAACAGCTTCTTCCATCAGAGTATTCAAATGGTATGAACAAATGTTATTAATAACAATATGTGTACATAAGCTAATATGAAATTAAAGTAAAACTTATAAGAATATTAATAATAGTCTCATAATATTTACATGTTACTACTACAGGGTGTTCGGAATGTCACTGTGCACTTATATATTTATTAACAGACATGTTTCAATATAGAATACAGGAGGTAAATATGAATGACAGTTATAAACAATGTTGAAAGTGGCCCCCATTGGCATCAGTACAGGCCTGGGTCCTTATTTTGTTTCTAAACACCGCTATCAGTTGATGCTGTGTTTAAATAGACTGAATAAAATATAATTACAAAATTGCACAGTGACTTTGCGAATACCCTGTAGTACAGGGGTCGAAAATAATTTGTTTTTTGTGTGTGTCTAAGATAAAAATCATTTCAAGACCCGCAATATACTCAAACGCAGTAATGATC
Organism: Carcinoscorpius rotundicauda; assembly: GCA_011833715.1. Lineage (NCBI taxonomy): Eukaryota > Metazoa > Arthropoda > Merostomata > Xiphosura > Limulidae > Carcinoscorpius > Carcinoscorpius rotundicauda. The sequence continues at coordinate 93,140,007 of CM022394.1, read as the reverse complement.
TATTTTAAAAGAAATGTTTCCCAGTGGAACAGCTGTAAATCTTTAGATTTACAACGCTAAAATGAGGAGTTCGACTTCACTTAATGTTATTTTTTGTCCAGCTAAGTTTTGAAGGCATTTTAAGAGTTACAAAATGTTAACAATGCAACTTCATTCTAAATAAAAAATAAATGTTGAGATGAAATTTTAACAACCATTATGCCAGAAAATATTCTCAATTTTTATTCACAGTAAAACCCAAGAGCCACATAAATCTTATAGAGCTGTAGGTTGCTGGTCCAAGTTACTATTACTTATAAGCCAAAGAAATTCTGAATTGAAGAAACTGCAACTGTTGATCTAGTAATGAAACATACTTTAATTTATTAATTAGGCATAATTTTGATGAGGACACTAAATTATTGGAAAGTATGGAGACATATAGCTCTATTATTTATAATATTATTCCCGTAATTGTTGGAAAGAGCTCTAATGACGAATATTGATAACATTGATGCACCATGTTTTCCATACTTGTTAATTGTGTTAATGATAAGACAAGGGGCTGTAAATTTTGGCAAGAAAGATAATGATAAAATGATTAACCTTTATAATGAACTGCTTTTGGATGTGGTGGATGCAATAACTTCAAAAGAACTTAAAGGAAGGTTAAATAAATATTTTTATGATAATAACTTATTTTGAACATTTTTTAACTTTAGTGGATGGAATAGCTTTGGAGCTAGAAGTACCATGTTGTACTTTAATGTTTTTTTTAATATTGGATCAAAGAAAATGTTTTAAAATAACTTTATATAGAAACTAAGCTTAGATATCACCATCATTTTGACTGATTTTAATATTTATAACAAGTTATGAAGATGGTTTTTCTATTTTCTACCAAATATTTACAAGATAGGAATGTTCTAATATTTTGCTTAACTCCTTCAAATTTTATATACTGATTGTAAGAGACCAACATTATTCTGTGGAGTTAAAGCACATGTTGATTTTTATAAAACATTAGTTTTGAATAACAAGTTACCGTAAGTCCAAAAATGCATAACTGGTCAATGCTACCGAATGGGATTTGTTTCTGCATTTTGTTATTCACAAAATTAAGAAAATTGAAGTTTAATAAGGTATGATGATGATAATAATTTTGGCAAAATGTGCAAATGGTTATAATTTAATAGTAAAGGTCACTGGTTAGGCCACATCTGGAGGGCTGTATTCAATCTTGAGTGCCTTATCTTGTGAATTTTTGAAAAGGGTCAGAGAAGAGCCACTAGAATGGATTGAAGGGGGTTATCATAGGCAGAGAGGTTAAGATCTCTCAAACTGTTTTCTCTTAAAAAAGAAAGAAGAGTTAGGGGTATCTGATTGATGTGTTTAAAATTATAAAGGAGAACGAATGGTTTTTATGCATCATTGTTTCAATAAATTAATAGTGATAATAGCAGGACTAGAAGATAAATATAAATAAAAATGGTAGGATAGGAGTTTCTTCAGCTAAGAAAGTTTTATTTCCCTGACAGGGTGGTTGGACTTTAAAACATGTTGCCTTCATATATTGTGAAGGCATGACACTTCAATGAATTTAAGAAAAAGCTTTAACTATATAGATGATAAGTGCTGGTTATGAGGGGTTTTATTATTATTATTTAATACTTTTAGTTTTAGTTTAAAAGATGGGGTAGCCTAGATGGAGCAATGGGTTTCACATTATCTCTGAACATTGTTATTTATTTGCAACAAATTCTTTCTGCAGTATCACAACTAGATACTTGCTTAACATGAAATCAAAATGTTTAGTTTAAGCAACTTAAGCCTCATAATACTATATATTAACATACACATTTGTTATATTGACCTTCCAGTCATGCCTGTCTAACACATTACATAACTTCCATGCAATAATATAAAACTGACCTTTAGTCTTTCCTATCTTGGTTGTGTTTTAGTGGACTAGTATTTTGTAAAATAGTGACATTTAAATTATTATATATCTTATTACTGTTTATAAATAAATTATTAAACTTATTTTTATTAAAATATAGAACAAATTAAGAAGTAAAGCAAACAGTTATTTCTTCTTGCTATTACCTTTGTACTCATGGACATAGGTTGCTAAGCCTTTTAAAATTTTGTATGTGGATGATATCAAACAAAAATTTTTAAGGTTTTATATATATTACAGTGGTACCTTGGTTCTCAAATTTGGTTTTCAAACATATTGTTTGAGAATAAAATGTCTCAGTTGTCAAACATAAACTCTGTTCCCGAACCCCCAAAATAACCCAACTGATGACCCGAATGACCATTTTCGGCCCACGCCAAGCTTGTCCAAAACATTTTACTTGCACCTGTCACTCAGTCAACACCCCTGCTAAAATCTGCTGTAAATGTTCTTGTTTTTCTTTTTGTTTTTTCCAAATATTCTGATTAAATAAGCCACCATGGGATCAAAGAAGGATAATGAAAGTAGCAAACCAAAAAGAAAAGTTGTTAGAGTCGCAATATAGGTGAAAAAAATATCATAGTGAAGTATGAGAGTGGTGTTCGTGTGTCTGACCTTGCTACACAGTTTGATATGGCGAAGTCTACAGTCTGCACCATACTGAAAAATAAAGAGGTTATCAAAGGAGCTGATGTTGCAAAAGGAGTGACAGTGCTTACAAGACAAAGATCATAAACAATGAAAGAGGTATAAAAACTGTTGTTAATTTGGGTAAACAAAAAACAATTAGCTGGTGATAACATTTCTGAGACCATCATTTGTGAAAAGCCATAGCAGTTGCATGCTGACTTCCTGAAAAACACCCCTGGAAAAAGTGTTGATACAAGTGATGCCTTTAAAGCTAGTTAGGGGGTGATTTGAAAAATTTAGGAAGTGGCATACATAGTGTGGTGAGACATGGGGAGGGTGCCAGTTCTAAGAAAGACACTGCTGATAAATTTGTTAGGGAATTTAAGGACTCTGTTAAAGCTGAGGGTTTTCTTCCCCAACAAGTGTTCAACTGTAATGAGACAGGCTTCTTTTGGAAGAAAATGCTAAATAGAACCTACATCACCAAGGAGGAGAAGTCAATGCTAGGACACAAGACAATGAAGGACAGCTTAACTCTATTGTTATGTAGTAATGCAAGTGGGGACTTAAAACTTAAGCCTTTGCTTGTGTTCCATTTTAAGAACCCGTGGGTTTTTAAGAAAAATAATGTCCTGAAAAGTAAACTAAATGTCATGTGGAGGGCTAATAGTAAAGCGTGGATAACGAGGCAGTTTTTTTTATAGAATGGGTTCATGAAGTGTTTGCCTCAAGTGTAAAGAATTACTTCAGAGAAAAACAATAACCACCCAAGGCCCTTCTTGTGATGGACAATGAACCTGCTCATCCACCAGGCTTGGAGGACAGATTGGTGGAGGAGTACAGTTTCATTACAGTGAAGATCTTGCCCCTTAACACAACTCCTCTCATTCAGCCCATGGACCAGCAGGTCATATCAAATTTAAAAAACTACACCAAAAGCACTGTTTCAAAGGTTCTTTGAAGTGACTAGTGAAACAGAGTTAACCCCCAGAGAGTTCTGGAAAAATCACTTTAATATCCTCCATTGCTTGAGGATCATAGACATAGCCTAGAGGGAAGTGTTTTTGAGGACCATTAACTCAGCCTGGAAGAAATTGTGCCCAGACTCAGTAGCAGATAGAGACTTTGAAGGCTTTGAGGCTGAGCCTGTTGTTGAGGATATTGTCTCACTAGGCAAGTGTAGGGACTTGAATGTGAGTGATGATGTGGAGGAGTTGGTGGAAAACCACAACACTGAACTCACCATGGAAGAAATCCAAGACCTTCAGAAGGAACAGCAATAGAAGGCAACTGAGGAAGTGTCTTCAGATGAGGAGGAGGGACAGGAGGATGTTCCTGGTTCAGTAGTCAAGGAGATGTGTGGAAAATGGGGAGAGTTACAAAGTTTGGTGGAAAAATTTCATCCTGACAAAGCTGTAGCAAACTGCAGCAAAAACTTTTTCAATGACAGTGTCATGTCTTACTTCAGAAACATTTTAAAATGCAGGCCGAAACAAACCTCATTAAACAAGTCTTTAGTGAGAAATAGGTTCAGTGAGTCTCAAACAGGTTGTAGCTGTGCAAAGAGTCAAAAAAGAGAAAGAACCCCAGAAGGAGAGTTACCTGATGTTTTTATGGAAGGTGAATGCAACTAAAAATGCAACTTATCTCATTAAATATTGGATTGAAAGAACATGGTAGTCTTTTGGAAGGTTAAAATGGCTGAGACACCACTCTGAAAACTTTTTTAAACTGTTGATTGGTCATGTATTGAAGCAAATATAAATAAGGGACCATTTTCTAAAATGGAAAGAGATGAATGGGGCCACTGTGATTGATTCAATACACAAGCTGTATCTCAGCAAATGAAAAGAATGAGGTGCTTATTTTGTATTCCTGCTTGACAATATTAGTAATTTGAGTTCCTAATTTATACTAAACTATAGAATGAGTACTTTGACATCAAACATGTAATAACAATGTTGCAACATGCCATGTGACTCACTAAAATCTATATTTAGATCAGTTCTTTTAATATTTACTTTTAAGAAATTAATTTATATATAGTATTAAAGTTTGAATTATAATCTACAATTTGATTCCAAACTTAGACATAAATTTATGAAACAGTAGTTCAGTACAATTTCAAATGCAAGTTGATAAACGAAACATGGCCTTTGACCCATGATCCGTCAAAAAAGAGTTAACTCAAAAAGAAAAACTTGTGTCTAGGAACAATGTTTGTAGGATGTTAACAGTTGTATAATTCGTAAGAGTGGTGTGTGTTTTTATTAAGAAAACGGTGATTGTGACTTAGCATTTTTAATAAAAGTATCAATATAATCCTTTTATTTCTCTAGAATCAGACTATGTTCAGAAAGCTTTATTTCAGAGTAAATCTCCACCAAAGACTTCCTTTGTCAGAAGCTCAGGTAATTTTATTGATACTACTAGGTTTCAGTTACAAGTTCCTTCATATTTTGAAAGAATTTTTGAAATTAATGTTGCTATATAGTTATGTAAGTCATCAGTTATTGTGGAAAGTTGTTGTAAAATATAAAAATATAATATTTTGTTACACTGGCTGACTTTGGATTTATGATGTATATAGCATATTATAATATTTATTGTGAATAGTTTCACAGATATTACAAAAGCTGGTACATGTAATTTATTGAATTTAAAAGAAAGATTATACCTGGTGAAATGTACAGTGTAATGTTCTTTATTCTTTTAAACCCTAGAAGTCAGTTATTAAATTCAGTTCAGTTTGGTTGAAATTATGTAGTTTTATATTTAGTCAACAGGTAATTCATTGTTTTTCAATTACATCCAAAAAACTTAAATTTTTAAAAAAAATTATAATAGTTCTAAACCAAGTCAAGAACTTCTTACCCAAAATGGAGACATCTCAGATGGAACTGAAATCCAAGACTAAGGAAGAAGTTGACATAGAAAACATAAACAGCTGTGATGGTCCGGTTATTGAAATGGTATGTAACAACATAAAATCAGCATGATCGTATTGAGAGTAAAAAAAACACCTCAAAATTAACTTAAGCAACATACAAGACTCCAACAGTACCTCAGAGCCGTCCACCCATGAGAAAAATTTTAATTTTTTTCAGAAAATCATTAATTCTTGTCTTTTGCTCTTGAAGTTGTTTCCCTCCATTACTGCTGATTGACATTCATTCTGAACATTGATCAACATTGTTACAATGCCCCCCAGTGGTGTTGTAGTATGGCTGTGGACTTGCACTGCTGGAAACAGGGTTTCAGTATCTGTGATGAGCAGAACACAGATAGCCCATTGTGTAGCTTTGTTTACCTACAAAACAACCACACCTGTTAGAAAAATAAAACTTTCCTAAGTGGTCCATAATCCATCTATTTTCCAATCTTGTGTCCTGTCGTCATTTTGTCTTCAAAGTACAACAAAGAAATTTTTAAGCCTTCATCCTTTTGATCCATGTAGACAATCTCTTAAACTTGTTTGTTTTTCAAGAGGAAATAAGCAGTTTTAACCAATGCATAAGAGACAGCTTTGTATTCCTTATCTGAATTTTCAATTATTCGATCTGCTTTACTTCATAAAAGACCAAACATGCCAATACACAGTTATTTCTATAATTAACTCTTGATTTATAATTAGTATTTTATAAATACACCCTAAAATTGTATTAGTTTTACCATTAGCAACAGAGCATTACTTCAATGACGAGTGATTTATCCTCCATTTTTGAAGAGCCTTGTCGTAAGTTGTACCATTGCTTTAGGTCCCACATACAATAAACGTAAGATCAAAATTATGACAACCCAAATACATTACCATTTAATTCAAGTCAAACTTTTTATCTAAATTATAGACAGTTGAAATGATAATTAAAAACCAACATGACATATGTCAGATTAATAGTTTAGTATCCTCAGTACAGAGTTTACCATCAGCATATGTTACTTGTGTAATCATTATTTCTTCTAATAATGTCTAATGTAAATAAGAAACAAGAGAGTATCTTCACTGGTTGAGCCATTTGGACCATCCAGGTTAATTTTTTTTTCATCATAGATCGAAGCCTTCATCCACTTTTCTACGTCCATGTTTGGTTCCTTTAAGCAAACTTTAACTGAGCTGTTTCGTGGTGTGGAAGGAGGCGTGGCCTTTGAAGACATTTATGGATTTTAAAGTCTTTCTCTCGTAGATGCCTTCTTATTGTTCTTGAGCTGTATTCTACATCCATATGGGCCTTAATCTGGTTTGATGATTGGCTGGTGTCTTGCTAGATAACCTGTTGAATCCTCCTGCTCAACACCGGTGAAATATTCTTGGGCCGACCACTTGAAATTCTCCTTCCATTATCCCTCAGGGTCTTTTAAGAAATTTGTAACAACAGTTTTACTGAGCCCAATCTCACCAGCGATGGCACATTGAGAAAGATCTTGCTTTTGCAGCTTGACAAATCTTCCACGTTTAAACTCAGTCAACTTTTTAGCTTTTGCCATGTTTTTACTCAATGTAACACAGGAGATCTCAGTGGGAGATGTTGACAATGCTAATTCTTCAACACAAATTTCTATATTTTGTTACGTGTTTACCGATTAATGCTTTGTTTCAGTATAGTCTTTAACTTTTGACCAGCTAGTATTTAGGCTAATTTTATAGTGTTCACATTTTCCCTTTTCTTATTTTCATCTTTTGAAACTCTACTCAAATAAATGGTTAAGTCTAACAACACAATATGCATATTTTTTCTTTATGTTCATTGGCTGCAAGATTTTGGCTAGCAGTGTAAGTCTTCTGTTATAACTGACAGTTTAAGGTTCTTAAACTTAACATTTTTCTCCAATTTTCTTTTTTATGTGTTTAGTAAACCAAACATTTGACCAGTATTAAAATGTTGTTTTACATTTATGGAAGTGATTGCAGTTAGTTAATTACACCATAAGTTAATGTGATAGGCAATCCTTTACAAAGGCATATCGATATTCTCTGCTAGTACATCCATCAGTCCTTTTAAACATACCAGTTACAGATCATGAGAACATTTGTGGTGTGGAAGATGCTTACATTTTTAACCATGTTTTAATATTCAAGAAGTGATAAAAACTATTCCTTACTGTTTTGTTAAGTTAACTGACAAGACATTTTTTAGTGATTTTGTTAATTTTCCTAAAAGAGGGCAGTTTGGAAGGGTTACTTGTTTTAACCAGTTGCACCACCATATAGTGATCTGTTGTCTGTCAGTAGACACTAAAATGTCACACGAGATGCTTAGTGTTGCAGTTTCTACGATTATAACATCAATAAAGAATATGCATGCTACAAATTACGTACTCTGTAGACTACAACACAGCATGACATATGAACTTCGAAAGAAAAATAATTTTCGTTTTATTGAAACAAATCACTTTCTGGGACCATACAGAAGTATGTCTAGTAACTTTTTTTTAATATTTCTGTCAACAGTTGGTGCTGTGAACAATACTTTCAAAGACAATTTTATATTTTTAGATATGGCAAGAAACACATTCCTATGAATACAGTCAGCAGTAGCAACATTTAAAGGAGCACCTTCCTATTTATCCTGACAGCTCAACCATTTCCTTTCCTTCAGTTATATGTAAATCTTTCTCATCATGAGTGATATGTAAATTGTTTTCACTAATCATGCTATTTTTCATTCCTTTCCACAATCAAATTCATGCGAGATTGAGGAATAGAAAGATTGGGCTTATGGTTGAAGAATGGAGTGAACTTCTATTTTTACCATCCACCCATGCATACCACAATGCTACCTCCTCCTGAGTAGGTTAAAAATTAAAGTTTCCAAAATTTCTTTAGTGAGGTACTAACTGATGATATTGAGTTGTTTTTTTATGGTTGTGATCATATTTTGATAATATTGTTAAGTTCTATCAAATAATAATGTAGAAATATCGATCTTCCAGGCTTGAAATTTAGTTATGCTTCCTCACATAACCTAATTTTTTATTATAACTGACTTACCTCTTCGCAAAAGTTTTCATTATTCATACAAATACAAAAATATGTGATAAAATATAGTTAATAAGAATATTTCTGATCACAGCTTCAATTGTTTTGTGTAGCTAGTTTATAAACTTTGGCATTTCCCTGAAACTTTTCATCTTTGAAGGAATCTTATAAGTAAATATGTCAGTTTGTTTTCTCCAATATGTTTTTAGATTTGTTTGTTAGTGTTTTGATTCTTGAAGAAAATGCTGATATTATTTCATAACTTGTATTAAAGGTGTATTTAGATGTCAGCCATAATGAATATAAAGTATATATATTTAGGGATGACCTTATTGCCAACAGATATATCTGAATGATTTCCATTCTAATGTAGACACTAGCTGTGTTTGAAAATGATGGACACCTTAATTCAGAGGATGAAAATCATGACATTTCTTCTGGTGACTCTTCTGATGAAGATGAAAATTGTGTTTTGAAAATGGAACCTTTATTAGAAATTGATAAACTTTCAAAAAATATAAACCCTAAAATTGAAGTGTTAACTTCAGATAACCAGACCTAATGTTTTCTTCTGAACATTGCTGAGTTTTGATGGTAAAATGTTTCATGAGCATCTATATCATGGTAGACAAATCAGAAGCATTTTCATGTACAGATCCACTTTCAAGCATTCTCGAATAAAACACCAAAACTGGTTCATGTAACTTTCTGTGTTTGTTTTTTACTTCAAATTGTTATGACAGCATGCTCAGTAGTTGCAGTTCTGTCTTGTAAGATGGCTCAGTTGGTTTTGAATTGGGCATTTTAAGAACTCGAAGGTCTCATCCTGCTGTGTAAAACAAAATAGCCAGTTTATATTTTTATCTTGTTTTCTAACTGAAGAAATGTTTGTATTTGTTGATTTTTTTTTGTTTGCCACAGACATTTATTACAGCCCCAAACTGAAATTGTTTCTGAAATAGAAAATGTGTATTTTAAAGTATGAGAGATTTCTTAAGTTAGTTTTCTGTAATTTAGGGACAGCTAGTGTGATAGCTCTTTGGTAGTTTTGCATAAAAATTCTAATCAAACTACATATTGCCTTGTGAACTTCACAGTTTTGCTTACACTAAATATTTATGGCTAATCCGTACCTGCTAGTAAAGCTTGTGTTATTATTCATGTATATAAACAACATTAACAACTATGGTATATGTTGATCTTTTCTGAAGTGATCTAATTAATTTTTCCAAATACAAAATGTAACAAACATATTCTGAACAGCTATATTATCAGCAATCATTTGTAAGAAAAATCTGCTGAAATGCACACATTGACATCCTGACGGAACTGAAATTGTAAAACGTGGTATTTTTCTATGTAAAAAATTATACAAATTTTCTAAATATGACAAAACTCTGTGCTATGCATAACAAACTTAAAAACCAAAATTTTATTTTTAATGTGTGTGGTTTGATTTTAATACTAATAATGTAAATGTAAATTTTTTATTGTAAAAACTTGGGACATTTTTGTCAAAGTTTTCATTTATATTATTTTTTGTGCTGAGAGTAATTCTGTTTTTAACTCTAGAATTATCATATAGATTCTTAACAGATTTTGAAATGGATTTTTTTCTAAACTGTCTACCTAACAATTTGTATATGAACCAATGAATTAGTTGGTTACTAGAGCATAATTTTAGTCAAAAATGTCATCTGAAATTCTGTCAGTTTTGTAATTAAATTATCTATGTGTTTGGATGATTTATTCAAAGTTTGTGGTCACTTCTTTACATTAATTAACAGGGAAATATGTAAATTTAGTCAATGTGTGAACCCATCAATGGTGTATATTATTATAATAAGTTGATAATATGAGTTTTTTTTTAGAAAAGCAGCATTAAATACAATATATTCTGTACTATGATGGCTGATTATTCTTGGTGTTTTGGGTTAAACATTTTGGGTAATATTTCTTATTGTTTTGTCACTAATTTATATTTTGATTAGAATAAAAGCTGTATACTTGTCTCAAAACTAAAAGTCAACATGGTAATGATTATAGTTAATTTGATAAAATTGCAAGTGAAGATTAGAATGTGTTGTTTCCACTTCTGGGTACCCTTATGGTTAACAACATCTTTGATTGTAAACCTATTAGTGTCTTGTTAATTTCAGCCAGCATAGGAGATTTAGGTTAGACCTGAGTCTATATACTATGCTAATAGTGCAAAACAAACTCTGTAGTATTTCATTCAAAGTTCTTGAAAAAAAAAATATTCATAAAACATTAATTGTAATAAAGCTACATGTATTAAACACTAAATAATATATGTTAATGAAATATACCTTGATTGGAGAACACAAGTGCTAGTTGTCAGCTTCAATAACTTTTGTAGTTTTAAAGTTGGAATGTTTAGGGTAAATGAAAATATGATCAATGTGTTATTTTTGGAATCACAACCAAAAACGTTGCTAACAGTTAGGGTACCCAACTAATGAAACGATGCATTCTTATGTTTATAAGTAAAAGTGTATGCTGATTTCCAAGTTGATTTTTAGTTTTGTAAGTACATGGCTTCCTCCTCTCAAAAGTTAATATTAATTTAAAAAGTGTATTTATATCTGAAATGTTTGCACTTTTAAGAAAGAGTTCTATATGTACTTACAGTAAAAAAAAATGAGAGCAAATTACTGCTTGCAAGCAAGGAAAACGTTTAAACAGCACTTCCAAACCTATGACGATTATAATTATGTAAACTATGAAAATAGTACCTAAAAATGTAACAAAAAGGTAGTACAACATAAATATCAAGTCATAAAATTAGTCTTATGGTGTGAAGAACTATCAATGTGTTTTAGATTGAAGGAAGTAAAACCGAAAATAAGGTAGGAGATACATCTCAATTTGCATTTTGTACTTGTTACAAAAACAGAAATGAAACCGTGTGGTTACGTCTTTTTTAGCTTGGAGTTACAGGAAGATGGCGTAGATGTGAGACATTTATAGGGATTTTAGCACTCGTATGTGTATTTTTTTTTTATTATTATGAGTGAAGCATCCACAATGAATTTTAGTAGGAGATATATTCTTACCGCTGTGAAGTTAATTTTTCATTGATTTCACAATATCTACGATATTATACCATAATGGAACTTTTACTTATATGATACTGGTAAAACTTCAATTGCAAAATGCAACCTTCAGCTTCGCGACATTTTTATCCTGTGTGCATGTATACTCTTCAAAAAAAGAAACGTAAAAGGCAAAATTTGAAACAAATTGTTAAGTTTATTCTAGGTAGTTCTGTATGACATGTATGAAACTTTGCACATTCACTGCTGAACATCCAAGGTCTGCAAAGGCGAAGTCCACGCTCACTAGTTGAAGTTTAACGCCACTCAACGTCAATAACGAGTATGCCCCCCGTTAGCATCAATAACTGCTTGGCATCTCCTGCTCATGGAAGCGATGAGATGACGAACCACATCCTGTGGAATAGCTATCCACTCAGCCTGCAAAGCTGCTGCAAACTGAGGTAGAGTCTGCGGTTGAGGTTGTCGCTGTCGCAGACGTCGGTCTAACTCGTCCCAAAGATGTTCGATGGGGTTTAAATCTGGTTATCTGGAGGACCAGGAAAGAATGTTGATGTTGTGGTGTCTCAAGAAGACAGTGGTGAGTCGAGCTGTGTGAGGACGGGCGTTGTCATGTTGAAAAACGTTGATGTTCACCATGATGGGTTGCACATGAGGCCTAAGAATCTCGTCGACGGATGATACCACCGCACAGCAAATTTTTGCTTCTTGAACGCTGTTGGGTGTTCTTTATAGATTTTTGGTGCTGATCACGAAAACCACATCCAAATTTGCTCATCACGTACCGTTTCATCGAAATCTTCAGTTTTTTTTATATTTGTGTCAAAAAATTTTCGTTTCTGTAAGAGACTTATTAACAATGTTTTGTGTAGTCTGCGCATGTCTAGGCGTGAAATCAGGCATGGTAAGAAGCTATTTTGTAGAAGTAAGCAGTCCGGGCAGGCAGGAGACAGCTTGACACTGTCTCAGCAGGCTATAAAAGTGGCTTGCATACACAGATGTTGCTCACTGGATTAATATAGACTTTATAGTGTGTACGTATTGTTTCAGAATATAGCATTGCCTCAGTAGCATTGTAACAAGTAATTTAGGTGTTATAGACGTTTTACAGGACGATTGGTGTCGGTAAATATGTCTCGTCAATGTCATAACAGCCGCGATACATTCTGCTATATTTCTGGCGAGTATACGCTTGAAGAAACTGCAATGCAGGGAACTGGCAATGACATTGATCCGTATTTTAAATTGTGCTCCTCAGACAATCCACATCTCATAACACAGAATTAAACAATTTGGGTCTGCCAAAAGCAAAAGTCGAATTGCTGGGTACGAGACTGAAGGAATGGTGTTTGCTGTCACTAAGTTAGAAAATTTATATTTTTCGAAGCCATCAAGATGATATAACCAAATTTTTTGCATAAGTTGACAGTTCCTGTTTCTGTGTTGACATCGAAGGATTATTCTCTGCTTTGGGTTGTGACCATGACCCACAAGAGTGGCGTCTCTTTATTGATTCATCAATGTTAAGCCTCGAAGCTGTTTTGTTACACAATGACAACACACATGAAAGAAACCTACGAGAACATGGAAACGTTACTGAAGCACATCCAGTACAACAAGTACAACTGGAATATCTGTGGAGATCTGAAAGTCGTTGCTCTGTTACTGGGACTGTAGCTTGGCTACATAAAGTACTGTTGTTTCATCTGTGAATGGGACAGTCGTGCCAAAGAGTCGCATTATTCTAGACAGAGCTGGTCACTCTATTAAAAGTTAGTTCCAGGACAGAAAAATGTGGCGCATGAACCGCTTGTCTACCCAGCAAAGATTTTTTTGCCTCCTCTTCACCTAAAAATGGGACTTATGAAGAATTTCGTGAAAGCAATGAACAAAGAAGGCGAAAATTTTCGTTGTTTAATACAGATGTTCCCACGAATAACTGACGCCTAGATCAAAGAGGGCATTTTTGTTGGCCCTCAGATCAGACATGTTATGAGTGACAAGCAGTTTGAAGATCTGTTGTTTGGGCTGAAAAAGATTGCCTAGAAAGCCTTCAAAGACGTTGTTGATAATTTTCTTGTCAATTATAGAGCCTCACGTTACATTCGGTTGGTAGATAAACTTCTAAAAACATACAAAACAATGAAGTGCAAGATGTCACTCAAGATTCATTTCTTCCACTCACACGTGGACTTTTTCCCCGCAAATTTCGGTGCTGTCAGTGACGAACACGACAAAAGGTTTCACCAGGACATTGCTGCAATGGAAAAACGATATCAGGGCAGCTGGAATCCGTCAATACTTGCTGATTTCTGTTGGAAACTGCAATGTGATACACCGGACATTGAATACAAACGAAAATCAGGAGCAAAACACTTTTAATTATGTTGAACTTAATAGCGTATTAGAAACATAAACATAATGAAATACGTTACTGCACGTAAACAGTTAACTGTCTATTTCTCAGAGTTCCTTCGTGATGAAGCAAAACTATATTTGTGCATACCTACAAGGTACCTGTCACAATCAGCAAAAACTTTTCAAAAAAATTGTTGTGCAGTGTACACTTTCTCTATTATATTTTCGGACGTTACTTATGGGATGACCTGATACTATATTCCGATGATGTAACTTGGTCTCCAATTAAAACACAGATTTTATTTTATATTCTAGTTATAAGATACATAATTCAAAAGGTAGAACTTTTATAAGAAACTAGCTGAAGTACCCGTACGTTGGACGAATGTAATAAAATTCTCTTGTAACAAAGGATAGGAAATTGATCTTCCTTCATTTTATCTATTTTTAACATGATAAAAATTAAAAGTGCAATAAAAATACATAAAGGTACCAACAGTGAAAGTCAAGTGAAACTTGACGTTTTAGGCCTGTAAGGGCCAGGTAATTAGTGCGTTCTACTCGTAATGTGAGGGTTGTTGGTTCCAATCCTCGTCACAAAAAACATGCTCATCTTTCAGACGTGCAAGGTTATAATACAACGGTCATTTACACTATTCGTTGGCGAAAGAGTAGCCTAGGAGTTGGTGGTGATCTTTCCCTTGTCTTGCACTACTAAATTTTGGACGGCTAACGCAGAAACCCTTGTGTAGCTTCGCGTGAAATTCGAAAATAACAGTAACTTCACGTTTTCAGACATTCTCATAACAGTGGTTATATAGTTCATTCTAATACTGAAGGATATACAACATTGGTGTTTTCCGAAATTAGTATGTGTGCGTGTGTTTTCTTATAGCAAAGCCATATCGGGCTATCTGCTGTGTCCACTGAGGAGAGTCGAATCTTTGATTTTAGCTTCATGTCATCCTATAGCACTGTACAAAGTTTGGTAATGAAATGTGGAAACGCAAAGAGAAATATATACACACATTGATGCTTATTTATATAGATAAGCCTCCAATTTCCTCATGATTACCTTTAATGCTGTCAAATTTGGTGCTGATTTGAGCAAGCAATGTAGAAACACATAAAGAACAGACTGTTTATTTGTTTGCTTGTTTTGAATTTTCACGCAAAGCTACTTAAGGGCTATCTGCGCTAGCCGCCACAAATTAAGCAGTATTAAACTGGAGGGAAGGTAACTAGTCACCACCGCTAACTCTTGAGCTACTCTTTTACCAACAAATAGTGGGATTGACAGTCACATTATAAGGCCCTCACGGCTGAAAGAGCGAGCATGTTTGGTGCGACTGAGGTTCGAACAAAACAGATATGGAATAATAGATATGCAATCGTGTATTTATTTCCTGGACATACTGTCCTAAATAGCATTTTAATGTTTTTATCAACTGCAAAGACATAACATTTACGTATAAATAAAGTATAAGAAATAAAGCTTATTGTTACAGTTATTTGTCTAATTTGAGTGTTTGAATCACACAAAGGTGCATGAAAAATAAATTGAAGCTGACATGAGGAATTTTTAATTGTAACGTTTCACATCCGCCTGCCCCCCAGTGGTTCAGCGGTATGTCTGCGGACTTGCACACTAAAATCTGGGTTTCGATACCCGTGGTGGGCAGAGCACAGATAACCCATTGTGTAGCTTTGTGCTTAATTCTAAACAACACATCCGCCTATATTTTTTGTATTTATTATATGTGGTATTTTTAGTTATCTATTGCTTACTAAAATGAACTTCTGGTTATAAAATATTTGAATATGTCATATTTAAAATATTTATGTATATATTTGCTAAGAGTCTGGCCACCCGCTGGTACAGCGGTAAGTCTACGGATTTATAACACTAAATTCAGGGGCTCAATTCCTCTCGGTTGGCTCTGCAGATAGCTCGATATGGCTTTGCTCTAAGCTAACACTCATAAATGCTAAGTCTTAAATTTCACATTAAAATATATTTGATAAAAACTGTGTAGCATTTTAGGCTTTAAACAAAATAATTAGTGTTTTATTGTGAGGTATTTTTATAAAAACGTAATATCTTGCTTCCAGTGCTTGCCTTGAGTATTTATATACAAATGTTTCAACTGTAAAGATTGTTTAAGAGTCACACAGATTATTCTTTGAAATATATATATGTAAAAACGGGTCGTTTGGGTTGAGAAAATATTTTACGAAGAGGAGCGAACAACGTTTCGACATTCTTCAGTAACATCGTCAGGTTCACAAAAGAAGAAAGACCTAACTGACCGGAAGCTGACCACAGGAAGAAGTTGTGTAACAGTGTCGGAATGTATAGGGCGGTGTTAGATGTGTGAATACATAATTTTATATTATTTATTTTATTATTATACAAAGGAACACCTTTGTAATGGTTTATTTTGGGTTCAAGTTGTTGTATAAGTAAGGTTTCTTTAATTTTGCGTTTGTTCATGTTTGTTTCTTTATTTAGTATTTGAGTGATTTCTATGGTTATGTTTTTTTGACTTGTAGTGTTCGACAACGTGTGAAGGTGACTTTTTATGTTCTTTGAATCTGGTTTTCATTTTTTATACTTGTTTCTCCAGTATAGAAGTCGTGGCAGTTATCACATTGTATTTTATAAATAATGTTGGTGTGGTGTTTGTCAGTGTAATTTTTACATAATATAGACCTCAGTTTTGTGCCTAGTTTTTGAATAAATTTGACATTAACTGGAATGTCATATTTTGTTACTAGTTTTTGCCAAATGTTGATTATTTTTCTGCTGATGTCGGGAATATATGGTATGCAGCAGTATATGGTTTCGTGAGATATATTTACTTTTGTTGGTTGATTTTGCTTTCTCTCTAGGTGAGTGCGTATAATGTTTTTTACGGTTTGTGGAGGAAACATAATGATGTTGATGAAGTATTGTTTTATTTTGTCTAATTCATCGTTAATTTTATCTGGTAAGCATAGTTTTATGGCTGTATTTATTTGGTTTCTTAGTATGTTGAATTTTTGTTTTGTTTTATGTGCTGAATGGGTTATTTTTCGATGGATTTCTGTTTTAAATTGTGTGTTGGTTCTTGTAATTTTGAGGTTAAGAAATGATATTTGATTGATTTCTTCCTGTTAACATGTGAAGTTAATGTTGGGATGTATCGAGTTTATGTGATTGAAAAAAATTAAGTGTGTGTTCTTTAGATCTGAATTCCGCAATTGTGTCCTCTGCATATCTGTACCAGTATAGTGGTGGATGTAATGCTGTGTTAATTGCTTGTGTTTCAACTTGTGTCATAAAAATATTGGCTAGAACTGGTGATACTGGGTTGCCCATGCTTAGGCCATTTGTTTGTATATAGTTGTGGTTGTTGAACATGACGTTTGTCTTCATCATGGTGAATTCTATGAGGGTTGTTAATTGGTTGCTGGGAATGTCTATAGTTAGGTTAAGGTCTCGGATATAGAGTTCTAAGGCTATCATGCAGGCTTAAGTGGTTGGAACGTCTGTAAAGAAAGATATAACATCGAAACTGGACATTAAGGTTTTATGATTAAGTTGACTAAGATTAGACTTGAAATTAAAAGTGTCTGATGAATGAGCTGGCTGATGTTGTTACATATTTGGAGAATGCCCATTCTATGTATTTACCAAGATTGTAATTAAACGATTCATATGTGAACCTTATTGGTCCTAATGGAGAATCTGGTTTATGAGGTTTGGGGATGCCTTTATATTTTTAGTGTGCGTAAGTCGGTCTTACGTAAGTAGGAATAAAGTGTTTGTGAAATTGTGTTGGCTTTTTTCATTTTTAGTGGTATTTTGTATAGTTACGTTTCGTGTGTCTTTGTTAGATTTGTGTGTATTGGTTTAAATTTGTTCGTGTCTGATAGGATATTCTTCATTTTTTGGATTATTCATTCATATTCATTATGACTATAGCTTTACCTTTATCTGCTTTTAGAATTTTTATATTTTTGTCTTCTTTTAGGTTTTTAATGGAATTAATGGCTCTTTTTGTAAAATTGTTTTTTAGCTTTCTGTTTTGTGAAATAATGTTGATGGTTTTGTGAGAAAATTCTTTGAAAAAATCGTTTAAGATGTTTTTGGGTGTTTCTGGAAATTATTAATTTTTAATTTTTTCTGGAAAGTTTGGCTATTCGATGTCAATAAAAACGTCTAAGTTGTCTTCTTTCTGTTGATTATTTTTGTTGTTTTTGTTTTCTGTGGAAAGTATCACAAGTTTCCTTGCTAAACATTCTAAACATGTTTTGATTTCTAAAGTTGGAATGTACCAAGGTGCTATTGCGAAGTTGAGTCCTTTGTTAAGCAGATGTATCTCGTCTGTGTTTAATTGTCGGTCGGATCTGTTAATTATATGGTTAGTCAACGGTTTGTCGTTATGTCTTTTCAGTTGTTTGCATCTTAGTTTTTCTAGTTTTTTTGTTGTGGCAGATCTTTTTGTCTCTGTCATTCTTAGTGTTGATTTGCTTTATGTTTCGTTGTATAAGTCCGTAAGTCTCTGGTTTAATGCAGCATGCCAGTTGATGGTCTTCACTGATTCTTTGAAATGCCTCTTCTGGTAACTTTACGATAGTCTGTAAGTCTGAGGGTTTATAACGTAATTTTATAACAGATAGGTCGATCAGCCCAGTTATAAGAGTTTTTTTTTAAGTTAAAAGAAATTTATTATAGTCTCATAACATTTGATTGGGAACGTATTAGGTCATTTTCTTTTTCAAAATAACCTCCTCTCTCAGGCGGTTTAGCAGTAATTTTTATGACTTATGACCCTAAAAATTGGGCACATTGTGTAACTTTGAGCTCAGTTAACAAAGTTTCCAATATGTTTTTTTATTCAATAAAGTGAGTCTTCATTTTTTTAGATATTTATTGGGCGAATTATATTTGAAAATGAATAATTTTTTGTTTTGTTTTAGGCATCTGGTGGCGTGTTCTGGTAGTATTAAAATTTATAAAAAAAATATTTGTTATAACATTTTTGAAATTTTAAAGGGTTACGGTAAATATTGGTTTCACGAAATTTAATAAAAGAAAAAAGCGCATTCTATGACTTCGCGTTCTGATAATGTAACATCAGTTAAATATTGGTCAATATACGATTGCGCAAAAATGTAAATGAAAGCTCGAAACATGTTTATTAATTAAATGTAATACTCGTTTGTTTGTTTTTAATCATATTCTTTAAATTGAATCCTAAAGACGTTTTTATGTAATATAAAATATACTATCCTTAATTGTTTCAAAAGTAATCGAAATCAGTAGGTGTATGATACATTGACCCTGACCGTAAGTGAAAATGTTTACAGACATCACCTTCGTATCGATTTGAAAAGCATTGAATGGGATGATGTTACAATGTTAGCCTTCCAGGCTCTAACGCTAGGTGTCATCACTAGTAAGTCCATTATCAATTTTTTTAAGAAAATGGTGGAAGAGGACTATAGAATTGTAGTTATTGTGATTCTAAATGTTTGACTATAATAGTATGGAGATATCTGTTGTTTTTTTCTTTTTAATAATTCCTTTAAGCTGTTGATAAGTCTGTAAAGATAAAGATGTGGACTCCGACAAAGAATAAAAAGTATGGTGTGGGTAAGTAATTTGGATTTTTGGTAAAACAGTGTTATGAGTATGTCAATGTTTTTTGTTGGGTTTTTTTTAGATAATAAATTAGACTTTTCTTCCAGTTATGATTATTTAATAGTATTACAATAATATCGGCTTCAATGTCTAATACGAAAAATGCACTTATAACGTATGTTAAAACACATCTTCTGTAAGATGAATGACAAAATAATTATTTATAATAGTTATAAGAACAATATCATAGTAAATTAAAACTGCTTTGAAATGTAGTAGTGGTATTTATATTTTGTAGATGTAATTAAAATAATTTTTAAGTCTTTGTGGTATACAACTACAATTATTATGCATTATAATAATAAAACCTACAGTCTATATAAAAACTATACATGAAAAACTTGAGTTTGATAAAAGAAAAGCATCGTTATTAACAATATTGTGTTTAGTTGTATCCCATCTTCTTATTAGTTTACTCTTAGCTCGTTTACCTTTAATTCACAATAAAATCCAGCTTGTAAAGTGTCACAAGTTGTTAGAATAAATGCAGAAAGTGTATTGAAGTGTTAAATATTTTAGTTTTAATATTTAAACACAGAACATAAAGAATATGGAAATAAACTGAAAAAAATATTTTGTTCTAGTTAAGTTGAATGAATAAAAACAGTTCTTACAATTATAATGCAAAAAAATGATTAGAATGAATTCCTTTCCCTAAATTTGTTGTTTTTTGTTTGTTAAACCAGATTGATTATTCTTGCACTTTACCAAGCACCTATTTGTTGAATCCCGACAATAACATCATATTTTTAGCTTGATAATGTTTGCATCCTTTTTATGTACAACTGCAAATTGTATTTATTGATTCCTAGTGTTATTTATTATGTATCTAACATTTAAATACCTACTTTATGTAACTATAAAATGAAGACCAATGTGTTGTTGAATTAGGAAGATTTCTTATATTTTGGCCTGTCAGTATTGGTAAATATAGACATTTACATTATGAGGGATATAAAGCATTGATATATTGATGCTATAGTGTTGCTTTTTCATATTAGAATTGTCTGCTTACTTCATGTTTCAGGTTTTATTTGTGACACATTTCTTTCAATGAAGTGTTTTTCACTTTGCTGGTTTCATTTATTTATTCCTGTTTTAAAAATACTGATCTCAGTATTTTTTTAGTATTGTACAACTATGATGGTAATACAAAATATGGCCTGGCTCTTGAAATTGGAGAAACTGTACAGATTTTAGAAGAATGTGGAGGTAAGTTATTTCTTTTTTCTGTTTTATGTATATGTTGTGTGGATGTGTATTCTTTCATAACAAACATGTTAAAACCATTTAATGAAGTTTGAAACTTTGTTCTGTAGTTTGTAAAAAGTTCTTTGGGACAATAACTTTGTTATATATTAAGTAAATTTTGTTATTTTAACATAACTTGAAACTTGCATTAATCCACTGGTAAGGATTTGTCAATTAGTTTAAAAGTTATTTGCAAAAGTGCGAGCCTCTTGTCAGAACAAAGAGAGAAAAAGGAAAAAAAGTAGTTACATTTTAAATTTAATGTACTACAACATGTTAAATCTGTCTTTGTAGATAATGATTAAATTTCCTAATGTGTAAACAAAAAATACAAGTACAAATAAATTGAAACATGCCCTTGAACTTACTATATTTACTTGTTTTTTAAATCTTGGATAATTCTATTGCAAAATTCATTAAAACAATGCACAACAAAATTTTGGAAATAGCTTATCAGTTTGTTAATGTTCTGTGTTTTCTGTAAGTTTTGCATCAAGTCAGTTTTTTTCATTTTTTTATGTTTGCCTATTGGTTATAACTGTATTTATACAGGGTGGTCGCTAGAAAAGCGGAAAATTTGTCAAACAGCTATTTATTTTTACAAAGAATAACTTTTACAAAGTTTTTTGAAGGCATATGTTATATTACACTCATAGATGCTCAAAATGCATTTTATGATATTAAAATCATGTATTTTATTCATGATGTAAAGAAATCAAAATAGAAATGAGTAAACACGCATTTTATTCATGATCTCATCTGACCCTCAAATTTTCCGCTTTTCTAGTGACCACCCTGTAATTGTTCTAGTGTCCCTTATTAAATTCCCAAACTCTGACTTTTTTGAAGTTAGTTGTTATTAATCTGGAATCCTGCAGTGTTCTAGTTGTTTACTGGCCTGCTATTAGAGGTATAATTGATGTATAGTATTACCAGTCTTGATGAGTCATTTTTTAATATACAAATTATATGGTAGGTTAACCCTATCTCTACTGGTCATGCTACCAAAGGCCATGTCATGTTTTGTTGATTCACATTCAAAGATTTTATTGAATTACTGTTTTATGAATTTACTTCAGTTTATTTGGTATCAAACTGTAGATTATAATGGAAATTTAGAATTATATATTAGTTAATTTTTTAATTTAAAAATAGATTTTAAATTATATCAATTTTTTTGAGTCACATGGTATGTTGAATGCAGCCTTGGTTCAAATTTGATGTTTGTGATATTCAAATATAAAGTCCTCAGTTTTTCACAAATTTGGAATTCAAATTACTATTATTAACAAGCTAGAATATCAAATAAGAACCTTGTTTCTTTTCCATTTGCTGAGCTATCACTACTTGTGCTGGAAAAATACAGTGGCCCTGCCTACCTCTTTTCACTTTTGGAAAGTCATTCTTATGTACACTTACTTCTGTCTACTGTTTTTGAATAATCAATTAAAAGCTCAGATTGTACCCCTGGTGGTTTTTTCAGCATAATTGAATTATGAATGCCAAACTCATTCTTCCAAAGTTTAGAGTAAAAAAGTAAAGTGAAATTTTAGTGAGCCCAAAATTTTACATTTTTTAGTCCTAAATAAAGCATAGTTACTGAGCATCATAAATTATAGCAGAATTCTGTTACTAATATAGTAAGTTATGATACTTGATTATTTCAAAATGTATATATAAAATTTTTAAAAATATTTTATTTTCCACGGGAAAAACAATAAGGCTTAGCAACCTACAGCAACCAGCAAACATGATAACATGAGTTTACTTTTTGCTTTATTTATTATGAAATTTAAGTTATTTACACTAAATATGTGTTTTTATGTTAATAACATATTTTATAAGTGTTTGGAGATTACAAAGATTTTGTATGTGAAATTTGAAAATGTTTTGATGCATAAAAGTATTTTTAATCTTAAAATCAAAATTACTTTGTTGGATGGTCAACATGTGAAAAGAGAAGCATTTACAACAAAATATTTAATTAAAATATCTTAATACTTAATTTAAAAAACCTGATATTTTGTGTTTATAAGTTTAGTAATGCTTACAAATAACCTTCAAAATGTTGTAAATGTTGTTGTTTGTGATATATGCTGATTAATTAAATAAAAGGTTGGAAAAGATGCTGTCCAGTTTACACAGATAATTCAGTATTTAGTTTTGTTCTTAATAACAAATTGGTATAATTGCAATATTTCAATTAATTTTACAGTTGCAATCAATCAGAAATAGTGATAGTTTTTATGACAGTTGATATAATCAGAATTTGCATATATCAGTGTGTTACTGCTCGTGGTAGGGCATATAAGATTATAAGTTGTGTTCACAGAATTACTGAATACTAGTCTTAAAGAGGTTTGAATGTATAGGCCATTGGTTATACCACATGTGGACTATTGTGTTCAGTTTTGAGCTCCTTAACTTAGAAAGGAAATTCAATTATTGGAAAGTGTTCAGAGGAAGGCTACTACAATGGTATCTGTGATGGAAAGGTTGTCAAACAAGGATAGCGCAAGATCTCTAGACTTATCTATTGAAAAAAAAGAGGATCTCTGTGGATCTTATTTAGTTTTTGAGATTGTAAAGGGAATCACCAGTGTTTATGCATGATTTTTTCATATTCAAGAGTAGGAATAGGGGATGTAAATTTTGGTAGGGTAGGAGTCATCTTCAGCTAAGACAGTTTCATTTTTCTTACAGGGTGTTTGGCCTTTAGTATGGGTTGCCTGGGTTGCCTTCAGATATTGTAAATATGACCAATTTAAGAGAAGGCAAGATAACCATTTGAATGTTGAGGGCTGGCTTTGAGGTTTATAGTGTTTAGTTTAGTGGATAGGATGGCCTAGATAGACCAAAATGTTCCCTTTTGTTTTTTTAATAACTGATATAATCACTTCCTACCCAGTTGATATACAAATATCTGCAGGTCAAAAACAGTTTTCTCATAATTCCTTTTGTTGTTTTTTTCTTGGGAGGATATCATGGCTTTGACTGTGTTATCAATTTTCATAATGCTGTTTGAAATTCTCTTTAGTTTTATGCATTGTTAGGCTGCTGCATATTAATGTAAGCATTTCCTTAAAATGTGTATCACAAAACATGTTAGTTTTTTTACTATAATCATCAGTAGAGTATTTTCAAATGTACCTCAAAATAAGTTTGTTTTTTTTTTAACTGGATATGTGATCAAGTTCTTTAGAACCAGAACTTATGATGTAATGAAATTATTGTAGAGTTGTAGAACATGTATTACAAAGCATTGTAATTCAAGGGAAAAAAACAAACATTTTTATTCTTAGTAGGCAGTGTGGTTGGCTGCATTTCTTAGCGAGGTGAATTTATCAAAAACAAAACAATTAAGCATCACAAAGGTCAGTTAATAATTCTTAAGTATGAACATAAACATCAGTAATTTACAGTATGTCATGCTGCTTTAGGTCAAGTCTTAAGTTTATTCATTTTCTGAGATACAAATTTGTTTAGGTCACACAATGAATGTTCCTAATTATTTCTCTTTAGGTGCAAAACCTTTCTCTAAAATGTTTAGATTATGAAATTTAATTTGGCAGTTTATAGTTTATATTATTTACCTAAGAAATATAAAACCTGTTCAGTAATTTTTGTTTATTAGTAATATTTCATTTTTCATAAGTTTATTTTACTCCAAATTATCCAGAGTGAGCCATAAGTAATGGTTCTTTTTATTATCATTGTGGTAATTTAAGAACAAACCTCACATGTAGCTACTCAACCTCTGTAAAATCTAGAAATTGGTGGATTTAATGTTTAGAATATGTGGTTAAATGTTTTGTGTAGAAGTGTCAGAGGAACTAAATGTGAAGTGTAAATGAAGAAAAGTGTGTTATTGGAAACAGAAGAATGTCCAATCAAAATACTGGTTGTCTGCAGTAATTGAACTATTTATAATAAACATGTAAATAAGTAGAAAAGAAATTAAACTATATTTAATTATCCATGAATTGAAAGCCTTAACTGGTCAAGAAATGATGTGATAATGAAGTGCACATGATCAGGCAATAGGAAATGTAATGAAACAAGGATTGGACAGTTACAGCAACTCTTAACTCTCTCTCTGAAGATCCAAAATAAACTACCCTCCTTAAAAGTTAGGAAAATCTCTTGTGGATATGCCAAACCTAACAGTCACATGGTTGTATTCTACAGAGAACACAAAATATATGATATACTGTAACTATCCCAAAAAACACTAACTAAGCTCCTCGATCAGACAGTCTGCAAAAAATACACCCTCAACTGAATTAGAATATTACAAACTAGAACTTGAGAAAATTGCAATATTTTGTAGATAAGAAATATATACACAGTAGGGTATGTAGAATTTTAATATATCAGAAGTAGTTTTCAATTAAACATGCAACATCAGAGTGCTAGAATAAATCACGGTGATTGTAAATTAATAAAGAAAAATTGAACAAAAAAGTTGGATCTCTAAAAACATCAGATGATAAAGCAAAGAGGTCTTTTTCTGTTTTGTATTTGTTTTGCTAGTAAGCCAAGTGTGTGTGAACTTTTGTAATGCCTTTACATAATTTGAGAATTTTTGTATTTGTTTTGCTAGTAAGCCAAGTGTTGTGGACTTTTGTAATGTCTACATAATTTGAGAATGTATTCCCCTCATTGAAGATCCTGTGTTTGCTGTAAGAAACAACAAAAAATATAGATAGGGGACATTAAACTGTAGGTCACAGACATGACATTGAGCTTTTTCATTGCTGTGTTCCACTCAGTTGTGAGATAATTTCTCTTGATGAGGACTGTTCATAATTCCCCAGTTATGTTCACAAATCAATCTTTGTTCACATATGAAAATGTGGCTAGATATGTAAATTCACTGTTGTAAGTAAGTTATTATAGAATATATACTACTTCTAATCCTTACTATCAGTCAGTTTTTAAACCAATCAGAATTTAGGCAAAAATTACCTATTTGAACAGTAAATCTGAGAAAGAAAATTTTATATTTCAAAAAACTTGCCTATGTGTCAGTGATAAAAACTTACTGAGAGAATAGTTATTTGAAACGAATCATTAGGTTGGTTTCCATTTGCGTATACTACTTTTAAAGCTATGATTTGCTCTTAATATAAATTTTCATGTCTGAAAGATTTGTAGTTATTAACAGGAAACTTGTAGATAGTTACTTATATCAGGACACATTCTCTGGCTTGCTGTTATCCTATTAATTGTGTTTTATTAATAATGATTCTGTGGAAATTGTAATTGGATTTAATGATGTACCCTCTAAATAAGTTTAAAGTTTTTAAAATTATTTTTTTTACTTTTATTACTGAAAACTAAAACACTGTTTACCTTTTATGGATCATAACTTGACTGGAAAGTGTAAATTTGGTGTAACTTTCATGTCTGTTTTATTACTAATTTAATGAATGATAAACATGACATGTTCATAATTATGTAAGCTTGTTAACATTGTGATTAATGAAATTTGGTTTTGGTGTGCTTAATCTGGCTGCAAAAGTGGGCGGTAACAGTCTCTGACATGTCTGGTAATATTGCTTCATCTGAAAAATATTTGATCCATAATTATTTCATAGATAACTGATATATACACCTACTTTAATTTGCTGTTGAGTGTATACACCAAAAGTAAATTTTTCAGTATGCAAGTTGAGCCTGCATTCTCACATGCAGTGAAATCCTCAGTGTGTACATTTAGCCTGTAGTTCCACATGCAGTGAAATCCTCAGTGCAAGTTTAGCATGTAGTCTCACATGCAGTGAAATTCTCAGTGTGTACATTTAGCCTATAGTCTCGCATGCAGTGAAATCCTCAGTGTGTACGTTTAGCCTATAGTCCCATATGCAGTGAAATCCTGTGTGTACATTTAGCTTGTAGTCTCACATGTAGTGAAATCCTCAGTGTGTACATTTAGCCTGTAGTCTCACATGCAGTGAAATCCCTTATTTAGGTATAGTTTCTCATGCTTTGTATTTACTGTAACCTCATGTCCTCGAAACACATTCAAAAATCCTTTGTTTATAATTATTTCAAAATATTTTCTATGTATTATCATTATCAAATCAAAATTGCATGTTAGAAAATATTCACTTTTGTTTAGGATTATTTGCTTTAACTATATGTAATATAGTACCTTTCCTTCCTGGTGAGGGAATTATGAACTACTATTTTATTTACAATTTCATTTCGCCAGCTAACTTGATAATTTTGAACCTTTGTTAAGCAGGTTGGTATCGTGGGTTTTCTACAAGGAATAAAGCTGTAAAGGTATGTTTGTGTAAATATTTTTGTTATATTATGATATTAAACTGTGACTTTTTTATTTGAGTGAAATCTTTTCTTTAAGATATTCAATATCTTTCTGACATAAGCACATGAGAAGTAGTTATGTACATGCATGATTTGTTCAGGACTCTGATGGGAAAAGGATCAGCATATTCAAAATCATTTTCTCTTAGACTTTAGCTGATGGTCAGATTTTTCATCTTTTCCCAGCTTTTGTTGCCTTGTTTGTCTTTTTTAAACTGATG
The DNA here is from genome assembly GCA_011833715.1 of Carcinoscorpius rotundicauda. Classification (NCBI taxonomy): domain Eukaryota; kingdom Metazoa; phylum Arthropoda; class Merostomata; order Xiphosura; family Limulidae; genus Carcinoscorpius; species Carcinoscorpius rotundicauda. The sequence goes on along the minus strand of CM022394.1, from coordinate 93,112,532 downwards.
TTACTAAGAACCAAGTTATTAGTATGTAATTTTCAACAGAAATATCACTAGATACTCTTCCTGTCATTAAAAACACATTGAAAAGCTAAGAAATTGTATTGTTCAAGAATCTGTTATCTCTTTGTTTATCAAATAATTCTTTTTCTCTGTAATTATTACTTTTTTAGCATTGTTGGTGCATCCATTTTGTATTTATAATTTAAACTTTGTACTGTGTGTTACATCAATAAGTCCTTAGTCATTGCTATATTTGGCAGTTGTTGTTATTCTCTGTTAAAGGGAAAAAACAAGCCAGGTTTGGTCTTGTGGTTATTAGTATGCTAGACCTTGAATTTAGTCATCTATGAGTCATGTTTCTGATGCTCAATAACCTCCTCCCACTTTGATATCATGGTTGCATTATGGAAAGTAATAGTCAGTTCCTGTTATTTGATTATAGTAACCATATAATTGGCTGTGGGTACTGTTGACAAGTTGTCTTTTCTAATCTGTCAGTTTCAAATTAATGGCTGTTGGTGCAGGTAGCTCTTATGTAGCTTTGCATGAATATCAAAAACAAATGAATGAAAAGAAATACAATGGTGTAAAAAAATTACAATAAGCAAGGTGAAGGGATGTGATAACACATGTAGAACCTCAAGAGTGAAATGTTTGCACTCATTGAAAATTTTCTGTGCATCTGAGAAATTGTTTAATGTAGTTTAATTTGGAGATCTCTCTGAGGACAAGTGTAAAGTATTCTAAGGTACTTGTCACACTTTATAGCCAGTGTGAATAAAGATACTGTCAACATTTTATACATGTAATTTACTGTTATAATGAAGATCCTGTTTACAGTTAAGAACCCTTATAATTCCCCAGTGAAGTTACTGTTTACAATAAAGCACTTGTCTTACTCCCTGCCTGGCATGGCCAGGTGGTTAAGGCCCTTAGCTTGTAATCCGAGGGTCTCGGGTTCAAATCCCTGTTACACCAAACGTGCTCACTCTTTCAATCATGGGGACATTTAATGTTATGGTAAATCTCATTATTTGTTGGTAAAAGAGAAGCCCAACAGTTGGCATTAGGTGGTGAAGCCTTCCCTCTAGTCTTACACTGCGAAGTCAGGGATGGCTAGTGCAGATAGTCCTTGTGTAGTTTTGTGCAAAATTCAAAACAAACAAAAATAATCTAATTCCCCATTACAGCAAACTTACTATCTATAGTTTAAGAACCCATATAATTCCCCATTATGATAAAGTTACTATCTCCAGTTTGAAAACCTTTTATAATTCCCCATTATAGTAAAATTACCATCTTTGGTTAAAAATCCATATAATTCCCCATTACAGTTACTTTGTACACTAAAAAACTTGTATAATAATTACCCATTACAGTAAAGTTACCGTCTTCATTTTAAGGCATGTAATTTTCTGTTAGAGTGTAGTTATTGTCTGTAGTTTAGGTCCTACATGATTCCCTAACTTGGCAATCGAATGTGTAGGAATACAGTCTACCAGTAGAGGAAGTAGTGCATATTTATCTACAGTGAATAACATAACTGAAGTTTTTTTGAAACAGGAGGAAAGTGTACATTTTTTGAAAATCACTTTGAAATTTTATTATAATGAAGTTTGATAGGCACTGGTATCATTCTTGATCTTTTGAAAATATTTTCAGGGTATTTTTCCAGCATCATTCATCCATTTAAAAGCTTTCCGGATTGAGAATGAAGGGTAAGTTTATATTTAGTGACTTTGTACATGAAGCATGGTGCAGTTGTGTTATTATTGTTGCTTTTATGTATAATTTTTCTTGTAATGTATGTAATAATAGTATAATTATGTAAAAAAAAAAACATTATTCTAATATAACAATGGGTTGACAAATAACATTTTATAAGCTTAAGGAAGAATTTTATTGACAGTAGAACATGTTATGTTTCGAAGAATGAAGTTGCAGTAATATTTTATCAAACAGTAGTATGTTCCACCATCAGTATCTTATGATTACAAATTGTTGATTGCCAACCTGATCTAATAACAGTGTAGCAGCAAAGAATTTCCTGTATATTTGTGTTAATGTGGTCTGCAGATTGTATGAAACAGTTACTCCAGTGGATGACAGCTCGGTGCGAGAAGTGGCCTGTGTCCTGAGAGAATGGCACGTGATATGGAAGAGACTTTATGTGGTAAACCTTTCCATTTGATTAATGTCAATGTGAACTCTCATTCTTTTTAAGGCAATTATGTAGCAACAGAATGTATTTTGACAAAAAGATTCGTTAACCAACGTATAATTTAAGATGGTAAAAAATAATATTCTTGAAGGAAATATGTTGCATTTTCAGTAACTATTTAGGTAGATTTTAATTTTTATATCACTAATTGAAGGAGAAACAGCTACCAAACTGACTCAGATTTTTAATACAGAATGACAGAAACATCATCTGTGAGATATAAAAGGAACCCTGTAAGAGAAACTAAAACTGTAATAACTTCTTGACAAACATACATTGGTCACGATTTTATCTGATGAAGTACTGCTCCTTGTTCCTTCATGGATTGTAAATTTTACACCACTTTATGGATTTCTGTACAATTAGAATTTCCTTTAAGAAAAATAGATGTAATATTTAAAGATATGAATTTCCATATTACTGTTTTAAGCATAGTGGCTAACCAACTTCTGTTCTTTCTCTGTCATCTAGGGTCTCTTTGCAGGAGTCAGTTTCAGGTGAGGCTGTTTGTGTTTTATTGGGAGATGATGTACCTTCAACCAGGAATTGTTTTCTTATGGGGCTTCTAAAGATTTTTTGGATATATTTGAGGGTTTCCATGATGGTTTATGTGACTACTTTGAACCAATCACATTTCTTGTATTTTGCTTGGTCCTCTCTCTTGGTCCATTATGTCCCTCCCCACATCAACTTTTGGACAAAAGTGAGGTTAGAACTATTTAGGGTACCTAGTATTTCTTCAGCTGCAGACCCAAGGGTACAACAGTTTTGCATATCAATGTTAGTCTTTTAATTAATTTTTTACTTCAATTAAACTTCCAACCTGTGGTATTTCCATCCTCCACCTGTACAGTAGGGTGTGGATTTTTTTTTCCATAGCTATCAGAGTTACTGGTTATGAAGTTGATAGTGACAGTTGATGTCATTCTTCTGGGATATTGTTTATTTGTTGTGCCTGAAATAAGGAGAGATTAATGGACTATCATCATTCTTCTATTTAAATCCATTCTTTGATTCTCACAGATCAATAAAGGTTTCCTTTATCACCATTCATTGACATCCTTCACCAGGTTTGTGAATGTGGTTTCTGAGGTATTGCTCCACAGTCTCATAATAAATCTATTTTGCCTTCAGCTACATGTAAGCTTCCCTCAAATTTCTGAGTTTTTTGGGATGAGGATGCATGTTTTCCTTTCAGTAGTTCTAGTGTGACTAATAGATCTGGAACTTTAATCTAGTGGATCTTCCAGTCTCTTTCATCAAGAACAGCATCTTAATTTTTGAGTGGTGGTTGGTTTGAAGAATCTTATCATTGATATGTATATATATATATATGTGTGTGTTTGTATGTGTGTTTAAATGTCTACTGCCCCTCTGTCCTGAGTTTATCTCTTCACAGATACGTCCTTTCAGGGATGAGTTATGTGTATTAGGCCAATTACTCCAGGGTTTATGAATGGAGGGTGAAATTTCATTCTGCACCAGTAATTTAGGTCTTTTTGATGTCCAACAGTGCAAGGTCTAGATCTCTTGCAGGGGACTATCTTCATGAGACATTTCATCAATTCCACAGTGACATCTTCAGTTTACTGTCATGGAAACATGCCTTTTTAGGGCCATTGTTTTTGAAATACGGTTCTTTCTTTACAGGACTTATGTCAATCATATCAAACCTCCTTGTTTGACATTTTCTTGGGGTGATGAACTTCTTAGCAGATTGTTAGTCTCAGCACTCACTTTTTCCTAACCAAATGGATTCTTTGTTGTGTGGTTTTTTAAAGGACTTGCTCCCAGTTTGGGTCTCCATTGATGACTTTTGACCACTCATTGGTTCTCAACTACAAGCTTTGTAGTCTTCAGTTCCTCATCTTCAGACTTGGGTGGTAGATGCATTCCATTCTGATTGGATGGGATTTCACATTTATGCTTTCTTCCAATTGATTTGTTACTCAGAGTTCTAGCTATGTTTCGGTTCTCTATTTGTGAGCTGTTGTAAGCCCCAGATTGGCTGGCCTATCCATGATTTCTTCTTCTACAGTATTTTCAAGTGAGTCCAACTCTGCATCTTTTTTTATGGTTATCTTTCTTGGTATCCTCAATCCCTCTTCATGCACTGAGATTTTTCAAAGCTGATTTAAAATCTTAAGTTGCTTGGGGTGTAACTTGTAAGGAGTTTTTACCCACTTTACCAAATGTGTCAACAATATCCTGTTTTGGCCTGGTCTTCATTTAGGTATGCTTTTGTCTGTTCTTTAGGTCAGATAAGATTTTCAACTACTCTTAGTTATTCTAAATATCTAAAGGTTTTGGACTTCTCAGTGCTATCCAGCATTCTTCCCAACTGGTTTTTTCAATTACTGAACCACAATATGAGTGTGGTATATAATGTCTTGACAACCATTCATGTACTGTGTATCACCTTTTTCCTCAATGGATAGTTTTGTTACTGCTGACATGCTGATAAGTTTGAGTTGTTGTCATGTTTGTAGGATTCTTTATCTCTATCCTTTGGTCTTGCTGTTCCCTGATAGGTCCTTTCTTTCTTAGACTCTGTCAACTGGGAAAAGGGAGACATTCCTCTCCACAATTGTTTTGACATTGTTTCTCACCTCTGCAGTCAGTTTTACTCTGATTATTTGATTTTTTCTGTTAGGCTCATTGTACCTCCTTTTGTGCTGATAGCTTTGTATTCATTGGGACTCTAAATTTCCTGAGATTGTACACAGTTCCTTAGAGATGTATTTGCAGATGTCATATTGCATATTATTATCTTTACATGTGAGAAATCTTCTGACTTGCATCTCATTACATTCAGCACATTTATGTTTTTTACTGTCCATTCCATTTATCAACTGGAGAATATTTTATGGGTTGGTACTTGGATTTCTTCTAGTACTTTTTCACATGTTCTGAAGGTGACTTGGCAGCTTATCTTCTGGGAGTTTTCCACAAACCCCATGGATATTTTAACATCTATTGGATTAAAAAGAGGATGGGTACATTTTGTCACCATTTTGTATGTTTATTATCATGGGTTTCTCATATCTTGCTTTCATTGGATCCCACTCTGTGACAAGTGTTACTTGCACAGGTGTCCTTTTATCAGTCCACTTTTGCACTTGTAACCAATTTACTATTTTTAATACTGGTTGTATCAGGCCCTGTAGAAATGAGGTGTTCCATAACACCATCTAGGTGCTTACCAGATGTTATTATCACGGACTATCATGAGTAAAGCTACAGGGGATACTGCCTGTCCCTGCCAATCATTGAATTAAATAAATTGGAATCACTTTGTTTTCAAAAATTTAGGAAACTTTTTTCACCTTTTGCCTTGTTTGTCAAGACTCCTTAGTGTGGATTACCTCCCAGACTCTACTAGTGATGCTAGGGAGTTCTTTCTAACCCCTAATTTCCTGTCACTAGGGTGGTGGAGAGAGGCTTTTTCTCCATAACATTACAGCATACTCCTCTACTTTTGGCCCCTTGGTGTGGATTCCTGTACATGGTGGAGAACCTCCCAGGGATGGTTCTGTTATTTCAGTTTACCTCCTCTGGGATTTAAACATCCACCCGTGTGTTTGCTGTGTGTGGCTCCCCATGAAGGGGAGGAGAGGATTCTGGTGGTTGAGGGTTTGAAGCCACTTTAGCCTTGAATTCCTATAGGTGGACAGCCTTGGGGTGGCCCCCCTTGTGTCAGTTGGCTGGTCCACTTGGGATAGGCTTAACCAAGTGCCAGTGTTGGATGTTCTCAACAGGAATTGTGGACATTGTATCTTATGCTGGTGTTTGGGTATAGTGCTTGCAAAACCCTGGCATTGCTGCAGTGTTGTTGTTTAATGTTGTAGTGCTTTCCTTGTAGGGTTCCATGGTGGGTGGGGTCAGTGGGCACTGAAATATTCTATTTTTACTATGGATCCTTCAAATAAAAGCTTGAATAAAATAGTGAAAAAAATAGTCTATAGGTAAACAACCATGTCTTGAAGATTCTGAGCAGCAATCTTCAATATCTGTACCACCTGTTGTACCTCATTTTCTTATATTGCATTCACTTTCAGACAAATCTTTAGGGCACATGTCTCCCTTTTTTATTCAGAAGGGACAAGAGAGACTTGCTGGTTTTTTTAAATCAGTAAAGAAGGTTTTATTTGGTGACATATTGGTGGAAACATCCACATCTCAACACAGTGAACTCCTCTTGCATTCAAAGGTGAATGGGAGTATTCCTATTGAGGTTACACATCATGCTATGTTGAATTCATCATGAGGAGTTATTTGTTGTGAGAGATTTGAAGAACATCCATGAGTCAGAGATTCCTGCTGATTCCTTCACCCAAAGAGTTTCTGCAGGGAGGCATATCTCCACTCACAAAGATGGAATTACAATGCTGACCAGTGTCCTCATTCTGACATTTACATCATCACATCTACCTGCCACCATCAAGGCAGATTATCTTAATTGTAGGGTATGGCCATACATTCTAAACCCTCTCGGGTGTTTTCAGTGTCAGCAGTTCGGTCATTCAAGACGTCATGTACTTGTTGTGGTGGCAAGAATCATGATGCCTATGAATGTGAAATGGATCTTCATTGCATCAGTTGCTCTTACCCGTCCTACATTCGTTCTTACCCTAAATGGTTGGAAGGAAAAGAGGTGCAGAGAGTGAAAACGATTCATAACAATACTTATTCTGAGGTTCACAAGTTGCTGTCCACCAATTTATCTCGAATGTATGCTGCTGAACTTTGTTCCAGTGCAGTGGGAGTGCAGACAGATTTCTTTGTGCCTGCAAAAGAATCATTGTTAAACAATATAAATTTTGACTTCCATGGTTAAAAAAGTTGATGTATCAACTTCAATACCCATCTCTGTCCCTTACATACAGCACTTCTGCTTATTTCTTCATCTTCTTAGCCATCAAGACTCGTGCGGAATGATCACTTCTTTCCTTTTGAGCTGGTTGTTTCTATGACTGTAATCATTCGTTTACACTGGTGGAACTCAAATCGACCCTTCATCAGTCTGGCAGTACATTAGTTGGACCTGATAATGTACATTGTGAAATGCTGTACCATCTATCTCCTGCTTCTCTTGCCATTCTTCTGATTGTTTTTAACTAGATCTGGCATGAGAACATTTTTCCTGATACCTGGCACCTAACTATTGTCCTACCTTTCTCTAAGCCTTGGAAGGATCCCAAGATTCTTTCGCACTACCTTCCAATTGCTTTGACAAAGCTGTCTCTGTAAGATCTTAGAGAGAATGGTTAATGCTCATCTTTTCTGGTTCCTTAAATCAATGACCTCCTCTTGCCCACCCAGTGTGGGTTCTGATGACAGCACTTCTTTGTGGACCACCTGATTCAACTTGAAATGCCAATCAGAGAAGCCTTTCTCAAACAACATCTTGCATCAATATTCTTTGACATTGAGAAGGCTTATCATACAACATGGAGGTATGGCATTTTGTGAGACCTCCATTTATATAACCATTTGCCCATTTTAATTAAAAAAGTTTTAATGGACAGGAGATTCCAAGTTTGTGTGGGTTCAATACTTTCCCTTTCTTTTCTGCAGGAACTTGGAGTCCTTCAGGGTGGTGTTTTGAGTGTCACACTTTTCAGTGTAAAGATTAATGCAATCACTGAACAACTCCCTCTTACTGTTGCAGACAGGTTCTATGTCGACAACTTTTACATCTCATGCCAGTCATCGAACATGAGGTATAATGAGCAGCAGCTACAGACTGCCCTCAATTGCTTACTGAAGTGGACCACAGCAAATGGCTTTAACTTTTCTCTCTCTCTCAAACCATTTGCATGCACTTTTGCTGCCAACTGGGTATTCACCTTGATCCTCAATTTGGTATTGGTGAAGTTGTGCTGCCTGTGGTCCCTGAGACAAAGTTCTTGGGGCTTATCTTTGACTGTAAGCTGACCTTTATACCACACATCAAGCAGCTGCAGGTCAAGTGTACAAGAGCACTGAACATCCTCTGTGTCCTCTCTTCCACCCCTTGGGAAGCAGATCAATGTTCCATGCTTAAGATATATTGTGCTTTTATTCGATCGAAACTCGACTATGGATCACTGGTCTTTGGCTCTGCCAGAACCTTTGCCTTAAAGAACCTCTCTGTTCACCATCAAGGACTTTGGCTCTTCACTGGAGCTTTCTGCACTTCCCCTGTTCAGAGCTGATACATAGTCTTATGAACAGTCTTTGCAACTCTCTTCACTGTATGCTTCAAAACTTTATTCCTTACCAAAGCATCTGCCATTGCTCCTTTTGGCCTTCGTATCCAGGTGCAGTTGGATGAATTGGGTCTGTTCTAGGATAATATTGCTGTATCCACTGGTCAGCCCATCCCATCATACAGTCCTCAAATGTGACCTGTCTTTAAGTCATCTGAGAAAAGCAGACACTCCCGATTCGAAATACTGTCTGTTATTTGCTGAACATCTTTCGAACCATCCTTCCATTCCTATTTGTACAGATAGTTCAAAATCATGTGACTGTGGTTTGTTGTGGTTGTGTGCAAAATCTCTACAGCTTCTGTGTTCACTGCTGAAGTGTATGCTATTTCTCTTGCCCTGGAGCATATAGAAGCTAAGCAGTACTCAAACTGAACTTTTTATACTGATTTGCTTAGTTCTCTACTTGCCCTGGAATCAGTTCACTTTAGTTCACACTCTGTTCTTGCTGATATTCAAATACAACCGGCCTATTTCTCTTTAACATCTACTTCTATCCAGTTTTTCTGGATACTGGGCCATGTTGAAATTCCTGGGAACGAGCTCGCCAACACTGCAGCTAAATCTATCTGCTTTAGCACTATCACTGCTGTGCCTGTTCCATTCATGGACTGTGGTTCTGTATTTAAGGCTCAGCTCAGTGCCATTTGGTTCTGGACCTGGAGTAAGTAACATGAAAACAAGCTTTTCCAAATAAAACCCTATGTTGGACTTTGGCCGTCTTGCTTCCGTAAGATTGGAAAGAAGAAGTTTTTCTAACTAGACTATGTATTGGTCACAGTTTTTCAACTCATCGTTTTCTTTTATCTAGGACTGATGCACCATGTGTAGTCTATGTAACACTCGGGTCACAATAAGCCACATTTTACTGTCTTGTTATCGGCATGACTCTCATTGACAACACCATTTTAAACATGTTCTGTCCCAAGGTTTATCGATAACTTTAGACAGTGTTATTGGTGTTGGGGTACTGTCCACCTTGGAAATGTTTTTATTTTTTTTAATCTTTTTAATGCTATTTAAGTTTTTTAACTTGTACCTATTTTAATGTGATTCCCATTTAAGAATCACAGATGTAGTGCAGCACCCCCACTTGGGTACCAATCTCATATTGTTACAGTCTTGTTTTGTACAGATGCTTTCTGTATAGGTCACAACTGCATCTGCCTTTTCACCTTGTTGGTGTATGGTTCTAGCTATAGTGTCAGTGGATGGTAAGTATGTCTTGGAAGTTTATATTTTCCAAAACTGAAAATGTATTTCCAATAATACATATCTCTGTTGATACTATCCTGCCCTCTCTTTCAACTGAGAGCCAGTGTTTGTGACTGGGATGGTGTAAATCTTGAGAAAATTATTATCTGAGTGAGGTGCTTATATACAGTACTTGAATAAAGGGTGCACCGAAGTGAATGGTTAGATTTACAAATTAGATACTGCCGAGGGCACTTAAGTCGGGTGTAAAAGACTGGATCATGCGAGATCAATGCTTAGATAGGCAAAAGCCAACATCCAGAAATAACTATATTGTCAGCAGATGTAAGTATTATTGGAAATACATTTTCAGTTTAGGAATATGTTAATGTTGGTCCCAAGTTTAAAATCTTGTATGTTTAGGTGGTATAGTATGGCATAGGTAAACATGCTTTGTAAGTCATCAGTGTTTGTCGAGTTAATGTCTTAACTAATACTTTTGTCCAAGTGTAATATGTTAGATATTTAACTGTAATTTAGTATGATATATAACTAGATAATCTATGCTTTATTTGTTCTACTTGTACTGAACAAATCAGTTATTCTTAAGAATTTTAACATATAAAATATTTAGTTTATATATATTTCATATATATTTTATCGTAAAATATTTAGTTTTAGACTTATGTTGTTAAGGCTGTTATTGTTATGATACTCAAGTCTGTTTTAATAGTATGCTTTTTTTTTTTAATAATATCAAACCAGAATCAGGAAACAGGAAATTGACATATGTAATGGTTTGTAATATTTTTGTGCTACTTTATTTCAAGAGTGTATTTTGTGTTGTGTACTTTGCAATGTTTCTCTCTCTGGTGTTCATGCAGTTGTTTCACAGAATTAACCCTACTGTTAGAAGCTACAGAAAACATGACTATTGTTGTCATTCTGCTGAGAATTAGACCAGACATTATAGTGATGAGCTGTTATAAACTAATGTAGTGTTGTACCTGTGTGTGTGTGGTTAATGCACAAAATACTTATTTCTGTTGATAATAATTTGAAGTTTAATCTTTTCTCTAATTTTGTTTCTCCTGTTTGTATCATGCATATGATCTGTTCTTCATCTAGAGAAGAGAACTGACACTGGTTTCACAGCTGCAGGGGGTTATGTGGGACTTGATGGAGTGGCGAAGACAGATAATTGGAGGCACCCTTACCCAAGACCAGATAAGGGAGCTTAAGATAAAAATCACTGCCAAAATTGACTGGGGAAACAGGTATTTGAACTAGTTTTAAAATGTTAATTTACAAAATTCCTACAGAAATAGTTGACAGCTGTTTTTAAAATTAGGTTAACTTAAGAAATGCAATCATAAAAAATAAATAAATTGCATATTTTCTTTAATAATCCATTAAACTATTTAAAAAAAGAACATTTTAAAAGGTGTCCAGTTTTTGAGTCTGAGACAAATGCAAACAACTTTACCTAAACAATGTGATTTTAATTTTTTTAAAGCACTTGTAAAAATAAGTGTTTTAATTTTGATATGTAATATATGTAGCTTGCTGTATATCATTTTTATTTCAGTTATTTCATTGCTTTCTGAATATTTCTACACGGAGACACTTTATACTGATATAAATCGATAAACAGTGATGACATACAAGTATAATGAAATGGATTATTTTTGTGTCACGTACATTGTGTGTTTACAGGTCAGTTAAAAAAGGCCCAGTACTCTTTGTACCATGTGGTATGCTTGTGAAAAATAAAGCACTTTATTACTCTTGTAAATTGTTGTTAGCCAATTTGCTGTTGGTTTATGAATAGTTACTGTATGTTCTGTCTGTGATGGAATAAAATGTGTTTTTAATTTTTTTTACCAGAATTTGCTGAAGAGACTTCTATATTACAACTTTAGAAAAACAAATTATACCACATTCAAGTGAAAATCATTATATTAAGCAGTTTGGTAACAACTAATGTTTGGATAATAATCATTATTAAAAGTTATAGCCATTTTGTTTTGTTGTATTAAAAGTTGATTTATATTCTCCAATAATACACACAGCTTTTGTTTGATACTTTAATGTTGAGATAGTGAGGTGGTTGGAATATTAAAGTGAGATGTTTTCTTTTAAATTTTAGACAACTAGGATTGGATCTTGTACCCAGAGTGGATGGTGAAATGGTTGATACTGAAACATTAAGTCCAGTGGAGTTGTATGAAGTAGTGAGGAACTTTATTCTTGTCTTATAGTAACTGCTTTACAGTAAATATATGAGAAAAGCTATAAGAATTATTTCTGTTTTTAATATAAACTTGTTATAACTAATAGGTTAACTGTACAGTTCAGAATCAGGACAAGTTTAAAACAACATTTACTTTCATTTTATAACTTTCATTACTGTACTAGAAGAGTTGTTACTGCCTCATTTATGTACTGGAAGTGTTGTCACTGCCTCATTTATGTACTGGAAGTGTTGTCACTGCCTCATTTATGTACTAAAAACAACCAACCATCTTTAAAAATTTCTTTTTCTACATCAACTTGATTTTTGTAGCTGTCCTAATGATTTGTTTTTGTCAAACTAAAAATGTGAAAATTTCAGTTTCTTCAAAGCTAAAACTTTATTATGAAGGTTTATAAGAGATATTTTGCAAGTTATTTGTAAAGCATGCTTAAAAAGTGTATAATATTTTGATAAAGAAGTTCTTTTATCTGGAGTTGTACTTTTAGAAAGCTGTTACGTTTTGTATAAATATCATTTTTGTTTGTTTAAGGCTGTAAGAATAATTAAACCTTTTAAAGGGTTTTGTTTTAAACAACTGTTTTTAGGTTTAAATGTCTCTTTACACACACATTATATATGAGTATGTGATTTTATGGTGCTCCATTTTATTTTTTTACTTTGCTTTTTTTTCAGCACCTCCAAAGCTCAGAAAATGTGTCAGGACCTTTAGTAAGTGTTTTTTGTTATTTTTTTCATAACTTACCAGGGAAGCTTTTCTTATCAGAAATATCTTGATAATGTTATTAAATAGGCATTTAACTTTTTTTGTGTGTGTTCATCAGGTTAGGTAAAAGTTTCACATTGTTATAAATGGTATCAAACTGAGTCAGCAAAAAAGTTTTTGTCTTTCAATAGCTCTTAGACAATGACGTGGGGTACAAATAATAATGACTTTTATTTTATTAAGTCTGCAAATATATTTTGTTGTTTTTCCTTTGGGTACTAAATTTTGAAAGAAATAAAAATTAAATGATTCTTCTATGTTTTAGTACATTTTTCTAGCCATGTGTTTGAATTAGTGCAGGAAACTTATGTGCATGGAAAGACTAAGAGACTGTTTAACTACTGAATACTTGATATTAAAGTTTAAGGAGAGTTTAGTCTGAAAATATTGTTTAGAAATTTCATTTTATGGAAATATATTTTCAGATATTAAAATTATCATAGTTTGATTGTTCATAGTTGTAATTTATATTCATGTTGATAATTGGATAAAACAAGTTGGTTATTTTAGTACTTTGAAGAATAGTTTTGTTATGTTTATAAATCATTTTTTGTTCCAGCTGAAAAGATGTACACTTGGCTTTGTATCTTTGATGTAAGGACCAAACATATAGTTATCACCTTGATAATTAGAAGCTATGTCTATAAAAACATGTTAAAAATATTCACACTTATTACTGAACTGAAGGTTAAAGTATCATTTTAAGAATTGCATTAGTCAAATATATTTCTTTTACACAAAACATAATGAAAAATTTATACCTTTAAAGTTAGACATTAAATTACTTTGAAACAGGGGACTAATCTTTTGTTGTTTTTTTCTTTATCAATAACTTCGATCAACAAAAAATACTTGTTTTGATAAAGAAAAAAAACAGGGTTTTCTGCTCGTAATTCATCAACCAAGATGCAAATTGTTTGTTTAATTATTATTACATTGTTTTAAATATTGTTGAAACTCACTGAAGGATCATTTAGTCATTAGAGTACAAGACATTAGTACTAAACCTATTTGATTTCCGTTATATAAAAGGCATTAAACTAACAATTCTTAGATGTTAACATTAGACCTTTTTCCTTTATTGCCAGTTTAAAACAACCATTCATACAGTAACAATTCTTAGATTGTGTCAACAATAACAAAATTTTTTTTTAAGATTTAGCTGAACAATATAAATATGGTTAGACTTGTATAAGATAGAGATTTACTGTAGCTTAATCTTTAACATGAGGAATTACATTGGATTTCATATGGAATCCTAAAGATGTTTCATTACCCAATATGTAGGTACAAGTGTAATTCAGGTACTTTGGACAGTGTTTATACTGGCTGTAAAAGTTTGCATTCGAATATAGTTTTTATACTGCAATTTGTTACTGCAGTATAATTTCTGTTAAATTTTCTCTTAGGAAGTAAATAATCTAAGTATGAAAGCGTTTTTATATTAATCAAATAGCTGAAAAAATAAAATCTCAAATATTTTTTGTGAATTATACTTTGTAACAATACTTTGTTTTGTATGTTTAGACACGGTAACTTGAGTTCGTATTTTTGTGTTTTTAGATGATGAAAATGGAAGCTTGAAATGTTTTTATTGATGTCCATTTCTTAGCTGTAAATATATCTATATGTTATCAATGTAAAAGCATGCCATTTTCATTAAATTCTAAATAAAGCAAAATACCTGTATATGTTAATATGGATATCATTCTACTAGGTCTATGAAAAGTCATAAAAGTAAGGTGCTATTGTTTAAATGCAAATCATTTGGATAATGTGGCATTTTTGGCGGGCTCTATTTAGTTTGTTCCACCATTCAGAAGCTAGATCTAACTTATTTTTTTCACTGAGCAGCAGCTAAGCCCAAACTCAACCAGTTTTTTAGAATTTTTTTTTATTCTCAGATTTATTTTTCAATTAGAAATACCTAATGGAGGGCATTGCCCAAAATGTTATTATCTACAGCACAGCAGTATATGTCAAAATATACAAGTATCTGCAATTACACATTATTTTCTTTGGTGGTTTAACTTATAACACATTTCTGTAGGTTTTCTGTATGCATAATACATATATTTGTATTTTATCTAAGAAAGTGTTTCTGAATTCATGCATAATGTGATCTTTTGTTTTCTGTGTGTGCCTCCTGTTTTTAGTCCCTGTACAAAAAAATTACATTTGAATTCTTTTACAGGGAAGAGGGACCAATAAGAAAAAAGAATCCAAACGTGCCCTAACTCATCATATTTTTATGCACTTGAGGGATTTTGGATATTATGTAGGAGAAGACTTGGAAATCTACTGTTCACTCTATGATACTCAGCAGGCTGAGTTCATCAGGTGAGTTTTTTAACTTAAAAATTATTTTTTTGGACAATAATTTCCATGAAACGTCTTCATGAATCTTTTTTGATATTCTTAGTTTGGAATAATGCTGTGAGAAGACTTCTACTTATAATCCACTTGATATAATCTTTTTTTCTCTCTGTATGTGTCTGTATTATTTGTAAGTTGACTGTTTTTTATTTATTTTCTTTACTTGGTACACACTGGAGCCTTTCATAGTTAATTGTGTTTGATATTAAGTTTTGACAAATTAATGCTTTATAGTTTTACAACTGTTTTAAGAAGGATTAATACCTATATTTTTCCAGTGAAAGATTTCTAATCAAGCTTGCCAGATACGGACAGTCCAATCACTGTACATTATTTACGGTATGTAGTGAATTTTGTAATGTTTTTAGGTATCATTGTGTGCAAACAGAAATTCCACTGGAATAAATGTACAAAATATGGCAACTTTCGTTTCAAAAGTGTTTTACATACAACAGAAATGAAATGTACACGTTTTTATAACTAAAACCATCACAGCCTTTCAAAGCATTCATTCTAATGATGTAATTTTATAATGATAGTTTTTGTTTGTCTTAGAAAATCAAAAACCTTTGTGCAATGTATAAATATTTGATTCATAAACTATCAAAAACGTGCTTCTAAGTAAAAAAAGTAGAAAGAATGAAGTAAGTAAACATCTTCTTGCTTTCTAGATATTCTATAGAATTTGTATTTTAATTAGCTTTCCTTTGTTTTTTCAACAAGTGCATTTTTTTATTCTTAAAAACTGTTTTTGGAAAAATGGTAACAAAATCATTTGTTACAGTGACCCGCTTTTTCTAGTATTTCTTTTTAATCTTTAATTGTCTATAATTTTAATTCATTTCATGTTGTTAGTTCTGTACATAGGATCAATTCATATGAACTTGCTACATGTGGATGAAACTGCACTCAATTGACCAAAACTAGGATCTGTTGTAATAGTTATAAAACATTTGTGTCTGGTGTAATGTTTATTATGCAAGGATGTGGCTAGGTTTATATTATTTATTAAGGAAGTGTATTGTATGGTTTTAGCTTTTAGTGTATCATGATTGTGAATCAAAGGGTTTGAGGTTTGTTTCCATATGCACAACAATGCTATACTCTTTGGGATCATAGCAACACCACTGAAAATTTCATAGTTTGGGGTCGTAGGAAGTATAGCATGCTACTTTACAGCATGATACATGCTTTGGGGCCATGGCTAAACGCAAAATGCAAACTAACGTGGCAAGGGTTTACTTTAGAGAGAGAGAAATCAGAAGAGTTCTCTCTCCAACTGGGGTGTTCAGGAACGTTGTAGTTCCTCTTCGTCCCCTTACATGAGATTTTTTAAAAATATCCTTGGAATTTTTACTTTACTTCTTTTTAATGTTTCAAAAATGGAGTGGGGTATTTGTGAGTGAGGGAAAGGACGGGAGAACTGGACGAGAGCAGCAAAAGCGAAGTGAGCCAGACTTTGGCCCGAGGACAGAGTACACTGTTGGCTGGTGTATTGATTTTTAAAATTTGCTATGATTAGATACCCTATGACTGGGTAAACAGCCCTTTTTCGAATTAGGCTGGGACCTACAGATCCGATGCCAGAGATTTTGCTGTGGGGGGAAATGGGAGTACCCCGAGAAAACCCACATTCACAACCTGGGTGGAATATCATCACAAAAAGTCATCAGTAGGGTAAAACTAGTCTCATGACGGTCTACACTTCAGTAATGGTCTTTATACCTCACTATTAATTGAGACAAGAATACATCGAAAGTTAACAATGATTTCTAGACTTCCTGATCAGTTCAGAATTAGGGATGGCTATACACAAATAGTATAGTTTACTTTAATAGGATCATACAATATATTGTTGGATAAAATTGGGTCTCTTTTGGCTGATAATGCAGTTAGTTAACTAATCATTTTCCAATGAAAAATTCTTTCTTAACAAAGAGAAAAACTTAATTATTGGTTAGAAATTTAATTAAGCCTACTGCTCTTTAACAACTGCATAATTAGAATAAATATTAAGCTTTTAAATGGTGAACTGTGGTTCGAGAAAGGTACCTGGAAAAATGTAGAATATTTATTTCCTCAAAACTTGAAATTGTTATGATCTCTTGAATGTTTTATCTTTCTCATACATTTTCTTTATTAGTGTAAAAGTATCTTTAAGAAACGTTTTTTTTAGTTTTTCTTTGCTGTACTTAAAAATATCTTACTTAGTGTTAGCTGGGTTGGACTTTGTACTTGTAATCAGTGAGTTAAAATTTATGTTTATTGCACTTTTAATTGGTGAGTTAACCCCAAATTTGACTCTTAGCTGTCATTGATCTATAAAATTGAGCTTTGTGCTTTCCCTTTAACCACTAATTGGTCACTTAACCTAGTTGCCTTTTCTGTCTTATCTAGGACTTAGGGAATGCAGATTTAAATAGAGATATGTACATAGTTGTTCAGGTTGTGAGAATAGGTAAGTAACTTCAGAAATATTTCTAATAAAAATTAGGTAGTTATGATCTCTTTTGTTCTCAATGTTGTACAGAATCTTGGCTATCTTGTTGCTTCCAAATCATCATTTGTCATCTTAAATATTAATTAGCTACTTAATAAAAACAACCAAAAACGTTGTACATTTAAATTCTTGTTTGTTTCATGAAAGTAAAAGTCAGATTTACATTTAATGTTGTCATACGAATGAGAACTAATTAATTTTTAATATTGAAGTATTAAACTGAACCAGATAATGTTTTGTACAAAAAAAACAACATTCTAGTCACAGAAACATTGTGAAAAACCATCTGCACTTAATATGTACTTTTAGATCAAAGGACTTCTGTTGTCTATTGACAAGAGTAATAGAATAATTATTTTATGAGTTTATGAAAAAAGCTCTTATATTAGTTATGCCTATTCAACTACAGAATAGCCAAAGGTTTAGTATTCAGATGATGGTTATAACTAGTAACAAAATTTTACTTAAAGGGGATACTGATAATAAACTCAGCCAGGAATAAGCATCACTAGGTGTAAAGTTTTCTGTAGGTTTATGATAACCCTTCAAGTACTGAAATGAAACTACCAAAAAATAATGGAACTTAATTCCAGTTTCAAAAAAAAAAGGAATACCAGTACATTAACATTTCCAGACAACAAATTGGAACTAAGTTCTCTCATGTATTGAAATAATTTTCCCTGTGATTTCAATGGTTTAAATTGAAGGTGAAGCTTCAGAACATTTGATGTGTTAATACATTTTCAGAACTTTCGTACTGATCATAAAATTCATATTGTTTATAATGTTTTTAATTAGGGGACATTCTTAAATGTAAAAATGTCTGTTTTGGTAAAAGCTTCAAATACTATGTACCATTTTCTAACTTACATTTTAAGTTTCAACAAAAAGTGACAGTTGATTATTGATATTCTCTTTGGTTTTTATATTAGATACATAAGAGCATACTTAATTTGATAACAAAATGCCATAAAATATTGTAAGTAATTATTTAATGAAAACAGTTTTAATAAATATTGTTATTAAACCTAATGACAATAATTCAAATGGTTTACTGTTTAAAAAGAAAAAAAATCAACCAGATCAAATACTCATAAAATAGAAATAGAAAATTGTTTATTTCATTTGATAATCATGATTAATTTTATTATTATTATTTCATCATTCCTTTTCAAAGTACATATTCATTTGATTACTTGGAAAAATATATTGGTTATTTTGTTAAAGTGAAAGTTAGTAAATCTTAGTAATGTAATAAAAGGTGTGATATTTCACCTTTGGAATGGTGAAAGAAACTAGTCTGAAACATTGTTTGTGAGAAAACTAAAATGGAATAAGGAAGAATTAAACTATTCATAACACTGACAATATTCTGTCTACAGTGAAAGTCCTACTGGAGCAATAAAAGTTTTTGTTTATAATCTACCAGGTCGAATGTTGAGTGACACAAAGAAGTCAGTTGGGCAGATGTACAAAAGGCCATTTGGTTGTGGAGGTAAGTCTCTTTCTTCAGCAACTCAAAAGCCAGTGCAAGGAAACTTTTAGTAATAACTAAGTTTACAAAATTTTCTGTTTGAGTTAATGTCATTTATGTTAATTAATTCTTGTCAGGGAACTTTTACACAAATGATAATAGTTGCATCATCAGACTTAATATTACAAATGATTGTTTAAAAATGGAACATGTTTGTGAGATATCTTGCATTGAAAACAATTTGACCTTTCAATAACTAGTTTTAGTGTGTTACAATAAATAAAAACTGTTACCAGATGGTGACCTGATACTATTGATTGAAACATTCTAATAATTAAAATCAGAATTGCTTTTCTATAAAAGTTTATTTAATATTTAAGCTAAGTTCAGTTATGTCTTCAGAAAATACATTTTGAAGATTTTTTTAAAATCAGAAAATGATATTTAATGTGCACGTATCTAGATATAAAACAATATCTGGATACCACACTTCACTATAACTGGTCTTTTCCACTTTTAAACAATAAATTTTGTTATGAATGGAGTTGAATAACGTTTTATTTCCTTTAGAAATCTAAATATATTGAAATTTTCTGATTTTTTGGTACTGCTTGTCTTCCTTTAGAAACTCCAGTGGTTCAAGACTACTTTATCACTTCCCTTTAAAAATACACATTATCATTATTTTTTTTTTAAACTCATAGTCTGTTACATATAATTTCATCTTTTTGTGTGTGTAGTTTTAAGTATCTGTGATGTCCTGATGGAAAAACAGGAAAATACATTAGAAGAAGAGAGAGAATTTACCTTCAAACTTAACACGTGAGTATTTTTAGTGTCATGTAGAAAGTGTTAACATGCAGCTTGGTTGTTGAAAACCACAGTTCTGGTGTTGGTATGACAACAATCAGAACTGTGAAGTGTACATGTTGTTCGTGGAAATTACAGTTCTGGCCAGGTGTAACAACAAACAGAAATGTAAAGTTACATGTTGCTGTTGAAAACCACAGTTCTGGTGCAGGTATGACAGCAAACAGAAGTGTGAAATGTGCATGTTGTTATTTTGTAATCATTTTTCATTATTCCTCTACCCCATTATGTACACACAACTCAGAGTGAGAGTGTCCAGAAATATCTTTTTGCATATTGCACATATCTGCCCAGATAGCATATTTGTCAGTTGGACTGAACTAGGGAAGGCAAAAGTCTATTTGTATGTGCATCACAGAACTTAGAATTATAATGTTAGATATTTAAAAACAAAGCACTGAAAACCAGTTGGTCAAAATCTTGTTATACTGCAGTTATTTGTATTCATATTTCTTATTTTCACTGTGTTGGCAGCTTTTAGTATTCAATACTTTAATTTTTTTAGTCTTTTAAGAGTGACTTTTCAAATTTTGGTGTTTTAAAATGAAAAACATTATTCTGTGTGGCTCTAGTAATCTCTAGTTTAAAAAATTGTAATAAAATATATGGTTAAAATCAAAGTTCATGATTTCTTAATACTTTCTTTAAACCTCGTCTGAATAGTAAATGAATTGAGTTGTAAAGAAATTATACTTAGTTGAATGTTGTGATGAGCTATGGTATTGAATATAAAATTTATTTGTGAATAAAAGAATGTTCTTTAATCATAGAATATAATAAATTTAAATTCCAGTTTTAATCAGTTAACAAAATTTGATGGAAATATCTTTTACACATGTTTGTGATATTTTAATTGTATTTTACTCAGATAAAATTAGTATTGCTTCTCAGAAGGTTTTTCACATGTGTTTGGAACAGACAGTTCATAATTACCATTTATCAGACAAAATTTATATCAAATTGTCATTAGTATTATTATCACAACTTGATTCTTAGAAAACAAACAATTACCTTTGGTAATAGAATTCAAGAAGTACAACTGCACCTACCAAATTTTGTATAAATAAATGCCACACAGCACTAAAGGATATAAGAAATATGACTGTCACACTTCTGGAAAGAACTTAAGAAACACTGTTACCACATGTTACCAGTTGACATAAACATAAGTACCATATATCACCAAGTGAAACAAAAGTACCACATTTTACCAAAGAATATAAATATTGGAAGTTCTACACATCATGAAGGAATGTCGGATCAAACCCATCTTTTGAATTTCCATTTGATTGACATAAAAATGTTTTAAGTTGTATTAGTATTAATTTAATAGTCTTATTGGTTATTTTTTATCCCTTTTTATAGTTGTAATGAATCAGATTTTCATCAGCTTCATGAATTCATCATCAGGAAACAAAGCAACAAATATAATATGATTTCTGGACAACCCAGCTATGGTAAGATTGTTTATCATAAAATTATGTTTTTAAAATCATCCTGTTTGTATGATTAGTTATTGTTAAAAAGGTATTAACAATCTAACCATGGACATCTTCTATTGTGCATGTCATGAGATTATAGAAAATAACATTCAAAATTTAAGTAAACTACTTTTTTCCATGACATGCTAATAATTGTAGCATAACACAGCTGATAATTCATATTTTAACAGAATATAAATTTTGAGTTTTCACTTTTATAAGGCAGTATTTTTAAAAAAAATCTATAATTTCCCCTAGTGTGAGAATTTTTTACATTTGTTTTCTTGGCATCCTCTCTTCTCTAATTTATTTATCGTCACTTCTAGAAGCGACCACGTCTTGAATACTCAGAACAGCAATCTCCAACGTCAGTAACACACTTACCTCATTTTCTGATATTGCATTCTCTTTCGGAAAAACCATTAGGGCAAATGTCCCATTTTTTTATTCAAAAGGGGCTAGAGGGGCTTGCTGGCTCTCCAAAGTCAGTAAAGAAGCTTCGATCTGGTGACATATTGGTTGAAACATCCACATCCCAATACAGTGAACTCCTCTTGAAATCAAAGGCAATTGGCGATATACCTATTGAGGTTACACCCCATGCTACTTTGAATTCTTCACGAGGAGTTATTGTTGAAAGGGATTTGAAGAATGTTCCCGAATCAGAGATTCTCGTTGGTCTCTCCACTCAAGGAGTTTCTGCAGTGAGGTGCATCTCCACTCGCAAAGATGGAGTTACACTGCCAACAAATACCCTCGTTTTAACATTCACCTCACCACATGCACCCGCCACCATCAAAGCAGGTTATCTCATTTGCAGGGTTCGGCCATACATTCCAAACCCTCTTCGATGTTTCCAATGTCAGAGATTCGGCCACTCAAAGACATCTTGTCGTGGTTCCCTGACATGTGCTCGTTGTGGAGGCAAGGACCACGATGCCTATGATTGTGACATAAACCCACATTGCGTCAACTGCAATGGTTCTCACCCCTCTTACTTTCATTCTTGCCCAAAATGGTTGGAGGAAAAAGAGGTGCAGTGTTTGAAAACGACACATAACATTAGTTATCCTGAGGCTCGGAAATTGCTGTCCACAATCCCATCTCGGACATATGCTGCTGCACTCCATTCCACAACTACAGTGGAAGTGCAGACAGATCTCTCTGTGCCTCCAAGAGAATCGTTTTCAAAACAAATGAAAAGCCTTTTGACTTCCGTGGTTAAAAAAGTAGATGAATCGACTTCCACACCCATCTCTGTTCCTCCCATATCTTCCAACAAACCTCAAGATCCATGTCCTTCAGTTTCAAATACAGGCATTTCTTCTGATACATCATTTTCACCCACCACAATAAACAAAACAATTGTTCGTCCGCATCCTCAGTCACTGGATTCCTCTTCCAATGGCAAAAACCTGCCCACTCGACCCAGAGCAGGATTCATGGAGGTTGATAGACCTCCTCCGAAGAAAGACAGTAAAGAAAAAAGACGAGGTCGTAAACCGAAGGGTTCTCCAGCCACTTCACCTACCCGTCCTTAAAAATAGCCACCTTGATACAATGGAACTGTCGAGGTTTACGTTCTAATCTGGATGATATCAAAACGCTGATTGCTTCCTACCAGCTTGTTTGTCTTTCTCTACAAGAAACATTTCTCAAATCTGCTGATACAATCTCCATTCGGCAGTTTTCTCTGTACAGAAATGACAAGTTGTGTGATGGACGAGTACATGGAGGGGTGGCACTGTTGGTTGATCAACATGTGCCCACCCTGTTTTTGTCACTCAACACACCCTTGGAGGCCGTAGCCATCCGTATTTCCTTGGGTCGTACCATCACTGTTTGTTCTCTGTACCTGTCCCCTGGAGAGACATATGATCAATCAGACCTTGATGCTCTCGTTGAACAGTTGCCATCTCCATTTCTAATCCTGGGGGATTTTAATGGACACCATCCCCTCTGGGGAAGTGCTGTGATTGATGGGAGGGGTCGATCTGTAGAGCAGATCCTCTCTGATCACAATCTTTCTCTTTTCAATACTGGTTCTTCCACTTACTTTCATGCACCAAGTCAGTCCTTCACCGCTATTGATCTCTCAGTTTGCTCCCCTTCATTATTCTCCCATTTTTCATGGAGGGTTGACAGTAATCCACTAGGCAGTGATCATTTTCCGATCCTTTTGAGAGAGACTGGACGTGGTCGATGCCACCCTACCCACGTGTCCCGGTGGAAGCTGGATCAGGCAGACTGGTCCACTTTCACTGCTCTCGCAGAACTTGATCCTGCCATCGTAGACCAGCCATCAATAGATGACTGTGTTGCAGCGGCAACTGATTGTATTATACATGCAGCTGCTCAGTGTATTCCTAAAACCTCGACACGTTTTCCACGATATCCTCGTCCATGGTGGAATTCTGCTTGCCACTTAGCACAGAAGGCTCAAAAACGGGCCTGGGATACTTTTCGTAGATATCCCACACTTTCAAATCGGGTTGCTTTCCAACGGGCCCGAGCACATGCTAGGTGGGTAAGACTTCAAAGCCAGAAGGAATCTTGGATTAAGTTCACAACCAGCATATCTTCTACCACCAGTTCCAAGATCATATGGGACAAGATTCGAAAGGTTAATGGGCACTACAATTCTGTCCCCCTATCGATCTTACTCTCTGATTGTCAGGAGGTGACTGATGTCCAGAACATCGCTAACACTCTAGGTGAAAGCTTTTGCCGGGTATCTAGCACTTCTGCTTGTTCCTCCACCTTCCTGGCCATCAAGACTCTGGCAAAGCGATCACCTTTTTCCTTTCAAACTGACTGTTTCTTTGACTATAATTGTCCCTTTACCCTGGTGGAACTAAAAATGGCCCTTCATCGATCTGCCAGTACGTCTGTTGGACCTGATGATATTCATTATGACATGCTGCACCATCTATCTCCTGCTTCTCTTGATGTCCTTCTGATTGTCTTCAACCGGATTTGGCAGCAGAATGCTTTTCCTGATGCCTGGCGCAAGGCTATTATTTTACCTTTCTCTAAGCCAGGGAAAGATCCGAAGATTCCTTCAAACTATCGTCCAATTGCTCTGACAAGCTGTCTCTGTAAGACCTTAGAAAGGATGGTTAATGCTCGTCTTGTTTGGTTCCTTGAATCAAACAACCTCCTCTCACCCACCCAGTGTGGGTTCTGTCGACAGCACTCCACCACAGACCACCTACTTTGTCTTGAAACATCTATCAGAAAGGCCTTTCTCGACTGCCAACATCTTGTATCGATATTCTTTGACATAGAGAAGGCTTACGCACAACATGGAGGTATGGCGTTTTGCGAGACCTCCATACATATGGGTTACATGGCCATCTACCCATGTTTATTAAAAAAATTTTAATGGACAGGAGATTCCAAGTTCGTGTAGGTTCGGCACTTTCACGTTCTTTTGTACAGGAACTTGGAGTCCCTCAAGGCTGTATATTGAGTGTCACACTCTTCAGTATAAAGATAAATGCCATCACTGAACAACTCCCTCTCACTGTTACGAATGGGTTATATGTTGACGACTTTCACATCTCATGTCAGTCGTCAAACACGAAATATATTGAGCGGCAACTACAAACTGCCCTCAATCGTGTACGGAAGTGGACTCTGGCGAATGGCTTTAATTTCTCTCTTTCCAAAACTGTATGCATGCACTTTTGCTGTCGACAAGGTATTCACCCTGATCCTGAACTTCATATCGGTGAAGTTTTGCTGCCAGTGGTTCCGGAGACAAAGTTCTTGGGGCTTATCTTTGATCGTAAACTGACCTTTATACCACACTTAAAGCAGCTTCGGGTCAAATGCACAAGAGCACTGAACATCCTCCGTGTCCTCTCTTCTACCAGTTGGGGGGCAGATCGCCGTTCAGTGTTAAAGATATATCGTGCACCTATTAGATCGAAACTTGACTATGGATCAATGGTCTATGGCTCTGCCAGACCCTCGGCCTCAAAGATGCTGGACCCTATTCATCACCAAGGACTTCGACTCAGCACTGGAGCTTTCTGTACCTCTCCAGTTTAAAGTATATACATTGAATCTCATGAACCTCCTCTACACCTTCGCCGTTTGCAACTGTCTTTACAATATACTTCAAAACTTCGTTCCTTACCAAAGCATCCCACCTGGGAATGTGTTTTCCTTCCTCGGTGGGCAGAACTTTTTCAGAACAGACGATCTGTCATTGCTCCGTTTGGCCTTCGCATCTGGGCGCAATTGGATGAATTGGGTCTGTCCTTGGATAACATTGCAGATTCCACAGGTCGACGCATCCCACCATGGCTTATTACAGCCCCCAAGTGTGACCTTTCTTTCAATCACCTAAAAAAGGCAGATACTCCAGACTGGAAGTACCGTCTTTTATTCAATGAATATCTTTCAAACAATCATTCAGTTCCCATTTATACAGATGGTTCCAAATCAGGTAATTCAGTGGGCTCTGCTATGGTTTGCTATGGGTCAGTAGTTGCATGCAGAATCCCCTCTACAGCTTCTGTGTTCACTGCTGAACTGTATGCCATATCTCTTGCCCTTGATCATATTGCAGCTGAGCAGTACTCCAACTGCACTATTTATACTGACTCGCTTAGTTCTATACTTGCCTTGGAATCACTTCACATTAGCTCACATCCTATTCTCGCAGATATTCGAAACCGACTGGCCCATTTCTCATTAACAGCTACTTCAGTCCAGTTTTTCTGGATACCAGGCCATGTTGGTATTCATGGGAACGAGCTTGCAGACATGGCAGCTAAATATGTCTGCTTCAGCACCATCACCCCTATGCCTATTCCATACATGGACTATGGTGTTGTCTTCAAGGCTCGGCTCCGCGCCAGTTGGCAGTCCACTTGGAGTGAACAACGCGACAATAAACTTTTTCAAATCAAACCCAAAATTGGAGTTTGGCCATCTAGCTTCCGTAAAGTTTGGAGGGAAGAAGTTGTTCTCACTAGGCTACACATTGGTCACAGTTTTTTAACTCATCATTTTCTTTTATCTGGAACTGATGCACCAATGTGTAGTTTGTGTAACACTCAAATCACTATCAGCCACGTTTTACTTTCTTGCCATCGTTACAATTCTCAACGACGGCAATACTTTAAACATATTTTTTCCCAGGGTCAGTCTGTGACATTGGACAGAGTTATTGGTGATGGTGACTCTGTCCACCTTAATAACGTTTTTAATTTTTTAATATCATTTAAGTGTGGTATATTTATTTATTACACCTTTTTAATTGTGGCTCCTTTTTTACAGTTTTATTCTCTCTCATTCAATGTGACATTAAACAATGGCCAGAACATTAAATAACTCGACACCAGGACTGGAAAGGCTAACTTCAGGTGACTAACGCTTCTGTTTGAACTACTCGTTAGTCTTCCTGGCGAGTTACTATTATACTTTCGCTGCATATCATTTCACACTTTTACAACCTTTTTGTACTGGCCATATTGACTCATAACCTGGAACCAGGACGGAAAGACCAATTTCAGGTGGCTGACAGTGGTTTATATACTACCTGTTAGTCTTCCTGGCGGGTTATGATCATTCCCATTCTGCTACAGGTTGTCCTTTACAACTTTGTTGACTGGATGTCGTTATTGGTTTTTGCACCATTTCCTGTTGTAATTGCCATTTTGCTTTTATCTTCAATTCCCTTTACACATTTTACTCCATTTACTTGACTTTTATCTTTTTACTGGACATTTGGCTACTCTTTATTACGATTTTTCTGAGTGTCTTTTAAAACTTTTATTCCATTACATTTTGATAATAGCTACTATGACACATAACCCAGAACCAGGACTGGAAAGGCTAACTTCAGGTGACTGATGGTGGTTCTTGAACTTACTCGTTAGTCTTCCTGGCAGGTTATGATCATTATTATTATGCTAGAGCAAATAGTTTATAACTTTGAAGACTGAATGTCAGCATTGGTTTTTATACCATTTTCTGTTTTAATTGCTGTTTTGTTATTACCTTCATTTACTTTTACAAATTTTACTCCATTTACGCGACTTTTCTCTTTTTACTGAACATTTGGCTACTCATTGTTGTGATTTTACTGTGAGTCTTATAATACTTCTATTATTTTACATTTTGATACTGGTTGCTATGACACAACCCAGAACCAGGACTGGAAAGACCAACTTCAGATGACTGACGGTGGGTTTTGAACCTGCCTGTTAGTCTTCCTGGCGGGTTATGATTATACCTTTTTGCTAGAGTAAATACCTTACAACTTTTTACACTTTGCCTTCTATCTTAACCTTGTAGACTAGGTGTCAACATTGGTTTTATACTTTTTTGTTTTACCTTCATTTCCATTTATGTCTTTTACTACATTTTTACCGGTTGTTTGGTGCAGATAGCCTCGTTGCTTTGTGCCATAAAACACTAAATCAATCAATAAATAATTATATCATTATGTTATAAATTATATAAAGTAAATTACTTTATAATTGACCTACATTGCATAAATTTAGGGGAGTGAAAATAATTATAATAAGTGGATTTGCTGAAAAAAAACATTTGAAGTATATTTAGGAGATTCTAGAGATTATGCAATAAAATTTTACATTTTTGAGATGAAAAAGCTATTTTTAATCTTAATATGAAAATTGCTTGGCATGTGGACTTGCATAGAGAAATACTATTTATGTTCATGGACTATTGTTTAGTAAAGATACATCTTTAAAAAAAATTGATACTTATGCAAAAGAGAATTGTAATGTTTATTAAAATTTTGCCAAATTTTGTGAAGATACACCCAAGCATATTGAAAGTTATAGTATGGAAACTATAACAAGAACAATATGGTTACAAGGTCGGTCAAGTTGACTGACTTCATAGCAAGAGAGTTAATACTAATTTTTGTACACTGATTATTTTTATTCACTTCAATACTTAAATACACAATAAATACTTACTGTATTAGTTTAAAATCGGAATCTATGAAGTTAAGTGTATAACTGCCCAGTATTAATTCATTGTTAATGAAATTTATTTAATGTAGTTCTATGTTATCACTACTTATTTGGGGATTTATACATTTTTTGTTGAGTTGTTAATGATTTATTACTATCGTAATTTTTCTTTAATCTTAATGAATTATTTCTAATGTGTAACAATTCTTGGAACTTTGCTATAATTGAAAATCTTATGAATAGGAATGTGTTTCAAGTACTTTGTTGATGTTAGTTCTCTCATTATGGTAACAGTTTATAGTATGATAAATAACAAAATGATTTATCTCGTTTCTCTATTATGTAGTCCTAGTGTTGTGAACTGTAATTGAAAACTTCATGTTTTTATTGTGTTTTTTTTTGAAAGATTTTCTTGTATGTAATGTCACTAGTTGACACATTCATGTTACTATTTCTCAGGGTTGATTGTGTCACTGAGAGTCCTTCATGGTGATCTTGGTCAACTTCACCAAGAAAATCCTCTGTTTTTCAGGAACCTAATCATCACTTACAAACGTGGTTTTTCAGATGTCATAATGCCAGGTAAATATTAGTCTGTAATTCACTAAAAACAAACCTAGTTGTCACTTATAAATGTGGTTTTTCAGATGTCATAATGCGAGGTATATATTAGAGTGTGTAATACGCTAAGGACAAACCTAGTTATCATATATAAATGCGGTTTTTCATATGTCATAATGCCAGGTAAATAGTAGTCTTTATTTCAGTTAGGACAAACCCTAGTCATCAGTTATGAATGTAGTTTTTCAAATGTGATAATACCTGGTAATTATTGATTCCTGTAATACAGCTTTTTAGGGTTATTTATAAGTTTGATTTATTTGAACATTGTTTAAAAATTAAGTTTAAATTAATTACTGATTCCTAGTTTTTTCACATTTGTGATTTTCCTGAAAACATAAATTTGAATATTAAAATAAGTTTAGTTGGTTACAGTTAAATAAGTTACTTGATTCAAATTGTATTATGAGGTAACCTTTCAAGAAAAAAAAATGATTTAAATTTTTATATTTTTGATACTGGAATTTTTGGTAATTTTTTTCTCTCTCTTCTCACTGGGCACAACATTTTTATAAATGAATGTTTGTATGTATTTTTGAAACTTTAAATAACTCAAGAAGAAATTGAACAACTTTGTTTGAAATTTCACAGATTAAGTTACACGAAATACAAAATGTGATTTGTTTTCCTTCAAACTGATAGGAGATGTACGAAATGATATCTACCTGAAACTTGAGAAAGCAGAATTTGAAAGAGGAGGAAAATCAACAGGGAAAAATATTGAGGCAACCATAGTTTTAGTTGGTGCTGATGGACAGTTTCTTGAGGTGAGTTAATACTACAACAACTTTGTCTTAGCATAACATCTAGAAATAATTACCAACATCTTATTAGCTGAAGTGTGGTATACGAGAATGTCTTTGGTCCTAGTTAGTGTAATGAATAGTTCCTTTTAGCAATGGTTCTGTAATTTGTTTATTCTGTTAGTTTTCTTTTGAGTTGTTGATTTATTGGTGGACCACACAGTAAACAGAGTTTGATTGTGATGTTGAGAAAAACCCACTTGTAGAGAAAAATATATGTGTAAAAACAGCTTGTTTTGGGTTGAGAAAATTTTTTACATATAGGAGTGAACAACATTTCAACTTTCTTCAAAGACAGGAGGAGGTAACTGACTGGAAGCTGACCACATGTTTGAAAGGGGTTGCATAACTGAGTGTCGGAATGTAGAGGGCGGGCTTAGATATTTGAACATATAATTTTACATTATTTATTTTATTATTATTATTTATCATATTATTTTAAATATAGGTAAAAAGGTGTTCATTTGTATTGGTTTATTTTGGGCTTGAGTTGTATAAGTAATGCTTCTTTAATTTTGCGTTTGTTTATGTTTGTTTCTTTATTTAGTATTTGAGTTTTTTCTATGATTATGTTGCATTTATTTGACTTGTAGTGTTCGAAAACGTGTGAAGGTGACATTTTCTGTTCTTTAAATCTGGTTTCCATTTTTCTTCTTGTTTCTCCAATATAGAAGTTGTGACAGTTATCACATTGTATTTGATAAGTAATGTTGTGGTGTTTGTCAGTGTAGTTTTTACATAGTATAGACCTCAGTTTTGTGCCTGGTTTTTGAATAAATTTGGTATTAATTGGAATGACATATTTTGTTTCTAGTTTTTGCTAAATGTGGTTATTTTTCTGCTGATGTTGGGAATATATGGTTTGCAGCAGTATATGGTTTCATGATTTTTTAATTCGTGGGATATATGTACTTTTGTTGGTTGATTTTGCTTTTTGTCCAGGTGTGTGAGTATAATGTTTTCTATGGTTTGTGGAGGAAACTTATTGATGTTGATGAAGTAGTGTTTTAGTTTGTCTAATTTGTCATTAATTTTATCTGGTGAGCATAGTTTTATGGCTGTGTTGAATTGGTTTCTAGTGTGTTGAAGTTTTGTTTCATGTGCTGAGTCTCAAGAATGTATAGTCTACTTAATTTTTTCAATCACATTAACGCTATACATCCCAATGTGAACTTCACATGTGAATAAGAAGAAAGCAATCAAGTATTATTTCTTAACCTCAAAATTACAAAAACCAATACACAATTTAAAACAGAAATCCACCAAAAATTCACCTATACTAGACTATACCTCTTTTTTTCTTTGTGAACCTGATGATGATTGAAGGAAGTCTAAACGTTTTTTGCTCCTGTATGTAAAAAATTTTCTCAACCCAAATGAGCCATTTTTACACATATGGAATTTGACTGTTTTAAATATTTCCTTTTAATCATCTCTTCATGAACTTTGTCATTTTATCCAACCTCGTATCTTTTAAACTGCTGTTTATCATAATTCCAAATTTATTACATATGTCTGCAACTTTTTAGTAAATGTGTTTTCTTTTTACTGTGAAACATTTACTGAGTCCATCCGAGTGAAAGTTATTTTCAAGTTAAAAATAAAATATTTCTTTTCGTGCAACATTTTCTTAACCTCTACAACATCCTAATTGAATTATAACAAAAGTCCTTTTCCAGTAAAACTTTATACCTTATTTCTTATTTTCTCAAGACTGACTGTACCAGAACCAAAATTAAATCCCCCCCCACTTCACTGAACACAATATTTTTCAGAAAGTTTCAAGTTACTTTTCTTAACATCTTCAACTGTTTGTGTGTTCAGATGTATTTAATTTTATCTTTCGTTTGTTGTACTTTGTACTCAATAGAGCATTAATCCTCACCTGAAAAGCAATAAATCTCAGTGAGAGCTCGGCAGTTGTCAATGTAATCACCAGGTGATTGCTGGATGTCATATTGTTCCAGCTTATGAAATTTTTGAATCTTTTATTTAAGGAAGTTTTCTGTAGGCTTAGCTGAGGACTTAATGATTTTGTACTTGAGTTACTTTTGTTGAAATATTTAAAAATAAATGAAATGTATACAAAAACAAAGATCTGTAGTAGATACTGCACACTCAAACTTGTTTGCACTCTAGTGAAAATTTGAGACTTTTTGAAAGTCTCTTTGAGTTACAAATTTTGGTACCCAAAAATAATTTATATAGTTTTTAATTATGTATTTTAGAGTGCAAAAATTTATCAATCACCAGAATAGAATATCTCAAAACTACTATAGTTTATCCTAAGCTATAAGTAAGTTTAAAAAATTCTCTTAATATTTGGAGTAGAAACAGAGAAGGATTACACCACAAACCAATCCATTTTGTAGGTAGCAGTTTAATGTGAAAAGTTAAACAACTTATAAGATTTATATATAGGATATATTTACATCTGTTTTTTTCTGTTGGTTAAAACATGTATATTAGATTTGTACAAATAGTTTTCATAAAGTTGGAGAGGGAAGGGAGGGATTGTCTGGTGGATTTAGTGGATTTATTAATATCACAGAAAACAAGGAGGGTTGCTCAAATTATAGATTTTTGCTTGTATTTATCTATAATTTGTGTTTCTTATTGACGTGAAGAAATTCTGGAGTGGATAAATTTAAGCCAAATTGCAATTCATATGGCAGAAAAATGGAGATTGAAAATATTTTATATATTTCTGTTTGAAAGTAAGAAGTTTAAATGTAGATAATATAAAAATTTGAATTACAAACTATGTTTTCGTGCCACATTTATTGACATGTGGGAACATTCAATTCTATTTTTGAAGTTGAGTTGCTAAGGTCTCATATTTTGGGTTAAAAGTGGAAGTTCAGATGCAGCTTTTTTTCCATAACTTTATAACCATTTTATGAACTTTCATAAACAGGTAAGAAAAGTACAAATGATATGTCTGGTGTTAATAGTAGATCCTATAGTAGTAAGTAATGTAATAGATGTCAGGATTGGTGATCATCAACAGTTTCTTTTCAGGTAATTTCTGTTCACAAATCACAGATGGCTTGTTAGATATTGGGGATAAAGTAATACATCATATTTGTAAGATACTGTATGTTGTAACATAATGTTGAACCTACTAGGAGATGTATTTATTTAAATATCTACTTTGCAAATCAGTGAAAATATATCTATATGTGTATGTGTGTGTTTTCTTATAAACAAAAATAAAAAATTCTGAACAAATCAAAACAATCTCCAGGGTACAGGCTGTAACGTAGGATACAAAATGTACCCTAGGTTTTGGAGGAGACTGTGCAAGTGAGACCCACATTGAGGTGGGGATACACCACTTTTCTGTTTTAACCTCTATTTGGCATTCTTGCATGAATATAAAGAATAAAATAATCAATATTAAATAATGATAATAAACTAAAGAAATAAAATTTGGAGAGTGAGATGTGGGTGCTCTAACCTACAACATCACACATCTATATCATCCTTTTATCCCTGCAGATAGTTGTGGGAATATAACTGTTCTCCAAGAAGAAGAAGAAGAAAAAAATAAGGTGCTACCACTTAGGGGTAAATAAAATAAACTTACCTCCTGAAGTTGGCATTCTGGACCCTATTATAGTGGTAAAATCACAAAGTAGTATCATAGTAAACATTTTACTAATACAGAGTTGCAACCAGTTATATAAACTAAGTGGTATAACTCCCAACCACCATCTTTTAAATCCACTGTATAGACCAGTTTTCAGAGTCTGAACAAGCCTTTATTTGCGATAAGGTGTTTATCTGTATAAGTAGTAGGATAAAGCTGTTTAAATAACCTTATTAACAAGTAAACATACTTGTCAGAAATTTTCTGTAAAATTTACTTAAGTTTTATTTCTTTATATTTATTTAATACATTATTATATTTTTATTGGATAATGTTTTAATTTTATTTAAGTTTATTAAATCTATTAACTGTTAATTTTTGCATCAGTATTTCAATATTAATGATAATATTGTAATTTATTACAAATTGTACAATCTCTGAATAATTATAAAGTTATAATGGTTATAACAGAGGGAAAAGATTGTTTTATTGATTCCTCAGATGTACAAGTTGTGTGTACTAGAACCAAGTGTCTTTGTTTCTTAACTTATTGTTATTATTAGTAGTGTGCACTGAAACAAAGTTTCCTTGTTTTCATTAACACCTTAAGTATACCAGTTGGGTGTAGTAGAACCAAGTTTCTGTTTTCTCTGACATCCATTTTTGCATAATTTTTATTGCATGGGTTTTGAAAAAGTGGGAAGTCCAGAGTGAATTCAAATCTTCTTTAATGATTTTCAGATTTTTTTCCATTAATGCTTCCTTGAATAGTAAAATAATTTGATTTTCGTATTTTACTAGGAATATCATGAGCATGAAAGTCATGCTAGTCATTTCAAGAAGGAAAAAGCTTTATATTAGATTACATTTCTAAACACTAATACCAAGATAACTGTATTGTAATGTAAGGAAACGAAAAGGTTAAGAGAAAAGGTTATACATCATAATTGTCTTTAGAGAACTGTGGATAACCAAAACTCTTTTTATTCTGAGGCTTCCTTGATGTGAATATTAAAAGTTTGAACATGGTAATTGAAAAACAGTAACATCTTCCATTGACATACTGTATCATTTAATTTATTCAATATACTTTTTATTAGCTTACTGTTTATTTATAATTAAAGTTCATTTGGCTTTCAGCCCATTTTTCGGTAACTTCCCCTAGAAAAGGCTTTGTGACTCCCACTTTGTGAAACCCTGCACCAGGTAATGAAAATGCTGTCAGCATATTTTTTTTAATGGCATTTGTTGTGTGTATGTGTATAATATATACATAAATATTTGTTTGCAGAAAAGCATTAGTCCGGGTGCTGGCCACGAGAATGTTACAGAGTATCAGTCTCTTGTGTTATATCACAATAATAGTCCTCGTTGGACAGATAATATTAAGGTAAGCAATACAGTCAGTAACATCTTTGTATATTAAGAGGTGGCATCATACATTTTAAACATTTTCACTTGGTACAAATACAAGTTGTAATGCTAAAGAAAACTAAAGTTTGTTTTCCTTTCTCGTATATAAAAATTTGCTATTCTTTGATATTATATAAATCTATACTATTTCTTGGTATTATTTCAAAACAGATTTTTGCATTAGCCTAATGACTTGAAATAAACTGTAGATTTGAAAAGTTTTTTTTTTATCCAACTATAGTTTGCAGTACAAATAGCTGTGAGTCCAAGTCACAAAGTTCATTTTTATCATTTTTTTATTGGTTATTTTTGGCACCATTTCTTGTTTAAACCTGTGATTGTAGGGTTTCAATTTTTGTAGAAGATCCCTAAATGTTGGTATGTTTAAATAGTCTTCAATTCATGAGTTTGTGGTTAGTAGACATCATACAAGAATGTTTTGTGATTAGAAGTCTAATTTTCTTGTGTTCATGTTAATTTAGTATTATGAATAGTGATTAAAATGTAATTTTGTGGCTTCTGCTCTTGTGGTCAAATATAGAGGTCATTTTTATCATCATTACATAACTAAACATTGGTAGTTTTAACAAAAACTCTTGTTATCACACTACTAGATTCCTCTAGTTGGCATAGTATTTACAAATACTTACTCGGGTGGCACACGAGCACAAATGGTAATAATGTATTGTGTTTGAATATAATAACTGAGCTCATGTAGCTATTAATTTAAAAATGAGAACTCCAAGAAACAACTGCAGTTGTAGAGTAAAATACATAAGTTATGTTAGAGCAAGTTTTACATTTTAAAAATAAAATATGGTGACTTGCTTTTTATAATAATCTGTACCTGTCTTCTGTTTTATAATCTAAATAAATAATGTTTGTTTACTTCCAAAATTTACATCATCAGTGTTTATTAAAACAAATTTTATTAAGGTGCTGATACATGCATTGTTTTTGTGTATTAAATCAGTTTACATATGAGGCCAAGTGTTGTAACAAACTAGTATAGCTCTGGTAGCATCAGATCACCAGACATGTTAAATAACTGTTTTCTTTATTAATGATACTACATGTTAACTAGAGTTATATTAGCCTCAAACCTATATATGATTGTGTATGTGTATTAGCGAGCTTTATTAACAATACTTAATGTTAAATATAGCTTTGGTAGCATCAAATCTATTCAAGTGTGAGTGTATACATATATATTCATTAGGCCTAATTTCTGCTGAATGAACTGAGCTTTTCCACACTGAAAATTCATTAAAATAAATTGTAAATTTATTGATTGGGTTAAAAAGTGGGTTGTAATTAACTTTCAGTTTAATGGTTGGGTTACAATGTGGGTAGTGAGTAACTTTCAGTTTATCTCAGAATGTCTGGTATGTCGAAATGTCATTCTCTGCTTATCAATAAAAGTGATGATGCCCATATCAGCTGTTCTGAGATACATTTTTATTTCAAGTGCATTTCTCATCATCTTCTTTCTTAACCTGATGATGACTTGGGAAAATCGAAATGTTATTCTCTACTTATTAATAAAAGTGTTAATACCCATACCAGCCTTTCTGAGATATATTTTTATTTCAAGTGGGTTTCTCATCATCAAGAATAACTTTCAGTTTATTGTTTGGGTTACAGTGTTGATTGTAAGTAACTTTCAGTTTATTGTTTTGGTTACAGTGTTTATAGTAAGTAACTTTCAGTTTATTGTTTTGGTTACAGTGTTTATAGTAAGTAACTTTCAGTTTATTGTTTTGGTTACAATGTTGATAGTAAGTAACTTTCAGTTTATTGTTTGGGTTACAATGCTGATAGTAAGTAACTTTCAGTTTATTGGTTCGGTTACAATGCTGATAGTAAGTAACTTTCAGTTTATTGGTTCGGTTTAAAAGTGGATTGAAAGTAACTTATTGGTTGATTTACCTTAACATTTTTAAATACATTTGTATTTGTGAGTTCAAACATTCCTGAAAGTGAGTTTATTTTTCAGCTTACTATTCCTATTGAGAATTTTGATACTGCTCACTTACGTATAGAGTACCGCCATTGCTCAAGTATGTCTTTCCTACTTTCCTTAAATTGAAGTATTTTACCAAAGCTTTTAAACTGTAGGTTAAATTTTCTATTTTACATTAGGTCTTTATATTACAGATATTATATATTCAAGTTTACCTTTGTTTAAAAAAATTCTGTGATGTGATTGTGAAGAATACTTTTAGAATTTGTAAATTGTGTTTGTATTAAAACAGGTTGTTATAGAAACGTGTGAAATTTCTTGTTCAGTAATCATTTAAATAATTAAATTCATAGAGCATTATGTTAACCTTCCATTTGAGTAATTTTTGTGAATGGACAATTTAAGTTTTTTTTGTTATTGTTGTAGGATTATTACCATAACTGTTAGGACCTTCATGTTTCACCTACATTTTTGAAATGTAGTTCAAAAAATATTGTTCAAAGATATCTGATGAAATAGTTTTCTTTAAATTAGTTAAAAAAATCAATTTTAAGTAACAGCTTTTGTGTAAATTACTCTTTTCTATTTGGTATTATGTGAAAGTGAGAAAAATTTGGAATCTTAGTGGAGTCATTGCAGTCAAAATTTGATTGAAATCCAAGAATGCTTGTCAAAGTGATATCTGTTAGCACATCATCCCTGGGGGCTCAAGTACTGTGAAATTCTAAGGTCTAGTGCAGGCTGAGTTGAGATGCAAAGCAAAGGGAAAGAGATTTATCTTTCAGTTCCATCCTCTAAACAATTAGGTATTTACTTTGATAAATGGAGGACTCCTCTCAATGAAGTTTCATCTAGAGGATTCACACTTTGTACTTCCAAGAATATACCATGTGGCTTTAGCCTGAAATTAAAAGTATTGGTTTATATGATATTGGTTAAAGACAGCAAAAATTCCAGAGGAAAGAGAAATGAGTAGAAAATTTTAATAGTTCAAACTGTTTAGAGGAATACCAATGTAGAAGTAACTTCTTTCAAGATTTAATACAAGAGGATTTTCTATAAGTATAGTGTATGATACATCAAGTCTGTATTATTCATTCTTCTACTTGTTTATAATAAAGATGTCATCCATTAACTGAGGATATTGAATGAGGTGACTGAGACTGTCCCTTGTTGTGGCTGAGGTATAGAATAATTCATTCTAAGCTTAAACTACCATATTTGGGAGGGAGGTAAAATAATTTATTATGTACAGATATTTCATCTTTGTTTAAGTTGGTGGCAGCACTTACTTAACTTACAGTAAGAAGTAAGTGCTGTACAACAAAACTAGTGTCTTTTTCTGGGCTTTATGCAAGCATTTAATAATTTACAGCCCTTTATAATTTTTTAAACTTTGGTATTTAATCCATTAAATAGGCTTAACATGAGCATCAAGTTCAATAGTAGATTAAGATCAGTTTTTGGTTTAAAGTATGATGTTTGCTAGAAATCAGAAGTGTAGTTTAAAAACTAATAATTGTGTTAGCTTACAAAAACAAAGTTGTAACAATATATTTCTGCCAAAAGTAAAATAAATTTGGTACTTCACTAGAAATGAGTTGCAGATATTTCCACTTTTGAAAAGCACTAGTAAAATATATACAAAGATATATGAAATTTCAGAAACTAGTCAAAAATGATAAAATTACCAAAAAAATCTATATAATTTTTGATACAATTAATTGAGTTTTGTTTTTGTATAAGTTAATTATAAATTTGCAGCAAGGGACAAAGAGAAGAAGCTTTTAGGATGTTCTTTTATCCCACTTATGGATGAGCACGGAGCAATTATAAGCAACGGAAACCATGAACTGTACATATATAAGGTACGTATAAGGATATCTCTTGTAAATTCTTGGTTTAAGGTCATTCAAATTCCATTGTTTGTGTAGAGCAGTCTGAGAGATGGTGGTAAGTACTGTTGTGTAGTTTTCTTTCCTGCTCTTTGTTGGATAAGATGCTCAACTGGCAATGTATGGGTTACAGGGTTGAATCCCATCACCAAACATGCTCACCTTTTTAACCGTGGAGTTGTTAAAATGTGATGCTCAATCCCATTTTTTGTTGGTAAAAAGAGTAACCCAATGTTTGACAGTGGGGTAGTGTTGATTAGCTTCCTTCCATCTAGACTACCATACAGAAGCCCTCGTTTAGGTTTACACAGGTGCTCCAATCAAAATAAAACGACCTATAGTGACCTAGAATCACTTGGGGAGGTGTGGTTCTTTATAGATAAGTAAATGATTGCACTCGCAGAAAACTCATTAGGGCTTTTTTTATAATGTTTATAATCCCTGTGATAAACTCCATGTGTTGTCTGTTGTCTTGACAAAATTACTGCACACATTTTTGGGAAAAAAATATTGTTCTCCTATATATTTAAAAGGGCTTTTTTATACTGTAAAAGTTCATATTTGCTGTGAGGGTCATGTATA
Source organism: Carcinoscorpius rotundicauda (assembly GCA_011833715.1). NCBI lineage: Eukaryota > Metazoa > Arthropoda > Merostomata > Xiphosura > Limulidae > Carcinoscorpius > Carcinoscorpius rotundicauda. Next base: position 93,073,317 of record CM022394.1, on the reverse strand, counting down.
GTTAGTGAGTGAGTGGTTTGTTTTTTCAGTATTATGCAAAATTATAATATTTTGTTGGTTTCAGTTTGCTTACTTGGAATTGGTGAGCTACTTGTATTGATTATACTAATTGTGTAATAAAAAAAAAAGTGAGTAACAATACAAGATGTTAGAGGGAGTGACTTCATTTACATAGTTTTTGTACTAATCTTCCATAACTTTCAGTGGAACTGTTTAGAAAGTATCTGAACATACGTAGAAATTTTTAAAAGGGTCTGTAATGGAAAAATAATTGGTCAACTTTTTGGACAGATAGTTTGAAACTTTTGCTACTTCATCTTATTTACTTTTTATATATTTTAAAATGTTATCACATCTGCATTTGTTTTTCATCACATAGGAAGAATAGTAACTATTATCTAATTATAAAAAAAATAAGAAAAGGCAATAATTAGGCCAAGGTGATTTTTATAGGCTACTAACCATAACAGTGAGTGGTATCCAATTGTTGTGACTTTACTGTGAATATCAATGAGTAATGCTAAAATTCTGAATGTTGAATAAGAAAGAATAATTACCATTGTGTTTAAGTTACCTGAAAGAATGTGAAGGATTTTTTTTTCAGTACAGTAATATTACTTGACTGTGTGTTGAAGATTAACTGGGAATGTTTTTTTACTGTGGTTGTTGGTGTATATGATGATTGCCTGTTTATATGTATTGTTTTATCTGATGTACTTTTGGTTGGTTGTGCACAAATACGTTTCATTAAGTATGTAACTTTTAATTTATTTAAAGTGTAAATATTATATTTCTCACTTAATATAATTATTAGTTAATCAATTCTGTATCTTATTATGTCAAGTGAGTATTGTGAAATATGAATAGAAACAAAACTATTCTATGGTTCTTGTCTTTGGTTTAGACATTATTGTTTAGTGTGAAATGTTTGTTGTTTAGTGTGAAACGTTGCTGCAGTTAAGTCTTCTTGTACTCATGTCTAGTGTGAAGATAGGATCAAATTACAAGAACCAATGGCTTATCTTTCACTTCCTGTTGGACCAAAAGATGGAGTAGCTCCTGCTCAGTCCTGTGGATCAGCTTCTTCTGGAGTTTCACAACCATACACTACCTCAGCTGTGGGACAACAGTTCACCCGTAGTCCAAGAGAAATACTTGAAATTAATACTTTACTTTGCTCAACTAAACTCACGCAGAATGGTGAGTTATTGCAGTATGAACATGTAGGATAAGATTTCATACTGCCTGTGATTAGATTTAGCTTAATGTCAGCTTGTTTAAAATTTGTAGAATGTTTCTAATTGTTTGTATTAATTAAAGTCCGAGAAATGTTTATTTACAAAGTAAACTTGTGAAGTTATGAAGTTGCTAATTGTGGAACAAACTAATCAGAAATCTTTTCTAAAGACACAATAAATTATTTATTTGTGTTTTGTAATTTTTTTCTCAGTTGTATCATTTTTCATGTGAATTGAACTTAAACATTCTATTTGAGGAAATGATGACTAAAAGACCCCAAAATTTTTTTTAAAATTATTTTTAAATTTAAGAGTTACATTGTGATGGTTGGCTGTGATGGATCTGACGTAACTGTAACTTGCAGAAGTGAATGAAAAATTTTGAATTAAAGCATGAACTGTTAACAACGGGTATCAATCACACTCACACATTATTGAAAGCATTTTCATTATGCTAACTCTTCATTACATCATAGTAAGTTATTTCTTGTCGTGTATGTTAGTTACTCAATCCCAGTCCCGATAAATGTTGAATTTTTCATTTTGTGTAACTGTTTGCAGGAGATCTCCTTGCTCTCCTTAAGTGGAAAGCTCATCCAGAGAGAATTCAAGACACCTTATGGAAGGTAATGAAACTAAATGGTGAGGAGATTGTCAAGTTTCTGCAGGACATCCTAGATGCACTGTTCTCCATGTTTTCTACCATTGATGGCAAGGCAACAACTCACTCAGGCTTGGTATTCAAAGTCCTTGTAAGTTCATACAATATTTGGGTTTCATGCAAAGCTTGCATTTACAGAGTTTTGTGTTGTTTGTTTTAGCTAAGATGTGCTTAAAACAATCACGTAGTATTCAAACCATCCATATTTTCATATGTAACATAACAATATGACAACAGAAATTATTGTGTGTGTACTTTTGAAATGCAGAATCATCTGGCATGATAAATATAACAGCATCAAAATTTTAAACATATATTGGAGAATAACCTATGTTATCTATTATGGTATTTATTAATAGCAGTCTTATATGTTTCTTTTGCAAAGCATTGAATGTTATCATTTGATGTAGATTTTGTTTTGTTATGTTTGGGGTTTTTAATTTCTTGTTGTACTCAATGAATTGTGGAGACTGTGTTGCTATGGCTATACCTTGGAAATATAAATTATGTATAAGATAAAAGAGCATTGACTTTTGAGAACACTTTCTTTAAATTTAATGTCATGACTTTACTCTTTCACCTGGAGTATCCTTTATTATGCTTAACAAAATTTTATTAAACTACATTTGTTATATACAGGGTGGTCGCTAGAAAAGCAGAAAATTTGTCAAACAGCTATTTATTTTTACAAAGAATAACTTTTACAAAGTTTTTTGAAGGCATATGTTATATTACACTCATAGACGCTCAAAATTATTAAAATCATGCATTTTATTCATGATGTAAAGAAATCAAAATAGAAATGAGTAAGCACACATTTTATTCATGATCTCATCTGACCCTCAAATTTTCCGCTTTTCTTGCGACCACCCTGTATTATAGCAATCAGTATAGCATAAAATGACATATATGACATATTTTCTCTGCATATCTTGTTTTCTCTACAAAGAGCAGTATACAACTTGTACTGGCACTGATGGTAATTAAGAGCTTAAAGCTACTTAGGATAAATAAACATAGTTTCATGTCACAATTTGAAGTTATTCTAGAAAGCAAAATGAGTAATTTAGAGTTTTGGTGGTGGTGGTGGTTACAAGGTCAGTTAAATTGACCAAGCCCACACTGAAAGAGTTGAACAGAATATTAGCTTGAAAATAATTCTAGGTTGAAGATGAAAATAAATTTTATAATTAAAAGCATTTTAAATTTTTTTCTTTACTTTTACAGCATGTGTTCGTAGGCAACAAAGTATAAACTTAGTGGTGAAACATTTGTTGAATTCAGTTATATAAAGCCTCTATTTTGTAACAGCGTTATCAGTCAAATAAAGGGTAAAATTATTTCTTAATATTTTCCAACCTCTTCATGAAACCCAGAAAAAGAAATAACTGTTTTACAATGTATTAAGTTATGAATACTTGTTGCAATCAATGTTATAAGTTAGCAGCTGAGCCATGTCCAAAATTTCCACACGTATTTAAGCAAATTTACAGAATAAACAATATATGTCATAAAATTAAATTTGTATGAATAAAATTAAAACATTTCATTTTGGGTGTTTGCTTTTCATGTACATAGTTTCTCTCTGTCTCTTTCTTTTTATAAACTAAAAACATCAGTAGGATTGAAGGTCTGTGAAAAGATCTTAAATTAAGTGGGGAGGATTCTTGGGTTATTGGGGTTTAAGAACTGTTGTCATAGGGCAATTTGTGTTATGGACTTCAGTTAATTGATAGAATATTCCATAAATTGAACCAACTGGTCTGATCTCATTATAACTTGTTTCATATGTTACTCTTACTTTTTTGATCTTAAAAAGGTAACGTAATAAACATCTTTCTCTCAAATATGTAGTATTAACTTCAATTTCCTAAATTATCATACAAGGTGGTTAATGCTTTTCATGTGTAATCTCTCTAATTCAATATCACTGTACAATTGCCTATATTACTAAGTTATTTAATTGTAGCTAAAAACTTGTTAGGTAAGTTTCTTTTATACAGTTTAGGGTCAAAACTGTGAAAACCTGAAACTTCACAATAAATATTTTTCCACATTAATATTAATTTGAGTTTTACTTGGGTGTGTTTTAACTTCTATGAGAACTATTCAAAATTAACAAAATATTCTTACACAGATAACTCTTAATGTAATTGAATATCTGTACTATTATTGTATGCCAGTAAATTTTACCACAAAACAGAGTTTATAATTAATAATTATGTATTAACTAAATTTCTAATCTTATTTCTCTTATCTCTGTTCTCTTCATTTTGATATTTTTATGACTTTTAAAATCTGCAGTAATTCTAGAAAAAGTACAACTATTTTTTAACTGCACAGTTTACTGTACATTGATGATTTAACTACAGTTAGGGTAGAGAAAATAAGAAATAAAGTAAAGAGTTGTAAAAAAAATTGATATTTGTTTAAAAAGCACTACAGGTTATGGAAATGAAGTGCTAGATTTCACTCAAACTGACTTGTTAAAGGTTTCATAAACAAACAGGAAAATCTTTAATAAAAATACTTCATTAAAACAAATCAAATTTCCATGACCAACACACATTTCATTTTTAAGAAAGGTATGTCAGTTTTTGTGAAAATACCTTTAGTATATTCAGAGTTACAGTATGTATGATTTTGTGATTAGATGGTGATTGTATAGTCAGTCACGTTGAGTAGGTCTCTATCAATAGGGTTAAATGTTGTCATTGTAAATAGGTAACACCCCCAGTGGCACAACGGTGTGTCTGTAGACATTGCTAAAGTCTGGGTTTCAATACTCATGATGGGCAAAGCACAAATAGTCCATTGTGGAGATTTGTGCTTAATTCCAAACAAACAAAACAAATAAACAGATAAGTTGATTCTCTACATGTTTAAGTTACTATGAGGAAATTGTGTTATATAATTGTCCCAAACAGTTTAAACCATTATACAAGGTGTCCACAAATGAATATACCAAAAATAAAGTTGAATAACTTTATTGTTATCTGAGATAAAAAACAAGTTGAATAAATATGACTAATAAACATGTAGGTTTTGTTTTATTTCTGTTTCTTTGATAAACAAACTGTGACTAGAAATTCATATCTACATACACTACAAGAGTTCCTTATCCCACAACTTTGAGAATCTCTTGGCTTGTTACAAATAACTATCTTCCAACAGGATGAAGCATTACCCCACTTTGCTCAAATTATTAAAGTGTTTTTAAACCAAACTTTTCTAGAACATGAGGTTGGCAGAAGCAGACCTATCAAATGGCTTGCTTGTTTGCCCAATTTAATCCTTTTGGATTTTCATCTGTGGGGGATTCTGAAAACAGAAGTCTTCCATAACAAACCAAAACACCTTGAAGAACTGAAACTTTGGATTTATGATGCCATCTTTTCTCTCACTACTGCTGTGATGTAAAATGTTTTTTCAGAATTTAAACAAAGATTAATTGTCATGAATGATGGAAGATGCATAGTGTTCCATTAATCATTTAAGATAAAATTAACAAATGTAAAACTTGTATTTATATTAAAATTTTCTTGTTAACTCAAATAACAAAAAGTTATTAAACTGTATTTTTGTTATATTTATTTTTGGATACCATGTGTTACCAAAGATGCGTGGAAGACATCTTTCTTGATTTTTTTTAAAAAACAATTGGATTTGTGCTAATTTCAGAAATTTTTAAATACAACCATGTTTTAGTATTTACTATTTTTAGATACTAAAATAGTTATTTTTGGAATGTTGTTTAAAAGTAAGTGCTGCTGTAAATTAACATTTCTTGGTTTATTATTTAAAAATAATTTAATATACATTTTAATATGATACACTTGTAAAAAGATCCTTTTCCTGTGTTTCATGAAAAGATCCCAAATTTAAAGTTTCACCCTTTATTTGATTGATGATACACAGAGACCACGTATAATTTTATAATTAACAAGTTCTATTAAACAGAGGATTTATTGTGTTTTGCCAGGCTCAAAACAAGTTTTAGAATTAAAAAAGATATTAAAATTGTATAGAATCATAACATGCATGCTCTGTTTCTAGTAAAAATTGTTGTTAAGCAGATGTTTCATTTAATTACATTTAAAGGTGATATTCTTAAAGTGCAGAGCTCTTGTGTAGATTTACTTAAAATGTAACCATATTTGTGTGGGCTCTAACAGTTTGTTGTTTGGCATCAAATGTTTAATACTTATAGTTAATCATCTATTCTTCAAATGTTTAATACTTCATAAAATACTTTTATGAAAAAAGTGTATGCATATATAATTGCCCTCTTATGACATAACAAGAGCAAAATATGAGCTTATGTATTACAGCTGATTTTCTTTATGTAGTGAAGTAAGTTAGGCTTAGCATTTTAATTTTTCTATGATTTGTATATTGAATTAATCATTTAGACAAAAAATTATAGTGATGTAACATTATTCATTTTGTTCAGACGAATAGCACGTTTTCAGTTGGCTGTGAGTTGGTGTGATGTAATGTTTTAATGGTATCTATTTTTTTCTAACTTTTGTGTTACCTTGAAACATCGATAATGTCTCCTAGGTTCACATACTAACCCTACTGGAAGATAACAAATTTCAGCACTTCAAACCGGTCATTCATGCTTATATCACAGACCATTTTGCAGCTGCTCTTGTTTATAAGGGATTGTTGACATGTGTAAAGAATTCCGCAGAACTGGTGCGAGATAGTGAAAAGCAAGAGGCTATTCAGAAATGTTTTAGATCCTTCGACTATATTATCAAGTTCATTATACAGTCTAGAAAGCTGTTTGCAAGGTATATTTAAAACACTATTTGTGCTTAGCTTGTATGAGTATTTACACATTTAAATACATGTGCTTGTATTTATTTATCTGGCAAGTACTAATAAAAAGTACATTTTTAATGGTTATGTTTTTTTTAGTGTGTAAAGTATATTTTCAGATTGATAGTTATTTTTTATGAAGTTAATACTTTGTAATGTAATGAAATAAACATAATTAATTTCTCAGGTAAATCACTTGTATTATTAATTATGTTTATCAGACATTTTATTTTAAACCTTACTAACCATTTTTAAACTTTGAATTCATATAATCAACAGAAAATGTTGTTTGATCTACTTACATGTATTTGTGGTTATTAAAGCAAATAAGTTATTTTAGATTATTGATAGTCCAAAAACATGTCATATACATGTGTTTTACAAGTATTCATATTTTAAACACTTAGCAAATAATTTTTATGGGATTTACCATCGTCTCAGAATTACCTTTCTTCCACACATCATCAGTGGATATACTATTGAATGTAGTTAAATCATTTTAGACTATTATCACTCCAAGAATACTTCTCTTAAATTAATAAACATAACCATGAGGAAGGATTGTGTTACAAATCTATTCTATGATTAATTATATTATAACCATAATTTTTTAAAAGCCAAATCAAAATGCACAAAAATTAACACTCCTATGAAAATTGGGGCCTAATAGGCCCCAGAGCAACTTGAAAGGTTATTAATATTAGGCTAATAATTTTATATTTAAATGAAATTGCCATTAACTGACCATATCCCTTTATATTTTAAGGAGCAATAATATTGACTTTTCAGACATTTGCAAAATAATATTTAAAAAATTTTTTTAAAACATCCACTAAGAGTATCACTTTAGTGGATGTAAATATTTTTTTCGTAGGAGTGTTAAACAAAATATGCTGCATTTTGTAAAGAAAGATCCTTGGGTACAAGCTACAATGTGGGATTATAAAATGTATCCTAGGTTTTGGAGGTGACTATGGAAGTAGGACCCACATTACAGTGGGGATACACCATCTGTCAGTCTTAACCTCCAATTTAAGTCTCACATTAGAAATAGACACAGTTAGACTAGAAATTAGGAAAGTGAGATGTAGTCAAGTCCATAACGTCCCACATCTATATTGCCATTCACTGCCTGCAGACAATTGTGGAAAGGTGAATGCTCTCCCAAGTAAATAATTAATTGAAATACTCCCATTTGGGAGTAAGTAAGATAAAAACTTACCTCTTCATGCTAGCATTCGAGCTCCCATATGGTAGAAAGGCACTAATTGACAACACAGCAATCGAACTATACTAGCATGTATGTGTGTATGCATGTTTTTTTTTATTCACAGGCTTCTGTGTTTTTTAACACAATATTACATGAAATGTTTGCATCGACTCATAAGGGGTTTTTTTTTATTTCGCCTGTTAACATTTTGCAAAAAAATTTTCTTATAGAGCAACAGGAAACCAGAATGAGGAAGGTTTTAAAGAAGATTTGGAAGCATTGTTCAGTTCTTTCAGATACATGTTAGGTTTCAGCAACATCCAAGGAATCTTGACAACAAAGGTATCTCTTCTCATTCGGATTTTCATCTAGAATAAAATGTTTAATCAGTTATATGAACAATCTGGCATTTCTGTCCTCCAGATCAAACTTTAGGACTAGTTTTTAATATTTTCAAGATTAAAATAGGTAGGAAAAACTTTGATATGTGAAAAAAGGGTTCAGATCCCTGTTGCACCAAACGTGCTTGCCCTTTTAGCCATGGGGATATTATATTGTGACCATCAATCCCACTATTTGGTAAAAGAGTAGGCCAATAGTGGGTGGTGATGACTAGCTGCCTTCCCTCTAGACTTGCACTACTAAATTAGGGACAGCCAGCACAAATAGACCTTGTGTAGCTTTGCATCAAATTCAAAAAACAAACAAACAAAAACAATGTAAGAAAAGTTTAATATAGTGTAATAAAGGTATTAAACTATTACATATTAAGAAACTTCATGTTCTGCAAAGTTATTTTGTCAGGCCATGAAAAGATAAAACAGTCTCACTGATGTATCATTTTAAGGAAGATACCACAGTATCATACATATTATTGAATTATGAGATGGTTTAGGACATTATATTAAAATAATTTTGGAGCTTCGATATATTTATAAAGTCCACATCGAAATATGTGGTCAAGTTTCATCTGATGACTATTCATTTCAGTTTCCATTACAGAAGGCTTTCATGTTCAAAACACACCAATCTTCTCTGATATATTTCATAATCTATCTGGTGTACTAGGAGGATTGCCAATTTCAAGAGTTCAGTGACAAAGAAAAACAGAGGTACTGCATTTAGCAACTTGATTGGTATGTTTTCTTATGGAATAGCAATAATACCTATTTCCTTTTCCAGGTGTCTGGGTAATGAGGTGGTTGAAATGTAAATATTGACTAGAGCCTTATTTTGGTGAATTCGTTTCTTGTTGGTCTTTTTGCCAAATGGAAATCCTTTCTTTTTGTTGTGTTATGTACTTTTCCTTCGTGTAAGTAGACACTTTCAGTCGCTGACCTGTGTGTTTGTGGATTTTCGTCTATCACAAGACATCATACTTTACTTACAACAACTTAAATAACATGTTGCAGGTCTCTTTCTTGGTTGTTCTAGTGTCTCAGTTTGATCCTTATTTCTTTATTTTTTCAATGTTATTAACTACAAGGGATATCACTCTTAGAAATTCAAAATCTCTGACCTTAAGAATGTGGAATCAGAAATATGAGTATTTCACATTGGAAAGGGTTTTAACATCCTTTCTCAAAAGTGATCAGTTTTTGATGGGATTATGTTATCTACTATAAACCAAACAAAGTCAACATTGAGTTCTGTTAAACTACATATCAGCCATAGTTGTCACATGATTCACTGATTTGCTTATTCCAAGTCATTTTAATGTAAAATACTCACCTGTAATTACCTGTAACAACATGGAAAATGATGTATAGAATTATACATAGTCTTTTCTGTAAATTGTTGACCAACAAAGGCTGTAGTAAGATGACTGAAAGTATTTTAATGTCAAGAAAAATCCACGTCTAATTCTGTGTATTAATTTACCAGTGTTGTGAATTTTAATAGGAATGATTTAATTCAGTAATACAAACTTGACAATAACGTTTTCTTTGTATGTAGGTGGCTCTGGTCAACAGTCTTAGTTCAGTGTTTGAGCAACTTCTGGAAGTCCTTAGTGTACAGGAAGTTACTTTTCTTATCAAAGAGACTGTTGGACAACTTCCTGGTGACCTTCCTATTCCTCTGGTTCAGTCTAAACTTAAATGTTTCCATTGTATTGTAAAGTCTGCTATTTTTCAGAAACAAAGTAAGTTATGACCAGTGTGTTTGTTATTTGTTTTTTTAATTAAATTGTGAAAAAGAAGATACGCTGAAAATTGAATTATTATATTAGTTAATTTAATAAACGTGGACTGGTCAATTTTATTTGCTGACTTTTGTATTGATTTTGTCTGTATGTATGATAATACTAGCTTTATCCTGTGAATTACTAGTTTTTTATTATTATTATTTTGTTGTTGAAAGTAGATGTATAATTCAGAAAGTTCACTGAGAGCTTTACATTTATTAATTATTAATAGTGATTATAGAACACCAACAGGAATTGTTGGAGGACTCAACTTGGCACCTCTGTTTTTGAAGTTTTTATGTTTACTGGTTATTAATGTTGGTAATAGAATATTAACAGGAATTGTACGTCGTGACACAGCATCTTCAGGACCTTATGTTGCACAAATAAGAGCTGTATGTATTATCTGAAGAGTTTTTTGTTTACTGGTTATTAATGTTGATTATAGAATATTAATAGGAATTGTTGTACATCTTGACATGGTACCTTTGGAACCCTATGTTGCACAAGCAAGAGCTGTACGTATGTTTTGAAGAGTTTACTGTTATTGATGCTGGTTGCAGAATGTCGGAAGGAATTGTTGGAAATCTTGACATGGCACCTACAGGACCACATGTCACACCAACAAGAGCTTCGCCTCTGTTCTGACATGTTGGGGGAGATCTTGAAGGTTTTATACTGGGAGAAAGATCAGCAACAGCAGAATCGACCTCTTAGTAGAAGCAGTGCCTTAGGTTTCTCTGATCATTCTGTCATCCAGGATGTTGACATTTTAGTTACAAGAATCTTAGAAACCCTTATTCGTTGTGTGAGGGACATTGACAGGACATCTACTGTTGCTGTAAGTGTCATAAAATATATTGAAATGAGATATGTGTGTCCAGTCATGCTGCAAATCAATGAGTCATGTGTGTTCAGTCATGCTGGAATTAAGTTTTATGTCTTTTAACAATGACTTCTTTCTCTTTTCTTTTTGTATGAGTTGTACTCAAACTGTTGTGGAGAAAACTACAAATTAAACTATGTGATAGAAAGTTCTGTTGGAGTATTACTACTGTATGATATGTGTGTTTGAAACACTTTGATAATGTCTGTTGTAGGTCCAATAGTAGTTATTTTATGTGACCAGATAAAAGAATGTTGAGAGACTGAAACTTAGTTTTTGGATATTAATTCAATCATTACAGAGCTCTTGAAAAACATGTTATAAGTAAGGAACAGATAATTAATAAAAAAAAACATACTCTTGCTTATACTGTTGAAATATTTTCAGTATGAAACGTTTCATGTTTGTCAGATCTATATTCAAGTTTTTTTACTTATTTCAGTCTTGTATGTTGTTTTTAAACAACATTAAAGATTTGTTGGTAGATATCTACTAAGAGCTAGATAGGTTTGAAAAATGTTCTTTTTTCGTGTTTAAGAATTATTTTTTATGTAATTTTTGTATTTATTGTTCAGGGTCCCTTAGTTGCAAACCTTATCACTTTGCTTCGTCTAATGGACGAACAACATTATTCCCATTTGTGGGAGAAATTTGGTGACAGGCATCAGACGAGTGATCATAGAGAGTTGAAAGATTTCTTGCTGCAGGTTTTCATCGTTTTTCGTGAACTTCTAAAGCAGGACATTTTTCCTCGAGATTGGGTTGTTATGAAAATGGTCGCCAATCAGTAAGTTAAACTAGTTTTTGGCTTACCACCACAAAATTTGTGTCAGAACATAACAGTTTAATCACTTGATTTTTGTCACCTCAAGTGATATGTTAAATTCACTGTATTTATATACATAAATACTCTTCTAGTCACAAGAACAGCAGCTCATTTGCTATTCTAGCCAACACTAGTGTTCATATTAAGAGATACAAGTTTTGTTTTAGTGTATTATAGCATGAACATTATCTATGGTTAATCCAGTTTATTGTCTAATTCTAAACAGTGGAGTTTAGTATGAAGTTCAGTTGTTGAAACCAAAACAAAGTAAAATACCCATTTAACTTATAACTAACATGATGTATCTTATTGAGGGATGAAAGTTATTTTTTTATTATATTTTTTTATTCTGTTGATGTTTATCACAAAATAACATACTTTCAATGTAAATCTTGTGAAATGTCTGCTTTCTTCAATACATAATCATGTCTTCGATTGTAATTTTTGTTATTTCTATATCAACATTTTTATTATAAAAGTAATAATATCCTTATTTCACTGTTACAGCAGTATTACAGGTTAATAATTAGATACTTTGTTAAAATGTGAATATAGTGTAATAAATGATAATAAATCTGTTGATAAAAAGACTTTGATACTGAAACAAACAACTAATATCAAGGAACTAGGACATTAAATCACAAAGTTCATACTGAAACAGTAACAAGAATAGTAGATATGACAATAAGGACAGTAGTACTTTTGTTGGAAAAACTTCCACATAGATTGCGACACTAAAATGTTATCAGATTCTAATCTATCATTTTATGTTAAAGAATGTGCTTTTGTTACAAGTATAACTGTCATAAAGTTTTACCTTCTGAAAAGTTTTATATTTTTAATAGTTGGGCTGAAATATATAATAATGAAAAATACATTTATTTGACTGACTGAATTTACTATAAAAGTAATAGGATTTGATTATGTTTTTTGTATGTGATTTCCATGAGATATGAATATTATTTATTCCATAACTTTATTGTTACTAGTGTTTATTATTAAGTGTAAGATAATAGTTGTATATGTTATTTTATTTTCAGCATCATTCTTTGTGCTTTACAAGAGTTTGCTCAACCACTGACAATTTATTTTTTGGAGAATGGATCTTTCGATGCCCAGGTAATACAGCCAGTCTGCTCTTTTTTTCCTTTTTTGCTGTCAGAAACAGAGGACCATAAAAGTACTTTGTTTTTAATTATCTTGATTTTCTACAGTATAATAATTTTTATATTTGAAATATGCAATAAGGAACATAATAAATTTGTTTTTTTATAACTAAGCTATAAATGTGTGTTAAAAAAAAGTTTGTTTAACTGGTTCAGTCAAACACAACAGTGGCAAACAGTGAAACTGGGGTCAAATATTTCCCAACCTTTCACCTGGACATTTTAGTCTTGTAATGAAATCAGTGAAACAAAATGTTCTCTTTTTGTTGGCTGTATCATTGTAAGGAATTAATAATTCTCTGCTTGAAGAAGCAACTGTTAATTATTTGTATTTATAAGAAATTTTCAACACATCTGAAAAATAAATGTATTAAGGTAAGTTTACACACACGTGATGTGAAATGTTTGTGAACTGTGTGTTAGGTTTGACAGTATTATTCCACTTTGTGTAATGTAATTTTCAGCTCTGGAGTAATTACTTCACCTTAGCTGTAGCCTTTCTCACTCAACCATCACTGCAACTGGAAACCTTCTTGGAGGCCAAACGAGATAAAATTTTGGGAAAGTGAGTATTTTGATAAATGTCAAAATGTTGTGAGCATCATTAATTTGTTGTACACGTGAAACTAACACAAATATTTTATCACCTAACTTTTTAGTCAAGTCATGGTATAGTGGCTCATAGGATATCCTTGATGACGAGAAACCCACTGGAAATAAAATGTCTCAAAGAATAGTTTGGGTATTAACACTTTTATTAATAAGGAGAGAATGACATTTTGACCTTCCTAGGTCATCTTCAGACTAAGAATGGTTATGAATTTTTTGTTTTCTATTTTCAAGTGCAAACTTTTACCATGTAGCTCCATCATCTCTTGACCAATTTGAGATCTATTTATAGTTTTGGTCTCAAGAGATCAAACCTTTTCAGTTTATATATTTTCCAAGCCTAAGGTCTCACAGATCAGTTTACTTAATTTTTCCCAAAATAATTTTGGTTTGTCTGTAAGCTGATAGAAATTCTAATGAGTAATAAAATTGAGTCAGATATATGTGTGTGACCGATGCTTGGTATTTCTGGTGTATAAAAATATAGCTGTTAAAAAGGTTAAAAAAAAAGACTTAGATTAATTTGCTTTTATTTTTTATAAGGAAATTTCAAATGCTGTCTGTTGATAATAGATTATTCCTTGTATTTCTTTATTTTGAAATTCTTTTGACACTGAATCAGTTGCTTGAAGTTTTGAGAACAGAACCACTTGTTTGCCAGAAGCTATTTTTATTCAAAAACCTTGTATTTAAGTATGTGATAATTCTGATACAAATTTAGTAAACTTGTGCGAGAAGTAAAAAAAACTTGAAGTAAAACTGTCTAAAATCCACAAGAATGAGCCACAAAAATTTGTTCACTTAGTTTCATAATTTGGTTAATAATACTTTCTATGTAAATGGACTTCTCCCTTTTGCTTATTGAAATCGACGTCCTCTGTATGTAGTTTTTGAATGCAAGGCTGACATATGTATGGAATGGCTGTTATTACAATTATTTATATAGATATAAAGGCTAATCACCTTAATTTTATAAAAGTTAGAATTGAATTATGTTATTGTCTGATTGTTTATTACCTGCAGTCAATGAAGTTGGTATGTTGATTAAAGTTGTATTGCTAGATTATCTGCTTTAAACTTGTTTTACAATATGTTACATTTCATTTGTTTGTAATTATTTATTTTTAATATCTTCATTGAAACATATTTTTCAACTGGAGTATAGTACAACATCTTTTTATGTTAAGAAACTAATATAATTCTACAGAAACAATTGTATTTTTACACTCGGCTTTCTTTTGTCTTTAATTGGAAAGATATTTGTGTTAAAACAGAGTATATTGTTTAAAATCATAATTGGATTGAGTTTAAGTATCTCTTAGTAACAACAATGACATCTACCTAAATGGTTAGAAAAATAGATAATTAATCAAAACATTAACAGTTTCAACAGTTAATTTATTAATAAAATGTTACATCTATTAGAATTGTTATTTTTATAGATAATTTAGCCTTATACCTATAACTCAATTATCACGGAATCTTAGATTCAAATGTAACAGTACTTTTAACTTTAAAAGTGATGTTTCTCTATTATTTTCACTGAACCTGGAAAGAGTAAGTTTTCTTTACTATTGTAATGGCTTCTTTAGATTTTCTTTTTATCGAGTACACTACTTAGTCTGTCACCAAATATTCATTCCATATTATAGTTTTTCATTTTCCTCCACACATCACATTAAGGGTGATGTTAATACACCACAATTTTTTGTTTGCATTATTTTAGCTAGACGGGAATGGATCATTGGATCTCTCCAATACATTGTAATAAATAGTGGACTGTTGTAATGTGTCTCATTTATAGATACTTAGAAAATCATGAACTTCATGGAGAGGAAACACATAATGTAAAAAAAACAACACACAAAACTGTTATTTGTTTGGAAATATGTTTGTTAATTCTGATTCTTGAGGCTTTAATCAACCTGAAACAGGCTGTTCCACCAATATGTCATTCTTATAAAAATGATTATGTTTCCATGAAGTATCTGATGCTGTATCAAATAATCTGACCATAACTGTTGAAAAGTAACAAGAACCCTACTAGAGTTTCTTGACTGTGAAAGATGTATTTTCAGCTGTTTTTATAAGGTAACAGTTACACATCTGGCATCAGTAATTCTTAACAAAAGTATTTTTACCTATGAAGTTTCTTTTGGCTTTATTTTGATACAAAGAGTTGTGTTATCCAACAGTTTATAGAGGCTATATTCTCAGTAAAAAATAAAACACTCTAAAGTCAAACATATTATGTGGTTAAGGTTTTTCATTATTTTCAATTTTCTCCATCTCAAGAAACTGGAAGATATTCTCATAAACTACATAACACAACACTACACTATGATACACAGGGTAGAGTTACTAATAATTTTAGCGTATGTAATGTGATCTTTAAAATTGGTTGATATAATTTCTGTATGTTTTTTGTGGGGGGGAAGGGTTTAGAAAGGTGTCTATTTTATTACTTTTTTAATCAGTAAAGAAGTACTAAACAAATGAAGCTATTAAAGAAATTTATTGTAGAAAACGTTGTGTAAGTAATCAGACCTCACCAACTTTGTTTTATTTTATTCATATGGCTGATTTGTTTTTTTGTTGTTGAACATAAAGCATACAAATAAGTTTGTTTTTGGTAAAGATTGTATTAATAATAATGTGCTTTTTTTTCCTTTAGATATGGAGACATGCGAGTATTAATGGGTTTTCAAATACTTTCCATGTGGGATAAATTAGGTAACCTACAAATTTCATACCTTAGTCATAAGTTCAATTAAACAAGTAGATGAGCTGACTTCTTATTTCTGTGAAATAAACATTGTACATTTTGCATTTGTTGCATCATTGCATCAAGTAGTATGTTATGTGATCTTAATGGTAAATTAAAATACAGTACCTTTTAAAATATTCTGGTTACTACAGTCTTTTGTGTTGGTAAAATCTATTACAGTTTCAAGGACTCTTCTTCAAACTTGTTGTTAGGGTGATGGATCTTATCAACCTTTCCATGGAAATATGGGAATTTTATCAATGCTATTGGATAAATATAATGCATTTTTAACTATTGGAGATAAGTGATGAGCAGAGTGCATTTAAATTTGATGAGCGAATTATTGGAAACAAAACAGATATCTTCAATTAACTCTCTTACTGCAAAGTCTGTCAAATTGACCAACATTATGACCTAAAGATTGGTCAGTTTAACTGACCTTGTAACTACCAAAAAACAAACACCTAAATAAATCTCAATTGCTATTTTTTTCCTTTTAGAATGATTTCAAATTGTAATATAAAACTTTTGTTTATCCTAATTAGCTGTACACTCATAATATCTATATATATTTAAATCTTTATTGTTTTATTGCTCTTTGAACCTTGTATAACTACTATTCATGTTATTGTAGATTGTAAATCACCTAGTGAACATGCAGCTGATGTTATGCAATAAAATTATACAGTGCATAAGCTATTAAGAGAGTATATTTCAAGAAAAATTTTATTTATTTCACTTAATCTAACCTTAACTAACACAAAAAGATTCCTCTTCTTATGTTTTAGTTTTTGCCAATGACACTTAACTCTACTTTTGTACACTTATAATAGTGTGAAACAAATTAATGTTTTATTTAATTAAGTAATGCAAAAAGCAATTTTTCAGGTTTTCTTACTATACAAAAAGAGCTGTTCAAACTTCATCTGAGCTCATTCGTGTGCTTCCCATGGGAGTTAAGCTTGAACTTAAGGAGAAACAGATAGTTCTCTTTATAGAAAACAGTGTAATACAGTATGTTGTTTGATAAATTAAAACCTTTACTTTCTGTTGGTTATCAGTATTATAGTATTAAACATTAGAGAGAACTGTTGGTAATTTCTGACAGAGGGTATGTGATAGGTTGGCATGGCAACAGAGGTCTGATTGTTTATTTCATATCTCGGAAATTGAATAAGAAAAAAAAATGCATTATCTGGTGATGACTATTATAACAAGTGCTTTGTTCTAAGTTTCATAATTACTGGACGGGTGGTAACTAAATTGGAGAAGAGGGGATACCTAAAGAGCAAATGTCAAAATTCTCAAACTAAGATAAATTATTTTTTTTTAAATATTGCTATTTAAAAGTAGGAAATTAAAACTTGTATATTATTAATTATTATTGTTAGCTATGTTTTTATGCTATAATTATTGATGTACCATGAAAGGAAAGTATACTAACTTTTGAATGCAATTCACTAAAAACCTTGTGATGTACACAGAAAACAAACGTCTGTGGAAGGTTAATTGATATTATCTAAATTTTACATTAATAATAGTGAAAGTCTAGAATGTATTCTTAGTATGAAAGGATACATATATAAACTAGCTTGAAGTAATATGGAATTTTCTTGTAATTTCATGTTTAACTGCTAGTAGTATAGACATGATTATATTTATTTAATAACAGTAAGTATTTGATGTACAATGTTCTATTTTTGTCCACTTTGCTGATATTCATTACAGAAATATCTGCAGCATAGTTAACTTTGCTGAGTGACATCGAACAGTAACTTAACGTGTTTATGTTGAGTCTGTTTTGTGACAAAGAACTTCTAAAAATGGAAAACACTAGTAAACATCCTTTCCTGCCTTCACACATTGATATGTACAAGACTAAAGCATAAAAAATATCAACATTTCAAGACATGATAAATGTACAAGTTTGATGAAGTAGAAAGCGATTGCTTCCCCCTGAAACGTGACTGTTGTTTTTATGCCATATTTAATTGTTGCTTCATTGTAAATTTGCTTTAATAAAAACATAGCATTTTACCATTATTTAACTTTACAATTAATATTGTACAGTTTTCTCTGTAGATTGATATATGTTTAAATGCTAAACATTAAATATCTGATATATTTAATGAAATTAGTAATTATGACTTATTTCCTTGTTAGTTGCTCAAGTAATATAAACTAATTTGATAAATAAGCTATAACACATTGAAATAAGATTTCTCACAGTTAAAAATTCTTTGTATGAAACAACAATGTTTTAAATTAAGTACATTTTTTTTATAAGAATTGATATAAGCATCAGTAACAGACAGAGATAGCAGTAATTTGTAACTTGGTTCATATTTACAGGAGAACATAAAGTGTTCTTCATTCCTGCCATGGTTGGACCATTTTTGGAAGTAACACTCGTTCCGGAAATGGAGTTAAGGAAAGCTACCTTACCTATTTTCTTTGATATGATGGAATGTGAACAAAAAACTCGGGGAAACTTTAAACAGGTATAAGTAGTAAAATGTTATAGCTTGTTTAAACAGGTGTAAGTAGTAGAATGTTATAACTTGTTTAAACAGGTATAAGTAGTAGAATGTTATAACTTGTTTAAACAGGTGTAAGTAGTAGAATGTTATAACTTGTTTAAACAGGTGTAAGTAGTAGAATGTTATAACTTGTTTAAACAGGTATAAGTAGTAGAATGTTATAACTTGTTTAAACAGGTATAAGTAGTAGAATGTTATAACTTGTTTAAACAGGTGTAAGTAGTAGAATGTTATAACTTGTTTAAACAGGTGTAAGTAGTAGAATGTTATAACTTGTTTAAACAGGTGTAAGTAGTAGAATGTTATAACTTGTTTAAACAGGTATAAGTAGTAGAATGTTATAACTTGTTTAAACAGGTGTAAGTAGTAGAATGTTATAACTTGTTTAAACAGGTGTAAGTAGTAGAATGTTATAACTTGTTTAAACAGGTGTGTGTAAATAGTATAATGTTATAACTTGTTTAAACAGGTGTGTGTAAATAGTAGAATGTTATAACTTATTTAAACAGGTGTGTGTAAATAGTAGAATGTTATAACTTTTTTAAACTCTACAAATAGTTATTTACTCTTGTGAAGTGATTTTTTCAAGTGTACTGTCTGAGAATTGAAAATTTTCAGTGTTTTATTTCAAATGAAGTGATTTAAAAGAAAACTGTTGTACTTGATACTGAACTTACAAAAAGATTAATGCCAAACTTGTGATAATATATACAACAAATTGAAAATATCATGAATATTAAATTTGGTATTATTATTAGAAAAATTAGTATGCAGTAGATATGTTTTAAACAACTGTACTAACCCTAACTAAAGAAAAGTTAAGTGATAATTGTATTTGTCATTAAATTAATTATTGTTTCAAATATGTGCATGCAGATAGATTTTTAGGTAACAACTAACAGTAGTTTGTAATTTACTGTTTTAGGTGGAATCTGAGCTGATAGATAAATTAGACATTCTTGTCAGTGAAAACAAAGGAGAGGATGAGTACAGACAGCTGTTTAACACTATGTGAGCTTGACTCGTGTTTGTATAGAACCTAAAAATTATCTTATTAGAGTATTTGCTTGTATAAACACAGCAGCCATTCTCACATCTAGTTTTCCTGAGTGCAGACAGCTGTTTAAAAACATAAAGTTGCCACTGCATTAATTCGACATCTTAATGCACATGCTTAAGTAGCTTTTAAAATTTATGTCATTGAAAAGAATCCATTATCAATGTTTTGAAATAAATCTTTGTAATTGTTTGATAAACACTTGATTGACATGTAATGATTTGTTTGGTTTGTTTTGAACGTCATGCAAAGGTAATGAATATTATCCATTAATACATAATGATTTTTACACACCTTTCAGTAAAATTTAAGACAATATAGTATAGCTTAGATATTCCTAACAAGTTGTTAGAAATAAAGCAAAATATTGTAAAAAAAAAAGTTTCAAGTTAAAAATCTATTAGCAAATACCACGGGTGAAGGGGATGAAGCTCCCTAGTGAGTAGGGGATTAATGAAAGTAAAGCCACCTGGATTTGTTAGAATATAGTTTATTTTTTAACAATAATTCATGAGACAGCACATTTAAAAGAACATCAAATAAAGTAAACAGTTGTTGATAATAATTTAAACAGTTTTTAACAAAATAAGTTATTCTGCATGGTACTTAGGAAAAATTGTCTGAAATGACAAAAATAATTACTGTTTAACTGGTATTTTTTTAAATACTATTTTGTAGGAGTTTATTTAATATGTCACATTAATAATGTTTACTAATTCATTCCCGTTTATAAATCTAATTAAATATTTCAAAAATTTATAATTTTTATGCAGAAAAAATTATTACATTGTAAGTGTAGGTTAGATCAATGTATTGTCCATATATGCCAGTTCTGTTCCCTAAATGTATAGCTAAATAGACAAAACAACAGTACTCTGGGTGAAGTAATCCTGTTTATTCGAAGGTTTACATTAGAGTTTAGATCCATGGATACAGTCATACCCTAACAATGAAAAGTGATTGTGAAAAGGAATCAGTAATAATTGTAATTAATATTGTTTGTAATCATAAGAACCTTTGCCTTTTACTGTAAAGACTGGAAAATTTCAAGATACATATTATTTCTTTTCACCATGTTTATAGTTACAACATGACATTAGGGTTCTCTGCAGGAACTATAAATACTTAAGTGAGTCTGATACGAGAAAGGTTCTGATCCTTTTATGACCAGCCAGAGCTTCCCGAGTGTTGAATGCACAGCTGCACGGCTTGCAAGTTCATACAGTCTATCAACTCTTTTTCTTTTTTTTTCCCATCAAAACACTTCAAAATTCCTATAGAATTAATTTGCCCCAGATGGTGTAAAAATACAGTCACTACTGTTGTAGAACACATTCAAATGGCTAAAGAATGTTTTAACAACCATAAATTTTCCATTAATGCTAGAACATTCCTTCCAGTTATCAAACATTTAAATCATTCTCATCATTCTATTAATGGTATGATTCTATTCAAAACTAAAGCTGTTAGAAACCAAACACTTATTGGGTTGCTACTATGGAATACCATTCAGCTTTGTATAATGAATATAGATCATGCAATCAATGATCTACTATCATTAATTACAATGATTTCTCTGTCAGAAAAATGTTCTTTGTTTTTCATGTGTGGTATGAATTCTTTATTTCTTAATATTTATTTATTTATTTAGGGTAATTTTCTGCATTTATTTTTTATATCTTTCTAACTCTCTTTTTTTAGTATTCTTTTCTGATTTAGTGTTAAATTTGGAATTTTATTCTACTTTATTAGTGCTCAGTATAGTTTCCCTGGACATGTTTGTTTTGAAACAAAACTTCTTTGTAACTAACTTTCTAGTTTCCTGTTGCACTGCATAACAGTAATGAAACACACTTACAGCACTTGAAAGCTATCCAAAAGATGTGTGGGTTGTCGTTGATGATTTCTCATGACAGGTTGTTGTGGTGGTCAGCCATGAGGGGGTTATCATGGCAGTGTCCTCTAACAGGTTGTTGTGTTATCTGTCATAAGAGGTTATTATGATAGTCTGCCATGATGTCGTTTCACAGTTTCTTACACTTCACTTGATTACATCCAGTTTGCCTCATCCACCTTTTTGTTTAAGAAACAACTAACTATTGGTTATATTTATGTTTAGCTGTATCTTATTCATACTAAAAATAAGTTGGCATGAGACTAAATTCCATCAATACTTGAACATAACTTTTGATATTGGATTTTATTTTATCAACACTGCAGTCTAATTTGTGTGGCTGACATATTTATTGAATATATGAATATAATTTTGAAATGAGACTTTAAAATATGTGAACATGATTTTAACGTCAGTTTGTAATTTCAAAACATTATAAGTATTTTGCTTACTACAAAGAGCTGCTGTAATGTTTTTATTGCTGTATAATGAACATTGACATGTCAAGTTCTTTTATTGTGAGTGTTACATTAACTTGTAATTATTGTATATATACTTTTTATGAGTACTTAAAAGGTACTTGAAATGTTATGTGCATTTCATACTTGTTCTAAAAGCTGTTTTACTCATCTGTTGTCTAGAATTATGACTTGTTACTATTATGTGACGTTATTTAATATTTGAAAATCATTTAACGGATTTATTTAATTTTGTTCATTGCTGCAACCAGGGAACATTTGAGTGCTGTGTAAGTTGATGCTTCTTTTGTTCATTTTACAAAATTGTGATTTCTTTACAGCTTGGTGTAAATATTTTAAAATCAGTCCATTGTATATAATAGTTTGACAATTGGGAAAATTTCTTTATGTAAGTTTTAAAATATGATCATTAGATATAGTTTTTATTTATGAAGGAGGAGGGTTGATGGGTGTAGTTATATAAACGTGCTATAAATTCTAGGTAATATTACTAGAACTGCTGAGACAGTTTTATTTGAATTCAAATATATTAATGTTTTGTATTATTTTTGTGAAACATGGATGTATTTAAACTGATAATCAAATTTCATCAGAAATTGTTTGTTTGTGAGGTGGGTAAACAAAGGATGTAATGCTTAAAAATAAGAATATTTATTATTAAAGGGAATAATGCAAGCAAAGGTTTTGCATAAATTTAAATTTGTTGGTTAATGGCTCTTTTGCTTCTCTGTTTTGGTTTGAAATTTCCTTAAAGAAATATAAGCTTGTTTTAACTTTCTATATTTTTAGTAGTTCCCAAAAATATATGTATAAAAAGGGCAAAGCTAACTGAACTTCTTTTTATATAATAGTCTCTTGGAAAAGGTGCGTTCAAATGATCCAGTATGGAGAAAGAATGGAATTGCTTTCATTAATTCAGTCACCAGACTTCTGGAGAGGCTTTTGGATTACAGGTAAACCATTTTTTTCTAGACCACCAAAATTACTTTTTCTAATTTTACTCATCAGACTCCTGGGGATTTATAAGTTACAAGTAAAAGCTGTTTTATTGGGAATTACTTATTGTAGTTTAAATAATCAATCTTGGAGAGATAGCTTTACATTACATTTAAAATACTTCAGATTGAATTGATAAAATTACTTTAGTTTTTAAACACAAAGCTTTCTTTTGATTGAAATTTCACAAGGAAATAAAATATTGCATGAATTATTAAGTTTGATGAAATTTCTCTGGAATTGCTGCTATAATTTGGAACTAAAGAAAATCAATAGTTTTATGAAAAAACACAATAAATACTGAAAGTTATAGAGACCTAGTTATGTCATTTTTCTTAAATCATCAATTTTCTTTGGTTTAGAATTAAGATTTTTTTTTCATTTCTGGAAATTGGAGAAATTATAAACCTTTTTTTCACCATTGAGCCCAAAGAAGCTGCAGGACATTGCCTCAATTCTATTACCACTCACATTATATACTGTACATGTCACTTTCTGTTGTGCCAGTTAGTGTAGCATGAAATCACAGCTAATAATCCTTATTTTAATCCCCTTGGTGTGGATTTCTGTTTGTGGTGAGGGGACCTCCCAGGAAAGGTTCTGTTCTTTCAGTTTACCTCATCTGGGATCTAAACATCCACCCATGTGTTTGTCGTGCGTGGCAACCTGTGAAGGGTAGGAGAGGATCCTGGTGGTTGAGGGGTCCAACCCGAATACACCACTTTGGCCTAGAATTTCTGTAAACAGGCAACCTTTGGATGTATCACCTTGGGTCAATCGGCTGGTCCACTTGGACTAGAGTCAACCAAGTACTATTGTTTGAAGTTCTCAACAGGTGTTTTGGATATTGAATCTGATACTGGTGTTTGGGTATAGTGCTCACAAAACCCTATCTTTGCTGCAGTGTCCTTGCATGACATTGTAGTGCGTCCTCTCATAGGACTCTATGGTGGGTGGGGTAAGTGGGTACTGAAATTTTCCTTTTTTCCTATGGATCGTCCAACAAAAAATTTAAATAAAATAGTGAAAAAACAGTCTATAGGTAAATGACCATGTCTTGAAGGCTCTGAGCAGCAATCTTCAACATCTGTAACACTTGTACTCCATTTTCTTATATTACATTCTCTTTCAGAAAAATCTTTAGGGCAAATGTCCCCCTTTTTTATTCAGAAGGAACTTGCTGGCTCTCAAAAGTCAGTAAATTAGCTTCGATATGGAGACATCAGTTGAAACATCCACATCCCAACACAGTGAACTCCTCTTGAATTCAAAGGCAATTGGAGATGTACCTATTGAGGTTACCCCTCGTGCTACCTTGAATTCATCACGAGTAGTTATTGTTGAGAGGGACTTGAAGAATGTCCCCAAGTCAGAGATTCTTGCTGGTCTCTCCACTCAAGGAGTTTCTGCAGTGAGGCACATTTCCGCTCGCAAAGATAGAATTACACTGCTGACAAATATCCTCATTTTGACATTTACATCAAATGGTGCACCTGCCACCATCAAGGGAGGTTATCTAATTTGCAGGGTACGGCCATACATTCCAAACCTTCTTTGATGTTTTCAATATCAGAGGTTTGGCAACTCAAAGACATCCTGTCGTGGTTCCCTGAAATGTACTTATTGCAGTGGCAAGGACCACAATGCCTATGAGTGTTACACAGACCCACATTCTGTCAACTGCAATGGTTCCCACCCTTCCTATTTTCGATCTTGCCCAAAATGGTTGGAGGAAAAAGAGGTGCAGAATTTGAAAACGACCCATAACACCAGTTATCCTGAGGCTCAGAAATTGCTGTCTGCCACTCCATCTCGAACATGTGCTGCTGCACTTCATTCCACAACTACAGTGGGAGTGCAGACATCTCTCTGTATCTCCAAGAGAATCGTTTTCAAAACAAATGAAAAGCCTTTTGACCTTCGTGGTTAAAAAAGTTGATGAATCAACTTCCCCTTCCATCTCTGTTCCTCCCATACCTTCCAATAAACCTCAAGATCTACGTCCTTTAGTTTCAGATACAGGCAGTTCTTCTGACACATCCTTTTCTCCAACCCCAAGATACAAAACAATCATTTGTTTGCATCCTCAGTCAATGGAATCCCCTTCCAACAACAAACACCTGCCCAATCAATCCAGGGCAGGATCCATGGAGGTCAATAGACCTCCTCCAACTAAGGACAGTAAGGAAAAAAGATGTGGTCATAAACAGAAGGGTTCTCCAGCCACTTTGTCTACCCGTCATTAAAAATGGCCACCTTGATACAATGGAACTCTTGAGGTTTATGTTCTAATCTGGATAATATCAAAACACTGATTGCTTCCTACCATTTTGTTTGTCTTTCCTTACAAGAAACATTTCTAAAACCTGCTGATACAGTCACCATTCGGCAGTTTTCCCTGTACAGAAATGATAGGCTGTGTGATGGAAGAGTACATGGAGGGGTGGCACTATTGGTTGATCAGCATGTGCCCACCCTGTCTTTGTCACTCAACACACCCTTGGAGGCCGTAGCCATCCATGTTTCCTTGGGTCATACCATCACTGTTTGTTCTCTCTACCTTTCCCCTGGAGAGACATATGATCAATCAGACCTTGACGCTTTTGTTGCACAGTTGCTGTCTCGATTTCTAATTCTGGGGGACTTTAATGGACACCATCACCTCTGGGGAAGTGCTGTTATTGATGGGAGGGGTCGATCTGTAGAGCGGATGCTCTCTGATCACAATCTTTCTCTTTTCAATACTGGTTCTTCCACTTATTTTCATGCACCTAGTCAGTCCTTTACTGCTATTGATCTCTTGGTTTGCTCCCCTTCATTATTTTCCCTTTCTTCATTGGAGGGTTGACGATAATTCACTAGGCAGTGATCATTTTCCTATACTTTTGAGAGAGACTGACCATGGTCAATGCCATCCTACCCGCATGCCCCAGTGGAAGCTGGACCAGCAGACTGGTGCACTTTCATTGATCTCGCAGAACTTGATCCTGCCATCGTGAATCAGCCATCAATAGACAACTGTGTGGCAGTGGTAACTGACTGTATTATACAAGCAGCTGTTCAGTGTATTCTTAAAACCTTGACAGCATTCCACCACAGACCACCTAATTCAACTTGAAACATCAATCAGAGAAGCCTTTCTCAAACGCCAACATCTTGTTTCAATATTCTTTGACATTGAGAAGGCTTACAATACAACATGGAGGTATGGCATTTTGTGAGACCTCCATATATATGGGTTACATGGCTATATGCCTATGTTTATTACAAATTTTTTGATGGACAGGAGATTCCAAGTTTGTGTAGGTTCAACACTTTCCCCTTCTTTTGTACAGGAACTTGGAGTCCCTCAAGGCTGTGTATTGAGTGTCACACTTTTCAGTATAAAGATAAATGCCATCACTGAACAACTCCCTCTCACTATTTCAAATGGGTTGTATGTCGCTGACTTTTACATCTCATGTCAGTTGTCGAACATGAGATATATTGAGTGGCAACTACAAACTGCCCTCAGTCGTGTAATGAAGTGGACTATGGCGAACGGCTTTAATTTTTCTCTTTTTAAAACTTTTGCACTTTTGCTGCCAACGGGGTATCACCCTGATCCTGAATTCTGTATCGGTGAAGTTTCACCGCCAGTGGTCCCTTGGGGCTTGTCTTTGACTGCAAGCTGACCTTTATACCACACTTAAAGCAGCTACAGGTCAAATGCACAAGAGTGCTGAACATCCTCCGTGTCTTCTCTACTGTCAGTTGGGGAGCAGATTCATGTTCTGTGTTAAAGATATATAGTGCTCTTATTCATTCGAAACTCGACTATGGATCAATGGTCTATGGCTCTGCCAGACCCTTGGCCTTAAAGATGCTGGATCCCATTCATCATCAAGGACCTCGACTCTGGATTGGGCTTTCTGAACCTCCCCAGTTCAGAGCTTATATGTGGAATCAAAAGAACCTTCTCTGCACCTTCGCCATTTGCAACTGCCTTTACTGTATTCTTCGAAACTTTGCTCCTTACCAAAGCATCCCACTTGGAGATGTGTTTTCCTTCTTCAGTGGTGTTTACTTTTTCCAAACAGGCAATCTGCTATTGCTCCTGTTGTCCTTCACATCCAGGCACAATTGGATGTATTGGGTCTGTCCTTGGAAAACATGGCAGAATCCACTGGTCAGCCCATCCCCCCCATGGCTTATTACAGCCCCCATTTGTGACCTTTCCCGATTAGAAGTACCGTTTTTTATTTTCTGAACATCTTTCAAACACCCTTTCTATTTTAATTTATACAGATGGTTCAAAATCAGGTGACTCTGTGGTCTCTGCCATGGTTTGTTGAGGTTTGGTGGTTGCACGCAGTGTCCTCTCAACAGCTTCTGTGTTCACTGCTGAACTGTATATCATATCTCTTGCCCTAGATTGTATTGAAGCTGAGCAGTACTCCGACTGCATTATTTACACTGACTCCCTTAGTTCTCTGCTGGCCTTGGAATCACTTCACGTTGGCTCACACCCTGTTCTCCCTGATTTTCAAAACTGACTGGCCCATTTCTCATTAACATCTACTTCTGTCCAGTTTTTCTGGATACCAGGCCACGTTTGTATTTGTGAAAATGTGCTTGCAGACATGGCCGCTAAATCTATCTACTCTGGCACTATTACCACTTTGCCTATTCCGTACATGGACTATGGTTGTGTATTCAAGGCTCGGCTCAGTGCCAGCTGGCAGTCCACTTGGAGTGAGCAATGTGACAACAAGCTTTTTCAAATGAAACCCTTTATTGGGCTTTGGTCATCTAGCTTCCGTAAGGTTTGGAAGGAAGAAGTTGTTCTAACTAGACTATGCATTGGTCACAGTTTTTTAACTCATTGTTTTCTTTGATCTAGAACTGATGCACCAGTGCATTGTTTGTGTAACACTTAAATCACTATAAGCCACATTTTACTTTCGTGCCATTGTTATGACTCTCAACAACGGCACTATTTTAAACATGTTCTGTGACATTGGACAGTGTTATTGGTGATAGTGACACTGTCCACCTTGATAAAGTTTTTAGTTTTTTAATGGCCATTAATCTTTTCAACCTCATTTAAATGTTTCTTATTTGTTCATTACACCTTTTTAATTGTGGTTCCCTTTTCAGTCTCAGTCTCTCTAGTTCAATTTGACATTGTAAAATGGCCATAACATTAAATAGCTCAACACTAGGACTGGAAAGGCCAACTTCAGGTGACTAATGCTTCTGTTTGAACTACCGATTAGTTGTCCTGGCAAGTTGTTATTACATTTTTGCTGCATATCATTTAACACTTTTATTACTTTACCTTTTAGTACTGGCCATAATGACATATAACCAGGAACCAGGACTGGAAAGACAAACTTCAGGTGATTGATGGTGGTTCTTGTACTTACCTGTTAGTCTTCCTGGCAGGTTATGGTCATTACCATTTTGCGAGAGAAAGTCCTTTACAACTTTACTTACTCTCCTTTCTCTTTTAACATTGTAGACTAGGTGTCAACATTGATTTTATACTTTTCATGTTTTTTCAATGATGTTTTGTTTTACCTTCATTTACTTTTATGTATTTTACTACATTTAACTTATTTTTACCTTTTTACTGGATGTTTAGCGCAGATAGCCTTGCTGCTTTGTGTCATAAAACACTAAATCAATCAACCTTATTTTAATAGTATATAAGTTTTAAGTTTTTAATGTTATAAGAAAATATTTAAAAATTCTGAAGTTTCCCTAGTGTGAGAAATTGAATATTTTCTCTAGACATCCCATCTTCTATATTTTATTCACCACCCCTCCAATAAGTAAAAAATTCAAAATAAATCACTCATTATAAATTCATCATTGTTCAGACAAACCATAATTTTTATAGCCTTCAATCTTGTTCAGTTACAGAGTTATCAAATGGAAAATCAGACTCCTCTTGCTATAACCACCAATCACATCCTCTCTTTCAGGATTTGTCAGTAGTTCTCTCTTATTTTTAATAGTATATTATGTATAGCAAATAGAAAGCCAAGATTTTTGTCTGTCAAGTGACCTATTATATTACATTATTTCTGAATAGAGAATTGGCAGTTTCTCTGTCAACATAAGTTTTGTTTCTATGGAAAAGATAATGACAAGCTTTGAATTTGTAACAGCTTTTGTTGCACAGTTAGAAAGCTGAAAAAACTGTGAGAGCTACTAGAAATTGTCTGCTACTTTCTTGTTGTTAGTCAATGTTCTTTGATGCATTATTTAATTAAATAAGTATTTAATTAATTTCTAACATTAGTATAAAAAGTAGTGTTAAGTGTCGTAAATGAGAAAAAGAAACTGGGGTAAATACTTTATCGTGTTTTTTTCTTTATTTACTATTCTAAAGTAACTAAAATGTAAAAATATGGATATCTTTAGGTTTATTTAATGTTTATTAAGTAAAATAAATAATAAATATAAATATTTTATAAGGCACACACGAGCAACTTGTAGCTTATGGGTAATATAATTCAATAGCATACTGTGAGCTCCATGTACCCAAGTGATTTTGACTTATAATGGCATGAAAAGTAGTAGTTATACATGAATCAAAGAGAAATGAAAGGATAATAAAACAGTATAACTTAAGTATAAATAGATGTATTATGTTAGAAGTTTAAATCTACTTAGGATAAACAAATGTAGTTTTGACACAATTTGAAGCTATTCTACAAAGAAGAAAAAGGTAAATTTGATTTATTAGTTTTTGTTTGATGGTTATCTTGTCAGTCAAATTGATTAACCTTGTATACAGGTAATAAAGAGAAAATAACAGATAAAACATCTGTTTTACTGAAAACAAACATTTGAAATGTATTTAGAAGGTTTTAGAGATTACATAAATGAAATTTCAGATTTTTGAGATGAAGAAAATTATTTTCAGTCTTCACAAAACAAATCACTTTGCATGCAGGGTTTAAAAAAGAAAAAGATAGCTGATATATTCGTGGAAAAAATCTCTTTAATTTATTCAAAATATTTCACTAATAAAATATAATTTTGTGTGTACATGTGAAACACTTGCAACATTTAATGAAAGTCTTCCAGATTTCATGAAGGTATACACACACATATATATATATATATAAAAGATAGTAGTAGTATGAGATTTGTAATAACTTTGAGTGCAAAGAGGTCATATGGTTAGCCAAATTGACTGTGCTTATGTTGAGAAAGGCAACATATAAACAATTCATATATAACCTGCAGTATTCAAATAATTTTAAATATTTTCAGTGTGTACTTTGTATCCACATTTTTGTATCGTAGTAGCATCATTTGTAGTTATTGTTCTAGAAAGAACGGATTAAAACATTTCAAGTTTTGAAGAAAAGGGTACCATTTGAACTAACTTTTTTTCACTAACCAATTTTTCATATCGACCAGGTTTCATAGGGAGATGCATTAATGTTTTACCTAGAAAGAGATCCTTTGTCTAATCTTTGTATACAGTCTGTTGCAGTTTTAAATTTTTTTATTGAGCTAATAACACCAAAGACTCTGGTAAATGTAAGTTGTGAACCAACTGTTGCCTACAAATCTACTTAAAAAACCAAGAAGTAAAGGGAATCATCAGAGTGTGAAATTCACATTATTTTGAAAAATCACATGTTTTAGTTTCCCATCAAACTTGCAAACAGTGTTCTTCTTGGCATTGTGATTGGAGAGGACTGTTTAACTTTCATTTTCTTTATCTGAAATATGCATTTCTGTCAGAAGTCTTTTTAAATAAGTTCTAAGTATTTCATTTTTACTTTGTTTCTGGGTGAGGTGTTTCTCACCCTGAATAATAATTTCTGATATGTTCATCATTTTGATGAAGTACGACCAGTTTTTTTTAATCTATTGGCCTGGTATGGCTATGTGATTATGGTGCTCAAATCATAATACGTGAGGTCACGGGTTCAAATCCCCATCCTATCAGACTGGCTTACCATTTCAGCTAAGAGGTTGTGTCATAAAGAGTAGCCCACAAGTTAACAGTGGGTGTTGATGACTAGTTTTACTTTCTTTAGTCTTTCACTGCTAAATTAAGAATGGTTAGCCCATATAGCCTTCATGTAGCTTTACATAAAATTTAAAAGAGAAACAAAACCTAAAATTATTATTCTGTGTATTGTTAAGACACTGAGAAGGTTACTCCTTGCATGGGTTTTTTATCATTTTTCTTTCACTTATTTTTTTTTTTTTTTAACTAATAATGAAATTAAATTTTGGAAACTGTTAAAATGAATTTTACACTGACTGTCAATCTAGGAATGTCATGGAGGGTGAAGAGAATCGAGACAAGAGAATGAGTTGTACAGTTAACCTGTTGGTAAGTTAACTTTATACATCTTCCAGATATAATATGAAGAGAATCAAACAAGAGAATGAGCTGTACAGTTAACCTGTTGGTAAGTTATCTCTATACGTCTTCCAAATATAATGCGAAGAGAATCAAACAAGAGAATGAGTTGTACAGTTAACCTGTTGGTAAGTTATCTCTATACGTCTTCCAGATATAATGTGAAGAGAATCAAACAAGAGAATGAGTTGTACAGATGGTGTAGTAAACATTGCTGGTAAGTTCTCTAGATCGTCTGTACACAATGTATGTTTGTTACTTCAGATGATGTAGTGAATATTGCTGACAACATTGTTCTCTGTGTCATCTACACATGATGTGTGTTTCTTACTTCAGATGATGTAGTAATATTGCTGGTAAGTTAGTTCTCTATATCATCTATACATGATGTGGGTTTGTTTCTTCCAGCCTAGAGTGTAACAAGAGAAAAGAACTTATTATAATATTAACTTTATTGATCTATTTTTGATGTTATGATATCTCATAGGGGTTACTTTCTGTAGCAGTGAAGTTTGTAACTTCTTTTGTAATCAGATTTTAGACATAAAATCTACATCAACACATAGTTATTATCATATTACATCCCACTTGTACATTTCACATTCAGTTCTTTTGAAACTGTTTTCTCTCCCTCTTTTACTACAACAGTGTGTTTAATTCTTAAGGAAATATGAATACAGAACAAGAATATTACATTTAACATTTGTAAAAATGTTGGAAAGTTTATAACGAAATATTTAAAGCTCAGAAGGTTAAAATTGAGATGGGATACTCTACTGTGATGTGTATATTTTATATACTATAGGTAATATATAGATAAAACTGATATATTTATGGTTACTAATATTTATTTATTTTTTTCATCTACCCTCTTCTTTATTTGGAATAAAATGACTGATGTAAATATTTCTCTCAAAGTTAAAACAAGAATGTTTGATACTGTTAATGAATTCAGATAAATGTTTGAATTGTTATTTTTTAATCTTATCACTTTATTTTTTTTCCTATTTAGCAATTGCTGAAAATTCTATGACTGTTTTGTGATTTGTATATAGTTTTAGAAAACTCTTCCACATGAGAACAGTTGTCATAATATCTGCCATTGTTTTAGAACTTCTACAAAAATGAAATCAACAGGAAAGACATGTACATCCGATACATCTACAAGCTTTGTGATATTCATCTGCCTGCAGAGAACTACACAGAGGCAGCCTTCACCTTAAAGCTGCATGCAGATCTGTTGTCTTGGTCCAACTGCATTCTTCCAGTTGACCAGAGATACCGAGAACAACAAGAATGGCAGAGGAAGGAAGCTCTTTATCTAAAAATAATTGACTATTTTGACAAAGGAAAGGTCTGTATTAAAAGTCTGTGAACACCAAAAGAAATATAAACAGAAAACAAGAATATTAGGCTTAATATTTATAAAGTACTGTACTTTGTACAATTTATATACTGTAAGAAATGTATGGAGACAACTGACTGAACATTAAAGTGCTGTGTGTTTCTTTAAGGTTGCCTAACAAAATGTTCTCTAACTGATAACTCTTGAGTCATTTAGAAAGTAGTGCATTTATTCTCACTTGTTTCTTAGTGACTCCAGTTATTCATCTCTTTTCAGTGTTACTTTTTCTATGGGAAAAGTCTCAAGCGATGTAAAGTCATAAAGATAAAATTTAGGTGTTATCTCAAATGATTTAACACTTATACAGCAACATTTAGGTGCTACCATAAGTGACTTAACACCACCTAGTAAGATTCAGGTGCCATCTCAAGAAAATTAGCTCCTTGTTTCTAGATCTCAGTGTTATTTCAGTCATCTTAACACCATGTTTTTGCAACTAGGTGCTACCTCAAATGATTTAACAGCATATTGCTAGATTTAGGTGTTATCTCAAGAAACTTAATAGTGTTTAGCCATAAGTATGTGCATGCAAAGATAACTAAAAGTAATAATGAATAGAAGTGTGTATAATATCTCATTAAACTCGTTGGTTCAAAACTTAAATTTATAAACCATTTTTGTTTATGGCAGTTTTCTTGTAATATTAGTTTTGGTTACTTAATATAAAACTGCTTTACAAGGGTCAAATCAAAATGCATAATGCTTCTAAAACAGTAATTGTGTAACTGCAGATTAAATATATAGTTGTATTATTGCACATGGTCATATTGTAGAGTTATTGGTTGAATTTAAAGCCTGAAGTATGAAGTTGAATATCAGTAAGTGTGTAGAATAATTATGTTGAAGCTGAGATCTATGAAACAGTCAGTTCAATAAATAATTCTGTGTGAATTATAATAATATGAATAAAACCATGAGTGCTTGATCATTAAATAACTGAAGAATATGATAAAAATACAAGTTATATTCCATTATAATTATGCGATGAAAATAGAGGAAGGATTTATTTTTATCCATTAACTTCCACACTAAGATACAGCCGTTTAACAATAAGTTGTATGAAAGGTTACTATTTCTAATAAGGCTGAAACTACTACATGCCAAAACTCAGGTACAATAAAATATTTTTTCATTAAAAAAAAAACTAATGTTCCAAAATATAAAATTTGTAATTTATGTAGTCTGTTTTTACAGTATATGCTTTATATTATAAAACGTTTACTTATTATAACAAAATAAGTCCTAAATAATAGTGCCTCTCAGTGGCATGTCTGTGGACTGGCACCATTACAAACCAGATTTCAACACCGATGGTGGTCAGAGTACAGACAGCCCATTGTGTACTTAATTCCAACTAATCTAAATAATACCTTTCAATAATAAAATATTGTCAACTAACCATGAGTGTTTTTAACACTTTAAAAGGTCATTGGTGATTTATTTATGAAAGTAGTATATTAAACAGAAATTATTACGTGGAATGATTAATCAGGATAGATATGTAAATGGAAAACTAATAGGTAATGAGTTAAATACCAGTTTGAATTTTTTAAGAGGTTTTAGATGGAAAAATATGTTTAAAACCTAGATGTTGCTGTTGTTTTTGTCTGGGTTCCCTCTTTTGATACATACAGTGGGCAGAGCATTGACAACAACAAAAAAAAACAACTGGTAGCTGTGATCCCCAGTCTTTCAGTCTAAGTTTGCAGTTTTGTGTGTATGTATTTTCTAAGGTTGTACTCCCATTACTTTTCTGCTTTAGTAAGCAGTCATCTATACACATTGTTCATTATAAATCAATCAGATTTTCACCTCACACAAGCGGGTGAAGCATTTTGATCTTTTCAAGATGAAACTAAAAAATATTTTTAGATATTTTCATAAAAAGTTTAAAATTAACACAATTACAAGTCTTTAAAATTGTAAAGCTTTTCAAAATGAAAATAATACAGTTTTTGTTGTAGTTTAAAGCTTGTTTAGTTTACATTAGTAAAGTATGAATCTTTGATTTTAGTGCTGGGAAGAAGGCATTCCACTGTGTAAAGAACTGGCCAAGCTGTATGAGAAGAAATTATTTGATTATTCAAGGCTTAGCTCAATTTTGGTAAGTTCATTTATGAGTATGGAAATGAAATAGAATATCCTTGACTATTTCAAAAAAACTAAAATATAAAAGTTCTGCATGTAAGATTTTGAATTGACCCATTGACTGCTGATTTGCTTTATATGGTATGGTATGGTACACTCAGAGCAACTGCAGTCAATAGATTAAAACCGATTATGGTTTCATTGGCAGTTAGATCCTTCAACATTGTTAGAATTAAACTTACTACAATATACTTGTTTGTTACTTTCATATTTAAAACCCAGCATAATTATAATGAATATTCTGTTTACTAACAATGTTAAAACTAAAAGCAATTAAATGTTTTTCTGTTGTTCTGTATTGAATTGGTCATAGCTGGCCATATAAATGACTATAATGTTACAAAGTAACCGAGTTTGCTATATGTTAGATTATAGCACTTGGTACATTTAGAAAATTTAAGTTTTGACTTTGATTCAATATGAAAAATATCAATTTTAGTTGTGTGTATATATATGTTTTATTTGTTGTTTCTGAAGTTGAACTAATCATGTGATGAAGGAACATAAACAGAAAGAAATATATATCTGATTTCACAGAATATTTATGCTATGTAATTCCAATACAGAAAATACAGGCAACGTTTTTTGACAACATCCTTAACCAGTTGAGGCCAGAACCAGAGTATTTTCGGGTTGGATTTTATGGAATGGGGTTTCCTCTCTTTCTGCGGGTCAGTACATATCCTGTTTATTAAATAACAGTAGCCGTGACATCTGCTGTTAAGGAGTTTTACTGAGTCTTGTAGCAGTCTTTTCTGTAAGACTACTTTAACTTGATTAGATCTTGTTGGAGAATGTTATTTTTATGGTCCAATGTTTTTGTGAATTGAAGTATTGTTTAGTAAAAAGACACTTTTTCTTTAAGATATCAAACAAAGTAAATAACATTTCCTGTAGTTAAAATCTACTTTTGATATTTTTGCTGAATTGTAATATTTTTATATGAAATTGTTAATGTATTTCAATTAAATGTAACCAGAAAAAAATCTGTTGGTGAAATATAATATCAGGTTTAATTAATACAGAAATGCTGATTTAGTTGTTTAAAAAAAAAGCAGCTCAAATGCATTTTTCATGAACATGAGGAAAAGAATTTAACAGTAAATCCACATTATATGTAATTTATTTTACATTCAGCATAATATTTGCTCATTAAACATTTGTACAGAAACAAATTCCTTATTTCGGTTCTGTTACACTAAATATGATATGGTACTTTGCTCAAGTCTTCCATTTTGTGGTTCAGAATAGAGTTTTTGTTTACCGTGGCTTGGAATATGAGCGTATTGGAGCTTTCACTCAGAGACTACAGACGGAGTTCCCGCAAGCACAGATTCTCATGAAGAGTACACCCCCTGATGAAAGTATAATGAGTTCAGATGGACAGTGTATCCTTATTTTTGTGTGCATGAAAGCAATTTTTCCATTTGGAATTTTCTTCTAAATCTAATGTTTTAAGATAGTCTGCTGTAAAATTATGTTGTCCTTGAGTGAATTTGGTGAAAGTCAGGAACTAAAATTGTTTAACAAGTATTTCAATTGGGAAATTAAGGTGGAATTTATGGTGATTACAGATATTGAAATTTGACTTTTACTATTAATCTTCATATTATTTTAAAAGAGAGAAATGTGAAAACAATGGTTCAGAATTATTATTTTAGTGTTTCCACTTTACCTAACTTTAGCAAAGCTACCCAGCATTGCTTGATTTTTTTTTTTAAATCTATATTTCCTGTTTTCCTATTTTGTGTATCAAAAAGTAAAAAATATTTTGTGGATTTATGGGGAAAAAATCTGTAAGTTTGAATTCTGAAAATAAACTACAAACCTTTATTAAAATCAGGCTTTTTTGTGAATTATTTTTTCTTTTGTTTTTCCTTCGCTAACAAGGATAAAATGGCCATTGTGAAGAATACTTAGATTTTTTAACTGGGTTATCAAGAAGTGCCTTATGCTTTTAACACAGTGGCAAACTCTTTTTACTTTAATTGCTCTGTTCACTATTTACTGTTATCATAATGTGACTAAACAATTTAGTGTATAACTTTTGAATAATAACTTAAAGAAATATCCAAATATAATGCTCAAGGTAATTTTCTGTGAAAAATGTAACTCCATGTTTTTATTGTTTTAATATTTAATAATTACAATAAATAAGTAATATCTAATTACTTGAACTGCTGATTTGTGCTTATCACATCATAAAACAGCAATAAACAAAGCCACTTGTTTGAAAGCTATTTACTTACCTCTGAACTTAACAGTTAGATTTCTCTTTCCTTAACAGTTATTTATCTACCCTTGATAATGTTTCTTAGTCCTATATATCATAAGAAATGATATAAATATGTAGGATTCTGTGTGAAAAAAAATGATATCTTATAGTCCCGTAAGAAATGTACTTAATAAGAATTTATATCTCATTTTTCTCTAGGACTTGTATACCAGTAATTGGTTTTATTGTATAATTCTTCCATGTATACATTTGTAGATTTTATTCACAGTTTTAAAACTTGAATGTACTTGTTCTTTGGGCTGAGCATAGTATAATACCTACCATGCATATTGTGGACTTGATGATTCATACGTGTTTATTTTTTACCTCAAAATTGTGCTTCACAGTTTTGACTGTGGGTTTGATAATCATAAGAGTGATAATCATCTTCCACTATTAGATGAGGGTATCCAAAGAGTTGGTGATGAGTGCTGTTGATGAGGTACCTTGCTATTGACCAGGTGCCCTTCTCCCTAGTGTTAAGTGTTCAAAATTGTTGTTATTGTATCTAGCATTTATCTTTAAAATATGACAGTGTAGATGCATGTTCTCGGAGATGTCTAAAACTGAACATTGCTTACTATAGCAATAAATATTAAATGTTGTGTTTCAAATACAATGATTAATATTTTCATGTAATTCAATATTTTTATATGTCCTTATTAACCACCATGGGAAGCATAGTTCACTGTCTTCACACCTTAGACTCACAGTCAGATTACTAAGATTTTGAGACTGGTTTGTGTTGTGCCATTGTTTCTTTGAGATAAGTGATTTACTCTGATTGTTTTAGACTGCCCATCTGTATCTTTTAGCTGGGTATTAACTTATGATTGACTGGTACTTTGTTCACAAGTAATACATTACCATTATTATCCGCTCATGCCACTCGGTAAAGTGCTCGGCAAAGATTTGATTATTAACTACCACATGCGTTTATAGGAAAGAAAACAATAGTAATTAAATATATAATTAATTGTTTGCTATGTTATATATATATATTCTTATCAATCATAACTTACATGTTAACAAAACAACTAAGTTTAAATACAGTATTTTTCATATATGATTCAGTTTTGTTTCTGGCAGAAACTAAGCAGTCAGTATCAACATGTGAAACTGTTCTCAGACTGTAACTTTGCTTTGATAAACAATATGCTTATTATTTCTTTGCACAATATATTTTAATTGAAAGTGAAATCAGTGTTTATACAGAAGTGTTTCTGGAGGATCTGTAGAAAAGGAGAATAATATTTTTGTACACGTTTTTGATTTCTTATTCACAACAAAAATAACATATGCATGAACAGTAGATTCATGCAAAAAAATTCAATCTCTTTATGGAATTGTAGAAGATTCATTTACAAATAATTCTTTGCAGATGTTAAGAAAATATATAGGTTCAACAAATTAACACAAAATTTTTATGTTAAAATGATCTCTGTGGTTTAATAGACGTTGAAAAAACAGAAAGTAAGGAAAAGTAGTGGTTGAAATAGACTTTTATATATTTAAGGAATGCTGCATTATTTTCATATTCCTAGTAGGTCATAATTGTTTTATTTTAAAAAGTATAGTGTTTAAATTGGCTTTTGGTTGAGAAACATGATTTGTCTGGCAATATACTTTTCTTGAGCTCATTATTAGATATTCAGATCTGCAATGTCAAACCAATTCCTGAACTACGTCCTGAGTTTGATGGTCAGCATGTTCCCGAGAAGGTTTTAAGCTACTACTTAGTCAATGATGTTCGAACGTTTCAGTTTGATAGACCTGTCCACAAAGGTCCAATATCGAAAGACAATGAATTTAAGGTATGTATGGGTTAGCATGCAGTAGTGTTTATAATAAGATTTATGGAGCATTTATTTTCTTAAATTATCATACAAGTTGTATTTTTGTGAAGTGTATTCTTCCCCTGTGAACTTGAAATTTCAGACACTATGTATATAAGAAAAAAAATACTTTGCTCTTCAAAATGTAATAATGTGTTAATTTTAAAAAGGGTTAATCTACATTACTGTTTTTACTGCTGTCTTTTAGAGTTTATGGATCGAACGCACAACCCTTACCATAGGTTCTCATCTGCCAGGGATTTTACGATGGTTTGAAGTGACTGATCGTCAAGTAGAGGAAATTTCACCGATTGCACATGCCTGTGAAACTGTCGATCATATGAATAAGGAGCTGCGACGACTAATAGCCCAGTATACTAATGACCCCAAACGATCCATTAGCCCACTCAGCATGCGACTTCAAGGAGTGATTGAAGCTGCAGTAAATGGTGGTATTGCCAAGTTTCAGGAAGCTTTCTTCACTACTAGCTTTGCTACTCAGAACCCTGAACAGACTGAGTACATCGACAGACTTAAGATCCTCATATTAGAAAAGGTGAGGCTTAGTTCGTTTCCCTTTTAATCTCTTGATATTTTATTTTTTAAGAAATAGGCCTAACATGTGCAAGATAACTGTTTCAATATACTTGTATACAATAATAAAAAACTGAACATCTGTTAGTAAAAGAAAAACTGAAAGGTGTGTTCACCCATGGAGAGTTCACATTTTAAGTTGGACATTATAGAACATCTATATTTCCACATACACACAAAGCTCATCATCATAGAACATCGTTTGTGCATTTTATTACAGACAGTTTACAAGCAAAGCTCAACATTAGAGAACATTCCTTGTGTGTTCATTTACAAACTGTTTACACAAAGTGTCATTATTATGGAACATCTCTTGTGTGTGCACTTAGATAGTTCACACATGTAGCTCAACTTTATAGAATATCTCCTGTTTATCATTATTATTATTTACAATGTTTGTTAATGACAAGTAAAATTACATAAAGATTTCTATTTACGTGACAATATTTGGTTAAACTAAACAAAAATGTATGTAAGTCGATGAACAGTTCCTTTAAATTAAAATAAGATTAAACAAGATTGGTCACAA
The DNA here is from genome assembly GCA_011833715.1 of Carcinoscorpius rotundicauda. NCBI lineage: Eukaryota > Metazoa > Arthropoda > Merostomata > Xiphosura > Limulidae > Carcinoscorpius > Carcinoscorpius rotundicauda. The sequence goes on along the minus strand of CM022394.1, from coordinate 93,032,810 downwards.
AAATGAGATTAAATAAGATTAGTAACAAAACATCAGGAGATTAAAATAGAATAATTTCTGAATTTTTACATTTTTATAGAATGTAAATTAATGTACATAGTTCTTTTATCACTGTATTCAACACAACAAAGATGATGTTTTGTTTCTGACAATGTTGGACTTTTAATATGCACTGAGTTTAATTACTTAAGTTGTATAACTCTGAACGTTATAGTTTGACACATTGAACATGAAAACTATATTTATATTTTGTACATAGAGTCAACTGAAGCTGAGAACATGCTTATACCCTTTTGTTCTCATCACATTTTATCTATAATTTAAAATTCAACATATTCACACATTTATATTTTAAAGAAGTTTTGAGTTTATTTTTTAAAATTTAATTTAGTTATTTCCATTCTAAAAATTCATTTACTTGTTTTCAGGTTTACATTATTAATTTTAATTGTATGATCTTTCTACTCCATATATACATTAGGTTCTTGTGTGTGTTCAGATTTTTGCTTATAGATATGTACTTTTTCAGGTTCAGATACTGGAAGGTGGTTTGTCTCTCCATGGAAGACTGGCTCCTCCAGAAGTCCTCCCCCTACACCACCGACTTGTTGACAGGTTTGCTGCCATGAAGCAATCAATCAGAGAATCAGGCTCCCCAAACATGGTGGCACGCTTAAATATTGCAAGAAAAGGAGAATTACCCCACATATCTGGTGTAGGGGAAACAGGAGATGCAAAAAAAACATCAATTGTCCAGTATGTATTAGTAACAATACTCAATTTTGTTTCTAATAATAAGCCTCATGTTTTGAGTTTTGTGATATTAGATTTTTTTTTTGTAATTTGAGTTTGGTGCATCATGAACATAGGTTGGTGTGTTTATCAGTACTTCTGTTCATTCTGGAATAACTGTTTACATCAGTACTTTTTATTGAGTGGTAACTATCTATGTTATTACTTCTGTTCATTGAGTGATAACTGTATACATCTGTAGTTCTGTTCATTTTATGGTAATTGTCTGCATCAGTACTCTTGTTCATTGAACAGTAGCTGTCTGCATCAGTACTCTTGTTCATTGAACAGCAGCTGTCTGCATCAGTACTCTTGTTCATTGAATGGGAGCTGTCTGCATCTAATAATTAGTTGTTATTATTTGTTTTTAGCACTCCCCTGCCTCCAGTTCCATCAGAAGTTCCCTTAAAGAAGCTTCCACCAGACTCTACTAGTAATAGGTCTTCTTCCTCAGGGTCAAGTGGATATGGTCAGATTTTACCAGAAGGGTCAGATGATGATGATTTCTATACTAAGCCTCAAGTATGTCCCACTTCCAGATGTTAAATATATGTTAGAGAATGTGGACTATCACCTTTTTTAACAGCGTTAACATCTCTTTCATTCTGATTCTTTATAAGATGTTTTTCTTTCATATTTAACTGTACAAAATAAGGTTTTATAATATGTGAATGCATTGAATTTTATTCACCTACACTAGGTTTGAAGCATCTGAATGTTTGTTTACATACAATATTAATTTATCTGTGAGACTTTTGGTTTACTTTCCACCTTTTTAGCATGATTTGTACTCACTAAAAACACTATTTGTGTGCCTTCGTATTTTCCTTACACCTAGTTTTTACCTCAAAGCTTGTTTTTAAAGCACATAAACGTAACATTTCTATATGCTTGTCAATAAGTTGTTTGATTGTATGAAATTAAGGAAGTAAAATGTGAACTAAAACCTACCTACCACTACTGGTCTCTCAATGCCAGAAAGAGGTGCCAGTAGTTTAACAATCTAATATGATAGACAAAATTGTCATGAACTTTTATGTTGTCCTTTTGTCAGGACTATGCAGAGCCTAGGAGTATAGTTGACAGGCCTCTTTCCCAACCCCCTACACGAGCCCTAGGACTTTTACCCCCTGGTGGTCCCCCGCCTCTTCCTACTCGACCCCGCTCAGTCATCCTGGGTCCCTCAACTGATACTAGGGTAACTTGTTTTCAGCAATTGAATGTTATGTTATTTATAGTGATGAATCCAGCATTTACTGCATGATTGCTGTTATTGTCTGAAATGTATGTAATCACTTTCCTTCTTTGTGTTCTGAATATTAAATATTATCAAACTTTTCTAGAATAAGGAATCTTATACAAATTACTCTGTCAAATGTGTTATTAGTTCTTGTTTCTCTTCATAGTTTATCTTCATCTGTTAGTATTTGCTATTAATGTTTTTAAATTACTTAATTAAGATAAAAATTTGCCTTCTAGTTTAAGTAGGTGTCCCCTTGTTCAGTATTAATGAATGGTTAGGCCTTTTTATAAGAATGACTGTTTACACTTAGTAGGCCACACTTTTGTTAGACATTATTTCAGTCATGAAAGCTCTGAAAAAATAATTTAAATTACCAAGATGTTCATGATGTTTTTCAACAATAGAAAATAGCATTGTAGATAAATTCCTAAATCCAGTGTTAGCTATGTAGTGTAACAACGTTTAATTGCAGGGTACACTGGAATTTCTGCTCAGTTTGTATTAGTTTATTACACAGTTCAATACAAGCTTATTAATAACCTGAATATAACTATTACTGTGCTAAATAAGGCTTAACTGATTTACTTTATGTTCAACAAAAATGAAGTCCAAATTTTTTTGCATGTAACTTACGAGATTAAAATGTCTTTTCACTCATATGAACTTTAATTGTTAACATTATTTCATAAGATGTTGAATGTAGTATTAATAATACAGCAGAATTATATATTTGTTTACTTTATACCAGTGATACACAAACTTTTTGAGTCAGGGACCACAAACAGCCTTCTCGTAACCGTTGGGGGCCACAAAAAAGTGAAGATTAAAATTGTCCCACACAAAATGGACATTATATTTAAGAACACACAAATAACGATTACATCAAAGAGTTTGCACGTCATCCTAAGAAATGCTATAATGCATCAACTGTCACAAAGTCAGTGCAATGGATGGTGCTGCATGTCATCTACAAACTTAGAAATGTCTGGCGTGATGTTTGACGTTGAAAGGCACAAGACTGCTTTCAGATGATTATCAGTCAGCTGATTGGAAGTGTTGTTTTTGTTCAGTTTCATATGTGAGAAAGCCTATTCGCAATAGTATGTGCTGCCGAACTTACTGATGTGGACAAGTGCATTCTTTTTCAGATTAGCAAATGTATCAAGCAACATTTTGTAGAAGTCAAGCAAACTGTTTTCCCGGTAAATAGCACGTAGTTCATCAGATGCCTGGAGATCAGTTAGTTCGAGCTGATTTTATGCTGACAAGTCATCCACTGACACAATGAATGGATCAGCAAAAAGTTTCATCAACAATCTGTATTGGTCAAAGTCATGAAACCGTGAATTGAATGACTGAATCAAGGTATCTAGCTTCCCAACATAAACTTCTGTATCAATGTCCTGATTCTTCTGTAGTCATGACTGAAAAGTGGGAAAGTGCACAAAGTTGGCTGATGCTCCTTGCTGCTGGAACAACTGCAACTTTGTCTTGAAAGCTGAGATGTGATTTGCAAGCTGACAGACAAGCTGATTTTTGCCTTGCAACTTCAAAATATGATCATTCAAGTGTTGTGTCATTTCAACCAGAAAGGTCAAATCAGCTTGCCATACTTAATCAGTCACAGAAATCACTTCTGTGTCTTTGTTCTTGCTTCTGAGGAATTTTATCACCTCATCAATCAACTCCCAGAATCTTCTGAGTATCTTCCCTCGATTCAGCCAACGTACTTCACAGTGATACACAAGGTCACCATAGTTTGAATCAATTTCTTCAAGAAGACTTTGAAACTGACGGTGATTTTAACCCTTATGATTTGATGAAATTAATTTTGTCATTAATGCCATCAGTGCCTGAGAACCAAGTTCTTTATTGCACATGTTCTGTTGGTGAATAATACAGTGCATCTTCACCAACTGTCTGTTCTGCTTTCCTCGATGCTTCATCAACAGTGCTACTAGCTCGCTACTTTCTACGGTCATGGTGCTCCATCAGTTTCACACTTACCAGTTTCATGAAATCCAATGAAACACTACTACACAGTTGTACTGTCTCCTCAAATAGAGCAAACCCAGTTGTCTGACTTTTCATGAAACCCATGCCGATTAGTTCTTCTGTGATATCAAACTATGACGACACACCACAAACAAAAACTAGCAGCTGTGCTGTTGAACTGATGTCAGTTGACTCATCTGCTGCCAAAGAGAAAGACAAAGTTGGCTGCTTTATTTGTATGCTGCCTTGTCACGTCTGCTGAGAGGTGTAAAATTCTTAGTTGAACTGTCATACGATTCAAAGCTACCATCTGTAGCTTGCGAACTGCCTCCAGACACAACTTTTCTGATGCAGTAATCATACATTGCTTGATAAAATCACCATCAGTGAATGGTTGGCCAGATTTCACTATCATCAACAAAATTTCATAACCGACTTCACATGCTGCACCTAAATCTGCTGACTGCTTTGAGAAAATGTTCTGCTGGTGATTCAGTGACCACTGCAGGGATTTAATTCTAGCTATTCATTTATCACCAACAACATTGTGGAAATTTTTATGCTTTGACTCAATGCTTTATATTGGATATCATCGCCACTGCTGCTATTGAATGACACAGCAGACAAATCACATTTGTCATATTGAACAGAACAATATTGCGCAGTCCAATCATCATGGAACTGCTGATTCTTGTCATTAACTTTTCTTTTAGCTGCTATTTTTTGCAAAATACTGTCAAAATAGGGCTCATAAGTAAATCTTGAAGAAGAACTGAGATTTTGTAATTATGGAAATATTACGTCGTTGCGCTAATGATTAAATGCCTATGCATTAACAAGATTTGATTAAATTTTCTTTATTGCTCAACACAAATATGGAACCATCCAGTATCTAATCTAATGCATATTCTTCTATAGTGCTTAACCTTCGCGCAGGCACAAACTCTAAGCATGAGAACTTTCTATGTTTGACTTTCCCGTTGGACATCACAGGCCACTCGGCGACTCGTTGTGGGCTGGACTTTGAGCACCACTGCTTTATACTCTTAAGTGAAAGTTTCAACTATACCAAAGATCTCTTGTATCTGAAATTTGAATCACAATGGTTGAGAAGAGAAATTAATTTTGCAAAATTCTTCTCTTTTTGTCATCAATTATTGATAACATAGATACTTCCATTACTGTTCAATTCTAATATAAAGAAAATTCTGAAATCAAGACTGATTGATTTATTTCAGTTTTTCAACTTTGTCCAATGAGGTACTTTCACCTACTTAGAAATAATTCTATTTATTTTGCTTTTAATAACTGAAGATTGCATAAAATCTGTATTATGTTTGGTCTTGTAGCTCTACAATTGAATGCCCTCAGAACAATTATCAATTTATCTGCATGTTATCAAATTATGGAAAGTTTTCTCACTTCGGAATAACATTTTGGGTTTAAATTACATTGAGTTATCCTATTTGTTTTTTCTTCTGGGTAAATTAAAACTTCAGTTAACTCGGGGCTTATTAACTTTTGGGCCACTTTGTATTTCATTTTTATTTGATAATGTGTTTAGAATGTGCTTTTGATTAAAAGAATTCAATAAGTAATATCACTCATTAAGTGAACCTTTTTGGCTTAATCTAGGTTCAATAGTTTTTTCGTTTGTTTTATAAATCTTTCTCTGGCTTTTTATACTGTAATGGGTCTGCTAGAAATACTGTGCTTCCAAATATCAGTGAATATTATTTGTATTACATTCTTCATAAAATTAAACTGTTATATTTCTATACTATCTCACTTTTTTCTTTTCAAATTTAATATTTTCTTTGGTTAATTTCTAATTTCAAACATTTTGTTGTTGTTGAAATTATGCTGTGGGTTTCAGGGATCTGAGCGACCTTCTCGAATAGTTTCCAACTCTCGAGATTTTTCACAGCCTCCTACAGATTCAGCTGAAGATTTCTTTGGCTATGCATCACCTTCACCCCAGCAACATGGAGCTTGTAAAGAGGAAAGTCCAAACAGGTGGTCCCATTCTTCTGGAAACACTTCACCGTCTTCAATGACCCGGAAGAGTTGGTCAGAGTCAAGTTGTCCAGATGATGCCCCGCCCTTACCTCCACGTTCAGATAAAGGTCAGTATGTGAAACAATATAAAAATGACTTCAACAATATTTAAATAACTGTTCATTTATTATTGTTAATTTAATAAAATGAATAAATAAAAACAATTTTGTACCACCTAAAGTTTGCTTCAGTTTCTACAATGAAACTTCCTGTATTTTTTAATTTAAAGCTTTAATATGTTTTAAAATTTTCTCTGTGTATTGAACTTTGTAACATTTAATGTGGTTCTATATTTATTAATAAAATAACCTCTTATTTTTTATTTAAGAATGCCAAAATAGAAATATTTGGAAACAAAATGGTTCTTTTGAAGTATGGAAATAAGAGAAAATATTTTTTTGAACTCTACATGTAGTTGTAATTCACATAATGTTATTTATATATTATTTTGTATTTTGTGTAAGCAAATATATGTTAAAAAATCAGAAAATTTATGTTTGAGGATAAATTTACATAAATCTTGTGTCAAAAATGCAAATACTAGCCCATTAATAAGTGTATTCTTGAAAAATATTCTACTTTGGTAGAACCTTTTTTGCAGGCACTTCTTGTGAAAAGAACAGATTATTTTGTTAATACTTAAATAACTATTTATTTATTACTTTTAACTAACAAAATTATTTTATATTATTCAATCTGTAATAAAACTCTAACAAGACCAACTTAACATCATTAAACTTTGTATGTTGAACAATGTAAGATGTAATGTTGTTAAATTGGTCTTGTAAGAGAGTTTTATTACAGATTGAGTAATATAAAATAATTTTATAAGTTGAGTAATAAATAAATAGTTATTTAAGTATTGTTAAAGTAATTTTTTTATTTTTTGTTTTTTATTCATTGTTTTCTTCAGCAAAATATATGTTTTATTGTTTGTGTGCTTATACATGCTGGTCACACCTGTGTCTTGCATAAACATTATGACTGGTGAAGCTATAATTAGAGGTTTTACTCCTGATGCAGATGCAATTCTAATGGTTCACTGTGCAACTTTCTGGAAACCAATAAGAAATGCGAGTTTCATGTGTAATAACACAACCTGTTTTTCTGCATTAGACACTGGTTTTTTTATTAACAGACACATATATTACATAGTTAATTAGGTTCTTGATTTTAAGCAAAACTTATCTCCACATTCATAATTTTCCTTTATTTTGTGTTTATTAACTTATAGTTATGAATTCTGTAGTTTTCAAAATAACATTTTATGTAGTTGATAATTAGTTGTCTTCTGTTAAAAATTCATGGTTAGTTAACTGTGTAAATTTTGTTTGGTTGTTTGATGAGAGATGATGACTGATACTTAGGATCTGTTGCTAAGTTACTGTTACTAGATTTCATAAGTAGTTTAATTTTCTGTTGCTAAGATACATGATTTAATTTATTAACATCCAAAAAATTTTTGTTTTTCTTCTATTTTACAGTGTATGCATTACTTGTTTACATGTACTATTTGATTAAGAATTATTCTAAAGTGGAAAGTGCATTCTTTTTATGCCTTAACCAACTAAACTGTTCACTTCTTTAGTTTCTTATCATTCCAGGAAATGAAAAACGATTGACCACAACTTTAAATGGTTCACTAAGTACTGACGAATCAAAGCCTGCACTTCCTCATCGTGTGGTCAGGAAAGTAAGTCAAAATTTTTAATTTCAAAACCAAAGAAATTCAACTGAAAACGATGTCTTTGTAACACTAGAAGTTCTTTTAACTCCCAGCTTATGATTTTAACATGCATATAATATTGACAAAAGAAGCACAGGATATATTTTATTATATTGTCAGTTGTCATTTCATATTTCATTAACTTATTCCTTAAATTGGACATAAACTTGGTAGCATAATAGTTGTGTTCATCAGCATCTTGGTATTGTCTAAGCATTAAGTTCAGTAACGTAATTACTAACTGTTCAAAAACTATATACTTTTTTTCAGCAAGGGTCAGCTCCACCAGTGATGCTTCAGACACAAGAAACTCCATCTTTATTGGTATATTCAGATTCTGTAGTTACTTCATCGTACGAGGCATCACCAGTACCTTCCTCTCCTGTACAGACCCCAGAGACTTCTGTCTCTTTTGCTCGAGAGCTGCCTCGCCCTCCTCCTCCCATCCCAGCCAAAAGATCTGTTAATGGTGGAAGAAATTTCAACCCTCCCACACCTCCAAACACGCCTCTTGATTCTCCATCGGTAACTCCAGACTCCCCATCTCGAAACGTGTACTCTGTGACTTCCTGTCGAACTTCTGTGTCAGGTCAGAGTGCATCGTCAGCGAGCCATGACTCCTAACTGTTAATAAAGCGATGGTTGAGGGTTGTGTTCCACATATCATGCTGTGTTATTTAATGTAGGACCATTAAGTATTCCTCACTTGTTGGTCGTAGCCAAAAACTATGGAAAAATTGACTAGATATCGGTGTTTGTTTTTTATTAGATCACACTCATTCTTGTCCTTCTAAGTTGCATCAAAACATGTATGTGAATAATATTTCAGATTAAGTCAGTTTTTCTTCCCCACTGGATGGGATGCTATTCATTTCATCGATATTTTTTGTGTTTTTTTCGATCTTTTCAAATCTTCATGTGAACAACACTGTTATTCTTCTCCATACCTCTTTTATCACTTTTGTAGGTCACAAAGCATTGTTTAATAGTAGTAAGAACCATATTTGATGTCTCGTTTGATATAACCGTAAATTATTGTGTTGTTAAATACATAACTAGGCTGTTATTATTTATTAAAGAAAACCTTCAGACTTTGATGTGAGATAATAGACTAGCAAATACCAATTTGTTATTGTTTCTTATCTTGAAATTTTGTGAGAATCAACATATCTTGACAAAGCCCAGTAGTAAAACCCTAGGACCTTTAAGATAACTTGTTTTTCAAAAATGCTAAAGACAAAACTTGTTTTTGGAACATTAGATACCTTACAGTTTAAATGAATTGACAAACCTTGATATCAGTAAGTTATTAATTACCTTAAACAGACTGAAAGTGTGTAGTTTTTAACCTTGGGCCTTGTCATCAAACTCATTAGGTACTTTCATAGTGATTACCTTCTGTGAACTTTTTTTTTTTTAAGTACATGAACATGGGTCAAACAATTTATTACTGAAGTATTAAATGAGCCTTTATTTAACTCATGAAATTTGATTAAATTAGTTATACCATTATGTGTCACTGGTTTTGAAATTTCCTCACACTTTAATAAAGTTATATGACACTAACCCAGTTCTTGAAACTGGAATTCTGGTGTAAAGTTTATCCTACCATCACCAATATAAACCCACCAGAGTAAATTTGCATTTTCTTTCCATTTCTGACAAAATTACAGGAATACTATGAAATAGTATTGAGTGTAATTTACACAAAAAGCACTCTTAAATTTGTTAAGCCTATTGATTTTCCACCATGTTCTATGAAATGTGAGTTGTCTTCATATCACTTTCAATGTGCCAATTTCTGGATTGTAACAAATGAGTCTGTCACACAGTTGAATAGAATTAAGGAGTTTTGGAATTGGAATCAGGAAGTGTAAAGTATTTACCAAAAGACAACAAGAATTTCTCATGATTAAAATGTGTTACTCTTGTTGGTAATTAAAACACTTGTTGTGAGAAGAATTCATTGGTAGACCAGCATTTTTAATTTATTTTTACAAGTGAAAATATAAATGTGAATAATTTAAGTTTATAATTTGACATAGTGGACTTTTGAAATCTTTGATGCTATTGGTGTAAACAATAACATATTATTACAATAGCATTAATACCTCCTTTACTGTATTTATTCCAGCTGGTCAATAGTTATTTTTTTTTGTTTTGGATTTCCACAGCTTGCTAGCTGTCACACGTAAATTTTGATGCTTTGTTCTTAACCGTGTCCCATTCAAAAGAATGTTCTCCAGTATCTTTGCAATGTTACACAAAGTGTAAGTTAACCCTTACAATAAGCTTTGACAAAAGTATTTAGAAACCTTGATTTAGGTTCATTCATGAACCTTGACACAATGCTACACAGACAAGTGGAAGCACAGCTTGCCAGCCCTGAATCCTGATGTAATGTGACAAGTTTCTGTTTTAAAGCTTTACAACATGTATTACAAAGCTACCTGCTTAATCAAACATTCACAAACATGAACTGAATTCGTATATGTTGTGATTACCTTTCTATTACACAAAAAAGCTAAAATTTGAAACTTATATACTCAGACATATTTCTTCATAGGTGTATAAAAGACAAAATCGATAGTATGTTAATAATACACCAAAGTGGATCGAGTGTAGAAATATACGTGTGTTTTTTTTTGCATGTAGTCTTCTGTATTTAACTTGAATATCTTTGTTAAGTTTACTTTTTAATTTTTTTGTTGTCTAAATGTTTTAAACCAATTTCAATTTGTATTAGAATAGTGAAGAAATTTCCAAATTAATGAGTAATATACTAGAACATTTTTAAATGTAAAGTACAAACTGTTTTTTTATGAGAAAATTTTTGTAAGAAAATTTAACTTTGAGTTTTAAATTGTGAAGGAAGCAACTAGTCAGTCCAGTTGTGAATGAATTCATGACTTAAATATTATGTGTCAATGAATACAAATTATTTGCTATCTTTGTATCTGAAAGTGTAAATATTTAATGAGTGAATTTTATGAAAGTAGAAATGCTAGATTGGAAAATTTTTTAGACTGTGGGTTACTTCAACTCATTTTATAGGAGTATAGAGGATATGTTGCTAGAATATCCAACAGTTTTTGATATCTTGAATATTTTTTTTAATTTTATCCTTACTGGTTTTACACCATTACAAGACTTTGATTTATTATATCATAATTAACTTAATTCTAAACATCATCTTGTTGCATTAAATAACTAAATATTCAGTCTTCAGAAAGGAAGGATTACGACTTTTCAGTTTCTGTTAGTTTAAATCTCAGTAATAAAAATCTCCACCTTCCCTTGACCCAAAGTTTTGTGCTCTAAGTTGAGTAAAAATGCTCATTGGTTTGGTAAAGTGTTTTAAGGCTAAAAATTTGTAGGTCTAGATTAAAAGGAATTTCAATTGTCATTGCTATTTCTCTCACCCCCCCATTTTTGTTCATCTTTGGATCATAATGAGTTTAGTAACATTATGTAGGTCTTTATTATATAATTTTTTTTAATATTTGTTTCAAATAATATAAATATATTATTCAGCTTGTAGCTTATGAATGTAGGAGACACAGATGTTTACTTTGATAATCACTTTGAATCTTATTTCATGTGACTATTTCTGAATGTTATAATGTGAAGCTTTACATTTTAAGGCTAAAACTTTAGTTAACTAGCACTATCAATTTGTTTCCTTGCTGTTCTATAACTTCATATAGCCTTGTACTCTAATCTGTGTGATTCTACTTATTTATGTTGTTCTTGTATTCAGGCATTTAGTGTATTAAAAACACGAGGTAAGTGACTAATCTCTCTTAAATGATAGGGAAAGTTTTTCCTATTTGCTGTTAAAGGAGGGAAACTATAAATTTGAATAAAAACAATTTTCGTTGTTTATGTTTAGACAACAAGGCAGAAAATTATCTAGTATCTTAATTACGTTTAAAGTAGTAGTAATGTAAAAATGTTAAGATAACTTTAATTATTACTAACCTAAAGGTACTGAAGTCATATTTATTGGTGTGAGGAAAAAAAGACTGGTCATTGTTATGGTTTATTTATTGTTGTTTTTTAATATATATGTGCATTTTTTTTCAGAATTGTTGTTACTATGTTATGTTCACTGTTATGTTTTCTTTGTTATTTTGTAATAATTTCAGTTTTTTTAAAAGTTGCTCTTATTCTGTTTTAGTTATGTATAAGTGAAGACACCTCCAACTTGATTTATATACTGAGAATTTAGTTGAGTATTTATGTATATTTCAGAACTTTCCTTCACAGCCTAATGTTCATATGTGGTATCTTATAAACTGTTTACAAAAATGTAATTATTCAAAGTGAAGAAATGAGGAATAAGTTATGAACATTTGGCACTTGTATTAGATATCTGGAAGACAGTTTGAATGCTGGTATAACCGAATCTCATTTCTAGACAAATTCTCTATAGCCAAAACTTTATTTAGTATATAAGTGATAGGTCTAGGTTTTGTTTTTCAAAATGAGGAATAATGTGCCATATTAAAAATAATTTGTGATTTTTTATTTTTTTTAAGGTAAGGAAAGGACAGTTGTAAACCTTATGATGGATAAATGTAGGGACAATCCACAACTAAACAGGGTTCATTCTATGTGGAGCAGTAAAAATTCAACTGTGTATTAAGTTAAGTATTCAGATTAATAGCACATGTATCTACTTGTTGATGTATTTCACTCTACTGGCAAGAAAGTGGTCTGAAATTTTTCAAAAATTACTTAACGCATCTATATAATTTAATCAGTGTATGATAAAAATTAATTTTTAAAGATGTTTCTGTTATAAAACCTATATGAGTATAGGTGATAAACGTTTATCACAATTCATTGAATAAAACTTTGTGAATGGAATTAGTAAAACATGATTTTGTGAGAGATTAATTCGACAAATATTTTGTACTAAGCCAGTTAATTATATTGCTGGTAGAATGAGTAAGAAAACTAATATTATGGTAGATACTTATAAATAATTTTAGGTTATTTTATAGTTTTTTTTTGGAAATTGTTTCTGTTTTTTTTACTATATTCATCAACAGTCACTTCCAACTGATTGGTACGTTGTAATTACAAACCTGCATGTATTTATTATCACCTAATTTACCAATAAAAAATCCTTAAAACATTGACAGTTTTTCTACGTGTCTTTATTTAAATGCTACCAACTCTGTGACTAGGTGAGAACTTCCACTTGTTCAGAGATTATATAAAAATATACAGGTTTGTGGGAAGTGAGAATAGTTGTGAACATATAATAAATATATAAAGACTTAAAAAAAGGTGGATAAATTTGGAAGTATAATATGTAACGAGATTAAAATATTAGTAAATATGCACACAAATCATTTACTGAATTTCTAAACATATTTAACAAATGAGTGTTGTTTACAAAATAAAGAAGGCTCTTCAGCTAACTACTGTTGTAACTTCAGTTTTTATGTAAAATTCATCGATTTTTCGCACAGACACACAGCAAAATTGCATCGCTAAAAACTGAGTTTCGATGCTTTTGTTTAGCACGGCACAGATATTCCATTGTGTGGCTTTATGCTTAACTAAAAAGAAAAAACAAAAATATTTCGCCCGACTATAAGTATCATACTGTCAATAGCATAAGTAAGCCTCTGCAGCCCCCATAATTAGAGCAAAGTTAGAAAGGGGCTAGAAAGACCTGATAAGGTTAAGAATTGTCGACCAGAGGAGTAAATGTAGGGAGCTCAGTTACTTCTTACGTGGTTGGGGACATCATTTTTAATTGTGCCACTGTACACTTTCAACAATATGTTCACATGATTTGGCAAGTTAGTAAGAATCTAAAAATGCCTTAACATTGACATTGTTTAAAACATAAAATCATAAAGTACATGTGTAAACCACATTAATCTGTAATATACATTGCTTTTGAGGCCTTTCTGTAATACCAGGGCTCATCAGGAAAAATGTACTGGTTTAACATTCATAGTGGATGACATATTTTTTTTATAAATTCTTGTTTTATTTTACTTTTAATTATTAGAATTTAAAGGAACACGATTTCCATATGCTAAAATTAACTAAAAAAAGTAAAATATTATGCATCTGCAATTCAGAACGTAAGACAAACTTTGAATTACTCTCGATAAGAACTTTTCTTCCACTGATCTACTATTATTTTTTTAATATCGATGTTTGTTTAGATTAAATATATATTTAGAAATGCATGTAACTTGTACTGTTAAATGCGTATTGCAAAATTCTTGCCTGTTTACTGAAGTTTTAGAAGATTATCGAGTGTAAGAACCAACAATGTATGTAAATATCACTGCTGTTTTAACTGAGTTTTCTGTTATTTCATTTAACGCTTATAAAACTAACTAAGGTGGGCCTGGATTGGCCAAGTGGTTAGGACGCGCGACTCGTAGCCTGTAAGTCTCAGGTTCGAATACCCGTTACGCTAAACATGCTCACGTTTCAGCTGTGTTAGGCTTTATAATGTTTTGGACAATTCCATTATTCGGTGGCAAAAGGGTAGCCCAAAAGTTGGCGGTGGGTGATGATGACTAGTTGTCCTCCCAATAGTGTTGCATTGCTAAATTATGGAGAGCTAGCGTAGATAGCCCTTGTGTAGCTTTGTTCGAAATTCATAAATAACTTGCTGACCAATGCAATGCACCAAAAACTACAGGGTGGTCGCTAGAAAAGCGGAAAATTTGAGGGTCAGATGAGATCATGAATAAAATGCGTGCTTACTCATTTCTATTTTGATTTCTTCACATCATGAATAAAATGCATGATTTTAATATCATTTTGAGCATCTATGAGTGTAATATAACATATGCCTTTAAAAAACTTTGTAAAAGTTATTCTTTGTAAAAATAAATAACTGTTTGACAAATTTTCCGCTTTTCTAGCGACCACCCACCCTGTAGTATGTATAATTGGTTTGCTACAGTTGGTATACTATAAACCTCAGAAGCTATAATGGTAATATACGCTTATTAATCGAGAAACTACAGGTATTTGACCAGGAACGTTTATATATTTCAGACATTACAAACTGTTTAACTCGCGTGTGATAAACAAAGAGCAAGAGAGCTCTCCAAACATGGAAACTATACGGATATCAACGCAAAATTAATCCACGCATTGTGATCCCTCAACAGAATATCAAGGAAGTTCCGTGTCAGATAAAAGACTCAATATTGCTTGTAAGTTTGTAAAACCTATGTATATAAATTATTATTCGTAATAGCCGTTATTATAAATTGTATTATTGTTTTTTATATTAAAATATATATGTTTTAAGAAAGAAAGTTGTGTGTCAATCTTATTGACAAATATCATAAATTTGATACATTTCAACATCTAATTAATTTATAAATTTAAATTATATATTTTAACGCAGCTCCAAGCTATTTTAAATCGTAATGCGTGACAAAAATAATTCATATTATTTTCAATTTGCATTTTAAAGGTTTGTTTTGGAATTTCGCACAAAGCTACTCGAGGGCTATCTGTGCTAGCCGTCCCTAATTTTGCAGTGTAAGACTAGAGGGAAGGCAGCTAGTCATCACCACCCACCGCCAACTCTTGGGCTACTCTTTTACCAACGAATAGTGGGATTGACCGTCACATTATACACCCCCACGGCTGGGAGGGTGAGCATGTTTAGCGCGACGCGGGCGCGAACCAGTGACCCTCGGATTACGAGTGCACGCCTTAACGCGCTCGGCCATGCCAGGCCTGCATTTTAAAGGAACAACAAGAAAAGAAAATGATGACATCAATGGGATTGTGTAATTTATCGAGCTTGTTTTGTATTCTATACATGTGTTCCACAATAAACGAAAATATTTTTTTGTATTATATGAGTAAATGTCCTTTGTATCCAATATCAAATATAACAACATTTTAGGACAACATGAGACCTGTTAGTCCATCTCTACTGTTTCATCCTCTAAACTAAATTAAAAAGTAAAAAATATCTTAAACCCAGCCCTTATCATTCATATATTTATCAACCTTTCTCACCCTCATCATTTTACTGGCTTCACAACATCAGAAGGTAACCAATTCCAAAAGCAAATCACCCTGTCAGAAAAGTGAAATGGTTTCAGCTGAAGATGATTCCTGCCCTATCAAAGGTTTGTTCTTATGTCCCCTAGTCCTACAGTATCAATTCTCTTTACAGTCTTAAACATCTCAATCTGATCCTCTTCTAACTCTATATATGTTTATTCAAACTTTATTAATTAATGTATTTGACCTTATTGTATCTTTCTCGTTAATCCTATTATTCCCAATTATCATCCTTACTTACTTTATACTTTTAAACTATATTTAATAATCATTAAATTTTTGAACAAGTCCTTTATCACAAACTCTAAGTTTTAAAACAAAGGAACTCTTTTTGATAAAGCAATACTTTCAACGATCTTTTCGTACGTTTGTTTTAATCAAACGATTTTATGTACACTTTCTGAAACCAGTTTTCTTTTGTGTTCAAGAATACTACGTGTGGACAGAGTTGGATTTAAAGAATATATTGTATGAAACGTCATTTTTTATATCCTTTCAAATCGGTTAGCTACCCCTGATCATGGTAAATATGATAACATTAATATGGCTTTTTTTTTCATAACTTCTCGTTTATCTTCCTCTTGCTCGTTTTCATTACTTTTGGTCATCATACAATATTTTCCCTAAAGCAGTTAATTAGCATAGAAGTATTTGACTAATTTAGAGTAATTGATGTAACCATAATTCAAATTACACTCCCTTATATTTTTATACCATTCATTGTTATTAGAATCTACATGTTGCATCACAACAGAGACATCAGCTTCATGGGTAGTGTGGGTGTTTGAAGTGCCCACAATTTATTAATGCATTGGTACAAATCAGTTTACAAATGCCGTTAAACAGAAGGTCGAAATAAAGCGTGAAGTATGTGTGCATATAGAAAAACTGAATAGAAGAAAACAAAAACTACATTAAATCATAAAGTTCTCTGATAGCTCTTACTTATATCAAATACAATACTAGTGGCATGGCATTTTTGTTTACATTGTATTTGTTTGTTCAGCACAAAGCTACGCATTTAGCTATTTGGGACTGTATGAACCCTTAGGCTTACTGCTGAGCAACTATGTCCGTGGTGGGGATTGTGTATGTGTATATGAATTGTATTATAGATCTAACAGATTCAAATCTATGGACTCAAAGGAAATTTTGTGCATAAATAATTCAGAGAAAAGGTGTTTAAAACAATAGCGCCCTGAACCTCATCAATAATTTTCAAGTTAAGTATATTTATTGATCCTATGTTTCTGTAACACTGGGTTGTACTAAATATTTTATTTTCCATTCTTCCCCAAAGTTAATTTCGCCACATTTATTTCATTTCTCTCTATAATTCTCAAAATTGAAATGTAATGCTGCTCGAGACAGTTCCTAACGTTATTTGTTTTAGGAGCTAGGTGGATCAAGTGCAAATTAAGTTTTCTTTTCCGATTCTCTTACAAGTTACAAGAATAAAAAAATATTTTTAAATTATCATACTGGGTTATCCTTAATGGCAAACTTAGCAGTATATAGTTGTAGGTGGGTTCGGCATTATCGTTGCAGCCTTTTTACCAATGATCAATCAAACATTTGGTTGCACCAAACTTGCTAGCCCTCCCAGCCGTGAGGGAGTTATAATGTACGGTCAATCCCACTATTAATTGATAAAAGAGTAGTCTAAGAGTTGGCGGTGAGTGGTGATGACTAGGTGGCTTCCCTCTAGTTTTACACTGCTAAATTAGGGACGGATAACGCAGATAGTCCTCGAGTAGCCTGGCTCGAAATTCAAAAATAAACAAACAAACATTACATAAAATTTCTAAACAAAAATCTCAGGGGTTTCAGTAAACTTTCACTTTATTTTCCACTAGTGTTTCTGCGACTTTCACCTGCCAGTAACAGATTGATATATTTTTATGTAGTTAACTTAAAATCTTCTTTACGTATATGCCATAAATATGGTTTCTTCTATAACTTAGTTATGTACTTAAGTGTTTGTTTAAGTTTGCTAATCTATAATAGTAGAAGGGAGTGTCTATGAATCTACGTGATTGTCATAACTAAGTTTACCACACGTACCAAATGAACCTTGAGGGTGTGCTATTACTTAGAAAAGAATATGGGTTTGTTGTATTTTCATGAAGAAAAAGCCTAGAAACCTAAAATTTTGTGCACAAACTAAATGAACCCCGGTGTGTACACCTGTGCATTACTTATCTTATCCATAGGGCAAAAATGCATTCCAACAATGGCTAGATATCATATTGATTAATAAGAAAAGAATAAAGGTTTATATCATTATGTTAAAAAAGGATTAGATTACATCACCCTATCAACACGAGCGAAGCGAGGTGCTTACACAAGTAAGAATATAATTTATTTACAAGATAATAAATAGTTTGTTTGTTTTTTGTACTTTTATAAGCTTAAATTACATAACTTATTACTTAATCCCATAGAATAAGAAATATACCATCGTATAAGATACACGAACTTCCTAATAATTTCTTGGTTTTCTCACAATTTAATTCATTTTGGTCTTTTGCCATTCATGAAATATCTAATATTTAATCCTTCACAAAAGCTGAAAATAATTTAGACAATTAGTTTTAAAAAGTATAATCATATAGTATTCATAACTTTATAACCCCTTCCTGTTGACGTTTTGATTCGTAGGCTAGACTAGTGCGTTAATCAGTACTAAATCTTGAACCTACAGCAGTCGTAGTTATCAGGTGCTACAGACAATACCGAATATTTACACGGGAAAGAAAGTAGCGTATTAAACCTTGTTACTGAGATTAGGTAGTTTAGATATGAAGTTAGCTTAAGATTCATTCTTGAAGTAGTGAACAGCCAGAATGAATAAAATGAATCACACAGTTCTTTTAGTAATTTTTATTACGGTGAAATTACTAGTGCCGCTAGCTAATGGAAATGACATATGGGTAAGCCTAATTAACTTTTCAGAAATTTTACACTTGAATAATTTACTGATAAGTCATTGCGTATTATTTTAAATAACGTTAAAAGTATAGCTACATAGTTGTACAACTCTACTTATTGTAACAGTATTTACTAAGCACAATTATTTTAACAGTGAGCAGCGGAATAGTGTATATAATATAAAAATATACATATTTGCATTACGGCATGAGAAATAATATTTTTAATTTGAGTGAGCATTTTTTTTGTTGGCGTCTGTGTATTGAAGTTGAAATTTATGGCTGACTGGGATTGATACTGTATAAATTATTAAATTTTGGTGCTCGGAAATTAATAGCATATAGATTTTCTTTGCTGAAAATTATATTAAAGATAAAAGAATACTGTTGTTATAAATTATAGTGTAATTATTGATAAATCAGCCGAAAAAAAGTAAAATACAATTTCTTGTTGAATATATTTTAAGCTTTAATAAAATATCATGCATGTTTTAATTTTATGAAGGTGGAACAGTCTCCATCATTCACTATTGATTATACTAACAACTGCTTCTTGAAAGATGGCAAGCCATTTCGCTTTGTATCAGGTTCCATGCACTATTTTCGTGTCCCACGAAGCCGTTGGAAAGATAGGATGGCCAAAATGAAAGCAGCAGGTCTAAATGCACTGCAGACGTATGTAACAACATTTTAATACTAAGTTCAAAAAAATATCAGGTATTTACACTAAGATTAAATTTTAGTTCTATTGTTGTGATGACTGTACGCCATAATTTATAACCCTTTTCAGTTCTTTTATTTAGATTACTTCACAGCTTACTTAATTCAATTTCCTATATATATATATATCATTAAAAAAAACGCTCATTGCTTGATATTTGTTTTCTCCATGTTTGTAATAACATACATATTGTGTGCAAATTCTTTTTTTTCTGACAATGACCGTAGAAGGTTGAAATGTTTGTTCCTCTACTGGTGCTTTCTCTATTTATACCAGCCATATTTAAATCTGTAATTTTTTTCTTGTAGCTAATATTTTAGGTACACATTGTGAGGTAGATACTTGTGCTTCATCTTTGTGTAACTCTTAAAATTGAGAAAGTTAATGTTGAAACATCAACAAGACATCAATTTGTGGGAAATGTCTTATTTTGAAATTGTTAATTATTATGTTATTGAAACTTGAAACATACTGAGAAGTTTCTCAGTATATAGGATCTGTGATTTAAAATACAAAGTTGGGGAGTAGTATGTTATTTATTTGTACCTATCAAATTGTTGTCAAAGCACAACTAACATGAATGAGGCATATAAAGTACTTAAGGTTTACATTTCCACACATAGATATGTAGAATGGAGCAGTCATGAGGTCCAGCCTGGTTTGTTTTATTTTGAAGGAGATTATGACTTGGTGCAGTACATTAAAACGGCACAACAGGTGGGGTTACTTGTGATACTTCGACCTGGCCCGTATATTGATGCAGAGAGAGACATGGTAACCAGTTCTTTTTTAAGAAAGATAACTAATTGTTGTTTTTATCTTTTAGTGTTGTGTATAAGAATTTGAATACAAATATTTTGTGTAATATTTTGAATTTGAAGCAAAGAATTAATGGTAAAACTTTATATCACCTCTAAATTCATTTGCCGATGTTATGGTTTGAGTTAACTGAAATTTGTGTATATATACAGGGTTTCATTAGTTACATTTTTCTAGTATTTTTGTAACTTCTCTTTTATAAAATAATTATTTGGAAGCACATTTGGTACATATTATGTTAACAGTAAATTTCAACTTAAATAAAATAGCCATTGTTGCTGCAGTGTTTGAACTAGTTAAAAACTTTGCACTGTTATAATGAATCTTTAGGAAATAAGGATTTTAGTTTGACAAATGGAAGTAGGAAGTGGTGATTCTATTAACCAATGATGCTACACATGGATTTCTCCATCTTTCTTAGCAGATGTGTAAACAAATGTATTATTTTTACATGCTACTGTGATTACACCTGGTCACTGTAGTTTGCTTTAAATCTTTCTGATTAACTTGCATAAATATTAGTGCATTTCTCATCTTTCCTTACTGACTTGATAACAAAAGTAGGGTTATTAGTATTTAAAGAGTCTGTGGTGGTTATTCCAACAGTTCAGACAGATCAAATATTAATAAAGTTTGTAGGCTTCTATGCTCTGTGCTTTGTTTTACCTAAATTAAAAGAAAAAATAACAATATTTTGTACTTTTGTCAAAATAAATGTTTTAAATACTGATGTGTTTGTTTTAATTTGCCAGTGTATTCATCTACATGAATTTTTTTATGTATGTTTTGATTTAAAAACTACTATCATAAAAACTTTTAGTGTTATTTGAAGAACAAAAGGTAAAAACAGTTTATAATTCAAGGGAGGTCTACCATTTTGGCTACTTGGAGTAAAGAGGGACATAAAACTCCGTTCCATGGATCCAGGTATGCTGGTGTGTTTGATTGTGGTAATTGTTATATTTTAAACTGTCTGCTACTAATTAGGCTAACATGTAGCATCATATTTTGTATTTTTGTTTTTATTTGGTACACAGTAATTTTGAATAAATGTTTTTAGATAAATTAAACTGTATTGTGAGTTACTTAAATTATATTTACTAGAAAACTTTCCAAAGTTTGTAGATTTACCAACTAGATTCACTTTATAGCAAAGATAACATTTACTGTAGAATGTCATTAGAACTTTTAGGAGTTATGTAAGCTTAGTTTATTTTATCAAGGTTAAAAAATGCCTCAGTAGTCCACATCTTTAAAGCATTCTCAGATATTTGATGTGATTGGAATTTATATTTTATTATTATTGTTTGGATGCTACTATTATCATTTGAGATATGGGAACAGTGTGTCTTTTATTTCTGTCTTGTAGAGGTGGCAACTTTACATGGAGATGGTTAAAATACATGGTTTGTGTTGAGCCTTCTATTCTGATGCTGCTGTGATTCTCCAGTTACATTTTGATTTTCATCATAAAATAATATACCATTCCACTAATCATTTAATCATTCATGAGTTTCATAAATTTTTCACTTGTTTGTTTTATCATTTTTTACCTGTAATACTGCAATAATTGTATTATTATACTTATATGTTGGAATATTTTGGTTAATTGGATTGTAAGATGTAACAATTGTTTATCACCAGAAGGGTGCATCTGCCAGTAGAAATTAACTCATAACATAACTCTTACAATAGTAGTACACTTATTTCTGTGTTTTGACTAAATATTAAAGATGTGGAATTGTTTTTTTTTTTAAAGCTGTTTACTTGTCGAATATTATTTTCCATTCATGGAACAAACTTTATCATTGTGTTTTTAGAGTACATGTACTATGTGGATCGATGGTTCGGCAAGCTGTTACCAATGATTTGGCCTTTACTGTACTCTAATGGAGGCCCAGTCATTGCTGTTCAGGTGAGCACTGGGTCAACAGATGATAGAAGATAAACTGAGAGTTTTTAAAAATAATTTTTATTTTTAAAGGAGTACAATTATGAGAAATTACAAGATAAAGTAAAAAAGGTTATGAATCATGGTAAATACAGTACTGATGACACCCTTATTCTGACACTAGAGATACTTTGGCCAAGTAGAACATGACAGACAGCTGTGACTGAGATACTGTTTGTATTACCAAATGGTGTGGATTATGTTACGTTTGTGAAATGCAATTTTTATCAGTTTAAGTCAGTTGTAAATCAGCTATAATTAGGAGAAGGATTAATAGGACATTATAATTATTATTTATTGTTAGATAAAGTGAACAATCATTTGGACATAACTTGATATTGTTAAATGATTTTTGTTTAGCTCTAGTTTTTCTATGGTCATCAATTTATTTTTTCAATTTGATGAAAATGATATGGTTTAATAAGTTTATTCTAATATTAAATTAAAAAGCTTACCTATATATAAGATCAGTAAATTTTGTATTGCATACCAAATCTGTTAAAAATTCACTCTTACTTAAGTATTATAAATATATTTTAAGAAACTTTTGATACTATTGATTTGTTTTCTCATACTTTTGAAATAGCTGGTACTTCTGTTAAAATGTGATATTAATTAGAAATACATTTATGTCACTGGAGTTTGTGATTATAACTTAATGAAAATGAAACATACACACCCCAAACAGTATGTGTTTTATTCTGACATCTTTTTCTCACAGAACCAACTAACTTTGAATTGCAACACCAACATTTTGTATGTGTATTTATGGATACTGCAGGGAAAAAAACCCTTAAATTTCTTCTGGTAGTAACTTATTGTCCTATTAAGGTTGTATTTAGTTAATAACTAACTAGTGAACGTTATTAGTGTGATTTTCTCATCTCTTTTCATGTTATCCATTATACTTGCAGTAATTGGAGTAGGAAGTTGGAAGGTGAAATTTCTGTAGGTTGTAGTCAAAATAGCTGTTGACTTGAGTTAAATATTTCCTTGCAACTACAATGTTTTCTCAAAATATTCTTCCAATGTGATATATTGAAGAGCTTTTATAGTGGAATAATTCTCAAAATGTATTGTGTACTAATTCCCTGACATTAGTTTTCACACGTGGTGGGAGAGTGCTATGTAGGCTTGACATTTGTTTCCACAATGGATTTTTCTCAACTGTTGCTCCTTTTAATGTAGATTTCTGTACATAGTAAGGGGACCTCCCAGGAAAGGTTCTATTCTATCAGTTTATCTTCTCTGGGATTTATACATCCCCCCACGTATTTGTAGTGTTTGGCGACCTGTGAAGGGGAGGAGAAGATCTTGGTGGTTGAGGGGTCCAACCCTAATACACCACTTTGGCCTTGAATTCTTGTAGATGGGTGGACTTGGGATAGCCCCCCTTTGGTCAGTTGGCTGGTCCACTTGGGCTAGGGTCAACCAAGTACCAGTGGCATTGTTGGTTGATCAGCATGTGCCCACCCTGTCTTTGCCACACAACACATCCTTGGAGGGTTGTACCATTACTATTTTAGTTTCTATCTATCACCTGGGGAGACTTATGATCAATCAGACTTTGATGCTTTTATTGAACAGTTGCTGTCTCCCTTTTTAATTCTGAGGGACTTTAATGGACATCATCTCCTCTATGGAAGTGCTGATACTTTTCAATACTGATTCTTCCACTTATTTTCATGCACCTAGTCTGTCCTTTACTGCTATTGATCTTTCAGTTTGCTCCCTTTCACTATTCTCCCATTTTTCATGGAGGGTTGGCAATCTTTGAAGCAGTGATCATTTTCCTGTAACTTTGAGACAGACTGGCTGTGGTCAGTGCTGCCCAACCCACATAACCGAGTGGAAGCTGGATCAAGCAAACTGGCCCTCTCTCGCTGCTCTTGCAGAACTTGATCCTGCCATTGTCTGTCAGCCATCAACAGACAACTGTGTGGCAGTGGTAACTGGCTGTATTATACAGGCAGTTGCTCAGTGTATTCCTAAAACCTCAATACATTTTCTATGATATCCTTGTCTGTGGTGGAATCCTGCATGGAAGGCTCAAAAATGTGTGTGGGATACTTTTTGTAGGTACCTACACTCTCGCATCACATTGCTTTCCAGCAGGCCTGTGCACATGCTTAGTGGGTAAGATGACAAAGCCAGAAAGAATCTTGGATTAATTTTACAACCAGCATATCTTCTACCACCAGTTTCAAAATCATATGGGAAAAGATTCAAAAGGTCAGTGGGCAATATTATTCCGTCCCTCTCTTGATTTTGCTTTCTGATGGCCAGAAAATAGCTGATACTCTAGATGAAATCTTTTCCGGAGTATCTAGCACTTCTGCTTCTTCCTTCACCTTCTTAGCCATCAAGACTCGGGCAGAACAAACATCTCTGTCCTTTGAAGCTGGTTGTCTCTATGAGTATAATCATCCCTTTACACTGGTGGAACTTAAACTGGCCCATCATTGGTCTGGCAGTACATCAGTTGGACATAATGATATACATTATGAAATGTTGTGCCATCTATCTCCTCCATCTCTTACCATTCTTCTGCTTGTTATTAACTGAATCTGGCAGGAGAATGTTTTTGCTGATGCCTGTTGCCAGGCTTTTGTCCTACCTTTCTCTAAGCCTAGGAAGGATCCCAAGGTTCCTTCAAACTGCCGTACAAGACCTGAGAGAAGATGGTTAATGTTAGACTCATTTGGTTCCTCAAATTAAACAACCTTCTTTCACCCACACATTGTGAGTTCCGAAAACAGAACTCAACCATGGACCACCTGATTCTCTTGAAACTTCCATAGAGAAGCCTTTCTCAAATGACAACGTCTTGTATCAGTATTCTTTAACATTGAGAAGGCTTATGATACAACTTGAAGATTGGCATTTTGCAAGACCTCCATATATGTGGGTTACATGGCCATTTGCCCATTTTTATAAAAAGTTTTTTAATGGACAGGAGATTCCAAGTTTGTGTGAGTTTTTTTTCTACAGAATCTTGGTGTCCTTCAGGGCTGTGTTTTGAGTGTTACACTTTTCAATTTAAAGATTAATGCCATCACTTAACAACTTCCTCATACTTTTGCAAATGGGCTCTATGTTGATGACTCTCACATCTCCTGTCTGTTGTTGAAGATAGGTTATATTGAGTGGCAGCTACAGACTGCCCTCATTAATTTATTGAAGTGGACAATGTCACAATAGCTTTAACTTCTCTCTCTCTCTCTAAAGCTATTTGCATTTACTTTTCCCACTGACACAGTATTCACCCTGATCATGAACTTCGTATCAGCAAAGTTGTGCTGCCTGTGGTCCCTGAGACAAAGTTCTTGGAGCTTATTTTTGACCATAAGTTGACCTTTATACCACACATCAAGCAGCTATGGGTCAAATATACAAGAGCATTGAACATTCTCTATGTCCTCTCTTCCACCACCTGGGGATTGGATCGATGATCAATGTTAAAGATATATCATGCTCTTATTACTTTGAAACTTGCCTGTGGATCACTGGTCTTTGGGTCTTCTAGGACTTTGGCCTTAAAGATGCTGGACCTCATTCATCATCAAGGACTTCAGTTCTGCACTGGGGATTTCCACACTTCCTCAGTTCAGATCTTATATGTAGAGTCTTGTGAACATTCTTTGCACTTCTACTGTTTGCAACTGTCTTTACTGTATGTTTCAAAATTACGTTCCTTACCAAAGCATCCCACCTGAGGCTGTGTTTTCCTTCCTCAGTGGGGCATACTTTTTCAGAACAGACTATCTGCCATTCCTTCTTTTGGCCTTTGTATCCGGGCACAGTTGGATGAATTGGGTCTGTACTTGGATAACATTGCTGTATCCACTGGTCTGCCCATCCCACCATGACTTTTTATGGTCCCCCAATGTAACCTATCTTTAAGTCATCTGAGAAAAGCAGACACTCCCAATTGGAAATACTGTCTGTTATTTGTTGAACATATTTCAAACCATCCTTCCATTCCTATTTATACAGATGGTTCAAAATCAGGTGACTCTGTGAGCTCTGCCATGGTTTGTTGTGGTTCAGTGGTTGTGCACAGAATCCCCTCTACAGCTTCTGTGTTTACTGCTGAACTGTATGCCATTTCTCTTACCCTGGATCACATAAAAGCTAAGCAGTATTAAAACTGCACAATATATAATGACTTGCTAAGTTCTTTACTGGCCCTGGAATCGCTTTACATTAGTTCACACCTTGTTCTCGCAGATATTCAAAACCAACTGGCCTATTTCTCTTTGACATCTACTTTTATCCAATTTTTTTGGATACTAGGCCACGTTGGTATTCCCGGGAACGAGGTCACAGACACAGCAGCTTAACCTATCTGCTGTGCCTGTCCCATACATAGACTGTGGTCCTATATTCAAGGCTCGGCTCCGTGCCATTTGGTGGTGGACTTGGAGTGAGTAACGTGAAAACACACTTTTCCAAGTAAAACCATATTTTGAGCTTTGGCCATCTTACTTCTGTAAGGATCAGAAAGAGGAAGTTGTTCTAACTTGACTGCACATTGGTCACAGTTTTTTATCTCATCATTTTCTTTTATCTAGAAATGATGCACCAGTGTGTTGTCTGTGTGATACTCAGGTCACAGTAAATCACATTTTACTTTCTTTCTGCCGTTATGGCTCTCAACGATGGCACCATTTTCACCATATTCTGTCCTAAGGTTTGTCCATAATGTTAGCATTATTGTTGATGGTGACATTGTTCACCTTGGAAATACTTTTAGTTTTTGAAAGGCCATCAATCTTTTTAATGCTGTTTAAGTTTTTTAATTTATACATTAGACATTTTTAATGAGATTTCCTTTCAAGAATCATAGTTCATCTAGTTCAATTTGAAATTAGAAAATGGCTGTAAAGTCAAATAACTCAACTAAGACTGGAAAGGCAAATTTCATTTGACTAACACTTCTGTTCGAACTATCTGTTAGTCATCCTGGTGAGCTATTATTAAAATTTTGCTACAAGTCTTAAAATTTTTATTAATTTTTGAAAATGGTCATAACATCAAGTAACTCTGAACCATGACTGGAAAGGCCAAAACTTCAGGTGACTGACAGTGGTTTTTGTACTTGCCTGTTAGTCTTCCTGGTGACTTCAGGTAATTATCACTTGTATTACTGTAGTTTGTCTCTTAATGCTGTAGACAAGATGTAAACATAGGTTTTATGTTGTTATTTGTACTTTGCTTTATTTTACCTTAAATTCATTTTATAAATTTCCTAATTTTACTTTAATTTTAACTTTTTTACTGGATGTTTGGCACAGATAGCTTAGCTGCTTTGTGCCATAAAACACTAAATCAACCAATCAACTGTTATTCCTAATATCTGGTATAGTATTTATTAGTCTTTTAATCAGACTTCTGTAATCGGAAATGAAGAAGAAAAATTGAGTCAACTGTATTTGATAAAAATTATTTCTATTTCTACAGTTGATCTTGTAACTGAAATCTTCAAATTATCAGTTTGACATTTTAATATTTCAATTTTAAAAAATGCAGTTTCTTTATGTGACTCGCCACATTCATTTTGACTGGATGCCTCAACTGTAAGCATGTAATAATCCTTTTATAAAGTTTACCAGTTAAATCTACACCTTGTTTTGGTTTTTAGTCCGTTTTCACATGTTTTCCCATTACAGCACTTGGCATAAAAAAAAACTGACCAATACAGTCTAAAAATTGCTCATTCTGTATGTAAAATGTACGTAGGAAACTGCAGCACTTATTAGAAGTGTATTTAATCAGTTGATGGGGATGGGCAGTTTCAGGGCTAAATATATAATTTTTGTGTTTCATGACCAACACTTGGTTGATAGTGTTTGGAGCTGTTATATTGAAAATTAAGTAAGGTGTAATTTTCAGAGTTCCAAGTTTTTATTTTTACATCTCCCACAATTTTTTAATAAACCAGTAGAGCAGACAAATTTGTATGAAAGTAGCTTAATTCTTGAGATTATGACAATTTCTTTATCACTATCAGGTAGAAAATGAATATGGAAGCTATTCAGCCTGTGATTTTGCTTACACTGCTTATTTAAGAGACCTTTTCATAAAGTTTCTGGGTGACAACATTGTGTTATTTACCACTGATGGCTACTTGAACTTGATGTGTGGAAAGATTGATAGAGTTTTCTCAACTGTTGACTTTGGAATTGGTAAGAGTAAACATTCACTTATTTTCTTGCTGTCTTTGTGTACCATTTAATATAAATATTCATGGCAACAAAATTACTTTCTGTGATTTGTACATGAGTACTGTATTTTGTGTGTTGGTTTAGTATTTATACTTACTAGTTAAATAGTATAGAACAAAGTAAAGATATGTTTTATTTCACCACTGAGTACGCCATCAGACTGGTTTGGTGGTAAGTGTTCTCATGTTGTGAATCTTAGGGATCTTGGTGTTCACCCCATTGATGCAAAAAAGGTGTGACTTTTGGGAATGTGGTTATGCTATAAGAATTTGGTGAAACAAGTTTGCACCAAATACTGTTGATGAGCTGCCTTCCTCCTATTTTATTGGTTCAAAATTGGAGACAGTTGTGAACAGCTTTGCACAAAAAGTATAACATTTGGACATTGTAGTGTGAGTAAGACATATTAGCATTTGACAAAATAATCTTTTTCTTTTCTTTACATGTAATAATTTTCTAATGTGTCCAAGAAAGCTTAAATATTTCTGTATGTTGTTTTAATGTTATGCAGTGATTAATTGTTCTTGTGAGTTAAATGAAAAAACAATGAAAAGTCAGTATTTTTAGTTTATTTTTGAATAAGTTTTCTAACTACTGTACCCCTCAGTGTGGATTCCTGTACGTGCTGAGGGGACCTCCCAGGGAAGGTTCTGTTCTGTCTGGTTACCTTCTCTGCGATCTAAACATCCAGCCACATGTTTGCCGTACGTGGCGACCTGTGAAGGGGAGGAGAGGATCCTGGTGGTTGAGGGGTCCAATCATAACACACCACTTTGGCCTCAAATTCCTGTAGATGGGCGGCCCCCCTTTGGTCAATTGGCTGATCCACTTGGCCTAGAGCCAACCAAGTATCAGTGTTGGAAGTTCTCAATGGGTGTTGTGGACATTGTGCCTGATGCTGGTGTTTGGGTATAGTGCTCACGAAAACCTGATGTTGCTGCATTGTCCTTGCATGACTTTGTAGTGCGTCCCCTTGTAGGGCTCCATGGTGGGTGGGGTCAGTGGGTATCGAAACTTTTCCTCTTTCCTGTGGATCCTCCAAAAAATTTAAATAAAATTGTAAAATTGTGAGGCACATCTCCACTCGCAAAGATGGAGTTACACTGCCAACAAATACCCTCGTTTTAACATATACTTCACCACGTGCACCTGCCACCATCAAGGCAGCTTATCTTATTTGCAGGGTTCAGCCATACATTCCAAACCCTCTTTGATGTTTCCAATGTCAGAGATTCAGCCACTCAAAGACTTCTTGTCGTGGTTCTCTGACATGTGCTCGTTGTGGAGGCAAGGAACACGATGCCTGTGACTGTGACATGAACCCGCATTGTGTAAACTGCAATGGTTCTTACCCCTCTTACTTTCATTCTTGACCAAAATGGTTGGAGGAAAAAGAGGTGCAGTGTTTGAAAAACGACATATAACATTAGTTATCCTGAGGCTCGGAAATTGCTGTCCACAACTCCATCTTGAACATATGCTGCTGCACTTCATTCCACAACTACAGTGGGAGTGCAGACAGATCTTTCTGTTCCTCCAAGAGAATCGTTTTCAAAACAAATGAAAAGCCTTTTGACCTTCGTGGTTAAAAAAGTTGATGAATCAACTTCCCCTGCCATCTCTGTTCCTCCCATACCTTCCAATAAACCCCAAGATCTACGTCCGTTAGTTTCAGATACAGGCATTTCTTCTGATACATCGTTTTCTCCAACTACAAGAGACAAAACAATTATTCGTTCGCGTCCTCAGTCACTGGATTCCTCTTCCAATAACAAAAACCTGCCCACTTGACCCAGAGCAGGATCCATGGAGGTTGATAGACCTCCTCTGATTAAAGACAGTAAAGAAAAAAGACGCAGTCATAAACCGAAGGGTTCTCCAGCCACTTCACCTACCCGTTCTTAAAAATGGCCACCTTGATACAATAGAACTGTCAAGGTTTACATTCTAATCTGGATGATATCAAAACACTGATTGCTTCCTACCATCCTGTTTGTCTTTCTTTACAAGAAACATTTCTCAAATCTGCTGATACAGTCTCCATTCGGCAGTTTTCTCTGTACAGAAATGAGAAGTTGCGTGATGGTCGAGTACATGGAGGGGTGGCACTGTTGGTTGATCAACATGTGCCCACCTTGTCTTTGTCACTCAACACACCCTTGGAGGCCGTAGCCATCCGTGTTTCCTTGGGTCATACCATCACTGTTTGTTCTCTGTACCTGTCCCCTGGAGAGACATACGATCAATAAGACCTTGATGCTCTCATTGAACAGTTGCCATCTCCATTTCTAATCCTGGGGTATTTTAATGGACACCATCTTCTCTGAGGAAGTGCTGTTATTGATGGGAGGGGTCGATCTGTAGAGCGGATGCTCTCTGATCACAATCTTTCTCTTTTCAATGCTGGTTCTTCCACTTACTTTCATGCACCTAGTCAGTCCTTTACTGCTATTGATCTCTCAGTTTGCTCCCCTTCATTATTCTCCCATTTTTCATGGAGGGTTGACAGTAATCCACTAGGCAGTGATCATTTTCCGATCCTTTTGAGAGAGACTGGCTGTGGTCGATGCCACCCTACCCGCGTGCCCAGGTGGAAGATGGATCAGGCAGACTGGTCCACTTTCACTGCTCTCGCAGAACTTGATCCTGCCATCATAAATCATCCATCAATAGACGACTGTGTAACAGCGGTAACTTACTGTATTATACATGCAGCTGCTCAGTGTATTCCTAAAACCTTGACACGTTTTCCACGATATCCTCGTCCATGGTGGAATCCTGCTTGCCACTTAGCACGGAAGGCTCATAAACGGGCCTGGGATACTTTTCATAGATATCCCACACTTTCAAACCCGGTTGCTTTCCAATGGGCCTGTGCACATGCTAGGTGGGTAAGACGTCAAAGCCAGAAGGAATCTTAGATTAAGTTCACAACCAGCATATTTTCTACCACCAGTTCCAAGATCATGTGGGACAGGATTCGAAAGGTTAATGGGCACTACAATTCTGTCCCCCTATCGATCTTACTCTCTGATGGTCAGGAGGTGACTGATATCCGGCACATCGCTATCACTCTAGGTGAAAGCTTTTGCTTTCTAGCACTTCTGCTTGTTCCTCCACCTTCCTGGCCATCAAGACTCTGGCAAAGTGATCACCTTTTTCCTTTCAAACTGACTGTTTCTTTGACTCTAATTGTCCCTTTACCCTGGTGGAACTAAAAATGGCCCTTCATAGATCTGCCAATACGTCTGTTGGACCTAATGATATTCATTATGACATGCTGCACCATCTATCTCCTGCTTCTCTTGATGTCCTTCTGATTGTCTTCAACCGGATTTGGCAGCAGAATGGTTTTCCTGATGCCTGGCGCAAGGCTATTATTTTACCTTTCTGTAAACCAGGGAAAGATCCGAGGATTCCTTCAAACTATCGTCCAATTGCTTTGACG
The DNA here is from genome assembly GCA_011833715.1 of Carcinoscorpius rotundicauda. Taxonomy (NCBI): domain Eukaryota; kingdom Metazoa; phylum Arthropoda; class Merostomata; order Xiphosura; family Limulidae; genus Carcinoscorpius; species Carcinoscorpius rotundicauda. Next base: position 93,000,824 of record CM022394.1, on the reverse strand, counting down.
AGCTGTCTCTGTAAGACCTTAGAAAGGATGGTTAGTGCTCATCTTGTTTAGCTCCTTGAATCAAACAACCTCCTCTCGCCCACCCAGTGTGGGTTCCGTCGACAGCACTCTACCACAGACCTCCTAATTCGTCTTGAAACATTTATCAGAGAAGCCTTTCTCAACCGCCAACATCTTGTATCAATATTCTTTGACATAGAGAAGGCTTACGACACAACATGAGGTATGGCGTTTTGCGAGACCTCCATACATATGGGTTACGTGGCCATCTACCCATGTTTATTAAAAAATTTTGAATGGACAGGAGATTCCAAGTTCGTGTAGGTTTGGCACTTTCACATTCTTTTGTACAGGAACTTGGAGTCCCTCAAGGCTGTGTATTGAGTGTCACACTCTTCAGTATAAAGATAAATGCCATCATTGAACATCTCCCTCTCACTGTTGCGAAGGGGCTGTATGTCAATGACTTTCACATCTCATGTCAGTCGTCAAACATGAGATATATTGAGCGGCAACTACAAACTGCCCTCAATTGTGTACGGAAGTGGACTCTGGTGAACAGCTTTAATTTCTCTCTCTCCAAAACTGTATGCATGCACTTTTGCCATCGACGAGGTATTCACCCTGATCCTGAACTTCATATCAGTGAAGTTTTGCTGCCAGTGGTCCCGGAGACAAAATTCTTGGGGCTTATCTTTGATCGTAAACTGACCTTTATAACACATTTAAAGCAGCTTTGGGTCAAATGCACAAGAGCACTGAACATCCTCCGTGTCCTCTCTTCTACCAGTTGGGGGGCAGATCGCTGTTCAATGTTGAAGATATATCGTGCTCTTATTAGATCGAAACTCGGCCTTAAAGATGCAGGATCCCATTCATCACCAAGGACTTCGACTCTGCACTGGGGCTTTCTGTATCTCTCCAGTTCAAAGTATATACATTGAATCTCATGAAACTTCTCTACACCTTCACTGTTTGCAACTATCTTTACAATATACTTTGAAACTTCGTTCCTTACCAAAGCATCCCACCTGGGAATGTGTTTTCTTTCCTCGGTGGGCAGTACTTTTTCAGAACAGACGAACTGTCATTGCTTCGTTTGGCCTTCGCATCTGGGTGCAATTGGATGAATTGGGTCTGTCCTTGGATAACATTGCAGATTCCACAGGTCAGCTCATCCCACCATGGCTTATTACAGCCCCCAAATGTGACCTTTCTTTCAGTCACCTAAAAAAGGCAGATACTCCAGATTGGAAGTGCCATCTTTTATTCAATGAGTATATTTCAAACAATCATTCAGTTCCCATTTATACAGATGGTTCCAAATCAAGTGATTCAGTGGGCTCTGCTATGGTTTGCTATGGGTCAGTAGTTGCGCGCAGAATGCCCTCTACAGCTTCTGTGTTCATTGCTGAACTGTATGCCATATCTCTTGCCCTGGATCATATTGCTGCTGAGCAGTACTCCAACTGCACTATTTATACTGATTTGCTTTGCTCTGTACTTGCCTTGGAATCGCTACAAGTTAGCTCACATCCTGTTCTTGCTGATATTCGAAACCAACTGGCCCATTTCTCATGAGCAGCTACTTCAATCCAGTTTTTCTGGATACCAGCCCATGTTTATATTCGTGGGAACGAGCTTGCAGACATGGCAGCTGAATATGTCTGCTTCAGCACCGTCACCCCTATGCCTATTCCGTACATGGACTATGGTGTTGTCTTCAAGGCTTGGCTCCGTGCCAGCTGGCAGTCCACTTGGAGTGAGCAACGCAACAATAACCTTATTCAACTCAAACCCAAAATTGGAGTTTGGCCATCTAGCTTCTGTAAAGTTCGGAAGGAGGAAGTTGTGTTCACTAGGCTACGCATTGGTCACAGTTTTTTAACTCATCATTTTCTTTTATCTGGAACTGTTGCACCAATGTGTAACACTCAAATCACTATCAGCCACGTTTTACTTTCTTGCCATCGTTACAATTCTCAACGACGGCAATATTTTAAACATTTTTTTTCCCAGGGTCAATCTGTAACATTTGACAGAGTTACTGGTGATGGTGACTCTGTCCACCTTGATAACGTTTTTAATTTTTTAATGGCCATTAATCTTTTTAATCTCATTTAAGGGTTGCATATTTATTCATTACACCTTTTTAGTTGTGGCTCCTTTTTTACAGTTTTAATCTCTCTCGTTCAATTTGACAATGGCCAGAACAATAAATAATTCGACACCAGGACTGGAAAGGCCAACTTCAGGTGACTGACAGTGGTTTTTATTCTTACCTGTTAGTCTTCCTGGCAGGTTATGATCATTACCATTCTGCTACAGGTATTTTTTTACATCTTTGTTGACTGAATGTTAACATTGGTTTTTGTGCCATTTTCTGTTTTAATTGCCGTTTTGCTTTTATCTTCAATTATTTTTACAAATTTTACTCCATTTACTTAACTTTTATCTTTTTACTGAAAATTTGTTTTACTGAACATTACTCATTATTACGATTTTGCCAAGTGTCTTTTAAAACTTTTATTCTTTTACATTTTGATAATAGCTGCTGTGACACATAACCTGGAACCAGGACTGGAAAGCCCAACTTCAGGTGATTGACGGAGGTTCTTTAACTTACCTGTTAGTCTTCCTGGCGGGTTATGATCATTACCATTTTGCTAGAGTAAATAGTTTATAACTTAGAAGACTGGATGTCAACATTGGTTTTTCCACCATTTTCTGTTTTAATTGCTGTTTTGTTTTTACCTTCATTTACTTTTACAAATTTTACTCCATTTACTTGACTTTTATCTTTTTACTGGACATTTGGCTACTCATTGTTGCGATTTTGCTATGTGTCTTTTAAAACTTCTATTCTTTTACATTTTGATACTGGTTGCTATGACACATAACCCAGAACCAGGATTGGAAAGACCAACTTCAGGTAACTGACGGTGAGTCTTGAACTTACCTGTTAGTCTTCCTGGCGGGTTATGATCATTACCTTTTTGCTAGAGTAAATACCTTACAACTTCTTATACTCTGCCTTCTATCTTAACCTTGTAGACTAGGTGTCAACATTGGTTTTATACCTTTTTGTTTTACCTTCATTTCCATTTATGTCTTTTACTACATTTATTTATTTATTTTTTTACTTTTTTACTGGATGTCTGGCGCAGATAGCCTCGTTGCTTTGTGCCATAAAACACTAAATCAATCAGTCAATTAATCTAACTACTGTATGATTTTTTCAAATTGTCAGTTATTACTTTTTTGTATATATTATTTTACTCGTATCTTGATTCAGGTTAAATATGATTTTTTTATCTATTGTTTACTTGGTTTTATGTAAAAACAGAATAATGTGAAATCCTTTCCACTTAATGAAAGCATTTTATTTTTTTTGCTACAAGTTACAGGGTTTTATGTAACAAACCCAGTGTTCAATGATTTGTAGCCGTAACATAGTAATTCTACTTGCCATTTTTCTTGTATGTACGATACTTGGTATCTCTATTACTGAGTTACCAATATAACTAAAAAATTACAGCTGTAAAGAAAATGATGGTTTCACAATAGCTTAGACAAGTTAGAGAGATCTTGGAGAAAATATACTCACTGATGAAGATTTTACAGATTTATTTATGATGTGTGGTTATGAGATATAAAGGTGTTTTATCGTAGTGGAACAAATAGGCTTATTTAAGCTGTATGGTTCCAAGCTGTATATTTATCTGTCTTGGTGAAACTTGTTTTCATTGTATGGTAACAAAATACAAGGTTGTTGCTTTGTTTGGTATAGGGCTTCAAATGTACAAGCATTTGAAAATTAGTTTTACTAAGAGGAACTGTGGTTGTTTTAGGTTGTCTATAGTTTCAAATGGTGCCAACTCTCAAGATGGTGAATTGTATGATCATCAAAATGTTGAAATAGCTATTTGTCATGTAGTTTATTACAGGTTAATGTCAAATATGATAATTTCTCTTCAGTAATTGTAAACCAAACCATGTGATAGATAATGTTATTGGTTACTGTAGATTTATAGTTTAGTATAATTACTGATCACAGCTATATTATTATTTATTTGATAGTCATAATTGTAAGGCTTATTATTTACAACTTTATTAGCATGTTTTGGTTATAATAGTAGTTACTGAAAGGTTATTTATGAATGAAATATTTCACTCGCAGCTAGAGTGTAAACTATGAGTGTATTTTGTTAAATTGTAACAACACTTTTTAATTTTTATCAGAAACAAATGTTACTCATGCTTTTCATCATCAAAGGCTTCACCAGTCAAGAGGACCACTGGTCAACTCAGAGTTTTATCCAGGTTGGCTTGACTACTGGGGCTATCCACATGCCAATGTCAGCACTGAGTCTGTGTGTGAAACGCTTGAAGAAATTCTTTCCATGAATGCATCTGTCAATATGTAAGAATCTGTTATTAAAAAAATTTTTGTGTGAAAAAGTACATTTAAACATTTTCTAGGAGGTGTTAACCCTACTGATTCACCTATTACATACAGCATTTTATCTTTGTAGACTAAAAGGTTATTTTACAAAACAGGTTGCATTGTCAACCTTAATTCAGATATAATGCAAGCTTACGTGAAATTAATTGTATAGTAGAAAATGAACAGTATGGTTAAAGAATCTCTTGTATGTGTTAGTCTTTGTCATTGTGTTTCCATCTATGGAGAAGCTGAAGAACATTGTTTCCAAGGTGATAATTTGCATACCACTAGCCTTGAGCTAACTCTTACCTAAATTCAGTTATTTCGCATGAACTGGGCTAATATTACCATGCAATAAAATCTCTCCACCAACAGGAGGGTGATACAACCTCCATGAGCAGTAAGTAACTTCATTCTTTCCCTTCACTAAGTCTGGAAAATGTTTTAAATTTCTTATTCAATTATGTGAGATTTGAAATAGTTTCTGGAACTTTTTATTTTGTTTTGCTAATTTCTTTTGTTACTGAAGACATAAAAGTCAATTTTGTTTAAATTTGCATTTTGTAAATATTTACCCATGATAACTTTTGAAGTGGCAGTGACTCTTTTCCTAATGCAAAATCTTTTTTTATTGACAGGAGGGAGTCACATGTGTCCAGGATGGATGTAAGGGCCACTTTCTGATGTGTTGTTGATTCCCTTGCTTGATCTGTGAGCAGACATTCTCACCATTTTGAGTTCTTCCTTGACCTGTTTTTTCAGATGTTTCTTTCTTTCTCTTAACCCTTTACATTCTTATTATACCATTATTTTACCATTTGTCACTCATACCCATAGCTATTTTTTCTTTCCTGATAATGGCCCGTCATGCCAAGCCAGTTAACGCGTGTAACTCGTAATCCAAGGGTCGCAGGTTCGTATCCCCGTTGTGCCAAACATCCTTGCCCTTTCAGTCGTGGGGGCATTATAATGTGACGGTCAATCTCACTATTCATTAGTAAAAGAGTAGCCCAAGAGTTGGCGGTGGGTGGTGATGATGAGCTTCTTTCCCTCTAGTCTTACACTGCTAAATTAGGGACGGCTAGCACAGATAGCCCTTGAGTAGATTTGTGTGAAATTCAAAAACAAACAAACAAACTTTCCTGATACACATACTTTTATAGTCCATACTGTCTGGTTTTTCAAATAACTACACCTATACTACTGTGCTTCATCCTTGTTGTTCACTGACCTCCTTTATTTTGGCTTACATCTGTTCTTTTTTTCAGTTGTTCATCTTGCAGTCTTGGAAACTTTTTCTTTTCAATCTAGAAGAGATAAACTTTACTTCTTCTGTGTTAGTGTTCAGTTTGTATATTTTTCTCTTCTTTACTACCATCCTGCAAGACCTCCTACTTATCTGGAGAGATGTTCTTTTCATTATATGGAATTATTCTAGCTTTTCTGATCTACTATGCCTTACTTTCCTCCTCTTTTGGTTCTTGTTGGGTGGAGATACTTTTTCATCTAATGTACACCTCCCTCACACATCTTTCCATTGTTTTCATTATGCTTCTTTTACCTGCACATAGGTCTTCAGGGATATTTACCACATTACTCGAGACATAGCCTGTGGTGGCCCAACATCTGGCCCAATTGTATACTATAGTTTCTTGTCTTTCTTTACCAATCTATTCTTACTTCTAAGCTTTCTGACTCTACATACTTCTGCATACCTCTTTATGAGCTCCCCAGCCTTATTTCCTTTCTATCCTCATCTTGAGATAACTGCTTATCACATTGATGTTTACCCTTACAAGTTTGGCCCTGAGGGTCCCACTTGTCTATATCATTTCGCAGATCAGGGCCGTGATTCCATGTCTGCTCTCATGCCTGCCCTCCATTTGTTACTTCTGAATGTGTTTTTCAACTTTCATCATCAGTCTTTGTCTTTACCTGTTTTCCTGCTTATATTTAAGTCTTTTATTCCCAAAGTTTGCCTTCTTTGCACTCTACTTTTGGAACCTTTTGTCTTCCCTATTGTCAATCTTGTTGGGCCATGAACACGTAATGCCTCCAGAAGTATTTGTAGGTACCTTGGAATTCTTTAAAATTCTGATGTCGTCCATTGTGTGTTTATTTTTCCTCCATTTAATGACTTTTATTAGTACTTTGACCGTGTCATCACCATGGTGGGACATCACTATGTTCTCTACCTGACCCTTCGGTGTGGATTCCTATACGTGGTGAAGGGACCTCCCAGGGAAGTTTCTGTTTTATTTGGTTACCTTCTCTGGGATCTAAACATCCACTAATGTGTTTGCCATGCATGGCAACCCATGAAGGAGAAGAGAGGATCCTAGTGGGTGAGGGGTCCAACCCTAACACACTACTTTGGCCTTGAATTCCTGTAGACAGGCGGCCTTTGGGTGGCCCCCCTTGGGTCAGTCGGTTGGTCCACTTGGGCTAGAGTCAACCAAGTATCAGTATTCTGGACATTGTGCCTGATGCTGGTGTTTGGGTATAGTGCTCACGAAACCCTGGCGTTGCTGCATTTTCCTTGCATGACTTTGTAGTGTGTCCCCTTGTAGGGCTCCATGGTGGGTGGGGTCGGTGGGTACCAAAATTTTTCTTTTTTCCTATGGATGCTCCTTTAAAAAATTTAAATAAAATAGTGATAAAACAGTCAATGGGTAAGCGACCATGTCTTGAAGACTCTGAACAGCAATCTTCAACATCTGTAACACACGTACCTCATTTTCTTATATTACATTTTTGTCCCCCTTTTTTATTCAGAAGGGACTAGAGGGACTTGCTGGATCTCCAAAGTCGGTAAAGAAGCTTTGTTCTGGAGACATATTGGTTGAAATATCCACATCCCAACACAGTGAATCCCTCTTGAATTCAAAGGCAATTGGGGATATACCTATTGAGGTTACATCTCATGCTACTTTGAATTCATCACTAGGAGTTATTGTTGAGAGGGATTTGAAGAATGTCCCCGAGTCAGAGATTCTCGCTGATCTCTCCACTCAAGGAGTTTCTGCAGTGAGGCACATTTCCACTCACAGAGATGGAATTACACTGTTGACAAATACCCTTGTTTTGACATATACTTCATCACGTGCACCTGCCACCATCAAGGCACGTTATCTCATTTGCATGGTTCGGCCATACATTCCAAACTCTTTCTGATGTTTCCAGTGTCAGAGATTCGGCCATTCTAAGACATCATGTCGTGGCTCCCTGACGTGTGCTTGTCGTGGGGGCAAGGACCACGATGCCTATGAATGTGACATGGACCCACATTGCGTCAACTGCAATGGTTCTCACCTCTCATACTTTTGTTTTTGCTCAAAATGGTTGGAGGAAAAAGAGGTGCAGCATTTGAAAATGAAACATAACATCAGTTATCCTGAGGCTCGGAAATTGCTGTCCACCACTCCATCTCAGACATATGCTGCTGCACTTCATTCCACAACTACAGTGGGAGTGAAGGCAGATCTCTCTGTTCCTCCAAGAGAGTCGTTTTCAAAACAAATGAAAAGCCTTTTGACCTCCGTGGTTAAAAAGGTTGATGAATCGACTTCCTTACCCATCTCTGCTCCTCCCATACGTTCCAACAAACTTCAGTTTCAAATACAGGCATTTCTTCTGATACATCTCTTTCTTGCACCCCAAGAGACAAAACAATCATTCGTTCATGTCCTCAGTCACTTAAATCCCCTTTCAAAGACAAAGACCTGCCCACTCGACCCAGGGCAGGATACATGGAGGTTGATAGCCCTCCTTCAAATAAGGACAGTAAGGAATAAAAAGACGTAGTTGTAAACAGAAGGATTCTACAGCCACTTTGTCTTCCCATCATTAAAAATGGCCACCTTGATACAATGGAACTGTCGAGGTTTCATTCTAATCTGGATGATATCAAAACACTGATTGCTTCCTACCATTTTGTTTGTCTTTCCTTACAAGAAACATTTCTAAAACTCGCTGATACAGTCACCATTCAGCACTTTTCTCTGTACAGAAATGACAGGCTGTGTGATGGACGAGTACATGGAGGGGTGGCACTATTGGTTGATCAGCATGTGCCCACCCTGTCTTTGTCACTCAACACACCCTTGGAGACCATAGCCATCTGTGTTTCCTTGGGTCATATCATCACTGTTTGTTCTCTCTACCTTTCCCCTGGAGTGACATATAATCAATAAGACCTTGATCCTCTCATTGAACAGTTGCTGTCTCCATTTCTAATCCTGGGGGACATTAATGGACATCATCCCCTTGGGGGAAGTGCTGTTATTGATCACAATCTATCTCTTTTCAATGCTGGTTCTTCCACTTATTTTCACGCACCTAGTCAGTCCTTTACCGCTATTGATCTCTATTTGCTCCCTTTCATTATTTTTTCATTTTTCATGGAGGGTTGACAATAATCCACTAGGCAGTGATCATTTTCTTATCCTTTTGAGAGAGACATGGTCTTGGTCAGTGCCATCCTACCCGCATGCCTTGGTGGAAGCTGGATCAGGCATAGTGGTCCACTCTGCTGCTTTTTCAGAACTTGATTCTGTCATCGTAAATCAGCCGTCAATAGACGACCTTGTAGCAGTGGTAATTGGGTGTATTATACAAGCAGCTGCTCAGTGTATTCCTAAAACCTTGAAATGTTTTTCATGATATCCTCGTCCGTGAAGGAATCCTGCCTGCTACTTCGCATGGAAGGCTCAAAAACGGGCGTGGGATACTTATCATAGATATCCCACATTTATGAACCCCGTCACTTTCCAATGGGCTTGTGCACATGCTAGGTGGGTAAGATTTCAAAGCCAGAAGGAATTTTGGATTAAGTTTACAACTAGCATATCTTCTGCCACCAATTCCGAGGTCATATGGGACAGGATTCAAAAGGTCAGTGGGCACAACAATTCTGTCCCCCCCTCGATCTTACTCTCTTATGGTCAGAAGGTGGCTGATGTCCAGAGCATCGCTGATACTCTAGGTGAAAGCTTTTGCCGGGTATCTAGCACTTTTGCTTGTTTCTCCACCTTCTTGGCCATCAAGACTCGGGCAGAATGTTCACCTCTTTCCTTTCAAACTGACTGTTTCTTTGACTATAATTGTTCCTTTACACTGGTGGAACTAAAAATGGCCATTCATTGGTCTGCTAGTACATCTGTTGGACCTGATGATGTTCATTATGTCATGCTGCAACATCTATCTCCTGCTTCTCTTGATATCCTTCTGATTGTTTTTAACCAGATCTGGCAGGAGAATGTTTTTCCTGATGCCTGGCACCAGACTATTATTTTACCTTTCTCTAAGCCAGGGAAAGATCCCAAGATTCCTTCAAACTACTGTCCAATTGCTTTGACGTGCTGTCTCTGTTAGACCTGAGGAAGGATGGTTAGTGCTCATCTTGTTTGGTTTTTCGAATCAAACAACCTCCTCTTGCCCACCCAGTGTGGGTTCTGACGACAGCACTCCACCACAGACCACCTAATTCGTCTTGAAACATCTATCAGAGAAGCCTTTCTCAAACGCCAACATCTTGTGTCAATATTTTTTGACATTGAGAAGGCTTACAACACAACATGGAGGTATGGCATTTTGCTAGTTCTCCGTACATATGGGTTACGTGGCCATTCACCCATGTTTATCAAACATTTTTTGATGGACAGGACATTCCAAGTTTGTGTAGGTTCAACACTTTCCCATTCATTTGTACAAGAACTTGGAGTCCCTAAAGGCTGTGTTTTGAGTGTCACACTTTTCAGTATAAAGATAAATGCTATCACTGAACAACTCCCTCTCACTGTTGCGAATGGGATGTATGTCGATGACTTTTACATCTCATTTCAGTCGTCGAACATGAGATATATTGAGCGGTAACTATGAACTGCCCTCAATCGTGTACTGAAGTGGACTATGGCAAATGGCTTTAATTTCTCTCTCTCTAAAATTGTATGCATGCTCATTTCCTACCAATGGAGAATTCACCCTGATCCTGAACTTCATCTTGAAGTTTTTCTGCCAGTGGTCCCAGAGACCAAGTTCTTGGGGCTTATCTTTGACCGTAAGCTGACCTTTATACCACACTTAAAGCAGCTACAGGTCAAATGCACAAGAACACTGAACATCCTCCGTGTCCTCTCTTCTACCAGTTGGGGAGCAGATCGCTGTTCAATGTTAAAGGTATGTCGTGCTCTCATTTGATCAAAACTCGACTTTGGATCAATAGTCTATGGCTCTGCCAGACCCTTGGTCCTAAAGATGCTGGATCCCATTCATCACCAAGGACTTTGACTCTACACTGAGGCTTTCTGTTCCTTTCCAGTTCATGGCTTATACGTTGAATCTCATGAACCTTCTCTGCACCTTTGCCGTTTGCAACTATCTTTACAATATTCTTCGAAACTTTGTTCGTTAACAAAGGATCCCACTGCTGAACTGTATGCCACATCTCTTACCCAGGATCATATTGCAGCTGAGCAGTACTCCAACTGCTTTATTTACACTGACTCCCTTAGTTACCCTTAGTACCGTCTTTTATTTTCTGAACATCTTTCAAACACCCTTTCTATTTTAATTGATACGGATGGTTCAAAATCAGGTGACTCTGTGGTCTCTGCCATGGTTTGTTGAGGTTTGGTGGTTGCACGCAGAATCCTCTCTACAGCTTCTGTGTTCACTGCTGAACTGTATGTCATATCTCTTGCCCTAGATTGTATTGAAGCTGAGCAGTACTCCGACTGCATTATTTACACTGACTCCCTTTGTTCTCTGCTGGCCTTGGAATCACTTCACGTTGGCTCACACCCTGTTCTCCCTGACTGGCCCATTTATCATTAACATCTACTTCTATCCAGTTTTTCTGCATACCAGGCCATTTTGGTGTTCGTGGGAATGAGCTTGCAGACACTGCAGCTAAATCTGTCTGCTCTGGCACTATCACCACTGTGCCTATTCCGTACATGGACTATGGTCTTATCTTCAAGGCTCGGCTCTGTGTTAGCTGGCAGTTTACTTGGAGTGAGCAATGCAACAACAAGCTCTTTCAAATCAAACTCTATATTGGACTTTGGCCATCTAGCTTCCGTAAAGTTCGGAAGTTCTTCTAACTGGACTATGCATTGGTCACAGTTTTTTAACTCATCATTTTCTTTTATCTGGAACTGATGCACCAATGTGTAGTTTGTGTAACACTTAAATCACTATCAGCCACATTTTACTTTTTTGCCATTGTTACAATTCTCAATGACAGCAATATTTTAAACATGTTTTTTCCCAGGGTTTATCTGTAACATTGGACAGTGTTATTGGTGATAGTGACACCATCCACATTGATAAAGTTTTTAGTTTTTTAATGGCCATTAATCTTTTGATTCTCATTTAAGTGTTGCAAATTTATTCGTTACACCTTTTTGATTGTGGTTCCTTTTTTACAGTTTCATTCTCTATTGCTCAATTTGACATTGGAAAATGGCCAGAACATTAAATAACTAGACACCAGGAGAGGAAAGGCCAACTTAAGGTGACTAATGCTGGTGTTTGATCTATTTATTTTAACTACTTATTAGTCATCCTGGCGAGTTGTTATTACACTTTTGCTGCATGTCATTTCACACTTTTTCTACTTTATCTTTTCGTACTGGCCATAATGACATAACCTGGAACCAGGACTGGAAAGATCAACTTCAGGTGACTGACGGTGATTCTTATACTTAACTGTTAGTCTTCCTGGTGGGTTATGATCATTACCATTCTGCTACAGGAAGTCCTTTACAACTCTGTAGTTGTTATTACACTTTTGCTGCATGTCATTTAACACTTTTATTACCTTACATTTTAATACTGGCCATAATGACACATAACCTGGAACCAGGACTGGAAAGACCAACTTCAGGTTTTGTGTGTGTGGCTTAGATTATTCATTGTTATTTGACATAAGCTTTTCCCTTATTGATTTTTCACTTTTCATCAGATTACTTTCTCCATCTGTTTCACTCTCTTCCACCTCAATTTTACCCACCCTTGAATGGGATCCTTTGTTATCTTCTTCATCCAACTCTTATGTTTCCTGCAAGGTTTTTTTTTATTCATTCCAGTTACTACTCTACACTCCATATCATCTTTGAGAATGGTAAGTAGAATTTCAATTTTTAAATCTATTCTGTCTTTATTGGATCCCTTCAGGTAGCTGGTGTTGTCTCTGGTTATTTTCCAAAGTGCTCATTTAGCCAGGATAATGGAAAGCACTCAGCTCAGACCAGTCACTCTAGCTCTGCCAGTGCTCACCACTGTGATAAACATGATTATTTGAGGTATCCTTGCAGTATTCATAATTACTCATTTGTCCAGTCCAAATCATATTGATTCCATGGAGAAGTGTTCTGCTGAGTTATTGGACTGTTGTTTGACGGCTTTTAAAGATGATAAATTTACAGTGACGTTGCTCCATCTCCACTGAAAGACCTTTGTGGATGATGGTTTGTTGGGGATCCAGACATTCCTCAGTGTCTCTTTGATGCTAATTCTTCCTTCTCTTTTCTTCAAGTGGAGCACAAGAGACCCTTTCCACTTAACAGTTCTTAGCTGCAGGGATTATGATCCATGGAAAATACCCACTGATTGAGGTTAACACAACACGGGGATACATGGGGCTTTGTTAACACTGCTGTTACAGTGAAGGGTACCCCTTAAAATACCATTAAACTATTATACTCTTCTCCTTCAGCTGTAATCTGTTCAATAAAGTTAAGGTGAGCACATGGTAAGGTCTGGTTGTGTCCCAACCATTCTACTCATCCTGGCTTCTTGACCACTAATGTTCAAGTGCTTGAATAGTCATGTTCTTGTTTTTCTAGTCACTGTTACACTTGAGGCTCATTTGTTCCTTTCTTTTATCCTGGTCATGATGAGATGTGGTGGTCTATGGATGTGTCCCTATGTAAACCCTGCTATTGGGTCACTCATGATATTGATTTTCTCTTCAGAAGATAAGAGCTCATTTAAGTTTTATGTATATTGTACTAGTCCTTCCACAACCCACCCTTTCCATTTTAACTGCGTCTTACTATTCTTCCTTCATCAAAGATTGAAATTATCACAAGTGCATAAGAGGAGATACTGTGTATAAATGTTGTCACCCTTCTGTTGGTGGGGAGTTTTTGTCATTATGTTTCAGTGTAGTTCCCATTAAATATCTAGAATTAGATTGAGAATTAGGTCTTTGATAGCAGCATGCGAGTCTCGTAGATATGCATAAAGGCTATCTGTTGGAAATACATTTTCAGATTAGGAAAATATTAATATTATGATTTTGTATCGGGATAAGTGAAGTGAAAATTTTATTTTTGACAAAGATTTTCTGTTATTATATGTTTTTAAAGTCAAAATAAATAAAGAACTGAATATATTAACCCTATTTTTTCTATCTGAAAACTAAATGTATAATTTTGTTTTTCTGTCTTCTACAGATACATGTTTCATGGAGGAACTTCATTTGGGTTTGGAAGTGGTAAGTTTTTTTTTCAAAAACTCAAAAATTTTCATTTGCTTTTCTTACAGACTGAAATTTATAATTTTTGTTGTTGTTGTTAAAAAGATTAACAAACTTGTGGTTGTTAAACATTGTCAAGTCTCAAATTAGAATTTTCTTTCATTTGTACTTTTTGGAAATTCAGAAAATAGAACTATCTGGAAAAATAACTTGAAGCTTGGTAGTGTTTGTTTTAAAGTTTGCCATTAAATACATAATTTTCCATAGTATTAACATTTTTCTTATTATAAGATGTTTTGTAATAATTTATGTAATGTGTATGTTATTGTGTGTATGTCCATGTATTTTTACAAAACTGATAAGTACAAGACTTCTAGGTTAATGTAATTTTTAGGCTTGGAGAATGTTTAATGTTGCATATTACAAAAGTGATTTTAATTACTTCTTTTCTAAGAGAAATAAGTTCATTTCAGAAATGTACCAGTGGATGAAATTTTATTGCTGTTACAAGGTTTAAATAGGTGTTTTATCTTGTACTTCTGTAGGTGCTGGTCTTGGCCGCGTTTTCAAAGTTTCTCCAACCAGTTATGACTATGATGCACCTTTATCTGAAGCTGGAGATCCTACTGAAAAATACTTTAGTATGAGAAAAGTTATTGGCAAGGTTTGTGTAACTAACTTGTTAGTTTGTTCAGAATATTTGTGTAAAATTACTTGTTGAAGCCAGTTTTACACATTTATCTGTGAGAAAATTTCTTAATGTTTGGAATATCTTGAAGTCTCCAATTTAAAAATGAAACGTGTGTCTGTCTGTGGATGTAGTAACAATAATGAAGATACAAGTAAGAGAGAGGAGTATTTGACATATATGTAAATGGATGAAAGTTGTCAACATCCACAAAACAATGAAGTGAAAAAATCTTTAAAATGTAACCCAGAAATGGGAAAAGACAAAGTGTACATGTGTGTGTATTCATCAGCTTGGGTAAAATATGGCTGTGAAGTAACAGATGAAAATATTCAATATTGTTAGAGGTCTGTACCTGTGATTTCTTGAACAAAACTATTTATTCACTATCTTCAATTAATTATAGGAAGGTAGTTTGAAATAATAAAATCAAATAAAGAATAAATAACCCATCCACAGTAAACCTAAGTAATTTGGAGTACTAATAATATAGAAATAATTTATGACATATTAAAAGTAAAATAAATGAAAAAATTAGGAATATTTTAGTGAAAAGGATTACATTCTCCAACTGTACATAGTTAAAAAACAGAATCCCTCTTTCTTGATTGAAACAAGTAGGAAAATATACCAGTTTAATTTGATCATGATATTGGTATGTTTGTTTATCTTAATCACGAAATTGTATTACGAGGCAAGAAATATATCAATTTATATTGTTTTGTTTGATTGTAAGTAAATGCTGGCCTGGCCTGGTGGTTAGGACATTACTCATAATCTGTGGGTTGCTGGTTTAAACCCCTGTCATATTGAACGTGATCACCCTTTCAATGTTTGGTAAAAGAATGGCTTCAGAATTTGTGGTGTTGACAAGCTGTCTTCCATCTGCTATGTTAAGAATGCCTAGTACAGATAGCTCTCGTGTGGCTTTGCACAAACTCGTAAACAAACCAAACTGAGTGAATGCATTAAAAACTTCATGAAATTGGTGTGCTAATCAGTTAAGTAATTTCCTAGTAAAACAACCAAAATAAATATTGATAATAAAATAATCTGTCTTTTCAAGACATTACTTTCATCCCGTGCTTTGCTATTGTACGACTTTAGTTTGTTACACAGAATTAAATAAAATCTGAAATATTACCATAATTTTTCTTCATTTTTAATAGTATTTATAAACATTGGAGTGTGGTAACTTTTGTTTATTTATTATTCCTGTTTCTTTGTTTTCAGGTGTCTAATATTTACACTTGTGTATTCATTCTTCATGTAATGTTTTTTTTAAAGTTTGATTGTAATTCTATTCTCATGTTTTTTCAACGGTTTACTTTTCAGTTTTTACCTCTTCCATCAGAACCAGTGCCTGGGCCGAGTGTAAAACTTGCTCTTGGAACTGTGGACATGAAGACCACTGTAAGATTTTTAAATTAACTTAAATCATTTAAAATTGAAATGTATAATAATCATGCTAGAGTTTAAAAGCACGAGTACTCATTTGTCAGTTTTGATAAAAGATAACACTGAATCTTACAAGCAAGTTATAGTTCTGTATAAAATGTTTACATTATATGACGAACAACTTAAATACATAATATTCATATTGATTAAAAAAAAAAGATGTGAATGTTAAACAAAAATGGCTATTTGTCACAATAGACTTGACCAAAACAACATGTACTTCCTAGAAACACTCAAAGTGCATGTGGTTCTTGGGCAGAGATAAAGCAAGGTGTTGTTCCTAGGGACATTCAACAGTATTTAGTTGAGACTGATACAAAAATATGAATATTTTATTTTTAAGACGTGGAATACCAACTTTCACGTGTACCCACATTTTTGTGTGATAGCTGTCAATAAACTATATATCTTGTAATTTATGTTTTATCACTCTAAGAGACTTCTGTAGCTCTTTGGTTCACTCTTCTAAGCAGCAGTGAAGAGATGTGCATTCAATGAATCTGGTCTTCTACAAAGGAAGTGAGCAAAACAAAGAGTGGGCTATTTATAGCTCAACTTCATTTATGGATTCTTTGTTTTCTTCACTAAAATGAAGAGGATAATAAATTATAATTAACATGTATAATGAATTCTTTATAACTTTTCTGTCAGTGAAGTTTTCAGTATAATGTTCATGTTTAGTTAATCAAAGAAATTAGAATGTAGTAGATGAGTAAATGAAATAGGAACTGTTTCTAATGTCTGTTGACTTATATATGTATTCTGAATTACTGAATGTTCTCTCTTTCAGTGGTTTCCTTTGTTGGACTTTTTGCCTTACATGGTAAAATCTTTCAAAAGTAAATACCCTTTATCATTTGAGGATATTGGGCAGGTAACTGTTTCTTTTCTTTAGGTTTTAAATTATGAAATTTTTAGTGCTGTGGTTTCATAAGTAATTGTAGAAAAGGTAATTCATTTCTTTATTCTATTTTTCAAGAACCTATGAAACTGATTGATTACAAAAACAACAACAACAACTCGTAACCATTTTTGAAAATGTTTGATAAGTATCAATATATTTTGATACTTAGGTGTATTTTGTATAATACATATATCTTTCTAGCATTACTTAATTATTCAAGTTATTACTAGGTTACTGAATGTTTCTTTTGTTGTGTTAAAATATGCATTTTTACTTTGTCATTATTTTATTTGTAGAGTTGTATTAAAAGCCTTGATTGTGAAATAGAAGTTGTCTTATAGTATTCTTGTGTCTGCTAACATCTTTTATCAAGAAGAATAATGTTGCATTTAAATTATAAAGTTTTAATTTTAATAAAAACGTAGTAAAGGATACTATATTCTTAAATATTTCTCATTAGCTACTGTTCTAAGCTAGTGATAATTGCTTACATACAAACCAAGAATTAATTTAATTAGACTATGCAGTGTTGTATAGCAAGAACTTGTGTGGTCTCTCATTTGGGTACATTTTCTGCTAGTGATAGTTCTAGCCGTAGCCTGTGTATTAAACATAACCTACAATTCTATGTCCCAGTGAACACTCCATGACTAGCCCTAAAACTTCTGTGAATACCACTCTAGATCCAAGTGAACACTTCATGACTAGTCCTGAAACTTCTGTAAATAACACTTTATATCCAAGTAAACACTCTGTAAAGCTTCTGTAAATCCCATCCCTCAATCCAAGAAAATAGTTGCTGGGAAACGAATCTTTAAGTAGGTTTTACATCCTTGTCACGTAATGAAGCTTCTTCTTAACATGATAACTGAAAGAAACTTGTTTTCTGATTACCTATTCAAACAGCAGTACCTAAATGTCAGTCTTTTTTGAGCATATAAACGTGTACAAGTATTGAAGTGATCATATTTCATGTGTTTTGGAAAAAAATACATATCTACATATACATAGATTGGTTAATCCATCTAATGTTAGAAAATATGATATCTTAGGTCTAATTTCAGTGTTTTGATTGTACAGAAATTCATAAATGTTGTGCCCATTAACTTGACCGGTATGTTTTCATGTGGAATTTTCCATTTGTTTGAAGTGTGCAATAATTGAATGGCTATGACTTTGAAGTAACTAGTGCTTATGCCACTTGTGTTGTTCTTCTGGAGATCCTTCTTTATCACATTGCCTGGAGCATGTTGCTGTATTTTGCAACTGACCTTTGTGTTGGTAAATTCTTGCATGTTACAAGATGTCATAGAGTTAGTGTAGTGAATTAAAGGTTCCATAGTTTGCACTGTGTTACCACAAAAATCAAATACCCTATTTTCCGCCTAATAACCTGAATTTCTGGCCCTAAATTTTGGACCTGATTTTTGAGGTTCAGCTTATTGGCCAATCACCAGCTTTGGACCAAAAAATACAGAAGACCAAAATCAGCCCCAAAATCATACCTTTGATCTCACAGTTACGGCAAAGTTATTTCAGTTGAATAAACTTTATTTATTAATAGAAAAAGGTCTATACATTACGAATGACATGTATTCATAGAAATAACAAAATTCATAAAAAAATACACACTTTAATCTCAGAAATTTATTAAAATCCATCAAATTCATCATCTTCATTGTCAGAAGCACCAAATAATAGATTCCAATCCTCGGCAGAGACCTGGTTGTCGTATGGGTCATTCTCTGGTGTTATTATCTGAGTGAGTGGAATGTTGTCTTCCTCGTCGTCGTCCAACCACAACATATCTTCCATTCCATCCATTGCATTTGAGATACTGCATTTTTTAAATGACTTCTCTACAGTTTCAACACTAATATCGTCCCACGATTTTACGACCCACTCACAGACGGTAGCGAGTGATGCAGTGCGCATATTTCTGGCAGCAGTAAAACTTTGATTGCCGGAAACAACCTACTCATTCCAGCATTGACAGAGCCTGTCTTTAAAAGGTTTATTTAAACACACATCTAAGGGCTGTATCACAGATGTCAGCCCAACGGGAATAACTGCAATATCGATATTGCACCTTTTCATCGCGGCTCTAACGTTTTCACACAGGTGGGACTTAAACATATCCCAAACAAGCAGAGATCTAGATTTCATCAGTCCACCACGAGGATGCGCCCACACTTCGTTAATCCACTTGATGCATCCTTCGTCATCCATCCATCCCTTTTCTTGTACATGGACGATCACTCCTTTCGGAAATTTCTTCTTCTTAGGAAATGTTTTTCTTTTGAAAATTACCATAGGCGGTAATTTTGTCCCATCAGCAAAGCACGTTAAGATTACAGTTAAATGTTGTTTCTCGTGGCCCGTTGTCTTAACCCAAACGGTTTTCTTGCCAGCTTTGTTAACGGTTTTGTTTCCAACCATATCGAAAAAAATCAGAGTCTTGTCCATATTCCTAATCATTTGTAGAGGGTATTTGTGTTTTTTTGGCGATGATGAATGATAAATTTCTGTAACTAGGTGATTTTATCATCCAAGTCACTTGGCAGTTTCTGCGAGATCTTCGTTTTCTCTCAAAGTACAAGGCTGTGTCGCTTCATGAAGCAGGTACACCAGCTGTTGGTTGCCTTAAAGTCTCTTGAATTTTCTTTATTTCGACTAGCCCACTTTAGTGCAAAAATACGGATCTGGGCACGCATGACAGTCAGGCCACTCTGCCAGTTTTCATTCACCCATGTCGCTACATCTTCTTCCAGTTTTGGCCATTTCGGTTGATTTTTCTGGTTACATTAACTTGTTTACGATATTTCTTTTAACATACATTCTGCTTTCTTCCATTCTCGGACCTGTTTTTTATTCACACAGTAATGGCGAGCGGCATTCATATTTGAGGTTTTTAAGGCTAGCTCTACTACTTTCAGTTTAAAAGCAGCATCATAATGCATTCTTTTTTTTTTGCAGGTGTAGACCTCTTTGGCTTTTGACGGTACAATGATAAACTCCCATTACATACCCCTGGTATTTATACTCTGGGTTAGTGATTTTAATTACTGAGTAAAAATTCTGGAATTTCATTGGTTACCTAATTACAGTGAGTGGATCCAATAACAAATGGCATGTTGATTCCATCTCTGTCTCAATACGACACGTTCTGCTTTACTTCAGAACGCCAATGATCACACACAACATGCATGCTGATGCTGAAATGAGACTAAGAAATCATTTTGAAGAAACTTGTCACTTCTTAAAAATGGCCTCAGTTTATTGGGCAGTAATAAGTAAAAACCCTGATTTTCAGAGCTGAAAATTGGCCTCTGCTTATTTGGCGATTCAGCTTATTAACTGGAAAATACGGTAACAAAATTGTACTCTGAACTTTGAGGATGAGGGCTCATTTTAAAAATGATTGTCAGATCTCACAAGTGTTGGTTAGCTGGCCACTGGTCTATCACCTCAAAATTAAGGATGGCTAATGCAGCTAGTCATTGAATAACGTTTCACAAAAGTCAACAAACAAACAAAACGACTTCACACTTTTCTTACTGTGACTGTGGTATGACTTGTTGCAGGTCCCTTTCTGGATGTTCCTGATTTCCTAAATTGTTCCATTTTTGTTTTCTAGTGCAGTTAGGTACAAGGGATATTTCAGTTTTGAATATTATTTAACATTCCCCAAAGGAGTTGCTTTTCAATAACATCACATTGTTTGGTAAACGTCAGTGTGTAAATGAAGTTCTCTGTTTCACCATGACTTTATATTGGTTATGGTCACTGCTTGAATCGCCGTTGACACACTAGTTTTTTTAGACCTGAGCTAGCCACCGAGCAAGTCAGACGTGCCAATATGCTATTCAGAACGAAACGTTCATCCTCGCCAGTCAGGCCGTTAGTGCCTCCTGTAATCGTCGATTACCGCCGAACCTCACGCCGTACCAAGTCGCCACGTTGATCGCCCGAGCCAAGCCTGGGGCAACCATCGAACCATCCAGGACCCGTATTTTACGCCGGGGAGGAATCCTCATCCAACCAGCCACTATTGCAGACCTAACCTATCTGTGCCAGCCATGGAACACTGAATTTAAAGTAAGTTGTTCCCCAACGAAAAGTCCAGTCAATCTTTATTCTGTATTCCTCAGGGGCGTCGACCCATCAATTCAACCAGAAGAAATTAGACAAACCATAGAACCCCAAATACAAGCCAAGGTATACGCAGTTCATCGAATTTATTCCAAGAACAGTAATCATCCCACACACTTCATGAAGATAGTGACAACATCGAAGTACAGTGCCGACTGTATTATACGAGATGGCTGCTATTATCATATATTTCATTTTAGAGCCGAACGCCCACATCGACGACCACTCAAGAATGATTCAAACCAAGCACCCAGATATCGCAAACAACCAACGGAAATCTTCCAACAGGAAAATACCAAAATACCGCTGAGTCCAGACCGTATTAGAAGAAACACGAAGACGGATTCAGACAACCCGACTCAGAAGAAGACAACACCCATTGTTGGCAACACGCCAAGTTCCAGTAGTTCAAGAAAGAAAAAGGACAGTTCCTGCCAGACTTCAATCCCAGTTCCACAGAACTCAACAACCAGCCAGACTCAAACCATTATGAAGATAACCATCGACGCGACAGCACAAACTGAAAAACAATCTACCTCCACGCAGAAAACTCAAACCAAAATCTCGAGAAGAAACAAAGCATCACAGACCAGCGAAGAACAACTCACCGAAGAACAGCCAGTAGTTCCACCACCAAGACCACGTTTCTCAGTTGCACCAATGGGCTTCAAGTGTGGAAACAAGTTCATGAAGAAGTTGCCACCTGATCTACAAGACTGCAGATAACAGTTTTCACGTACACAATCAACGTAGTTCATCATTTTTTTTTTTTGTTTTTTTCTTTTTTCTTTCCCAGCTACTTCCGGGCACGGTCTGGGTAGATTATTCGGCGCCCAGGCCGTGAAAGTGGGTTTTCTCGGGGTACTCCCATTTCCCCCCACAGCAAAATCTCTGGCATCGGACCTGTAGGTCCCAGCCTCATTCTGGAAAGGGCCGTTTTCCCAGTCAAGGATATCTAATCATTTACAGTAAATTTTAAAAACCAATTCGCCAGCCGCCAGGGTTCTCCATCCTCGAGCCAAGGTCTGGCTCACTTCACTTTCGCTGTTTTGTCCAGTTCTCCCGTCCTTCCTCTCACTCACAAATATTTTTGAAATGTTAAAAAAAAAGTAAAAATTCCATGGATATTTTAAAACATTTCTCACGTAAGGGGACGAAGAGGAACTACAAAGTTCCTGAACACCCCAGTTGGAGAGAGAACTCTTCTGATTTCTCTCTCTCTAAACTGAACCCCTGCCACGTTAGTTTAGTTTTAGTTTAGTTAGCTTGAATCGCCGAGTTACGTGTTGGTCATTTTAATGTAATGTACTCAACCCTCTGTGTACATACATGAAACATGAGGACTGCATTATGTCACCTAATTAAAGTTACATGTAGACAGCTAGATACTCTGTAATTTTACTACCAATATCTCCATGTTTAGGTGTAAAATATTTTTAATTATTGTTTTAAAAAGCCTTCTTGTAGGAAAATTACAAGATCCAGTGTGAGAAGATAGAGAACCACATAGTGTATAAACATGTACAGACCATAACTACTACCCATAACAATGTATAATTACCTGAGGCTGGAATTTTTAAAACTTAAATCTTGTAATAACAGCTATTACAGTTTTTGTATCACGAGAGAGCAGCATGGCAACAAAGATCACTATGTGAGACGTTTTTCTTTTTCAACATGACAATTTTTACTACAATGTGTAGTTATAACTGTGGATATGTTTGTTTTAAAATTATTAAAAAATTAATCATTAATTTTTTTTCTATCTATTAGAGAGATGGTTTTCTAATGTATACCACAAAAGTGGACTTTCTTCCTACTGATCCAGCTATATTAAACATTCCAGGCCTAAGGGATAGAGGTTACATTTTTGTGGAAAAGGTATAATTTGTTTTATTATACTTGTAGTTTAACTTTTTTTTTATAAACACACCTTTTCATTATGAGACACTAATATTACTTGGATAAAAAACTTAAGTTGTCCATATGTGTGTGAAGTACTTGGTACTGATAAATTCTGTTTGATATTAACATTCAAAATCTTCAATACCTTTTCTAAAAATTCCTGATTTGCAGTTTTCATGGTAGTAACTGCATGTTTATTTTTCTTCTAGCAGTTATTTGTTTTTTAAATGCTTTCATATTTAAAAACACAAACCTTGGGTATCTGCATATAGTTATATTCACTAAAGAATTAAGAGTTTTGGATTTCAGAGTTCATGAGCAACATTCATAAACAACATGAATTGTTCATTATGTAGCTTTGTTCTTAACAACAAACAAACAAACACAAACTTAGAATAAGTTTTGTTTTGCACAGTTTGATTTTTCTAAGTTGCATTGTTACAGCCTCATTGCAGGTGACACGACTCATTCTTATCCTCAGGTTCATTTGTGCTTGTTACATTGTTGACTTGTATACATGTTAATTTGAATAAGCTGTATTGTTATTTGTTATGCTTGATCTGTGCAAGTTTTATTGTGAGACATAATTTATTTTGACTATATCTTATGATAAACACTAGGTTTTATTGTCAACAACTGTCTTGTCTATGTTTTGTTTTTTAACTTTTGTCAGTGAGATAACTTCAGCTGAATTTATAAAGTTTGAACATTAAACATAATAGTTTACCCAAGGACCATGAATAGGCCTATTGTGGTAAGGTTTTATCCTGCTCAGTCTAATGATATATAGTTTATAAAGCTATTCTTAAATAAAAAGTACAATAAATTTGATTAACAATTTGTCAAATTTCCCCTTTTTTTTCTGGTTCCTAGAAATACAAACTTTCTGATGGTTAGAGGGTTGAAAAACATAACATCCTATTTATGTATGTTAGCAATTATGGGCTGCTCAAACTTGTATTACAAGCAGTAGTTTTAATTTTACTTAATAATTTACTGTAAAACTAAGGTAGGAACACTATTTAACTCTGTGTATGGATGTGAATCAAAGTGTGAATGCCATGACTTCTTACAAGTTGCTATTTAACATGACAGATATTTATTTGATGTCAGAGTTATCAACTGTTTATTTTAAACTGTCATTAAGTCAATAATGTAGGGTTTGAGGACAGTAAATACAATAAACATTATACAGGGATACTGAAAAGAATTACAGATGTATGTTTGGAAGTTCTAGAGGTAATGTGAACTAAATGATGGAAAAAAAATTTTATTTTTTACTTAAACATCACTTTGCAGTTAAATGCTCACAATTCGAGTCAGAAGTGTTTACTTTACTAACAACTTGGTGGATTAGTTTTGTAGATGTATATAATAAACACAGAATTGAAGTCAATATTCCTTTTCTGATACAGGATCAACTGACCCTGTGCACATTTGGTTAAAGCAGAAGTGTCCTTCCTCTTTGACCTTCAAAACGTTTTTAAAAGAACATTGTGAAACCTTGTGGCTTATTCCCAACTTTTTGGGGGTTTAATCTAAACAATGATACCAGTATGATCTAGCCTAAAATGAACATAAACTCAAATGATAATTTGAACTTTTATTATAGTTGAATGTAAAATATTTTTTGACATCTTAACCTAATTATGTTGTCACTATTATTTTTGAGTTTGCTTTTTATATTTTTAACTGTTGAAATTATCAGAAGTGAATATGATCCAATGTGACAAAATTATATTGAACAGAACAGCAATACTGACCTTTCAAAGGTCATTGTGCAGATGGTTGCCCATCCTTACCTGTGATGACGTAACAGTCAATTTTAGTATAATTTCTTAGATATATCTTTTTTTTAATATGAAAAAGATATTTCACTTTTTGTTATTCTTGTAAACTTAATTCAGTGTTTTTTAAACTTGTAAACTTTGATACTGATATTTGCGAGTTATTTTTCAGTGACTGCTAGTTGTGTAAAGTGGGAATTGCATATAACTATCTGTCAGTGCATGCTAATGGTGTAAACTTTGGGTCATATTCGGTCATGTTAACTTTTGTGCTTATATATCTGATTTTACAAGTGATTTTTGCAAGATTTTTGGCAGTGGCTGTTCTTGTGGCTAAGTGGTATAAACAAACCATCTGTATAGCCTTAGTAGTATTTTCAGATGTTAAACACAGATGTACGTGTGTGTAATTGTAAGAACTTTCTGACTCAATTGTAAAATTTATTGTTATTTCACTCATTTATTATATAGGAAATTCAAAGACATTTAATACAATTTTATTCACGTGATTTAATCCCCATGGAGCAATAAAATTTGACATTGAAGCTGCAGTAATAAATAATTTTTTGACTTGTATTTATTCATGTTAGTGACATTATGTGTGTTTTAGTCATTTCATTGTTAGTGACTTTATGTTTATTTTGGTCAAATATAAAGTTTGAATTGTTTTTGTACAAGTATATTCAAGTTGTTGCATGACATTGAAAAGGTATGTTAATCTAACAGTCATTTTGTTTAACTCTACACAGAAAGACATGTATCTTTTTATTCTTAGCAATTACAAGGAATCTTGGATCGTGGGGAAAAGATTTTCACTTTGCCAATTAAGATTTCTCGAAATCAGAACTTAGCAATTTTTGTTGAAAACCAAGGACGTGTCTGTTTTGGAAATGGGATTCATGACAGAAAAGTAGGCGATTAAAACTTAAGTCTATAATTTGCAAAATACTTGTTTAACTGATTGCAGCTGTGAACCCTAAATTTGCATCTTAATTGAGGATAGATTAGTGATAATTCTGAAGTAGTGTAACACGTGAAATTTCTTTTATTTTTTGTTTTTTGCTAAAAGTATGATAGAATAACAGCTTCAGATTAACGCTTTCATTTTGATTGGATGAAATGTTAGTAGTATATTTTTTGCACTGAAAATTATTGAACATTTTTATCCAACCCATGGATTGATGTTTTCCTGTTGTTTATTTTTTATGGCCAAAAGTCAGTTTTTTTTCTATGTTATTTGCTATTTTAAGGTATATAAAACGAGTGTAGAACAGTATCAAAACATATTGCTTCCATTTGCAGAATGAACAGGTGTTTCAAGTTAAATAAATTCAGTTGATGTGTATGTAATCATCATGAGATATTCATTTAAACAAAAATTATCAAAATGTTTTAAATGGAAAACTTAAAAAAATGAAGAAAAGAAGAAAGTTACTCTTATGTTGGATCTTGAATATAATTATTCAGGTATTGATGAAGGTTGACTGTTGTTTGTCTTACAATAGACATTTCATTTACTCCATCTGGTTCTGCCCTTGCTCTTCGATACTTGTTATTATTATAACAAAGTTTCTGGTCAGGTTTTAAGCCAAAGACAACAATCGACTCATGTTAACAAACCATTGTGAAAGTTTTATTGAAATTAATTTCAGTTTTTGTGCTGGTTTTGGATGCTTTAAGACCTTGGTATAAATGATATAACAATCAAAACTGAAAAATTTAACCTTTCTGGATCTAATGAAGTGAGAATTTGTTATCATAGCCCAAGTGACCAACTGGTAACATTGCAAGGTAGCATTAGTGATCCATAACCAACTGGTAACATTGCAAGGTAGCATTAGTGATCCAATCTTGAATAGATTAATGAGATTCCCACTGTCCCTATCTACTGTCTAGCGAAACCACAGCCAATGGAACGGGCTTGGAGAAATCAGGACTAGAAACGTGGACCCTGCGTTCCACTCTCTGCTTCATCTAATAATACCCTCTGCTTAAATAAAACTGGTAGCACACATCTTCACATTGCCTTGATTCTGATGCATATGAAAAAATTCATTCAACACATGGATTAAAAACAATTGGAGTGAACATTGTTAACAAGTCCTGTGGTATATGATTTTGCAATGTTATTCAATTGAAAATACATAACCACAATATTGGTATTAAAAATGAAGGCTTGGCATGGGTTAACATGTTTTTAAAACTTTAGTTAAAGTTTAGCTAGAATTCTGGCTCCAGTTAATCTTTCCCACAGTTTGTTAAGTAAATTACTTTCTTCTTGGGAAGTGTGTTCCTATGCACACCTGTAAACACTTTGTTTATGGGTTTGCTCTTTTACTTTAAGGCTATTATTATTTAGAATTTTTAAGGCAAGTTTACTACAGGTATGTGTGTCATACAATAATTAACATTTTTACTAGATTAATTGCACTTTTTTTGTGCCTTTATATCTTTAGCTTCTTAAACAAACATGACCCCCAAGTAAAGGATTTTTATCCTTTAATATTTTAATTTATATGATGAACTATTGTAAGAACTGCTTAATAATGTATAATGTAGGCCAGCTGAAGTTTTTTCCTATTAAAAGGTTTCTGTTATGTAAAGTATTGATAGAAACATGAATTGGTTCCATTTTAGACTGACAGTGTTTTTTAAAAAATGAAACTTGTGTTTTGATCTAGTGATTAATTAGTTTTTTGTCACAATTCTCTTGTTTTAGTTTCTTTCCTCTATGTGTAGGGAATCGTAGACAATGTGACAATAGGATCTGTTCTCTTGACAAACTGGACAATTTTGCCTTGGAATCCAGACTTCATGCATGAGAATACTTTATTTGAAAAACTTCTGCTCAAACATAGCAACAAGAATGTAAACTTAGGACTATGGAATAACAATGACAAGGTCATTTATCCGTCAGTCTTTAGAGGAAGCTTTGTTCTACCAGAGGACATCACTGATTTGTCTTTTGATACTTTTCTGAGACTAGATGGATGGCATAAGGTACTGTCTGTTTGTGTTTTTTTAAAAAAATATATATATATATTCTTTTACGTTTGATGAATTACACTTTTTTTATAGGATTAAACTGAATGTGATGTCACCAAGAAAGTTGTAGGTCTAATACCATTTAATGACAGCAACTGTAGGCTATAATTTAATTAAAATTAGTGGTTGTAGGTTGTAACTTAAAATTGGTGGTAACCTGCTATAATTTAGTTAACATTTGGTGGTTATGGGTTATAATTTGATTAACATTAGTGTTAGCACTGTTTAATAATATTTAGCAAGTACCACCAATTGCCAAGCCCAGTGATTGACTATAATTATTTTATTTTTTGAATTTGTCAAAAAAAATAAGTCGTTTTTGGCCATGTTACTTGTTTAAATGTGATTGTGTCTTAATCAGTAATGTATTTATCTTTCAGGGTGTGGTGTATCTAAATAACTACAGCCTTGGTCGTTACTGGCCTGTTGTTGGACCACAGGAAACTCTCTACGTCCCAGGAAGTTTCTTTAGACTTTATCCTTCCATCAACACCATCACAGTCATGGAGCAGGAACGGTCTCCATGTGAAGTGAATCCAACCTGTTCAGTGGAGTTTGTAGCAAAACCAGTGATTAACAGCCTTACTCCTAACAGCATTGAGATGAATGAACTAGACTCATGAAACAGGAGTAGCTGTTCGTTAATTCCTTGATTGTCATCCAAGTGAACAAAATTATTTTAATTTGTGTAAGAAGAATAGAGAACATAACTATTGAAGGACAAGTAACATTCCCCAAATACCAATGGTGAAAAGTGTTTATATCTGAACAATGGGCAGGAAGATCAGTTGGTTTGATTGGATATACAGTTTGGGATGTTACTTATCGTATTGTATCATGTTAATAAGCTAGTATATGTATTAGTTATGTAAAAATTACAAATCATCAACTTATTAATACTTATGTATTTTTAATTAATGAATTAATTAATAAAGATATGCATAAACAACAAAAAAGTTTTCAAAGATAAATGAGAGCTAGAATTTATCCCAAAGACATAAGGAAAATGAAATTTGTATATTCAACAGTAATTACTTTAAATTACTTTTGTAACTGAAAAATATAATTCAAACTTGCTTTGAACACAACAAAAAAATATATATAATACACTTTTTTAAACATTTTTCACTTTCAGATTCTATGTTGGATCAAATTAGGAGACTTAGTGCTATATTTCAGTCCTTATTTTTGATGTAATACACAGATTAGAAAAGATGAAAGTAGTTGTGTGTAGAAGTCTAATTACCTAAACTTAACAAGTTTAGTGTATTTGATATATAATAATAAGAACCAGTTTGTGTGTGTACAAGAACAAATGAACACACTTCAATTCTCTGCGGAACTAACTATTGAAGAAATAACGATTCTTGTGGGTGTACCTGGTAGATTCTTTCATTTGCAGTGTGTCTGTTCATTACAATTCATGTACACAAGATGTGAAAGAAGATGGAACATGTTTAAAAAAACAAAACAGGATAGCTGTACATTATTTTCATGTACAGTAGATCTTTCGTATATTAAGAGTACAATGGTATGAATGCAAGTTAAGATAAACATCTAGTGTGCTCTTTGCCCATTTTATTTTCTTTAGCGTGCACTACATAACAGACTTCAAATGAAGTAGGATGTGACATACAGCGATACGAGGCATACTTTCAGTAAAGTTCACTATTTAACAGATTCCATGTGAGGTAGGACATGACAATCAGTAGCAAGAAAGAGGCACCTTGTGCAACGTGCAATATGTAACGGTGAGCATGTTGGATACTTGTAGCAATCCGTCTAATAAATGGGATCTGATATGTTCTACACATAATTTTATAAACCTGATTCTAGTATTCGTGGTTGGCAAATTACAGATAGCCCATGTGTAGCTTGATGCTTAACAACTAATAAGCATGATCTTACCAACTGGCAAAACTGTGGTTTGTGTAAAGCTTTATCTATACAAACTGAGTTGTGTGGTCCCTTATCTGTACAAAAATGTGGGTTGTGTAAAGCTTTATCTATACAAAACTGAGTTGTGTGGTCCCTTATCTGTACAGAAATGTAGGTTGTGTAAAGCTTTATCTATACAAAACTGTGGTTTATGTGGTCCCTTATCTGTACAGAAATGTGGGTTGTGTAAAGCTTTATCTATACATAACTGTGAGTTGTGTGGTCCCTTATGTGTATAAAAATGTGGGTTGTGTGATTATTCAGCGTCGCTTTTTTATGAATTTATTTATAGAAAAAAATTTTAAAACCGTAAATCTTAAAAGTTTTCAACTGGAGAGATATAGATCATGGATACAACTTCAAAAGTTCCACAGCCAGTCTTCAAAGTGAAATACATGTAACAGATAGTAGTAATATTTTTTTTATTCAAAAGCTGTGATTTTGCATTGGATAAACATAGTATGTAGCGGTGTTTATTTATCTATGTATTTGCTGTTGATATCTTTTATTTTATGTTTAAGTTTTAAAGGGGTTAATGTGGGAGTACAAACGTAATTATGGCGAGTGTCAGACAACGTACAAGTTTTTTCAGTTGATGCAAGAGTATATGCTATAGTTTTTATTGTAACGACCTTTTTTGTTTTTTGAAGTTCTATTTCGTAACTATATCGTTATTTTGCGGTTGAGGGCATTATATCATATTGAATTAGGGTGGAGGTTTTGAGCTTTAATGATTTGCCCCCAAGATTTTTTTATATATTGAATGAGATTAATCGCATTCCAGGCCGAAATCTAGGCAGTAAAAAATGACGTCACCAGCTTAGCAACGGGATCACGAAGTATTGCTACATTTTTCGCCATTTAGTCGAAGTTAACGCGGATAATGTCCCATAACTACAATAACAACAGTTTACGATTTTATATTTCGTGGTATCTGCTACTGTTGCCTGTGTTGAGTATCTTTATACACAGTTAAAATTTATACAATCATACACTAATGTTCTGCGAGTTATCGCGGCAAGAAAGGGTGGAAGGGAGATGAGAAAACGAAAATCTCAAATACAAATGATCTAGTTCAGTCGAAATATAAACATTGGTAATAAATCACTCGCTCGTGTTAGGCTCATTTTGTTGAAGTTAAGTGGCATACAATAGGCAATGAGAATAAGTGATAATCAACCTCTGACCTTGAATCATGCTAGTGAAGCAATAAGACCAGTTAATTAGAATATTAAATAAAAATACTTGTTTATCATCACAATGTACTTCATTTTATTTTAATTTTACAAGTCGAGTACCTTAATCACCAAGCCCTAAGTGTAAGTTTTCATTAATACAGACTGCTTTCTGTTAGTAATTAAAACAATTTACCGAATAAACTGTGTACATGCATTTATGCGGAATGCATGAAACTGCAGAAATTTAAATGCTAATAAGTTTTAGGCTTATGGAAAATAATGATTTAAAACGAGTTAAAACCCATAAAACTATATACTCGCTGCATCCATTAGACACGTTGAAAAACTTAATCTGCTCTTGGTTGAACTAATATGAAAAGAGCGGAGAAGGTTATTAGGCCTAGCTTGTACAGGGTGGCCCGTAAGTCCCTACCCATCCAATGTATCTGTGTGCTGTCCCTTATTCTCGCTGCATAATATGCGACGCCATCTTCTGTGAGACATTTTCCTCAAACATAGCAGGGGTTATTGTTCTAAATGCCACAGTAACAGCTGCCTTCAACTCATCTTTAGTATAACATGACATATGGATGGGTAGAGACTTATTGGCCACCTTGTAGAAGTAATCTTACATTAAAATTGTAAATTAGTTAAAAACAAAATATTACTTAAAGCGAAAAAAGCAGTAGATGACATTATGTAAAAAACATGTTTTTTTTTCATGGACGTTAGCAGTTCTTTGTGTTCAACGTTCTTTCGTACACGGATTATAAATAAAATCTTATTTTAGTTTGTATTTAAGAAGGTTCTATTTAGTTTTGTTGGAAGCTGACAAGAGTACGTCCCATCCGACCTTCGCAGTCAATTTATAAGACAGGTAATGGAATCACGAATAATTCTTTTCGTTTATATTTTCAATGTCAGACTTGTGCATTATAAAGATATATTGAGTAATTTATATTAATATACAATGTCACTGTCGTTTTACATACGTGGAATTCACGTTTTTTTTAATACACAGTCGTAATGGACAAATAGTTACATGCAGCTTGTAACCACTGTGAGTAAACACTATTCAACAAATGAATGATAAATTTCAATAACTTGTACAAGTTATATTAAATAAGTTACTGTGTCTTAAAACTTAAAATAAAATTCTGGTCATGTGGTTCTATCTAGCATACGTGAGATAAGCAGAAAATAGACGTGCTCAGAATTTTCGAGACGATTCTTCGAAAAATAAAAATAAAATAACTTTATCGTTTATTTATATGCTACTGGTGTTCGATTACTACTTTTCAGTCAGTAAGAGATGAATATTTTTCATTGGATCAACTCTTGTCCTGAAAGAACAAATATCAATGTTACTTTGAAGTAAATGCTAGAAGAGTTCGAAAAGTTATAATTATGAATAATAACACATTTTAAACATTCACATCCCTCTTTTACACATCGCAAATTACTGACAGTAAAATTATCTAAAATGACAATAAATATAAACAGTTTACAATATTTTAAATTATACACTAATTACATATTTGACGAATGTTATACTTAAATAAACTACCAAAATATTATATACTGGCATTCAAGTCTACTTATTGTATACGTCAATGTTTTTAACGTTTGTAAACTGAATTTCGCCTTCCATCTCTTTATGTTTGTACACCTCAAATTACATCTGTACACCCATATTCTCGAGAATTAACTTGTTATGCAGCGGAAGCTTTTAACAATTATAAACGACACCTATATTTATGACGCATATTTGTAACCATTCTGGTGAAATAACTAAAATATATATACTTCAGAAATCAACCTGAGCCTGGATACGTTCGTAATAAATGCGCCGTTTTTCAACTGTTATAAGAAATCGTTTCATTATGTAAGGCACTACTCGTTGAGTGTCAATAGAATTTTTGCGCCATGAAACACCAAACCAACCAATATATTTTTCATTATGTAATCACGTGCCTCAATAATGTAATTATAGCTCAGGCGTTGGTATCACGTGTTGAAATATTGATATCACAGGTTAATTACTTTAGGCCAAATTGGCGACTTTATGAATACATTTTTGAAAAATTTACTTACCAGAATTTTAAAATTTTTTTGTGAGTCATCACGAGGGAAACATTTCTGCAAGAAAAAAAAAATCAAACAGGAATGGTAATAAAATATTATTATCAAACTAACAGAGACCCGCAAATATTGGAAAAACACTTATTTAAGTATTGGAGTGCTAAACTAAATACAAAAGTTTTGTAATCTTAGTCACTGAAATTTAACATGCCCACTCTTAGGCCTAACATGAGTTAAGCCTTTATTATGCATGGCCTATAATCGATAGAGATAAATTAAAACTATAACTTGTGTGCATTTTTTTTGTTTGTTTTAGTTTAGTTAGAGCTAAACTTTAAAGGGCTTAATACTGTTTATAAATAAATTATACTATGATTCTACGACCTACCGTTAGACTTTTTTAAAAAGTTTGTGGAACCATGAACTATCGATTTCACTGTGTAAGAAAGCTAGCTAACCACTCGACCATATCCGTAACTTGATCGTGAGTGAATAAACCCATTACTGTGGGAAAAGGAGAAGTTAATTGCGACTCCTCCAGGAACATGAAAACCTGACAGTAGACATATCAGTTTTATGACTTTACTGTCTGTGCTGTGAAGTCGCGGTACAATCCAATGATAGGATACATATTATTCTATTTTCAATTAAAAAAAATTAAACAGTTTCTTTGAACCTGACCTCAACAATAATTTGCTTCTGAAATTTAACCTCAAGCAGCGCTGATGTTTTTACAGTAAATACATTTTTCTGTTATGTCATGATTATGGCGTCCTGCGCGCGTATGTGTGATTGTCTGTTTTGAAGTAAGGCCTGGCATGGCCGAGCGCGTTAAGGCGTGCACTCGTAATCCGAGGGTCGCGGGTTCGCGCCCGCGTCGCGCTAAAACATGCTCGCCCTCCCAGCCGTGGGGGTGTATAATGTAACGGTCAATCCCACTATTCGTTGTTAAAAGAGTAGCCCAAGAGTTGGCGGTGGGTGGTGATGACTAGCTGCCTTCCCTCTAGTCTTACACTGCTAAATTAGGGACGGCTAGCACAGATAGCCCTCGAGTAGCTTTGTGCGAAATTCCAAAAAACAAACAAACAAACAAACAAACTGTTTTGAAGCACAATAGGCTATCTGTGCTCTGCTAACTACAACCATTGAAACCCAGATTATTGCATTGCAAGTACTAGAACATATTGTTCAGGGTCTGTTTCTTAAACTCAGCCCGTTTATTGTGAGTAGAGAAGCAATAATTTAACAAGATGTTTTCATCGAAAAACTTGAACAATAATTGAAAGTAATTATTTTTGTTATGTAAATAGATTTTTTATTCAATAATTGGAACATTAAACTTCACTGGAAACGCATGCGCACAAAGGATAAACTCTCAGTTCACACACCCCTGGAATGAGCCTTAATTGTTTGTTTGTTTCATGTTTGAATTGAATTTCACGTAAAGCTACACGAAGGCTATCTGCGCTAACCCTTATTTAGTAGTGGAAGACTAGAGGGAAGGCAGCTAGTCATCACCATCCACCGTCAATTATTGGGCTATTCTTTTACCAACGAATAATGGTATTGACCGTTACGTTATAACGCTCCCTCGGATGAAAGAACGAGCATGTTTGGTGTGACGGGGATTCGAACTTGCGACCCTCAGATTACGAGTTGAACGCCATAGCCACCTGGTTCATTAGTGGAAATCAAAGCCCGGATATTAGAGTTCTGGGTATGTAGACTTGTTGTTTGTCCTCTAGGAAACTTAAGCGCAATGATACACAATAAGATATCTATGCTATATACATCAGGAGGAAGCAAATCTCAAACTTTAGCCTACAAGCTACTAGGTTTGAATTGCTATTATAAACATTGTAGGTGTGGATCAATGATGAATATATTTATTTGTTCTTTGTTATATAAATTCTTTGTTTTGGATTTTCGCGCAAAGCTACTCGAGGGCTATCTGCGCTAGCCGTCCCTAATTTAGCAGTGCAAGACTAGAGGGAAGGCAGCTAGTTATCACCATCCACTGCCAACTTTTGGGCTACTCTTTTACCAACGAATAGAGGGATTGACCGCACATTATAACGCCCTTACGGCTGAAAAAGCGAGCATGATTTGTGCGAAGGGGATGCAAACTCGCAACACTCAGATTCTTAGAAAACCCTGTTTAACTTAATCATGTTATAATGGCATTCAGGTATTTTAAAACATGTCTACCTCTTTTGAAAATTTTGCAGTGTTACTTTTATAATTACTCCACGTTCTATAACAAAGAATAATGTATTATGCAGATTTAGAAAAAAATATTTTACCGAAAATGCTAACTTCCATACTACTAGAGGACGCTGAATTTCTCCTATCACACACACCATTCGTCCCAAAGCTGTTAGGCTAATAACCTGTGGAAAGTGAAGGAAAAAGTTACTGCATATTGTGAAAGAGGGTATAGTAATTTATGGGCAAGAAATATTGAAGATTTCTCACTAGGCATTTAATAATAAACTATCATAGTTTAGCTGCTCAACCGTATACAAAAAGAAAGGATTTTGAGGTCATGGAACTTAGGTCAGAAAGTAGAAGAAAAATATCTCGACGTGTTCTATAAGAGTTAACAAAAGTTTCTAACATTGATCGTAAACTTTATAAACGCCCTACATACGTTCATGAAGCACTGTATTTATTTACATATCCAAAAAACAACAACATAATTTTATAAGAGATTGGTGTCTTTAACTCTATAAATTTGGAAATTTAGTTATATCATGGTAAATCTGCAAGAACATAAGTAAAATAAGCTCCTCTGATTTTTAAAAATGCATAAGAGTACTAATCAAAAAAGAATATGTCTGCCAAACTGAGATAAATAATGATTAGATAGGCCTTTAAAGTGCACCAAGTACCAAAAAATATTTTCAACTGAACAACTGCCTTAAAATAGCCACTGCTTGACAGTTAACAGCTTATCTTGGTTGTAAACAGGAAAGCATGATTTCATTAATTCACTAGCAAATGCCGATTGAAATATTCCAATGGCAGTTCTTCCATAAACATAAAATGTGCAGTTAAACCCAATCCATGAGATAATAGCGTACATTCAATATGATTGTCTAGTGGGTCGTTTATAACCTCTTTTTTTTTTGTCATTCCATGTGCTACTTTAAGGCGAAAAATTACATCGTGTTTATTTATAAGCAAAGAAGACTCTCTGCAACACATTACTGGCAAAATTGTTTTGAGTTTCGATACAAATGGGCGCATCTAGTACAACAGAGTGTCAAGTTCACCAAATAACCGCGGATTTTTTTTTCCAGTAGATGTCATCATTCCTTATTATATACTGAGTGCAAGAAAATAAGGCTACTGGAGTGAGTGTTTTTTGACAGTTGTCGTTTCTATTAGTGCCAATGGGAATGTATTCAATTCAATATAAATCAGTTTATTTGACATGGTACAATAAAATTATGCATGCATACAGTGTTAATTAGAAATAGTAAAATCAAAAACATATACTGAACAACAACAAATAGATACTCAAACACGTTCCCCTCGACATGCGTTTTTTATTTCGTCATGTTTCTTTCTTCAAAATATTTATTTTGAATCAGTCGACGGAAGAAGTCCTGTTTTCGCCCATGAAATTCCCTCAGAAAAAAAGTAACAATTTCGTTCTTAATCTTTTTTCTTCTGAAATTGATTGTTTTGCACATACGAAAACTTTTCTTCTAATGTACTCTTGAAAAGAAGCACTTTGATACATAATTTATTTTATAAATTCTGGAAATACACTTTGTTTGTAGTTAAACGCAAAGCTACATATAGGATTCTCTGTGCTCTGCTTACCAAGGGTATAGAAACCTGATTTTTAGCATTTAAAGTCCGCAAACTTACCGATGTGCCATTGAGAGGCCAGGTGATTTAGAGCGTTATAGAAAGGAATTCGGGTATTTTATGTATATATACAAGAGAGCTTCTGGAAGTACAATAATGGTGTGGGAAATATAATCATGCTAGAGGTTTTTGTTGTTGAATTTCGCGCAAAGCTACAAGAGAGCTATCTGCGCTAACTGTCCCTAATTTAGCAGTGTAAGATTAGAGCAAAGGCAGTTAGTCATCACTACCCACCGCTAACTCTTGGGCTACTTTTTTACCAACGAATAATGAGATTGACCGTCACATTATAACGCCCCACGCTGAAAAGGCGTGGATGCTTGGTGTGATAGAGATTCGAACCCGCGACCTTCGAATTATGAGTGGAGTGCTCTAACTGCCTGACCATGCCGGACCAATCATGCTAGAGATTGAGTCCTTCGATTCCACTGTTTAAAAAAAAAAGCCATATGTACTCGAACTTTAAATTCACTAAAGAATGATAAATTCAGACCCTAATAAACAAACATTATAATCTTATAAAAAATTATTTTAGTGCAATAAAATCTCCTACAACAGTAGTATAATAATAGCGGACCGTTTTTTGTTTAATGCCTTAGTACCTTACACGTCGTCCTCGACTCAAACAAAAACATATTCCACAAAAATAAAACTTACGGTTGTTAAAGGTGTAGGTGCCTTGTGATATTTTGTGAGCCACTGAGGAACAAATGTTGATTGGAAACAGAGTGTGGTTACTAACCTCTCCACGTGAAGTGTTTGATTGTTTTTATTAACCCCTGCTTCTGTCAGGTCTCCCCTAAAACACTGCTGAAAAGCTGGGGTTACCTGAAATAAATACCTTATTGTTAAAGCAAATTAGTGAAAGACACCCAAACTGAACAATAAGTTATATTTTTAGACTTAGAAATTCACTTAAACATATAACTGTACAATTTAGGACAGACGTGGCTAACCTGAGGCACACGTCTCACGAGTGACACGAGAGGTGAACACTTATGGAACGCGTGATTACTTATGAAATAGGGTTGTCCGGAACTTTTGGACTTATTCATCCATACTTTATCGAGAATTTTTCGCACTTTATGTCACCGTGCATAAATTTTGTTTAGAATTTCCACACGCACATCAAATGTTATTAAAATACATGTCACGTTGTTAACCAGTTTATTGAATTTGTTCACAAACTAGAATACCCAGCTTCGCAGTCTGGGCACTTTGGACCATCGGTTACAATGGTACCATTCAGTATATGCTACTATCAAGTTTTCTAATGTCAAGTTATACAACTAGTTCTGTTTGGTTGTTTAGTCCAGGAGTTTTCTAAAGTCAAGTTGTAGAGCTAGTTCTGTTTGGTTGTTAAGTCCAGGAATTTTCTAAAGTCAAGCTGTACAGTTAGTTTTCTAAAGTCAAGTTGCACAACTAGTTCTCTCTGGTTGTTAAGTCCAGGAGCTGTTTTTTAGAAGTCAAGTTGTAGAGCTAGTTCTGTTTGGTTGTTAAATTCAGGAGTTTTCTAAACCCAAGTTCTGTAGCTAGTTTGGTCTGGTTGTTATATTCAGCAGTTTTCTAAAGCCAAGTTGTACAAATAGTTTTGTCTGATATGAATTCCAAGAGTTTTGTAAAGCCATGTTGTACAGCTAGTTTTGTCTGGTTGTTAAGTCCAGAAGTTTTCTAGAGTGAAGTTGTACAGCCAGCTGACCTCAACTCGGATTGTTTGATGGACTCGTTATCAAGTTTGGCGTTTTCTGCAAATCCAGAAAGAAAAGGAAGATGCAGTTTTATTGAAAATAAAAACATTATCATCACTATGGTATTTTTACCAGTTTAATTATCTGTACTTTAACCATCTTTAGAAAAACTACGTGATATGTGAATGTCGACAGAAATTTCAGGTTGTTTATTGGTCTTATTTGTGAAGTCAGGCTGTGACAGTTTGTTGACATGTATACGTTAGAACAGTTTTAAATGTAACCTTGTTGAAAGTGCTTGGTGTTTAAGGTGATCCCAATATGTAGAGTGAACACTCTCTTTATTCTGTTTACAGATGTCGTACACGTAATTTTTGACGCTAGTCATTTGTTCTGGTTTTGTACTGGCTTAAGTTATTATGAGAACGTTGACAAATATAAAGTGAGTTGTTATTCTCACAGGTCCATTCTGGACTGATCATTTCGCGCTAATTATCTGAGGACTAATTAAAAGGAAACATCTATGAAACTTTAAAAAAACTAAATGAGGAAAAAATTAACACTTCTTCGAGCCTAAAAAAAAAGGAGTACAACCTACAGATTTTATTTACATTCCGTAATGTACTCATTACAAGTTACTACAGACAAGTGCAGATAGCATTATGGAAAAAAAACTTGGTCAATATCACGTGTTCTGTACAATTAAAAATTAAATTACATTTCTAAGAATGTGAAATATTGCCCTTTGTTCCACTGGACTAGTATATTACAAATAAACATACCATATTATTTATGTTCTATAATTTATTACAAGTAACGTACATATACATATATTAAGTTTCAAAGCCAGTACCAAACGCCTTCTTGACAAACTAACACGAGCTTAATGAACGCCATGTTTCTAAATCAGACAAACACCAAATTTACTCAGAATGTACAATATTTAATATACAAACTCCAATCGTGTTTAACATTTAAATCCTATAATAGGTAAGTTTGAAAAATAATCAGAATTTGAGACTAGACTCCAAACATGACTTGTCCATCATTGTCCTGATATTCCATACCCCTCATCATGAATTGTATAAACTTTGCTACATTCTGCAACCTACTACAGGCAAACTTATTTGTAGGTTCCTCAAAACATACATTTCGTTAATCCTAGATTTTTCTCAGATCTTCTGTCTATTATAAACTCTAGCATTTCTCAAAACCCACAGTTAAATGTGTCGAAGCTTTAGACACAATAGGACGAAACTCTGCTTTAGGTAGACATAAAAATTCACTAGAATTCATAAGTAATTTCCAGAAATCCTTGCTAACCACCACTTTTCTTTGGAATCTGAGCTCTGAGACGTAAATTTATACCAAGTTAGCGTTAGTAATGCTATGAACCGGTTTGACCCACAGAACATGTAGTCAACTTTTTGTAACCTGTCATCTAAATATAACTGCTGCTAATTATGCGCTTTCCGGCTATAATTCTGATAACTACTAGCATCGCTGAGGTAAATAGAAAAATTAATACACGCGCGTGTGAATAGCCACAGGCGGCGTATAAATTAAAGTTGAGTTAATAAAAACACTGTTCAACGACTGTTAACACAGTATTTTTAAAACCATTTCTTCGCTGTGTAATTACTTTACTTACTAAGTGCTGCCGCTTAGCGGAAAACGTTCGAACTTCACAAGCATCGAAGCACATTACCCAAACTCACCACTGGATATTTAATGGGATAGAATTCCACCTCCACAAATTGTTGAAAGGTCAGAGGGGAATTCCCGAAAGGAGAAGAACAGTTAAAATATGTTATTTGGGTTTTATAAAAGTTCTTTAGGTTTTCAGTTTTTGTCGACAAATAATGTGTGATTCATGTTACCAAAACAGTGACTTCCATGTGACACGTTAAGCAACACTTCGGTATAGGTATTTTCTTTGCCTGTTTATTTTGTTCTGATTCTTGGAACAATCCTCGCCGAACTTTCCACTTTTCTTTTCCTGTTGTTACTTGTTACAAACGTCTCTAAGAACGAGATATTACGAAGTCAGCAGACACGCCACGATTCGGAGAATAAAACAAATATCTATCAAATCATGAGGTCCGGGTTTTTTGTTTCTCAGGAATATAATGTGGATTATGCGACGGGAACTTAAAAAAATATATATATATATACACAGCCATCCAAATCTGAGTTAATATTGTATGTATAAAGAGATAAAATTGTTTTTGCTTTTTCTGTTTTGGAGTTTTGCGCAGAGTGGGATTGACCGTAACATCATAACGCCCCCACGGCTGAAAAGGCGAGCATATTTGGTGTTACGGGGATTTGAACCCCCGAGCCTCAGATTACAAGAAGAGTGTCTTAACCACTTGGTCATGCCAGGGCCTAACAGGATAAGACTGACATTGCTGTTATGGATAAGTAAATAACATCGTGCCTTTGGCACTTGTTACATCATAACTGTATCTTATAACTTAAATAAACATCACATTATGTTTAGCACGGGTACAACTTCAAACCGAAACATCTGAACGGATTAGAACCTACAAAGTCATTGATTAATAATACCTTTCTAACTGCTGTTTATATGTCATCAAGAGATTTAAAAGACGACCCCTGTTAGTACAAACATGAGATGGAAGATTTTTGTCCTAACCTCTAGGTGACATCATGGTCAAAATTTCATTTTTTTTCGTTGTTAAGCGTGATTTTGAACGGCATAACTCCCTAGACTTGTTATTGAGCCGCTAGGGGATTATAAAAAAAGCTACTAAATAACTTTAATGTTTATGTTTTTGTGTCACTGGGGGGCGATAAAAAGTTACTGTATAACATGAATATTCAGTAAGAGTGATTAATTCGGAACGGTGCTTCTGGTAAACTATATCTTATTTTAGGACAAAATATTTTTCAACACAAGCAATATTAAAATAAATTATATTTCTTCGTTGGTATAATTTGAGCTATTAAACCAATCTCAAAACTTCAGCAATGTTTAATTTGTTATCACCAGGTTTAACTTACTTTTGATCTATTTGTTTCATATATGATTGACCGTGATACTTCATTTAAATGTATTTTCATTAAGCGATCATGATTTAATTAATGGCAAGAGTTACTCGACGATTTGTTGAAATCAGCTATGCAGAGGCTTAAATACAATCTTCCCAAAGACAAAAAGCGTTGAATATTATTAGCATTTTGTTTAGTTGTTTCTGAATTTCGCACAAAGCTACGCGAGGGTTATCTGCACTAGTCGTCCCTAATTTAGCAGTATAAGACCAGAGTTATCGCTACCCACCGCCAACTCTTGGGAGACTCCTTTACCAACGAATAGTAGGATTGACCGCACATTATAACGCCCTCACGGCTGAAAGGGCGAGCATGTTTGGTGTAACGGGGATTCGAACCCGCGACGCTCAGATTACGAGTCGAGTGCCTTAACCACCTGGCCATGTCGGGCCTACTAGCATTATTTTAAATGCCTTATTTCTGATTTATAATTTGCTTTTATGTATGTGTTGAATAAAACATATGTTAACAACTTTACACAAGCTGATAGCTTAGTATAACGTTCAAGTTCTCGTGTTTCTCATCAAAAATATTTTCGATAAAGCAGAATTAATAAGGAGTACAAAGGTTATAAGATACTGTGTAGTGTTGTTGAGAATTTTATATGCAAAAACGGCTCGTTTGGGTTGAGAAAATATTTTAAATAGAAGAGCGAACAACGTTTCGACCTTCTTCGGTCATCGTCAGGTTCACAAAGAAAGAGGTAACTGACCGGAAGCTGACCACATGTTTGGAAGGGGTTGTGTAACTGAGTGTCGCAATGTAGAGGGCGGTGTTAGATATTTGAATATATAATTTTATCTATAATATTAATATAGGTATAAAGGTGTTCCTTTGTATTGGTTTATTTTGGGTTTAAGTTGTTGTATAAGTAAGGCTTCTTTAATTTTGCGTTTGTTTGTGTTTGTTTCTTTATTTAGTATTTCAGTGTTTTCTATGGTTATGTTGTGTTCATTTGACTTGCAGTGTTCGAAAACGTGTGAAGGTGACTTTTTATGTTC
Source organism: Carcinoscorpius rotundicauda (assembly GCA_011833715.1). NCBI lineage: Eukaryota > Metazoa > Arthropoda > Merostomata > Xiphosura > Limulidae > Carcinoscorpius > Carcinoscorpius rotundicauda. Next base: position 92,958,113 of record CM022394.1, on the reverse strand, counting down.
TTTGAATCTGGTTTCCATTTTTCTACTTGTTTCTCCAATATAGAAGTCGTGGCAGTTAACACATTGTATTTTATAAATAATGTTGGCGTGGTGTTTGTCAGTGTAGTTCTTAAATAGTATAGACCTCAGTTTTGTGCCTGGTTTTAGAATAAATTTAGTATTAACTGGAATGTTATATTTTGTTACTAGTTTTTGCCAAATGTTGGTTATTTGTTTGCTGATACAACAACTTAAACCCAAAATAAACCAATATAAAGGAATGCCATTATACCTATATTAATATTTTATAGATAAAATTATATATTCAAACATCTAACCCCGCCCTCTACATTGCGACACTCAGTTACACAACCCCTTCCAAACATGTGGTCAGCTTCCGGTCAGTTGCCTCTTTCTTTTTGAACCTGACGATGACTGAAGAAGGTCGAAACGTTGTTCGCTCTTCTATTTAAAATATTTTCTCAACCCAAACGAGCCGTTTTTGCATATAAAACTGTGTAGTGTTGTTTACAACATCACGAATATGAGCATTTACTAAATGCAATCGTTTTCCGTTTATAAAGATTACCAGAAACTAGTAAAAACCAAACTCTTACCTTTTTAGCCAAACGTTCTTCCAAGCATCCAACCTTTGCCTCCACTTGTAATTCGTTTGTAGCTGCATATAAAAGATGAATATTTTCATGAGTAGCATTCGAAAACAATGGGCATTTATTGATTAATTATGAAGGCAACAGATAAGTTGTCTGAAATTATTAGTCACTATTTGTTATATTCTTTCTTCTTTCTTTTTTTTGATGTCCTTAGACCTTCCTGTAAAACTTAAAAGTTTAATATTTTGTTGAATATGTGGATCTGATTTTAAGAATCAATAACAAATTAGTAAGATTTATAACTTATTTCATATTCAAAATATAACATTCCATCATCTTTTGATCATTCAAATAAACGTACAAAAGAAGCACTCATCTGTCTTTAGCATAAAATTTCCCTAGAGATTGCTAGGGAGATTTATGATGCCATTTGTAAATTATTTCTAAATAAATCAGCGTGTTTTCACTTGAAATTACGAAAAAAAAAAAAATCTTCTGCAAAAGCCTTGTGTGACCTCGTACATACGCGGTAATGGCCTTGACAACGAGACTCCATTGATAACTACCTTTAAAGCAATGTTTATAATGTTTCATTCCACATAATACTCTCCCAGCCAATCACGACAAATAATTTATACAAGGGGGTAAAATAATAAGTTTTTCTAGTCAAGAAAGATTCTTTTATTAGCTATATTTTAATATAATTTGATTTTCATTGTAAATGTATATATATTAACACTTTATTTATATTCAAAGCTTCAAATCAATTTTTTAAATTAAAATACATCAGAATAAGTAAACATTTATGGACAAAATGATATTCTTATGTACTCAGATCTAGATATTTTATGACAAAGCTAAGTAAGTAGAAAATTATATTCACAGAGGCTTTTTTCTTAAACTACCGAGGTCTAAATAATTTAAGAAAAAACTGACGAGAAAATTCTTGAGAAGCCAAAAGATATCTTAGAAGTGGACAATGTCGGTTTGGAACATGTTACATTCAATAGAGTTTGTGCATTTCTTGGCAGGTTTCACAGTAAACATAGTTGAGTATGTTACTGTAAAACCATTTTGAAGCTTAATTGTGTTGTTACAGTCTATGTCGTCAAGTCCGTTTATGTTAATCAGTCTGAACATTTCATAAATGTTAGACACTACGTCAGGTAAGTTGATTGTTATGGAATAGCATAAATACCTATTTTATTTCCCTGATGCTTGAGGTTTGCAAGAGTTGAACTGGAAGTAAGACTAAAGTATTTATGTTACGTTGGAACATGTAAATTACTTTTGCTACTGATTTTTGTGTTTGTGGATTCTCATATTTTATGATACTCCATACTTTACTCACCAAAGCTTAGATATGACTTGTTGTAGGTCTTTTCCTGAATGGTCCTGGGTTCTCAAATTGATAAATCTTTCTTTTTTTTTTTACAGTGCCATTAAGAACAAAGGCTATTGCTGTACTGAAAAACTAAAAGCTGCTCTGAACACATATTTATTATCTGAATGTACGAATTTTTGTGTGTGGAAAAAGGTGATCTGTTTTTGTCATTATTACACAACATACGAAATGTCAAACAATGCCAAAATGTAGTTGTGGTACAATCTGTTCCATCGCGATTTTATATCAGCTGTAGTTGTCACTTGATTCCACTTGATTTGCACATTCAAAATCGGTTTAACGTAATATACTGAACCATCTGCAACTAATGATAAGACAGTGCAAGTAGTTAAAGTATGTATTAAACTGTAGTTTGTTTTTTTTAGAACAAGTTACATTGACTTATCTGCTGTATCCATCATGGAGACGCAATTTAGCGTCGTAAGTCCACAGAATTACCGCGTTCAAACCAGGGGACATTAAGTTGCAATGCGCGATAGTTTCAAAATCAAATTTCAAAGTATGGCTACCACACATACGATGGCTTCTAGGTTATCAGTCAACGAATTACTGCTAGATCAGACTATATGAATACACTTTGTCATATTCCAGCTAGTATAACTCGCAATGCAACATCTTCGGGTTTAACAATGAAACAAGTTCATAAAATATTTTTAGAATAAACAAGTTGTTGGGGAGGTAGATTCTTGTTTTTAGTAGTACGATAATAGAGACACATTTAGCCACCTGTTTAACTGTAGTCAAGATAATACTTTGTGTACAAATACCTCATTACTCGTAATAAATCATTACGAGTAAACTACATTTATAAGATTTATGCATTACAAATAAAAAGTGAAACAAATGAGAGCACGCAGCGACAGGTGTGACTCAGATGTAAGCAAAAACAACTTTTTGGTCAACTTTTCTCTTCGCAGCGATAACGGTAGATAAATGTATAATGAAAGAGTACAATTAGTTGTTTCTGTTTTTTTTCTCCCTTGATTTCCACTTAAGGTTTGGCATTGAAATACAATTAACAAAAATATATTATTAATAAGTAAGGAAACCAGTAGAAGAAAGATAAAATAATATTTTTTATTCTTTGGTGAATTGTGTATTCGTTTTATATGTTTATTTGTTTTGAATTTTGCGCAAAGCTACACGGAAAATATCTGCGCTAGCCGTCTCTCATTTAGCAGTTCTGTTTGTTTTTCAGAACGGTTTTTACCTTGAACGTTAAATAGCTTTCAGTAATTATTTTGCCTTATTATATGGAAACAAAGCTAATAAAAAATCCTCTATAACCGTAATAAAAATTATGCTAATCGAGTCTGCACTAGCGCCATTGGTATTGACTGTCTGATAAACGTGTTTTTGTTTGTTGAAGCTTACACAAAGATAGTCGAGGGTTATATACGCTAGCCGTTCGTAATTTACAAGTGACAGACCAGAAGAATGCAGCCAATCAACTCCTAGGCTCGTATTTTATCAACAAATTGTAGGATTTACCGTTATATTATAACGCCCTTACGGCTGAAAGAGCGAACGTATTATGTAACAGGACTCGAATCTATGAGTCACAACTTGCGAGTCGATGGTCCTAACCACCATATTACATCAGACCATCACCTGGATTAGTAGTAATAAAGTTCAAGATATAATGAGTTGCTGCCTCCACTTTCTTATTAATCCAAAGATGTACGTTAAAACACATTGACGCGTTTCACCTAGGTGTACATGGCTGTATTTCAAAGGAACCCCTATTATAAAACAAAATAAACATTTCCTACATATATTAATTCTATGATGTTTCAAATGTTAATTTAATGAAATATATCAAATGGTTTAATTGTAATAAGCTTCCAGTGGCTCCGCGGCAACTTTGAAAGTTTATAACAAGAAAAACGACAGATAAATAAATACATGCGGTTTTCACCGCATAGGCAGCTTTCTGTTTAACTACAAACAAACAATTTATTATTATATGAGCTATAATTTGTTTTAGCAAGTAATTAGAATTTCAAAATTCCAATTTCCTTGTCCAAGAGACCGTGGATAGATTAATGTTATAATAAAAATATACTGACGACGCAGTCAGACAATTGTCAAACCTCACGTTACGTCACTAATGCATATAATATGTTAATTCTAATGATGTATTTTTTTATTTTGAACTAAATTACACTAAAATCTAAGACATGCTTGTGTCGATAGAAGTTTTAAAAATGTTTGTATTTATAAAACTCTACAATTTGATTAATAGTTGGTTTTTTTTAATTAAAGATGTGTAATAATATAATCGATTTCATTTCACATTAAAATTCACTCCGGGTTCTGCTCAGTGGACTCAGAAGATAGCCCGATCTAACTTTGTTATACGATAAAATACAAACACATATTATGTTTTTGTACAGCACTGGAAAGAGTTCCATACATTCACACACATATATAGAGAGGGGCAATGGCAGAAGAAATCAACAGCTCACTTATTCTTATGATTTTAGATCTTATCATTCCACAACGTATAGCACGAAGTCTTCATCTTAAACTTTCATTCACAATTTAAACAAAATTCACAAAGTTTTAAAATTGAAAAAAGTAAAACACGTTTTAAAATACGTGAACGAATTTGAGTAATTTATATTTGTTCAAAACATGAAGATGAAGCTAACATTAATGCCCGAAACAACTATTATGTTAAACTGAGTTTATTTATTCGAAATACGATAAAAACATGTCTATTGTAAAAGTTTCTGTTAATTTTTAATTAATCATTCAGCTCTGAATGTTCCTCACCAAACATGAGTGTGTTCTTTTCGAACCCCTCGCTAGTACAGTGGTATATCTCTCGATTTACAACGCTAAAATAAGGGGTTCGATTCCCCTCGTTGGGCTGCGTAAATAGCCCGATGTGGCTTTACTGTAAAAAACAAACAAACACACTATTCTTTTTAACAACGTAAAGACAAAATATATTATTATATCAGGAGTGTTATTATTTTTTATTTGCGCTCAACGAAATACTAATATCGTAATTTTATTGTGTCCAAGTTATACGTAACAACTGGTTTGACAGTAAAATAATAGTATTAACTAATGCTTACCGCAGAGTTTATATACGAGAGACAGAACATCGTAAACGGTGGGCACTTGGTGTGTTCGTATCTCTGTTGTTAGGATGGTAAGATAAACTAAGAACACGATTGGTTTCATTGTTCTCGACCTTCACCACCAGAACAGACAGCACGAGACCCCAGCACTAACCATCTAGTGACTCTGTCGACACTTTGAAGAATACGTCATCGACGACGTCACAAGTTCTTCCAGCGATCACTGATCGGCAATACACGTAATTTATCATTAATGAGTTTTCTCTTTATGTTTTTTTCCTACCTTTATAATAGGTTTTTCTTCATAGAATTGTTCTCCCCGTAGCATAACGGTTAGCATGAAGGTTTATAACGCTAAAAAGTTGTTTGTTATACCCGTGGTGGGCCTACTGTGTGGCTCTTTCCGTTTTCATAATACAATTAATACATAATGAACAAGTTATACATAAATGTATAACAATTTTTTCTTGTTTTTGCTTTTTATTTGATTGTGCTCTTTTACATATATCCATTCTAAACAATATCGTGGATACAATTAACTACTCAAATACGTCCCGTAGCTACAAGAGAAAACAAGCATATACAATCTGTGACATTCGATTTTACATCCCACACTTTTTAAAGAAAAGCATGTGACAATGATATTACTCAAATAAATATGAGGTAAAAGCGTAAAAGTGAAACTACATTTATAAAGTAATTGTGTCTTGAAATATTTCAACAGGCTCGGTAATTGTATTCCCAAGACGGCCGGTATGGGTATTAAAACATTTTTATTTGAAGTGAGTTTCTCGTCATCACGAAAGATTTCGTAATTGTATGTCTACAGTACTTATTAATTTTAGTGAAGCCAAAATAGGAATTTGTAGCTCCAGAAAATAATGAATACACTATTTCCAGCCTAGTCTGTTTACTTTTTTAGTGTCCCTAGTTTTATTATTCCTATTTCTTGATTTGAATTCATATTGTTTTAATTATCTTGTATGAAGAACAAATGTCGCAATAAAGATTATTCCAAATAAATTAAAAAATAAAATGGCCTAAACGTTATACATAATGCTAAATTTATTAGGATAGATATATTGTTTTCAGATTTCTTTTCCAAGACACTCTAGAGGTTGTTGTTGTTTTGAATTAAGCACAAAGCTACACAATGAGCTATCTGTGCTTTGCCCACCACGAGTAACGAAACCCGGATTTTAGCGTGTAAGTCCGCAGACATACCGCTGAGCCTCTGGGGGGCTACTCTAGCGGAAATTGCAGATTTTTCATATCTACACACGCACGCATGTAGCATTTCGATACATCAGCATTTTCTTTATAAGTTACTTTAGATTATCTTAGCTTAGTTAACTGATTATAGAGGGTGCTGATGTTGTTGTTTTGTTTTGAATTGAGCACAAAGCTACACAATAGTCTATCAGTGCTCTACCTCCACGGGTATCAAAATCAGGATTTCAGCGTTGTAAGTCTGCAGACATACCGCTGAACCACTGGGGGGGGGACATTATAAAAGATGATTAACAGTTCAAACACCGGTGTTTCAGAAAAGTCAAACAGACATTGCAGCTTGCCGGTAGACAATAAATGTTGCATTTTTTTCTTATATGCGACTATTTTACCACGATAATAATAAATATATATTAACTAATTTGGTTGTTTTAATTTAATTTGATGAATTATACTTTTTAATGACCAAAAAGTTTCAGTTTGCGTAACTTACAAACGAAAACCTTCGTAAATTATATCGCGCTTTCTTGTGAAACATATAAGAATGACAGTATAATTTTGAAATGATATAATAATACATAACATACATAATTAGCAAATATTCGCATCTGGCGCGGAATTTATTTCATTAACTTTGCAAGGACGATGGAATGGTGTATATGAATGACGCACATAACTTTTGTAGGTTAAAATAAACCCGGGAGAAATGTTAGAACATGCTTAATGCTCGTGTGATTGCTAAGATTAAACCGTTTATTTGATTACTTATCTATTGAATTTTGTCTTTAGGAAGCTTTACCAACTTCCTCTACCAAGTTTCACTGAAACTATTTCAATAAGCTGCTTACAACATCTCGTGACGTAAAGAGAGAGATAAAAAATTAGCTTAAATTCTATACACTTAACAGAATCAAAACTTTGATTAAAACACAGGCCTGGCATGGCTTAGCGCGTTCAGGCGTGCACTCGTAATCCGAGGGTCGCGCTAAACATGCTCGCGCTCCCAGCCGTGGGAGTGTTATAAAGTGACAGTCAATCCCACTATTCGTTGGTAAAAGAGTAGCCCAAGAGTTGGCGGTGGGTGGTGATGACTAGCTGCCTTCCCTCTAGTCTTACACTGCTAAATTAGGGACGGCTAGCACAGATAGCCCTCGAGTAGCTTTGTGCGAATTTACAAAACAAACAAACAAACAAGATTAAAAAACAAACAAACAAACTCCATATAATTACCAGATTATGCTTTTGTTTCTAAGATTTTCTTTCTAACCCTAAAATCGAGAATGAATTACACAGAAATAGTTTTTTCTTTGTAGCAACTTTGAACAAGAGAAAATGTAATAGACTAATTTCTTATATAAATTTTACATAAATTTAAGATTCGGTCATATGTTTCAGAAATCCCAGAAACATGCCTTATTTCATTATTTAACTGGCATAAGGCTACAATCTAAACACAGACGATAAGTTTTCTTATTATTTTTAGAGGTTGTTTTAATTTTTTTTTGCATACTAATTATTTACGAAGTCTCTTCCTCACAAATATTTACAGTGAATATTAATGATGCAGGACATCTGCACCTCTGCTTATGCAACGTATTTCTGAATTGTGTTAAATGTTTTTTAAAATTATTTTAGATTAAAAGTTAATAAAATTTTTTGTTTCAAAAATTTTTCAGCTTTGGAACATAGCATAACTCAAGCAATTTTTTTTAACTTTAACTGTACTTTCCACATGGACTATTTGGTTCAGGTGGAATCACTCATGATATCCATAGCCCTTTAGCGAATTGTTCTAAAGGCATAAATCACCATTTTCTTGTGTTAGAAACTGGAGAGCTTTTTGCCATATTTAAATCGGTGTTGGGTCGTGGAAGACAAGATTTTGTTTCATATATATACATATATTTCTACCTAGGTTTTCAAAAGTTTATCACAGATGTTTCAAAGGCTTTAAATAAGATTTGGTTAGAATTTTAGGAGAGTTTTATGTCTATGCTTGCTAGTTTTTGCAACTCTGGCAAGTTTCATTGATATATTATTTAGCGAGAGTACTCGTGATGAAATTTAATTGAATCGACGGCAACTGCCTGTTGTAAAAACACACGTAAGCGGATGACGTTTCGAAATTCTTAAAAGGCGAAACAGACAGTTGATGTTCGTTTATTCACCTTTCGTCATTTCCTCAAGTTACTTAGCTGTTAAATAGTGGCTATCATAAATCGTTGCTGCTAATTACAATATTCCCGTTGTGTAAGGGTTAAAGACAGTTCATTAAGATTAGTGAGAACTCTTAACATTCTTGTCTTCCAGTTCTGGTAACAAAATTAATGTATTATTTTTGCAAAATTTTACTTGTTGAGAATGTTTCTCTAGATAGCGAAGTAGATTGTTAGATTGATAAATAGAGCTGAAATCGAGTGCACTTGTTTTTACCGTGATATCCGTGTTTTTAAACACGGGTCCTTCCATCCTGCCTACGAAGCATAAAACGTGATTCATCGCTAAACTAAACAAGCCTCCATCGTCGATGAGGCCATACCCGATGTGCCCGAGTCCACTGCAGCCGTGCTTGACGATGTTGCTGGGTGAGGATGACGCCTTTGACTGGACGTCGAGGTCGGATTCCTGGCGGCGAAAGTACATGTAAATGGTTTTAGAGAGAAAAAAGATAAAACCGTTTGCTATGTTCCACATTAGAAAACGACTGAGGAAAATCTGTAGTTGACACTCAATAAACGTCATGTTCGACGACTGGCATGAGATGTGAAAGTCGTTGACACTCAATAAACGTCATGTTCGACGACTGGCATGAGATGTGAAAGTCGTTGACAGAGAACTCGTTTGTAACAATGAAAAGGAGTTATTCAGTGGTGGCATGAATCTTGAAATTGAAATGTGTAACACTGAAAACACAGCCCTGAGGGACTCCAAGTTCCTGTAGAAAAGAACGGGAAAGTGTCGAACCCACGCGAACTTGGAATCGCCTATCCATAATTTTTTTTAAATAAAAATGGGCAGAGTGTTACATAGTACATATACGTAGAGGTCTCGCAAAATGCTATACCTCCACGTTGTATCATAAGCCTTCTCAAGGTCTAAGAATATTGATACAAGATGTTTTCATTTGATTGTTTGTTTGTTTTGAGTTAAGCACAAAGCTACACAATGGGCTAACTGTGTTCTGCCCACCACGGGTATCGAAACCCGGATTTTAGCGTGTAAGTCCGCAGACATACCGCTGAGCCACTGGGGGCGCGTTTTCATTTGAAAAAGGCTTCTTTGATCGATGTTGGTGAAGTGATGTCGTCAGAACTCACGCTGAGTGGGAGAGATCAAGATTTTTGATTAGAGGAAGCAAACACGATGAGCATCAACCATTCTCTCTATGGTCTTACAGAGACAGTTCGTCAAAGCAATTAGATGGGAGTTTGAAGGAATCTTAGGAAGGACAATAGCCTGGCACCATGCACCAGGAAAAACATTATCCTGCCATATCCGGTGAAAAACAACGAGAAAAATAGGAAGAGAAGCGGAATATATACGGCGAAGCATCTCGTAAAGTATATCATCAGGTCGGACCTATGTACTGCCAGGCCAAATAAGGGCCAATTTAAGTTACACCAGTGTAATAGGACGATTATGGTCAAAGAGACGATTAGCCCAAAAGGAGAGAAGTGATCACTCAGACTAAGTTTTGATGGCTTAGAAGGTGGAGGATGAAGCAGAAGTCCAAGATACCTGGCAAAAGCTCTCACCGGAAGTATCAGTGATGCTCTGGGCATCAGCTGTTTCCTATCCATCACAGAGAAATATCGAAAGGAAGACAGAATTATTCTGCTCACTGACCTCTCAACTCTTGTCCCTTATGAGATGTCTTACATATCGAACATGTGGACGGGTCCGCTGGAAACGATGTGGTTCGAAAATGTGTGATACCTACGAAAATTATTCCAAGCCCCATTTTTGAGCTTTTCGTGCTATATGACACTCAGAATTTCATTATGGACAAGGATATTGTGGGAAACATGTCAAGGATTTGGGAATACAATGAGTAGCTTCCTGTATAATACGGTCAGACAGTGCTGTCACGCAGCGTAGTGGTCTATCGATGGCAGGATCAAGTACCCCGAGAGCAGTGAAAGAGGTCCAGTTGGCTTGATCCAGCTTCTACTGGGGTACGCAGGACGTGGGATATCGACCATGACCACTTTCTCTCAAAATGATAGGAAAATTATCAATGCATCTTGAGTTACTCCCAAACTGAGAGATTAATAGCAGTAAAAGACGGAGTGGGTACATGAAAATATCTATAAAAAAACCAGTATAAGAGCAAAATAAATATAAGACCCTTCCCATCAATATCGTCACCTCTCCAGAAAGGATTATGGTTAAAGTCCCCCAGGATTTAACAGGGAGACGGCAACTGTTCAAAGAGAGCATCAAGGTCTGACTGATCTTCAAGAGAACAAACAGTGATGGTAATCCAAGAAAGCTCGGATGGCTACGACTTTCAAGAGTATGTCGAGTAGCAACATGCTGAACGACCAACAGTGTAATTCCTCCATGCACTAGTACGTCACGCAACCTGTCATTTCTGTATAAAGAAAATTGCAGAAAAGTGACAGATCTGTTTCCTGTAAGAAAAGGCATACAGGATGGTGAAAAGCAATCAGTGCTTTGATGTCATCCAGTTTAGAACGATTAACTCGATAGTTCCACTGTATCAAAGTCGTCATTTTTATTTATGTGTAGGCGAATTGGGTGGAGAGCTCTTTTGTTTTTGATAAATTTTTTTCTCTTTATTTGAGGAAAGTCTATCGGCCTCCACGGATCAGGAGGACGTAGTAGAGCCAGCAAGTCCTTCTAGTCCCTTCTGAATAAACTGGGAGACATTTGCCCTAAATGTTTGTCTGAAAGAGAATGTAATATAACAAATTGAGGTACAAGTTTTACAGAGCTTGAATATTGCTGCTCAGAATCTTCAAAAAGTGGTCCTTTAACTATGGACTGTTTCTTTTACCATTTTATTTATGTAAGATCCATGACAAAGAAGGGATATTTTGGTGCCTACTGACCCCTCCCCCACTATGAAACCCTACGATGGGACGCCTTACAGTGCCAAACAAGGACACTGTAGTAATAATGCTAGGGTTTCGTGACCACTGTACTTCAACACCAGCATCAGGTACAATGTCCACAACACTTTTTGAGAACATCTAACATTGATACCTGGTTGAAACTAGCCAAAGTAAATCTCTAATTATGGGATACCGCACTAAATATAAGCTTAATGTCAGCCATTGTGATATCAGTACATGATTCCTACCTGCTCTGGCAGCCAGGAAGTTTAAGAAAAACACGGTCATATAATGTGGGAATAAATATCGTGTTTAAAACTGTTTACTGGGTTTGCTTCTCTTTTTCTTGCGTCAGATCCTTCTACATTCTTATGAAACATTTCATCACGCTACTTTACAGCTTACTGAGATTGCTTATTAAATAATTATAGAACACCACAGTGACAAACAAGAAATCATGTACGTGTTGTATGACTTACTTTGGACCTTAGTCCTACTCACGAGTATAATTTGTATATGAGGTGTTGTTGATGTAAGATCTCACAGTCAAGATTCCTTAGCCTTATTTTTGTTGATTCGGTGTTTCTGTAATATGTTTTTTATAAAATATGTAAATAATTTTGCTACCATATAAAGGAGAGATGTTGGTACTTTTGATAATAGCCAAGTATATTCTAACGGTCAATTAAAAACTAAATAACAATATAACAAAGCTCCATTTTTTTATTTGCAGGTGATCAAAACAGAATTCAGGCATATCTGTCTGTAATTTTAAAGCAATGACTAAATGAAAGTAAGGCAGTCAGCAGCATCCGCCATCACAAAGACTTCATTCAGCCTTGACTCTAATTATTGTGTTGACTGTCATTCTTATAACACACCCAGGGAGCATTCATCACTATTGCACTGATATTTCTGATTATTCAATAACTACTAGCACATGCTCACCTGGAAAATGACTGTGAAAAGTGTGCGAACTTTACGAAACTGGACAATAATTATAGAAAACAATAGAGAGAGTAGATTGCATTTCGACTAATTAAAATACTACAATCCCTGGCTGTTCACACATCCGTAAGTGATGACAGGATAAATCTCTGTCGATCCTGAGAAGGCCTATATCTGTTCACAGTTACCTACCAACGTATACAAAAGGTTAGTTTTGAAACGTAAAGTCGCTGATTGTATAACTCCACACACAACAACTAACTTTCTACACTGCTGTGAACAACTGAATTTAATGCGTAACTGATAAGGTGTCAGTCACTAATAGTTTTAGATATGTCGTATCGAACGATGTCTGTAGTATGACATACCTTAGGTACACCGTTTTACTCTTCTGAAACTGACCACTTGCAAAGCCGATTCAGCTCAAGGACTGGACTGACGATGAATAGAAGTCGTGTTCACTCAATTTCCAGTTAGATAACCAGAACCTAATGTTTAGCCAGAATTGGAGATTCCCATGGTAGTGTATTCTGTAACCGAGAAGAATGTTCTTGTGAATGTTGCAGTACTCTTTAAAGAATCTGATTACAGGTGTACAGACACTTCTGGTCAAACACTAACTCAAACACATGACAGATGGTGCTTCAAGTTTTTAATTATAAGAATCGGAGTTAATAACGTTGAAGTTTATTAACTTTGCTCAAAAATACTTTGCAACATTTACATCTTTCTACAACTGAATAGATCACTTAGGACTCTGAATCTACTTCTAACTATATGATAAAACACATAAGCTTCTTCAGTATAACTCATATTTATTCGTAATTGAATAATAAAGTTATAACTTCTTCAACATACCATACATATTCATATAACAGCACAATAGATAAAAAAATGTTTAAAACATAAATTAGGTTTATATTTTAGTTTTTAAAATTAACTCGTACACTTATTTTATATATAATTAACATAAAAGATCTACGGAGTTTCAAGTATCATTCATGATTCATAGTTGACCCAATTTATTACTTAAACTCCTTCATTACATCAAATAACTTTTATACCTACCATTAGGGGGAGATACAGTACATAAGAAAACAAAACGTTTGGACAGCCATCTGTGTTATCTGTGCATGTGAGTCAAGTTTGGTTTCGCTAACTTCCGAGTGGGTGTAAAAGCACTCAGGATCCGGGAAGGACAAATAAACAGATACATGCCAGATCTGGGTAGAGTGACCCTCGAAACCTACTCTTAAATCTGTTCAGTTGGTGTTGTATCCTTCCCACTCCCCTTAGTATTAGTAGATGTTTAGTAACTATCTTATAGTTAGTTTGCCAAGAGAGAAATCTATACCTGATCATATAAAACATGTTATTGTTTGAAACAGTTAGAGACTTCCGTTTGTAATTAAGATGACAAAACAATGGCTTGTTTGTTTGTTTTTTGAATTAAGCACAAAGCTACACAATGGGCTATCTGTGCTCTGCCCACCACGGGTATCGAAACCCGGATTTTAGCGTGTAAGTCCGCAGACATACCGCTGAGCCACTGGGGGGCCCAAAACAATGGCATTTTACATGTTTTGTTTCTCTTTTGTTTGTAGTAAGTAAAAATCTACTCTATAGTTAAATGTGCTGTGCCCACCACATATATTGAAAACCGGATTTTCAGCATTTTAACGTTTCGGATTTATCGCTGAGCCACTAGAAGGACATAAAATATATTAGCTGTGGTCAGCCAAGCATATCTTGAACATGTTGCTGAAACTAAAGTTTGAAAACCTTTTTTTGGTTAAAAAAATAACCCAATGTAGATCTGTAGTTTCCAACACTATGTAACAGGTTTTTGAGTTTTTACCTTCAAGAAAGAATGTCAAATCACGTGACAGAAGCATTCTTCTTGTTACAATATGGCCAACACAAGTAGTAAAACATTTTCTGAGAACATTTTGAATGAGTATGCTAGAAGATTAATAAAACGCCAAAATTCGTGTCTTAATAATGAAATATTCTTAACAAACAATTCAGCTTTATTTTACAACAAAAATAAATCAAACTTTAGCTGGCAGGTTTAACTGTCAATTTATTTTTCGTCTAAGACGTTATCTTACGGATGTTAAAGAAGACCCTACTAATAAAATGAATAATGTTGAACAGGTAAAATTGAAGATTGATCATTTAATATGTTATTGGGAATTAAAACCTTTATTAAACTATAATATAGATTAATATTAATAGACCCACTGAACGTGGTGGTGGAATTTTTGTATATTCAAGCTCTGACCTGAAGTATAAATCTAATTTCAATTTTATTATTATTACTTATCACATTCAGTTATTTAGATTTACTATAGAATGATTTCATACAGTTTACATTTATTATCCATCTTCCGATAAATAGAATGATTTTGTCGTTGCTTTGGAATCACTTGTTGATTTATCAGTTGTGATAACTGAATTCTGTATAGGTGATTAAATTATAATTTTTTCAGTTTACTCAATCCCTTACTAATCATAGCTTGAAACTGACTCTTTCATATCTGTTATTTATTTACATTCTTGTGTTCACCAACCCACTTGGTTAGTAGGGGCTGCTGTATCAACAATTGATAATACTTTTACAAATTGTTGAGATGCTTCAGATAATTATGTGTTAATACCGTCATTTTCTCTATAATTAATTCCATCAACATTTATAACAAGACAACAAAATACTTATTAATGGTAAAAGTAAAAATTTTTAACCTTGCTTTAAGTTACGCTAATTATAAGTGGAGAACGAATAGTAAATTCGCCCCCCGCTGGTACAGCGGTATGTCTTCGGATTTACAACCCTAAAATTAGGGGTTAGATTCCCTTCTGTGGGCTGAGCAGATAACCCTGTGTGGCTTTGCTATAAGAAAAACACACGTAGTTGATTCAGATTTTTCCTTTTTTGTAGAGCATCATAATGAACTTCGTAATACGTTTTCCACTTGTTGAAACTATTAAATTGGATCAACCTAACTTTATTACCTGTGATTTAAAGTAAACAAAGGCTGTCATCCCTTTGAAATATACAGGTAATCTTTAGAGATACAATTAACAGAACCAAAGGTGATTCTTCAGCGTCAAGTACTTACTTGAACAGACACGTTCAGGATAATCACTTCTTACATGTGAGGAACCATAAATAAAAAAACACTTGTAAATAAACACGGTAATACAGAGATAATACGTATTTATAACACAGGTTCTTGTATTACTGATCCTGCTGGTGTTGTTAATATTTTAATGATTAATTTACCAGGCAGGGTGTTACTCCTACTAAACAAATTTAAGAAATACGGACTTTTAAGGCCTATGTTAACCACTTTATTTGTGTTACAAGAGATATTATAAAACTTAGAATTGAAATAAATTTGTTAATCTCTTCTAAGGATAGATCATATTGGTTTCGTTTTAGAACACCACAGGTTACTGAAGATTCAGTGACGTGCATGGATTTACTGCAAAGTAGAAAATATAACGACTCATCTGAACTGATTATGAAATATATAAACAAGGATATTGCAAGAATATGTAATCTGCAACGTTGAAAATTATCTTATAAAAATAACAGTTTAACTACTCAGTCTCTGTCTTTGTTTGTTGTTAAACATATAACTAGAGAATGGACTGTTTGTGCTATGGCCGCCAAAGGTGTTGAAACCCATATTTTAGTGACACCTTCCGCTGAGCCAGTAGGAAGCACATTTGTCATTAAAGCTACACTTTTACATTTCCTGGTGCATACTGAAGGATTGAAGATAAAATAAACATAAGACAAACTGTAAAAACTTGTGTTACAAACAAAACTTGACTGTGTATAAAACTTTTTCAAGTTTTTTGTTTTTTAGGTTCTAGAAGAATTAAGAACAAAGACGATTATTAATGTTAATAATAACGACAGGTTATGTAAGTCTGTACTCTGTTAGACTTACACTATTAGTATAATATTAATAATAAGGACAGGTTATGTAAATCTGTACTCTGTTGGACTTACATTATTAGTATATTATTAAATAATATCACAGTTGTGTTTTGTAATAGTTAATGTATCAGTTTGCAGCCATACCATCTCCTTATACAAATACATTTAAAAAGTTTTAAGTTGTTTTGACTTAACTAATCGTTTTATTTACCAAAAAGCTAAAGAAAGGTCTATCCGGTGTTGTATCCGCTAAAGTACTGCACCCATGTTAAAGACATATGGACGAGTATACGGAGATACGGTGCATTGAATTGTTTGTTTTGAATTTCGTGCAAAGCTACACGAAGACTATCTGCGCTAGCTGTTCTTAATTTAGCATAGTAAGAACTTCCCTTGCATAATGAAGTTTTTGACTGTTACAAAGTTACTACAGGAAGGTAAATTAAATATATATTAATATGTGACTAAATGCTTTAGTTTTAAACTAACACTCGTTTGAAATGCATGTTGTTGCTTTAGTTTGTTACACGCAATATGTAGTTGAAAATATTAAAACTCTGGTAACAATAATAATTTATGATTTTCATAAAAACAAACAATTTTCAACAAATTTTACACAAACGTTCCTGAAGAACAATTATCAGAACACAGGAAACACAGGTAACAACGAAATGTGTTATAAATATCGAATACCAAGCCGCAGTATAGAAATGATATCAAGAAACAAGATATCAAAAATTATTCGTCGTAAAAATATTTAGTTAATAAAACAATCATTACACTTCCTTTAGTTTTCACGTGTTTGCATGTTATTTGATGACGTATAAACACCGGTTCTCAATTTGTTTTTTTTTAGTTACACTCTTTATCTAAAATATACACATACGTACAAAAAGATATTTACAGATTTGACAGAGAATTTATGTACTTTGTAAAATTCTCCAACCGATTTTGTATATTAAATAAACGTACAAAATTGGGCTAACAAGTGTATTTTAATAAAGCCACATTGAAATATCTGCTGTGTCTACCGTGGGATTCTAACTCCCAATTTTAGTCTTGCAAATGAATAGATTTACAGATGTCCCACCAGCCATAGGAGCGTTATAATGTTTCGACGAATTACACTATTCGTGGGTAAAAGGAGTAGTCTAGTAGTTGACAGTGGGTGGTGAAGACTAGTTGACTTCCCTCTAGTGTTACACTGCTAAATTAGGGACGGCTAGTGCAGATAACCCTAGCTTTGCGCGAAATTGAAAAAAAACAAAACACACAGAGAGTAGAAGACACTGAATTCAGGGAAGAATTAATATCTAACAAAGAGAGCCTAAATTCTAACAATAAATATTTACAAGACCTCTTCTCATTTGTTAGATTTATAAGGTGTTAAAATTATTTTTAGATAGAATAAAAAATAACATCGAGAATATTAGATATATTACTTACTGCAGAAACATAATTCGGAAATGAAAATAAATAAAATTCCACGTAGAAAAACAAACATCCACGTTTAATATGCCGGTTACAACCATCGCTGAACAAAACCAGGTGACGTAAAAAAATGACAACTTCGTAACAGCTGCGCCTACGTAGCCCAAGATAATAGACAGACACGGGAAACTCAGCACACACAAAATTGTTGCTGTCAGCGGATTCGTTATAATATTCATGAAGAATAGAAATTCTAGTTAACTGTATAAGATAAGGTCACCTCAAACATCACCGAACAGCAATGTGGACTTGAACTCCTGCTGTTGAAATAATCCTGTGATCGCGATGCAGGACGTTGAACTATGTGAATGTTTCGTGTATTATCCTACATCTGTACTTTTTATTCTTTCCAGCTTGTTTGGGAGCTAGAAAATACTCCAGAAATAATCCAGAAAAAAACCGCTTGCAATGGAATTCATAGTATATAATACAATTGATAGAAATTTATTATGATGCATCTTAAAGAGAGATGAGAACAATTCCGTTCTTCAAGGTCAATTGTATTATTTATTTATTTATGTCATACATGTCATTACAAATCCCCATAGATCAATGACATTGTAGTTTTACTGCTAACGTTTTCTTTAAGGATTTAACAATCGAAGATTCATTGATACACCTCGTGACTGGATGAAGTTAACATCACACGAAAAATACATCAGCTGATAAATGTCCACAATGTTATATTTATACTGGACTGTGCTTTATTTTATATTCACCATCCAATAATAATATTGCTGACACAGACTTTCCAACATTTTCCCCTCACCTCAATCCTGCTGTTCTTTAGTTACGAGCACTTTAAGATAGACATCTAGCATCATAACCTTTCATCCGTTGCTTTCTTGAGAAATATAGCTGAAACAGAAATTTGAGTGCTTCCTGGACAGATACCTCGTGCTATATAACATCAAATCTTGTTGTCGTGACAAACATGAACAGTAAAAACGATGATGAAAACAATGAATGATTGATTCAATGACGCCTCCTAACATATTTTTCATAAACTAATAGAGAGGTATCCAAACCTTTTTGGACAAGAGCAGGGAGGTATATCTTATTAGGCTTCGCGGACCAGAGATGTCGTGTTAAAATTAAGTAGAGATGTAAACACGATCAGAATACTCCATCACTAATTTATTTCTCACATGAGCACATATTAAAAATATTTATGATGTTCAATCGTTTTCCTTTACCTTTGGTGATAATTACGAAACTACTGTTTTAACTTACACTTAACTGAGGTTCAAAATTAGTGTTCCCCATCATTAAGAGTGACTACAAACGCTCGTCAGGTAAGGTTCATCTGTAACCAGATTTCACGTACCTCATCTTTGAAAATGGTTTATCACAAAAATAGGTTGTGTCAAAAACTGAAATGAATTCAGTAGCAAAGATTTTTAAATGAACATTGATCACTTGGAAGGCATTTATAGACCTCTATCAGTTTCCCTTCTTTGTATTTGTCTTTCATCATGTCGTTAGATTACAGATCAGTCACTTCAGGTAGCAGTTCATCAATAACTCAATCAAGTGAGTTTGAAACTCTTCATTTCTGTTACACTCGCATCAAGGTCAGAAAAACGCTCCTTGAACTGTACTTTCAGATTACAAAAGATATTTGGGGCAAACTTGCGTTTGAACTGTACAATATAGCAAGTATGTAAAGCAACTCCTCAACAATAATTAGTTTTTGCCGAAATGCTTTCATCTCGGTGTATGTACCACAGACAAGCGCGGTTTTGCCTTGCAATTTAAGATGGAATTCATTCAGATACATGGTGAAGCCTTCACATAAAGCTGATTTACAAAGCCATTTACTGTTTCTGAGTAATGACTTAGAGCCGTTCTTTTCAGTTAAGAAAATTTCAGTCTCATTTCTAAGCTCAAAAATCACAACATAACTTTCCAAAAGTTAAGTGTGGTGGGGCAATCGGGATAAGGTGTTTCAATTTCCACCAGAAATTCACAGAGTTGAATCCGTGAAAGAGAATGAAATTCACTGTTGAAACTACTTGTTCCATAACACGTAACAGATGCAAATATTTTACATACAGTAAAGTACCATGGACTTGGAACAACCCACACTTTTAACAGTGTCGGAAACATTTGTTAACTCATAAAAGACACTTTTCTTGGCACATTTCTTCAACTATTTCAGTTATACATAATCCAATTAGCTCTCCATCGGTAAATGATTTTCCTTACTTTATTCTCAGCTTTCTTTCTCTTTGATAATTTTTTTTCTGATGATAAGTTACGTTTAAAGGTTTCGAATTTGTCCGAATGTAACTTTTCCGTGAAGTGAGAACAGTTTGATGAGTGCTTTGTTTTGTAACGTCTATGAATGTTGTATTATTCTAGCACTCTGATAATCTCGCAGCATATAAAGCACGGATCAACATGGCCAGAAGGATTAAGGCGCTCGACTAGTAATTTGGTGGTTGTGGATTTGAATCCCCGTAACAACAAAAATACGCGCCCTTTCAGTCGTAGGAGTGTTGTAATGTAACGGTCAATCCCACTATTCGTTGATAAAAACTAGTCCAAGAATCGGCGGTAAGTGGTGATGACTAGCTGCCTTCCTTCTAGTCTTACACTGTTAAATTAGGGACGGCAGATAGCAGATAGTGCAGATAGCCGTCGTGTAGATTTGCGCGAATTTCAAACGAAACCCAATCATAAAGACTGGGGTAAACTAATTAAATATCTTATTAAACTCGATTGAAAGTAAAATGTAATCACGCAGTAACTGCATAACTTGCTGGGGGGATTATATCATTATGTAGCATATACATACTCTACTATTTATGTTTTCACAGGTACAAATTTTATGACATGTAATTTTCGTGCTCAGTTTTATTGAAATAGTAATGGTGGCTGTGTTTTTTATAACAAAACCACATCAGGCTATCTGCTGAGTCCAGATCGTAGTTATGGTGACTTTTATAATATTCCGATAATATAAATTCTGTTCATACAGAAAAACTGTAAGTGAAATAATTAATGGTGCATCCCTTTGTCGACTTCAAAATCTCGTAGAACCGGTTATTCATTGTTTACCTGGCACCATTTTAACATAAATAATAAAGATAATTACACGTATAATCATGGACAGTAAGATGTATTTCTACCCATTAGATTCCGGCTATGTTCAGGTAAACTGTACAAACTAATAATATTACTACAAAAACTTTTGAAATACCAAATGTGTGGAAGATCTTTTCTCAAAAATAATCATATTTTGAAATGACGGAATATTAAATTATTCTAAAGATGACTGGTATGGGTATTAAAGCTGCAATTAAAATAAAGGCCCCCCAGTGGCTCAGCGGTATGTCTGCGGACTTACACGCTAAAATCCGGGTTTCGATACTCGTGGTGGACAGAGTACAGGTAGCCCATTGTGTAGCTTTGTGCTTAATTCAAAACAACAACAACAACAACAATTAAAATAAAGCACAACAACATTTCCACATTCTAAGGTTATCAGAAAGTCCAAAAGTTGTTCTGTACTTTATTTTAATTAAACTTCTCATACCCATACCAGTCGTCTGTAGAATACATTTTTACATCAAGTGAGTTCTTGTCATCATGAATGACAGAATATTAGTTTCGTCTGAGTATTTGTTATTAAGCGCTTGTCTTATCCGTGATTTGTCTACCACACATATTTAAACCATGTTTCTCGCGTTATGTTTGAGACTCTTCGATATGACACTAGGGTGAATTAGACCTGAATTAGTGTTATAAAGATTTTAGATTTTGAAAAACTCGTATGCTCAAAGTTAACGGAACATTTGTGTGTTGGGTTTTTAAAACATCATAATATTTACAGCTTATTGTAAAGTATGATTCATAGAAAAATAATATTTGAAAAGGAAAAAGCGGTTGCTTTAAAACTTTCTATTTTGATTCTTAACTCTGAATTAATTATTCATATTTGTAGTTGTAGTTCTGACACTTGGTGGTATCAAACAGTATGTAGACATTCTTCCACTAGGTAACTGGTGTGGTTTGGCACACCAGACATCAGTATCGAGTGCCAGAAATGGTGAAGCCAAAATCTTCCACGCCGTTGGTGTTCCTCGGTTCTGTGAATAAGTAATATTATTATATATGTAACACTAAAGACGTCCTAAATTACCTATGACGTCAGTGATTTCCATGTTTTATTTCGTTTGTTGTTTTTTGATAAATTTCTATCTTCTTTAAACACACGGTACACTTTCAGTTTTGACTGGACACAATTAATTAAATAAATATCCCGCAATGTGACGATTAATATTTGAGAAAAAAATTTATAAAACGGAATAGTCAGTTACGAAACAGTTTTTAAATAATTTGATACTTAATAAAAGAAACTATAACAAAATTTAGTAACAAAACATAGATCAGATCTTAACTTATTTTTATATTTTACAGCTACAAGCATTTAGAACAAGCTTTATCTCCATATGTAAATCTATTGGGATTTTATAAAGAAATCCACACAATGGCATGTAGTAATTAAATAGTGTTATTACATTTTGAACATGGCTCTATGTAAAACTGCAGAGTAAAGAATTTCCTGTGTTATATTTAATTGTAGAAATTGGTAATATTAGACGCATTTTTTCACTTATGTATAAACAACAGGCAGACATAATTAATATTACATCTCCCGTACTGTCTCACTGTAATCATGTCCTTGTAAACTGATCCAGCTCTGATATTGTTTATCCACTTTTCTTCTGAACAGCAGGACTTGCTGCCAATATTATAGCTCAGCTGCAGCTCAAAATACAAAATGGTATTAAAACATCAATTTTCAGTCTTACCGTCCGTAATTCTGTATATTTATGATTGTTCTTCCCCGGCCCAACTCAATCTGTAGTCATTTCGTTGTCCTGGTGTTAATTTGGTTTCCTAATTTGTGTTACTATTTTTCCTTATCCTCAGCCAGCCTCACTGATGGAAATTCAATGTTCCTACAACTCTCCCACAAACCGAGTTCATAACCATTTAGAGCTTGGTATAGATTTGTAGATAATTAGTAATTATCGTATGCAAAATGTCATATTTTTTTAGTTTTTAAGATTGTTTGAATGATTTGCTCATTCACTTTTTTCTTTGCGTCTTGACAATCCATTGTGCAAAGTAATTATCATGTTAATATAAAAAGTAACTTTCTGCATCAGAAAATTGTAAAATTTAACAAGAAAATATTTATAACTTCCAAACAATTATCAAAAAGGTTTCAGAGAAAACTATTTTATCTGAGACTAACATTTTTACCACCTCTGTACGGGTTTGTTCGATTTTATCGACTTCGTAACCACTATAATTAGTTTGGAAATATATGCAAGCTATGCTTTTATTCTTTTTAAAATTACTATAAATTATAAACCAAAATATCAAAACTATTTGATATGTAGTACAGTTACATCTGTATCGTTACATGAACTATTTGGTATGTAGTACAGTTACATCAATATCGTTACATAAACTATTTGATATGTAGTACAGTTACATCAATATCGTTACATAAACTATATGATATGTAGTACAGTTACATCTATATCGTTACATAAACTATTTGATATGTAGTACAGTTACATCTATATCGTTACATAAACTACATGATATGTAGTACAGTTACATCTATGTCGTTACATAAACTATTTGACATGTAGTACAGTTACATTGCTCGTAATTCGTAGGTTCGCATTCCGTCGCGCCAAAATGCTTGCCCTTTCAGCCGTGAGGGCGTTATAATGTGATGGTTAATCAATGGTGATGGTTTACAAATGGTAAAAGAGTAGCTTAAGAGTTGGGGGTGGGTGGTGATGACTAGTTTGCCTTCCCTTTAGTCTTACACTGGAAAATTAGGGACGGCTAGCACAGATAACCCTCGAGTAGCTTTATGCGAAATTCAAAAACAAACAAAACTCATATAATTGTACAATAACTAAACATCTTCTTTAAAGCTTAAGAGATATATTATTTATTTTTAAAGTAATCTCACACCTATGTTAGATGTAACTAGCACAAAATACCTGTGGAGTTTAAGACCCGTTATAGTTCACAGAGACTCCAATGTGTCAATTAGGCTTCCCTATGATATCTAATTATTTTATATTTAACCATAAGTAGGGTTAGCATACAGATACCTGACAGTGTTTATTATGAGCTTCAGTTAAGAAAAAATTGGCTTTTATATTATCAAATGTATGGCAAACGTAGCCAGATAGTACCTCTATGTCAATTTATTTTGTAGTGTGTTATGTCTGACAGCTTTTATGTTTAACATTCGTCTGAACTGTACACCACGAGAAACGATTATATGCATATATGTATAGTCAAAATGTATGTTTCTAAGACGATCCTAATTAGCGATATGGCCAGTCAGGCCATGCCCTGAACAAAACTTTTACAGTTAATATTTATGTATCACAACTTGTTTCTTGTAATGCAGCAGTTTGCGTTCAGTACATGCAATATAGAAATTCTGTACCCTATTTAAATCCTCGTACTTAAGAGTCGTGACACGCAGAGTCAGTCTGGTTGTCAGTACTTCCTTTTTTTCTTCTGAAGCACGTGGGAATTCTCAGTCTTCTCAATAAACAATGTGATTTTCTCGACCTCGACGGATTTTGCCGTCTTTCCTCTTTGTTTGGTCTGTAGACATGCTCCCTGCTAAAAATGTCTTTGATGGTACTTTTGGCAGATCTTGTAAAGACCTGAAGTCCCTTCTTGAGTGACTTTTTCGACGACGTCATTTCTTTGCACAGAATACTGGAATTAAAGCATTAATACAAATAATAAATATGTCATAGTTCATTTACACCCTCCACGGCAAAAAGGATGCGAGTGTTTGGTGGGACGAGAGTTCAAATTTGCGTCCCATAGACTGTAACTAGAGGATCCTGACAACCAGTAAAGCTAAGAGTAATGATTTACTTCAAAATACATACGTTTCGGGTATGATCATATCTGGAGGAGCTGGCTGTTCTTGTACATCAGAGAAGACGTTAGCTTTTCGACTTTGGATACATGAGTTACTGATTGCTCTCAGAAGAGATGAAGTCTCCTGAGAAAGGAAGATCTTATGGTTTCAGTAACATCATGTTGAGTTGTTCCCACATGCTCGATCTTGTCTGATTGTATTACGCCTGAAGAAGAAATATTATGATGATGTTTTCTTTATTAACTTGCCTTCTAAGAAGTTCCTAACCAATATCTTTACAAATTATTTCATTTTTACACACACAAGCATATTCATACATATATATGTATGCAGCAGTGGTTCTTAACCTGGGTTCAATCAAACCTCAAGGGTTGGATGAGTCAGTCTCAGGGGTTCAGCGGAGGTAACCGTGTGTGTGTCCGTTTTGATCACCCCAATCGTATAATTCGTGACGTCATGCTCAATTTGGCCATCATTAACTACGACTGATCACGTCACATCACTAGGCCTTATTATCAGTACTGCAGGGAACTTTGTGCGCTTAGCAGTCGACTCGTGACTGTAGTAATCGTGCGTCATTTGTGATTTTTTCCTAATCTTTCAATCTCTTCATTCTAATTATGCCGAGCAAAAACAGAAAGTGGTTGGCCGAATGTGTATAATGTGGATTCATGTGTTTAACAAAACATGGTGGTAGTCAGCGTCCTCAATACATGATATGCAATGCCAAGTTGAGCAATTCTAGTCAAGCACCGGCAAAACTAAGAGAACACTCCCTAAAGGTGCATGCATGGAGATGGGAAATACAAGAACACAACACTTGCTGATTTCAAGGTAAAGAGAGCCAGGTTCGATGGAAAGGCTACTTTGCCTGTTCTCGGCTTTATACCCATCGATAACCGATCCTCACAGCATCGTACGAAGTTGTGTACTTGACCACAAAGCAGAGCAAACCACACACTATTGGTGAAACACTCGTAAAACCAGCTGCGTTGAAGATGATGAATATGATGCTGTGAAAAGCTGCTGAAAATAAGTTATCCCAAATTCCTCTTTCAAATGACACCATCAGCAGCAGAATATATAACATGGGCGATGACATCTTGGCTCAAGTAGTTGCAGATCTGATTTCAAGCCCTTCAACTCGAAGAGGCCACCGACGTTTCCAATCTAAGCCAGCTTGTTGTATTAGTACACTATAGGAAGAACGACGAGATAAAAGAAGAATTTTTATTTTGTAAGCCTCTTACAACAACAACTAAGGCAGCTGGCGTGAAGAAACTTGTGGATGACTTCTTTGGAGACAACGATCTTTCGTGGGATATGGTTTTTGCAGTTTGTTCGGACGAAGCTCCAGTCATGCTGGGACGAAACTCTGGTTTTGGTGCGCTGGTGAAAGCTGATGCACCACACATCATTGTAACGCACTGTGTGGCATGGGTTGGCAACAAAAACTTTGCCTTCAAAAGTAGTAAAAGTATTAAAAATTGTAGTGTAATGTGTGAACTTTGCGCGAAATAATGCCCTGAAACACCGCATTTTCAAAGATCTGTGTAATGAAATGGGCTTTGAATTCGAGGTACTTTTGTACCATTCTAACTTACGATAGTTACCCGGGGAAAGGTGCCGAATCGTGTTTTTGCTATGCGTGTGGAATTAGCCCTGTTTCTGTGAGAGCACCAACATTGTCATGCGGATTGCTTTGAAAAATCTGATTTCATTCTCATTATGACGCACATGGCCGATATCTTCAGTGCTTTCAATCAACAGATGCAGGGCGGTGGAGTTAACATCATCGAAGCGAAAGAAAATCTGAAGGCTTTTTAAAAAAAAAGCTAACCTTATGGAAAGAACGAACAGAGAATGATAACTTCGCAAAATTTCTCCTGCTGGACGACTGTGTAAGTAAGATCGAAGATGTGTCTGAAATCGGAGACATTTGTGTACCCGGGAAACTGAAGCAAGCAATTGCCATGCACTTAGATGAGCTCGCAAAGTCTCTCGACCCGAGAGTCATATCCAGCATTAGTGAGACAGCAGTTCACGCTAAGTGAATACCTCGACGAAATCATTAAACTTCAGCAGAGACAGGTTCAACAGCAACTTTTCAGAACAACAACGCTCTCAACGTTTTGGTGTCACCAAATTGTAGCGTACTCTCTTATTGCTAAGAAAGCCCTTGAGATACTCATACCGTTTGTTACAACGTATCTTTGCGAGCAATCCTATTCGAGGAAGGTAGATATAAAAATGGAAACAAGGAACAGACTTTGTTGCGAAAGTGATATGAGAGTGGCACTTGCCAAGGTGAAGCCGCGCATTTCTGAACTTGTCTCTGAAACGCAACAGCAAAAGTCACATTGATTTGCAGTAAATATTAATTGAGTTACGTTTTTGTTTCTGTGTGAAATTCATGTTTTCTAGGTTTTGTTCTTTGAACACAGTGATACTGTGTGCAGTTGATGCATGGTTCATTTTGTACACTAATAAAATATCTACTTATGTTTTGAATTTGAAAAAATCATATTTTATTTTGTCAATTATGAAGGGTTCAGTGAATGCAAGTACAAAATTTCCGAGGTTTAGTACCTCTAACAAGGTTAAGAACCACTGGTATACAGGATGTGAAATGAACAATTACATTTTGGTTTCGGGGGAACCCTCCATTCACCAACTCACTACTGCATTTTATTACAACTTTGTTCCTGCAAAAACGATATAGAAACTGAATTGGACAACTTAAAGAATGTGGTACTGTCTAGAAGTTTAGCCTAAACGTCATAGGTGGGGCTGTTATTGTAGTTCAGAACTTTACAAAATACTATATTAACCCTAGCTTCTACCGACATTCCATTTCAAACTAGAAATATCTCATGAATTCATTAGCTTCTTTAATAATTTTAGCACTCTGGCATTAAATCTTCCAGTAAAATAAAGCCCTTGTTAGCTAACCATAAATAACTCCTGTTAAATGAACAATACAAGACATGTAGTCTCCCATGCGAATATGTTAAGAAATATATTGCACAAATTTTTAAATAACAGATAAAAAAGAATACTAAAGTCACATAAGTATAGATTAATTGCAGATATCCTTTTCAGCATGTCACCAATTTGTAACAAATCTTTTCTCCTACACTATTCTGAAACCAAAAACAAAAACTATAGAGATAATCAAGCCAAACGATCTTTCACTTAGCCGTGATAATTAAAGGCCATAACATCAACCATACGTTTATTCGCCTACCATAGATTTGACTAGCGTTGACTTTTATCTATAACCCTGCTTGATAATTGCAATATCGATATATTCACGATATTAATCTTAAACGCTTTAAAATATTTAACTTCCCACCACTTACTACAGAAACATATTTATTTCTGAGAGTTCTGCCATCAAGATTTATCATGAGATGTTACATAACAGTATTTAATACAGAACTACGATTTTCTACATTCCACTTAGTTGTTAGAAGCCATGACGTGCACGCTGTCTCCTCGTGTAAACATTGCTTTGGTAAGAAATACAAACCAAGCCAAAAATCTTCGTTTAGTGTTTCTTGTCCTACACTGTACTGACACAAAGATTAACTGAAATCCTGAGGTTCATCGTTGTAATATTCATAATGTTGGATTATGTTCAGAAAAGAAAATTTATCAAAATTTTGCTTTTTAATCAATCGTGAATACAATTTGAGGTAAAGATAATAACCCAAACATAAATTGTTTAAAGACACGTCGGTGACTTATCTTATTGAATTATTTTCTTAATAGTAATTCAAATAAACGTAGAAATCATAAAAGTGTTAAATTAAGTTCATACGTTATCAATACTACAAACCTCTTCAAAATGTAACAAGAAGTTCACAAACATAAGCAGCCACCCCTAACGTCCGCCCATCACATTCTGTGTCACATACGGTATCCTGACATTTCGTAGCCGCAATTTCACACCCCACTCTTGGCAGCCAACTGTTTGACAGCCGAGCTCGTTGGCAGCGGACAATTTCGCACCCAGGAAAATTGTCAGCGGATGAGTACCCAGCCGAGTATTTACATCAACATTACAGTTTAAGAAAAAAGATTCGTTATATCATACAACCATGTAGCCACATTTATTCACAGTGTTACGTATTTTTATGTTTTATGTTCTTCGTAGACTAAACGCAACAGAAAAACACAGATAACAGCTTGTATAATTTATTACACTAAACTATTAACAAATATAACAGATATAACATAAATTATATGATAACAGTGACAGATATTAAGTTACAACATTCGAAATTAATTACAAAACAAAATAATACTAGTTTCAAACTTCAAAATTAATCACAATACAAAATGGTACTGGCCTGTATCTAATATAATGATCTAAAATGAAAGTCTCAAATTCCAGTCTAGGGTGTGAATTTGTTCCACGAAGAAATTCCGAAGCTTAAATGAAGAAGCTCAAAAACAGTTCAATAAATTCGCCGAGTCTCAGCACAACCTGTAATTCAGATGAATCTTAGAGATTGACGAAATAAAATCACAGCTTCCGTAGATCTAATTTCAGTCACAAATCCAAGTTGAATAATCACAGCAAACACTTAACTTTCTCAAATAACTGACTCTCTTCTTTTGAAATAAAACTAATGTCTGACTCTCCTCTTCTCTCTTCGAATAAAAACTGATGTCTCAATCTCCTTGTCTTCTCTCGCATCTTTCTGTTTAGATATTGTAGGCCTAGACCCCTCGAATAACCGCGAACTTTCTACAGATCTCCAGAGCAATCCGCGCATGTCCGTTCTTGCACGAGACTAATAGTCTAGACACGAAGTCGCCAGCACTTCATTTACAAACATATGATTGTTCTACTTAATTCAAGAAAATTCTAAATGTTACCCTAAATGAATAACAACATATTTTATTAGTTTAAACTTCGAAAACAATAATATAAATATGGAAACATAGATAATAGAAATGAAAATCCAAACACAACACGACATGCCGTCGTTTACAAAATATTTACACATTTACATAACAACAGTCAAAATCATACAGCCATGCTGCCACATCTGTTCACAGTTTAAAGCAGAAGCTAATTCCTCGATATTCGTTAAGTATACGTTGGACTCTTTGATTTACAGTCTCGTACTTTGCCTTCTTCCTTGGCGGTTCATGTCCTGGAACCATTTGTTCCAGAAGATTTAGATTCATTTGGTTCATTTGATTCATTCTTTTCTCAGATATTTTATCAATACGAACAGGTTGGGAGCTCGGATTACTACTAGCTTGTCCATTTTGTGATGCCACCCTTCTATTATATTGTTCTGCTGCGTCCGAGACCTTGGATTGTCCTTCCGCGCACGTTTCAGAGGCGAATCGGGAAGGGTGGGTTTTTCCGCCCACCAGCGCGTCGTCGATGAGGTTTACCGATCCAGGTGTTCTCGAAATAGTCCACCAGATCTGATGCTCTCTCCCCTACTACTCGATGAAAGTCATTATTGGCAATCAATGTTTCAAAACTTGTGACTACATCATCAACGGGCACGAAAGCCAGCGATAGTATGCAACGTGCCCAAGTCGCAAACTCTCCGTCTTCTTCTTGATATGCGGCTGTACAGATGAGGGTCTGAATTTTGCGCCACAAAAACTAGCTTAGATGGAAAAAAAGCATTCAGTGATATTGGCATCTAGAAAATTGGCGTGGGTAACGTTTAACGCCACTAGTTTGAAGTCGCACATGATGGTTTGTGGATTAAGTCATTCTTGTAAGTTCTTCATAGCATTAAATTACATATTGTAACATTGCTCACTTTCTGCAAGTAATAAGACATAGAGCGCTGGTATCGTGCAATTCATCGACGTGAAATGGATGGTGAATAGTTGATGAAACAGTGTTGGTGCAATGTCGAAGGTCCGTCAAAGCTCTAGTCAGATGAGTTGGGGAGAACTTGCAACAATGTTCTTGTGCGGAATATGAGTAGCCAATTGGCGGCTGGCCTCGAGTCATATCATAGAAACAGTTCTCCTGTTTCGAGGCGAGTGAAACGTTCAGGTAAGACCATAGTTTCCAGGGAATCAGGCTGTCGTGGAATGTGCTGTTGTCTTAAGCGTGTCCGCTGTATCTTGCGCTTGAGACTGTCCGCACGTGGTAGGCTTGCTACAACAGCTGGCGCTACTCTGGTGGTGTTGTGAGCCAAAATGGAAATAGGCGGCTCCTCTGTAACACCTGCTTGTGTTTTAAATCCAGATAGAACTTCCAGGACGGATTTTCTCGGTCCATCGGGTGCGTGGCTGTGCAGTTTGAGGCGAGCTGTAACTGTATCGTCTCGGACATGAATCCGCGCTGGACAGTGCAAAGTTCTGTAATTTTCACACATGTAGAGTCGGATGCGAAATTGCGGCTGCGAAATGTCTCAGAACATTTTATGTGTTAACAAATAAAACCAACCTACATATTCTAAAAGTAATATACAATAAAAGAATCTGGATTTTATGAAACAGATGCAAGACTTCACGATACATTTATCTGTTTAGTTTGTGAAGAAAAGTAAATTATAAATATTCTTAAATTCAATATATTTGATCTTTCAACCTTTCTTTAACGAGGTGCATCATTCCCCACACTGTCGTGGATAAAACATTCAAAGTGTCCTTTAAGTTATATTGGGAAGCATCAGACGTTTCCTCTACCACAAAAACTTAGAAAAATTCCCGTTAAACGTATACAGATCACTTAAGACATAAGCTTTCTATATTTTGAGCTGTTCATGATTGACTAGTAAGTCAGTGAAGTTCGGTTTTCAAAATGATCTGACCTGTCAATAAAATAAGTCCAAGGATATACTTTGAATACACATTTATACTGAGAAGACATTGTTCGATATCACTTTTAAAGAAAAGTTTTGACAATTGTTTTGGAAAACAGTTTGCTGATAAAGCTCTTCGGAAAAGTTAAATCTATATCTTGATATCAAAATGTTTAGTTGAAGATTTCCGGTTTTGAAATGAAATCCTTTACAAGAATTACGAATAAATTGTTCTGAAAGTGCCATTAACACTATAACTCCAACTATAAAAAAAACCCATCAGAATTTACTACGTATTAAGGTTAGTAAATGCTATAATATTCATACAAAGTAATTGAATCATGTCTTCCTTGCCAAGAAACTGAACACTTTATTTTGTTAGTGTATGATATTTTCTGTTTTCTTTTTCCTTAAATATTATTTATAATTATTGGACAATTTTGAACTATATTACGTTATCGTAATTAAACAATACACATATGTTAGTATGCAATGTTCTAGAAGTTTATAAAATGATTAGATTTTACAATGAAGATTAAGAGTTCATTCTTAATAAATCAAGTTTTTTTTTTCAGATTGTTTCCACTTCGAATGAAAAGAGTGTGCAACCTTTAACACCAGATGTCGCAAGGTTCATCTTAAGAAAACCAAAGTGAGACAGGAAAAAAAAAGAAGGTTTACAGTATGGGAACGTATGCAATATCTTATAGCCAAACCAAATGCTATCTGCTATGTTCATCAAGGGGAATCGAATCCCTGTTTTAGAGTTGTAAATCCGAATGCTTACCGCTGCCCAGAGGGGATGGAGACCAACAGTACCGATTTATGAACAAATATAAAATTGAAAATATGTAATAATGAATACATATACCTGTAGGTATAATGAAAGGATTTCCATACTAAACTTCGTATTTTAATAAAGTGGTATTGAAATATGTGGGCTATAATTACCAATTCGATTGCAATTCAGTAATAAATCTAGAATAAATTATGCTTTTAATAATCTAAGGATCTAAGCAGAAGGAAAGTGTTAGTAAGTCTTATAAATTATAATATACAATTTTGTATTGTTGTGATAGTTAAACTGTATATTTCAAAAATGTAATTGGGTTATTATACTGTTTAAAATGTTATTGTTTCGTTTTATGTCTTGAACTATACATAATATTTTAAACTTCCGTTGATTGTTTATGCATTATCTTAATCTTACTACATAACGAAAAATATTAACAAGACTTAATAATACTGTATATGTGTTTAGTCAAGATTCATGTTCAATGTTACCTTGTAACTGAATTATAAGTCGTGTTATTAGATTTTATAATAATGTTTATGCTAAGTTTAACATCAGTTCAAAATAATTGACTTTTCAATAACAAGAGAACGACTCTGACGTAATGTATAATGTTGTAAAAATCTTCATCGTGATCACGTTTTCATGGAATCGTTGGTATGACTTTCCGTTTCCGTTTGTTCCTGATATTCTTCAACAATTCTCTTTCATTATTCACGTTTTTTAACATTTTGTGAGCCCATCTATCATCTTTGTCTTGCATAGAGTAACTTCTCATAAAAAAAGTTTTACTGAATTATGTTATAGTTAAAAAGTTTCTTTTCAATTTTCTTTGGGTAAAACAGTTTTATAAAAGGCGATTTTTCCATATTGCTCGAGATTAGTTGACTTTACAATAACAAAACAGCATAGATCAGTTCGTAAGGGTGTGAGGCTAACCAAGAACCAAGCTAACTTAAGCTGGGTGTGACTTTGATCTTCGATAAAATATTCAGTGCCAGACCAGATATAAGACTCATTATTGTGTGCAAGTTTCCAAAACCTCTTCTATGTAAACCATCATTTATAATAATTATTAGAAATAACCGTTATTATAAATTGTACTGTTCTTCTTTGTGTATTAAAATATATTTGAGTTAACAAAGAAAATTGTTTGTATTAATCTTGTTGGCAAATATTGTAACTTTGATGCATATTAACAGTTATTCTATATTAAAATTTTCGGTTATCTGAAATAGTGATACACATGTATGTAATACAACAAATCGTAGACTTATCCAAAATATATAATAATGAGTAAATTAATTAATTGGAGACCCTTTCAGAGGAAAAGTTCCAAATAAAATGAAATCAAAATATTAATTCCATTTTTATTTATCAGTACCAACAAGACATGATCATGAAATTAAGCTATACTTGCACTTGCAAAGTTTCCCGCTCAACAAACTTTAAATTCCTTCATGCCTACGCAAACATGCAATTACTTCATGACAGATTTCTAAGCGAATCATTCACGAACTTCAACAACAACAATTTAAAAACAAAATGTTAGGAGTATTAGATCGTGATTTCGAACATAATGGAAATGAGCCTAAGTACCTCTTATCCTTAATTTTGTACTATATGTTTAGTAATATGCTGTCTATTTCTTGATCCTCATAACTCATCATTTTGTTGTTTTATCAAGTGGTATATCAAAATGTTCTTTATGTAAATAAACATCAAATAATCCAACAACAAGAAAAACGTTGGAATATATGAACTACTTAACACAGCAAGTATGTCTCTGTGTAAATGATGAACTGTACAATATTAATGTACATAGCCCTTATAGGGGTTTTTCAATTCATATCAATGAACATTCGTGAAATCAATACTCTCTTTTGTGTTAAAATCAACATAAAGCAGTTACCCAAAACATAAAATAATTAATAATACCACAAATGCGGGAGAAAGAGGTCAGGATTATATCGAATCCTTTCAGGTCTGTTCAAAGGATCTAAATATTGATAATAAGAAACAACGAACAAAACAAATTAAATTAGATATGGCAGGAAAAGGTATGCCAATTAAAAATACGAAAAATGGACAAAATTTAACATATTATAAATGATGCAATAACAAAGTAAATGGGATTCAGTTACAGTACAAAGAAAATAACGTTTCCAGAAAGGGAAGAAAGGTGTACGATGAATCTGACCCTCCCTGACGCAAAACATGAACGGAATACCAATGAATAAGAAAAGAACATAACATAATATAATGGCCAACCATTCTGATTTAAAAATAAAATTGCCTTTGCTGAAGACAACTTCTATCTTAGCGAAATCTATATTTCTGACGTCTAGTTCTATGTAAATAATATTCCCGAAATTTAAAATTACTGAGAAATGTGAAAAGCACAGTTGGAACTGTTTGTGTAGGGTGGACTTCAAAACAATAAAATAAATCGAAAGTATATTTAACACAACAATATTAACACAATTACCTACACGGAGATGACCCTAAAATGGCTCAGAGTGAAAGTGTGTACTGGCTAAACTCTGTTTTTCTAGTGGTAAGTAAATAAATATTGAAGAGATATTAGTGCAGGACGTAGGGCGAAAGAGGACCTTCGAGACTGATCATCCCAGGTCGACAAAAGTTAAATACTGATACCTTCAACACAAGAACCTGGCATTTCATGGTCTTTTAATGATGGAATGAGCTGAACGGTTTTGGTTTTGTTTTATTTCTATTATAGTTGTTAGTTGACTGACCTGTCTGTGTTTGGTTAGAACATATTTTTATAGAAAGATCTTCTGAGAATATAAATATAGTAATCAATAAAAGAGTGGCAAGTTTAAGTTGTTTTGTTCAGTTTCCTTTGAGAGAGAGAGACTGAAGGAGTTTGTGAACCTACGTATTAGTCTTGGTTTTTTGTTTCAGCATTGAAAAATTTATAAACTTACGAGTCAGCGCTAAGTGTTTATAACATTTGTAAGCCTTGTTGCTTTTTAAATTTTTGTAACCGTTTGAAATATTGACAGGTTTTGGTGTAGACAAATTTTGAACGGTGGACTTCTGTAATCAAACATCTAACGTGAAATGGAAACTCTTAAATTACAACCTGCAGCTGAATTTTGACACATTACGTTTTGAAAGTGGTTGTGTCTGAATTAGAGGTTGCTCCTACGTGGGTCTACAAAATTTTACAATTGTATCCCCTTGAAAATATTGTATATAAACTAATATCTGATATTGTTCTTTTTAGTTTTATAACGTATTTCTAAAACTACAGACTTTTATAGTTCTTTTTTTTTCGCCTATTACAGAATACGATTATACGGAATCTTATACTGTAGTTCTACATTTATCATTTATAAAATGGTACAAATATTTATGTAGGTATTCAGTTCCGCTTTTATTAAAACCATTTGTGTGTTTGCTGATGAGTTTTGAGGTTTTTCATTTGTTGTGACTGATTTAATCTATATTTAAGTTGTTCTTGCAGTCGTTGGTTTACTCAAAGCTGCTGACTTTGTGATCGAAACCTAGATTTTATGGCTGTAACTATGTCAACTTACTGTTGACCCACTTGAGGAACCTATATCAACAACAAGTTATCGAATATGTTTACTTCAAATTTATCTGACTGCAGTAAACCTCCACGTTATATAAAAACAAATTTCATATGTAAGTCACAATTTGACAATAACAGCTGAAATAAAATCACCATGGAAGTGGATCTATCAAGAATAGATTTTGACATTTATTGGCGATTCCAAGGTAATTTAGTGTTACCAAAAGTTGTTACTTGTTGGAAAAATATTTGGAATCCTTGTTTGACGAAAAGTATTCGTACACTCAAAACATAAAGATATATACAGATAGCAAATTGTGAATTTCCCTTGTACTCAGTGGTATTGGAAAACAAAAGAACGCGGATCAACTTGGGTAATCAGAGCGATCCGAAACGAGGTCTGAATATATATCGTATCTCAGTAATGAGAAATTAAGTGCAGTGTTTTATAATAAGTCATTCATGTATTCGTGTACGCTCTAAAACGATAACAACTTAATGTTGGGTCGCTAAGACACATCTTTCAATCATACCTCTCGTTTAACCATCGCATACTTCACGCAACTGAAAAATTAAACGGGTATTAAGGATCTTCTTTATGAAATTATACCCAGGGCGAGCATGTTTAGCGCGACGCGGGCGCGAACCCGCGACCCTCGGATTACGAGTGCACGCCTTAACGCGCTCGGCCATGCCAGGCCACTGTTATCAGAAATCAAGTTTGTTAGATAGATCATGAACAAACACGGTGAGAGTCCAAAATACATTTTAACATAAAGTAGCACTGCACAACAATTTTTTGAAAAGTTTTTGTTGGTTGTAACAAGTACCTGGTGGGTATACACAAATATAGTTTTGGTTTTGCTTCGTCAGAGTTAACTGTTTACCGGCAATAACGTATTTAATATTGTTCATGTTTCTGATAACATTAGTTATCATTAAGTTCAGCATAATTAAAAGTGTTTTGCTCCTGATTTTCGTTTGTATTCAATGTCCGGTGCATCACGTTGCAGTGTCCAACAGTAGTCAACAAGCACTGATGGATTTCAGTTGCCCTGATATCGTTTTTCCATTGTAACGATGTTCTGGTGAAACCTTTTACCATATTCGTCACTGAAAGCACCGAGATTTGCGGGGAAGAAGTCCACGTGTAAGTGGAGGAAATGAATCTTGAGTGACATTTTGCACTTCACAGATTTGTATGCTTTGAGAAGTTTGTCTACCAGCTGAATGTAATGTGGGGCTCTGTAATTGCCTAGAAAATTATTAATGACGTCTTTGAAGGCTTTCCAGGCAATCTTTTTCAGCCCAATTAACAGATCTTCGAACCGCTTATCACTCATAACATGTCTGATCTAAGGACCAACAAAAATATCCTCTTTGATCTTGGCCTCAGTTATTCTTGGGAACATCTGTCTTAAATAACGAAAACCTTCGCTTTTTTTGTTCATTACTTTCACGAAATTTTTCATAAGACCCAGTTTTATGTGAAGAGGATGCAAAAAAAATCTTTGACGGGTCGACAAGCGGTTCATGCAGCACATATTTCTGTCCCGTAACTAACTTTTCACAGAGTGACCAGCTTTGTTTAGAATAATGTGACTCTTTGGCACGACTGTCCCATTCACAGATGAAACAACAGTACTTTGTATAGGCGAGCTACAGTCCCAGTAACAGAGCAACGACTTTCAGATCTCCACAGATATTCCAGTTGTACTTGCTGTTCTGGATGTGCTTTAGTAACATTTCCATGTTCTCGTAGGATTCTTTCGTGTGTGCTGCATAGCCAACAGGTATTGATGGGTAAACGTTCTCATTGTGTAACAGAAGAGCTTTGAGGCTTAACACTGATGAATCAATAAAGTGACGCCACTTTTGCGGGTCATGGTCACAACCCAAAGCCGAGAACAATCCTTCGATATCGACACAGAAACAGAGACTGTCAACTTGTGCAAATAATTTGTTTATATCATCTTGGCTGCTTTAAAAAACAGAATTTTTCGTACTTGGTGACAGCAAACACGATTCCTGCAGTCTCGAACCCAGAAATTTGGCTTTTTCTTTTAACAGACCCAAATCTCTAACCAGATCGTTTAATTCTGATTGTGTTATGATATTTGAATCGCTTGTGGAGCTCAAAATCCAGATCAATGTCACTAGCATCTCTCTGCATTGCAGTTTCTTTATCTGGTTCGTCTTAGGTCCATTCCTCTGGTGGTTTCCGAATTGGAAGACTGTCGTCATGTGGCACGGGTCTCATTGCTGAAAGCAAAATAAGATATTCAACTGACTTCTTGTTTTTGGTAGAGAAACCAGGCACATTAGTCAAACAGAAGTAACAGTCCGTCACATGGTCTTTTTGTTCTCGTCATATCATCGGGACAGGAAACGGCATTGTTTTTCGAGTGCCTCTAAGCCAAGCTCTCAGACAGACAGCACATGTCACACAACAAATGTGAGACGCCCATTCCTGGTCTTGATCACCAATTTTACAGCCGAAGTACAGATGATACGCTTTCTTCACAAGAGCAGTCATTGAGCGTATCTGATGAACAAGCGTGCACTCATTGGAGTATTTATATTGTTTATGAATATATCTGTATAAACTGTAAGAAAGATTACAAACCCTCCCCATCTATCAACACAATATAGAAGCAGGACATACGAGTTTTCTCTCTCACTTTAAAATCCTTTCAGCAACTGAACAAGATTCTGAACTTGTAATAACATAAATGTTATACATAAAAACATCTTTTTCCATCACTGAATAACACACAGTCTTCACTGGATTTAAACCTATTTTAACCAGTTAACTTGCGCCTCAGTTTTTATTTTCTCGTGTTGTATTTGTTTATTTGAATTATTTATTTCTTAGTTATATATTTTTCTAATAATAAACATCAGCCTTGTCCATAGTTGAAAGCATCTATAAGCGCAGTTAGTATCAGTAAAAATCTTTTAATTCAAGTCACATAAAAGGTAGAATAATTGAAAGATAATTAATACATAACAAGATGGCATGAAATACTGGAACCATTTCTGAAGGTTTTTCTTAAAGTTTTTCTTCTTTTATCTTATTTTACTAGTAGATATTACGGTCCTCAGAGTTTTATTGCTAGAATTTATGTTTTATAGTTCTGTATACTATACTAAAGCTTCGTTACTATTAAATACGGTTGCAGAATAATTGTTCCAGTCGAATCAGACCCAAAAATATGTCCACACATACCGCAAATAAGATACAAGATAAAATTAAAGAAAACAACAAAACACTAAATACCAGGTAGTAAAATAGAGGAAATACTTTAATCTAACACAGCGTTTCGTGTCTAAATCTTCTTTTGATGATGTGCTTCTAAGACATATATACAGAACACATTCAAATATCAATAACATATTTAACAATAGGAGAACCTGAGAAAGGTGATTGAAAGTGTGGTGTAACAATATTAGTGAATCATTTGTTGGGAAGGTGGAGGGTGATAGTAGAGCTAACACTCTCCATGCAACAATGTTAAGTCTTTGTGAAAGTAGCACAAAATTAATCTGGATTATATTCTCTACAGGTCATTAGAAGTTAGATATGAAGACCTACGTGGTATATTCTCTGTAAATCCGGTGCATGTGTCGCTTTATAGTTATCCAGTTATTCAGTTATTGCAACCAGCGAATAACAAAAACCAAGGTTTGTAATATTTCTTCACATTCCTCTTTCTTCAACCGACCTGCCACCTTTCTACTTCTAGCAGTAACTATAATTATATTTGACAAAGGTCAAACAGTCAGGCTTCGCGATCCTTAACTTGTTATTTTATTATTGTTTTATTTAAGATCTACATTGCCTGGACATTTATGTGTACATACGTGATGAACATTTTACAAATTAGAAGCAATGAAGTATATTTTGTGACAGATATGTTGTCTGAAATGTATCTACAGAATAGTGTTTTATATTTATCTGTGTTTCACAACTTATTATCGGTAGTCAATATCTTATTAATTATTGTAAACAATAAGACAGTGAATTAATATTTTATGTCGTGTTCGCCTCCCAGAAGCTATCAAAGAATGATTACAATTGCACTTGTAATACAATATTAGTATTAAACCTGTTACATTTAAAAGCACTCTTTTCTTTCTGATATTTGACTTTTCTTGATTATTAATATAATTTACTATTTCTATTTTACTTTTTTTATAATATTTTAATTTTGTGACTCGTTTTTCTATTTTTTATTTTATTTCTTGTTGATTTCCTTTTACTGTTTCTTCAATTCCAATAAGCCACCAAGTAACTCAGCAGTGTGTTTTCGGACTTATATAAAACTTATATATATCAAGTAGATGGACTCAACTCGGATATCTCACATCTCACTCTATAGCTTTGTGTTTAACAACAAACCAGCAAACAACTCCAGTAATACTGATGAGGTCATTTCAAGTTTAATTAATATTATATTTTAATTCACCAAAATAATCCCAATTCTGAACTTCATTAACATTCGGTTTATTAACAGATGAAAAAAAATCAATTTATTTCTGTCTTCGTCTGCTACAGATTTATTGATCTTAAAATTTAGTTTTACATTTACTGTCCATAAATTTTGAAAGTTAAGAAGTAGGTTCAAACTTCCTGTGTCAAACTTCATGTAATGTTCAAATATATGTATTTGTAAACATAGACTGATATGAAATTTTGTGTAACAGTGTTTTGCGCTAATAAAGTACCTTTTCTTTTTCTTCTTTTATACCAATCTGCCTGATGTCTATATCAAGTCAAACTGTTCTCAAACCACCTAAGTCGTTAACTTGTCGAAACTTGCACATCGGGGAGTCA
This sequence comes from Carcinoscorpius rotundicauda, assembly GCA_011833715.1. Taxonomy (NCBI): domain Eukaryota; kingdom Metazoa; phylum Arthropoda; class Merostomata; order Xiphosura; family Limulidae; genus Carcinoscorpius; species Carcinoscorpius rotundicauda. Next base: position 92,917,386 of record CM022394.1, on the reverse strand, counting down.
CGTGAGTCATGGTTTCACAAACTGTTACCAGAAGACAGTATCAGTAGGAATAATTCGTGATAAGGAGAAACCCACTTGAAGTGAAAATGTATCTCAGGACCGCTGATGTAGGTATGAACACTTTTACTATTGAAGCAAAGAACAACGTTTCGACCTTCTTTGGTTATCTTCAGAGTAACAAAGATACAGTATTAGTAGGAGTTGTATGACGAGAAACGTTTTGATAGGGGGCGCGTCAGCGATAAGCTTCTTAAAGACCCAAACCACACTTTTCTCTCACAGTTGACAGGTGATGTTGCAATCTGGAAATCGTGCCTACAAACCAATAACAGCAACAAACAACCATTACTAAATAATATAGAATTTTCACTGCAATTGTGGAGAATTAAAATAAATACGCACAAAATACAAGCCATATTATTTACAAAATCGTAAGAAAGGAAATCAAATTGATATCACAGTTACATGTAAACGTGGCTCTTACAGGTAACAATATTAGCAAAATTATTGTGGATTACTTTTGACTCAAAATTGAACTGGATCTCACACATTAATAGCATAAAAACCAGAATTTTAAAATAGCGAGTTACTTTAGGAATTTGGGTGATAAAAACAAGAATTTTTAATAGAAAACATATTAAAACTTTACAGAACATACATAAAACCTGTCATAGAATATGTTTCTATAACATGGATAAATGAGCCAGAAACGTACATTAACGAACTACAGCAAATACAACATTGTATTTTAACTAACAGTCCCACGATCAACAAACTCAATATTTCTACACAACTATTCAAACATGTAATTTCTATTAAACAGACTCCTGGATAACTCGTTTCAATATTATAAGAAAAATATTAATGCAAATGAACTGGTGAGCAAACTAGAGAACTAAAAAGTCCAAATTGAGTCATATATACAAATGTAGCTCTAATTAAAAGTTTTTTCTTATAAAAATAGGATTATGCGTTTGTGCGTATATCACTGCTAAGTGAAACTGAATTATGAACACAGACTAATAGTGCGAACAAAAAAGAGAGAAGATATAAAAATATATTAATCAATATTTCCACATGAATAGGTTATGTTAATTACAACTGCAGACAATGGGCAAAATTTAATGTACTGTAAGTAAAACAACAATAAAGTAACAATGCTAATTAATTACTCAGGATTTAGTCGTCGTGCAGATAAAATAACAGTTCCAGAGAAGGAGGAAAAAGCCTGCACTAAACCTTGTCCCTCTTTGGTGCAAAACATGGACCGAATCTAAATGAAGATGGAGAATTTCTTAATGGATATATAGTTCAATAAAGTGACACCAGAGGATAGATAGTGTGTTATCTACGTCTTCCTGAAAGAACTGTTCCGTGTCGTCCAATGCATAAAATGTCCAAACTTAGCATGTGTGTCACTAACTGTAATGTATTAGACTGCTATATTGTTGTTTTTAACTACTTAAACAGATATCTACACTCTTCTCACCGAATCTAACGAAACCAAATTTGTAGCGTTATTAGCCCTTTATCTTATCGCTGAGCCAAGTAATGCAGTACAGTTGTATTAACCTGTTTCTAGACGACCGTATATGAAAGTTTGTATTCATATATTTAATGTTCTCAGATTTATATGGTATAAATATATAACTAGAGCTTGACGGTCCAGTCTGTGTATATAAAGTCAGCATGTTACACATAGTGGTCAATTAATTTTGCAATGTTTAGGAAGATTATGTTACAAACATTATCTACTTCTGCAATGGGATACAAAAGTGATTTTGACTTTGTAAGCACATTTACCCTTTATTAATATTTTTATATTTTATGAATCTTGAACTAATATGTATATCCTTTTATTTTTGTGTTGGAATTAAACTCACTTTCCACTAGTTCTAATGAAATGGGGAAGCCAGAGGGACAAACTTGTTTACAGTTATGATTTCACTACTTTCGCCCTCAGCCATTAACATATAAGGAAACTTACAAGTTAAAGAAAGAGACAATAACAAGTTATTTGATTATGTAGGGTGAAGAAGGGGAAAGTATTTTCATGTAATTAAATTCTTTTTACATGTTTTACAATAAATATATTTGGGGGATATATCAAGGGTCAAGTGTTCCCTTTCTAATGAAGACCAGTCTAGCCGTTTTTCTGTTATTTTTTCTTCCCATAGACACGATCAAAAGTACGTTGAAAGGTTCACTTGGCTTAAGTTTGTATTCCTCGAATTGTGATAAAGGATTTGCATAATTAAATGATCATCATTGCTGTACCTAATGCATTGTATATTACTCTAACATTTCTACAGAAGGTCAATATCTGCAGATTTTTCAAATAGATAGGCTGTTACAACAAGTATAAATTATAGATAAAACTCCCACTATACCATCTCAGGTTTTATAAATACAGATATTATTTCAAAATCTTAAAGAAACCAATAAAAACAACGATTTTCAGAGAATTATTGGTGTGGAAAAATTAAGTATGAAGGCTGTAAAATTTACGTTTATAGAACCAAATCATTTGTATTTTCTTCAGCTTAGAAATTAAGTATGAAGGCTGTAAAATTTACGTTTATAGAACCAAATCATTTGTATTTTCTTCAGCTTAGAAATATTACAGATATTTCACAAAAATATTACTTTGATAGAAATAAAGGAAGATATGAACATTTATTTCTAATTGGTCCATGAATTTAACGATAAGGAAAAAAAATTAAAGGGTATAAAGCTTGTTTGTTTGACGTTAAGCACAAAACAACACGAAGCCAAATATCTTATTCAGTGGAGATAAAATACCAGTTCGAGATCATTAACAACCTCAGTTTTATTCCTGCAGCTTCAGCTGTGTTCTCACAAACCTTTATTCTACTAAAATTATAGAACGAATATTTCCCATATTTGTTACACAGAAGAACCATAGATAATTACCAGGGACACATACCAAACATCAGACTTTATTCATAAGACACCATGCCAACAGTACTTCGAAATTCCTGGAACGACAAGGATAATAACGGGAAGAAAGTTACATCTTTGCTTTCCAGAAAGAAATGTACAGGATTTTGATATTTAACTTGAAATTTCAAGATATTTTGTCACTGAATTTTTATACATGTTTAAAACATATGTACATACTATTATTACTGATGCTACCCTTATCAATGATGGAGTTATTTCTCCCAACTGGAATCACAAACATGAAAATTTTCTTCAGTGACTAAACGAACATCTTTACAGCTGACTCACCACTTCTCACGCGTGACTGAAATTTTGCAACACATTTGAAAGTTAGGTCTGCCTGTATTGTTGTATAGTATCGTCCATATATCAGTTGGAGCTAACAATCCACCTCTAGGATAGTTTCTCATCGATTTTGCGGATGAATTTGATGGAGGTCGCATCTCATCGTGGATCAATGGTGGACTGAAAAACTGCGCATATAAAAGTATTAAATAGAGAAACCTAAACTTTTCATCAGTGAAGTATATAGTCCTGAATATGTTTGACATTGAACAACAATCTACAATTCCTACAAATTCATTTCTTAAACAGCAGCCATCATCAACTGATCGTGCTTCCTGGAACATTCCCACTGTTTAAGGTTAAATATAATATATTGAAACTTTAAGACACCCCTAATAATCATTCGAGAATAAAACTATATCTGTTGTCTAATTTATATCAAATGTCATATCCTTCAAGTCTATAACACGCCACCTTATGATTACCATATGACAGCATCTTTTAAAAGTAAAATGAGGCTTGCGAGCTGAAAGTGGATGCATAAACAGGACCTGAAATAGTTCAGATATAAAATGTTCTTTCTCTGTTTTACAGGTCCAACAGGATCTGTGCAAGGTGATAATAATATTTCCTAGTTACTGAATTACAATTTAAGGTCATTTTCAGGACCATCGAATCTTTTAAAAAAGATGTTACGATTACACATTTAATGTTTTATATCTGTGATCGACTTAGTTTCCAAGTTAAATTAATGTACGTATATGCGTCGTGATAAATTCATCAGTTTTAACATGAAAAGAAATACAGTATTTATTCTAATATATCAAACAATATACAGTAGATGTGTGAGCTATTTAATTTCTATAAACATTTAACTTTCGTTAAAAGTGAAGGCAGAGGAACTGTATAATAACGCTATTAATTCAAGTGATGACAAAACTGCCAAGATATTCATTGAAATTAATAAGGATGACTTTCTTGATTATAAACACAGTTTGAATATTATGCCATATTTCTATGGTTTACCTAATATTTGTAAGGAAGGAATTTCATTACAACCTATTGTTTTCGAAAATAGCCATACTTTACTGGGCTGTAGTTGAATTTTAAAAATGTTCGTTATCATTGAATCTATATAAATAAATGTCAGTATGTGTGTATGTGTCTGTTTCTTATACGTCTCCACGTTTCTTGTTCAATTAACACAAAATTTAACACAGTGATATAGCTCTATTTGTTATTTGTCTGAAAACCATTAACTAGATAATTAGACCAACGTCTTGCAATTCCATCTTTCACAAACGTTAACAGTTATCTTTAGTGTTTTAGGACAGTGTTTTCTGTGTATTATTATTTTCTGTTCTTAGTTGTATCATTTAATTACATAAACACATTATTGATTGTATCAATACCTTTAGTACATCAAAAAGTGAGCTTATGTTTCATGACAGTTGACAAGAAAAAAGAGAAGACCCAGACGAATATCATATTCTTTGTTTTTCATGAGTATGTTTCATTTATTATTTATATCAGTGAGTAAAATGTAAAAAATAGTAACTTATGAGGTAAGGTAAAGTAATTATTTTTAATATGGTATGTTCGTATGCAGCTCATGGGTTATTTAATTTTTGGGTTTTGGTTTCAGTTTTGGATCTCTTGTGAAAACAATCATGTAAGGGCTGTTAACGTGTTTAATTTGATTATTCTTTTTAGGTTTCTGTACAATAAGTTTATGTTCGCTTTGGCAACGTTTCAACTGGCACGTGGGTGTTAGTTTCGCAGCTCTACCAGTAACAAATTTGTTTCGGTTTTCAGTGTTTTCAATAACAATAAAAACGTTTCTCTGATGATATTCTGGTTTACTGCCAAGTCTCACAGTAATAGTTTTATCAACATTGTGAACAAGTCTAATAGAGGGAGGCCTGATGCTGCTTGACACCTCCCTCTGGTGACAATCATCGTATTTTACTTCTTATGAAGCTGACGTTTCTGCCTGAAGATGTAAATCATAATTAGTGAAGCAATAATTATCACTCGAGAGAAAAAAATTGTTTTAATAACAATAATCAGTTAATAAACATTTTAAAAATACATAATTTATTCTTTATGTGGCAATTATTTTACTATAATATGAGTAAAAACAAATAAATGTTTATATGAAAATCGAAAGTTATGAAATTGGTTTCAAATATCTGATAAACGTTTTCTCGAAACTACGAAATATATCTCAAGCATTGTCCCAAATAGTGAGGAAGGTAATATAGAGCAGACAATAGCTTTAAATAATGTTTAACATTTATGTTTTGTATGTTCACAAATACTGACTTGCTAAAACAAGATAAAACTGCTGTTATAAATAAATGTTAGTTGTTCTCCTCATTTCATTGTTATATAAATTAAACATGAAAAGTTACGTAATCTGAACCACAAATGGTTATACAGAGGGAGAGTTTTCAAACTGTCTTATCACAGTTGTAACACTGTAGTAAATCACACAGTTTATAGTACTTTAAAGTATTCAATAACCTTAGTAAAGTTCAAAAGAAGACAGCTGGATATTTCACTAAATGTCCATCAGACCAATGAAAGTTGGCTAACAATAAAAACAGACACTGTTTTAAAATGTCTCAAAGTGTTATTAACAAGATATGGTGGAATCACTTGTAACAAAATGGTACAAATACACTGGTACCAAACTAAGAATAATAAAATCCACATTTTAAGTAAGTTACCGTTATCTAACGATTCGCTGCAATTATGTGATAACTGTTAAAAACAGAATCAGATGTTCGTAGTTACAACAGAACTTCGTTTCAGTTAAAAAAAACACAAGAAGCTTGACAATATTAACAACAAAAGGTAAATTATAGTTATAGTAAGACACATCTCACTTTAATATCAGTAGTGGAAGTATCTGTCGTAATGAAAAATAAAGGACACTCTGACCTTTATGTTTTCCAGATGTCATTAAGGCTATACATAAAAGCAATGGAAGTACTTTTTACACTATCATATATGTTTACGTTTGGTTCTGGCTTCAGCTGAATAAATGATAAATTGTCTTCCCATATGTAATAATATTGAAGAAGTTATTGACCAGTTAAACTAGAGTACAGACTTATCAGACCTCAGTTATATCGAACATGTATAGGTCTCTTTCGAAAGAAGAATCATACGTATTCAAATGACTCTGAAAATTAAGGATTCTCTAAACACATCTTTTTCAGTAGTTGTGGAGGCCTCAGGTTATTAACAACACTTATTTTTTTAAGCATGCAACATCGATATGATATTGGTTATTATTACATTAAAGTGAAATGTTTTTAACTCTAAAAATGTGAATTCACTTCTATCATATATTAATTATAAACATAATATGAATGAGAAATTAATTGAATTTTGAGCCAGATACAGATAATCATATGTCAGATATTCACAGAAATTAAAGATGAGAATGGTTATAATTATTTTATATCAGTAATTTTGCATTAGCATTATTAATGTACTATTAATTTAATTATATTTCTGTTGCTCAGTGCAATATGTGTGTGTGTGTGTGTGTGTGGGTATCAATAAACTTGTACGAAGTGAAAGTTTAATATTAAGAGTACATCCTTGTTATTACTGGTTATATACTTATGCTGTGTAATATTGAGTATTATAAAGTAAAATAACTTTAAACGTATACGAACCGTTGTCAGTGAATCAGATTTTACTGTCTCTTCAGGTTTGTCATCATTCACGATTGTTCTGACGCGTTTCTTTGATTTAGTTTTATCAGAACCTGAAGTAGGCTTTCTCAGGTTTTCCGCTCTTTCTGTTTTCCCTTCTATCAGGTACTTTTCGTTTATTGTCTGCAAAATGGTTGGTTCTGCTTGATTTTCCTTTAACACTATATTACTTTTTCTTTTATTAAACTTATTTCTCGGGGCCTCCTCACATTCATGGATCATTGAAACAGCTTCCAAAACATCTAATTCAGGGATGATCTTTTTAGTTACAAGCGCCTGATCTTCCAGCTTTGTTTCGGCCAAAACTCCGCAAGACCCGAGGACGCGGTTTCTCAAGGCTTCCATCCGCCCCGGGCTTTTTAATTTATGTTGCAGAAGCAACAAATAACGCTAAACAATACTAACATAAAATAATAAATAAACGAGAAATAAAAACGCGATTTTTTTCTTTCAGTTTTCTATATAAACACTAGTAATAAAGATTAACTCTAAATAGTTGTTGTTTTTTGTTGGTTTGTTCGTAAGTAAACAGAACTACAAAAACACTTGATAAATCACCACATAGAAGTTTCGTACGAAGTGTTAACTATAATTGAAAAGTTATTTTGACCTCATTTGTAGAGGTAATAAAACATATTCAGCTTTACAAGGTTCATATTAGTGTTTTCATAAATTAACTACCAAAGGGGCACTGAACACACTTGACATTTTAAAATATCCAACCCTACTATTCAATTAAAAGATAATTGGGTATTGAGGTTAGATGCTCTCTTAACCCTGTTCCACATACTTTAATTATCAAGAATTGGAAGATAACATGTAACTTACCACAAAGCAATAAGACAAATCGAAATTAGTGTTAGCTCTTTCATCCACCAAGGATATCTGAAAACTGTAGGTTTGGAAGCCCAGGGGAAAGTAACCTTGAGAACCACTTCAGTTGGATCTTAAGAGAGAGAGTTGTTTTACACATTGTATCGATTACATAAAACAGAAAGATAATTCAAATGTAACTTAATAACAAAGTGTATAATTCTTTAAACTAAAAAGACACTTGATTTTACATATTGAACATTTAATTAAATAAATATGATATTTCTTACATTTATAATATATTTTCGTATTAAACATTGATAACAACCTTTACAATTTGAGAACTGTATATATACGTTTTTTCTTTACACTTTAAATACATAATTAGCAAAGAAAAACGACGCCTATTATTATTTGAGCTCCTTACCAGTAGACAAGTAGTACAGTTATGTAATAACAACAATTATATAGTTATACAGGGTGGTCGCTAGAAAAGCGGAAAATTTGTCAAACAGCTATTTATTTTTACAAAGAATAACTTTTACAAAATTTTTTATAGGCATATGTTATATTACACTCATAGATGCTCAAAATGCATTTTATGATATTAAAATCATGCATTTTATTCATGATGTAAAGAAATCAAATTAGAAATGAGTAAGCACGCATTTTATTCATGATCTCATCTGACCCTCAAATTTTCCGCTTTTCTAGCGACCACCCTGTATAACACAAAATCAGCTAGGTTTTCCAACATATTTATATTAATAGACAATATAGCAAGAAACCTACTGACTTTCCATTCCAAACACACATGATCACACTATATAAGAAATATCTCGACATTTTCTTTACGATAACTGACATATTATACTACTCAATATGATACGGTTAAATTATCTTCGATTTACTTAAATTGCAAAAATATATATCACAAATGAAACAAACCGTCTTTCCTTTGACTACTTAATTAGGTCAGCGTGTTTAATCGCTATTCACTCACTGTATTAAGTTTCATAATTAGCTTCTTCACTTATTATGGTACATAATTCTTATTTACTATCAAATCGTAACGCCCCCATGGCTGAAAGGGCAAACATGTTTGGCGCGACGGGGATGTGAAACCGAGACCCTCAGATGACGAGTCGCACACCTTAATACGCTTTACCATGCCGGACCTAAAGAACCATGAAAGTTACAAAGAAGTGTCTTATTATAACAATCTGTTTGAACAAAAATAAACATTTTTAAAATGTTAAGAAAAGAATAATTGTTTGTTTGTTTTGGAATTTTGCACAAAGCTACTCGAGGGCTATCTGTGCTAGCCGTCCCTAATTTAGCAGTGTTAGACTAGAGGGAAGGCAGCTAGTCATCACCACCCACCGCCAACTCTTGGGCTACTCTTTTACCAACGAATAGCGGGATTGACCGTCACATTATAACGCCCCCACGGCTGGGAGGGCGAACATGTTTTTTGGCGCGAACTTGCAACCCTCAGATTACGAAGTGCACGCCTTAACACGCTAGGCCATGCCGGGCTCAGAAACAATAAAATGAAACTTTAAAACCCTTTTTGTTCCATTATTTTTACAAAGATCTTTGTTATCAGCTCCTTCTTAAGCAGTAATTTCGTTTTCAGGACAAGCTACACAGGCATCAGCAGCAAAAGATGTCATGTAAGTCCCTCCTGGGCAGTGAGTTTGAAATCCGTTGCCATAGTGACCAGAAGGACATGGATCTAAAAGTGTTAAAAGTACATAGCTAAACATTTATTTATTCAGTGTTAATTTTTATTGTTCTAACAACGTCTTTAGTATCGAAAAACGAATTTGTTAAACTAAAATTCCATATTTATAAAAGTATTTCATCTATTTGTGTTTAATGTAAACAGTTTAAAGTAATTGAGTGTCATATATACTTACAACACCTGTTAACATCTCTTTGGTATCGTCGAGTACAGTTGAGATTCTCGGCTGGAACATAGACTGGAGAAAACAGAGAGTTAATATTTTTAGCAAGTTTTGTGTCACAGTTGGAATTTTAAGGTTTTTCACGATGACCACGATGCACTAGTTATATTAATTATGACTCACTCTGTGAAATAACAACATAAATGTTACTTTTCGTGAGAAAAATAAAAGGCGTCGTGCTTCAAAACTGTTTCTTAACAGTAGACTTTTGTTTCTTTATTAGTTTTTGAGTTAACTAATGAAATTAATCACACAAACTTGGAAATTTATGAAATTATACACGATCTTTTTTATATTATATCTATAGGTACATTTGATTTCCGTTTGTGTTTCCCTTGCAAAATTCTTATTTGTCACAGTTAAACGTAAAACTGTTGTCACTGTTTATGTTAACATCAGGTATGAAAATACAGGTTATTTTGGGAATATTACGTTGGTAAAATGTATCAGTATATGATTTTGAGGCGTCTTGAAAACTACAAAATATCAAATAATATCCTTATAATGCAAAAGTTGCATGAAATGCATTCCGAATAAATTTTCCATTTTAAGTTAATATAGAAGCAAATAATTAATTTCTTTGTGGATTTATCAAGATAAATAATATTGGAATCTACCATTCGCTGTAAATTTAAAGTATTGTTTATTTCGAATACGTTCTTAAAACACTTCGTAGATATAATTTGTATCTCAACAGTTCATAAGATTTTCCTTCAGCGTACAGAAATTGAGTTCATTGTATCAAAATAACTTTGGAGCCTCACCACTGCTCTCTACAGGTTTCCCATGATCCATCTGGTCTCTGATCACATAGTTACTACAACAGTGACGTGACTGGTATGTCTCTGTGTACAATAACATGCATATCTATTTAATTAATCAGTGGTCAATCTTGTTCCTAGACTGAGATATATATTTTTACGTACTCTCGCCACTTTGGCGGTTTTTATCCTTGACATTAGTGTTCGTATGACTTGTTGCAGGTCTATTACCGAATTGTTCTGACAAACCAGAATTATTTTTTCGATGCTCTCAAGTACAATAAATATTTTTGTTTCGAAAAATTTAAATTCTCAATTGAATCTATTTTAATGATTTGAGCATATAAAAATTTACATTTCCAAAAGCAACCAATTTTCGGTTACCTCACACCATTTACGAAATGTTAAGCTATGTCATAAAGTAGTTCTGATAAAATTCTGTTCTGACTTTATATCAGATTGAGTTACATTATATGCCAGGTTGCTTATTCAAAACTTTTTTGGTATGGTTTACTAATCCCTATGAACTATAAAGTATTACTGCTATGAACATCAGTGACAGTCTCTCACTAATACTGTGTGATTATTTTACGAGTACCGATAAGAATACGAGGCGTCTTCATCGCTGCCCTGAAATAGCTTTTATCAGGGCATTCCATCAGCTGATGGAATGTGATGCATCTTCCAAGAGTATATTGTGGCTGTCAGTATCAACATCCTGACAACATCAGTATCACCCATTACTGGAATCCTGATTAGTTGGACCAGTATATGGACGAACAAAGGATAATAGGGCTTGTTTTTAGAATGTGTAGTATTGATGGTAACATTTATAGTAATTATATGTCGATATGTTTACCAATACTTATTCCTGGTCACACAACATCGACATTTCCTCCCATGAATATTAAGAGAAACTGATATCATGTTATCTCTACAGTAATAATTCCCTGTAAGTACTTTTAATACAATTGTAATAATGTCTTTTATGTATTTATATTTCTGAGGAATCTATTTAAAGCTAATAAATTTTGCAGACATTCTACAATGGGTAATTTAAAACTTTTTATTACAGAACTCATATATAATTCGATGTTTCTTGGTTATAAAGCGATTAGGAAGTAGATTTGAGATGACGGTGATATAGAGAAACCTCAATCAACAACGCAATACTCACCCAGCCAATAACCCTAAATACAATAAACAAAACACCTTAATTTTTGTTAAGTTGTTGTTTTGAATTAAGCACAAAGCTACACAATGGGCCATCTGTGCTCTGCCCACCACAGGTATCGAAACCCGGATTTTAGCGTGTAAATCCGCAGACATACCGCTGAGCCACTGGGGGGCAATTTTTGTTAAGAAAATAAAGGAAATACAACACTGATGTCATTTATAAAATATATTATGGCAGTTTCTACATATTTTACGTTGGAGAAACAAGCCCAAAACTAAAAATAACTTTCATGTAACACACAAAAAAAATAGAATCTCACGTTTTTAAATTGAACACTGTAACTCAAATAAATATACTACAGATAACTTTTAAATTCCAAACAGGGAATCCAACATCACTAGACGATAAACTAAATAATTCCTTGTACTACAAGAGCAAACACACGTTAAACCAATATAAAGAATTTTTATTCCTATATTAATAAACTTCAATACATCTTGTTCGATGTATTATAATTTGAAGATGATACTTTTAATTTACAATATTTTATAATTTATAAAATAATCTGAGAATACTAAGTGTAACGCAGATAGTATTAATAAAAAATTACACGAAGGTTGTTAAAACTATCATATCAAGATAATACAGTTCAATTATCGTTACATGATATAAAATATAACGTATCGTTTTCTGAACGAAATCGATAAAAAACGCAGTTTAATTAACGCAGAGGGGGGGAGTATTTCAAAATTCCTATCTGGTGTAGTAATAATAGTTCGATTAGCAGAGACAATTCCATAAAGAAATTATTTGCTTTGTGGATGAAAAAACGAATTTGAATTATTTGACTAAACCAACTGAATACCATGATTAGAAAAGTATCCAGATCATTGGTAAGTATCACTAATATATCAATACATAGAGAGAAAAACAAAATAAAACATAAGAAAGAGCTGAGATGTTAGTTTTCAATGACAAAATTCAGAATGATTGAGAGTAGTTAGCTTTTACAGTGGAGAACAGTAGATCGGAGTTAGCTATGTTTGAACAAGCACTGTATGTGACCATAAATAGAAATTTAAGTTCTTGCTTTCTACTCTCTAAGTCAGCTGTCAAATCTATTAGACAAAAGCGAAAGATTACCTCACACTTACAGTTTGAGGTAATATGTAGATTTCTATATAATTTTTCTAGACATTTTGAAGGTATCTCTTATTGTAGCTGTATTAATATCACTCCACGTGTAATATATGAAAATCTGACAACTGTATGCAGGGACCACAAACTGTAAGTATGAGGTAATCTTCTTTCACTTTTGTCTGATGTATATTGATATCTTACTTGGAGTAGAAAGCAAAAACTTAACTTTCTAATTAACTGAAGAGAATGAAAAGCTTTTCGAATGATCAAGCACACATAGTTTTTCTTATAACAAAACCACATCGGGCTATTTACTGTGTCCACCGAGGGCAATCGAAATCCCGTTCTCAGCGTTGTAAATCCATAGACTTACCGCTGTCCCATGGGGACACTATTTCATTAAAACATTAACTCCACGAACATAATTATTTAATGTTAACTGACTTTATCTGTTGTCAGTCAAAAACTGGATGCTTATCATTTCGATTGTAAGACTATAATGATTAAGTTAAGAAACAATGGCTACCTAATACTAGATAGAAATTGCTTTGGATATTGATAAAAATTAAGTATTATGGATTATTTACTTGAGAGAAAGTATTGAAAAAATGGGAGGAATAACTATATGCAAGGAGTAAGTTTCACTTTATTGAGTTAGAACTTAATATGAAAAGAGCACTGGGTTTCAGTGAGTGTTAGTGGATTTAAAGGGAAAAAGTCTTTTTAACTACAATTTGTTACAGACCACCAACTCAGAATATGGAATTTCAAGAGAAACTGCATAATGAGAGCAGAATGGAAGTTGAAAAAGATATTATTATGGGATATTTTAATTTCAAGGATGTTAAATAGAAATATTTTGCAGTTTGACAGTGAGGGGGATAGATTTTGAAGATTGTTCAAAATACTTTTATGCACCAACTAGTGATGAAAACTACAAGAGAAAAACTATATTAGATTTAATGTTAAATTGTAATGTGAATATGAATGATAGAGTTGAGGTTGGTGAGCACTGAAGCATGAGTGTACATTGCTTTGTTGGGTTTGGGATTTCACTACGTGTAGAATTGAAGAAGAATTGTTCACTGATTACAAGTTTCAGAAAAGTCCATTTTGATGTAAAGAGACTTAATCTAGCTTCCGTGGACTGGACTAAAGAGTTGGGAGGGGATATTGAACATGTGTGGGAAGCATTTATGAAACAAAAATGCTTTCAGAACATGCATATTCAGTATGGAAAAAAAAAGGTCAATAAATCAGAATAAGCCAGTATGGTTTAGTAAAGGTTAAAGAGGTTGTGTGAGGGATAAACATAATGCATTCATGAAATTTAAAATTACTGAAAACAGTAAGGATTTACAGGACTATAAGAAATCAAGATAATTAATGAGAAAGTTAAGAGGATAAATAATACATGTGAATGAGGGTTGACTCAATCAGTTAAATGATAAGGAATTATTTAGAAATATGATGGGCAAGCAAAATGTCAAGATGGGGGTTGGGCCTCTTAAAAAATTAGAGTGAAGGGATGAACTCAGAAGATTACAAGATGGTAATTGAATTACATTATATGACTTCTTAAGTTTTTACAAAGGTATATTCAGGTATTATGCTTCAACCAGAGCACTTAATATTTGGGGAAGATATTGATGTGAAAGATAGTTTAAGTTCTTAACCTGTTAGAGAAAGTTTGGGAAACCTAAATATTGATAAATCTTCTGGACTACACAACTTTTATCCCAGAAATTTAAAGGAACTTGAATATTTTTATTTGTAAACTACCAGCTAATATTTGTTTACAAGTCATTGACTCATGGAAGAGTATTAGAAGTTGGCTAATAGTAGTTCAGTATTTAAAGGAAATTATGACCATTGTCCAGACAGTTATAGGCCATTTAATATTACATCAGTAGTTGGATAGGTTTAGAAAAGTATGATTTAAGATGTATTGCAGCATTACTTAAAGCAGTTTTATATCAGTGTCACAGAGCCAGCATGATTTCAATAAGGGAAAGTATTTCATTACAATGAGACTTACTTGAAGAAAAATGTATTCTCAAGATGATTGGTATGGGTATTAAAACTTTAATTGAAATTAAGTACAGATACTCTAAGAAGGGTGAAATGTTGTTGTGTATTTTAATTGAAGAAAAAGTCTTTTTTTAAAATCTTCTTAGAAGATGTTACGGTAAGAGTTGATGAAAGAAATTTGAATTTGGTTTTCCTTGATTTTCAGAAAATATTTGATAAGGTATCTCATAAAAGACTTGTAAGAAAAATTAAATCTGTGGGTGTGAGGAAAATGTTATTAAACTGGAGATAAAACTGTCATGTGTGTGGAAAGCAGAAAATAGTAATAAACAGAGTCAGGTCTGACTGTGTGGTAGTTACAAGTGACGTGCTTCTGGGCTATGTGCTGGGTCCTCTGCTGTTTATGACTGGTATTAATGATATTGATTCTGGAAAGACTAATAATTTTTTACAGATAATATTAATATTTTTGGATTGGCTACCTTTATCAAAGGTGCTGCAGATTTATTGGAAGATTTAGATAATTTAATTGAGTCACGATGTAACAGATAATGTTTAACCCTTCAAAATTAAGATAATACATGTAGATTTTCATTGAAAACTGTGATTGAAGAAAAAGATCTTGGTGTTGTAGTCACAAAATCACTGAAGTCATTTAAACAGTGTATTGTAGTCAGCAGTAAGGCTGATAGAATTTTGGGTTGCATCTGTAGAAATATTGAATATATGACAAGAGATATTGTTTAACTGTATAAATCATTCTTAAGGCCTTATTTAGAATACTGTACACAGTTTTGTGCTCCATTCCTGAAGAAAGATATTGAATGGTTGGAGAAGAGCTGTTAGGACAGTATGTTCGCTAGGACACTGTCTCAATTTTTTTTGGATGTGACATTTGACTAAGATGTTTAACATTATTGGGGGTAGGAGTTTAATATAAAATATTGCTCCATTAATGTAAATAAAGGAATATGATAGTAAATGTGATGATCAGTGTTGCGAGATCTGGTAATTTGTCTAGTCATCTTTTAAAAATCAGTTTCAAGCAGTAAAAATGGATTCAATTTTAAATTATTGTCTTCAAAGAACTCTTGTTTATGAGTATGGAGATTCAGTGTCACAAAGTGGACAAAATCAGGTACACTGACTATCACAAAGAGTTTTCCACACAATTACACAACTTCTAAAACATGCACTGTCAGAAAAACACATGCAAGACTATTGTATATCTCTTCATGTTTTTTATAATTTTATTCTAACATTAATATAAGACAGATATAATGTTGTACATCAGACCATGTCATCTATTTCCAGTCATTTGTTGTCCAGAATTGTGTTTCAAGCATGAATTTTTTAAATTATTTTATTAACATAAACAGTTTTTGATGGGTTGCTGTTTGTTATAATGTCATTGCTGCGATGATTGGACATAATAAAATTCTGGCTGTTGTTGAAGAATTTGGTTTTAGCTGCTTCTTAATTTGTCTTTTCTTGCAGCCATTGGTGGAAATTTTTGTCTCTTTCTTTTCTACTCTACATAAACTCAAATGATACACCTTTGTGAAAACCCAGTGAAATAAACAGTTTCTGGGAATCATGCAGTATTGAATGTGAAATCAGGAAAATTCTTGTTGCTATCTATTTTCTTCAGTACTGACATGTATAGAGACAAGTAATTACCTGCATTTCACATCTGTTTTGCAGTTATAAATGAATAGCATTTCTCAAATGTATGTGTATGTATTTATGGAGATCTTTATGAAGTAGGTACTTAGTGTATAAAGTTGTCACAGTTGCATAAAAGTAAAATTTTCCAACCCACTTGAACTATGTATTTTTTCCACATTTTTAATGTATTTGTTAAAGAAGAATGTACAAGATACTTAGAAGCTGATTAATGGCTGTCTTGATACTTTTTACCCCGAAACAAATTCAAGTATGTATGCTGCTTTGGACATGTGACTGTTTTTATCACATCTGATGTAATGAGACTTAACTATCATTTACTATTTTTGTTTTCACGTTTTCTTTCTTCTTATTGAACTGAATCAACTTTAGAATTATAGTGCTTATAACATTTAGAGGTTTCTCTAAACTTTAAAATAAAGTTATGCTTATAATACCATCCTGGTCTTAACATTTAGAAACATGTTGTGTATTCAAAATTAGTCACTTGTATGTTGATTTAAAGCTTCTAAAATTGTAAAAATGATTTTCTTATGGTTATTTTAGCATTTAGTTCCATTGATATGAATTCAAATCTATCATAATTTGGCTGTTATTAGTTGCATAGAGAGATTGGATCTGTGTCAAGATTTTAAAGTATATTCATGAAGTTAATGATGTTTTACAAACTGTGACATTAGATACATGACATTTGAAATGTGTACTGAACAATTTCAAACTAGGCTATTGTATAGTATGGCAAGTTTAAGATCAGTTTCAAGTTAGTTTTGGTACATGACTAAAGATACAGATCGCTTGCTAATAAGTATAGGAGTATGAGAGAAAGATCAACAAACACAAATAGTTCAGTAACTTTGTAGTTCATCAGGAGACTAGTTAAAATGTTTTTGCAGAAGTATTTATTCAAGGACTTCTTTCAAATTGTTAACTTTATAAGTTCTGTTGTAATTTTTATTAAATGTTATTTCTTTATACATTTTTGAGAAAAACAAATACTTGCTCAAATTTTATTGTTATTCATACAACATGAAAATGGAGATTTAAGATTATTAGAAATAGTAGCTCATTGATACTTTAGTTATATATCAGATTTTTTTTTTATTGTGATGACCATTAGGATAAAGTTTATGACAACTGCCTATATTATTACTTCTGTTCTAAATGGCAAATTTTAAATTAATTCATTTTCAATCATTCTGTTAAAATGTTTGAAGTTATTTTTATCAGAATTATTTCTGTTCCTCAAGTATAACAATAAATTATAAATTTAAATTAAGCATATAATTTTAAAAAAAGAAGTACATGTATGTGTGATGTTTCACACCTTGGACATTCTGAACCTGTTATGATTGCTTTGTTAAAATACACTTTGAAACATTTAATATGGATGAAGCAGAAAACCTTGGTTAGCAAATATTTCAATTTCTAAATCTCTGTGGATCATTTGTGTATTTTAATTTACAGTTGCTGAAGATCTGGAGAAGTAAATTTCAGCATCTCCAACTCTTTTAACCTGTGTTAAAAATAATTATGGAGAATTACCTTGTGTTTTTCTCATGGAAACACCGAGTAGTAAAGACCAGGAATGTATAGAAACTGATGTTGGAGATATTACAAACCTGAATGCAACAGTTCTGTCTCGTGATAATAAAAGTATTCTGGCTGTAGTTAGGTTGTTTAATTGGAAAGCACTCATGAAATATGCTTTAGAAATTATTCTTTGATTGTATATATATTGAAGTAACTCAATAGTTTCATTACAGTTAGTTTTCCTGCAGATATCTCTCCTTTTTTACTAATATTTCCTGAATTTTCAGTATTAATCTTGTCCATCCCTGAATATCTTATATTTTGAAAATTTTTGTGATAGTTAATCCAAAATTGCATACAAAATAAAGTTATAAATGTCGTTATATGGTTTCAAGTTTATTTGTCTAGATAGAATAACGCATAAAATTCCAAATTACTTACTGTAAGGTTTGATTTGGCTTCCTCCATCAAATTTGTAATGTTTAACTATATATCCTGCATTCACTGGTACAATTTGTCAGTATACAAAACAAAGCTACAAACCTGTAAGCTACTAAAACCTTGTATTAAAAAAGATTTAAAAGTCACAGTATTTGAAGCAAATGCTTTATACACAAGATAATGATGGGGCATATTGAAATATAAATTTAATTTCATTGGTCAGTTTATGATTTACATCACAATAATGACCACATTTAAACATGTTATTTTACTGAATGGCTCTTTTTTTAACATAAATATCCAAAATATTTAAATATGCAAGATAAATATTTAGGTGAAAAGTATCTAATGCTAGTAAACTAATAGAGAAATAATTCATTTTTTATTTGAATTTATATTGGCTGTAATGCATATAATGGCAATATATTTATATTGAATTTATACATGTGTTGAAATGAGTGACTGCTAGTTTGCTCCATGTTTGAGGGTCAGCACATTTATTGGTAATCTGAACTCAGACACTTTTAATCTCACATAATGAAAACTTTCTGGTAATTTAATATTATGAACCTATAATATTTTTGCACTTTGGGTTTACTTGCTGTATACTTTTGTGTAAATAAAAATACAATTTTATAATTTTTTTCACACATTATTAAACAAAATTGATTTACCGTGTTTTGTTGTTTTTCTGTTGAAAACAAAGCTACAGAATGAGCTATACGTGCTCAACCAACTATGGATATCAAAATCTTATGTTTGCCACTGAGTTGCCAGAGGATGTCAAGACAGTGCTTTAGTGATATTTACTAGAGTAATTACTATTTATCTGTTGTAGATTTTATAGAAATTAACACTGAATGACAGACAATAACATATGATACAACTTTATTTTTCATATTTAAACATAAATTTTATATATTGGAAATATAGTCTTTACAAATAAATGAATGAAGTCATTATTGTTTTAATATTTATTGTGCTTATAACCTTAAAACAACAATCAATTTTTGTTGCAGAAAATAATCATACTTTTCACCTCCTTTCATTGGTTACATCCTCTTCAGGAAAATAGAAAGATGGAAAACTTGGTAAAATTGTAAGTTACTATATTTTAAAATCTCTGAAGTTCTTTCTCTAAAGTAATAAATGTAATTTGAATGTATAATATTGTTGTAGGTTATTGGCTCACATATATATTTGGGTTATAGAAATATATGTGAAACATTTAGCAACATGCTCTACTTTATAGTAATTTCAAAGAACAAATTTAAATGAATTATCTTAACTGAATCGTGTGTTGTTAGGCATTTTTATCATTCATATTAAAGTGCTATTACAGCTAAAATATTCATCTATGATAGAATACATTATAATTTATGATTATCTTGATCCAAATTGCAGTTCATTAACATTGACAAGGTTCTAACATTCCTTGAAATTATACACGAAACTTTTCTGTCATATTTTTTATGAAATGTTAGCTAAAATATAATTAGATTACACAGAAGATGTAATTTCCTTCTGTTGAGATTAAGCCTTTTTTTATCCATAAAGAAGCCCTATTAATTTGTAAAGGAATCTGGAAAAGATATTTTGGTTTACTTGGTAGAAGAAAACTGGTTCTTATCTAATTATTTTATAATTCATTTGCATAACAAGTTGTATCCAAAGCATTATATTACTACTTTATGTTGTAACTTTAATTATATGTTGTTAATGAACTGCAAATAATTGTGAGGATATAACAGTGAAATGACATGATTCATGTAATTAGAGTTCATGAACAATATTTCTCAGTGTTTATTAGTTTTAGAGTAGAAATATACAATGGTTTTAATGTACTCGGTCTACTGCAAGAAATGAAACCCCAGATTTTGCCATTACAAGTCAGTAAACATGTCACTAACCCTTAGTGTAGTGTTCAGTATAGAAGTGGAGGAACATGTTTTAAAAGTTTCGGTACTGTTTGCATTTATCACATTGCTTATACAATAAAACACATTTCAGTAATATTAGCTAAATGGTTGTAAAGACATCACAGTCGTCTGGTTTCTAGTTTTCAATCAGAAACTGAAGTTTAATGAAATTGAGATTTTTCACACGGTTGATTAACAGCTTAGAATTTGTTCCCATTATTATGAGGTTCATGATGCTGAAGCCTTTCACAGAACTCCATGTGATGGTTTTTGAACACCAGATTAAAGGGTTCAGATCTGATGTAATATGGTGCTCAAAATTGTCGAGAAAGTCTATATGCAGCGATTAATTTTGTAAATGACAATCTGAAACACTTTCCAAAGGGTTCTATTTCCTTTTATTCAAACCTGGATTTATCTCTGCTAACCACTCATTGACTTCTAAGGTACTTAGCTCAGAAATTATGTTTGGAATGGAATTAGAAGTGCCCAAGTTTGATCCAGTTGGTTCATGAAAAGAATCTGTGAAACACTGTTGTCTCATATTGTTCATGATACTGGTAACAGTTAACTATGATTGACTAAACAGCTTTGTTAATATCTGTCAGTATTATTGATACAGAATTAATTTCATTCATAATATTCCAAGACTTTTTACTTTCCATTATTGCTAAAAGTAGTACACTACAGCAAATTAACTTGTCTGCACAGGTTTGGAAAGAGATAGTTGTAGTACTACATTGGTCAAACATTGATGGATTTTTATCAATGTTACTACTCATGACTTAATAACTTTTTGTGAACTGGAAATATGTAGGATTGAAGAAGCCTTGAAAAATACGGTGGCCAATAATTTCCCTGAAAAGTTGGAACAGGGTAACTTGCCAAGGCTGAAGATACACATCAGTTTACTTTTCAGTAATATTTTAAATTGTTAAAGTAAGAACAAGCTTATCTGTTTAATTTAATGGATATAAAACAAAACACAGGATAACAATAGCATTCAACTTAAGTATATATTTTTCCTTCCTTATCACAAAAGGATAATTAATTTAATTATTAATAATTAATTAATCTATTAATTTCCTTTGATACATTTGCATTCAAGTTGAATGAGGCCTAAAAATTCCTCTGTCACTTATGTACACAAAGATATTTCAGGATATATTTGTTTGGAAAGAAACTTCAGCCATAAAGAGTTACCTTATATAAGACTAGTTGAGTACCATATGTTCATGAAAGGTATATTATATAAATAGTTGGTCCCTTTTATAGGCACTACAACAGCACCATATGGAGGATGACAGCACAGTTTGTTCTGTAAACAATTAGTAAAATACTTGTCCAAGAATGGGAGAAGAACCAGTTTATCACAGACTTGGTGAGAGTTACAGTAAGTTTATGACAGATGCAAAATTAGAGGTCAGCTGTTTGTATATTTGCAACAGTAACATTTGTTTTACAACACACAGGAAGTAAGGCCAAGACATCTTTTACCAACTAAAACTACTTCCACATGTAGAACTGATGCAATAACAACACTTGCCTTATGAAATGTACAAACAAATGATGAAAACCACTCATACATTGTCAGTAAATATAATTTTAGGAAATGATATCAGCAGAACATGAGAGAAGATTTTTGTTATTTTGAATTCACTGTTTTGATTGGGGAATGTTGCAGATTGAACATACAACACAAATTATGGTTAGATGTTTCTCAGCTGTAATAAGAACTTTAGTATTGTAGCAAAACTAAGTTTCTTTTTCAAATAAAGTGGAGTTTATGTATTACCACTGCTTAGAAATTGCCAAGATCACATTATTGTCTATAAAAGCAATAAAAGATTCAAAACTCAAACGTTTTCTGTTTTATATGTAAAACAATATTTGATAGTATTTTCAGATCTAGTAGCATAGTGATAAGTCAAAGGACAAAACCAGACTTCAATATCTGTGGTGAGAACACAAATAGTGTAAGTTCCTGCTTATCTTAAAAAAAGAAGCTATTTCTTTTTATTTCAAATAATTGACATGATTTTTATTTTAAAAAACGAGTACTATCTGCACTAGCTGTCCCCAATTTAGTGCTAAAAGCCCAGAGGGAAGGCAACTTCATTATCACCCACCACTAACAATATCACATAGAAAATTTTAAAATCATACACATTGTAAATAATGTTAAAGGAAATAATTAATAAGCTAAGAAATTTACTCACACAACTTAATTTTATATTAATTCTTATGATAAATTCCTTAACCATAATTATGTCAAATAGTATTTTAAATCTGATATCTTTATTTTAACATTACTACTTGAGTAAGACCACACTGGCTGCAGAAACTTTTTACTGTCTTTTTAATTAAGATTTTCTTCCTAACTTTATTATATTTTGCATTTCAAGTTGTGGTTAGTGAATCCATTCAGTTAGAACACCAAAAATATACATTACCCAAACAAGGTTCAAACAAAGATTTGTAAGGTGCAAGGAGTGTATTTTTACAAATTTTGATGATTAATAATTATCACAACAAATGTGTAGTTCAACCTGTGATTGTCTCTGTATGATGATTGTGATGTAAAATGGAAATACCATATTATGTTTTAAGAAAAAGTCCAAACTAAATGGATAGGTTAAATAACAACAATATTAATTTCATAACTAAATAAGGAATATAATGAAAAGTGAATGGCAAACAAATTTTATTACATGTGGTTTGATTTTTTTTAATTTATCAATAAGACTTTTTTTATGGTAATGATATCCTGCAAAGCTGACATTAATATTCCTGTTGAAGGCAAGAAATGCTTAAGAACGAAGACACAAGTGAATGCAACAAAATCAGGATAAATTCAAGGATTTGTTATATGTCTTAAAATCACAAAATTCTTTACAATAGTTTAAGAATTGTCAATCATGCCAATGAAAAATGGAATAGTTCTTCATGTATGCAATGGTACCTTGAGATTCTACAACAAAAATATGTTGTGGAGGAAAACAGCAGTACCCAAAGAAAATCCTGAGGGTTTAAAAGAAGATGCTCCAATATTGCTTTCTGTTATCATACATTAGGCACAGTTGTTCGACTTAGATGGTGGGAAATCAGTGGTAATGCTGGAAACGGTCTTCCTAGAATGGTTCTTCAGCTTTGGAATCTGAAAGTTTTCAGCAAAGACATTTGTCCTGTAACCATAGTGTGGATGAAGTGGGAAGGAATCTGTGAAATTTGTTGACAGTTTTTCTATCTGGAATCTTCAAGCTTTGTTGGATGAGCAGATCAAAGATATTCCTTTGTGTAGCTTTGTTCTTATTGATTGACAAACAAGATGAGTGAGTTAAGTGTTTTACTGAATATATATATTGGTGTTATGTATTTATAAATTTAAGAAAACTAACTATTAAAATTTTGAATTAGAGAACTGTAAACTGTGTTTTAACGTGTTTGTCAAGTTGAAATAAATTAATAACAACATACAATAGAATAATGTAAACAACACAAAACTGGTTTTGTTCATTATATATATATATTATATATGATATAAGCCTATACAATAAAGTGATAAATTATTTCCCCAGGGCTTGAAAGGGGTGAAAAGAAAATTTCTAGTCAGATAGAAATAAATTTTGATAATAAACAAAAGACAGTCCAAATGGCTTCTTGCAATAATCATGTTTGTGCTTGAAATAATAAAAAATATTTGTATCTCTGTCTACCAATAGTTTGAGTCGGTGCTTCTCCATATTGGGTACGTGGGGGAATCCACAGTTACGCCATCAGTGCTCGCATAGATGGGTATTTCTTGTTTTCTAAGCAGCATAGAAACACCAATATGATCATTCACAAGAGGGAAAAAAAAAGACGCCTCTTTCACCAGACTGTCTTGTTTCTGGCAAATCTAAAAGGACTAAAACTGTGAAAGGGCTCTGTCTACAATCACTCAGTCATTTGAAATAGTTGGCATCTCTGCCTTTGTATTAAATGTATTTGGACTGACTCTACATTTTTTTAGCTAAATCACTTAAGCCTTCTGTAAGTGCGAGACATTTGATAAACAACAGGATATAAGGTAATAATTCAAATCACAAGATGCATTGCAACAACAACAACAAAAAACTTGTCTAATATGTTAAAATAATGTTTCTAGGTCAAGAAACATCGCAAGTAATTCTATAATTGTGGTTTGTAATGCTAGAAAATAAAATCAACATCACGAATATAGTAAGATAGATAAGAAAATAAAAATAAAATTTGGTTATTTCAATAACATCTTTGGAGTTAATGCATCAATTGATACAAGTGATAATAAGGGTAGGTGTAATTGTTACTACTGTGGTGTTAGAAGTAGAAAATAAATGATGGCAGCACAAACAGGAATGGACAATTTTGATGTAACCAGAATAACTTGCACACAGATGATGTTGATGACAGAAATTTCTCTAAAATGCAGGTTTACAGGTTGTTGATAAAGAACAAAAGGAGGAATGGTTTTATACATGGTTTATCTATTCTGAGTTCACCTCGGATATTGATACCCAATTTTTAACGCTGTAAGCCTTTAGGCTTGCTGCTGTGCCACTAGTAAGGAGGAAGTGTCCAGAAGTGAGTTTCAGAAAACTGCTGGGTAAGAACCATACAGGGCAGGGAGCACTACAAAAAACAGCTCCTTGTCTTACTCGTGCTTAGCAATAAACAAATTGTAAACTCAGTGTAATGTGAATATCCAAAGAGTTTCAAATAGATCGTGTAGAAACACAGCAAAGAGAGTATTGATTTAGCGACAGACTAAAGTATACATGTGAAAGTGTTAACGTTTCAAGTGACAAATAACGCTTAAGAGCGATGGAGGTGCAACGTATCCATTGTGATATTCCAGTGTTCAATGAAAATGTTTTGGTGAAACCCATTTCTGGCTAAAGATGCAGTCCTCCCGATTGGTATATCATTGTAATACAGAACGTTCCATCTGTTCTTTTAACAAGGACCTAACTCAGTATTTCTAAAGCTTCAACCGTGTCTATTTTAATAAGCGTAAGCCCCCTCGATATCAAACTATTCAGGCAATATTCCGCTAACAGGCTAAACGCTAACTGAAAATTTGGGGGGGGGGACTTGTCCACCACCATCAAGTTCTTTAAGCCTCGAGATATATATATACCTAAGAAGCACGTGTTTTGTTGTACCTTTAGGACAAGGTATATTACTTTTAAACGTCACTTCTTGGCTCACTGGCGCGTTAAAAAGTTGACATTACTGCTTTTAAGAGTCATAGCTTAGAGCAGGTGAACGTCATCCTATCAATGATTAAAGCGCCATTGCAGGGAGATAATAATTTCCGTTTAAGATCCAAAGCGTTCCCATGGTTTCGTACCTTGATCGTTTAATACAGTCAAAACAAACTTTCACTCGGATTGAATATTTCGCTGCTATTTTTCAATGCTAATCCATTATTACTAACAAAAAATTAGTGAGGCGAGAGGGAAAGAGGCTGACTGAAACCTAATCTTGTTTCTTTCGGATGATGAACAGTCCTAATAAATTTCTGGATTCTTTGAAGATGATTGGTGACTGGAAATAACACGTCACACAAATATCTAAGGTAACAAGTGCCTGTATTACTAGAGAGATGAATCATATCAACGTTCGTGTTTAAAATACTGAGTTATAATAAAATTAAAAAAAATACATTAAACCTGGTGTTTGTTCTTTTCGTTTCATACCATCAATGGATGATCTCTTATAACATTATATCGTATTCTAAAGGTTCAGGCTTAAATTATCCTTAGATAAAGGTTTAGAAAGTCTTTTGAATAACTTGAAAAAATATTCGAACTTAAAATAAAAAATCTAAAACGTATTCGTCTCTTTGAATGTTGTTTGTTTCTTTGTTTGTTTTTAATTTCTTGCAAAGCTGCACGAGGGCTATCAGCTCTAGCCGTCCCTAATTTTGAAGTGTAAGATTAGAGGAAAGGCAGCTAGTCATCACCACCCACCGCCAACTCTAATTAGCACTTTAAGACTAGAGGAAAGAAATCTAGTCATCGCCACTTACCGTTAACTCGTGGGCTACTCTTTTGTCAACGAATAGTGGGATTGACCGTCACATCATAATGCACCCACCGCTAAAAGGGTAGCCAAATAGACTTAATTTTATCATTTGCCTTTTGTGAAGACTTCCTAGTCGTATAATTGTATGTATGTAAATGTATGTGATGAAGAGTTCTTATCAGCCCTGATGAGTCCACGTTTATAAGTCTAGTTATGAGACAGCAAAGGAAATAAAGCAATTAACGAGAAATGAACATGTGTTTTTACTAGTGGTGGTGAAATAAGTTCTTGAGCCTCCGACTTCTTAAAATGAATAATTTCTGATGGTTATGCTGGGATTCAAGGCTTGATTATGATGAAACAAGGAAGGTCTTACAGTGATGTAGGTGGTCTAATAATTTAATCCGCCAAATTGTACGTTAAGCGTTTACATTACTCTCAGGTGAAAAATGACTAATCCATCTTCTAATAGCGTGTTATCTGAAGACATAAAGCATTTCGTCAATGAATATAAAGAAAAACATGTCGAGAAAGTGAATGAAATTTCGGATCAGTATCTTGAACGTAAAGTTTCACCAAATTTTATAGAAGAGAATGTATGATGTCTAATATGACGGCGCTCAATGAAACGGGGAGTTTTGTGGCATCACGTGCAACATACAAAACTTTGTCTACAGAAGTGTATTAACGCCATCGGTCCCAAAATGTATTGGTCACTATACTGGGACCTGGCACGAACTGCTGGTGATTGTAGGTCGACTCGCAATCTGAGGGTCAAATTGACCAAGTGTGTAACAATCAATCGGGACATCTGTGTAATTTTTGGCAACATGCAGAATCTATATGATATCGGGAAAAGTTATAATGAAAAATATAGAGTATTTTGCCGAAACGTTTTCTATGAATACTGTGGTCGTGTTGGCTTTCCATATCTCAGGTTCACCACTCTCTCTGCTCTGATATTGTGTCACATCTGTTGCACTGTTAGTAAGTAGAACATCTGATAGTTGTAATGTTAGGGTTTAAACTTTCCAACATCTGCCCTCTAATATGCGTGCAATCCTGACAAATAGTCTGCTGGTTGTATTTACAGATCCTAATCTTGACAGAAGGTTTGTTCTTAGTTTTTATATATATTTATATATTTATTTTAATTTCATTAAACTGTGATGGATTTTTATTAATGTTACTACTCATGACTTAATAACTTTTTGTGAACTGGAAATATGTAGGATTGAAGAAGCCTTGAACAATACGGTGGCCAATAATTTCCCTGAAAAGTTGGAATAGGGTAACTTGCCAAGGTTGAAGATACACATCAGTTTACTTTTCAGTAATATTTTAAATTGTTAAAGTAAGAACAAGCTTATCTGTTTAATTTAATGGATATGAAAACAAAACACAGGATAACAATAGCATTCAACTTAGGTATATATTTTTCCTTCCTTATCACAAAATGTTGTCCCTTTTTCTATTAATTTCCTTTGATACATTTGCATTCAAGTTGAATGAGGCCTAAAAATTCCTCTGTCACTTATGTACACAAAGATATTTCAGGATATATTTGTTTGGAAAGAAACTTCAACCATAAAGAGTTACCTTATATAAGACTAGTTGAGTATCATATGTTCATGAAAGGTATATTATATAAATAGTTGGTCCCTTTTATAGGCACTGCAACAGCACCATATGGAGGATGACAGCACAGTTTGTTCTGGAAACAATTAGTAAAATACCTGTCCAAGAATGGGAGAAGAACCAGTTTATCACAGACTTGGTGAGAGTTACAGTAAGTTTATGACAGATGCAAAATTAGAGGTCAGCTGTTTGTATATTTGCAACAGTAACATTTGTTTTACAACACACAGGAAGTCAGGCCAAGACAGCTTTTTTTTTTATTGTGATGACCATTAGGATAAAGTTTATGACAACTGCTTATATTATTACTTCTGTTCTAAATGGCAAATTTTAAATTAATTCATTTTCAATCATTCTGTTAAAATGAAGTTATTTTTATCAGAATTATTTCTGTTCCTCCAGTATAACAATAAATTATAAATTTAAATTAAGCATATAATTTTAAGAAAGTAGTACATGTATGTGTGATGTTTCACACCTTGGACATTCTGAACCCGTTATGATTGCTTTGTTAAAATACACTTTGAAACATTTAATATGGATGAAGCAGAAAACCTTGGTTAGCAAATATGTCAATTTATATATCTCCGTGGATCATTTGTGTATTTTAATTTACAGTTGCTGAAGATCTGGAGAAGTAAGTTTCAGCATCTCCAACTATTTTTAACCTGTGTTAATAACAACTGTAGAGAAGAATTCCCTCATGTTTTTGTCATGGAAACAACGAGCAGTAAAGACCAGGAATGTATGGAAACTGATGTTGGAGAAATTACAAACCTGAATGCAAGAGTTCTGTCTCATGATAATCAAAGTATTCTGGCTTTAGGGAGGTTGTTTAATTGGAAAGCACTCATGAAATATGCTTTAGAAATTGTTCTTTGATTGTTAATATATTGAAGTAACTCAATAGTTTCATTACAGTTAGTTTCCCTGCAGATATCTCTCCTTTTTTACTAATATTTCCTGAATTTTCAGTATTAATCTTGTCCATCCCTGAATATCTTATATTTTGAAACTTTTTGTGATAATTAATCCAAAATTGCACACAAAATAAAGTTATAAATGTCATAATATGGTTTCAAGTTTGTCTGGATAGAATAACTGAAAATTCCAAATTACTTACTGTAAGGTTTGATTTGGCTTCCTCCATCAAATTTGTAATGTTTAACTATATATCCTGCATTCACTGGTACAATTTGTCAGTATACAAAACAAAGCTACAAACCTGTAAGCTACTATATGTTTACATCTGTAGAGTATCTACCTTTAGCCTTGTATTAAAAAAGATTTAAAAGTCACAGTATTTGAAGCAAATGCTTTATACACAAGATAATGATGGGGCATA